>JAWNMR010000122.1:13765000-15247500 GCA_035043845.1 Drosophila picticornis | reverse complement strand
AAGTCATGTTTATATTTATAATTTAGTTATTATCATTAAGCAAATTATGATAAACTGCTATGAAACTGATATAAAATAAATAATTTTATACCTTCAATCTTCAATAATTTGTTCCTTGACAAGAAATTATGATAATATTGAAATTCTATCATTAGGGAAATTGTAAGAAACTGATAATACAACATTTCTATATATTCAATATATATTTTCTATGTTGTCAAGCCGAAACGAATTTCACTTCCGACTAAGAATATGATTTTTTTCAAAACCACAATCTTACTTGAATCCCTGAATACCCCACTCAACAGACCCGTAATTTGACCCCAAATTCGTTTCGACTTAGTACCCAGAATTAGTTCGAGTCCAATTAATTGCTTTGACAAGCTTTCTAGAAATGCCTTAAGTTCCCCAATTATTTTCAACAAAACAATTTCTCATATATACATCAACTTGTTTAAGGACGCTTGTCACGGCTCACCAGGATACATATACAAAAAATATAGTGTATATATAGGAAACTTGCCCTATTTACAAAGATATAAATACAAATAGTGGTATTTACTATAATACCTTATAAACTCTAAGAAAGCTTGTCTTGTCACACGTTGTCGCCCAATTAAAAGGATGACTCAGTCGCCACAAATTGTTGCTCCTTAAAGGTTTGCTCAAGCGTAAATACTTAATATTGATTGCCCGTGAAATGTTTTCCAGGCACTTTGTCCACCCACGTGTTCTTTTTTCATGCCATTGGAGGCAGTTCATGCATTTCAACATAATTGCTATTGGCGTTTCTCAACAAGAACTCCTTACACGTTCAGTCTCACACATACATCCATACACACATAGCCAAATGCCTCTCAATATCAAGTACAAAAGACGCCGATTCTAGTTGGGATGGGTTAATATGTTTATGGGGTGTGGGGTGTGGGAGGGGAAATACGTATATACAAAAAATATGCGCGCATAAAATTGGCGTAGGTTCCATTTGCATTGTTGTTATTGTCGGCATTCTTGTGGTGGGTTGGGCACCAACAACAACAAAACCAACCGCAACAATAACAACAACTTGTGGTTTTGTATTTTATGATACTCTGGCGGCTAGTTAAAAATATTGAAATTGCCAGTATGTTTTGTTTTATTTTTGTTTGTGTTTCGATTATTTACAAAATTTTGTGCATGACTCAAAATGTTATTTACATTACAACAATGTAAGGCACATTAAAAACAACTATTATGTCAATTTTTAATTGTCTAAATTTTAACTGCAAGAGTATCGAAAGGTCGACTTGAATAAAAGCTGTCAACATTTGTTATTTTTTCGTTTTTTTCCCTTTTGCACAGTTTTTATGCGCGCGCCTTTTTGTGTGTGTGGATCGCAGACAGTTTGGGTTTTATTTGCCGTTTTACCATTTGAGATTAGACTTTTTTCCTTGGGAAAATGCCGTTGAGATGTTTTTGCTCTGCTTTTGTAATTTACACGCTGGCCAATTATTTGTTTTTGCTTTGCTTTTCTTGCAAATGGACTCAATCAGATGGGATGAATGTGAAAAGCAAAATCAATAAATTTACAGCTCCTTTATTGTTTCTGTGGTGTTTTGTGTGTTTATGTAAGCTGCTGTTTCCAAATTGATGCTGCGCATGTGGTTACGGTACGGGAAGCTTTAGCTTTACTTTGGTTTGGGTTTTTTTTTTATTTATTTATTTTTGCTTTTCCTTTTGTTGGCTACGCACCGCAAGCGAATGCAGCAGCAGCAGCGCCAGGCTCGCTGCCCGAAGATGATGTTGATGAGTCAGTCAGTCCTTCAGCTGGAGGGATGCAGGGGAAAGGAATGGAATTGCAACCCCCGTTTAACGAAGGGGTCGAATTCGAATTGTGGTTCGGGTTCGGGTTTGGGTTCGTTGCACTACGTTCAATTTGCGGGCAGTTCCTTTCTTGTTCTTCTTCTGGTTCTTGCGTCTTTCCTCAGCTATTGCTTTGCGTCTCTGTTTGTATTCATTTATTATGTATTGCACTTAGTCACATTATTTATGTATTTTTGATTACAAAAATACCGATTATGTGTGCAAATTGTGGGATATTCACGCGAAATACAATCGTTAAAACTTTATACAACACAATATTTCACGTTTCGGGGGGGGTTTTTTTTCACGTATAACACACTGAATGAAGAATATACACGGGGAATATAGTTCTCTGGCGAGACGGTGACACGGGACAACCGTCGCCAACAACTGTTGAAAACGCACTCAGCGGCCAGGTCGACCCGAGATCCGTGACAGCCCCAACATCGTTACTCAGAACACAGCACTCGGCTTTTGTTCTCACTTTGCGGCTCTCTCAGAACAAAATTAACGAACGAGGGTTGTTCGAGCGACCTCTGCCTATACGGTGGCGTGCGTGTGTGTGTGCACTGTGACTGCCTTGTCTGCCTGCTCTCAGGTAATTTGTGTGTGGGGCGTGGGAATTTTTGCACCCACTCGTGTTTTCCCCATTACGCTCTGTTTATGTTTTGATTGACGCCTCTCATTTCTCGTGCGTTCTGCTTAGCAATTGTAAATGGACTCAGCGCTCTCATTTACATACACATGCAAACGAAATTCAAATAGAGTGAATAATTCTCTCTTAGCAATTTTAAGAGCATTGAGTATACTAAATAGTTACGCTCTCCCGTCTATCAGTCATACAAATTTAACGGCTTATTAAATTTGTTTTCTTAATCAGCTGTGAGAAATTCAGCGGGATTTTACAAAGATACGCGATTTAAATTCCCAAAGTAACCTTTTAGATAAACAACAAACGTGTTTCTTCATTATGCTGTTCAACATAAACAAACAATGTTTATGGGTCCCTTGAAATTTGAAAACATTCCATGCTGTTATTTAAGTTGATTTACGTGATAACAAATTCAAACATTTTTCCACATTCCAAAGTTGCCGCAGATATATATGGGGAGCCCTATGATATAATTATGTAAATTTGCATAGCATTGAGAGGCCTTTTCTTTCATGCCTAATATAAAAGAGAGAGCCGAGTCAAATACAATCAATTCGATCGAATGAACACACAAAAATTAATAAACCTTAATTTACGTAAGCGCCAATGAAACGAATTGTTTTCCATGTATTAGGTAAAAAATGATAAAACGGGATCAATTGATCAATTAGCGATGCAATGTCAAAAAGCCCATCAAACAAACAATGCAATCAAAAGATGCACACACACAAACAAAAAATTAAAAAAAAAATACTGTGAATTTTTCAGAAAACAAATTGACGATCTTTCTTCTTACATTTATATAAAAGATATTATAATTTGTTGTCATATTTAATAAGGTGAACTTAAATAGATTTATGCATAAATAGTCACATTCAACTTTTTATGGTAAATGCGCCAGTTGACAATTGATAAAATATACAAAACCGATAAATATATTTATTGAATTGATTTGGTTGGGCTTTAACAATCCACATTCGGACTGAGTGTGGCTATTTCTGGCAAAGCAGACTTTGTATCAATATTATTAATATTAGTGCAAGTAATTAGCAGTTCAAGTGGGTCGCACATGAAGCTGACGGTTTACCTTTCTCGAGTGAACTTAAAGCTGACTACTTTCGAGCTTACTTTCTATGCTTGAGGAGTTTCAGAGATACATAGATAGATAGATACAAAGATACATAGATACTAAAAGTCTTACGGTTGAACATTGGTACTCACCAGACTATCGGCCACATTTTGACTCATTATACACAATGTTGGCCAGCTGCTGCAATTACTTCAATGTGCGTGCTTAGACTTTGGTAAGATGCAATTGCTGCCGTTGCCGTTGCTGCTGCTGCTGCTGCTGCTGTTGTTGTTGTTGTTGGTGCTGATGATGATGATGATGATGATGACTGGTAACTGTTGGATACGCGCATTTTGACTTGGCAACGTCTAACATCAGATATATATATAGTATTTTGTTGTATATTTTGTGTTTGGATGTAATTGCTGGAATTGTGCAACTGGCGGCTGCTGCTGGTTTTGCTGCCAAGCGGATGTATCTGCGGCCCAAAAACTTGCAATGGATTCGATGGCTACGCACGAAATTTCAAGTTTTCTTTTGTGCCACTGGAGCTGCAAGAAAGCGGCGAAACAAACAAATATATCAACGCACATTGGTAAAAGCAGTGAAAAGCATTTAAAACTTGCGCACTAAACGCGTTTTCTATAACATAAACACACACAAGAAACACGCAACACACACACACAGAGAGAGGGGCGCACACTGGCAGAGGAAAGTGCGCGCAAATGAAATGGCCAATAAAAAACGCACTCGCATTGCGGGCACGTCAAAGACCATTCAGCAGCAGCAGTGTCCAATGCCCACAGACACCCAACAGACCCAAGACGAGCCCATGTCACGGACTGCAGACCAAAGCGACTCTTAGCGCCCCACGATAACAACTAAACTAACCGAGGCGAGCCGAGCTGAACGTGATGAGCAGCTGATTTACGATATTGGGCGACAGACAGCAGCAGCAGCAGCAGCAGCAGTAGCAGTAGCAGCTACTGCGTACAGTGGAACAACAATTTGATGTAATAAGTCAAATTGTTTTTATTTTTTTCTTTCACAATATATTTTATAGTAAAAAGTTTTTATCGTTTGCAAGTAATTCAATTCTTTTATTTGCTTTCCTTTTACAACAGAATGTTGTTTTCAATTCAATTTATTTATTTGACCTGTACTTCTTTTGTATATTTTCCGCTAAGGCTGACACATGATTTTGATTTCATTGTGCAATTCAATGGTTTCGTAAAAATCATATAGCAAAGGGAGACTTAGTCTTTGCATTTACATCGTAGATAATTGGGCTAACAATAATCATCACCATGTTTGCTGATCTCTAACCACTGTGCAGCTGCGATCACGCGTCAACGGTGCCGCTTGTCAGTCAAGCTAATGATGAATTTCTTTTTTACAGGCCAATTCGAAGTTCGAAAAGATAGCGGGGCTTGTCAAATGTTTAACAACAACACACAATACTAATGAAAGTTTATTTTGTTTTTGCCAGTTTTGTGTTGCTTTTGGACAGTTTTACATGTTGCTGTTGCTGTTGCTTCATTGGTATGTGTTTTTTGTATAGATCGATGAGATACATGAAAGAATGCGAAAAATGTTTGTGCAGACAATGCGAATACAAAACAAAAGAACCTGCGGTCGATTCTTGGGCTTGCGCGAATATCGTACAGTGGCAAGAGAGTGAGAGAGAGAGCGAGAGAGAGAGAGAGCGAGCGACAGATGATGAGAGAGTTGCAAATCAGGTGAGTTTTACATTCACGGAGCGTAAGCGGATCTTAGCAGCCTGAGAGCGAATATCGTAAATTTAAGAATAGTTATTTTCTGTTGACTTCGAGCAGAGCTTTTACATTTGTTTGGTGGCATGACGTATACGCTTAACATGAGCAATGAATCTTTAATACAACTCAAAACTAGCCTGGCTATTTTAAGTGATGTTTCCTAATTTTGCATTAAATTTCTTTCTTATTTATATTCTAATATCTGTTGCTTAACATGCACATTAGGGGCAATACTTTTTACTTTTTATCCAAAGCAAGCCGTCATCAAGCTTGATTACCTTGGCAGCAAACTGGCCCTTTTGAAAGCAGACAACTTGAAATATGCATAAGTCAACGGCGAAACGGCAGAAAAAGCGTCAAGAATCAGACGAGAGATCTTAATTATGAGTTGTAGTAGCCTCAACTTGAAATATGTACATATGTAGATGCATATATAAGTATGTTTATCCGTTTTTTAAATACAAATGTATAGTTGCCTTGTATGGCTGATATGTCATGGAACTACACCGGCTCAATTCATTAGCATTTTAAATTTAGCCTCAACTTAAAGCGAGCGTTGTTCTTCTCAGTGAGCGATCCCTTTGTTTTTGTTAAATAAATAAATACATAAATAAATATAAAAACTGACGTGCGCTTTTTGAGCGTTTGCTTTTTACACTACACCTCCACACGGAGTCCATATACAATAAAAAAAAAAAAAAAATTATCTATATGAAATACGAACATATGTATTTACCACGTACCTATATAGAATGCTCTGCTTATTTATATATATATTTTTTTATTCCTATTTTTGTTGTCAACGTGCAATATTTTGATGTGTAATTTTAATAATATTAATGTAATAAATTTTATTGATGTTTTGATTATTATTTTGGACAACAGCATATTTGTCGACCTTTTACGCTCCAGCAGAGCACGGCTTAAACGTGCCTCTCGCTCTCTCTCTCTCTCTCTCGCTGTGTCTCTCTCTCGCTCTCTTGCTCAGTGAGAGCAGACAAGTCGGTTTTAATGATCTCATTGCCCAAAAAGAAGCAGTCAAATATTTTATATGCTCTCAAAATAGGAATTACTTTTTGTATTTGTCTTTGCGATGGTTTTATGTTTTTTGTTTGTTGTTGTTTTTTTTTTTATTTTATTTATTTATTATTTTTTTTTTTGTCTTAACACGCGTTTTGAACGTGCTTTAATTTTTGGTCACATATCACGATTGGCCAACAAAGCAGCGAAAAATAATCGAGCAAAATGTTTCTTGTGTACTTTTATCATTCCGTGTTTGTTCGTTTGTTAATAACTGTTTAAGCATTGCAAAGATTTATTTCGATAGTAAAGTTTGTTTACTTGTTTGCTCAAAATTAATATATTTTTTTAATAATTTATTAGCATGAATAACGAAAATGTTCCTCTCCTTTGCCTCTTTAAAATCACAGTTTTTTTTTTTTTTGTAGTTTTATTTATTTATTTATTTTAATTTTTCATTTTAAGCGCTTCTCAGTATTCCATAAGTCGCAGCTGGGAGATTTTTTTATGATCGTCTCTTTGGAAAACAAGAAAACACGTTGCAATTTGCAACTGGTTTACAACTATGCAACAATACAAACTCACACATACACACACACGCACACACACTAACGACACTCACACACATGCACACACATACACACACACAAGCGCACACACACAGCTGCAAAACTGCAGGTGAGCAAATGGCAATTTACGTATAAATTTTCGCATACATTTTGAGCTGCTTTGTTTTTGCACAAGCCATTTTTTGCCATTCATTTTAGTAATAATATATTGAATTTTAAAGAAACTTTCGTATACCTTTTACATTTTCATTTAGCCACTTGCTGGTTTTGTTGTTGTTATTGCGGTTGTTGTTGGCTGCTGTTCGCTTACTTTTGTGCACTTTTCACACACAAACTCGAAACAGAAAATGCCATTAAACTATGTGTTTGTTGTTGTTGGCTTGAAAATTTTCGTTACGCTTTGGCAGACATTACGAGCCACTCTCCGCACTTTCGCGTTCCCCTCTCTACTTCTCGCTCCCTCTCTATCTATCTCTCTCACTCTCTCTCTCTCTCTCTCGCGCCCGTTACCCAACAACGAATGTTGCCTTTTTTTGAGACCGAAACGAAATGGCGAACCCGCAGCGACGAACCCGTCTGTCTATCTTTGGTTACACGTAGTTTGCGACTGACTGCCAAAACCGAAATCGAACTGAAGCTGGCCCCTGCTGGGAGAGCGTTAATCTGCGCCAAAGAGCGCAAGACGCAGACGGCAGTGGCGATCGCAGCACTCGCTCCGATTCGACTACCTGCCGCTGCTTGGCTTACCTGTTGCTGCCATTGCGCCGAAGATCGTAGATTGGTCGTGGTACAAACACAAAGATACATTTGTGATTAATGGAAACCGATTGGGGTTTTACCAAAAAGAACTGCTTAATCAAGTTAGATGGTAAAAATAATATAGAATTACATAGTTTAAAACTCTATTTGAAAAATTGGAAATTGTTTACAAAAGTATTGAAATTTTGTTATTTTTGTATGATAAGAAGTCGACTTATTTATAAATTAATTGAATACATTAATAGCTTAATTTAACTTAAATTTGTATATATAAAAATGTTTAAGTAAAATTTGTAAGTTTTATAATAATTGAGAATAAAAATAACTAGTTGTATGCAAGGCAGTCTTTTTACACATATTAAAAAATTATGAATTTAACATTTCAGTTTCAGTTTACCAAAGTGCTGCAAAGCTTCTTTTTAATCTTCTCGAATGTGACAATGTTATTTGTCAGCAACGCGATATTATTGCGGTATGGAAACATTTTGCCCGACGACTCGAAATTGTATTTGGCGCGTCGCAAACGCATTTGAATTTGCTGGCGATCGTGCAATTCGCCCGAAGACAGCTCCAAGTCCGTGGAGAGTAGGGCCGAGAGCAACGAGGCAATCTCAAAGTTAAGTTCGAATTTGGGCCCAACAACTTGACGATCCAGCAGCATTGTGTGGGATGCGGATTCACTGCTTGGAGCAGGTCCCTCGGCAGACTGCAAAAACCAAACAACATTTAGAATAAATATCTTTAATGGAACTTACACTCGAAACTCACCAGTAATTTTGGTAGTTGTTCGGGCAGACTGAAATCGATTGTTGGCTGCAGTGCAAAATGGTTTTCCTGGCATTGTGGCGTGTATTGATAGCCTTGTGGAGTGCTTAGAAAGCAGGGATTCATTTTCAGCAATTTCAAGCGTTTTCTTACGGCCTCGGGCAAATGATATTCATGCACATTCGGCAGAATTGTGTTCAACACAATTGCGGATAGTTCCACGGTCGAATAGTTGTTCAGGGCCTCCGAGGAGTGATGGAAATCCTTAAAAACACATGGATCCTGTATGAAAAGTAGTCGAGAAGAAACGGTTGCATATTCAATGAGCGCCTTTTGCAACGCTGACAATGCGGGGAGAATCTGCGTGGAGTTATTTTCATTTGCGAGTTTATATTGGAACTCCTCAATATCGCTTGTTGTGTTCATTTTATTAATGATTGTGCTAATCGGCCATAAAAACTGTTGCCGACTTTAAATATCGATTTATCGATAGCATACTTGGAAGAATCAACGTAGTCAATCGGTTGCATTAATATTATTTGATCTGCATTTGGTTGTTTGATTGATATTGCAATTGTATACATTGAGCATTTTAGCTTTTAAATGTTCTAATTTGCAATGAAAAATTGATTCGAAAAATAACTTATTTAATTGTTTTGTTCGCTTGTAGAGTAGTCGGAGCTGCCCACCTTATCTACAAAGAATCCTAATCGGTCGTTGGTATTTTGTATTTAGGGCTATTTTACGCTCAACAGCATACGGTCACACTACAACGTTGAAAATGGACGAAGAACTGAAATTGATAAACAACAATTTAACCGATGCATTTTCCAAATTAATGAAAAGCGCCTCAAAATGTAAAAGTAAAGCGCTGCAGCAGCGCAAACAGAACCTTGCCACGCTGATAAGACAACATGTGCGACACCTGCAACAGACGGTGGTAACAAATCGAAGGCGTCGCCAGCAGCGAATGCGAATGCAACTAAAAAAAATGCGCACGTTTTTCATGCAACAAATGATCGAGTTGCAAACGAACTACATGCAAATGTTTGTCATGCTGCGCATGAAGCATGCCCAGCTGCAGAGTGCCGAAGAGACCGAGGCGACAGCCCAACAAAAGCCCGATGCGACTGGCCCATCTGCGACTGAAGCAAGTGGAGCAACGAGCGAGACGACATTGTTCTGGGAGCATCAAATACCGCAATTTAGCGATGAGGAGTTCCTCGACAGCCTGCACGTCTCGCGCAGCACATTCCGCTCGCTGTGTAGCCAATTGGCGCCCACATTGCGCCTTGCGCCCGAGCTGACCTGCGCCGTGCCGCATCCAATCTCGGCGGATAAGTGTGTGGGTCTCGCCCTCTATTTTCTGGCCAGTGGCGAACGCATCTCCATTATCTCGGATCAGTTTGCGCTGCCGCGTACCCGCACCATCAAGTGCCTGAAGATCTTCTGCAACGCTGTGATGTCCAGCCTGGGGAAGGCGTTGCGCATGCTGCCACAGAGCGTGGCGGATTGTGACAATGTCGTTGCCGGTTTCCAGAGGGAGTGCAACATGCCCGCCGCTTTGGTTGGAATGCTCGGCGTCTGCTGCATTCCGTTACGGGGCAAAGCAAAGCATTATGCGGAAGATGGGCCATCGTTGCGCATGGAGTTCCTCCTGGACGATCGTATGCTATTCCGTGAGTTGCAACTGGGCAACAATCACGGAAGAGTGCCACTCTCGCCCTTGTTCTCGGAGACACCGAATCCGTTGGCGTTGCTGCCACCGCGTAGCATCAACAAGCGAAAGGTTCCCGCTTTTGTGTTGGCGCCCGTCAATCAAAACTATCCGCTGCGTCCGTGGCTGTTACAACGCTATGTGGATCCGGTGGCACCGCACGAGTACGACTTCAACGAGGTGGCCGATCATCTGCAGGAGCTCAGCGATTGCGCCCTTCATCGCCTCATGTCGCGCTGGCGCTTCCTCAGCCAGCCCTTGGACATCAGTTTCCAGACAGCTGCCTGCATCATTACAGCTGCCACAGTGCTGCACAATCTGCTCGAAGAGCTGAGTGAACCCCATATGCTCGAATGGGGCAACAGTGTGGACGTCTCCAGGTTCAGATCACCGCCAATCGTTCCCAAGCCGGACAACAGCGAGGATGCCGAGCATGCGTTAAAAGTACGCGATTTTCTGGCGCGCACCATCAGCTCCACGGAAATGTAAATTGCTCGTTAAACAAATAGACTAAGGCTGATAATTGTGTATATATTAAAACATTTAAGTGTTGTATAAAAAATTGAATTTAAATATCCCCTTTTGTTTTTACAACTAAAGGCATTATATCGATAACGGTCGCAACTCTATTTATTGAGTCTGCAACACTGAACGATAAATACATGGAATCGATAAGCCAGAGTAGACCATTTTATGGGATGTATTTTTAAATTTATTTAATATATGAAGCCAACAAAATAGGGGGTTTTATTATTCATTATCTTTGAAAAGTCCCGCATTCTTTATTACCTCAACTACAAGCATTTTTATCCATAACAATAACAGTTAGATTTAGGCGGTCTTCAACACTAAACTTTAAATATGAATATATGCAATCGATAACATCAAGTAACATGCAAGCCGACAAAAAACATTTGCAGCGATTGTCGCCGCACATTCCCATTAAATAATGCAGTGAGTAGAAAACCAGATCAGGCAAAATGACTAACTTAATCCATACTAATTACCACCAATTGTTGCCGCAGGCGATCGCGGGCGAGCAGCACGAGCAGCGGCCGAGCGCCGCTCACCACTCAACCGCTTGGCCAGCCACTGGAGGTGCCCAAGATTATCATAATTCATCCGGGTTCGCAGCATTTGCGCATTGGCCGCGCTGCCGACCTCAATCCGCTGACCATGCTGCATGCGGTCGCCTATAGGCGACATCAAACGCTCGACGCACCACATCATGATCCACTGCTGCCGCCGCTGGACAACGTCCATGCCGATCGACTGCAGCTGGAGTTTGAGGAGCAGCGTTTGGCCGTCTCGCGCATCCTTCAGCACTGCATTGTCGACGAACAGAATCGGTTGCGTGTTGCAACTCCTCCCCAGCAGCTGGCACACTTCAATCGCAGCAGCGCCGCCGAAAAGATTCCATCACCAATGGCCAGCGAAGAGATGCAGAGCGATGCCGCCGATGTGCTCTACGACGAGCAAATACTCCGTCTCAATGCCAGCGAGGCCCTCAACTATGACATACACTTTCCCATACAACGAGGCGAGCTGAATGTGCACGGCCAGCAGGGTGGATCACTGCAGGCGACGCTGTCGCATCTGGAGCACATTTGGTGCCACGCGCTGGAGCAGCGTCTGGGCATACCACGACGTGAGTTGAGCACCCACAGCGCTGTCCTTGTCGTCAACGATGTCTATGTGCGGCGGCACCTGCGCGAGGCAATGACACTGCTGCTGCAGCGCATGGGATTCCAGCGCTGCTTTCTCGTCCAGGACAGCGTGGCGGCCACGTATGGCGCCGGCGTTGGCTACGGCTGCGTCGTAGACATTGGTGCCCAGAAGACATCGATTGCCTGCATTGAGGATGGCATCTCGCAGCTGGATGCACGCGTCCGACTTGATTACGGAGGCGGCGACATTGATCAGGTGCTGCTCATGCTGCTGCGCAAATGTGGGTTTCCCTATCGCGAGTGCAGCGTCCACAGGAGCTATGTGGACGCCCAGCTGCTGGATGACCTCAAGGAGCGCTTCTGCCACCTAAATGCCAGCGTATGCGGTGCCCAGGAGAAGCACTTCACGTTGCGTCAGGCGAACGGACAATGGGTGCGCTACACGCTGCAGGTGGGCGATGAGGTGATCATGGCACCACTGGCCCTCTTCCACACCGAGCTGCTCAACATTACGGGCAAATCGCGTGCGGTGCACACCCAGCAGTCGGTGCAGGAGCAATATGATTGCGAGGATTGCTTCGATGCGGAATATTTGCGGGAGACGGGTCGCCGGAATGGAGTGCGAGCTGTTGACTTACCCATGCCGAATAGCAACATGCTGAAGCATGCCCAGGTGCCCATCACAGCCGACGATGAGGAGCTGCTCATTGTGGTCGATCAGGAGGAGACGCCACCCAACAGCAACAGTAACAGCAACTCCCAGCAGCAGCAGCAAAATCAACAGCAGCAGCAGACCTCATCCAAGTCGAACAACTCGTGGTATTATAATGCTGGGGGGCAGGTGGTGCCTCTAGATCAGGCCATTATCCGTGCAATTGGACGCTGTGGCACCTACGAGACGCGCCGCAAAATGTTTGGCGCCATTTTGCTGGTGGGCAGCAGTGCCAAGATGCGTGGCCTCGCCGCCTGGCTGGAGCAGCGCATTTGCCAGCAGGTGCCGCCCGGCCTCGAGGTGAATGTGTTCCTCAAAGGCATGGATGTGGGCATGGTCGCGTGGAAAGGCGCCGCCATCATGTCCGTGCTGGAGAGTGCCCGCGAGCTGTGGATCTCGCAGCGCGAATGGCAGCGCTACGGATTACGAATCCTGCGCGAACGTTCCCCCTTCCTCTGGTAGCATCCAACTCTCCAATAAATAATTAGAAATCTAACTAAAAATAAATCATTTTACAAGTTTATAAGCACTGAACGCGTTGAAAATAGGAATTGGGAAAGAAGAGGATAAACTTGAGATGTGTTCAAGTATGTAAGAGGAAAAGAAAGCATCTCCAACCCCATAAGGATTATGTATTCATGGTCAGCAGCAATAACCGAATCGAACTAGCCATTTCTGTCTATGTGATTAAGCGAATACCAGAGGCTATTAAGAGCTAAGAGTATTCCAATGTGGAATATAAAATATCGCTTATCAGAGGCATATTAAGTTCACAAAGATACAATTATAAACATATTTCTTTCCAATTCACTACAATATCATTGATAAGCTGTACAAATTTCATTAACACAGATTTTTCTAACAAAGGTATATGGAGGCAACTAATATCGACAAGCCTATTTACTTATTTAAAATCCACAAGTTTTAAATCAGTCATGAATTATGTAATTAAATTGTATGTTTGTATCAATGTTTACAAATAAATTGATCCGTCTTCCGAGTCGCCTAATTCTTTATAAAGAGTTGTCTCAACTTGTCTAACATCTTATCAAACAGCAGGTCAAAATTGTTAACTAATATGTCAATTTCCAGTGGATCACAATCAATAACAAAATAAAGATTCTTTAACTCAAGCTTTCTCTTCACAGACATTAAATTAATAAACAATCGTCTCTTGTACATTAAAAAAATGTATAGTTTATTTGTTTAAAAAGGTGTCAGCTGTGATGCGAGTACAAACACTTAGTACAGACGCTGGGGTGGACCCATCGATGACTTGATGTGCAGGGAACGAACGTTCTGCCAGTTCTTCTTGAGCAGGGAGACCAAGAAATTGATCGACAAGCTCACGTTCTGGGAGAGCTCGTCTTGCTTCATGCCAACGTGTCCAACGGCAACGGACAGGCACAAAACCTTCTTCATCTGGAACTTAATTGTGGACTTGACCTCCTCAATTTTGCCCATCATCGATTCCTGGTGCGACAGCAGACCAGGGAACTTGCCAGCCTTGTTCAGACCGGGACCCAACAGACGTGGAATCTGCTTGATCAGCGACTCGGAGGCGAGGAAGGCATCATAGGACTTGGCCAGTTTCTTCACCAGCTTCTTGTTCTTGTTCAGCTTCTTCAGGGCCTCAGCATCCATGAACTCAACGCCATTGGCCTTGGCCTCATCGCAATGCTGCTGATCACCCAAAATGCACACCTTCATCTTGGGACGGGGGATGTGCTTTAGCCTACAAAAAGAAATCGCAATCATTAGCAAGCCACTCAGACATCAAAATGCAAATAATTCCAAAAACAAAAAGAAGACAAATTTCGTTAAGTCAAAACTTACATAGCTCGCAGAGGAGCCAGGCGTTTGTTAATAAATTCAATTAAATTATTGGGAGGGTCGGTAGCATTGCTACTACCTACTCAATTTGATTTTAAGACCCTGAGTGCAGGTCCGCCGAAATGTGTGTGAGATGTGGAATACGCACACACATTCGACTGCCTAACACTGTGTAGCCAGCCAGGGATGACTCTTCATCTCTTGGTTAACAGCGTAGGCTATTTTAGCCAACGTACTTAACTGTGCCAGAGAAACGCTTATCCTTTTGGGGATCGTAGTTCTTCAGGCCGATTTGCAATTCGACCGTTTCCAAGAAGCCGCGCTTCTTCTTCAGCGAGTGCTCCAGCAGTCCACTGACGCCCTCGAGGAGCGTGTCACGAGACACTTTCGATCTGCAATTCAAATTAATTCGTTAATTGCGAGCTTAATTATGATAATGTAATATGTTTGTTTAAACATTGTGCAAATGGTTGCAACTTGCATTAGTTAGCTGCATATTTGGCACAAAGTTTATGATTTTCTATTGCAATCATTTCCAAACTGATATGGTCATTGATGATTGTCCAAAAAGCTGGTTTCTGATTGCCACACACCACAAATATTGTGAAAAACATAAATGCCAGCATTGGATCAAGAATTATGTTGTCTTAAATTCTTTAAAATACTTGAGATGTGTTTAATTTTTAGGGATTTATATTACGCAGTCCACTTACGCCATGTTACACCTTGCGACGTTCGTACACGAAAGAAAGAGTCCAGCGGTGAGATATTCGCTTATACTATCGATTTATTTTTTAGCCAGAGTTGTTCTGATGTGGTAACTCGATAGTTGCAATCGTATGGCAAGTAGTGGCAACGCCAAAAGTTTAATACATAAATAAATTAGTTTGGCAACAAAGGCGGATGTTTTTTAAGTTTAAGCAGTCCAAAAAAAATTTGAAATCGCCTGTGTGAGAATTACACCAGTTTGTATGGCAGTGTCATCACAACAATATAACTAAAATCAATTTCATTCAGCTAATGTTGCCAGTAGCTCCACAAAGAGCTATCAAAGAGCAAGCAAAGAGCGTAAAACGCGTGCCGAGCGCAAGAGAAATAGGAGAGTGGAGATTTGGTGGTCAAACAAAACAATTGCTTTCAGATTCGCGTTGGGCCTGTGTTGAGTTTTCAGATAAAACTTCTGTCGTTCTATTCGTGAGTGTAAAGTGATGTGTCCATCGCTGTAATTTACGAATTATATAACTTATAATCCAATAAATGCATTCATTGATTTTCCCACAGCCACCAGCAACTCCAGAAATCAGGCATTGAACATGGCACGTCTCGTCGAGAGCAATGTAAGTTACGAAACAAGTTAAAATGCAGCCTTTGCATAATTCCTGATAACCCCCTGCCTGCTTGCCTCTTCCCCACCCCATCATCCCATCTTCTCATCTACCGCAGGCACATCACAAATTTGTCTAGGTATTTCATAATTCTTAAAAATATCCATTTGTTTGTATGTATGTATTTGGCATCTCCCACAAAAGAATGCAAAGAATACGCCGATAGACTAAAAATGTACACAAATATGAAACAAAAAATAAAATATTTGCTTTTTGAACACATTGTCAAATGACGTCATGCCCCTCATGATTAGTAAGGTGTATTTAAAATTTATATTTACTTTTAATCAACAAGATGACGTTCATCAACAGAAGCTCAAACTGCATCTAATGATAATTAATAGCTTTTTGTTAATATTAAATATTCAACACACACTATTATTATTACACATAAATATAGCTTTAACTATTTACGTAAATGTTTGTGTGCGATACGTCACGTCGACGTCACGGTACGGCGTTTACATTTACAACACGTATCAGCTGTTCAACATCTGAATAACTCTTTGATGCAAATGTTAAGGGCTCTCTTAAAACTCATCTAGCCGACGGCGGCTACATTAATTTTTCTCTGTAAAATTTACAGCCTTTCTGTTTATCTCTCTTTCTCTCTCTCTCTCTTTGGCTGGCTGTCGTTACGCTCAGGCAGTGGTAGATTTTTGTTTATCATCGTTACAATAAAGCGTACGTTTCACAGTGCATAACATATGTATTTGCCTTATAAATGACATATAAAAAAAAAATGGTTACTTTTTAGTTTGACATCCTTCGCAATAAAATGCAAGTTAGATCTTACATATACAATTGCAATTGATTTTGCAGGGAACTGGAACTATATTCGGGCTACGTTTCTTACGTTGGTCAGTTAACTGCTTGGCAGCACTGTTGGCTACGCAAGCTCGTTTGCTCGGCGCCCGGCCCTCGTGTTGACTCCGCCGCTTCGACTTCATTTCAATTGGAAATTGTGCACGGCAGCAGGCGGTTGATCAAACGTTTGATATTTCTATTGGTAGTCGGTTAAATTGAATATATCTGAATAATTTCAATTGCAAGTGATTGTGTGACAAAATGACGGATTTCGATGTAAGTTCAATGCAAATTTCAATTGAAAGGGCAGGTGGCACGCGCACTTGAAGAGACCAACGCCGACTCTTTCTCTTTTCTCTCTCTCTTTATCTGCTCACTGTTTATCTGTGGACTGCCAGTGATGTCATAGTTAATTAATGGGAGCCGTAGCACTTCGGATGCCCTGTGCATTATGAAATGTTTGCTTTAGCGAAATATTAAAGTGGACTACGGTTTCAAGGTCACTGCCGAAACGGTTATTGTGTCATTTAGCGTATTTGCCAGCTGAAATAACCTCAATAATGTTTGGCTTCACAAAAGCCGCAAAAACCAAAACTAATCCACAGACTCAAATTTCTTGGGCTTCGCTTTGTGGTTTTATTTATTGTCGATTCACAATGCAAAGTCATCCTTAAGTGGAAAATTTTAAACACTTGGCGAAGCGATTACAGACATCAAGCTTGAACTTTAATCAGCAAGGTCATCAGCTGTCTGTGTTTATGATTAAAAATAAAACTGGTAACGCAAGTAATTTTTACTACAATCCTGAACAAATCGCTTACTTAAACAAGATATTAAATGTACATTACAATATGATTAGATAAAAAGACACTATTTAGTATATATTCCACTAATGCACTGATAATAATTATTCGAATTCGGTTTTCGATTTGTATACTAATTTCTCGGTTTATTCTGTTTGCAGTTTGTTCCCATTGCTGTGGGCGTTGTGGCAGTGGTTGCCGGCGCATTGATCGTCCACTATTTGATTAACAAGAAATCGACGAAGCCGCGCCGTGAACCAAATCGAACGGCACGTTTGAGGACGCTCGTCGATGCGAATGACAAGTATCAGCTGCCGCTGGTCGAGAAAGAGGTGCTCAGCCATGATACGAGACGTTTCCGTTTCGGATTGCCCTCCAAGCAGCATATACTCGGTTTGCCTGTCGGCCAGCACATTCATCTGATAGCTACTATCGATAATGAGCTTGTGATACGGCCGTATACTCCCATTTCATCCGACGATGATGTTGGCTATGTGGACTTGGTGGTCAAGGTGTACTTTAAGGACACACATCCCAAATTCCCCGCTGGCGGTAAAATGACCCAGCATTTGGAGCAAATGGAGGTGGGCGATAAGATTTCGTTCCGTGGACCGTCTGGTCGATTACAGTATTTGGGCAACGGCACCTTCTCCATTAAAAAGTTGCGCAAGGATCCGCCCAAACAGGTGACTGCCAAGCGTGTGAACATGATTGCCGGCGGCACCGGAATCACACCCATGTTGCAACTGGTGCGTGAAGTGCTCAAGCACAGCGACAAGGACAACACTCAACTGGCACTGCTCTTTGCCAACCAGGTGAGTTCCCCAATTAATACACATATGTGCACATAATTCAAGTTAATAACATTAAATCTTGCCCCTTGCAGAGTGAAAAGGATATTTTGCTGCGTGCCGAACTGGATGAGCTGGCCAAAAAACATCCCGACCAGTTCAAGGTCTGGTACACTGTGGACAAAGCTGCCGAAGGTGAGCAGCGACTTCAAATGCCTCCCTCCGCACACGAATTAGACATAAATCAGTCATCCAGTCAATTTCATGTTCATTTTAGACACAGGTTTTTGTTTGAAGAGATTTTAATTTTAATTACTAATTTATTTCATCTGAGTGCTGGAAGTCAGTTGGTCGAAGTTAGTCTTTATGTTTTTAGAATAAGATTTATGTTGCAAGTCTATTATTACTAGGGACCTGGAAGAGATTTCGAATGCTTAGGATAAAAGAATGTATTATTTGTAGCCACATTTTGATTGTAGATTTGCAAGTGCATGTTAATCACAGTTAGGACTCATTTTCATCGTATTCACGTGTAGCGATCGTAATGCTAATGCCAAAAAGTCATCTATTATGTTGAGTATCTTGTGTTTGCTCCTCATGCCACATGCTGCCCTCCAACGGATGCCCCGCACGGCGCACGCACGTTTCATAGCCTGGTCCTACAATACCGGCCACGTCAACGATGAGATGATGGGCGAACAACTGTATCCGCCGCATCCAGAGACGCTGTGTCTGCTGTGCGGACCGCCGCCAATGGTCAACTATACGTGTATACCTGGTCTCGAACGGCTGGGCCATCGATCCGAGCAGCGTTTTAGCTATTAAGTCCAACCACCAGCTAGCATCTGTACATATATTTATATATATAATTTTGATTTCATATCACAATGCGAGGGGAACGGTGTAGGTCGTTTAGGTCGGTCTGGACAGTAACAACAGCAATCGAATTGAGTCTTGCATCTAATCGATTCCTTCTTTTGTTTTGTGTAATCCCAATTAGGTTGGAAATTTAGCGTTGGATTTATCAATGATGAAATGATTGCCGCCCATCTGCTGCCGGCCAACGATGATACGATTGTGCTACTCTGCGGACCGCCGCCCATGATCAACTTTGCCTGCAATCCAGCGTTAGACAAGCTTGGCTATCATCCGGACACACGTTTTGCGTACTAAGAAGACTCCGCACCATCGGCACACATGGGATGGAACTCTCACACACACATTCATTGAAGGCGACACAACTTGCATTTCTGGTCTGTCCATCTCTCTATGCGCAGGAGTTTGCATTTGCATTTGAATCGGAACGAATCATCCATAAATACTCCTGGCCGCAGTTATTTCTATGTGAATTGAACAAATGCCGCACACTTTGCTTTGTTTTAAATATTGAAATAAACAACTGTTACTGTTATGCAGAGATTTAAACATTTTCATTTAATTGCGATTTGCATAAGCCAGCAATTTGTTGTCGTTGAACTCTGATTTGCCGCATACACGATCCACGAGGGTAATTATTATTCAATTTATTCAGCAATTCGCTGATTCATTTGCAATCACTTCAATTTGTTAATTTTATTGATTTAATTTGTTATGCATTCACACTTAAAATGCTGTGGGTACTACTTAAATCCCTAAAGAGCCAATCAATGTTTTATTTTTATTTGCAATGCTCCAATCCCATCGACTTTAAAGTTTATGTTTAAATAACATTGTTTAATGTTTAAATACACACTCAGATTTGCCTCTTTTTATGGACTTTAGCCACTGAATTTTATTATTTATGTTAAACGAAATTCAAAGTACAAATGAGTTTAAATGTAAGACAGATTCTAGTTTAGCAGCTGCTAAAGCGAATTACACATTTTCATCATTACTATGCTGGGCAACTTATATCGATATTGGTATTTATTGGATTATTACATATATTAAAAAAAGTTCAACTAAACTTGTAGTAAGCGTGTCATTACGTGTAAATTTGTTTATAGGTAATATGTAAGAAATCACTAGCTAAAAATCGGTTCAGTTTCGGTAAGTGTAAAATATTATTGGTGTTTGAAGTAAAATTGATATATTTGTTTTGGGGTTCACAGAACATTTATAGCCTATTTAGTTTGCAATATATATATGTATGTATGTATAGCATAAATATGTTATGATATTTAATTTGGGCTGAGTGTTAGTTGCAACATGATGAGAGACTTATTGTTAACATACATATCTGAATATATATATATATAAATACGTTAGATATAATGAATACAATGAAAGCAAACAAGAAGTGAACTCAAATGCCTATGATTCGGATTATTTTCTGATTATTGTGTACTGTGTTAATTCAGCTTGCTTGTGGTGCTCTCTAAAATCATTTGCTGCTGCGCACGCTTTGCGTTGCAAGCTCTCGTCCTGGACTTGATCGCACTTGTGTGCTTATGTGTATGGTGTTTGAGAGTTCTTTGTCGTAGCTCATCTTTTATATGGCCAGTCAGCAAATACAAATGGTCCAGTTAGCTTTGGTGGTGACAGTGTTTGTTGCAATCCGCGGGCGCGCCTTGGCAGCTGGCAGTTATTTCTTAACTGATTGTAATTATAGTTACGACGAATGTATCTACTAAAAGGGTGTTATTACATTATGTTAAAAACGCTAAATTACAATACAATTTGATCATGGCTGATGCTGAAGTAAAAAACACTTAAAACTTATAAAACAAATTGGCCTCCGGTTTAATTTGGCTGGCCGCATAATGATCCTTGACAATCTCATTGATTTCGGATTCGCTCATTTCAATGGGCTCCATTGAAGCCACTTTCTTGTATCTGCAAAGGAGTTGCAAAACGCGTTTGTTATTTTCCACAAACTAAAGCAAGAGTCAAATGAATTTCACAACTTACTTGTCCCTATTGTACTTTTCCCGTATGGCCTGCGTACTTAGATCTTTGGCTGCCTTGTGCGTCTGGCACAGCATCAACACGATATTCTTCAATTGGTCCAGTGAGTATTTGGTTATCTCCTCCAACTGGGATGTCCACATCGGCATGCCCAAAAAACGTCGCGCAAATGCGAGTGAAGCAGCCGAAATCAATGATGGCAAATATTGCATATAAGTCTCGCCCTCCAGCAGTGACAACTCACAAATATACTGCAAATCGTAAAGTGACAACTGAACAATCGATCTTAAATGCGGCCACGGGCACGGGCCAAACTTACCAAAGTCATGCACTTCAGCTTCTCGGGCATTTCGGACATCACCGCATAGGTGTTGATAAACACATAGGGTGTCGGTGCACACAAGTTGAAGGAGAGAATCTTAAGGAAAACATTCTCCATGCGCAGCACCTGCGCCTTTGTGTAGCTGTCGTCGGTGAGAAAGACAAACTCTCCAACATCTGGTGGGTAAATCTCCTCATATTTACTGTGTGGGCAAAAAATATTATAAAATATTAAAATAGATGAGCCAAACTTGCACAGCCAAAAAGAGTAAATGGTACGGAAAATGATGATTTTTACAGCTGCGTAAATCAATTTTGTGGTAAATTGTGTCAATAACTAATCATTGTTTGTTGTGAGAGTACATTATAAAATAATTTGATCAGCTTAAGTGCTTAAGCCAGCAATCTATCAATCACACAATAGAAATTCTCGCCTGTCTCTCCGTGATAAATGGCTACAAGCTTGCCACTTACTAACCACAACTATTACGAGTGGGTGGCTGCATTTTGGTTACTTACGAGGCAATGTACATGGCAGCAGTGCCAACGAGTTGCAGCTTGGAGCGCTTCACCGACATCTGGCTGAGGAAACGGTCCAAGTATGAGACAGACAAGTAGAGAGTCTCGGTATCCAGTTTATATTCCTCGGCAACTTCAACCAGCCAATCAACCAGAATGGTGCGCATCGAATGATTGATGTCAGTCTGGCGGCGCATGTACTGCGGTTTTGGGCGATGCTTCTTCTGCAAGGACGAAAACGGAAAATAAATAAAATAAAAAAAAAAACAAGAAATGCTGTAATAAATGGAGAGGGTGGCTTTTATCTAGAGTTCGAAACACTCAATCTCAATTAAAGTTAGTTTTAATTTATTTTTAAAAACATCGCACACAAAATACTTGTCTTAATTTACTCGTTCAATTGCACAAATATTTAACTTAACACCTTTTGCAACGCTAGTTATTTTCTGCACCTTCCCCACAGACACGTTTTATGTATATTTTATTTTCGAGTTTGGCAAGCCATACTTCAAATAACTTCGACTACGTTTGGGAACCAAACTTGCACGCTTGCCGGACTCTTCTTGTACTCCCCGGCGCCGTCAGCGTTTTCCCCAATCGAATTTACCAATTTTTATTTGTTTATTGGTTATTTCGCAGTACGTGAGCCGCATTTAAATATGTGAGCTGCGCCACGCCCGGCGCACAAATCTTTTATTTTATTTTTGTTGTTTTTGTTGGCCAAAACAGCAATACAAACACGCTGTACATTAGGTGTTTATTTAATGGCCAATTTAACGATTATTGGACACGCCAAACGCCAGAGCTCATGGGTAGTAAAGCAGACGGGGAAATGGCCTAAGTTTTCCGCTACGGCATGAAATATTTGCTATGCAGCTCTAATTTGAGAACTGGGCAGAACTCAAAGGATTCAAGTTTGACACTTGCTTAACTATGATTAACACGATTATAGACGCTACTCGTGAGAAGAAAACAACCAATAAACTAATAATAATCAAAATAAATAAAGGTTAAAACGTTTATAGAAACTACTGCAAAAACTCGAATAATAAGATCTACATGTCAATAATAATTTTGGTCATAAGATGTGCACATTAATTCTACCGATAATATAAACAGTTTGCTGACAGCTCAGGGTCTTTGGGGTTTTGAGAGGGTTGTGTCCGTTGTTGTTATGCTACAAACGAGAAACTAAGCTACGAGCAACAATTAACAAACAACAAAAACGACCCGACCCGGCAACCGAGCAAACAAACTCAAAGCACAAATCCGGTTTGAATATCAGACAGCGAAATACTTTCATTCCTGAAACAGACTCAGCTACGAGTGTCAATACGTGTTTATATATATTTAATAGAAAGAGTAGGATCTAAGTTTCTGCAGGGGGACAAGATGGCACTGCAGATGACCTTGTGCACCAAGGATGACCTAAGCGAGGCGGTCAAACTGCAGAAGCGCGAACAGTACGAGGAGGAGCGTAAGAAGCGCATCTTCAATGCCAGGCAGCGCCTCTTTGGGGTGAGTAAAAGAGCAGCAGGAGCAGTAAGGACAAGATTAATATTGAACTTTTCACTCTGCCGGCTGCAGCTTGATCTGGACACCTTGGAGCGTCAGATATTGGAGAAGAAGAAGCAGCAAAGTGTGCAACTGGAATGTGATAAACGTTACGAGGAGCAGGAGCAGCTGCAGAAGCGCCTTATCACCGCCAAGGACAAGGAGCTGGAGAAGGAGAAACGGATTCTCGACTCGGATCTCAACTATTATCGTTGTCGCTATCAGCGCATGGATCAGCGACGTGAATTCGATCTGAACGATCCCAATTTTCTCAAGAAATCGAAGCCGGCCCGCATTGCCGACGCCGACAACTCGCTGGGCATTTCCAGTGCACAGATATTCTACGGCGAGGATCTGCGCAAGAACGATCGCCAGATAAGGCAGCGGGAACAACAGCGCGCCTGGCTCGATCAGCAGGTGCTGGAGCGCAAACAGGCGGAGGAGGCACGTCGCCAAGCGGACAATGTGTACATGGAGAGTGTCCAGTGTCGCGACAAGCATCTGGAGGAGATGGCCAAATCGGATCATCGCACGCGCCATCAAATCATACACAAGATACGCCAGTTCAACGTAAATCTGGCCAAGCAAAAGCAAGCGAATCGTGCGCGCGAAAAACGGGAGACATACGAGGATGACATGGCCGAGATTTATAATATGCTGTCCAGCGATATGCTGACAGAGAATCCGGACGTTGCCCAGTCACGTTCCAATCCGAATCGAAAGATCGCCTTCATGTATCGTGGCATGACACCCGAGGAACTGCTCGACTTCCGCAAAGGCCAGGAACAGCAGCTGACGGACACGTTGCAGCGCAAAACGGAGACTCAGCTGATGGACAAACAGTGGGAACAGTATGCCATGAATATGGATCGCACCCTGATGCTCAAGCAGATCAATATGGATCGCAAGCACAAGCAGCAATTGGATGATTTGGTGCGAGCCAATGCAAAGTTGGCCATCGAACAGGATCAGCAGCGCAAGGATGCCCTCGTCCAGCTGAGCAATGCAGTCAGCGACGAGTTCTACGATCAGTTCAACAAGACCTCACGTTAGTGATATATCTCCAGATATATACAGTTCCATATAGTTAGTTCATCTCTGATCCGTGTGTGGAATTGCTACGACAGCATTTCGAATTGTGTTGCCGTCACAATTCCACACACGTTCAAATGCACTTTAAATAAATTAAATTCAAATGTATAATTAAAGCTTAAATTACAAATTAAAGACTGCCTTTTATCGATTTTTGATTGGGCAGACTAGCTTGAATAGAAGACTTAATTAGAATGCCTTAAATTCCTTCAAACAACTCAAGCATAAAGATAAATTTAAAAATCGAATGCATTTCAAATTTCATACAAATATAATATTGGATATTTTGTATTGCTAAAAGGGAAATTCAGTTTTAAATGAAAATCAACGGATTCAAGTTTTAATTTACTAAAGTTAAAAACTTAAAATCCTACTATTTACGACGTTCTCTTCAAATGCGCAATGAACCAAAAACGGGTCAAGGAACGTGCATTTTCTAACTAACTAAAACTAATTACAACAAAAGTCGAGAAACAGGGCAAAACACAAGAATATTCTTAACACGGGCGTGTTTTTCCTTAACTGATAAAACAGCGACACGAAAAGAAAAAAAAAACAAACCAACGATGCAGGCAGGAAAAATAAAAGAAAAGCAGCGACGCGCGAAGAAATCGTCAGCAGTCTGGGTAGTCTGAGGGTGCACAGCAGGGTTCTGCTCTGTTTGGGCTCAGCTATTCACAGTGTGTGTGTGTGTGTGTGTGTAGTGGTAGCAGTAGTAGTCTATACAACAACACACAACTAAATGGTATGCATATGTAACTTTGGTTAAGTACGTGACAAGGCGCACACACATCACACAGAGCAAGCGGTAAGTAAAGGACTTGCAAACAGAGAGAAGAAATGTTCGCTTATCATATGTTAATCAAATCTTTTGTATATACATATGAATATATGGAGTATTAGGTATTTAGTGCTACTTACCTCGCTTTGACGGAAATTGTCTAGAACATCCTGCTGATACTCAACGACTTCGAAGAAGCGCTGACGATCGTTGCGCGGCAGAATCACACCTTGCATGGCTGCTGCAGCAGCAATAGCAGCAGCATCCTTGTCCTCGGAGAGGCTGTTGTCAGTTAGCTGGTTGCTGCTGATATTGCTGGCATCGGCCATGGAACGGTCCACGGACATCGGTGATAGCACATCGGTGACGGACATGGGCGTGGCAACCAAATCATAAACATTCCGACTGGTGAACTCACTAAAAGAGAGAATGGACAAAGTGGAATAAATGAAAAATCAACACTCAGACGACTCTGTTTTAGGCACTTACAGTGTATGGTTGTCACTGGGTTGTTGTTGTATATTCTCCTTGTCGACAACATTGCTGCTAATCGACTTGCCAGCATTTATTTGCACCTGTGTATCGAAATTGTCCTCATAGACGGAGAAGGTCTTGAACTGCTCCACGACTGGCACCACCACATTCGATTTCTTAGCGCCGCCAAAAGTCTGGGAGAAAGAAAACCGAGAATACACAAGAAAAAAAAACAAATGAGTAACAAAAGTAACGCAATTACAGCACTATGTGTGTACTTGTGTGTGTGTGTTAGAAGGGGAAGCATTACAACGACAACAACAACGAGAACAGCAGGAGAACGAACATCAGTTGCTGTCTCGCTTTCTGAAATATTCTCCCCTTTATGGAAAAATCCTGTTACGTATGGCTGCGCAGTCGTCGTCCGCTTTTCTTGTTGTTGTTTTACAGTGCGCGCCTTTTGCTGGCTTCCCTAAATACATTTCACTCTCTCTTTTGCTGTCTCTCTCTTACTCTCTGTCCTGCTTTGTGTATGAGTGTGTACTGTAATTGCATTGCAATGCACGTCACGTTTGCTTGTTTGCTTTAATAGCCTTTTGCATGCTGCTGCTTCCCTTTTTTTCTACGCTTTTAAAAACTACAAAAAACGCGCGCAAGATTCACTTTTGCGCAATGCATTTCTAGGTTAGCTTCTGCGGATAGTTGGCAAAAAAAAATTAGAGACACACATACACACTTGCATGCATGCGTATTTGGAGCAAAATTAATTGCAAATACTTATTAAATATAAAAAAGAACATTTTTTGAGGTGTAATCGAGGAAGCAGACAGAGACAGGCTGAAAAAAAACCCACCACCATTGGTGTCTAGTCAGTGATCTCACCACCACCAACAAAGTCGAAGCGGCAGCTGCATTAGAATGACAAACACACATAAGCACACACACACAACGATGAAATAAGGATAGAAAGGTGCTGCAACTTTACCATATTGCCGGGTGCCGCGGAGATGTTGCGCGGCACATTTCCTTGGTTATTTTTGGTGCTGAGCACCGCCAAATTGGTGCGCGTTGCAAGAGCCTTTTCCTTGACACCGATTACGGCAAGCGGCTGCTTTGTGGCCTTTTCCTTGAAATTCACTGGTTTTGGATTCTCCTTTTCGTTGTCGCGATGTATTTGAAAACTCGCCATCTTTTACCGTGAAGGTTCTTCTGCTTTACGATCAAAATTTAGCTCAAAATAGCTTTTATTTTGTATCCAAAGGCGAACGCGATTTCTTTGCTCTGCTGCTAAAATGGTGGCTTTATCTGCGCTTCTCTTTACTTGACGTGCGCAAGTATGTGTGGCGTGTATGTAATTCGTTTCTTTAGCTCAGCTGCTGCTGCTGCTGCGTTGAGTCGTCGTCGTTTGTTGAGTCGCTTGCGTTTCGGTTTTCACGCACACTAGCATAAACGCATATGTATGCGTTAGTATAAATGCTCAAAGTCGGACACATTTACGCACATTTGAAGCACAATTTACATTTAACATTCACGACGTATACGATTATGATACAGTTGACTTTTTATTTTTACAACGATTTTACATTACTTCTGCGCAGCACTTGAATTTGATTTACATTTAAAATTATACGCAACTTCACGTCAATCCCGAATCACTTCGGTTGAACCGTTCTTCAGTTTCGGCACCGTTCTGCGAGACCCGAACTTATGCTTGTCGCACGGCCAAAGAGCAATAGATGTTTGATTTTTTCCCGGTCAATTATAAGCGAACTCGTTGCTTTCTTCTTCTTTCATGCACGTTAATCGATATATGCATATTAACGATAGTTCTCAGTTTCGAAATAACAGAAATGTAAAGTACAATGGGTTTTAGCTGGTATTACCATTTATTTGAATTTTGCAATGTAGTAAAACTTATATTAAAATCGATGTATTTTTTAATTGATGGCATTCAATATTAAAGCCAGATATTTTCAGTTCGCGGTAATTTTAAAATATGCTACTGTTTATGTGCTGCTTTGATTCAAAATAAGTGGCAACGCCGTTGGATTGTGCTGCCAGATCAGCCCATAAGGTGATCTCTTTTCAGCGCGAATTATATTTTTCATAAGTCATTGATTTTTTTTAAAATCAGCAGGGATGCCAACTAACCATTTTACTTGCCTGATTTATAAATTATTTTTGCCAATGTGAAAGATGCTTAAGCAATATCTTTCTGTCTAGCTCATCAGTTTTTAAGCAATCTTGACAAAACTGGTCACACATCCGTCTTTCTGCTGCGGACCTTATGCATGAGTCGAGAGGATTAGATAATTATATCATGTAGCTGGAACAATTAGTGAAAAGATGAGTTCTAAAATGAAACACTTTTTTGATTACCAAGTTATCCCAACCAAACTCATTAGTAATGCTGGGACAAAAAAATAATTGAGATCAGATTACTATATGAGATATCTACCATAGGAACAATCGGTTTACTGATTAAATTTTATATTGCCATGCATTATTTATAATAATATCTGACAATATTGGTCAAAAATATTTAATATTTATTTATTTACACATTATAAATGTTAAATTCCAAAAGTTAAACTCGAAGGTGTTGCAAGAGTTTCATTTCCTTTCAGTGCGATGCGAATTGCAAATAATGAACAGAATGCACCACAAGGATACCGTAATCTGTTAACAATGAAAGAATCCGCCGTTTTCTTCTAAGATTTTTGCGCAATTATTTTGTGTTGCGAATCGCATCACACAAATAAATAATAGTCTCAGGTAGAACAGACGAGAGCCGTCTGCTTCTTGTCTTGTGACTTAATAAACATCTGCTGCTGATTTTCAGGAGCCGTCGCAGACAGAAGCCAAAAGCAAACATATATACATATATATATAGATATATGTATGTAGACCTTAAGCTGTGTGGGTATTGAGCACGCAGATGTTGGGCAGGACAATTTATGGCCAATATTTATTGACATCTTGTTGGTTGAGGGTTAAAATTGACCACTCTGTGTGAGGGAGCAAAGAGCAAAGACTTTTAGCTTGGCTAATTTGCCTGCTGATTTAAAGCCAAAGCAAGTTGACACGAACGTTTTCCAATAATAATTTTTATTTTGCATAAGTAATTATTGTAGATGCTTTTACTCGAATGTGGAGTTAGGTGAATGTCTAATTGGTATTAAACAAATATGATCTCTAAAAATCGATTAATCTAATCTATTTATTTTGTATTTATTCGTCTCCATATGACCATTTAATAATAAATGTGCGAATTTGCATGGGATTCAAGGTGACACTGAATTTAGAGGAGTCACTTGCACCATTAGCCCACAACGGATCGTGTGGAGCTGTAAAGTATTCCACAGCCGTTGGCATTGATCCTTGGTGATGGAATTTAAATCTCTTCATGTCACTCAGAGGCATGTTACCATCCAAGGTAGTTTCTCTGATCTCCTTGCCACCCAACGAGTCGAAGATGTCGCGAATATTAAAGCTGACTGTGTGACCTTCACTGTGATCCATAAAGTTCTCAAGGCGTATAAGGATTTCATTGCTGGAATACGGCTCGAGTGTTAGCAGATTAACCGATTGCGGGAATATGCTGAAATCTGGTATTATTGGCTTAACCACACTGGCCGCATTCGAACTACTAAAGAATTTCCAGAAGGGCAGATGAATTTCTTGCTGTGCCAAGCGCTCTCCAATTGTGGGCTTCTCTTCAGCTGCGTTTAGGATGAGATACACTTTACCGCGTGCAATTAAGCCCACACCGAATTGAGTCTCATTTAGGGCCTCGCCCACCCCAAATGCATCGTCCTTAAGAAGGCGACGATGGAGCATGAGCTCCAGCTGGCCATCTCGGAGACTAGATCCACCCTGGGCTCGATCGTTGAGTAGAGCGATTCGCTTTTGTTGATCCTCAATGGAAATGCGTGCGGTAACGGGATAATAATTACCGCTAACGGACTCTGTCATGTTGGGAGTGAAGTACTCGCGTTGGTTTACTTCACGCTTGATCATCTCGCGTCCATTTGAATCGGTGTAGAAGACACCCTTGGAGGCGACTCCACTTTTGAAGCGAGTCACAATCTCCCGACCCTGTTCATCCTCAATCGGAATGGGTCCAATCAACCACTCAAATTCCACACGATTGACGCCTTCATAGATGCGGATTACTTGAGAAATCCACTCATTCACATGCTGATGGACTTCCTTAACTTGAACACCATCGAAAATTGTGTAGTCAACGTTATCTGTCAGCAGATTAATGTCACCATCGGGCCGGAATATGTATGCTCCAGAGGAACGATTCTCAGCTCCTTGGTTGTTACCCTGGGCACCCGTGTATATGCCAAAGTTTTGCTCAATGTCCTCCGTTACTCCGTTCATTTTCACAGTCTTTAGGTGTCCTGTTTGCCTGTCGAACTCAAGCTTAATTAACTGCAAAGAAAATTGTTTGTCAATATATATTTATTTATAGTGTTATCTATCAAAGTGGCTGTGTCCTGATTATCAATTTTAAAATGTTCTCTTACCGAATTCTCAATAATAAATTCATCCGATTCCGTATCATCACTGGACATTGCCTGCTTCATCGAATGCACTTTCTCAAAACGTTTGAAAACTGGCTTCTGTGGGTTTCTCGGCGCCGGCAGATTACGTATGTAAAAGTTGGCGATCTTATCCACAGTTGCCTTGAAGACCAACTCATGCTGTGTGGCATTCGAGCGGTGCTCAATAGCCAGAACTTGCCAAGGCACCGGCACCACCTCCGAAGGAACTTGTTGCCCTATATAAAGAGATTGTTGAAGATGAGTAAATTGATGGGTCATAAAAAATGGGTCAATTTAAACATACCCTTCTCATTTGTCACCACGTATTGTCCGTTCTTAACCGGCACACGCACATATTGGGCAGAGGGATGTGCGAGTGGGTTGAAGAGAGTGACAACCACATTGTTGGCACTATCCTCAGTAAATGCACAGACACTGATGTTTAGCTCCAAGCAGCTATCGAACTCTCCTGTGCTCAGATTGGTGAGCACTCGCAGCGCATCCCGTGCATTATGCTGGGCATCGACAATTGCATCGGTGAGCAGACGATCGTAGTCGCGGGCAACTGCCTGCTTCTCAGTGCCCGTGATGGCATCATGATGCTGCATTACGCCCATCACTTGACGCAGTGAGTCCAAATTTCCCGTTTGCTGGGCGCTCGTCAATTTCGCGAACGTACTCAACTGTTTGACGGCCTGCAGCAAATGATTGCCATCGCGCTCAAAGCGCTTTTGTGTGGGACGCGAGGTAAAGTAGCCGGTCCAATAGGAATGTGAGTCACTCGAGTACGGGAAGAAGTCCTGTGTCTTCTTTGGCCAATTTAGCTGCATTTGGTGCACTTCCTTGAGGTAGCAAGAGGGTGTTGAATAAAACACATTCACTTTTGAGCCTTCCAGTTGCCGCTGGTTTACATACCTAGTAATCATAATTGAAGGTAAGATAAGATAAGATCCATTTACATATAAAAAAATGTGTTTTACTTGATTAGCTTGTCCATGTTCTTGAAATTGATTTCCGCGTCTTCGTATTGAAAGTCATCGCCCATGGGCACCATGACATGTGTAGCTCGGAATGAGTTAGACATTTTCTTCACATAGCTCACGAAGCCATCGACTCGAGCTTGAACATTATTATCGTAGCTCTTGCCATCGATAATTGGGTCATCGCTGCAGAGAATGTCAAAGCAGAATCCAGGTGGAGCCGAGTAGTGATGATAGAGCATGCCCGTAAAGAGATCTGAGTCACTTAATGACTCACTCGATTGCCAAATCATTTCCATTGCCATGTCCTCCAGACGTTTAGCCTTCTCAACGTGATCCATGCGGGCAAAGAACTCACCATTATAGCCCATCTGTGCAAACATCGAGGCCATCTCACGGGAATGCCCAAAGGGATCAATCTGCCAGCCAATGCGGGGACGTCCACAGGCGCCAAAGGTATCATTCAGAACTCTAAGTGAAAATTGCCATTATAAAATTGAGCAGAAAGTTGGAATTGACTGTTACCCACTTTAAACCCAGTGAGAACTGATCAATGACACTTTGATAGTGAACGGCGGCCTCATCGTTCATACTCCAGGCACCACCTGTAAACTCCAAGCGACCTTCGTTGACCAATTGCTTTACAAGTCCTCGGACTTGCTCCGTTTGTTCCTGGTACCACTTGAAGAAAAATGCCGTCTCCACTTGTATGAAGCGACGTGACGAATCCTTCAATAGCTCGGCGACCACCGAATCAAAAATGTATTGTACGCCAGCGTGTTGTATATTATTTCTATGTCCATAATAATACTGATCGACCGTCTTCAGCCAGCCGACATCGTCGTGCGAATGTGGCACTAAATGCACATTAATCATGTTTGGCTTCGTTGCAGGACACGACTGGAATGACAGATTAATGTTACGCATACGCAATCGTGATAATTATATATACATCTATGCATCACACATACCTCATAGCCACATACAGCGTCCGATTGGCCTGTGCTCATAAATAGCAGGGCTCCTAAGAGAAATATGTCGCCGAGGAGCTGCATTATGCCACCGACGACTCCAATTGAGAACTGGAGACGAAAGCAATCGGATTAGCTTTATATGTGCTCAACCAAGCGATTGGAACACGTAAAACGCCATTGGAGAGCGTATAATAAACACAGATAACGCAAGAGCGATTACGTTCATATACATTGGTACTTACATATATATATATACATTGATTTGGGTGTATGTCTGTGCACGATTTCCTATTAGACGATTAGCTCTTAATAGAAGGATCCGGCTACGGTTTGACCAATATTTATCTGCTCAGATTTATTTATTGTTCACAGGAAAAAATTATACATTTTGACAATTCGGATTAATAATAAAAATTGAGATAACGGTTTTTTCCCCTTCTAATGTTTGTGTTTATTTAATGTTGACTAATGTTGACACAGAAAAATGAAATAAATTAATAATAAAAATAATCAAACAACATGTTCATAAAGGCAATTAACTAGCTAAGGGCAATGTTTAAAAGAGCATTTAATAGTATTCCTCAATGAAGTTAGGTAATCAATATATACAATGTTCAATATATTCAATTTAATACGTTATCTTAAGGCTTATACAGAATTCATGGCAATAACACTCATAATCTTGAGTGTTGTGTACTTCATTAAATGGGTTTTTAAATGTATAGGAATTTACGATGGTTGTGTTTATTAAATCGCATTAATACTTTTATGAATTCGAACTAAGTTTCCACAAAATTCGAGTAATTTATGCGGATTGAAGCAAAAATATTGCTCTCATTTTTGCGAGATTAACGTTTTGTGCGTTGGAATTTAGTCAGGTAACGAAATGTGCATGCTAAAAATTAGCTTTGCATAGTTTTGACCAGATAATAATTGAGACTTTTGAAACGTTGCATAAGGAATATAATCCCTACGTAAAATTCAAAAATTAATTGGATTAGCGATAGAATAATAATGATGAAATGAATTCTGTGTTGCTCTGGAATCAAAAGGCATATTACCAAATTGTTATAATCAATTCAATACTTGAATATTAATTACTCATACTATTCAAGAAGTTACCTTAAGCAATATTTTCAAATCAATTCAAATTTATTCTCTTCAACGAAAGCCAATTCAAGCGAAGCACTTTAATTATGTGTTCTTAATTAATTTGGGTGAGTGGAAAGAGTCAACAAATCGACAAACTGAAATGATTCGACTACCCTTGAAAACGAAACAAGAATATTTGCACTGAATGTTCAGTTGACAAAACTTTTGCATTATTTATATTTAATCAGCCAACAAAGACAATAAAAAGAGATTTTATTTTAACAATAAGTCGATAACAGAATAAATTTAATTCTGTCCACTGTGCTTCATTTGTCAGTTGAAAAGGGGGCTTTGATAGAATCCGCACTTAATGCAATCCATGCATTTTATTTTTGCTGTACTTGCTCTGCTAAGAAAGTGCAGTAAATTAACAAAAATGAAGCGAGTTCATCGACTGTGAACTGCCCTGTATAAGGATGAATAGAGTAAAATAAATAGGTTGAGTCGAATTTGTTTGCGTAGAATTTTAGCAAAGTCCTTTAGACTTTTATGATAATTCTAGAGCGCTTTATCAGATTATTATTAAACTAAAAAGCAATACAATTAAGTATGTACTTTGACTCTAGGGTATTAAGACTGAAAATGAGCAAAAACGTCAAGAAAACGGAATTTAATTTAATTTCTCTTTAGTTAAAAGCGCATAAAGATCAAGTGAAAAGCCTGCAGCAACATCCTTGCCGTGCAAAGGAAACATTTAGTGTTGCACGACAGCCTGCGACCAAGTCACTTAAAGCACGATAAGAATGTCGGCTTCGGTCTGTTTTTTCTTTTTAACATTTTTTTATGGCCAACTATGTTGGGGCAAGTGGCGCATAAGTAAGCAAAACACATGTTTCAGGTTGGGTAAAAGATAAGAAGCAGGTGGAAAATTGGTGTAGTAGCACCTGCTGCTTTAAATATGCAAATGTACACAAATATAGCAGATGGATAAATTAAGCAAAGCCTTACTTATTTTATTTTGCCCTTAGCTCTACGTTAACTATTTTAACCACCTTGTGTGTATTCCAACTATTAATCATTTTATAAACAACTCACATACAAATCGTTTTCCTTATCATAGTTCTCAACTAATCAAACAACCTTTGTCTGCCATTATTTACACCACTTTCTGGCCATTTGTTTCGGTTGTCAAACCTACCTATAAATATATTTATTTTTATTTATATATTAATGTAAGGCGTATCTGCCAACAAAAAATGGTCAAGTGCTAAAAAGTGGGTTGCGGAAAAAGTTAAAAATTGAAATGTGCAACTTTCCAAATTCACAAAGGGTGAAATTGTTACGAGGGGATTCCTTGGATAGGTCTGCGGTTCACCATGCAAATAATAATAACCGTTGAATTGCCCGAATAAAGCAGCTCCAAATAAAAGTTGAACAATATGTTGTCCTTTTTTATTTGTTGCGTTTATTTTTTTTATTATTATTTTTATTTTTTGGGTTGCCACTTGGAAATGTCGCCCCAGTTGCAAACTGTTTAACTGTTGATAATTTGTGCAAAAGTTTTCATCTACCACTGGGAATTGTTTGCTTTTTTTATGAGTATCGCTGGGGTCTGAACAAAAAAAAAAAGAAAAATCGCTTTTTTCAGTTTTCTTGTTTTTATTTGTATTTCTTTTTTGCTGTATTGTTGAGCAGATTTGTGAGTAGCACTAAATGCTGATGGCTTTTTTATTGACATCCCTGCAGTTGACAGCGCTGCTCAGGTGTATTTCCCCGAAGCTCAGAGCTCTCTCTAACAACTATCATATTAATAAATGCATTTTTATGAACAAAAAATAATAATGATAAATTTGTGTATCTAATACTTGTAGTTATAATATAAATTTAAGTCTACCAAGCGAATGCGTTCTTGTAAATAGCATACGACTCGATTGGATTTTCTTGTAATTTATTTCGTTACTTACATTGTTTTAAATCCTTACTCATTGAGCGGTCAGTTTGATTAACAGCAATGTGGATGCCGTTCAAAATGTAACAGCGGAAGAGAAAACAAGAGCGAGCTTTTTGACACCCACAACCAACCGCTGGGCGTCCCAAAACAGAGAGAGGGAGAGAGAGAGAGAGAGAGAGAGACGACCTCATGAAAAATATGTGCTACGATTATTCTTGCTCATTCTTCATCTGCAATCGTATATCATCAACAATAGTCATAACCCCAGCAGGGGACCGTTGACAAGAGGCACGTTTATTCATGGCATAGAGTTGTCCCTCAAATTAATGACATCATTTGCAAATTTGCAAATCGTCGCCTTCTGTTATCGGCAACGCCAAGGCGCAGAGAGTGCGGCTCTCCAAAATTTGAACATAGAAAAAACTGTTGTGGGAGAAATGCCGTAAAATAACAAGCAGCACTTTGGGCAAAAGAATGTCAAGTGTTGTGCAAATAAATGCCATGCAATGCTCGTTTTCATTTGTTTTGTTTTTCTTTTCTTTTATTTTTTGAGCTCAAAGTATTATCTATGAATTTAAGCCAGTTTAAATTGTTTCGATCTTTAATTTCGATCAACTAAATAAAATATCACTAAATTGGAAACACTTCCATAACAAAAAAAAAAAAAAATAATAAATTAACAATGTAAAAAAGTCAGTGGCCGTTTCTACGGCTCATTGCGGCAAATGATGGATATACGACGCTCCTTCGTCACGGGCTTGCCAAGAAACTTTGAATGCTCCTTGGCCAGAATTTCATGTGTGAAATTGTATCGAGCCGTGTGGCTCATGATGTAAAGTGAGCGACGTGGCAACAGGAGATCCGCATAGAAATTGTTTTCCAGCGCAGTCACCGGCTGCTGGCGGTACGCGGTGTCCTCTTCGTTGCTTGTGGTACTTGCTCCGTTTTGCTCATGCTTTTTGGCATCTGTGCGCACCAGACGCATGACGCTGTCGCTAAGCAAACTGATGCCCGAAATGGTGTTGCCGCAGTACTGTTTACGAAATGAGAGTTTAATCAAAGCTACTCTTGTTTTGGGCTGGATTAACTTACGCGAATGCTGTCCACATGCGGCTTGATGACTCCGTCAGCGGCTAAGTCCAGCACATGCACATAGGGCATAATAGCGCCATTAAAGGCTAGCAGACGCACACGCTCCAGAAGCTCTCGATTTTGCGGATACCACTTTTTGCGTTCAGTCTCCCTAAAGCCATGTATCGCCTGCCAACGGGGAATTAAATTGGTATTTTAAATTGCGTTCCGTTTACTCACATCGTCCCAGTGGTCAAACTCATAGCGCAGCCGGCTCATATAAGGTTCGATTTCCTCATGCAACTGTTTCTCCTCTGCCTCGCTGATGAACTCCGGCACAATGCGCATGTGCTGCTCAAAGTCTCTTTGCTCTGCCGGCGGCCAATTGCCATGAAAACATGTCAAGCTGTTTTTATTGTTTGCATTTGCTGCAACTGTATATAAGGAAAACGCATTTGAATGTCATAATGATGCCACAGCGCCTTCCACTTTAGATTTTCACATGCACAAGGACATTAACATCACCCACAAATACCTGCACAAGATTAAATACCTGCGCGATGACAGCGTCGCAGAATTGGTCCAATTAACGCGCTTCGACGTATAATAACCATTGTTTTCGGCAAATTGCTTCACACAGTCAAGTTGCTGACAGCTGTTCCTGCTAATTGATGAATGATAAGACTCGACAATAATGCAGCCCTGGCGCAATGCGCGCGCAACATTTGTAATCGAGCTATCGGTATCGGTTTTTGAAGAGTGTCCTATCGGCAAAGAAGGCGTATTCAAAATTTGGCTCTATTTTAATTTATTGCAATTGTAAAGATTATTTGTTATTTAATATTTCATCTTTGTTATTTATGCAGTACATAATTGTTCAATAATCTGCGCTTTTTGGTATGAATAAATATAACTTTGACTAATATCACAAACAAATTATCTCAATTTATTTTATCGGATTACCATTTACGGATTGCAATTTTACCTGCCACGAAAATTAAAAGGGTTGAGCAGGAAAACAAACAATTTGTAACAGAATACAGAAGGGATGATCCCCGCACAGCAATTCAGTGGAATGTTGCTTGGTATTTTTTTCGAGCAATTTGGCGACCCGGCCGCAAGCTGATTACATCAATGCAAATGAAATGAGAAACGGCAGAAGCGGGTAAATCAAATTTGGCTTGGTTTCAGTCCGTCCGTTGCTCAGTCGCTGGGACTTGGAGCAGTCCAGACCTTTACATTAAATGGGATCGGCATTTTTCTTTCGGTCCACAAAAGAAATCCTGAAGCTCTCGGCTGTGCCTTCTTGCATTGTTCATCTCTGTTAACGTGCGTTGGCGTGTAAATGATAAATGAGCAACACCGTCGACTCTTCCGAACGTTCAACTGTTCCGGCACCTAAGGCAACTCCATCCACGGGGCTATTAGACGCTATTGTCCTTTTCCGCTGTTTTGTTTCCACGCTCATTCAGCTTTGCCAAATAAAAGCTAGAAGGTGCAATGAGTTGGCTTTTTTTTTGATGCTAATGGCCAACTGTCTACTTATGTTTTGAAATTTTTTCGAGCGCATATGCGAGATTTTATTTGTATTAAAAACTTTAAACAATTTTTGTTTTATATAAGATGTGAATGGCATAAAACACACATATATATATATATATATATATTTACATGTATATATTTGTATTTTAGCTTAATTAAATTAAATTATTTAAAGCAAATTAATGGCTTGAGTCAAGTAGTTTCACTTTCTTTCATATAAATCGACAATACAGCAAAATCTGCGGATTTGCGTATTGTAAGTAACATCAAACTAAAGAGTGGTTTTCCATATTTCACTTATAGGTAACTTATTTAACTTAACAGTAATATTATAGTGGTATTTTATTTCTGAGCAAGCTTTGTACTTCGCTTCTGACTGAGAGCTTGGTTCAAAATAATGCGTTTACTCTCGAGCTGTGTGCACAGGTCAAAATGTTTCAAAAACATCTCTTTAGAATTTTGCGTTTTACTACCGCTGTTTCCACCAATTTTGTTGAGACGCGCTTTCTCCAGCGCCGCTTTTAAATGCAGACGACTGGCTGTAACCACATCGCTTTTTGTGGCAACAGCCTCCGGTTTTGGTGATGCAATTGCTGCACCTCCTTTTTTCGTTGTTGTTGGTCGCTTGATGGAAGCAGCATGCGAGAGTGCTTTCTTTTTCGAAACTGACGCTGTCGATTTTATTGGTTTATCTAGAGTCTCTATGTCGACGGTAAAGTACTTGCACAGTAATTGACTAACTGTCGGACGCTCTATCACGATATGTGGCTTAACTGGCACAGAGTTAGCACTACTACAAATAGAAGGAACAAGAGCTCTGCTAACCACTTCAGTAACCAGGTTTTTATTGGGATGCAGTTTCTGCTCCGTAAAGGGCAAGCAAAAGCGATCAATATCCTCTTCTACTTTCATAATCAAGTACTGACATTCTGCATTGATCTCGTGAAGAGTTTCCTCGATTTCGAGTATATATTTAGTTTTAGTGGCCGGATCCTAAGTATGCAAAATATAAGCCAAATTAAAACTATTACAACAACCGCAACTGAACAACTTACGGCGCTCTTTTGTTTGGCAAATACATCCGTGATTGTCTGTAAGAATGGGCGAAATAATTAATCAATTTATAGTATTATTCATGTTTAATGTTACCCGATGCACCGTCAGATAATTCTTTAGAGCGGACTGACAATAGATAATGTCCTCGCGCAGCTTGTATGGTATCGTGTAGAAGTGTTTTAGATAATACTGAAAGAAGCGGTGCGCACGGTGCATGGATTCTGCCTCCTTCATCTTATTAAGAAATGCAGTGATAATGTCATGGCGTTCTTCTTCGGAGAAATCATTAAAATTTATGGATTCCATGCTACACAAATGAGATCGACGTGTTTTTTGTTTGTTGTGATGCCTGCTTGCCGCCTATTTTTGTTGCCATCATATCGATATATCGATCGTTCAACGATATTAGCGATGTCGATTCTTCAGCGATACTCAATATGATACGATGTTGCTTAACACTAAAATAGCCAGCACTGTAATTGATGATCAATTCCGATTAATTCAGTAAACTTTAAAGGTAATTGAACTACAAGTTGCAGTTCCAAATGGGAGTGTAATTTGGGCGAAAATATATTAATTATACAAATTGAGTGTACCACAGTGAATATTTTTCCAAGGTACACTCACATTATATTCATAAGAAAAACTTTTAAAATGTAAACTTTTTAGAGACATTTTAAATTATTAACAAAATTTTCTTTTGCGTATTCGCATTAATTATAAAAGGCATGTAACCAGCAGCTTTATTTTATTATTCATTAACACTTTAAGAAATCCCTAAACTGGTACCAACATGAAAATTAATTAAACCAAAAGTAAGAGAGAGCTCAAGAATAATGTAATGATGGCAGATACCATTTCTAATAATTTTCATGTGTTTCTTTGTTGGTTGCTATACTTTTTTTGTTTTATATTTTGCCTGGCCCTTTTACGCTTATCAACTATGCATCGTTTTTGCAGATATTCCTAATGCCTGCTTTGCGATATCCTTCGCAACTTAAAGTCTTTTCAGTACAAAACTTTACCAAAAGCAGAGACCGCAAAAGGGTCGCACCAGTTTCCCCTTCCCACTTCCTTTTGACTAGACGTAGCCTAATCTCTGAGCAGCTTTGGCGTCGCCACACCGACAAAACAACAAACTCACTGAAAAGCTTCAGGCATACAGGAAACAACACAGCAAAACAAAAACAAGCTAAAACTTAAGCTCTGCTCTACCTAGTCAAAATGGCGAACAATTAGGTAGAATTTAAGTTTGGACTGCCAGTTCAAATCACTCAAGTATGCATTGGTGATGAACATATATACAAGTGTAGCAGTTAAAGCAGAAAACATAAATTGTTTACGCTGTTGAATGAGCAGCTTTCGAATAAAGAGCTGTGGGGTGTAATCTCCCTTTAGACAGTTCCAGATACATTTCGTGTGCATGCTAATCCTAAATTGGAATGGCATTTACAATTTATTTGGCAATTTTTTTGTTGCATTTATTGAAAATATGTTAGTTGTAAACATTTTTTGCATTTTGTTTGGCTTTTTCTTGTGTTGAATTGAAACTGTTAAAAATAGGATAGGTAAAATATGTTTTAAAATACATTTATAATGCGCTTATGAGTAAACATTTTATTTTGTACAGCTTACATATTTGTAGTTGGTTTCTTTTGTTTTTTTTTTTATTTTTTGTTCTAATACGCTGTCATCATTTAAGTTGTTTTCCTTTACTTTATCGCATTAGTTGTCATTATTCTTAATCGGACCGGTAAAACGAGCAGCACATCTCATAGGTTTACGTTTTTGGACCTCATTACATGACTCACTTGAGTCGTTAGTCATATTAAATGCCGTTATTTCCGATACCAACTTGTCTATCTCAACATCATTTGAAGAGCAGACACTAGTAGTGGGTTTCAGAAACTTGCTACAAGTTTGAAATTTGACTATGTCAAAGTCTTTGCCATGTAGCTGGTACATTTTAATGCAATTCTTAATCAAAGTGGCACGTAGCTGCAGATCCGCGACCGTCCTGGTAAGCGCAGCGACCGCAATGTAACAACGGCTGTGCTCCAGGTGGTAGCCATCAGTTTGACAACTACTGATGATGGCCATCAGCAGTTGAGACAGCGGTTCCTCTAAAGCTGCTGCTAGCTTGGGTACGTCCTCCTTGGCGAATGCGGCACCGGCTAACGGAGTGAGCACAATCTCCTGGCGATCAACGAGATGAGGCACTATTTGGCAATACTTTGCAACCGCCAATAGACTGGCCTCCTTAAAGGTTAGCTCCAGACAACCATCTACCAGAACAGGCTGTTGCGGCTGCTTTGTATTTTTGCTATACATAGATATGAGCAACGAATGCTTTACGGACTCGCCGGTATCCAGCACAAATCTCCAAGTTCTGTTCTTCTTCAGCGCCTTGGCCGCTTTCACTTGCTTGCTGTGCTCGAAAATGATTTGCTCTGCTAAACGGCGACTCACCGTTGAATTTGCATAGCTTGGCTCATTGGAGAAGTCCGGACAGATTTGGGTGAAGGTCTCCACTAGCCTTTGAAAATTAAAGATGAACTTTTCACCGGTCTGATTAGACATTTTGAGAGTTCTGAAAGATGAATAAATAACTGAACACATACATATATATATATATATATTTTTTTTGCAACAGATGCCTACATATTTACATATAAATATTTATACGCTCCTCAATTCAGGGCTCATTTCTACTGACAGAGCTTTGTACAAAATATTGTTTACGTTTGCATGGAGTCCAACTTTTTTTTGATGTCTTATAATTCTTCCAATTTCTAAAGATGGAAATCAAGGGCCAATCATATTGGCAGACATACAAACGGAATTGCCCAGATTGAATCTGCTGACACTTGCATTTTTGTACGCAGAAGCAAATAAACAAATCGCCATCAAAATAATATTTATAAACAAATGACAAACTAGAAGAGAAACTGGTCCTCATTGCATATTTAACTGCAACCACTTATAAAATGCACATATATAGATTTCACATTAGACACATACATAAAGATTATTCATTGTGTCGTACATACGCCAAACTTTGAAACTTTATCTCATGCGAAGTTAAATAAAACAAACATTTCTGATAATATACTGAACAAGTTTTGTAGTTTGTTGTTGCCTTTAACTATTTTAATATGTAGATATATTTGTAAGTTCGTTTATCAGTTTTAATATTCAATAATAAACTGCAAGCCGATATGTGCTAAGTAGTTCATAATTTTCTTAGCATTTATATTTCGCTATACTGACAGATATTGCGACGTCTTCTTATCAACTATTTGTCACGAACTGAAGATTGTTCGCTCGCCAAAAGCAAACATCACTGTGAAGTCCCGTTTTCTTTGTCGGGCGATGTAGATTTTTTTTCTTTGTGTGGCAACAAGTTGACGGGTACGCAGTGTTTGTATTAGCTTGCTGCGATATATACTGTGTCATTTGTAAAAAATTGACAATCGGAAACATCAATATATCGCCATGCCGTCTAGACCTGACCGTGATTTATTAATCGGCAAGTGTACAATATTTGTATTTCTTTCTCGAGCAAAACCAACCATCTTGATCAGTCTAGTCCGATCGCATTAATGTGCTGGCTGTTTGGGTATTATACAGCCTGCATGGTCTTCCCTTTAAATTTTTTGTCAAATTTGATTTGAGAAATTTCCGAATAGTTTATTGTTTTATTCACGTTCGGTTACGAACACCCCTAGTTAAATTAACCCTTTATTTAAAATTTCGTATTTGTTTCAATAATTTAATCTGTAAATTTCTATTCTTATTTTCTAATAAACTTTCTTTGCACTAATCATTCGTTTTTAATTATTTACCAGCACTAATTTATGATCTTAAAACGATAATTTAGTCTGGCAACGCTGTGACCCAGGCAAGTTCAATATGTGGCGCGCGGATTAATTAAAAATTCAAAAAGATTTTATGTGCATTGCGGTGAATGGTTATATAAAAATCACATGTTTATTTATTATTGTTTGTATTGTTATAGTTATTAAATTGGACGAATGACCTATTTGGTGCTGAAAGGCCGATCAGCAGAACGACGGCTCGCATGCAGAGTTTGTTTAAATTCTTAATGCAACTTTTTTTCATTATTTTCATGGGTCTTTCAATTATTATTTCTGCACTGCCTGAATCGAAATCTCATTCTTCGCCTCCAAATTCCGACTGCCCTTCACTTCTCCACGACCACTAAAACTTTTCTCTTCTTTTCCTAATTAACAGACGACATTCAAATAAAATTCCTTCACCTGTACGCCCTTGTGTGAGGTTAGTAGGATATAGCTAGAGTGCTAAACTATAATATTTAATTCGCTTCACTCACATGAGATTGAGAGCTAAGAAAGAGAGTTCTGATTGAGAGTTGTGATTGAGATGGAGAGTTGAGATTGAGAGCATGCTGCTTAAATTGGCCGTATCGTACAATTTTGTTTTGTGTGCCAACTTCTGACGCCAAAGGCCTCTGCATTTAACATAAGTAAATAGAAATAATAATAATATTTAAAAGATTTTGCTTGTATTGGCCCGACTGATAATAGAACACAAAGTGGCTCCTTGTCAACACACTCATTTGCATACGAGTGGGTTGATTTTTTTTATTGACTCACTGGTCTTTGGGTTGTAATCAATTTATTTTCGAAATAGTGGTATTGATATATCGCAATGCCAAAAAAATGAACACCAGAATAGAAAAGTAAAATAGCAACGACAACAAAAGGCATAACACAATGAGAAAAGCGTGCAAAGGGTGACACTTGAAAAAGTGACACTTTTTCAAATTGAATTTTTCATTGGGCCCCAAAGCGAAACGGGAGGTGGCGGAAATTCAACAACCGGTCACCAGTCAAGTACTGACGATGGGGCTATGATTGTCATTTATTCGTATGTATTAAAAATGTGTCTGGGCTTTAGTTGTCAGCTTACACACATGACTTTGGAGTATAATAATATATTCAGTATTCAAACAAAAAAATTACTACAAAATCAACATCGATTTGTGTATTCAAAATAGTTGAGAGACTACCAATGGAACCGGATTATAATACAATATTGCTGCCGATTATATCGGCCGTTATGCTCGCAAGCAATCGTCCCTTAAGCTTGGACGAGATTTCAGATGGAGTTATTTCGGTGCTCAGCTCGCAGCAGGAGAAACAAATCTCCACCGCTTCTACAAGTCGGGAGTGCACTTCCGATGACAGTTGTGCCCAGATCAAGCCTGTGCAGAGGAAGAAGAAATAAGCATGTCGTGACCACAACTATAAATATACAAATTTGACAGTATCCAAAATGACAAAAATTCACAATTCGAATAATAAATTTATTACAATTGACACGTCATATTTGTTAAATGCTAGTTGATGCAGCTTAAGAGTTATTCTTGTTTATTTGCAGGTGTCTGGGGTTATTTAAATCAATACCGTCGACTTCAATGTCAATTGGCGTTGGTAAACTTGCTGAAAGTAGCAGCAGGTGCAACGAACAGTTTGTCCAACGAGTCTCTCATAGTTCTTGCCATGTTTGGCCTCGAGACGCAGTGCCAGTGGTTGTGACCTCCATCGCCACCAAGGCAATGTGACACTGGCTGTGCTGCAAGTGGAAGCCATCGGATTGGCAGTTGGTGATGACCACCTTGACCATCTCACTGCTCACCACATGTCCAATTCGCGCCGTCAAAGCCGCTGCAATTTTGAGAATGCTCTGAGGCAAAAACACACCACGCACCAAAGGTGACGACATCATTTAGTCTCGTCGAGTTTTATGGGCTGGCAGCGGGAAGCATGGAAGAGGATTAGGTAAGTCTTCTTCCGCAGTCCCGCAGATGAGAATTCAGTTTCATCAGGCACTTTTAGGATGAAAACGCTGTTGTCCCCGCTAAAAATTAATTTCCACATCTGAGGACTGCCGTCCTGTTTGATGTGCCGCATCTTGGGGCTTAAGTCAAAGAGCATCTTGTTGGCAGAGTCCCAGTTTTGAGTTGTTTCAGCCCCATTCATTTGCCGGATGTCGGCACAGATCTCACTAAAAGTGTCACATGAATTATTGATGTTAAACTTGCTGGTAATTATTTAATTACGCTGTAAAATATAAAACCAAAAAAAAAGGGACTGAAGCTTGTAGATATTTACATAAATTTATGAAATTATGTGTTTGTTTATATTTGTGTGTACGAAAAAATTTACTTTTGCGAAGATGATTTTATTTCAATTTGGATTGCTTATCCCTGTTGCAATATTATTCTATGTGCAACATATGTGCTTCTCAATCAAATACCCATTCGTATGCACGATTGCAGACAGTATTAAAAGAGTATTGAAACCAGTATGAGAATACACAAGTAAAGGTAGTGAAGGTATTCAGTTGTCTACGTTTATATTATTTTGGTGTTATAGTTTTTATTTAATATGTAATTGTGAGTATATAATCGAATTCGGAAGTGAGCCTTTTAGTAACCAGATTGTGCATTTCCGAGCACACATTTTACTGTGTTGCCATTTAGCAATTGAGTTTGTATGTGTGTCAGAATACAACGACCGATTAAGTAATTTATTTACTGTGAAAGTACTGTGTTCATAGCTGTGTGTATGCGTGGTGCCCCTATTCAATATAATTAAGGTATTCAGAGAGAGAGCGAGAGAGAGAGAGAGAGAGAGAGAGAGAGAGAGAGAGAGAGAGAGAGAGATAGAAAGAGGGAAAGCTATTGAGAGAAAGAAAAAGAGTAGTTGTTATCTTATGGATTCCGAAGTTTTAATACTTTTGCTGATATTTATAGTAAGGTTTCAGCCACACAACGGCTATTTATATGATCGGATCTGATCGGTAAATCAAGACAGCTTCAAAAGTTTGTATACAGACATGTTGCGGATCCACATAAATAAATTGTATGACCAATTTCAGACATGAGTGTTGTTAAAACAAGGGGCGTCTTTTAAATGCGGCTGTAGGGGGCAGCCAGAATTTTAAATAAAACCCGTCTGTGTATGATATGGCGGACATACATAAATCCAAATAAGGTGGGGTGTTCATACTGACATGCGACAAAGGGTACGGTATATAAATATAACTTATGACCTGAATATACGAGTCAAATTCGAACTCAAGAACGCAAATATCCGTTCGTTTTCATTCCAATTTCAATTTCAAAGCCATTGTTTTTGAAGTTCGTAATGTTTATATGGAATTAAGATCAAACTGAAGAATAACAAATGTGGCCTTAAATGAAAACTCAAGGTTAATTCACGTTTTATTTCTTTATTATATCTAATACTTATGTATTTAAAGAAAAAGTTCCTGACTACATAAAGTATATAGAGTCTTGATCAGCATTACTAGTGGAATCAATGTCCGTCTGTTTATATGCAAATTAGTTATAGTTTTGAAGATATTTTGATGAAACTTGGCAAGCATCCTTTCTTTTTGCAGCAACAAACTTTTTTGTTTAGCAAGTTATTTTGAGTAAGCTTACGAAATATGCATGTATATAAAAAATAAGTATTTTATGTTTCATTGTTTATTTTTAATAATACACTTTGCAATACCCACCAACCTTTGTGGAAGCAGCACCTCAATAACATCGTTACTCACATATGCGCACAAACTGAATTATGCAAATTGTCATAATCCAGAGTCGTATGACTGTAGAACAATCGTGCCCCTATTCCACAGTGCCGAACAACGTAGAGATTTTTAAATTGAGAGCAGCCCAGAGAGAATATTTTGCTCCACTCTCTGCATTTATTTTTTTTGGAACTTGACATAATTATTTTATGTTTAGTGTAAATGTGGATTAACAATTTTTGCACTTAATTTTTTATGTATTTATTTCGGCAAATTACAATAGTATTTCCTTATTTTAAAAATTTTTATAGTCGTTATCCAAAAAATCAATTAAAAAGACATCTATACAATATATAATAAAATGATTCATAACAAGTTCAATTTAACTTTTCATATAACAGAAGAAAAGAACAATCAAAATTCTATTCTTTTTGGTGTTTTATATATATTATTTGATCACTTAAAAAAAAGAATCTAAATAAAAATGCTGACAGCAACCCTCTCAGGCCTACTTTATAAAAACATACATACATAGTATATACATATGTATGTAAATTCCATGTGGAGTGCAAACAAGTGATCAACATGCAGGTCGGGTAGGGTGAATACAATGGGGATCGTACTAATAATGTCTATGTATGTGTATTGTATGTGTATGTGTGGCAGCAGCTTTTTTCTAGGTAGTTACTCACTCGCGGTCAGAACCCTCTCAGTAAATCATTATTAAATTAAATTGTATGTAAAAATGATAGACAGGCTTCCTTTGCCGAAGCTTAGTTTAAATTACTCGCATATCTGCTTTAATGGGCATCAACTGGCGTTTTGTTCATGAATATCTGTAGTAGCATATGCTCCACAGCCGAGAGAGATTCAGTTGGATGTTAGCAAGTGGCCCGTTTGGGTGTCGTGGGTGCGTGAAATTTCCTTTCTTTCACTGTAATGCATTGTGTAATAAATAAATATGTGTATGCTCTATCCACAAGCTATAAATAACTTACAACAAAAATGATTAAAAGCAATACACAATTTGAACAATATCCTTTATTTCGTATTTATAAAATCATAAATATACGAGTGAAGCAAATGTTTACGAATAAAATGGAATCAATACATATGAATGAGTGAATTTTAAATGTATTCCTGTTGTGTGCTTACAGATCTATAATAGTAAACACAGGCTAATCATCAGAAACGAATCGAATTGAGTTAACATAATGTCCAGTAATTGTGGGAACGATGGCGACGGAGGAGGAGATCGACAAAAGCATGATCCCATTGAGATGGGTAAACTATTGTGCCCAAAAGACTTAACCACCACAGGACAATCAGCAGAGGACACTTCAGTCACATCAACAAGTCATCAGGTAATTAATAAATTAATTCAAAAATCATATTTTTATATATAAATCAATTGGAGAATAGGTCCATTATTTCATATCGCCTGATTATATAACTATTACTTATTTTTAGTTAACAAAAATCCAGATTCCCGAGCGTGGTAGTTGGAGCTCAAAACTAGATTTCATATTGTCTGTAGTTGGTCTTGCAATTGGTTTAGGAAATGTTTGGAGATTTCCCTACTTGTGCTACAAAAATGGAGGTGGCGCATTTATCCTGCCATATATTATAACACTGTTTTTAGCTGGTATTCCCATGTTTTTTATGGAACTGGCGCTAGGCCAAATGTTAACTATCGGCGGTCTGGGAGTGTTCAAAATTGCTCCAATCTTTAAAGGTGAGCATGTTTTTGTGAAAATTTGACTCAGATCACATTATAAATGAGTCCATTCAATTATCTTCAGGAATTGGATATGCTGCTGCTGTTATGTCCTGTTGGATGAACGTTTATTATATTGTCATTCTGGCTTGGGCAGTGTTCTACTTTTTCATGTCAATGCGAGCCAGTAAGTCTATCTAAAGCCATTATCGAAAAACTAGTATATAGACAAATGTATATTACAGATGTTCCTTGGCGAACGTGTAACAATTGGTGGAACACCCTCAATTGTGTCAATCAATATGAGAGGAAAAATCTGGTTTGCTGGGATAAAATGATTAACGGAACTCAGAACAAGATTTGTTCCGTGGCAGCTGCAAATATTTCCTCAACACAGCTGACAGATCCAGTTAAAGAATTTTGGGAGTATGTGAAACATTTGAACATATCTAATTTGAAATATCTAATGTATTGTAAAACATGTAATTTGAACAGGCGACGAGCATTACAAATATCGTCTGGAATTGATGAAGTAGGCCATATTCGTTGGGAACTCGCTGGCACCTTGTTACTTGTTTGGATACTCTGCTATTTTTGCATTTGGAAGGGAGTCAAGTGGACGGGAAAGGTCGTTTATTTTACGGCACTCTTTCCCTATGTTCTGCTGACAGTTTTATTAATTCGTGGCATTACTCTACCTGGCGCTCTGGATGGTATCAAGTATTATATTATTCCCAACTTTTCAAAACTTTCTAATTCCGAGGTAATTGTATACTATAGGTATATGTAAATCAATAAGATACAAGCAAATGAATTTGATAGGTTTGGATCGATGCAGTGACACAAATTTTCTTTTCGTATGGCTTGGGCCTCGGAACATTGGTTGCTCTGGGAAGCTACAATAAGTTCACCAATAACGTATACAAGTAAGTTAGACTTGCATATCATTGACCTGATTTCATTTACCAATTATAATTTAGAGATGCACTAATTGTGTGTACAGTCAACTCGAGTACAAGTATGTTTGCTGGATTTGTGATATTTTCGGTTATTGGATTCATGGCCCATGAACAACAAAGGCCAATAGCCGAAGTGGCAGCATCAGGTTCGTGGATTGTGTTGATTGATTGAGCATCATTTCAAATGTATCATTTTACACATATTAATTCAAGACTCTGATTTTGTACAGGTCCAGGATTGGCGTTCTTGGTGTATCCGTCAGCAGTGTTACAGCTCCCAGGATCTCAAATATGGTCATGTCTGTTCTTCTTTATGCTGCTTCTAATAGGTTTGGATTCACAGTTCTGTACAATGGAGGGCTTTATTACGGCTGTCATAGATGAGTGGCCACAATTGCTGCGTAAACGCAAGGAGATTTTTATAGCAATTGTTTGCAGTCTAAGCTATTTAGTTGGATTAACCTGCATAACGCAAGTAAGCCATATACATTTATATATTTATATTTATATATATATTTATAATATAATAAAAAACATCATATTCTTGCTTACTGAAATAAATAAATTGCATGTTTTCAGGGTGGCATGTTTATTTTCCAAATACTCGATTCGTATGCAGTTAGTGGCTTCTGTTTGCTGTGGCTGATATTCTTTGAGTGTGTTTCAATATCCTGGTGCTATGGAGTTGATCGATTTTATGATGGCATCAAAGACATGATTGGATACTACCCCACAGTGTGGTGGAAGTTTTGCTGGTGTGTCACAACACCCGCAATATGTTTGGTAAGTCTACATTTTTTAAAATAAAAGCTAATCTATATTTGCTTGTATATATTTTGGTTTATCTTGCTCATAGGGAGTGTTCTTCTTTAATATTGTGCAATGGACACCAATTAAGTACCTGGAATACAGTTATCCATGGTGGGCACATGCGTTTGGTTGGTTCACGGCATTGTCCTCGATGCTTTACATTCCAGCATATATGTTCTGGTTGTGGAAACGAACGCCCGGAGACTTATGTGAAGTAAGTATTCCATTTATATTATTTAATATTTAAAATTTATAATACATATAAATTGTAATATAAATTATCTTTTAATTAATTTCTGGCAATGATAATTAAACAGATGTTTTGTTTTTAAATGAAAATCTCGCTAAACCAATTATAATTAAGCTGTCGTTCTCACTTCCACGTTCATTAAACTATTATTATTAATAGTTAAGAGAAATGCAAAGCCATCAACCACGAAATCTGCACGTTATTAAAACTCCTTTCATTAAATTTGCTTTTCAGAAAATACGTGCGATTGTTCGAATTGATGAGGACATTCCGCGGTTACGTGAGAAAATGCAGCAGGAGGCCTATGCTAAGGAAGTTGAGTTTAATTCATAATAGGTTTAATCGGTAAATGTCTAAAGTACTCGCCAATTTGACAACATCAACGCAAATTGCACAATTTTTATATATTTTGATACAGTTGTCGTAGTAGAGTTGTTTGTAAGTAATATATTTTGTTTTTGCTTTTAAAATCAACAGCAGTAATTTTTAAACACATTTATTACCAATTCATGTTTGTCAGCTTGCGATTCCTTTATCATGATGTTGAAATATTTTTAATTAGCATAGGTTAGTATTCAGAGTGTAAACTATTGTAGAATATGTTGTTTTCAAGCAAATAATTTAAAACCATCAGCTTAAAGACGAATGCAACACAATTAATCAAAATTATTAATTTGATATAAGTAAGTACATATGACTAATGATTTGTATGCATAAGTTCTATCAAATATTAAGTGTTAATGTTGAGTAATATTCCGATTCCTATTCTGTTGTCTTATTGCTTAACATTTGCCTATACTTACATGCATACATACTCATATTATAATTGATGTTATGTACCTTTTGTATACCTGTGCACGATTGTTCGTCAGTGGTTTACTAGAATTTATTGATAAATTTAATTTAAAATTATTCTTAAAATTTAGTGGTTACTTAGTAATAATATGCCCATCATACACATATATATATTATATATAATGTTATAATATACCAGACATCAAAAATGCACACCTGCATACATATATTAAATTGCATAACTCTACGATATCAAAGCATCATCAATGCACATACAAAGACTTCATAAAGAATGATTTTATGGCGTTAGAGTATGTTCATACGTATACTTATGGATATATAAAGTATTTGCGGCATTTGGTTGCCATTACTTTTTTTTAAATGTTTAGACGTAAAATGCTTGTGTCAATTAATTTAATTTCTTATTTTCAATCATGAAAAAGAAAATATAATAAAATGTTACTATTTTAATTTGTATTATTTGTGAATTGTTGAAAGTTTAGTGGATGTAAAGTGAGTTGTTGTTTTTTGATTATTGCGATATTTGTTCAGCCACTTTTCCAATTGACAAACATAGTTAAACAACTGTTAAACACTATTTTGCTGCACAAGGTATAAAAAATAATGGGGAGAGCGAAAATATTGGTGTGCAGGACTGCAATAACACTTTGTTCATGGCAAAGTTCGCCTTATTTTATTGACACCCTAAATTTAAAACTTGTGCTCAGAGTATCGTGATTTTATGGTTGTTTACTCCTTATTCAGAGTTTAAGTTGAGCTCCGATAGAGTTTGTGGACCATTATTTTGAGTGTTCAACGAAAGAGGAGCTTAGAGGCGATAAGGATAAACGTAAAATGTTCACATCATATCTGTGTTTGTTCTCTTCGGTAACATTAACGAAACTAATAAGGAAGTGAAACCAAAGGTCTGGCTATCACTGGGACAAGTTCCGCTGAAAAGATAAACCCATCAGGTTGGACTGAGTGTGCGGTTGGTGGACAAAGCACACAGTTCGATGTAATGGCACGGTTGAGCTGACAACAAAGCAAGTTGGCTGCAACACTGGCAACACAATGAAAACTCGCAACAGTAAATATAAGTAGACAGACAGGACACCAGCTAACAAAGGCTTATGGTCTCTCTTGCGTCCCTTCAAAGGCCTGACACTAACAAATCAGTGTTTTAGCCAGCGAGGCACAGGCGCTTGTTCCAATTGTGTGCATGCATTGTGCTGTGCGTTATTGGCAATTTGCCGAACACAACCAGGAGTACAAGCATATATCCTATATGGGTATAGCATATCTTGATTAATATCTGTCGTATTACCAAAACTATGCGACGACCTCTAATAATGCACATTCTCAGATATGGCTAGACTGTTTCAGATGTTAATGTTAAATTTATATACTTTACGAAATCAGGGTCTGCTTTTATAGACAGAAACTCTATATCAATAAGAGACACAAAAAAGCGACACTGATACCTGAAATAAAAAAATGAAAAAGCCGATAAAGGTTGTGCACAGAAAATATACATTCAAAGTACCATTGCAAAACAAGTCTCATCCAGCTGGTAAACAATAAATAATCGAACTTTGGAGGTGTGTGGTGAGGAGTGCACAGCCAAGCTGTGCAATTTTTGTTCTGCTTTTTGCTAACAACCCACAAGTTGATGTAGATATACGTTTGATATTGGACCACTTCAATGCTAAATGAGTCCCAGGGGCGTATTTGAGGTGCTCACATAACCTTAAACAAAGTGCTACGTTACCGTTACACATTTCTTGTTGCTAGTTCTTTTTGGCTGTTGTACCTGAGACGCCGGCCTATTGGACCATTGTTTGGCAAAATTTAATTGATTTCTACTTGGCTGCTTTTGTGTTTCCATGACTTACCCGAAGTTTGTCATATAATTAGGATGAACACAAATGCGAGGGAGAAACTGAAGCACTCAGCACAACAATTCACCTTGTCCCGTGTGATTCTTGGATGGTCGAGGATGTCCCTTGTGCTTTGTAGTTTATTTGTTGCAGACGTTGCTAAATATAATTATATTGCTTCCTAGTCGTTTCTAGTCGTTTGTAATTAAGATGTATTTTATTGCAATTATACGAGCTCGGATAAATTCTAATCGGTATCGAAGCTTTAATCAATATTATTGTGCTAAAGGTATTTGTGATGCTATAATGAAAATAGTATTATTGTATAATGGGATAAGTACAGAAAAAAATGTGATGAGTAACAATGTTTAAGTTAAAGTATTTAAAAAATCATTAGAAACTGCGACACTGCATTCTCATTTATTTTTGTCTGTCATCTTTGGTTAAAGCGTCATTTATTTTAAGTAAAAAGAAAAACTGTGAAACTGTTTTCATTTTTATTATCATTTTTTTCAGCTGCGCTGCTGAAGTTGTAAATTATGTTTATGAGTACTGGCAACTACCCGATGCTTGCCAAAATGCTAATTAACTATAAAAATCGATAAGACTGACTGCAACTGTGCTCACAAAGTTCTTGATGAGATACTTGAAATGGTCTACTGTTTGTCATGCATTTTATATCAGGCATCCAAAGAGAATGAAAAATTCCATTTCGGCAACATTTAGCCATTTTGTATATGGGACGGACATTGATGAGATTTAGTCTGCTTAAGTTGCTTTCTTATTTCATGTACTGATATTTGTTCTTACAATTCCCAAAAACCAAAATAAGTTGCGACATATTAGTATAGATATTTTTTCCCCTCTGGACTATTATTATATCCCCCCAACTCCGATTTTGTTTCGACGCACTGGCATTACTAAAAGGACATGGATTTTCGTTATTCGGTTTAATTTTATTTATTTTCCTTGCAAAGCCATTATTTACTGAAGGGAATTGACATACGCGTAAGCACATACGACCCAATGCGAATACCAACACGAAAGCCATTTATCTACCTACAAATGTGCAACAGCAGAGATACATACACACACACACACACACATAACTACGCATAACGTGTGTGTACGTGTGAATCTTAAAGATACTCGTCTATCTATCCTGGCATTGTTGCCCGTCTGTACTTCTTGGCGCATCCTTTTTACGGAAAGTGCTTATTGAGTTGAGTGGACACTGCTGGAAAGTGACAGACTCAGAGTATTGAGTAAATCGATTTGCTAAGAAAACAAAATGGTTAAAGGTACTGAAAGAAATGTGTAAGATTGAGAAGCACTCTTTAAATTAGGATTCGAACTGAGCTGCGGAGACATATCTGTCATTCGATTGTATGCAGTTACATGTTACTTCTGGGATCTGATTGAGCCACGTGTCAGTCTGAGACCATAAATTTGTGTGTAGCAACCAGACCAAAATAGGACGCACCGAAACTGCCAGATTGTGCCTCCAGACGAAAATCAATTGAACTGTAATTGAATTGCAAACACTTGAGAGTCAAAAACCGCCGAGGAAACGCATGAATATTTTACGTGAACGTTTTGGCTCTGAAAACAACGAACAAACTGAAGTTCTGTTCGAAGTGTTGTTCTTTCCGAGCACAAAATACCCTTGCAAAAATATTGTTGCTGTCACTGTTTGCTTAGGGCCTAATATATCCTGTGTATCGACAATGGAGATACCATTCTATTGTGTAAAAAATAAAATGATGATTAACTCAAAAAGTTGATTTTCTCTTATGTGATTTGTAATAAATCAATAAAAACTGTCAATAATTTGTTTATCCTTTGCGTAATGAGAAATGGAGTAAAATGGCAGTGTTCTTTTACAGGGTATACCAAGCGAGAGAAATATTTAAAAGAGCGACAAAGGCTCTTACCCAAATTATCCACAAAATATGCAAAAACGGAAAATAAATTTCGTCAAGGGAGCAGTTGGAGTCTGCCAAATATTCATTTAACTTTAGGCAAGCCGAGCAGAATATTATGTACATTGAAGCGTGTGAAAAACGATGTCAGCACGTACGCATATCCATCATGTGAAAAGCGAAAGAAAAGCCCTCAGAAAATGGCAAAATCGAAATGAATTTTTTTGTTAGGTGCCATTCCAAGGACCTCGAGTCGAATGCAAGTAACTGCCTCAACTAAGAATAAAACAAACCGGAAGTGTAACCAATGGCAACCAAAAAGCGAATGAAGACCGAAAACATTGAAGTGGTCATGCATGAACAGTAAATGACGGCCTGCCAATGGTGTGTGTTTGTTTGTTAGTTTCCGCCGGATGTGTCGCGAGTGCACCAACGCTTGCGTGCTGCCAAACAAAAATAAATTAAGTAGATCTCATGCGAATACACTTTTGTCTTAAGGCTCCCATTTCTTACAGTGAAATACGCGCTCGCTTATAACTTGCTTAAAATTAGAGAATTTCAAGAAACCTCGAAGAGGTAATATTAAATGTTGCTATTAAGTTCTAGAGAGACTTTAGAGCTAATAATGGGTAAATTAGTGGTATGTACTCTATTGTCTAAATATTTTAGTGTTTGAGTTGATCTACGTCAGAAAGAAACGCCTTTCGCAAAAGCAAATAAACTGCTTGACTGAGCACAGCCAAATACAGATTGGGTCACTTATACGCAAATTGCACATATGACATGTGGCCAATATTTATGTTTTCCAATGCTTGCTCATTCAGATAGCTTCAATTTTATATTGACTGACTTTTTCTTTGTTTTGAGTGGCAGCAGCAATTTTGAACACGCTCTACCCATACAATTTTGCAAAAGGATATAATTAAGTGAATTTAATTCACTGTTCTTTTGACAATCAAAAGGTGCAGTTATATTGTATGATTGTTCTATCAATATATCTGTTATCTGTGAATGTGAAATCTTACTTATATACAAATAAATTAATTTTAAAAAAATACTTCCTCTCATGGTGCTCCGGCGGGCGATTCAGACACGGAAAATTCATTTCGTCACTCGCGTCTTTTGCTGTACGTGCCCTTTGGAAATAAATATATATATATATATCTATATATAAATGTGTAATTCATCTTAAATATATTTTCTTTTTGCATATTTGCTATGACCTGTCAGTCAGACAGTTTACTGGATGTGGACATTTGAACTGGGACCTCCTGCTCCCAACAGTGCAAATGTTATTTCGCTTAACGTGTATATGCCATTACAGTATATATACATAAATACGTAGGTACATAAGTCGTACATGGTTACATGTGCGCTGTCTTCATGTGGAGTCCATAAAGTTTGTAACTTTTATGATTGCTGCCGATGCCGTATTTCTCGTGTTACAACTCTTACCTTCGTTTCCACAAACGCCGTCGGCTTGATTGTCATATTGCAAGAGATAACGACCTGGCAGATGGACAATAGACAGCTACATGCATATCCTTTTCCTTACATGTCGATGCGCTGAGTTGTCGATGGTGCGTACCTGGTACCAAGTGTCTCCATTGGGGGCTGCTGGCTTTTATGACGCGAGTTGTTGTTGCTTCTGCTGGTGCTGTTGCTGTTGCTGCTGCTGCTGCTTTCACATCTTCCGCTCTGTAGGGCTTCCACCCGATGTGTACTCAACAGCAAATGCATTTCGCAAGTGCGACTGGCAGTAACAACAAAAACTTGTTGATTGTCGCTCAGGTGCAGCGGCAACAACTCAAACCAGCGAAACGTTGCGAAAGTGTGTTAAGTGTAAATGCATTTCAGTTGAATTTACTGCGACTTTAAACCCTAGTTCCCAGGCAATTAACAGATACACGGCGAAGCATTAAATACAGAGTAACTTCACAACTGTTCTAATGAAACCACTTTCAGGCCTGACAACATGGAAATTGGATCTATACTCGTGTGTGGTGTGCAATTGAAATGAACAAGTGGTTTACTGGTTTGGCAATGGCAGGCTACTTCTGAATGTAATGTCAACAACTGTTGAGTGGTATTGATGATAAGTGTGTTTCCGACAGTTGGGGAAATTATGTGGAAAGATCATAATTTTCAACATTACATTAGTGTACCTTACTGCCATCTGATGTACCGAAACGAAACTATATCTAAATTGATATTTAAATACTTACATATGTGCTCGTCCTGGTACAATGCAAACACGAACTCTCATTTTGTACCTGACACACCTAATACATATCACACATGCATATCAGGCACGTTTTTGCCTTTGTATTGTGATTATGTCCCCGTTTCCACAGCATAGAACAAATACCTGACAGTCACGTACACATGCATATATACACGTACATGCAGATTTGCATATGCAAACCTAGTTCTTCCACTAGTTATTTACATACTTCTGTATGGAAAAGTACTCTCCCTAGAGAGAGAGGGAGACAGAGAGAGACAGTGAGTAAATCTCTCGACTTATGCAATTAATGCGCTGGGATGATAATAAATAACTCCTCATGTACTCTTTTGACTTATCGACCAATTGAATATACACTTAATACTCATATGGTAATTCTAATCCAAATGCTTACGGGTTTGCTGAAACGACTATAGTTGAAAATACTTCTATATGAAAATACTTCTGTAACTTTTTAAATGCCAAATAAGCACATAGTACAAATGTTCAGCTCATGGGGGTTAAGTATTAACTACACCTCTGGTGCGCATGGGCTCTTAATTACGATGTGTTTGCCAAAATAGTTTGAGCCATTTCATGGTCGAATGTGCGGGCCAAATTGGCCAGCAGCACTAGTAAATCAATTTCATGTTTTAAGCACACACGCACAGATCAAAAGCAGATGCAGAAACGCCTTGAATTATGGTTGAATGCCTCTGGTTGCTCATTTACGTTGTGGTGGTACGCAGGATGCTCGTAAACAATCTACAGCACAACAGGGCTCTTACTTCTGCCTCGATGATGTTCCATTTAGTGCAAGCAGTTTGCATGTGAGCAAATGGACACAAGCATAAGCAAAAGCTGAAGTACACACGTATGTAAATGCCGAATACAAATACTTGGAACTGTGTGCATAGCTGTAGCAGATGGCAACCTACTTATGACAGGACTCCTCAGACAGTTGGTGGTGAGAGGACAATGCGTGCATGACTAAATCAGCATCAGCACTTTATATTCATAGCACTCAACTGAATTTGGCACAAATTGGTTGGGATCGAACGTTAAATATAACTTAAGTAATAATATATATTTTAAATAAATTGGTATCGCAAGCATACAAACGTTCCTTGTTTGAAATGTAGTATCGATCTTATTTGATTGCCATATTTGACCACAAGTAGTAATTATTTGAAATAATACCAAATTTATCTGCTATTTGCAATGTAAATAGGAGAAATTCTCAATTACAGTGCTTAATGTCCATTTGTGTCGGTGAGTTTGTCTCTAGGTGTGTGTGTGTGTGTGTGTGTGTGTGTGTGTGTGTGGTGTGTGTGTGTGAGAGAGAGGAAGCAAAGACAACAACTATCAGTACCAACTGTGATTTGCAATGTCCTGTGGCAGGGCAATAGACAATTTTGCAAATTTCCTAATTGCACTTGGTTTGGCTTGCTCGGGCTGGAAATGATGTCGCTCGGTTTACCACACAGCCAACAATTTTGGGGTGAACGTCAATTGATGTAGTCGGACCAGGGCGGACCAGGGCGGAGCAGGGCGGACCAGGGCGGACCAGGGCGGACCAGGGCGGACCAGCACATGTTGCATGACTTTGAGAGCCAATTTGATTTTGGATTTGTTTGCACTTGTAATGGCTGTTCTTGTGGGAGCTTAAGGGTTTCAATAAAATTTAAAGTATATTTTAATGCCTTATGAGATAAATAATAAATAAAAATGATAATAAAAATCAATAATATCGCCTATGAATCAATTGTTTTTTTTATTACTGACATGTAGAAGTGTCCGATTTGATTTGTCATTTCTTTATACTACTGGAGGGAAGGCAATTCGCAGGGCTGCCATTGTGTTAAGTGTGAGTATCTTTATTGGTCGAGTGTTTTGTCCCCTTTAATTTTATTTCAGCTTTTTCCCTCGATTGCCTTTGCTTAATTGATTGCTTCGAACTTGATTCGTTTGAACTTTAAATATTAATCGCAAGTGGACCTCTTCTTGTGCATTTCATTTTCAAAGTATTCATGTAGATGTTGTGCAACAGCAAATGCAGTGTGTGTGTGTGTGTGTGTGTTTGGGGCATATATCTCTTATATCAACATGCTCTTACGCACTATCCACGTTTTGCAGCTTCAATTACTCTGCTTTCGGCGACAGGGGCAAATACAAAGCACAATCCTCCTATTCATTGACAATTCCAATTTCAAAGGCAGAAACTAAATTTGAATGGTGAAACACGAGCCTGGTCGATCCTTTTCAGTGTCCAGCTAGTTCCCTGCAAAGGCCGATATGAATGCCGTGAGCTTTGCTGTCGTCTAACTATTTTATCGGTGCGAAACCCAAAGTTTCCAATTTTTATTTTCCTATCAATGAGCTCTTTCTGCTTTGGATTTGGCTTGAATGAAAAATAAATATACAATCAGGCATTGGGGGGCTTTGTATATTCCTCCAAACTAAACTTTAAGCTTTCGACACAATTTTCGCCGATTGATTGACAAGTTAAAAAGTTTGGCACAGCTGTATCTTATTGTTCCTTACTAAAACAATAATTTTAATTAGTCCTTTTTGTTGATGCGCTGAGCTGAATGACACGATAACAGAATCAACAGACATGAATGAACTCGACCGACTGAAAAACAATTTGTCGAAAGAATTATACAGATTTATGACGGCAAAGTTTAAATTTTGGCACGTAAATCAAAGATGAGTGGTTATCGGGACATTTCAGAGAGAAACAAGTAAAAAACGTACAGAATTTTACTCATTTTAAATGTCATCAAACATTATTTTTTCCACCAACTCGATTCAGTTGCTGGCTGAAAATATTAATGGATTTTTTTTTTGGCTTTTCCGGGAGAAATGCTGCTTGTTGGTGGGTGTGTTGGTTATGGATGCTGTTTTAACTGCATGACAGTTGCCATTAATGCCAAAACTTGAACATAATTGGGAGAGGCATTTTAAATGAGACAATATTAAACGGGAAATTGAAACCGGACGGTCTGTTAATGAGAAAGCTATGAAATGACGGTCGTGTCGTTAACGAGCGACTTCAGTTTTGCTGCCTGGTATCAGTTGATTGCCAACTTGTCGTTAAGGCGTCCTTAATAACAAGTTGTTAGCCTTAATGACAAATATGGTCATACACAATGGCATCATTATATGCACAAGTTGTCCCAAAATGACTATACCCTAATAAAAAACAGTACCTATCCATCCCATCTATAGTATAAATAATAATTCATTGTTTAATAAATTATTTTTTTTTATAAGTAATACGATTAAAGCTTCTTGCCATATACATGATAAAAAAAATACTTTATAAAACGGAATATTTTTTAAGCTAATATTTTGATCGGTATTTGTCTGCTTCCATAAAAAAGCCCCAAAAAGCACCAATTAATTTATTTACAATTACAGTGCTAAGAAGCACTTAAGAATAATATATTTTTTTTAATTCTTTTGACTTTGCAAGAGAAATGGAAGCCCGAAAAGCCAAATACTTACCCGTAGACAGTTTAAGGCACAACAATTAGTGTCTCTATTATGCCACAGCTGAAAGCGGCAACAATAATAATAAACAATCGAGAGAAAATGAGCAGCGGATAGGTCAGAGAATCCCAGAGCCAAGTGAAAGCCATCAAAACAAGAACCTTAACTCCTCGTGTAAACAACAAAAACATTGTTATCAGACATTGATGGCGTTGGCGCCGTCAAGGCCCATGAGACCTAGACAGGCAAAGAAACATTATCGGAGATTGGTCTTTGCTGTCCTTGTGAGATAGTGGGTGGTTGGGTGCCAAGTCTCGTTAAAATTTAAGCAAGTTTCAATGGACTGTAAATGAATGAAATTCACTTGGCCTATGGCTTAGTTTAAGAACTTTAGGCGCCAGCATTTCTCTTCTCGTCTCGATTGCCAATATCTGTATCTATCTGTGCTCTACGTCTGTGGGAAAGCCAGCTGCATTTTAATTCTTTGCAAGTGCTAAAAGTAGTAGAATATAAAAGCACGAGCACAAGCTGTGTGTAGTAGAAAAAAAGAAGAGAACTTTGTGAACTTTCTCAGGCTTGCTGAATTTTGATTTACGACCACTTAACGTTTTTTATGGCCCCAGACAGCAAACTGCGATTGTGTTTGCCCCAGCATTTATACTTACAGTTACATAAAACCGATCCCGAGGACAGTATTTGGCTCAGTATTCCATTACCGTAGAATACAGTTGGAGGGAGCTTAGTGTGTGCGTTTGTGTTTGTCTTACAAATAGGTTATTTTTCACAAAGCTGTTTTTGAGTTACGTCAGGTTAAGATAAAGTGCGAGTACAGTGACCCGTGCAAAGGAACATGTTTTCGCACTTGGCCCACTATCGTCATACTGGAATCGCTTGGCACTGATGAAGAATTAAAACCTTAACTTAAAAAATGACTGCTTTTATCAAATATGTATTGCAGTTCATTACTTACTGCAAGGGTATAAATCTGCAAGACTATGACAAGGAATGAAGAATACAAAATCTGCCAGACTATGACAAGAAATGCAGAACACAAACACGAGAATTGATTTTTAATTCGATTTATTTTATGGAAATGACTTTGTTTTTACGATATCTGCCTTGCTTGCCTAAATATTAATAAGTACGATTATGCTTGTTATTCTGTATATATTAATTGTGTGCGTTTACCAAACACATTTAACTGTTTTTTTTTTGTCTTTATATTTTTAGCATTATATGTCCTGTCTTTAACTTATGAATGAATTTAAATGCACATTTCACACTGTGCAACGATTAGTATTATTGCATACATATTTAATCTTAGTGTTGTATTTTTTAATTTAAGTTTCAGAAATGAGAGAGTTGCCTCCTGACACATGTGTGCATTTTATCAGTGATAGAATTAACGAATAGTTGTATTTTATTATTATTGCATATTGTATAATTAAATATGACAATTACCATCATAGTAAGTATAATACAGTTGCAAAGTGCTTCGTTAACGGTTCACTTGGCAAATCACAAAAACAAAAATTGGTTATCGATTTAATGTTTGAATGCGCTTTTGCAATTAAACCATTAAATAAACAGTTAAATGGCAACCAATATACAAATTAAAAATTCAATTTATTGTAACTGTGCTTTGGAAAGTAAATTGTTTGCAGATATATATCTACACACATATGTTACATGTATGCATATATATATATATATAAAGCACTTTGTACACATGCCTGTTGCAGGGTGATTAACAGAAATCATTTATTAACAGAAATTATTTATATCAAATTCAAAGCAAGTAAATTAATTTAAAAACGAATTACAATATAACAAATTTAGAAAACACTGTTTAAGAAATTTCAACAACAAATACATTGTCAAACCCACATATAAGTAATGTATATGCCTATAACTGGATCCCTCTTGTGTTTTTCTTGAATATATAGACGTATACTACGTATGAACGTACTAATTTGTTTTATAATACATTCATTCTTATTTTCATGTCTTGTGGTATATATATGTATATATATATATATATCGTCAATTCGTCATTTTGATTGCTGTGCTAGCGTCAATTTATTCCATCTTCCCATTGCCTGTGCTAGTCAGAGAATTCGATTTATCATAAATTATCTAAATAATAACTAAATGAATAATAATGGAAGTCATTTCAAATCGGCTTCAAATTCACCCGCTTCTCGACAAACCTTCTACTGCAAGAGTCCACTGACTGTAAATGTGGTTGCCATAGCTGCCATGTGTCGCACTTCGGTTTGATTTGCGATGGGTTCCGGCTGACGCCAGAGTTGCGCATTGCCCGTCACCGCAGCCTCGGTGTGATTGGGGTTGACCCGCTCGAGGTGCGTCTGTGTCAGGGGCTCATCGCGGCGCGTTCTCACCGCCTGCGGCAGTGGTCACGACGACATATAGGTGCACTGCGTCTTCGGCTGTGGCTCTGTCAGTTCGATGGGCTGAATGGCGGCTCGTTTCCAATAGTCACGCACAGTCTCGACCGTTTCCATGATGCGCAGGAAATTGCGTCCCGCCAGCATGGCCACATCCTCTTCACTCCAGTTGTGATCCTCCAACAGAGCGGCGAGCAATTCGGGGTACTTGGACACGTCCTCCAGACCCATTGGAGGCATCTCAATGCCATCGTAGCCGGCACCCAGTCCAATGTGTTGAATGCCAGCAATTGCTCTCACATACTTAATGTGTTCTATGACATCCTGCAGTCGTGCCTGGCGTCCACAGGCCACGTCCTCGGGGTCAAAGCTCAACATAATGAGACCACCATTCTCGGCCACCAGACGCAATATATCGTCGGGCACGTTCCTCGTCGAGTTGCACAGTTGGCGTGCAGCCGAGTGTGAGAATATGACCGGTGCCCGTGTAACCTGGAGGACATCACGAGCCGTTGCATCCGAGCTGTGCGACAGATCGATCATCATGCCCAGGCGATTCATTTCGCGCACAATGGCCTTGCCGAAGGGCGTCAGGCCCTGTTCAAGTGGGGAGGCACTCGACCCGGCCCAGGCCACATCGCAACGATGCGTCAGGCTGAGGTAGCGGGCGCCCAGCGAGTAAAAGGAGCGTAGTACGCCCAATGATGAGCCGATTGTGTGGCCACCTTCGATACCGATCAGCGAGGCGAGCAGGCCACGTCTATGTGTGGCCACAATGTCCTGCGAGGATGTCGCCAGCTCCGTGTCCCTTGCGTACATGTCCGACAGACGCCGCACAATGTCAATTTGCTCCAGTGCCAGCTGGACGGCATCCAAGCCCTGCGCCTCACATGGCACGTACGCTGACCTGCACGAAATGAAACCAAACAAAAATATTTCTATTTAGTGGAAAGTTTGTTTGGCCTTATTGGCCGAAGGACGATTTGCAAATAATCAATACGGAATAGCTACAATGTTAAACATTTTGAAATTGCTTTATCAAAATTCTAAAATATTACACTAAATAGACCAATTTGTAGTACGTTTAGAATACCTTTATTGCTCGACTTGATTTGAGTATTTCGATTTAATCTAATTGCTAAACTGATGAACAGTGCGGGCAAATGAGACAGATGAAAAGCATTGGAATTATTTTCCAAGAGTTAATGAAATATAACAAATCATGTTTAAGGCAAAAACTATTTAACTATTTAACCAAATATTGGAATTTTGTAAAACTATTTTGATTTAAAATAATGTTCAGTCAATAATAAAATATAGATTGAATAAATATTTGTGTGAAATGGTTTTGCATTTTATCTACATTTGCCTAGTTTTATAAACAAAAATATTTAAAGCATGCTGTGAATATTTAAAAGTTATATTAAGTTTCCCATATTTGTTCCCTCGTAAATCTAACACAAAAACACAAAATAAGAACACTCAAGAAATATTATCAATATGCATAGAACGTGGGCCCGCGCAGAGCAATCCAGCTCCTGCAAGGAGAGCCACGAAATCTTTCCGCAGGATATTCCCCCACCTCGTCGCTTCACATTTGTTCCCACGTATGAAAAAGAAGAACCTGCAATGGGTTTATTATTGGGCTGGGAATATGGTCGCCTATGGTTAAAGGAGCATAAGGAGACTATGATTAAGCGGCTAAGCGATGCGAAGCCACTTTTCATTCAACCCGACTTTATCTGGTGGGTGAATAAGCGTGCTGCTGTTATAGACCGCCGACAGATCTTCATGGAGAAAAAACAGAACCCACATGTCAAGAACTGTAACTTAACCGCATTTGCCGCGGTAAAGTCTCATCGCCAGCGGCGCCAGCTCGACAATGCTTCTCCGAATAAAACAGCCACAACCCCTCCTGGTTCAGTTGCGATGACAGCCACAGAATCTGCAGGTTCAGTTGCAATGATTAACTCCGAGAAGGCTAAGAAATGCAAATGTAAGGAGTGCACACAGAGGCGCTGTGCAGCTGGCGGACAGACAAAGAAGCAATTAAATGCTGGAACTAAATCCATATTAATCCCTTGGTACTGAAATTTACTTCTGTTAAGAGAACACACATGCATATTAGAGAGTGGAGGGCCAGCAACCAATATACGTACAAAATATGTTAGCACTCAGAAGCACATTAATGTAATCAAAAATAAATATAAGGAATTGCTCTGATGCACTTATAGTCACTTATGCTTAGTAGAATTCGCAGTTATTCGATGACTGGGCGCTTGCCATTCGCTACGTATTTGCCATTGAATGCTTGTCTCAGATCCTTGCAAATCCTATTATGATGCCGTTTGCATGCTTCCCTTAAGCGTGGTTAACTAAAAGCACATTTGAATTTTAAATGCAATGATGGCCCATAACAACAGAAAATGGCGCAATCCGAATGGCGCTTCAGTTTCCACGTTCCGGCAAATGCAGAAAGCATTTCGGATGAAAATTGAACAATGATGACCACTAAAATTTTATTTGAAACTTGTTCAGAGTTCCGCTTTGTTACGCTTTCGAGGAGTGCCGTGCCGCAACCTCAGTTTTTCGGTAGTGTCAGAAGTCTACAAAATAAAATCGAATCGATTGCCTATCCACATTTTTCCCAGTTTGCATCTGTCTGCCACTTGTCAAAAGTTGCCGCCACCCCATTCACCCCTCCCCCAACATGTTCTTGTTTCCATTGGGGGCTGCTTGCCTGGCATCTGTGCCAGGTTGCATATCTGACCAGCAGCCGTGCACTGGCTGTTGCCAAATTTTATTTTGCAGTCAAATTGCTGCCATCCTTTCATGGGTGAATCGGGAAAGTGAGGATGGTCGATGCCTTGCACCCTTTGCATGTTGGTTGTTGTTTTATGCCGTTGTGCGACATGGTTTAGTTTGTGTAATTGAATGCCTTTTGTGCAATTGTTAAACAAAATTGATTTTTAACGCCAAACAAATATTCGAAGGGTCATTAGGCATGAACAAAATCATATTAATGGAGCAGATGATTGATCACACTTTGAAATGGCTTTCAAAATTGCGTAATCGGATAAAACTATCAGACCTTGTGTTACGACCATTAAGCCGTGTTTTACGGAACTTTCAAAAACCATAAGTGTGTTGAAGAGATTGAGTAATGTCTCTCCAGGGATGTTAGAGCTGAGGATACAAAATGCAAGCTATCACTTACCAAACTTGGACGCCAACTAATCCTTGCTTAAGTCGTTCCATATCCGTCTGCGCCCATGTTGGACGCGACCACATCGTCTTATGATCGAGGTCGTGACTGAGATGAACCAGCTCCAGGCTACTATGCGCGTATTTGCGTACGTTCCAGGCAAAGTTGTTGTGTCCGTCGACGAGAGGCACTTCGCGCAGGATGCGCCTTACGATTCTCAGTCTTTGGGCGTGCGAGTTGCGACTGGGCGACATGAGGAAGTGCTGATAGGCCAAGGTAGCCGCTATCGCCAGCAGACAAATGGCGCTTACTAGTGTGAGGGCAACCATCCAGGAACCGCGTCGCGTCTTGTGTGCCGCATCAGAGCTATTCCTTGCCTTGCGTCCGCTTTTGCCCTTCGTCTTGCTGGCAGCACCGGCTGCTGCTGCGGCTGCTGCTGCAGCCGTTGCCAAAGAGGTGGGCGACTTGGTGTCGAGAGCGATGCCAGCGATATCGTTGCCAACAACAACGCCGCCCGTCATCGCGTTGCCAAAGACTTTAGACTTTTGTATGCTGGCTATTTCGCCGCCGGAGTCGCTGTTGGAGATGGAGTTCTGGCGGGAGAGTGTGCGTCGTATGTTCGAGTGTTCCGTTACGTCTGGCAGCCCGCCAAAGCCGGTTGTCTGCAATGTGCGTAAAAAAAGGCAAGTTTGCGTGTTACTCGGCTGCGCACTCTATTGAACTTATCACCTGACAGCATACGACTCAGCCGCCCAACTGCCATCACCCAAGCACCTAAGCCCAATCGACTGTGCCAAAGTTGCTTCATTAAAAGTACGTCAAAGTTTCTACGTTGATTTTGCGCTCTAATTAAAACTGCTGCTAACTTTGAAGTTTTTTTTTTTTTTGCAATATTCATAGCTGGTATGAAACATCAACAAGACACAATCAGAAACTTTTTAACGAACCAATGACCAACTCACATTCGATGCATTTAAACCATTTGCTTTCATACACGATTAATCTCGGCTGAAACATAATTAAGCCCCTAGCAATAATTCACATATGTGAGTCTGTTCATCTGCAGGCATTCAGGCTGCGTCAGAAAATATCCCCAAAATTCGTGCAAAATGCAAGAAAGTTTGTTGGCCAAAAGTTTGTCATCAACTATGCCAGTTGTGGATGTCAATGATTTAGTTATTCTGTGACGGTATGTCGAATTATGCGAGGCTGGAATATATAGTTCGACAAACTAATTCGAATTTTCTAACATGCATTAAAGCTGTCGAGCTAATTTATAACAGGAACAAACACTGATAAAACTAAAAATAATTAAATATTAATTTCTATTTTGTGTTGTTTATTGCTTTTTGTGGCATTAATGGTAATATTAAAAGTGCTGACTTTATCCCCAAATACATTCAATGATTATTTAAAGTATCACAGCATATCACAAGCAGACGGCTACTTTGTAATGCGCAATTATTTTCATTGGCAAAGTATTTTCACTGGGCCCCCAGTTGGGGTTCCATGCCCATTATGCTGGTATGTGCAGCTAATTAGTAGAGCCACAGAGCATGTGAAAAATGCGTTAGTAGACAAAAATAAAAAATTGTAAAGTCGCTTAACTAGGTTATACCCTATGTCAAGGACAATACACATTTCTAAGTCATCCTTTCGTACAAAAACAACTAAAATGTTTTTATTCATTAACGTATTGCTCATAATTTTACAATCGTCTCAGTCGTATACGATCCGAGACAGATACTTTTATTATAACACATATGGTTTGCAATTTGTAATGTATGCAGGGTATCACATAAAGGGGAAATATGAAAATGTTTTTCACGCCAGCTGAAAATTAATTAAATAAAATACAGGCAAAGAAAAAAACAAAAAAAAAAAATAAAATTAAATAAAGATGGCGACCCCCACCGAGGTACAAGAATGTTGTGCGGTTCTTTTATTTGAAACTATTTTTAATTATGAATTCAGTCTGCATCAGACACCGAAATTAACTTTTATTAATACTGGCGAAACTTTTGAAATTGCAATGTAAGCAATAAAAAGTGGCAACACACCAGTCAGACTCACGACTACAAAATACTCTGTTCGCTCTGGCAAACGTATAAAAGGGAAAAAAATTACCAGATAAATAGCTTTTTGCACGGTAGACTGCAATTTTGTTATTTTCAACAGGAGTGACAACAACTAGCTTATGCAGTGTCATAATTCTCCCAAACCGTAAACGCTCCTATTCTCAATTGAGAACAGAGTATGAAAATAATGAGATTGGTGGAAGTTTCGCCAAAAAAATTGACTTCAATTTATTCAATTTTTAATAAAAATGCAAATATTGTTTATACAGTTCACAGTGCAACGATGCCTTGCATACCCTATATTAATTCAGATGCCAGAAGAAAAATTCTTTATCTAAAATGAATGTATTGAAAACAAGGCGAGAATATTAATGAAGATACAAAATTTGTATGTAAATATATTTATCAGAGATGGCAAAAGGGTATCTGTAAAAACAACTTCGGTGTGCATTCAAAATAAAATACGCCAAACTTTTTGGTTTGCCACTGCTTAAAGCCGTTCCGTTTGCTTGCCGGTTGCCCAAGCAAAAGTTTGCAGTCAGCGGCGCGACCATGAAATTATCTCAAGCTTTAAGGGAATGGAGGAGGAGGGGACTGCCGGAAAGCAGTTTTGGCCACATTTCGCGCTGAATACCCTTGTGTAGCGAAGGCGTCGCTGCTGCTACAATATTTATGGGTGGCGGCGGGCGTTGCCCTTATAGCCGGTGGTAGCATTTGGGGCATATTCAACATTTTGGTTGCACTTTTCTGTGGCTACTGCACCGAGCTTATAATTAGTTAGATTCTCGTCGTTGTGCGTTTTTTTGTGGCAACTCTGGTCTGTCGTTGGTGTGGGCTAAATTATATGAATCTCCCTCACTAATTATACGGATTCCGATTGTGTTACTGAGAAGCCAATTATGTGTTTAATACAAAAGTCATTTGTAAGAACGGTATTAATAACAGGAAAAATTAAAAACCAAAAATGCCGTCTGAGCAAGACATTAAATCTGGCTTAAAAGACCACGAAGAAATTGACGATTGCTTTGACAAACCGATTAATTTACAATTTAGCGCATTAGGTAAGTAGATGTTGGGCGTTGAGTTTGACAAAATTTAAACAATCCCCTCAATCAAAATACATTTTGACTTATTGAACATGTTCGAAAATCTTGAAGCAGCCATGAATACCTTACCTAGAATTGAGAACACAGATGACGGAGCCGACCGCGACGACGCTGGGGAGGACAACCCAGAATAATAAATATCTGGTTTATTATTATGAGGAAGCAAAAAAGGTAGATATGCAAAAACACAATAAGAATATTTACGCACCCAGCAGCCTTAAGGCTGTTATATAAATTGCCAGTCTTACACTGTGTATAAAAGCCACATTTTCGACATACATTCGCATTGCCTTAAAATTCATAGGGTGCAATATTTTTTTTACTAAAAACGTATATGTAATTTTCTTGAGGATTGGAATTGACATGTTCTGTTTTTAAAGATATCCAACATCTTCAGGTAAGCATGCACGTGATCCAGTTTAAAATAAAGCTGATGATAGCGATGAAGCAATAGCAGCAACAGCAGAGAGCATGATTAAGACACGCAATTCCAGGAATACATTCAACAAATCACCAGGGCAGAGCGACAGACGCCACACACACATGACACAAATGGGAGCTAGCAACAGGAGCAGCGAAACAGGAACTGGAACAAAAACAAGCACAACAAAAACAAATGGCTGCTGTAACAATGAAAACGGCAACGGGGAAAAATAATAAAAGAAACCATACAGGAATGCTTTATGTTTCCTATTGTTTTTTGTATTTTTTTTTTATTGAGTTTCTTTTCTTTCGGTGGTTGGTTTTTAGAAAATATAGTTATATTTTTGGTTCTACCCTGCTCCCCCAATTGTTCTAGAAACATCGTGGAAAATGTGTGAAAATAGTTTTTACATATGCAGTAAACTTACTAAAAATGTAAATTTTTAAATTATCTCTCTTTCAAATTTAAATTCGTCGTTTTGCAGACACTATCTTCATAAAAGAGAAACATTTTTCCCAACTGAACGCTGTTATTATTATGTAATCAAAAGTTTGTTATAGAAACGAGAGAAACATATTAATAGTAAATCAGTCAAATTCCTTGAACAAATTTAACCAGCTTCCAAGTTTAATGTTCAAGAGAAAATTGTTCGCTTGAACTTTTAAGCAACTTCTTAGTTCCATACAAGGATGATTGGATTTTTTCTTAAGCCAAAGCAAGGGGTTGAAAAATGGAAAAAGTTTAATAGCCCCGCTAAAAAGCGGAATTTGAAGTATCATTTTGATGGATGCGTTCATATATATTTGAAAAAGCTGATTTGTGATAAACTTTGGTGATTCGGCCCATTGTGGTAATATCCACAATCCGCTGTCTATTACCATTGTCATGGCACCCTGCGGTGCTACTGCGTCGGACTTGGAGTTAGAGTTAAAAACATCTCTCGTTTCCCCGTTGATATTTTGTCGGCTGCTGTGTTCATGTCAACGTCGGCAAGTTTTTAGTTTTTCAAATGCCACTGGGGAATTTCACAGTGATGGACATCAGCAGCAATAACGACGGCATTTCACTCAGCCACACCCACGCCAATACAGTTTGCTTTTCCTATTTCTCGCTAAACCCACCCACTAACCGCACTGTTGTTGCCATTTTATTTTCACCCTATCCACAACTTTCAATGGCAGCAGAACAGCATCTACTGTTGACGACGACTGTGTTGGGACTTGGTATTCTTTGTTTTTTCCTCTATTTTTTTGCTTGTGAAGTATTGTGTTGGTAGCACTGTCTGTCGGCTTGTTTGTCTGTTCGTCTCAGAGTTATGTGGGCGATGACCGGCGACTGTCTAGAGTCTAGACCCTTGTCTCTCTCTCGTTGTCTGCGTGCCTGGTTGCCATTTGTATTGGTAGTTCAGGAATTGAAGCTCTTAAAGTGTTCATTAAACAATTGAAAGTTTTTAATCGCATTTCATTCTGCTGGTCCCAAACAACTTCAAAGCGAACACGCAGACACATCTCGAGCTTGCGGTAAGTGTCGAAGTTTGTTAGCAATGTTTGTGTGTTTAGCGCAATTGGCTGTGACACACTTCTGGGATTTTAGTCTAGTTAAGCTCAATGTTAGTAAATTGGTCTTTACATAATAGACCCGCTTAAGTATTCTGCTTGAACTCCACTGAACTTCTTGTTATCTTCATAAGCAAAGCCTTGATTATTTATTGCATGATTAGTAGTCTACTTTTTAGCATTAACTTTTAACACACGTTCATATTTTATATCGCGTGCTCCGAAAGAGTGAATGCAGTGCAATTTGTGTGTTTTCTGCAAGTCGACAAGTTTATCGATTGTACTCTAAACTCACACACCCAACTTCAAAGGGAAGCTTTCGCCAGTCATGTTTCTGCTAATAATAACTTATGATAACAGAGTATTTCATCTTCATGGTAGACCCTTGTAGGGACGGACAGATGGCAACAACTTTCAGCACACACACAGCATAGGGCCAAACGTGAGCTGACATGAACAATGACAGCAACAGAGCCCAAAAATATGCTAGACAAACTCGACAGCTTTGCTATGCTGCCGCACACGCACCCATCAATCAAGGAGCTGTTCGACAACAACGTAAGCACAATCCAAAAATTTCATTTACCGAGCAATGCATCCTGCGTACACCAAAATTGATTGGGATCTTAAGCAGCACAGCGAAGCAGGTCGCCCAGGGATAAAGGCATTGTGTGTAAAATCTTGGTGGGAAAACATTTAAATAGAGCACTTAGCAAGCAAGTGTCGTTCGTATAAGTCTGGGAAAATGCAAGGAATTGACAGAATGCAGAGGCTCAAGTTCTATTATTTCAACTTATTTCCTTTATCTAAAAGACATGTTCTCAGATCTAATTTGAAGTAAGAAAACAAGTAAATCAATTTACGCCCTGTTTGAATTAATATCCAGAATAAGTTGGATGCATATGTACATATCCTTATAACTTCCTGTTTTGTTCTTATTAAGCCGTTACGTTCAGTTACAAAATATAATATATATATAGATAGACATCTCCATGTATAAATCACACTTCACATAACTATATTCCCACAGAGGAAACTTAAGCAATCTTATACAAATGGCCACTATGTGAAAAGTTTTTGATGGAAAGCTTTGAAGCGGCAACAAACAGTGAGAAACGCAAGTGGTGGAACGGACAGGAACATGTAGTCTAAGGGGCAGCAGACCGCGAAACGGCGATTCACCAAATGGCGGATAGCGAATGGCGAATGGCGAATGGAGCTGGTAAGCGTGGCAATAATGACTATATTTATGGGTTCAGCGAAACGCATAAAACGCAGACACCCGACTTGACCGCCAAACAAATGCTATATCCTGGAGCAAAGTGAGTAGGGGGGGCAAAAGCGAGTCTTAAGAAACTGAATATATAGTCTAGCTGCAGAAAAGAAGCTGAAACTCGACGACACTTGCAACATTTAATTTATTATGCAAATGTGAACAAATGGTGGCAGTGGCCATAGATAACAACGAATGTCGCCTCGCCTTGTGAGTAATGGCATCTAAGGACAAATATCCCTGGCTGTGCAACGATTCATTTGTATACTTTTTAACATTGGCTTTTATTGAGTTTACTGTCCTTTGCTCCACTTTGCAACTCAAGTAAAGTGGATTTTGTGAGTTAGCACACACATGCCCTGAATTTGCGATTTTGATACGCGTAGTCCAAACAAATTAAGTTACATGCAGATAATCATTTATCAGATGCCCTGACAATGTGTCCAAGTAGAAACACTTTGATTTCTGCGCATTGGTAATGGTAATGCATTCTTTGGGTCTTGCTAAGCTGCACGCAACTGCAGTTGCTAATCAGTTGCATTTAAAAAATGGGCAATCATTTTGCATTCTACACTGCATTTTTAGACTGCATACGAAACAGTTTGAGACAATTTTTACTCGTTTTGTGATGTGGTTAAGTTATTAAGATAACTAGAATTTTTATTTACCTAAATATATATTTAGGTTTAGGTTGGTAGATTTAATTTAGAGCTCGCTTAACTCTAGCAAAAACTATGAAGATGATTTTTTTTTCTGGCCAAATGTGAGAAACATTTATGGGAATATCTTGTTAAAAAATAATTTTTTAATAAGAGAATTGATGCTGAGCAAGAAATTATATACTTTATGGCGTCGGAAAAGTATCCTTGAATGCTTTACAAGCGTCATGGCTTAACTACGATGCCGTATCGAAGAGTACATTTGCGTGGAAGCCATAATAATCATTAATCCCCATAATAAATTTATGAATGAAAATTAATCCGCAACAAAATTATGTCATTTCATAAATAGCTACAAATATAGTTTAACAGTAAAAATAAAACTAAAAGCACTTACCAATAAATTACAGTTATAAAATGCTAAATAGATGTCATAAAAACTATAATGATTGGATAAGTACGTAATTTGTAGGCAGAATTATTTGCCCAAAATAGCATAAAGTAATAATAATTGAAAGTGGGAGATGAGAGAAAGAGCAATCCTTTCCTGTTTTGCTTGAGTCAGAGCATGTTTTTGTCAGCCTACTGACAAAAGATTTCCAAGATTCATTTCATATGCCTCAATAAACACATATTTTATGTATTTTCTTTTTTTTTTTGCATATTTTAAGTATGTCTCGTTTTTTGTTGTCTGTTAAGCCGCCTTCAATCACTTGCCACGCAGATGCCCCCATTGTTGAAATCGCGTCACGAATCAAATGCGCGTCAATAATCGTAAATGGCGGAACAGCACATGAATGTCAATTAGATATATGCCGGCACACAGAAAAGAGCGAAAAAATGGAGCCACTGTCAGCACGCACCTGATAATCCATGTAGTTGTCGAAATGCATGTAGGAACAACCACCGGCACCGACGCCCGGCATGGGCATGGGTATGGGCAGACCATTCTCGTCCAGCTCAACGGCGGGCGCCGGCGGCGGCGAGGGTGGCAGATTGTCACCCTTGAAGGAGACGCGTTTGGTGTGTCCATCGGGTCGTCGATTGCGCGCCAGTGTGCCCGCAAAGCGGCCAGCATGCATTGCACCGCCGGCTGCCAGAGTTCCCATCATGTAAGACAACGAGCCGCAGCCAACGACGGCATCCTGATGCTGTTGGTGGGGCTGCTGGTGTTGTGACGCTGTTTGAAGACCGCAGCCGCCAAAACGAAAGTGTGGCATACATGTTGTTGTTGCGCCGCCAGCACCACACTCGCTCCCCTCAAAGTCGCTCTCCACATCCGTCACAAAGGCGGCTGGTTGAAAGCTGCGTGGCAGCGTCGCAGCCGCAGTTGCTGTCATCGGCGACGCCGCTGTGGCAGCCGACGCCGACTGAGCACGATTTAGTGTGCCCGTACATAAAATGTTTACAGGCTGTGGATGTGGTTGGGAGTGTGGATGCTGTTGCAGTTGGATGCCATGTGGAAACTGTTCAATAGCTCCTTGCAGGAGCGCCAATTCGCCGTTGACTCCGGCGCTGCCGCCTGCCACCGCTACAGCGGCCCCCTCGTTGCCCGATGTTAAAATATGAGTGGGTTGCAGCTGATAATAATGCTCGACGCCACCCTGCGGCTGTGCTGAGCCGGCTGCTGCCGCAGCTGCTGCTCCAGGCGTCAGCAATGTTGTTGGTATGACCATAATTGGCAGCATCGCTGGTGGTGCTGCCGATGCCGGTGGTGCGTTTGTTCCGCATTGCTGCAGCAGCTCCATTTGGCACATCTCCTCATAGCTGAGTGGGCGCAGGTGTTCCATTTTGAGCGAAGAGTGGGCGTGGCAATTATAGACTACTCCACTTTACTTCAATTCACTACACCTTTTCACATAGACCAAGACACACACAGTTGCAAACGCAGACAAACACACACACACACATACACATGCACACACACACACGAACACATCCACATACGCATAGACGCATGTGTGTATACACTGAGTCTGTCAGCAGTATCTCTGCACAGGAAGCGGGGGTGCGGATTTGAAACAGATTTGGCGCGCGTTCCCTTTCAAACGTTTCTCACATGACGCTTTTTGTCTGTGCGCCGGGGCCAACTTTATCTCGCGACAGTCCTGCAGCAACTAAATTTGAAGCTGCCTGATAATTCTCACAAAACTCTCAATTCGCCGCTGCCATTTTGTGCAGCGCTCGCGCATGCGTCCACTAAAAACAGAAGGAACTCTTTCAAGTCGACTTCGACGTCGCCACTTTGGCGTTTTGTTTTGATTCTGGCTTGTGGGCGAGACGGGTGCCTTGTGCCTTGTGGGTGCCCAGTCCTGCTCAGCTATGGGGCACTGTTAAGTGTTTTTTTTTTGTGTTTGCCGTGTCGAGGGAAATTAAAATACTTGCAGCAGTGGTGGGAAGACTTGAATGCAAGATTTTAATTGCCGCACCGCGAGATTCGCGTCAGTTGAGAATCTGCGGTAGTGGCCAAGGATTGCGGCCATTGTGCCCAGCTGTGCAACCAACTGTTGGCCCAGCTGGGGACAGTCGCTGCATGGTCAGCTGAATGGTGCTTAATTGTGACACATTCAGTCAGCAAGCATTGTTTAGAATTTTAATTGAAAATGTAAATTCAGCAATACTTTGAATAATTGCTTTTGCTTGCAAATCAGACTTCAGCTTATTGTATACCCTGTTGTACACATTAAAAAGCATAGACATAAAAGAATTTTTATAGTTAAAACCTGTTTTTAATTAGGACAAGCAACTTACCTGCTTTGGCTGTGTATGACTATTATACTTAATTAGCTGTTTGGCAACCAGGGACTGGGACTATTTTATTTTTTAAACGCCACTCAGCGATCCTCTCAATATGGAAAACAAACTAATTTGCTTATTCGTTTACGTCTAATTCAAGGAAAACAATCTCGTGATTGAGTTGGGCAAATAGTCAAATTACTTATAGAAATGTGTGTTCGCTTTATGTACATATGTTTTGTGAAGTATGTACAAACATGTTTATACAAATATTTCTTTGTCCATTTTATACAGTCGCAATTTTCTTTTTGGGCCCCGAGTGGAGAAGCAGGATGAAGCCCGCGGCGCGTCATTGCGTTCCTTTTGTGGACAAAGGGACAAAGGCACAGAAAACACAGTTGGAAATGTCTTCTGCAGCATTTGCTTGAACTTTTTTTTGTTATTTTTTGTTGAAACGCTGGCACAGCCTTCGTCACAGAGCCGCGGTCTCCTGAGCCTTAGTACCCGTTTCCAGCTTCATTTACATTTGTTTCATCCTATTATCTTGGTTAACCGGCTCGTATGCTCTCTCCATCTCCCTCCCTCTCTCTCTCTCTCTCTCTCTCTATCTATTTCTCTCTCTCTCTCTGCGTGTGTGTGTGTGCGTGAGTGGGTGCCCTGTATAGGTCTTTCCGCTTTGGTCCCGCCAGTCGGCAACACAGTCGTGGCGGGACCGTCTGCCTCCGTCTACCCCGCCATTTGTCAAGTATTGCGCCCAACTCGACTTTTTGTAATTACAAAAGCGCTGTCTGGCAATGGGAATGGGAAAGAGGCTTAAAAAGCAGCGTGTTGGGTTTTTGTGGTGCTCGTTAAAATTTGTTGCTCCCATTTCGATTGTTCACCGCATCGCTGTTGCTGTTGGTGTCGGTGCTGCTGTTTTTTGGCATTGTTGCTTCCGGTTTTAGTGCTTTTTTATATCAAAGTACCAGCAAAGTTTACGCTGTATTGAAGGTGAGTATTTTGTTTAAATGCGCGAAACGGACTTAAGCGCTGTTCTGATTCCAGCCCTCACTTCCAGTGATTTAACGCGATTGCTGATTTCACTACAAGCGCACATTAATGCACATTCAATTTTCCGGATAGCGAGCAATTAAAAGTTTTTCATCAGTTGCTAACTCGGCCCAAAAGTATGCAGGCAAAAGTGTTGGATACATTTTGATGTAGCATCATTTAACGGCTGGTTAACCACGCAAACTGTTGAAAAACGGGGTCATCAACGCTGGACAAGGATCGTGCATAATTTCTGTGCCATAGACTGAACTGGAGTCAAGTGATAGCGGTTAGCTGAAAAATCTAAGCTGTCACAATGACGGCACTCTAACATAAATTATTCCACAACGACAAACACGCTATTTTACGTTTGCTGGGCACAGTTTTCCCTTTAAATTGGGTAATTTCAACATACGATATCCTTGTAATCATATCAAATGTTAGAAGTGTTCTATGTCTTATTTTTGAATTTGCAGCGGCAGCAATTTACATTTTATTTGACTCAAGTTGCCGCTAATCATTTTAAACAAGCAGGTCTTCAAAAAGCCGTGAATTCCAAAGAATTTACGTCTATTTCAGTCAAGAGAATTTGCTTGTAATGGCACACAATGTAAATTATTGGCTCAAATGCTAAACGCAATGCAAAAGTTTGTGATTTTGCTTCATTGTCTCCTATTCGATGCCACGAGGAAAGAAACAATGCACGAAACAGAGAAACCATTCAGTTTGCTCATGAATAATACGCTAATTAAGTCACCTGTTATGAGGGGCTTAACAGCATAATACATTTTGATTGTCGCAAATGGAAATATATCTGCGGGCCTGTGACAACAGATACACCTGCAGTGTGTAGACACATTGGTATGTAGCCAGATTCAGTTGTTGCAGCTGTCTGGCTTTGCCTTTGCATAACCAAACAGTATTTGCTGACTGACAATTTCAATTCTTGCGTATTGAAGCTTTGTTCGTAGCTGCGTGCGCGAATTTAAATGCCAAATACTCCGACAATGGGCACATGTGCATTGAATGTCAGGATAAATCATGTAATTGTAAACGAGATGAGTAAGAATCGCATGCAGAATAGTACCAGAGTGCATAAGCTTAGACACTTAACACAAGGCAGAGATATATTAGAAGTTGGAAGATTGCTGTAAAAATTCGAACTGCAGTATTGAGATAGCGATGCAGGTAGCAATTAAATTGCTAATATTGAAATTTGTAAATTAGTTCTGATATTTGTGGCAGTAAAAAGTAAATTATTTAACTTTCTCAAACACGCCTGACTATTTTACGCAACGGTTTAGCTCTTCCTCTGCACACCATTAACATCGATCGATATCGATAACGCATGCTAAATACACAGCTGCATGTTATGTAACAGATGCTCGATCGGTATCGATAACGCTGTTACCCATGCCACAGTCTTAGTACTACTTCACTAGAAGCATAATTAATTAATAATAATATATGTGCATTGACGTGATAAAGATATAACCACTTCCGATTGCTGGATTTTCTGCTTTGCGATATTCGGAATGGCCATTAAGGCCAATTAGGCATTCTGATTAAGTAATTTTATTCTCATTCGCTTTAAATCACTTGCCTGATGTTGAACCTTAACATCAGCTGAACCTAATGACTTTGGCTTTCACTGATTCTAATGCATAAATGCGTAAACACAACCACTGCTGACACGTTTTCTCATTTAAGACACATTAACCACACTCAAACACACACACATAAACATACAAAAACACACACCCATTAGGGACCCAACCCAAAACAGCTCTAAGCTCGACAAGAACTCAGCATGCCTAAAAACTTTATTCGCCCGCATAGCCGGTGAGCTCTTAAATTAAATCACAAAATAGAGATTGAGTCGGTATGGTAACCGGAGCGACAACTAAACCAAATAAATGAACCCTTTTCGGCAAACTCCTTGGTGTCCTTGCGCGCGTCCTTCTGACTTGAGTCAGATAAAAGGCAGGCAGTACAGGAAGTCAACTTGAATGCCGGACGATGTCAATGGCGATGACGCCGACGGCGACGCCTCGTGTTCTGCTTGGCAATTCGGTTGCCAAAAAAAGGATAATGGCATGAAATCCAGCAAAATGAAAAGAAAGCGGCAAATCATGTTAAGAGATTTAAATTGGAATAGGTGACGTGTGTGGTTGTGCGGTGGCCTGGGTGCGAACTCGCGCCGGCCGTGAGGCCACTGTTACCACACTGCACTGGATCTGGACGAGCACTCTCAGTCGTCTTGACATCAATTTTGTCACTGAATTCTTGCACATTTTGTTTATGCTGCTGTTTTTTTTGTTGTTTTTTTTTTTTGTTTTGTTTTTATTTGTGCTGTGTTGTTTTATTTCGCTTTGTTTTGTATTTGTACGCTTGACACAATTCGACGTCAAGTGCCGAGAACACGAGTGTCTCTCAAGTGTTCAATGCCATTCATCCCATTCATCTGCTCTTTAACAGCCGTTGTGTATATGGATTGGGCTGAAAAAGTTTTGAGTAGTATTGCAAGTTTAAGGTTCCACCGGCAATGTAAATACGCTATCAAGTGGAAGCATCTTGAATAACAATTTTCCTATATGAAAGAGTTGTTTGATATTTGAGCTGCCAAGCCTAGTAACAACCGCCTTTCAAGTCGAACTCATAAATATTTTAGACTTGTAATGCGAAACTAAAGCTCATATTTAATTTACTGTCAACTCGTCAATCTTTGATGAACCGGCAAAGGTTTTCTTGCCATTAATCGTCAGATGCTAACTTGCACACATTATATTTTCAGGCAATTTGTTAAGCCGTCAAGCAGACAATTTTCATTTAGGCTTCGTTTTTGGGTTAGATACATCTTTTAAAATAATACTTCTGTTAATTTTGAATAGATTTAAACTGAGTTTAGTTCGTGTTTGCTGACTTCAATCGCTGTATAGCATTTTGATTTCTTTATTGTGTTGTTGAAAATTACAATATAAATTATTTTTTTGCAGCATTCTCCTTTGCTTCAAAGAACACTTGTATTACAATTCTATAATATGGTAATCATAAATGAAGTGCGACATTCAATAAGGGACTTATATATTAATAAAAAATCTCTCTTTTTATTCTTTAAATACTGCCGTGGACTATTTTGAGTTCATATACAGATTATAAATAGTCACTGCTTTGCTAAACGAAATCTTCGTTTGCCCTTCCGGTTTCTTACTGTACTTGACTCTGGAGGTGTAAACGTCGTAGCCCAAACTTACGAAGTTATCGTATAACACACGGTATTTTGGGGCAACAAAGAAAAAGTTGATCATTTGTGCAGCTGGCCACACTGTCCACTCAGCCAAGTACAGCGTCAAGGCTTTGCTTCTTATCTCGTCCTTAACTTCATCCCAATTGCTCTGCTCCAATAAGCCCATCGTGAGGAAAAAAACGCTGATGTAAAACGGTGAGCAAATGAATTGATCCAGCAATATTTTGTACACCACCGTTTTCAGCGTCCGCTTGGGATAATAGTAGTCCAGATACTGGTACCAGAAGTGACAGACAAAGCCCACTGTCAATCCCGAGATACCCATTCGAACTGTGCGCGTGCGATTCCAGCCATCGATCTGGCCTTTGTACCGCTCGAATGACTGCTCTAATGTGTCACCCAGCATGCTCAGGCCAATTGAGATGCCGACATTCGTATAGAGCAGGTATCTCTTGCTAAAAGCCACATTGTGCCAGCGCCTAAATGTGCATTTTACAATCTTCCACTGATCACGATATGACATTAAGCTACTGTTGGTTGTCGAGCAGGGCAGCTGCCCCCTTTAAAACATGAACAAATTTAAATTTAAAACTAGACTTAACAGTATTAACATTTTGTAATTTTGTAAAAAATTGACATATGATTAAATAATCAATGAATTTCCTAAAATTTACTTATTTGCTTTTTAATGAAGTGCATTAGTCAGCCTAAACTTGTGCGTTACACAATCTGTGACAAAATTAAAGCAGCCTCTGCAAGGGTAATAAAATGGGCAATACAAAGCCATTTTAAGGACATTTAAATGCCAAGAATCGAATAAGGAAACAAATCAATTTGCCGCCATAAAAGCAAATTAGTTTTTTTTTTGCCAAGATTTAGCTAAGTTCGGTCGAGCGACAGAAATGGCATGAAAATTGGAAAAGCTCGTATTTGTATGCGTATTAAAGGGTTAAGCTCGTCTGCGGTGCCCCGAAACGTAAGAATTGCCTTTGAAAACATCATCGTTGGGAATTTGAATAGCTCCACATTTTTTGGCACATGTTGCGTCAGATCCGCTGTGTTTTTTCTTGCGTGTCAGTGAGTTGATTCCGACAAATCAGTTGCACGCGATTCCCAATACTTTTGAGAATGTCCCAGCGACCGCAGCCCTTCGCCCTGGGGAAATCATCTCTCATAAATATGCTCCGCTCGACCGTACGACGAGTCGACGAGTCGAGCTATTGAATTGAAAAATATTTACGGCATTCTACATTTTACGCTGAAATCCAATTTTATTTTTATATTTCGTCGAAAATCCGCAATAAAACCCACCCACCCACACACGCACACAAAGAATGGCGGCTCCGATCCGTTTGCGGGGCGGTCGAAACTGAGAGTTCCGTTCCCAGGCCATTTTCCAGTACGCACCAATTGAAAAACAGGCTCCATAAATACAGCTTTACATTTTATTTGCATTTGGTGCCGCAGATGAGCTTCTGTTTTCCCAATTTCTACCAGCCGGGGTGGAGCAACCGTCTATTTCAATCATGACAAATAAATTTATTTCGCCTCGTTCTTGTTGTTAACGCTATTTGCGTGTGTTAAATATTTGCTAATTGCGAGGTGGCCAAATGTAAGCACACGAGTGACTGATTTTTGGATAATTCATATAAAAGTGCATAAATTAACTGGTGGTTGCAGCTGGTGATTAAAAAGTAAACGAGTTCTAGAAAAGTAAATGATAACAATCGAGAATAAACCCAGCTATTAATTAAATATGTTTTTTTTTTTTAAAAAACGTTCTTCAAATCAACTCTAACATTTATTTGATGACTAAAAATCCTTTGCAAGGTTAAATTGTATGTAAAGTGTTAAAAAATGTTTCAGTGTTGCTACATTGCAATCCGTGTTTTTCCTCATTCGAAATAATTGTTCTTTTGTTCTGTGCCTTGCCTGTGGCAGGACCTAAACAAGTACATCAATCTGGGTTCTCGCCAGTATTCATAAAGCGTAACAAAACCGGCGCAGGAATGAAAAATACCCTGCTCAAAACCCAGGAATGCCTATGATACATAATATATAAGTAGATATATATCTATAAATATATTTATGAATAGTTTGTGGTGATATCAGGTTAATGTATTTAAATATCGTTGTAGCAATTTGTAGGAAAATTTTATAAATGATTTCGTCCATTCAAACGCGTAATATATTACATCCTACTACGAAATTTACTATTAAACAATAAACTTAACCTTTTGTCCATAAATGTATAATCCCCATTTGGGTAAAAAATAGCAAAATAAAAAGTAACAAATGAATTTCCATAGTTTCTGCACTTTGCTATGCTGAATCTACATTTTTTGCATAGTTTTCATACCCTTCAGGGCGTTTTTATATTTTTTCATGGAATGTGTAACAGATTGAGAAATATGAATTTCGTGTCTGGAATTCTATCCATATTGATGTGTAGTTCTATGAGTTTGTAGAAAATGTAATTGTTATCAAATGCAAGCTGATCCTTGTCGTATATTTTTCTGTATATATGCTCCACCATCCTTAATGCTAAGTAAATCCAGCTTGATGCTAACTGGATTTGAACAAAATTGGATATTTGGGTCATGAACTTTGTCAATAAGAGTATTAAATGTGCAACACGCCAAAGATAACTGTTATTCCTGGATGCTTTTGTTGTTGTTTGGCTCGTTGCGCTCTCAATATTTTTTGGCATCGGGTTTTGAATGTCGTTCATGTGCGCATTTTAATTGAATTTTTTTATTTTGTCCACTGAATGCAAAAATGAAAAGTGTCATAATCCCTTTTTCCTCCACATGGACTCCGCATTCATTTTCCCCCCGGAAAATCACCTTACGCAAATGTACAACGCAAACTAATCGAAAGAAATTTGCTTCTCGTCAAGAGTTTATCATTGTAGTCATTTGTGTTAAATCTGGCATACAAATCAACATGGAGCGTTAGATGTATTTGGAAAATCACTCCCAAATTGGATTGCAATCGATTTTGAATGATATCTAATGATAAGACTCTGCCATCAGCCCTCTGTTTTTGTCCCCGAGGATTTGTATCGACTTCGATTTATGGAAATAAAATTGAGATGTGTTTTTAATGAGAATTTGACACTCACAAAGCCTAACGATGATTCAATCTATAGAAATCAAAATAAGAGTAGTTTGTCTGATGGGAGGCAAAGCGCTTTGAAAAGCCATTGCTTTTACAAGTTTCTAAAGTAAACTTTCATTCAGATGTCGCAGTTGTGTATTGCTTTTGAATACAGTCTCCATATCCTTTCAATAATGTGCATTCAAAGGAGACATATTCCATATCAACAAAAAGTTATTTGAAGTTTTTGTTTATCGTCCCCATAATGTAATGGAAATTACCATCATTTTCTTTGATTTACTTTAATTTCAGCAAACATTTTCAAAGTTATACAAGATTTAATTATGTCGTTAATATAAACTTGAACTCAATTTGAAGAAACTTAAGTAATTATGATTTCCATTTCGCAGCTTAAAGTCAGCTTAAAAATTGACTGTTTGATGTTTTCCGGATTAAAGTGCAGTCAAACTGCGGGGTCAAGCAACTTTATCCACATTTAAACTGTACCATTGAGGCAAATAAGTCAGTACACTGTAAACGCAAACGAACAAATTGTCAACACGACGGCAATGCCATGCCAGTCATGCCAATTCCGTTAAAGCAAATAAACGCCAAGTACCACGCACCCACACCCACTTCAACACCAACCACCAGACTCACCAAACAAACCATGAACCCCAAATTCTCCGCGTAGGCTGGGAGGCTGAAAGTGGCTGGGCACTACGAGGTGGTTATTTTGAATGCTCTGCCGGGTGCACTGAAAAACAAAGCAGCAACAAAGTGGCTAGCGACATGTGGAGTGTGCTTGATTTTGGATTGGATACGTGATTACCACCAGCAGGTGAGCGTGCATGTTTATGAGGCGCAAAAATGTCATACATCATGCGACTCGTGCATGGAGCGGGAAGGGCGAGCTACAAATGATGTTAGAAGCAGAGCACTGCCCTTGATGGGCTGATGCATGACGACAACCAGGCAACTGTATCCGAACGGATCGCTTCACATTTAGAGAGCAAAACTGGAAGCTGAAGAAAAATATACCAGCGTCGGGCATTGGCTTGATACCTATCCTTACGGAAGCCAGATAGATACTAGTATGATAATCCTTGGCACCAGCTCGACATTATCATCATCATCTTCATCACCAGCAACAGCAAATTGTGAGTGTGTGTGTGCCTTACACAGGCAAGTGTAAGTATATCCTGTGCCCGAAGCGTGTTGTCGCAAAGTGAATTAGGCAAAAGCCCAAGCAGGTGCTCTGGAAATGATATGCTAAAGATTCTTATGTATATAATATAGTTATGCACTATAAATATGTTCTTTATTTTGGCACGAGTAAGTGTGTCAGCATAAGTGACACACGAAGCGTTAAACTATTAAGTATATTTTGGCTCCAGCCGCGATCCCTAAAGTAACAGCGCAAAGTGACTTGATTGCCAGCACATGCAGCATAAGTTGTTTGGGGGAAATTGTGAAAATTTCAAGCAGTAAAGTGTATATATATGTATATATATTTAAGTGTTATTAAGTTTTCCTCTGCTTTGATTGACCAATGTTATGAACTGTGCTCTATATTACTCTGTCATTCAACTTAAATTTATTTATTTTTATAATTTATGTACAAAATAAAATAAATATAATTTGAATAAAAGTACCTAAGACCTTATAATTTATTTTAACGTGGCTATATTAATTTGTAGTAACTAAGAAAATGAAATAATTACAAATCGAGTGAAACAGCCTAAGGCTCAATCGATTTATTCAGGCATTTATCGAGCGAAGAAAATAGGCAATTCAAATTCCATTCCACTTAATTATCATATAAATTTAAGGAATGCAAAATTACCTCTGTATAAGGATGATTACGCGATTGGCTCCATTCATGCAACTTTTTATTCAAAGTATCGCATTGAAAAGAAAGGCTTCATGAGTGAAAACTGTAATATATTCATTATGTGAAAGGATGGGCGAGTGAGAAATACTTGGAAAGCGCTGCTCAAGCATAAAATCAGCGGAAGGAGCGGTCGTTCTAATTAGAATAATTTCGCGCTGCACTGCGTTTGCCGCCGTTATAAAGTTTATACCATCTGATGCATGTTATACCATCTGTCGGGTAGATGTCAGAGATGGCCCCAGGTGCTGCCTGCAGGACAAACAGCTTTTAGTGTGTGTTTTTGTTTGTGTATCATATGAGAAGTGGTTGGCTCTGCCGAGCATGACGAGCAAATGTCAGAGCAAAAGGTCAGTGAACCTGACTCTGTCGACGGGGACAAAGTGACACAGACCCAGCATAATGAACAAGCGCCCCAAGAGCGACACAGCACAAAATAAAACAAACACACACACTCATACACACACACACACACACACACTCAAAGCGCACACAGAACACACACAATCACAATGATGAGACTAATACTCATCATATGTGGCAAATCTTTCGGTGCTCATCTTTAATTTTTAAAATGTAATTAATTTGCGGAAGAGTTTTCATTTGTTGCCGTTTGACTTTGAATTTTCGGTGTGGCTTCCTTGGTTTATCGCGTTATTAATTTCCTGTGGCGGGGTCGCTGTTATTGGTAGCAGCAGCAAAAAGTTTTCAAAAGTTTCCACATGTTCCGCTTCATGCGGCTTAATTTTAATTAATTTCATTGTGTGCCTGTTTGAGTTGCTGTGGTGCGAAAGGATTATTTTACTGCTGTGCTCATAGATTAATAAGTACAATAAATATTATAGCAGATACTGAAAATGTAAAATCAGTGCAGACATTTCATATTTATTCCAAATATTTCCTTAATATTTTTAAAAATAATGCAATATTCTTTCAATCAAAGTTCGAATTTATTTTTTGCTCAATCACTTAACTTTCGTATGCAAAAATATGCCAAATTTTAATTTTTAAAAAATCTGCCGAAATTTGATTTTGCTTTCATTTAAGACTTTATCTACGTTTGCCTTTTGAATATGCATATGTGTTTATGTAGAAAATTTATGGGGATATCTGGTTCTGTCTGTTCGTTATATTTAATCATATACATTGTGTTAAGCCACTGTTCTCGGCCTTGTTCCAATTATTGTTAAATTGTTTAGCTGAATCGCAAATACATTCGTTGTCAACGAGTTTGCTAATATCTTTGTGTTTTCCCAAACAAATACATAAATCAATTTGGATTTTTTCAAATCATACTTTGACATGTTTTGGCCTTGCCATTGAATCGACAAAAAAGCAAAGTGTCAACAAAATTTTAGTAAGCGCAAAAATCAAAGACAATATCTAAGCTCAGAAGTGCTTGGCATTTGAAAAAGTATAAGGACCAACTTGTGGCTGAAAGTGGGTGTGGAAGATGGGTAATCGAATAAAGCAAACCGAACTGGAATCAGACAGTCAATGGATACGACACACACACACACAGACTTGAATTGAATTGGCACAGCAAGACGGAAACGGAAACCCCATTTTTGCGGCACTGGCACAGTACAAATTTAATGGTGCGCAAATTTTTATTGTTTTTACTTGAAATCTCAAGTTCGTTTCTTTCTGCTTGTATTCTTGTTCTATTTACATGCTCGAGTTTTTGTATTCGCTTTCTTCACATTGTATGCATACTTTTGATTTAGGTTTCGCTATTTGCTTTTCTCGACCACTTGTATTTATTTAGCTGCGAACGCTCATCTCTGTGTTTATGTATATATATGTATATATATATATATATATATATATATATACATGTGTATTCTGGTCAGTGGGCGGTAGAAACAAAAATTTGTTATTATTTTTTTTTTGCTTTCGCTTTGTTCTACCCTCTGGCTACCTTTGTTATTATATTTTGGATCCACTGAAAAGCCAAAGGACGACTTGTTGTCAATGTAATTTCAGTCTCAGACCACGTTTTTCATCTTTGCTTTGCTACCTATGATTACGCATACGCTCCGTTGCACAATGGTATTGTAATTAGACTCAGTGGCCGTATTGTCGTTGGAATACTTTCTGCCAACGCTGAACGCTGAACACAGCAAGTACAGTTTTTTAGGGCGTGTGATGCCAATCGGAAGAAATTTGAAATGTAAGACAAACGGTAGAAAACAATGTCGAAACTGCCTTAAGGTAATTGTAGAACGATAATACCAGCTTTAAAAAATAACAAAACGAATTTTTGTTTATATGACATTATAAAAAAGTTTAAATCTAGTAATCTATCATTAATAAAGTAACCTTTATATATACTACTCAAATTTTAGTGCATATATTTATTTTACACAATGATTGAAGATAGCAATTCCACCTATTCAGATGATCAAAATCATCCACTGTTTGATATCCAACCTAAATACACAATAATTCGACCAGTGTCCTGCATTGCACCATTTGTTTTGTCAAGTGAATTGGAAAAATGTTTAGATGCGAACTTTGCTACAACCGCAGACGAATTCAATGCGGATTTTTCAATGCCCGCCACTAATCTGAACACCTTTGGGACAGCTATCCACAAGCTTAAAATTATCCAAGAAAAATATGTCACGTCTGAATCGTTGTCGTTTCAGTACAATCCAACTGCGAATTCTAAAGAACAATTAGCTTTAGAATCACAGAAGACTGCAAGTGATGAGCAAAATGACAGTGGAATTTACTTTGTGGCAGATCTGGATAAGTTCGAGAACGTTTCGTCCTCTGAGAATATTGCACCACACTCCGGGGTACATCCGTCTTCTAGGCTGCTCAGTGGGCTTCTTCCGAACAGATTTCTTGGTCCACAAAGTGTAAGGAATTCCTTTGTAGATGCAAAACAATTGAAAATCAATCTCATTAATCAGGATCAAAACAAGAGTGCAACAAAAAATTTAATGCAGCCAGATAAGTCAACTGATTTATCAGGTTGGTTCCGATCCACAGTGCATTTTACTTCTATACTAAATTATCTTTTTTAAAAGCTATTTCCAGCCAAGACATGGACATTTCCTTACATTTTCAAAAGCTTAATAAATACATTGAGCCTGTTAACGAAGCAATTAAAAACGGAAAATCTAATGAAGTATTAAGCGAATGGAATATGGAGCAAGTAATGAAAGCAGAAACAGAAAAGACACTAAAGACTAGTCCAATTCAGAACAACTGAGTGTAAATGTTCCACAACTTCTGAAGTGATATCCGAAGGGAATTCTTCAACTTTTGTTAGACTAGTATTTGTTTGGCCAAATCGCCTAAGAATTGTGTTATTATGTGTTATATAGTGTCAAAATTTTGTTCACTAACTTTTATCTGTGTATTGATTCGCAGAATAAAAAGATTTACTGAACATATTTTTGAAACTAATAAATATAATGTAATTCAATTTACATACGCAGCAGTCAAAAGTAAATTATATCTCTTTCTGAAAGACGTCTATTTACTTTACTTCATTCATACCGATAGAGCTCTTTCTGTATATTAACTTTCAAGGTAAAAAACCATTTAGTTGCATACAGACAGATCTATTATTTTAATTAGTATTATTTTATTTTATTATGATTGTTAGCTTATGGCTAAGTGGTTTATAACATGGCTAACTATCGCATAAAAGGTCAGCTGTTTCATTCGTTGCTATGAACAAAATAAATCCACTGCCTGCCTGGTCTGCATGGGTTGTCACAATAAAACCGGCATTCGAATTCGTTGCCATAACAAATTGTAAAGTGCATTGATCAAACAAACCCGCCGGATTAACTCAAATGCAAGACTGGTAAAGAAAACGAATTCAGTAAACGTAATGGAATCGGAAAAATTGAATGAATTAAATAGGCAAATCAATGAGATTAAGAAGCGCATTTTATTGGCTGGTGAGTTTCATTTGAAATATGAGAAACCGATGTGTAAAACGGTTGCAAATGCGCTATGCGCTTTTACAGAAGGTCAAAAGACGGCCAACGCCGCGGAATGGCAAAAGCAAAATCGCATCAACTGCGACACAATTGGATCACTGAAGAAGGACATCAAGGAACTGACGGTTAAGGTAAGTCGACTGCGTCATCCGCTACAGCGCCCGGTGGTCATTAAGGAACCCAGCGCTGAGCCACGCAAAAAACAGAATGCCACGCCCACTATAATTGTGGGTAAGGCTACATATCCCATCGGGGCCAAGAATGCAGAAGATGCTATTTTCCTGACCGATCTGAAAATCACAGAGGGTCGCAAGCAGTTGGACCTGCTGCGTCATCGATTCAAGACACGACAGCAGCACTTTAGCCGGCTGGTGGAGAAATATCGAGAGCTGTTGGCCAACAAAGAGGCACAGAATCAAAATTTGGGCGAAAAGCCACCGGAGACACTCGAGGAGGATGCCAATCGAAAGGTGAGCGCTGTCTGATTTTTCTAAAGATTAACTTGGTATTTAAATGCATTTTCACAGCTTGTCTGCCAACTAGAAAATGAGATCCATCGCACTAATGTGCAGTGGATGGAGGCGGAGCATATACGCAAGAAATACCGATCCATTGAAGCATCTCTCATGACCGATGCAGAGCGTTTTGAGCGCAGTCTGCGCGAACTGGAGCAATCACTCAGCGAACAGAAGGCGGAGATTGAACGACTGCAGCAGGTGCACAACGAAGCCATTGAAATGCGTGATGGGGCAAAAGTAATTCTGCAGCGCCAAGAGCAACAGGCCAATCTTTCGCAGAAGACACGCGAGCGTCAGGCTTTGGACTTTCGCAAGCAGGTGGAGGCGCGTAAGCTGGAACTGGAGCGCATTGGACGTAAACTGTTTGCCGAGACCAAGACGCTGGTGCATCAGGACAGCGTTGGCTCCAGTTCCGGTGATCAGCACACGGCTAAGACGGAGAACGGGGAGGAGGAGCCGGCATCACAGCTGGAGAGCGTTACTAGTGATATGGAATCCCTGTTCAAGCAACTGATGGAGGCATCCGGCGCTACCTCACCCTTCGAAGTCTTCGAGCGCTTTAGCGCCCAAAAAGAGTCGGCCGCTCGTCTGACCTACTTGCGAAAGGCGGCCGAAGCCGAGAAGGCCAACCTGGAGGCAGAACGCGAGGCACTCTCTAGCGAGCTGGAGGCCTCCAAGTTTTCCGATGTTAAAGAGAGTGAAGTGTAAGGCCAAAAGCTATGCGCAACCACAAGAAAGTTACTAATACCATTGTCTCTCAAAGTAATCAGGAGGTCATCGAACAGATCAAAAATAATATTGCTGGCAAGGAGCAAGATCGCAATAAAGATACCGAAGCCGCTGACAAGTCCATGGGTGTACTTAAATATATCAAGGAGCGCATTTGCGAAATGATTTTCAAGGTGCAGGAGGTGGACGAGAGCAACATCGATATGCGAGAGCGAAATCTTCACATCAGCGTCACAGAGTTGCCCAACTTTCTCACACACACCGCTCAGGATGAAGACTTGATTGAGGTAAGTGCGCTTTGAAGTCAGCAATAGTTAAATCTAACATAAGTTCCCTGTCTCCAGATACTTAAGCTGAAAATTAAACGCTGCCAGGAGCTCAGCAAGCCAGAAGATGTGCCTCCACTTGAAATTCCCAAGCTCGATCTAGAGGACGACGAGGAGTCCTTTGATCAGTTAGAGCCACCCAAATCCCCATCGGTGCCCGAGGGCGAGAAGCCACAACCGATGCCAATGTGCTACTATAATTTGTTCGCTGGTCGCGCACAACGGGCGGCCGGCACTTCCTCATCCTCGCCAGAGCAGGCACCGGCTGTGGGTGAGTGAATATGTGAATCAGTTCAATGGTAGGTAGTCAATGTTAATGAGTTTCTCTTACTCTAACCATCAGTGGCCACTGCCGACGATGATAATGAGGTGCCCTCACGCAACTATCTCAAACGCCAATCTGTGCTCATTGTGGACTCGAAGTCGAGACGGAAACCATTCCGACCACCACCCGGTGCCAGACGCAAGTAGTTTGGTAGTTGGTGCTAAGATTATAAATGTAATAAGTGCATTTAATTGCCTTTGCGTGTAATAAACATAATTAAATATTTTATTGTTCTTTTTATTAAGGGAGGTAAGAAAGCCTGAATGCTGAATGTATCTAGCATATTAAGAGGTCAGCTTCCATCCTATAAATTTTTGTTTTATCCGTAAATATCTGATAATTTTCACTTCATTGAATATTCCCCTCTCTTAAATTGATAGAAATCTATTTTAATTATATTAAAGTTAATGTCAAAAATACAAGGAACACCAGATCTTACTTACTTGTTTGCGTTCTTTTTCTCTTTAATTAAAATTTATTGACTTATTTTTTCCGATTCTCCTTTGAGATGGAAAAATCATAATTTAAGTAAATCTCATTTATTGTTGGCCAGTATTTATTGTAACAATAAACTAAGAGGGGAAAATTGTGATAAAAGTGTGCAGCGACTTTAAATCCCACTTGTGCAATTTAAAACTTATCGAAGTTTGCGTCGACTACATATTTTGATGCTGTCGCTCCGACTGGATGAATGTCGGCGGCTTCAGTCAAATGACATAACAAATAGCTACCCGAAGGATGCTGTTAGTCGGGACGACCAGAGTAAACAATATTTATTGCAGCGCGGACGACGACCAAGCTGACGGCAAATGAAGTGCAAAGCATTACAGACTGCGGACCGCTACTGTTGCAAGGGAAACAACTTTTAAAAAATTGTTTACACCAGTGAAAGCAGACGAGCTGGAGCATGAGTTTGGCTGTCTTTCTAACTTGCAATAATAATAAAGCGCAGCGCAGCGCAGCAGCTGACGAGGAGCAATCAACGCCAGACTGACGACACACGCTGCCCAAGAATGACCGGGGATGGTGGGCTATGCATGAGGCAGCTGCTAAGGCCAGTGGCGAAGTGCAAACAAGACGCCTGATGATCTATTTAATGTTCTGTTGCCGGAAATGCGCAGAGCGAATAGATGATGAAGGAATGGAATGGGGGCCGGGCCGGGCCGGTCCGGGAAGGGGATCTGTGGTGTGTATGTCATCTAGATGTCAACAACAACGACATAAAGCATAACAAAAACGGCTCGATGTCAACACAGCCATATATTGGCAGCTGAGTCAGATACGTATACTATATAATAACCCCAAGGAAAAAAAAAAGCGAAACTTCGCACTGGTCTCCAGCCAATGTCAGCAATTCATTCTCTTTGGCCTGGTAGGGGAAGTCGGGTAATCCATTCGACAGACAGAAAAACAAAAGACGGAAGCCAAAGCTTTAGAATATTAGTCTCATTGTGCCGTTGGCTGCTGGCATTGGCCCTGACAGCTCAAAAGGTTGCAATCTGCGCCAGAGAAATTCAAGGATACTAAACGAGTGCCCAGTATAGAAAAGGCGGAAGCAGAAGGAAGCCACTAACTGTCGCTTCAAAGGCAGGTACAAAACACTGGATAATGGGGAATCACAATTTCAATGCATTTTAAATTATTTTTGCCATGGCATGAATAATGATTTAGATGCCTTGTTAATGAGGCTGGTTAATAACGTTCCAGCACATTTTCTTGGAATTATTTTCAGCTTTCTTTTATGTATACTAAAAATAGGAAAGTCTAACTTAATGAAATAAGCACATTTAAGAACTTAATGAAGGCGTCTTAAACTAAATGGCAAAGAAAATAAAACGAAGAGTAAGAACTTAATTTATCGGTTCTAGTTTAAGTCACTCACAGCATTGATGCTATGGTAAAGCGAAGAGTGTGAAAGAAAAGTGTAAAAGCAAAGCTGTTAAACCTTTAATTGCTCTTTTTTAAGAACAAATATCTAGTTACTTACCTGGCAAAGGTGGCTAAGATAGAGCTATTCTCATGGCAACCGTTAATTCACCAGGCGGCTGACTCAGCAGCCACGCCCAATTTGAAAGCAATTAGGGATTTCAATCTCGTAACGGCAGTAAATCAAACGCCCATCGATTGCCCAACAGCAACTAATTTTAATCCAAGCGACCGTTAGTGGGTCCGGGCGAGAGTGGGGCTGTGGACTACAGAGGTGATGCCAGAGTCGTTCAATAAAACCGCAAAACAATAAATTTAAATTTCGCTTGCCGTGAAGTAAAACTTTTTAGCAGTGTTTTAAACTACAACAAAAAAAGAGCCAAACATGCGCGTTTGTGTATGTATTATTGTGTGTGTGTTTATGTGTGTGTGTGTGTGTGTGTGTGTGTATCTGTATGTGTGTGTGTGTATGTGTGTGTGTGTGTGTGTGTTTGACAGTCAGGCAAATAAATGAGCGGAAACGGAAACGGTTTGGGTAGCTGCCGGGACATTTGGGTCTCTTTCTCGCTCTTTTCATCGTCGCCTTTCGGCCGCGAGCTACACAACACTGCGAATGATAAATAACGTAATTTCTTTATAACTTTTCATTCAAATTTTTCGAAATGCTTTTTGGGCTACGCTTGTTGCTGGCGCGCCTTTGGACGTCGTTGGTCCGTTTGGCTGCTTGTTGTTAAGTAAAATAAATTGCGATTCCATGTAATAAAAGTCAATCATAATAATTCAATGACTCATCGTATTTTGCGCTCCATTTTCGAGGCCACTATGGTTTGTTCAAACCATTGCCCACTACACTTATCTCTTTACTTAACATTTTTCCCAATCTGCTCTCGAAACAAGTTAAGCTGAAAAAAAACAACTAACAAAAAACTGTTTTTTATTTCGCAAGTATTGCATGGGGAACGAGCACTCAACTGACTAGAAAATTTCGTTTTATGTTGTTCTTTTAGTTCTTCGGCATCTTCGATGGTGTCGCGAACTTTATCATAAAACTGGACAACATTCCGCGGAATATCGTTGTTCACCAGATGTTGCCGGCCTTGCATGCCAAAAATAGAGTGTGAAAAAATCGCTAAAATTATTGACTAAGCATAAATTTCTGTAAAGCATATCTCATCTTTCTTTGTTGTTTTTGCGGTTGTTTGCTGTTTGGGGGACTAACGAATGAAGTGGAAGTCGGCGGATAGACAGCAGATTCATAAATCATTGATTTTGTATCCATTGACTTCAACTGTTAAATGCATGAAACTTAAATAAATATCAAAATGAACTAAAGTTGTATTTTCTCGATTGTATGAGCAGAAAGACAATTACCCATCGGTAGTTAATTAACCATTCATAAAGCATACTGTATAATTCAGAGAGTACTCCACGCATTCGCCCATCTTTTCATCGAAATATGGGTAATCGTCCGGGCACTTTGCCAAATGGTGTGATACTTGATTGTTACAGTTTATATACTCGGTGCAACCCGAGTTTATTGCAGAGACAAATGATGCATTTAGATTTCCACAGCGATCGTACGGGCAGCTGTATGACTCCGGACTAACACATTTCTGACTCCACCATTGGAAGTGAGTGCCCCAAGGACAACTGTGCCACCTGGCAACCGCATTGCGAAAGTTGCACTTGTAGTAGCCATAGCAGGTTTGGGCATCTGAAATATGTTGGACACCTAATGTGTCATCTTGATAAAATTTCGCACAAACAGAGACATCAGTAACAGGAGGTGGATTCCTGGTCGGTTTGTAGCTACCGCTCTCTCCACTGGGACAATGTTTCGGGCGTATTAACTGGCAACGTCCGTTTTTGTAATTGTAGTAACGAGCAGCTGTACAAGCTCGCGGAATACCCATTCCATTCTGACACACTTTGTAAAGGCCACAATTGAGTGGATCACCCATTGTGGTGCCATTTGACATAAAGGCGCATATGTCAAGGCTCTCCTGTGGACATCCGCCTATATTAGAGACACATGTTTGCAGACTGTTGCTAAACACATAACCCTCAGCGCAATAGTTCAGCTCATCATCTGCGTCACTATGCACCTGGTCATCACATATTTCGTATTTCCTGCAGTCCAAAGGATCGGCTACATACTCTCCTGACTGCTGCTTGGCGCACAGTTCCCGGTACAGAGGTGCACATCGCACTAGATGCGCCTGCTGGCATGTTCCTGAATAGACATCAAAGAACTGGCTGTCGAGGCACGGCCCTCGAGCTATCAACTTATTATTTGCACAGTATCCCCAGCTCTGACAGTCGCTGGAGTCGCCTATATAGCCAGTTCCTGGCCAATAGCTGCACAGTTTCTCCATGGAAAGGGCGCTGGTTTGCCACAGAGGCACAGCCAAAACGATGGCATACAACCAACTGCTGGAAACTAAAGTGACAGATTTTCAACTTCAGGTGCTCACAAACGATTTGGTTAATTCTACCTCGCATTGTGGTGGTGACTATTTCATTCACTACTATCAACACAACTAAGCGGCTGCTGTGAATGTTTGCAGCGCGAAGCAGTAACAAAAACTAATTAGACGTAACTTGTCAGCTTAAAAATGCTTTACGATAAGAGTGACAAAATACATGCTAATAATCACATAGTTGAATTGATTCGCATACGTGCATTTGCTGGTTGATAAGGCTCATTCTCAATTGATAGATAGCATATGGGAGCAACAATTAGGCTGTTAAGAAAGAAGCTCCATAATGAAAACGATGAGATTGTTTTTCTTGCTGCTCAAAATATTTTAATCCATTTAACCCATAATATCCGCATACTTGGTTTCCTTGAAGTGCTTATGAGACTCAAGGAGTCATGTTATCAGTAACTCCATTCATTGACATCTGCTTCTTAACTGCAGACCCTTGCCTCAACTACTCTTGAGTTTCATACACTACCCGACTGCCAGTGTTGCGTATTCAAGTATATCAAAAAAGAACAAAAGACTGTAAGAAAAAGTACAACCTAAAATGTAAAAAAATGAAAAGAAAAAACAACTTTTCCATGCTTCTGGGCTGGCTGAGTGAGTATGTGTGTGTAAGTGTGTGTGTATGTGTGTATATGTGAAATTGGCATCTCGACAACCAGGCAGTTTAAACTCCTTAGTCTCGGCTCGTTGCGTTTATTGACATTTTATGCTTAAGGACATATTTAATATCCTCTTCTTTCGCGCTTTCGATATGACCGCAAAGAAGGCGTTACCACATTACTGCTCGGCTGCTTTATGGATGTCTTTCGAACGGAGAGGTCTCGTAAAAGGCATATTCCACATGTCTACACATTTTTAAAAGAAATCACTGTAATATATCATTCAATTCCATAGCAAATTGGCTTCAGTCTTATAAAATTGTGTGTGTGTACGTATTTTGAAGAAAACCGGTTACGACAAGCACGTCGATGGCCTGCGTGTGTGTGTGTGTATGTGTGTGTGTGTGTGTGTGTGTGTGTGTATGTGTGTGTGCCTATAAGCAAATGCAAATGGGGACACTTGGAGCCCCTTGCGTTTACCACTTCCGATGCACAATGTCGACAGCAGTCCCAGCAGCGGCGCCATTCGCTTCCGTTTCCGCTTGCCGTACGACATTTATGGAGCACATCATACCCGTCATCGCTACGGCCAACTACTTGCCCTTTACTCTGGATTCAATCAGTGGCTGGCTGCCTTTCACTGGGTACATCCGAGACCTTCTTGCCGTACTGCTGGAAATGGCAAATTGCGCGGATGACTTTGTGCCTGAGGCTTCATGTCCTTGTCCGTCTCGTAATGTCTGTTATGTCCACTCATCCATTCCATTCTTTCATTTTGCCATGTTTTTTTGTTTGTGTGTCTTGTGTTCTTGTTGTTGTTTGCGTGCCGGCTTTTTGTGTTCTTTGCTTGGTTGCTTTTGTAATTTTTTCCACATGTTCACGGCTTGAATATTTTATGGGCTTAAGTGCTTTCAGTTAGAGTTCTTTTATTTGGCTCCTGTGCGTTTTGCACCTTACACTGTGCTCTCTACAAGGACTCACATAAATTCATTAGATTAGTTTCCTGCTCTTTCACAAGCATTGTTTACTCCTAGTCAAAAAGCAATGCTAAGTGATGAGCATTTGCCTTCTCTTACCTGAAGTGAATGCTGAATACCACAAATAAAAGAAGACAGCTAGATAAGTTTTTCTGTTGTTTTCCTTATCGACTTTAAGTGAGTCGATATCTCAGGTCTAGTTGGTGTCATGAAAGTGTGAATTGATTGGTGAGCAATAAATGTAACAGAATATTCAATTCGATCGTTGCTTAAATGCAACTCAAGTCAATATGATAAATACTTAAAATGAGTGTCGAAAGCTGGCAGATACATATTGATTTATATTAATGAGCTGTTGGCTTATTAAAGTCTTTTGAATGAAATAAAATACCAAGAGCGACCTTTGACTTAAGAATTTAGTTTTTTATAAAATATTAAATGACTGACAACTGACACTTTAATGTATTTATATCTAAATAGACGGGCACCCGTAGTCAAGTTATTTTTGCGTTGCTTTGAGCTAAATTTGCTCTGGCAAATGAAAACCTACCAAGGGATGAACATTGAATATGCCTCCATCACCTGGCTTCCATAACTCATTTTAATTAGGTTAAATATGCAATGAAAAGCTAAATGTGCACAGCAAAGCAAAAAAAGGATAGCGGCAACTCAGAGGGTATAGAGATGCACAGATTGGATGAAAGAGAGACAGTCAGATACCGGTTCAGCAGGGGTGCCAAGGGTCTACTTGGCGCCTTCAACAACAAGTCGGGCAAATATCTCAAAGGAGCAACCGTTCATAAGCGGGAACGAGCTAAATGAGATGCAAAGGGCGATAAACAAACCCACAAGCGATGCGAATGGGCCCCGACTCACCAACCTTAAGGACATAGTTCAGAAATGAAACGCTGCAGAAAAAGGTTGCCAAGCAGCAGGAAATACAAGTGCAAAAAAAGCCACCAAGTCATATTATTTTTCTTCTTTTTTTTTATTTTTTTTTAACGGCATCAAACATACACAACGTGAGGATGCTGTCAAAAGAAGCCACGAGACTGGAAAAAATTATGTGAGCTTTGTTTCAAGAGGGAGAGGACAACGATGGCGATGAGGAAGATGAGGCATGGCACGTACTTGGAGTATTTTGGCAAAATTAAAATTTATGAACAGATAAAAAAGCGTTAATGGGCACTCGCTCCGGTCAAGGATGCTACTGGGATAAAGGAGACGAGGACGGGAGAACAAGGGAATCTAGATGCGCGTGTGTAACAGTTTGTAACGAGTGGCAAATAAAGTAAACGCTGTGCAAGAAACGAACGAACACCTCGACAACGTCCACAACTTGAACCATAAACGCTGCATTTTTATACATCCGGGACGCAGCGCACAGATGGGCAACTAAACCACGAGACACATTGAGGCAGGACTTTCTAAGTGCCGCACTTGAGCGGTGCTCTCACTGTGATACATTAAAAGTGCAAACAATGTCTCACATTTTCTTAAGAGACCCAAAACGCTATAAGCTTTGAAGACCGGTGAGGATGCTGAGTAATACAATATTCAAGAAAATACACCAACTACAATATAATTAATTACATAGTAAAATTTTATATTCGCATCAATTTGAGAAGCCATTGGACGGCATAGTATTTGAGCAGAGCTCTTCAATTAGAGGTTGCTACTAGAACAATTTGTTAATGTTGTTTAAAATACTTTTATTGCCCCTTTTGGAGGCCACGTGTTGTCAGTTTGTACTTCTGTTGCCAGTTGGCCATTATGCTACATAATGCTAAAAAGCCATATTTTCGCTCTTAAAACAATGTCAAGTTGTCGAGCACATTTTGAAGTGGAGACTGCGCGCTGCGCCACGGCCAACTAACCAGCCAAGCACCAAAGACCAAACCCAAAGCCCAAAGCCCAAACAGTAAAGCGCAAAGACTACCTAATGGTATTTACATGTTGTTGTTGCTTGAGTTGTTGTTGTTCGACTGTCGTCCTTCTCCAGTTGCCAGTGTCATGCACATGCAAAGTGGGCAGAAGGTGCCAGCAAACACTTTTATATGATGCAAATAACAAGGCAGATGGGTAACGGGGTCGGAAACTGGGACTGGCACCGGCTCGGGGGTCGAGTGGCAACATAATGTGCCTGGTTGGCCAAAAACGAGTCGGTGCCCGGTCGCGTTCCCTGGGCCGTTTAATGACCTTTTAAATGTACGTCTAATTATGTTTACGTGCCATTCCAAGTTGACAACCCTCCCAAAAAAAAAGATGATACGAATTGCTGAATTTTAAAGCTCATGATTATAGAGCAAGAGCAGCAGCAGCAGCAGCTATCTTTGGGCTTGACCTAAATCCACGTGTTGACTTCTTGTTAATTATGTAACTTTTTGGTGTCTTCGCGCCAACTTGATGTGCCTGTTGATGTAGGTACTAGATACACATTGCTTCAAATGCTAAAGCAAGTCAAAATAGCAACAGGATTCTCTCGACCCAGTTAGCTAGTCTCCTATTTATAAATTATGCAGCAGAATGTATCAAAACGTATCCAAGGTGTGAAATTTCTAAAAGTTTTTGGGTGTTCAGACCAAGACGAAGCTCCATTCGAATGAATATGGAATGGATGCGTGCAAGAAATTCTCAAATGCGAGGCTCCAATTGAAAGGTATTCTCGTTAAATTAACTGTGTTGGTGACTTACAGACAAATTGATCTTTTTTTTTTTTTTTTGTTGTTCAAGGAACCTTTTAATGTTTAAGCTTAGTAACCAAGTACGTTAATCGTGACATCACTATAAATTATTCAGACTGATGTGTGCGCCGTGTGTCATCTCATATATCAATATTAATTAATTTGAAAGCTTCAAATCTGTCACATCGTGCACACTGCACCTATATTAAAAATAAATTCGCATATTGCCATGAAATATTAATTAATATTCCTCTGAACAGCAAGGAGCATGGCACATGGCGACATTGTCAGAAGCCCCAGAGGAAAGGCTCTTCATAATTGGGCCTGCCACGTTGAAATATAGGCTATTAATAACGCTGTCAGCAATGGGTAGACGAGGCGGCAAGCTGCTATCGACACACATATATGAATTCAATTAAGGTGTTTCGTTTGCATTTGAAATTTATTAAATTTATACCGCTCTTCCCTCATTCGTTGTTTCGTTACCATTTTTACTGGGCAATTGCCGAAACTGAACTGTCATTAAAACAAGGCTGCAATATTTTATTCACCGAGCAAGGCAATAAACCATAAATGCAAACTTGAAATGGCAGCGGCAACAGCAACGAAATTTTGCAAATCAGTTTTCCGTGAAGAGAAGCTTTTTTAATGGAATGCAGGATGGCAATGATGAAGCTCAGTTTATGTCCGTAACGTGACAGTTTGACGGGCAATTAGGAATGCAGACACAATGCGAAGTACTTTTTCTACCGGCTCATTCCGAAACTCGCTTTTAATGACAACGGCAGATACAGTTTTTCTTTTAAATATGTAAAGACGAACAACTTCTCGCATTTATAAGTGGTCGTAAAGCAATCTTATTTTTTTTTGAAATGAGAAAAGAACTTGAAGCGTTTTTAAAGTCACCCAGCTTTGAACGCTCATCATTTCATTTTCATTTCATTTAAATCTAACTTGAAAGTAATTTTTGGACTGTCAACTACTCATGACACTACTCATTGTTCTTGTTATTCTTGAATTTGGCTGACTCGAATCCCATGGCACTGAAAGTGGTTGTTGTTGTTGTTCTTGTTGTTGTTTTGAAATGCATTAAGACAAGAGGAGCAGTTACAAAATGGTTGCCAAAGTGGGCCTCTAATGAGGGAAACTCATTTGGGTAAAAGCACAGAGGAGAGGCGTTTTACCATTAAAAAGCATAATAATAAATACTTATCCCAGAACAAGGAGGAGTCACAAAAAAGCAGCAGCGGCAAACACGTTGTCGCACATAAGCAACGCCTACATTCCCAAAACTCCCATGTGTGTGGAGCAAATGTCGTAAAACAAATGTAAAGTGAAATTGCTTTTGCTGCTGTCCGCGACCTGTTGGTCCTACGTCCCACAAGCAAACGTTCCACAACCCTATATGTATAGAGAGAATATATATATATATATATGTATGAGTATGTGTACGTATTTGTGTGTGCGTGTCGACAGACGGATGCGGAAACGGATGTGAAAAGTGCAGTCATAAATGCGCCACCTCCCTTGATGTAAGACTTTAATAATTGTCGAGTAAGTGAGCACAAAAGGGAGGGGTGCGGGAACAGCTTTGTATGACAGCGACGCAAACGCCAGTGCCAAAAAGAGATGAAACTCGCGTAAATTCTTTTATTTTATGACCATTCTTCTTGTTTTTTTTTTGTTTTTTGTTGTTTTTTTGGGCTTCCAGTTCCTTGGCAGCTGTTTCCAAGGGGCTGCGCTTTCTAATTATGACAAATGCTAAAATATTACCCACATGTGGGTCTGTGTGTGTGAGTGCGTGTGTGTGTGCGAGTTCATGAGTGTGTGTCGTCCTTTGTTCTTGTTTTTTTTTTTTTTGCGAAGGCAATGTATTTTAGCATGTGTGTCGTTTGGGGCTTTCTGATATCGTACTTTTCGCCGGATTTCAGAGAAATCCCAAAATAAACATTAAAATCCGCTGCAAAGTCGCACCACACGTCATCTGAATCAAAATCCTTATTGGCACCGCTTTGTTTTTTTTACATTTCTCGTAAGGAAGCCAAAAAAAATTTGTTAAAGAAAAATGTGAAATGTGTGAAATATGCTTGTTTGAATTGTATAATATACAATCCATACCCGATAAAAATCAATAGGATTTAGATGAACCACATTTCTTGACGTATATATGTATATATATATATGTATTCTAGTGTCCAAAAATGATTTGCCTTACAGTTTTTATTCGAGCGTCTTGTGCCATTTAGTTTCACAACATTTAATCACGTTGGATACTTGCTTCATTGCATTATATCCATGTATACAAACATAATCATGATACTGGCGTGTACAAATTGTATGTCGAAGATACAAAAAAAAATGAAAAATGATATCGACACAATGTTTACGTACTGTGCTATCATTTTGAAGAAAAGTTGACACGAAGCATGAAGTAAGAATAACAAGCAGCTGAGCTATAAATTATTTTGGATACAATTTTGTCGAGTTTCCGCACTTTAATGTTGGGGAATCCTCGCCTTGGTGCAGAGGCGGACTTGACTCTTGGGCATAATAAATAAGCTTGACCGACTTGCGAGCGTTCTATATTTTTCAATTATATGCACGCATCCCATTTTTCTCATACATCGGTCCTTCGCTCTCGCTGCCATAGTTGTTGTTAGCTTGCTGTGGTTTTATGGGGATGCGAGTGCGGTTGTTTTTCAACTTGTTGACCATTGAAATATAAAGTTTAAATTGAATTTTTGCGGTTTGTCATTGTTCGCAGCTCGCATCTATCGATCGTCCACGTGCACTTTCATAGCAATGGGAATTATGCTCTTTGCAGCATTCTTGTCCCATCCCCACGTTTCACTGAATGCTGCAGTTGGGTTCACTTTGTTTGCTCAAATACGTTTCTAATTAAATTTTCTGTCGACATGCTTACAAAAACCATAACCGCTCGTATCATTGTCGCTGACAGCAACTGCGGCATGCAACTGTTTTGCTGACGCTCTCTACAACAATTTGCGGTTCACGAAATTATTTGGTTGCAAATGATATCTCTCAATTTGCGGAAATTGCAAAACGAATCGATGGTGTTGATTTTGTTGATGCTTTTTACCCTGGCGGTGGTACGCATTCAGTAGTTAATTTTTTAATGTCACATCCACATTTTGTGCAACGTGATTCTGAATCCAATTGCAAATCAGATAACGGATGGCAACGGATGGCAATGGTGACATCCGTTTTCCTTAATTGAGCCCGGTCAAGCTTACTCACAAGCGGTGGTTTTTATAAATTGTGTTTAATTAATTAAATGAATTAATTTAATTTTAAATCGCTGATAATAACTATAATTTGTATCACTAAATGTATTAAAGCGAGCGAGCAAAAAACATTGTTATGGTCGATAGCTTATGGATACTTTTTGGTCTTTTAATCTAAAAGGGCTTGACAAGTCTAATAGGGCTCTTGAAATACTCTCAAAGTCAGAAAAGCCTGTATTGACATAACTGTTATTGAAGTACACAAGCCCAATTACCCAGTGATAAATCACAAACTTACTGACACTTCAGAGCTCAGCGCTTCATATCTAACAAATCAGGAAACTCAAATTGAATAACACTGTTAAAAGTTCAAGTCACTTTTGCCAGTTGCCAAGTATTTATGAAGCGCTTTGCTCAAATTTATCTGGAATTTTATCTCTTGTCTCTGCTTGTGCGCAATTTGTGAGTCGCTTCCAGTGTCAAGTTGTTACCAAGCGATTTTTGTGCCCCAGCACAGTTTTGCCTCGGGCTAGAATCCGATTAATGCAATTGTTTTCAGGAGTGAAGAGTGTGCAGCAGAATAATTTGCAGAAAGTCGGGGAACAGAATTTGATTGTCTAACAAAAAATGATTTTGTTAAAGCTACAATTCGATCGGGAATTATAATTATACTCAATTTGAAGTGCAATTTCACAGAGTATTGGGGGAAAGGAAGCGTGAAGAACTTTGGTGCATAAATCTTTTTTGTATGAAATTATTTATTATGACTTCTTTTGAAGTGGAATGCAGTACTTCTATGTCATGTATCCAGATTTAAAAACATCACTAATACAACCTCAATCAAAAGTCCATGTTTTTTATGTATAGCCTTGTATATATTGGTTGCGTGATAAACTTTAACTTAAAGCTTGCAGTTTATTTGAATCTGCCTCCGGGCAAATGTGGGATATGTTTTCGTGTTTAGTGGCGAACGCTAACATGCCATCAATTTTGACACTTCGTGTAGCAATTTCGGTTATGTGGCCACTCACACATGCACATACCGAAATAGACAACCCAAATGTTTGGACAGTATGTGGATTGAAAGTGTCCCGCATCTCGTTTTAATTAACCACTAGCCACCAGTTGCTGACCTACGTGCTAATGTAATCCTCGTCGTTTTAATTACAAAACTCCACAAGCTGAGGGCAGCACTGCTAAGGATTCAACTGAAGGACACTGGACAGTGGACCCGAGAACGAATTACCAACAGCATATAACCGAAAACCGAAAGCCGACAACTGAAAGCCGAGAGTCATTGTCTAGAGTTGGGCTTTGTAAGACCGGTCATTTAATTCACTTGCTACAAGTATCGTAAAATTAACGTAGCATACTCTACGGGGCGCCAAATCCAGCCCTGAGCCGCTTAGCATTGTTTTCCACACCCCACTTCCCTCATCGCCTTCGTAGTAGCAACTTGGTAACGTCTGCGGTCGCCAACCATTGCCCGAAGCCAGGGTCAAAACGAATATGCCGCCATCACCCAACGTAAGGCGATTTGTTGCTCGTTCGCGTCGCTTAATTAGTGAAACTGCTGCCTCGACGCATTTGACCTGTCCTCGATTGAGCCGGTCGGTGCTTTGCCTCAAAAGCCTTTTGCATTTGAATTGATGGCGCATTCACCACTGCCGCCGGCTAAACTACTCACAAAGGACGGCCTAACCACCCCGACTTGACTGCCTCCATGATGGACTCCTTTTTGGTGCTCCTGAGCGTTATAGTCTTAATTATACACTTTAATTGCCATGACATCAACGCCACATGATAGCAGTCACGCCCAGATTCCCAGACAACCTTCTCCTTTCAATAGGCATTCAAATGACTTTTGTGCAAGTGGAAACTAATTGAAATTCAAATTCCAATTTTAAGCCATCTTGAAGATGGGGCTTGACTCCCTTAGGCCGCTCTTCTCTGTGGCCTTACTAATGACGAGCTAGCCAGGAACCAAGAATTTAAGTTATTCCATTCGAAATTTTGCCCAGACAATTTTGCAAAACAGCTTCAATTTTAATTTCAACAAAATAAATGACTAGAAAGGCCTTAGTAAAATACAAGCATTTAGGTATGGCAGAGAAAACTGTTTATGTCGTGGTACTTCAGACCTTACTCATTTTATAATTCAGTTTGTTAGGCTAAGCAGTTCGTATGAGTAATTTTTTTTGCTTTGGGATCTGAGTGAAAGAAGAGTTTTTTTTTAGTGCAAATTAGAACACTTATTGCTAAAATGTGCAATTATTCATGAGTTTTATGAGGGTGCATAAGGATAGAAGTATAGTAAATTTTCTGAGTGTACAAAGACATCAAAATGGACAATTTCACTTTATTGGGGTGACATCCACTCATCTAAATTCCCTCTCATTTGAGCAATTCTTTATGGGCCAAATGATTGGCATATTTAGTATGTGTATGTATGTGCATGGCTTGTAAGATTCACTTCCACTCGTCAAAGACATTTTCACAATGTGCGGTTATGACAAGCATAATTAAAACATGCTGCACATATGCTTCCGGGCACATGGCAACTGGGGAATTTGTAACAGCCGGTGTTCACCCAGAATTGGACTCTGCACAGCCTCTGCCAGTTCCCGAGCATATGCGATGATAGCAAGAACAATAAAGCGAGTAGACAAAAACAACATGGGGGATGGTTGGGTAAACATGAAGCAGGAGCAACCGGTTCGACGCCTCGTTTTTAATAAAAATAAATCACAGCATGTGCGCGGTTGTTGAAAGCAGCAACATCTTTCGTCTACGATTGGCAGACCACCCATGGAGAGTTCCATAAGTTGCCCGGATTTTATTTGTAAAGCAAGTTATTAGTTGAAAGCACATTCAAGTCAACATACGTGTACATCGCATGCGATCGAAACGAATACAGTTCTACATACGAATCCATACTTGTCGATACCAATTTTAAAACGATTTTAGTTTTAAATTTGAATACATATTGGTCATTGTTGTATACCTGCCTATGACCATTTTTCTTAATTCTTTTAACCAATTTATTTTGAAAAATTGCAACAAAGCGCATCCCTTTTTCTTGAAACGCTTATGAGTATCCATTTGAATTGTGCTTTGGTATAAGTTTATCTGAGTGCGTCAAGTGTGCTACACACACTGTTTATGGATATGTCTGTGTTATCTGTATCCTTATAAGTGTGAGTGCGTGTGTGTGTGAGTGTGAGCGTGTGTGTGTGTGTGTGCGTGTGTGTGTGTTGTGTGGTCTTGATGTTTTGTAAGTTTAAGTGGTAGATATTATTCAAAAGGAATTAAGACTGAAATGAAAAGCTTGTCAACGATGGAGAGGACGAGACAATGCGATGTGCGTGGGTAGCAGTTGAGCAATGCCAACCGCAGGACGCCTCCTTTTAATAAATACGACTGCTCACGTATGTGTGCATGTATGTGGGTTTACTGTGTGTGTATACGTGCGGATGTTTACTACTTGTTTGTGCTGCTTTTGCTGCTTGTGATGCAAATGTCAAGATAAATGAGCAAAGGCAAGTGGAGGGTGAGAAGTACGCCAAGCACAAAACACACAGCCCACAACAGACAAATACTACGGCTACGGCAACTAGGCGACACAAACCCCACACCTCTAGAGCCATTTCAAGGCGGACTTTGCATAATGCCATCCTGCTAACTACAAAGATCAACGCTGGCTGCTACTCTGCGGCCAAGTAATGAAGCCAAGTGTCAACATAATAACTTCATTACGACTACAGCCAAAGGTGATGTCGGCGACGAAGGAGACGTAAATCAGAAACAGCCGAAGCCAGCTCAAACATCAACAGAAATAACTTTGCCTTCAATGCAACGATGATTGAAGTAGTGGGGCCTTGGGTAGAAATGCAAATTGAAACAAGGCCGTGTCACTATGTGCGGTTACCATATTTGTCTATTTGCGGCCCAAATGAGTTTAGATTGCTGTGCATAAATTTTAATGTTTCTACGGCAAGTCACAATTAAATCGATTTTAATCAAGAAAAAGGTAGCAAGTCAGTCGGTTATATAAGTTGTTAAATCAAAATAAACAAAAGTCAGTTTTGCTCACAATACGTTAAAGTTTTAAAGTCAAACAAAAAATTTTTAATTGAGCCACTCCATCAAAATGATGGAAAATAAAATAATTTACGTCAGAATTCTTCTTTTTTTTCGTATGAGTATTATAAAAATGATAAATATCATTCAGCTCTGTACAGCACTCGTTGAAGAGCTCTTGACCAGCAAAATATGACGCCACAACTGACATGTTTCACATGTTGCACAAGTGATGCAAATAGGCAAAACACAATTGCGCACCAACACACACATTTCGCAGTGGGCAGGTTAGAAGGCTGATGTATTGTACTCATTTGCATGCTGCCACAATCTTGACACCCACATGCAACACACCGCAACAACACCTATACGTACGCATGCCAATTGCATCTAAACCAACTCTTTACAATCCAAGATAAACTGCACTGTCAAGCAGCTCAAGCCACTCAATGGAAAAATCATTTGAAATTCCATTTGGGTTTGCTGTGGTCGTCCAGTGTAAATATACCCCCAGCTAACGAGTTGAAAACGTATGCATTAGTGCTTGCCACACAAGATATTTCAAGCAGTTGCATGACCATTTATTTTTTTAGGCAAACTCAATTAGAGTGCATGATTCCCTGAGAATTTAAAAATTGGATCACCTTGTTTGTAATTTTGTAAATGGTTACTTTATGCGTATATAAAGCTTTTGAGACACATCATTTGAAGAAATCCTTTTTAAACATTTAGCAAGTAAACTCATAGTCGGAAACTCTCGACAGCAACAAAAGTTTTATTGGTTTGCCATGGACTTAAAATATTTAATGTTTTATAACTTCTAATTAGTTTGCTTTTATAATATGTTTGCACACTAATTTATGCAACCAGCAGCAAGAGACCCATAAAACTCACATTCGTTTAGCACAGAAGTGAGTGTCTGAATGCGATTAAATTACTCATATATATGCATATGCAGTTAATCAGTTGATTAAGCAGTTTGCCAGTGAAAATTTCGTCGTTATTATAAGCTCCGCTTAACGAGGCGTATGCACGATATCCGTCAGATACGTGTTCGACTGTCAATTATATTGGACTGCTGACTGTATGAGTGGACGCTGAGTACGCGTAAAAATCAATTTCCCTACAATGACAGACAATTGGAGCGCACTCAATCAATCATAATCAACTTTCGAGTATTTTCACTTGAAGCCCTTTAAAATGTGCTCTTAGTGCTGTCAAGCGCAAAGGTTTGGGTCAACTTTAGAAGGGTTCTCTTACCTATAAAGGACTTCTCGACCCATGCGAAAAGCAAAGGCAATAAATCTTTGGGTAATAAGATTAAATTGAAACAAATGAGTTCATTTGTTTTGGAGCCCAGCATGCAGTAAGCACGTGAAACTGGAAGGATGGTGAGATTGATGACGAGACGTGCAACCGACTGAGAATCGGAGACTCTTGGATTAATCATGAAGTTGAGAAATAATTGTGGGTTGCGAAAGGACACAAATTCTAGTGTCGTAATTGTTTTCCCATGGGCGTATGTATGTCAAACTTGCATCTCTTTGGCAAACTTAAAGTCGAACATGAATTTGTGTTTCATAGTGAGGTAAGCTATTTAAAGTGAGAGGTGAGAGATTTGTGCCTCACACACAAATTTATTCAGTTATGAATAATTTGTGGCGTGAGCTGTGCTAACATCGAATTCAAAGTCAGTGGCTAATTTGCTTCATTTTATGATCATTCAACGATGCTTGCAAATTTTCACAGATTGCATACGTGTTGAATTATGTGTCTCCCCCGCCATTGTCCTCGGGCCCACATAACAGCCGTCGAGATTTCTGCTTGTGCGAGTTTTCCATTCAGAATCATTTGACCGGAAGTTGACCAGTCAGCACAATCGACCCACTCACCTTTCGCCTGCTCTGCATGCTATAAGAATGGAGAACATCAGAGTTCTATATATAAATGTGAACTTGTAGTAGGCAGGCCTAATCATCCATGGACGAGAAAGGCAAATGCCACACGAGATGTCATTGTGTCTGTTGTGCTAACAAGCAAACCGTGTCGAGGGCGAGATTCTTGTTGTTGTCTGACTCTCGCTCAAGAGTACATTAAAGAAATCGATTCGATTCGATTTTAGGCAATAAAAATTTAACATTTACTCTGCTTTTTACATCTTGCCGCACTTCCGTTAACGACGCTTCCATTAAATGCCTTTGGCTTCCGCTCACTGCCGGAAGTCCGGAAGCAACATTTGGGAGGCTGGATACCATTTATGAATTTGATTAATGTTCTCGGCATTAGGTAAATGTTGCTGTCCATCAGCATAAACACAGCCCCCAGCTAACGTTTATTTGCATTTAATGTGTTGTGTGCAATTTTTTGTAGCATTTTTCTTGTTCTTTCATATGCGCTATAGTCATATATCATTTTCCCGCAACCCACAGTATTGATTTATTTATTATTAATTTATACTACTTGATTGCTTTTGATTTGAGTTCGCTTAGCAAGCTAACTATTCGATTTAGCAGCATGTCATTAAAACAGGTTTAACATAATACAATGGTACATAAAATAAGCATTTATTCTCCAAATATTGCAAATCACGTGGCCAATAAGAATATATTAAGTGCGATAATCAAAAAAGTGTTTACTAAAATTAATGTACAATCAACATATAAATGTTGATTTATGCAATGATAGTTGATCTGAGATTTACCAAATTGCCGCATATTTGAGTCGATAAAACTATGCCACATAAATATAAAACATTGTTGGGTGAGATTTTATCAAAATCAATTTTCTATACTCCTCTCCTCACCTTTTACTACCAGCAACCGATATATTCTGCATTTGGAAATACTGTCAAATATCTTATCGCCATAACTTGCAGAAAACACTGACGAATACACTTTTCTTATATTCATGTATTTCGTACAAGTCACCTAAAGGCCTTGGTTTTGTGATGGTTTTATTCAATGTGTTGGTCCGACTTTTTTGTGGTCCCAAAAAAGGTTGTTTTTTGTGAAAAGGACATGGCTATTGTTGCGAAATTTGCTATTTTGTCCTGGTAGCAAATTGCTGATGCCGTTGATTTTTTTCTGTTTTTATACTTCAACGCATTTTTTGCAATCTTCCATTTTGGTTGTCGTGAGCCTCAATTGGCTTTTATTCTCATTTTTGTTTATGGGAATGCCAGCACCAAATGAAGTCAAGTTTTGAGTGGAGGCGTAGCGTCAAAAGGCGATGTAAAGAGCTGAATTTGCTGGAACTGCCAAGGAACACATGCACTTTTAATTCTCGAACATAAAACTGCATTTAACAGTTGATTGTGCACATAATTGCCAAGCTGCGCAACAAGAATTTGTTGGCAAACAAACTTCATTAAAGTTGTATTCGGGTAAGTGTTAATAAAATAAATTGAACAAAGGAAAAGCAACGCAATGAGGAACAGCAACGAGTGCATGACTAAGCTTGAGATTTAGTTTCTGTTGTTCACTCAGTCGTTTAATCAAACAAATCAATAATTCAACAAATCCCTGTCGAGGACAAGTAAAACAACCATTTCGTCACGACTTTGGATACAGTCCTTCTGCCAACGTTTAGACAAGCAGTTAGTTGTTAGTTCGGGCATGGAAATCAAATCACTTGCATTTTCACATCAATTCGCTCAATTTGTCATTTATTTTGTTTGCTGCTTAATTGGAATACTCAAGGAGTGAAGTATGCGCTCCTTTTATTATACACAAATATTGATATATTTTGCTAGGGGACATTCACAAATCTTTTGCTATTCACAACAATCAACTTGTCATGCAAGCATTTAATTAGTTTCCAAAAGTTAATTTCCCAAAAAAAGTTAATTGCAAATCACTTAAAATACAAAACAAGTCGTCATTGTCGATAATTAAAATAATTGAAACATAGTATTTAAATATAATATACCGGTAGCAGAATTCATAATAATATTCATAAAAATACTCCATCTATACAATGTATACCACAAGCTACTCAAAGCTTTGGCAATGTCCATAAAATACGAAATGAATTTCAAATCAGATTTTCAATCACATTTCAAGTGATTTGCAATGTGGGCCTTGATTTACTTAAATATGAAATGCAGAAAGTAGAATTCGAAATGCGTGCAAAACTTTTATTGAGTTATTGTTTTTCACAAGCTTGCCAGCTGCTTGCTTTTACTTATTTGGTATTTTCATGATCAGTGGTCTTAAGACTTAAGAGCACTTCTTATATTATATTGTAAAAAATAAATTTAATTTGTAATTTTGCTTTAAAATAAATGGACTTAAGTGGCTCAATTAAATTCAAGGTGCGTGTAGCATAAATTAGAAATTGCAGTGCTTTCTGAACTTAATACTCAGTTGTTGCACATGAAAATACAAAATGCAAAGTCACGGCAACTATGTCAAGTGCTCGCTGGGCAACGCGAAAGGTAACCCCAGTTTAAGAATTCGAGACACCAATTCTAACGGAGCTTGGGACTTTTCTGCAGCTGCAACAATTCAATGATGCAGCTGCACCCTCTGCTGCTGATGATAATGTTGCGAGCCGTTCACCGTGCGACTGAAATAATGATGCTGTTATGAAAAACTTTGGCTACGGTTACCAGTGCTCCGAGTTCGTTGCGAAATCCCCTTCTGGGGTATCTGCTGACATGCAAATGCTTGCGAATTTATGCAACATTTCCCTGAGCGAAAGCTGTAAGTAGATTTAAACATACAAGCACCACACACACTAGTACATAAAAGTATATGTATGAGGTTGCGATAATGGCATTATAGTGAAAACAGAACAACGCCTTGCGTGGTCTACCTGTGGGCGAGGGTCAATCGGCTTACTGTGGTGCAGTTGAATGCACATAGTATTCAAGATGCCCATACTGGTGTGGCTTGTGGTGTGCGACTTAAAGGTTCTTAGGTGTACAACTGCAACATATATTTGGGAGTATTATGTTCGCACTGACTGCACACCAACTCCTGCCTGAGAGCTGTTATGCAATGTCTGAAATTAAGCCGACAGGCAATTATTTTGCTGCTGCTGCGGTTACACGGCGAGTTACAGAGCGTTTCAAGCTCATCAATCTATTACTGTGTGATTTGCTTGTTATCATGACGTATCTGAGCGAACCATAATTTTATCAGGAGGTTTGTCTGCGTCTTCACCAGCTGAGTCGACACGGCCAAATTTGTCTGTCCTTACTTTTTAAGTGAGTGTTATTTTTTAAATAAAATCCCGCAGTCTTAAAGTTATCTTCACGTGATTATTGTTGTTATTGAGTGGTGGATTGCATGCGGCCTACTCGATCTACTACGTCCCCTTCTGAGCCCATAGATCTTTCATCAACCGCAGCTTTCTTGTGTTAAGGGCTTCTACGTCTCTGAATGAATATCTGAATATCTTAATGTTACTTGGCATCCGATATCGGTCAGATTGAATCACTATATCGCATTACTGTCATGGAAACAATCAACAGAAATATCATTTTTATAATTATTAAATTTTTTTCACAAATGTGGAATATGTAAGTGAAACTCTGGTGTACAAGAGTATGCAATTTTCGGCTTTCCTAAGATAAACATTGATTCTTGTATTTAAATACTTTTCTTATATTTTAGCCCAATTTACGAGCAGAACATTATTAGATGATTTTATGTAATAGATAGTTGATCCACAAATGGCATAAGAGAAATTTCCCATTTTAATTTGATTAGCTTTGGCTTCCTTGTCTATCCATTTCCATATATCCATTTGAATACAATCAGACTGCTGTCAGAGTCGTTCCCACAAATGGTCAAAATTGCCGCCCAATTGAATTTACGCCGATGCTGACCCAACGGCCAACGGAGCACTGAGTCTTTCGATTTATGGCACATCGAATTCAATGGGTTAAACAAACCACTGAACAGCTCCTGCTGCAGTTTGCCTGGAGTTTCATGGTTCCATTGATTTTCCATTTGTAGTGCGGCACGTGAATTTGCTCTGCTTCATTTGATTTTCCTGCTAGACAGTTGGCCACGTTAGACTTGTTTGTATTTACCTAAGCGGATAAGCATCGGCCCCATCCTCGAGGAATTGCACTCCGATACTTATGCTGATGGCGGCCATTACAAAGCATTTGAGCATGACTCCTTGAAGCCACAGCCCCATCCAAAACGTTGGTTCTGAGCCTCAGCGCAAATTGAATTCATTTAACCACACCCTTTGGAGTAAGTTCAATGCAAAGATCAACAGCAAACACAAAATCAAATTAAATTCCGCATGTGTGTTGTGCATACTATGTATGTAATGCAGTTTTAATATATTTCGGGATTAAAGTGAAAAGTAAAGTATCAAATAATGCTTTAGTTTTTAGAAATGTGTTCAATAAATATCCAAATCTAAAATAATGCAAATATTCAAACTTGAACTATTTATTGTACTACCACTTTCATTAATGTTCACAAATGTCTTGAATTTTATTGATACTGAATGAATCCATAACTTATCAAATTTATGTTTAAAATAAACTCTGAATATTAAGAGACTGTTAAAAAATGAGTAAACAAGTTGGTATCACATTTTGATATACTTATAATGAATGCAGTAATAAAACTAAAACATATCAAAATTGTGTTATTTATGTTTCTAATACTGAATGCCCATAAATATATAGAAATATACTTTAGTAATTTACTGACCAATATTCATAAATTTTGCAAATTTCAGATTTGGGCAGAGTGGATATTTTATGTGCAATTTTTAATTGACTGTCGCATTTAATTTCCGCATTTATTACTCTTCTTGATTTGTGTGTGTGATGTAATAATAATGATGCAATATTTTATAGAGTTCCGTGATTAATACGTTGATAAATATGTTTCGGAAAAAGCGGCAAGTAATTATGCGGAGCTGAATTAAAATTAAATTTAATGTTTTGTCCCTGTGCATCATTCGAGTAGTGCTAAAATGGTCGATTGAACGCCAGTGAATCAATTTGACGCCCATATCGGCTATTTGAAGCCACATTAAACTTTAATTGAATTACGTGGCTTACTGGTATCAGTATATTAGTCAGTATATTATTCAGTTATACATGCCTACTCACGTGAAATAATAATTGCTACTTTGTAGCCTGCAAAACAGGCAACGGAACAGCAATTTTAGACAGATGTTTAGATGAATATTTAAATTTAATTATAATCTAATTTGCACGACAATGCAATATTATCCCAATATTAATATATAAAATAACTTGATTTGCTAAAATTGATCCTTTCAAAAAAGTACAAAATATGATGTTGTTAAATGCCTTGAGGTCTTGAGCAAAATTTCTTCGAGTGTATTATTAAAAATTGAATTCTCTTTATCTTTTTCGATCCGGATAACCATCACAATCAATTGGCAATGAACTTTCTACTTGACTGACGTTTGAAAAATATTTATTAAATGGAATTTTCATCTTTTTCAATTTTTGTTGTTTGCCATCGCATCTTCTGCTGTTTATCCTTCACTGAGCATACTTCGGAAAAATGAAAAGCGCCAGTTTCTTTTAGTTTTGATAGTTTTCCATATTTCCATTGTGGGTCAAGAACGAAGGAAGACACCCTTCCTGCCTTGCCCGGCCTCAATTACGAGACAGAGCACAAATCATTAAACAAAATAATAATTTCCGCAAAGGGACGAGCGAAATGCCGGAATAGGACCGGAATCGAGGGGCCGGAGAGTCCGTTAAGGGCGAAGCCGAGAACAGGCCGGACAAATTGTACAAAACAAAGGACACACAGTGCAAATGCATAAACATACTCTGACACAAACACACACACGCACACTCGCACACACGCATGGGGGGAAGACTCTTGATTTGGCCGCACATATAGAAATCTGGCAGGCTGTCCCCGAGAAAGGACCGGCATCTGGGCAAATACCAAATGTCAAGTGCAGGGCGTTAAATTGTCGCAATGTGTGAGGTAAAAGGGATGCTGTGCTCCGAGCGCCCCCACAAACAGGCTGACCTTTCGGTCCTTGCCTTGAAATTCACTTTAAAATCTCTCAACATAAATAAGCGTACATAGTTGCCTCCGTCGTTCTCCTCCCTTATGCTCTGGGCCCATTCAATGGCTTCAACGCGCCATTTGTTATGCCCCAAGCAGCAGACGGGCAGAAAAATGGTTAGAGACCAAAATTTATTGAGAGTAAAAACGAAAATTGTCAAAATGTAAAAAGTGGCTACCTAGTGAAAAATGTTTCTAACTTTGCTAATAATTTGCATACTTTTTGGCGCGATGTATAAAACTTTGCTCCTCAAGCTCCTCATTTTACATTGCCGACTTTACACACTCTCATTTGACTGGCATGCACGCACAGCGCTCGGCCAGATGGTCCTCCTACACGCAGCTACAGCTAGCAGGCAAAAGCCGTCAGCAGTTGTTGGATTCTTGGCACTACTGAAATTAGAAGGCGCGAGAGCATTAAATTTTCACACTTTTCGCAAGTGCAAACAGAATTAATGCGCACGCAAAACTTAAAGGCAGGCAACTGGCCCATCCCGCAGTGCATCCCTCCCTTGCGCGTTGCCAACGTGGCAACAACCGCAAAAGCCACAAAAAGTTGCAGGAATGCAGAAATGGTACAAAAAAAAGCAGAGCTGCTCCTCAAAGCGAATTTTTTCCCGGCCATTTCCCTGCGTTTCGGTCTCTTGTCGTCTGTTTTACGCAGTTTACAGCTTAGCAGAAGCTGTCGGATATTATTGTCCCAACTCCAGCTGCAACTGTAGCATCAAAAAACTCACCACTCAACCCAATTTGTCCACTTTCACGGCTGCCTCCCCTTCCAAGTGCCGTGCGTACATGTTTCTCTTTATCTCGTTCATTTTTTTGGTAAATACAACAAGCTGAAGTTGCAGCGAACTCGTCCCTTGGCCACATAGCATTCGTACTTATCCAACTTGTCAGTTTGCATGTGGTCGAGAAGCGAGTGGCTCTTTCAGCTTGGTAATTCATCACTGACCACATCTAGCAGCACGTTAAGCGATATGAATTACGGGAAATAAAACGTAAGAACTGATTATCAAGACACTTGTTATCCGCGAAAGTTGTGGGTTCGATCAATGTAATTTTACTGAGATCATATATTGGCAGTACTTTAAATTGCTTTTGGGCAAAGAAGTCTGTGATTTTTTGCGTTAATAAATAGCTTGCTATGAGAATAGCTTCAACTATGGGAGGCAGCATGGTACGCAGTCCAGTTACCAGAACTTTCTCCTTCAACTTTCTGTAAAATTAAAAGAACGTGCAACATCGAGAATATGTATACTGTTAGTTGGGTAAATAAAACTGAAAGCAAATGAATACAAATGTGAAATAAACTAAGTTCTGGGCTAAATGAAAACGAACAACGGACGGTGCAGTTGTATTCGCTATCTCCCGAACAAATATACGGGAGAGGGGACAACACAGAGTCCTCTGAAAATTACTAGAGAATTTTGCTGCTTCTGCTACTTCTGCTGCTTCCATAACAGCTCTTATTGTTTTATATTTTCGTTGCTCATCTTTGCTTGTTGCCAACAACAATGGACCGAACAAAACAAAGAGCCAAAAGTGACTTGGTTAAGTCATTAATGGAAATGCACTGCTATTAGGGTGTGTGGCATACAACCAGATGGATACTCTGGACATTGCCCATGTGAAACGAAGCGAAATGCAAAATACAGCTCAGACTAAGGCATAGAATTTCATGAGTTTCCTTGTATTAGACTTAAGTTGTTTTTAAAGTTGGCGTTAAAGTAAAGAAATGCGTATAACCAAAATGCTAGACTGGCTTGAGCATTGTACTGATATCTAGTTGATGCAGTTTGTCAATATTTTGTTAGCTGCGTCGAATGCTGTTTGCGGCACGGTTTCAGCACGCCAGTTGAAAGAGAAAGAAGTATTTCTTTGTATTTGCTTATGCAAAACTCATTTGGCTGCAGAGACAAAAGTTTAGTTGAGAGACAAGGAAGCGTAATGCATTTCTAGGTTGTTGTAATCCGCGTACCAACCGAGTGATGGGAACAGAGAAAGAGAGAGAGAAACCTTTACATTTCAGTCAACTGTATGAAATTACTTTAAAAAATTCAATAACTTTGAGTTTGCTAAGGTCAACAAATAAATAAAATCAAACAATAGATTTTATTGAATAAATTTCAGTACACAACAAAAAGCGAAGGCAAAGCTTGGCAATCATCCAAAAATAACTGATTAAGTGCTATAATCGAATTGAAACTGTTAAAATTTAAATTGACAATTATTTCTGTTTATTTTAACAGCAGGCGCTACAGTTCCAAAAATTTCAATTAGTCCTTTAAATTGCTGACAAACAAAGCGGAGCCACTCGATAATGTAAATATGTATACCAGCCAACTTACCTGAACGGCTACATAGACTGACCCCCTCACCAAGGATATATAACTTGTGGTGTCTATTAAAAACTTTTTACCTATATTCACTTCAATTTTCTGTAATTTAATTATTTCCGCAACGCTCACAGAGAGAAACACAGGCAAGGACTGTCCGTACAAAAACTTAGTTTTCCTGTACAATTTATTTACAAAACTACTAAATATAGTAAAAGTTCTTATATACCCGGCAGAGATATGATAATATATTTAATGAATTTGAACAATTGAAACTTCATATGTGTGACATTGTTACAATTCCTACTTGAAATTTAAAATATATTACTAGAAATAATTAATACTTAATATATGTATATAGTTCAATTTAATAAATGGGCATCCTGAATGTAGATGCTGTAGAATATTTAATGTAGATGAACAGTATCTAAGGATACGATATGGCCTTTTCCATATTTCTTACGGGGTATACAAATAAAAGGTGTAACAGCGCCCAAAGCCAAAAATAAGTGTAAAACAAAGTTACACAAACAAACCAAACCTAAAATCATTTGCAGTTTTACATAGCTGAAATAGTTTTCCGAATTTGCCCGGAGAGAGCCACAAATAGTACAGCTGAAGTTTGAATAGTATGTGAGTGCTTACAAATGGACTTTGATTTGGTTTTGCCTCTAAGCAGTTCAAATGGACATGAAGCATACAATGAAGCATACAATGCTAATATCACACCTTTTGAATAAAATCGACAGTGCTAACCGCTCCCAAAACTAACCACACATACTGCACATCAGATACAGATGAGAAGGATTTCAAGGAGCTTAGCAACCGAACAAAGGTGAAATCGCTTAAAATGCTAAAGCTAGACAACAAAGACGTTGCAATTTCGTACATTTTTCAAAACTTTCGATGCGGTTGTGCTATCGTGCTTTTTGCCAAAAGGGCTTAAGAGTTAAGAGAAAAAATTGTGTTGCCCAAAACTTTGCCTCAATTTATTTGGCAGAAGTGTGCAGTGCATAGACCACAAACAACAAATTCGGCAGGTTAACAAAAAGCAGAGAGTGCAAAGCCATTTCCATGTTGTCAGGGAACTGTATTTTCGTATTTTCTGTTTGGGAGCCCACATTTGTGGGCCATTTTTCGAGCGGGGAAGAGGCTGGGCCGGGTGCTTTGAGGTAGCGTACATTTCAAGGATGGGAGGCATCATAAAAATAAATGAAAAAGGTCACTTTGTATTGGTTGCGAGACAATTTAACACAAGCAAATTTGTGTGTAACTGTAATTTGTGTGCTGTTCTTGCCAACAGCAACAAATGAGGAACTACAACGCCCTCAACCAACACAACACCCAGATGCCCCCATACACAATGTACATACATATGTAGCACATAGTAAATAGTTTCAGCATGCGCTCCTTCCTAAAGGACTGCAGAGGGTACATTTTTGGGGAGGCATAATTTTGCTGTTGCTTTTGCTTTTGCTTTTGCTGGTTTCGTTTGTGTGGAAAAAGTATTTATGTACCAGTAGCTTGTTGTTGGGTTTACATTTGTTGTCCTCACATACGACACGCACACATTTAATCCACAACAAAGTCCACACACATGTGGCAAAATGAACATGTTAAGTTTTCAACAGCTATAAATTATTTCTTCAACAGCCTCTCTGCTCTTTTTTCGTATATGTTAAACGATCCTAAATTAATATAATTTATTGTGGTCATTAGGACTGGCACAGGCAGACTTCATTTGCCTAGCTCCAAATACAAATGCAATCTAGAGCAGCAACAAGCAAGTTAATAGATACATATGCCCAAACTTTGTGCTGCTTATACGAGGACAGTTCCAACGAAATATATTACTTTAATTCGAGCCACTTGAGGCTACTTTAAACAATAAATTCATGCTACACACTGCGAAAATTCTAATTATTAATAGTAATTATTATTTTCACTTGTTTTTCAAAACGTAATTTATCATGTATTCAAATAATTGTAACTTGGCGCTTCTGATAGTGAACGGAAAGCTTTTAGAGTGTGTTAATTTTCTGCTAATTGGAGCTTACTTAAATTAAGCGTGAAATCATTCTTTATGCTATGCCATGTTATTCAGAGAAGCATATTTATTGCTAGATAACTGATTTTGTTTTAGAGAATACACAACTGAAGCATAATAAAAATATATGTGTTCATACGCGAAGCTGGTGGTATGGATTTTAAGCTGTCATCCAAGGTTTCATCAATGACCGGTCGGTATTTGATGGTGGCCCACCGCAAACGTCAAAGTATGCTTACGCCAGTGATCCTTAAAGGCTTTCTTCTCCTGTCCCTCGATGGGGGCGCTGTAATCATATTCGTCCAAGCGCGTCTTGAAATCCTCTCGAGCATGTGAACCACACGACTCCTTGCGATTCTCCATGGCGGTGACGATATGCACAGCGTTGGCCAGCATATTTTGCAGTTCCAGAGTCTCAACGAGATCCGTATTCCACACCATCGTCCTGTCAAACACTTTGACATCCTTGAATGCCTTACACAATGCGATCACCTTGACAACTCCTTGCTTGAGCAACTTCCCCTCGCGGAAGACAGCAGCATGCATTGTCATAGCACGCTGAAGTTCAGTTCGTAAGGAGGCCGTTGTAGTTTTTCCATTGACATGACGTAACTTTTTGAAGTTATCTATCGATTCGTCTGTGGCACCTTGGCACACCTCGGGCGGCTCATCGCCCGGGCAGTTGTTGGTTGTAATATCGATTGCGCAGGATCGCCCAAAGACAATCAGGTCGAGCAGAGAGTTGGCGCCCAAGCGATTGGCGCCGTGTACCGAAGCGCATGAAGTCTCTCCGCATGAGTAGAGACCTTTGATAATCAGCTCGTTGTCCTCATCGTCGAGAGTGAGCACGCGACTCTTGAAATCGGTGGGTACACCACCCATATTGTAGTACACTGTGGGCAACACCGGCACCGGTTCCTTGGTCACATCCACCTTGGCAAATATTTTGGCCGTCTTCATGATGCCGGGCATGCGTTCGCTTAAGATTTGCGGATCGATATGATGAAGCTGCAAGTGGACATGATCCTTGAGCGGGCCACAGCCATTCCCTTGTAACACCTCCAGTGTCATGGCACGTGCCACAAAGTCGCGCGAGGCCAGATCCTTGGCCTGCGGTGCATAGCGCTCCATGAAACGCTCCCCCTAACAGTTTACAAAGAAGCCGCCCTCGCCGCGTACACCTTCCGTGATGAGACAGCCGGCTCCGTAAATGCCTGTGGGATGAAACTGTACAAACTCCATGACCATCAGTGGCAACTTGGCTCGCGACACCCAAGCGTTGCCATCTCCGGTGCACGTGTGTCCGGCAGTGGTCGAGAAGTAGACGCGCCAACAGCCACCGGTAGCAACTACAGTATTTTTTGCAAGAAAGCGATGAAAGGTGCCATCGTCATGTGGCCAGGCAGCCCACACAGCGCGTCTCAGCCATAATTAAATCGAGTACAAAATAATCAACGTAGTAGTGGCAAAGATCTTTGTACTTGAGCGTCTGGCCGTACAGTGTGTGTATCAAAGCGTGTCCGGTGCGATCGGCTACGGCGCAGGATCGTCGAGCTACCCCACCCGTACCATAGTCAAGTGTCTGCCCGCCGAAGGGGCGCTGGTAGATCTTTCCATCCTTGGTGCGCGAGAACGGCATTCCAAACTGTTCGAGCTCGTAGACAGCTTCCTCCGCCTCGCGGCACATGTAGTGTATGGCATTCTGATCGCCCAGCCAATCGCTGCCCTTGACTGTGTCGTAGAATCTCCAGTCATCAGAGTCCATATTGCTCAGTGCCGCATTAACGCCACCTTGGGCCGCCACCGTGTGGGAAACAACTTGGACAACATGGCCGTCTTGAAGCCATGCCGGGCCAGCTCGAACCCACAACGCATCCCGGACCCACCAGCCCCAATCACAATTGCATCGTACTTGTGATCGATCGTGGTATAGTCTGTATCACAATCGTGCAGCTGCTGCGACACATGGAAGCAACGATATGAATTTCGAAAACAGCCTTCAATGGCTTGTGCCTTTAATAAAATCATCGTTGTCAAAAGAACTTTAATCACATACAAAAACAATATCTTAATGTGCACACATAATTCTCAAAGTATACTTTATGAACTATATAAATTGTGATAAAATAAATGCAGAGAAATGTTTATTTAATAATATTTGCATGTTTTCTTTGTTTCAGAAATTGTTTAAGTCTAGAGACGAAATCAATTTTAATGCACCTCTTCTAGTCAAGAAAGTGTAATCCGTTTATATAATTATCTCGAGTTGAAGGCCTAGGTAAGAGCACATTAATAAGACATGCTGCTAAATAAATAAACAGTCCGTTTAATGGACTCAAGTCGGGCACTGAATGCTCGGACTGTAGTTCAGACAAGTTTGAGGCCGAAATCATGTTGTTATTTCAGCTGGTATTTGTGAAGTAACACCATTGCTAGTATTAGTTAGTTAGTTGGCTATTATCATGGTCGACGTCATCTTTCTACAATTGGACGAACTAAAAGCTAGCCATTTCCTCGAAAATCCTCTCAGCGGCAAGCAGAACGAGCACAAAGAGGATGGCAAACGGCGATGGTTGCAAGCAGTTGATTGCCATGGCAAACAAAGATCGGGGCATCGGAGAGGGGCGGTATACGGTCGGCGTTTATGCCCATGTCGGCCAGTGTAAACATACTTAAGATAAACGAAAACACGAATTACACCGCTTTTTAGCCCGGCCAGACGAGGGCACAGCGAGCCAACATGTAATCCAAACAACGCAATATGCAAATGCGGTCTTCTATTAGCAAATACACATTGCCGACATGTTGTTGGTAGAGGTAGGCAGGTCCTAGGCAGCGCCAGGGGCACAGCAAGGCGATAAACGAAAGACTTGGAACACGAACTCGAACTCGAACTTGAACTTGGGCAAGCGCATTCTACATGGCCGTGGATATTCCCGACGGCAGCTCAAACAGCTAATTGCTCTCGGCCTGCTACAAAGGATACTTGTGTCTCCTGTCCTTTGTGTGCCTGTGTCTGTGCGTGTATCTATCTGCCGATCGGTCGATCTGACTGCCTGCCTACCAGGACGAGCGTATGTGCGTTTCCGTATGTTTGGTTTATGAGTTTACAACCTCAGCCTAATTGAGGCGGGGAAATTCGCTTAGGCCCGCCATAAAATCGAATTGTTTGCAAACACAAGCAGAAAGGATTCGCCATAAAGCGGCACAAAACGCACCTACAATACGGTGTGGTAAATATTTAGGGCAAGGTCACAACACGGAATGGATTGAGCTCGTCTTTCCAAGTAAGACCAGCCACGAGACCGATACCCATTCCTTCCGAAGAATTGTTCGCATCGCGTTGTTAATGAAACTGCAACAGGCTCGTGGTCTTGAATAAGCAACCAGGAGCAGCGTAATGAGGTAACCCATTCACTGCATTCTCGATTTAAGCGATTAATTTTAATCAGATATCAGTCGGATTCATATTGTCATGTTGACTACGCTTTTAGATATAATATGTTTGCAGCGCTCTTTCCTATTTGATTTCTTTTTTTTTTTTATTCAATCTCATAGTTTGTTGACTCTTCTCATTTACTCAACTGTACCGCCGAGTTGTGGGCCTTTGGACGTAGCAGTGCCTCTGTTTGCATTTCAGCTCCACAGACCGATCAAAATTTTCCCCAATCCCCCAGCCAACGGTGGCGGTCCATTGACACGCGGCGGCGACTTGAGAAAGAGGAATTCATCGTAGATCGAATCGTTTTGCCAGTGGCTCAAAAGTCAGAAGCACAGCAAAGGCGCGTGATCTTCAAAAAACACGAACAAGTTATAAATAATTTCAAAACAGAAACAATATCAACAGTCAATAGAGTGTTCAACATCTATCAAGTGTAATATCGATTTCTTTTCTATGACTATCACCAAGTGTAGCCTTTTCTTCAAACTAGTTTGTATTTGAAACCAAGTAGTTTTGGTAAGCGACTTGTTAAGGCAGTAAATAATATAATAATAATTATATGAAATAAATTGTGTTTCTTTTATGCCAAAGTAATACGTGTTAAGGCAAGCGCTAAATCATCTACAAATATATGATTCCAATGCAAAAATGTCAAGTCATTGTCAATACACATAGATTGACAAGATCCACTAAAATTGAAAGTTTCTGTGAGTAGTTAAATTGTTTATTGTGGAAAGGTACGTTTATGTAAATTTATTCAGATTTATTTATATTATAATTATATAAAGTGTATTCAGATTTGTACTTAAAAACGCGATTTCATGTTGAATTTCAGTGATACCGAGTAAATTTAAGCTATAGATTTTGAATAGCTACGATTTGTAAAGCAAAATCTTGTTTAAATTGTATTTAATTAAATCGAATTGAAGCATTGCTAACACCGCAACCAAATCAAAACGAGTTCGCCTTTTCAGATCGTATATTAACCCCAGCGTTCAGCTCCGCCCCGTGTCGGAGTATGTACATATTTTTTCCATCTTACATACATATATACATGCGTATTTCGGCCAGTACGTATTTTGGGCTACATACATAGGTTGTGGTTAAATGTTTACAGCTTAAAATTCAGCTGAAAATTGAACAAGAGAAAAAAGTGTGTAGAGAAAAATGCTTTGAACGGCAAACCAGTTTTAGGTGCAGACGCAGGCCAACAACAAACAAACGCCGTGGAAAAAATATACAAAGTTTTAATTGGCTGCGCAAACAAAAGCACGAAACGAGAGTCTAAACAAATTGAAGCCACTCAGTCGGCGGTCAAAGTAGCGAACACAACGTATATAAATCCAAATCGCAGGTACACTTGGCTCTGTGGGTTAGTTCGTTAGGTGGTCGAACATCAGTTTATTTCATAATTTGTTAAAACACCTTGCACTTAATAACTGGCGCATGTAAAGCTCGTATTGACAAAGAGACAGAGAGAGAGAGAGAGGGATACAGAGAGAGAGAGAGAGAGAGAGAGCAATAGATAGCAAGAGAGAGAAACGCTCAGGACTTGTTTCGAGTCTCCGCTAGGAGGTCAGGCGGCGATCACGTTTTAAGCGAACGCATTGAACGATCGACTTGCTCATGTGCTCATGAATGATGTTCAAAATCGGAAACCTGAAGCTGAGGCTTCTTTCGACCCTACCTGGCAGTCGGGTCCAAAGCGATGGCGGGTAGTAGGATCGAGCGAGAGGTGCGTTCGCTGCTCGCGCTTACCTGTTAGAAGGTGTGGCTAAGCCAGTTTGCACAACGTTTGTGATTCATTGCGAGTGCGAGTGCGAGTGCCAGTGTGAGTGGGACGGCGATAGCCTGACACCCGTCGGCAATGGCTGAGAAAGAGTTGAATCAGCCATTGAGGCAAACGCGTAAACAAGATGGCAAGTCGGCCAAAAAGAGAAATAGAGGTACAAGCGAACGCCGACATCTAAAAAGCAAGCACGGCTTGTGATGGTTGAAAAAATTAGCACCGATCGTCAATCATTAGCCAGGGAACGGTGGCAACGCAAACAACGATCGCATTCGACGGCGGCCCGAAAATCGACGACGGCAACTCGAAAAGTCCCACAGAAAAATCGGCGCAAACGTTTAGCGATTCTTTCTTCCTCTTAGCGTATGCTAAATCGGTATCGGTGAACTTGCGTGGAAAGTGTAAACCAAAACTGAACCAAACAATATTTAACAAAAAAAAAAAAACTATTGAAAAAATATATCTACAGTGATTTGTGACTGGTGTGTGACTTAGTGCGTGATCTAAAAAGTCGGGAAATTTGATTCAAGTTCTGCAAGGGATTACGGGAAAAAGTGCAGCCGGTGAGAGCCGGAATATACATTTTACAATAAGTAAGTGTCTTTTTTATGTTTTGTTTATTTTTTTGTTTTGTATGTACACATAGTTTTGTGCTAATATTACTTGATATTAGTAAGTGTTTATAAGTATATAATTTAATTATAAATTGTACTAAGTGGCAAAGCCGAACATCGATTATTACTTAAGACTTACTACACAAAACAGTTAAAAACTCTTAGAATCTAGATATCAAAATAATCAACTGCATCCATGTTTATACGCGGTCCAACTAATTCTGAATGTGACTTTACCAAACTGCGGTGTAATTTTTTTCTGCAAAGATTTTAAAATTTCTAAAAAGAAGTGTCATCTGAGTAATTGCTTGGGAAAATGTTCAACCAATCTAGACAAAGTGAAAAACCATTTTTCCGCCAATCCATATGACGTGGACCAGCTCACAATGAAACACGATAGAAAATAATTACTTTTTAAGAGCTCTTTTGTGAGCAACCACTCCAATGGGGTTGGAGCTCGATGCATGAAAACGCTTAAGTGTAATTATTGTTGTCAAAACATCATTGAAATAAAATAAAGGTTGCTGCAACAAGTTAAGTATTGACTAATAGATTCAACTTAAAATAAATAAATAAAATTGAGATTAGAGAATAACTTCCACAAGTTAATGAAAAGAAAAAGAAAAAATTAGATGTATCATGTTTTATTAATTATTTTAACTAAAATGCTGAAAAAGTGGTTTGTATTATAACAAAGAGCAATAGTTTGTTATCTATGATGACATGCTTTTTTCATAGAAATTGGTAGTTGTTGTTAATTTGTATTTTCATATATTTAGACAGCAGAAGTTTTATGCAAATTTTCAATTGGCAAGCCCATTTAAACACACGTGTGAAAATCAAACATTGAATTCAAACATCTCATCCAAAAGCGACAAAATTTACAAAACACCAAATTTGACACCCAAAATCTATTCCACACTTCTCCAAAACGAAACCAGCAAGTGACAAAAACTGTTATTAATGATCCTAATAATAACTCTAATAATATAAAACAGCAGCGTCAGCTACCCACGCGACTCCAGCAGACTCTAGGGGCTCGAAACACAGCCGCAGCCAAGCCAAATGTTCACACGCAAATTAGGAGGGACATAAGAATTTGCTTGTGCCGACACCGCCGCAGGCATTTTAATCGGCCACGGCACCAATAACAACAACAACATCAACATCAACAACAACAACAGCATCGGCAGCAGCGACAGTGGGGGACCCACAACACACAATTGGCCAGCTTAGCTATGCCAACCAATTACGACGCATGTGAAAATTATCCTATTAAATACAAATCAAAAGAACTAAGGAATTTTCACCTCCAACCATATCGGGGTAACCGAGCCGCAGTCCCCCCTCCCCCTACTTCTCCCCGCGGACAAGCAGCGCTGAGCTTTAGTACTTGACAAATGCTTACTAATTAATTACAGTTTGTACAAAATTTTAGTATGCGTCTCATAAAGTGCGTTTATCAACGGTTATGCGCCAAGCGTGAAATGTGCAGAAAACAAAAGTGTGACAATACCGTTGAACTGCCACGCCCACCCTTAACATCTTAAAGGAGTTGACCTCAAGTCAGTTCTGATTCGTGACATTCGTGATGGCCGACATGCAATGAAACAAGATACACAGCCAGAAGCTAAATTTAAATGTGGTTTATTTTCATGTCAAGTGAAGTGTGAAATTTAGCAAATCTGTTTAATCGCCTCCGATAAGTTGTCAGTCTCTGTCAGTGCCACCCGCCAGCGGCATTTCAAGTTGGCGCATCCTGATCAGGTGTGAAATGCAACCGCCTCGGGATATCCGAGTTCTTTCAACGATTGTGTTCAAAATACAATGCGTATAAAATATTTGAATATTGAAGCCATTATCAGTAGTAAATTAAAGGCAGCTTAAAATCAAAGAAGGATATTTGATCTGAATTATGTATTATGCCTATAATATTCAATAAGTGAAATTCTTTAGTAGCCAAGTATGATTTTTAGCTACAAATGTATATAAACTTTGGTTTGTTTTTACTATTAGTTGGATAACAAATCTATGCACTTAAAATGATAGTAAATTAACATTTGTTTAGTAATAAAAAAAAAAAAAAAATAATAATTAAAATTTGAAATACAAATAAAAAATACATAATAAAAATTATGCAATAGCCAACCAATTAAAATAGACAACTAATTTAAATGATCATTAAAAGTGCTGAAAATATATGTCAATTACTACTTCATGCGTATGCATCTCTAAAAGCCTTTTGATTTGTCTCTCAAACGTAAACAGTAAATACCTATGAAGGGGTATTATAGAAAATGGTCTGAGTAAACATCAAAGTCACGAAATCATTCAAAAATCAACATACCAAAATAGATGGGATAAAAAGTCCAACCAAAAGCCTCATGGCAGCCATCAAATGTTAAAGTTAAAGTACATAGATACACACGTTCACAGATACACACACACACACTCACACACACACAGATAGTGGTATACCACGCGAGTTTAGACAGCACACAAAAACCGCTTTTCATTAGGCCCAGAGATGGATGAACGGTATAAACTTGTGTTGGAATACACAACAAAACTTACCAAATTTTATACATGCATTGATATGAGTTGCATGCATACAAATACAATTGTACTGCATGTGTGCAGCATAAGTAAATGCACATTGTGGGATAAGCAAATCGGCGTTAGTTATAATGAAACACCAATGAAAAGGATATAGAAATGGCACATTTTTAATGAAATATGTCTCAGCTTTCTGCTTACGGCATCCACATAAGTTCCATTAAATTTGTCAAGGTAAAATGCTTGTAATAAAAATTATAATCTGAAAATCCTGTTATCGCAATCTAATTAATTGACGCCCTTTATATCAGTGACTAATTCAATCACGATTAGGGAAATATATTCGTTTGGAGGCATTAAATTACGTTTATAGCAAATGACAGAGATATTCAAAGGCATTTTTAGATGGGAAGCTGCCCAAATAAATCAAAACCAGCCCGAATAAGCAACACTTCGGGATAAGTTGGAAGAACAATATGTTCTAAACATCTGACCCATAAATATCCTAGCTGAAAGTTTGGGGATGAATTCAGGTGCTGCAAGCACCGTCGGCATTTCACCTCCAATATCGTAGCGCAATAAAAACAAACAAAACAATTAATACATTTTGTTAATTTATGATTACAAAACATTGCGAGAAACACTTTCAGTGCCAGCCCAGAATTTAGACATCACCAGGCAGATTTTAAGCGCATGTTGTTCTTTTTTTTCTTCACCGCCGCTGCTTTTACAATACGAGTACTGTGCCGGGCCCTGGCCGTAACATCGGCTGCCGACCCGGAGTAAACAGAGGTGTTTGTTGCTGTTGCCACGGCCATAAATAAAAAGGGTGCCCGCTGTTTATGGCCAGACAGCATCCAAGTCTCTGTCCGAGGTTTGTCAGAGTCTGAGAGTCGGTATGAGTCTGAGTCTGAGATTGAATTGGAGTCTCAGGCATGGGCAAGGCATAGCTAAAGTGTGCAATATAATTAAAAGCCGACAACAGACTTGGCTTGGCCATTCTTCTAATGCGGCTGGGACAGCGCTGTAAAGGTATAAAGTGCTTGAATTATGCGTCGGCCAGGCAGGTCAAACGTCTTTGATGTAATTCCAATGTCAATTTAAAAACCACTGCATATTCGAATAATTCACATTCTGTGAGTTGGTAATGTTAAATCATCTCTAACGAAATATTAAGCTGAAAATTAATTTATGTAAAATCTATGCACAGGAAACTGTTTGACTGTTTGACGTTAACTAAAATATATTCACATAAATGAAAAGTCTTAAGAAAGAAAGATCAAAATATTATTAGTCAAAACTTAAATTCAAATAAGACTTACAAAATAAATAATAATTCAATAATAAACAAGAAAGAATGTCTATTTAATGACAAAGGTGAACAGAGCATTTAAATTTTAGTCAACAGTTTTATATTAATTTTTTTTTCTATGTTTTCTGTTTTACAACTGGCTTTGAACTTAATATTCGGTATCAGATATGAATGTCGTACGAATCCCGACGGTGCTCAAATATATCGGATTAGGGCTGCTGTCCGAGGAAAGTAACCCGCGTCGACCCACTTGCACCATATTTGGCTTATTATGCTACCGCAATGGACTTAATCTCCTTAATGTTTTCATAATCTTGTGAACAGCTTGGTATATAGGAGTGTATAAAAAACCTGTAGCCAGCAAAAATTAAAAAATTAGGTCACCAAACAATAAACAATTAATCCATAAAATCCATAGAACTTAAAAAGTCAGGGAGTTTCTCATTTAAGCCACAAACGTTGCACAAGTAAACAAATGCACAGATGGTCATAGCCATATCAATGTTGAGATTGGAACTCATTTTAGGATTGGAACATTGACTCAATTTTATAATGAAGTACTAAAAAAATTGATTTTACACACATAGTATTAAATTTGTTTTTTACACTTATAGTTTTAAATGTGTTTTTTGATCAAATTAATTTTTGATCAAATTTAATTTTTTAAGCAAAGTGACTAATTCTGTTTTCACTTTACAGCAGAAATGACCACATCCCATATTTTGTCCGCCGTGGATCCAACAACCGGCCTTAATGGAAATGTGGCTGCTGGCGGTAGCAATGGCGGCGGCAGCGGCTCTCCTTCCCCCCAACATGCTGTGCATAATGGAAATGGTCATGGACATGGACATAGTTTAGGTGGTGTGGGCGGTGCAGTTGCCATGGCATCGGCCGGCGGGGGACATCGCATTGGCGGCGGTGCTGGTAGTCCCAATGAACTGGATCGCAATCTGCGCGTCTCGCTGGATGATCGAGAGCTGTGGCTGCGCTTTCAGAATCTGACCAACGAGATGATCGTCACCAAGAATGGCAGGTTAGTTGTGAATCAATTGTTGTTGCAATTGCTTGTTGTTGTTGTGCTCCGAGGCCCTTCTTTTTGCAGTGGAACATGTTAAATGGAAGTTAACGTGGCCAACAAAATCGATGCTGGCGATTGCGGCGCATTTTGTTTTCCTATGCAAATTGGCAATGAGTTTTTTTTTTGCGCTTTTGTTTTTGCTGCAATGAATTTTCATGTGGTGCTGTTTGCACCTTATAATGAAGCGTTAACGTTTCTATAGCTCCGCATATACAAACATGAGCACACTCACATACACAAATACACATATTTGTATGTATTTATTTACATGCGAGCATTTGTCGAAATAACTAAAAATATTTACCAATGTACCAGTGCACGTGTATATGTATGTATCTATATATATATTTATATATATATAAACATATCTGTGAGTGCGTGTGTTCGTGTGCGAAACGCGCTTAGAACTTGGACTTCACCGCCCCGGTGTTCGGTCTCTGGTCCCGGATAGGTGCTAATTAACGCGGCCCGGCAACAGCCGCCATCTTGTACTAATTGTTGTGGAACAGTGCGCGGACGGCGCGTTTCAATATTTGTCCGAAACTGACACAGACACTGACACCGACGGGGAGTTGTGGGCTGAGAGGCAAAACCATTCAAGTGGCTGCTGCCTGCTGCTGCTGCTGCTCTTGCTGTTACTGCCACTCTCAGAACACGAGTATAGCAGTACTGGCCACTCTATAAGTGGGGCCTGTGAAAGGGCCATGACAAACCAGACCCGACCAAGAGCAACCAAATGCAAAAGTGGAAAAATGGAAATGCTTTGGCATTCGACCGTCTGTTTGCCACATAGAATATTCATATTCAAGAATGCACCCATTTTAATTGTGATCCTTTTTGGTATTGTTCTTGCAGGCGAATGTTTCCGGTTGTGAAAATCAGTGCTTCTGGCTTGGATCCGGCTGCCATGTATACAGTTCTTCTCGAATTTGTTCAAGTGGACTCACATCGCTGGAAGTACGTCAATGGTGAATGGGTATGTATATAAAACAATTTGCCAGACAACTTTAACTGAGAAACAATTTTGAATAAAGAATTTTATAATAAAATCAAGTTGTTAAAGTCAGATTTTGTAATATTTATTTTTGAATATCGTTCAACGACAGACAATTAACTTTTTAATATATCGTAAATTAACTGACACAAGTACTTTAAATGCCACAGCCATTTTAATCATAAATGAAAATATCGATTTTTTTTTAATTCTACTCCCCCTCAGGATACAAATTTCCTTTTTCAATTAAATAATTGATTGACGGCGTAAAAATTTGATTAAAATATTTCAAGTCTGCAAAGACGCTGAAAAAAGGCCCATCAAATAAACAAATTTGTTTATTGTTTGAACTGAAATATTTTGAGGTTTACGTTTTGCTAGAATCTTTTACGATTTATACAAACTGTAATTGACAAGAAAATATCTGTCTGTGTAAATCGCTTGAGTCTAGTTTAAATTTATTTATTTTTATCGACAGGTTCCAGGTGGCAAGGCAGAGGTGCCACCCTCCAATCCCATTTATGTACATCCCGAGTCACCCAATTTCGGCGCCCATTGGATGAAGGAACCAATTTCATTTGCCAAGGTCAAGCTGACAAACAAGACGAATGGCAACGGACAGGTAAGCTTAAGTCAAGCAATTTTAAGTGTTTGTATGCCCAATATAAATGCCCATCTTTACACAGATAATGTTAAACTCATTGCACAAGTACGAGCCGAGGGTGCACCTGGTTCGAGTTGGGTCCGAGCAGCGCCACGTTGTCACATATCCATTCCCAGAGACGCAATTCATTGCGGTGACTGCGTACCAGAACGAGGAAGTCACCTCTCTCAAAATCAAGTACAATCCCTTCGCCAAGGCCTTTCTCGATGCTAAGGAGCGTCCGGATACACTTTATCCGCACGACACCCACTACGGCTGGCTGATACCCCCACCAAGTCACTATGCAAGTGCCGCAGTGGCTGCTGTTGCGGCACCACCACCACCACAGCTGCCCATGTCACAGCCTCATACCCTAGTGGCATCCCCATCAGTCTCCAACTCCTCCTCCTCATCGGCTGCAGTTTCGGGCAGCTGCGATCGCTACGGTCGCACACTGTCCTCACGCAATCCAGCGCCAAATCGCAGCACACCTTACAGCCGGCCACGCGTTGTCTCCGGTTCCGGTTCGAATGGCAGCATTGGCAATGGCTCCTCCTCATCGCCGCAGCCACCTTCAGCACCCCAGACACCGACCAGTCTCCAATCGTCGATCGGTTTGGTTAGCACCAGTAGCAGCATAAATACCAATGCGAGCAGTGGTGCCAGTGTTGCCAGTGGCGGTTGCTTCACCAGTTCCTATTCTCAGCCTGGGTTTATACCCGTCGAAGGCGGCTCTACGGCATCGGTATTCTCGTATCCCAGCAGCTGGCAGAGCAACACCAACTACTGGAGTACGACAAGTGTTCCCGGTCCAATGCCCATGAACGTGTGCAGCAGTCGCAATATCTGTATGTGCCCCACATCCAACTTTTGATCATAATCAGTCTGATAATTATTATAATCCTTTTTTTCAGCCACTCACAATTCACCCTCGCCCACGAATGGTTCACCGAGCTATACGACGCCCTCGCCGGGATACACCATACACCATCTGACGCCGCATGGCCATCAGTACAATATGGCGCAGACGGATCTGTATGCGAGTGGAGCGGTTTCATCGGGCTCGCCACAGACGTATGGTGCAACCACACATCAAGTGTACCATCCCACGCCCACCTCCCCCACCCACCAGCTGTACACGAATGTGCTGAATGCATCCTCGGCATTGAGTTATCCGGCTAGCAGCTGGCACAATGGCTCTGGTGCCGATTATGGACTCTACCAGAATTCGGCTCCTGCGTACTACCAGCCCGAGTATATACCACTTGAGATTGGGTAAGTGATGGGGCGACCAGTTGAAACGCGAACTCTGCACTCATATCGCTAAAGTAGCTATCAATGATTCCACTCTCGAATCGCGAACTATATATTTTACAGCTATGCCACCACACACCCGCTGGAGCCAGTGGACGTCACAAAGACACTCGATGAGTCACAGAACTCCATGTATAAGCCAGCTGAAGAGCAGAGCTCCGTCATCACTCTGGAGTGCGCCAGTGCCAGTCTAAAGGCCACTCACAACAATCACAGCAACGACATCAAGCTGGAGTCTCTCGAGCACAGCGTGGATCGGGGCGTAGTTCCTGCCGTCCCTGTGCCCCTTCCTGTGCCCAGTCTGCAGCCAACAGGGGTACCCACATCTGTGGTAACCGCTGTCAGTGCAGACACATGGACACCGCTAACACCACCTCAAAGCACCCTGCAGTGATGACATGCAGAAATACAAAGCCATACAGACAGCACCACCCCAGCCTTTAGACGCATGACCCCTTAGGATGGATTGAGTTATTGACCGAGTTCGATTTTAAGACCTTTATTACTAGTACCCCAGCATGCAAACTACACTATAGCAAATATTTCAATCTAAAATATTATAATGTAACATGACTTATGTTCTTATTAAATTACACATAAATATATGCTTACTTACTTTATCAGAGTTCTTTAAAAAAATTACGACCAATTGAATAGAAGTAACAAAGCCAACTAATGCTGCAATTGCTCAGAATATCTTGAAAAGTAGTGACATTTTTAATACAGAATGCAAAAGCCCAACCCGCGTGAAATTTAACTTAAGCAATTAAATATTCATGTTTCCTTTACGCAAAGCATTTTTTAAATACAAACTTTTCTTTTTCATTTCTTTTTTTATCGACGAATCTCGAGTTATTCCATGAAGTGGGTGATTTTTTTAAATTTTATATTTTAATCACGACTAAGATATTATTTTTAAAAATCCTTTCCCAGCACACAACAGAACTGAATTCTACTTTGCCCGCAGTTTATTTGTCAACAGAAAAACATTTAATTTGGACCAAAACTAGTTACCAACTGCTGTTGGCCAATCACGATTTAAACAATGGAGCCTTCAAGTGCAGTCAAACCGACATGGGGGCGAGACCACAAAGTGTTCTCCGGGCGGCAATCTGCCAGCTTTACGAACTGAAATCCATGAAGTCAAGAACACACAAAAATGCACCACAGAGCGACGTGACAATAATGAGTTGAATTGCATACACAGACACATACCTATATGAATGGCCAAGTATATAACTTGGACCACTCCACTGAACAGCTTAAAGTTGAAAATAAAGGGCAATGAATGTGCCATCATTACACTTGCTGCATAACTGGACATAAAAGCCACTACACCCACACGTAGCAGATGTCCAGGTTCAGAAGTGCAATTAAAAATACATGCCAGAACCATTTACGAAGGAATGCGTTTCTGCAGGGCACCAACTCCCCCACTCCCCAACTCGCCAACTGCGCAGTTTCGCAGCTGCTGTGAAGCCAAGGCAGAAAAGTACCTTTAACGTTAATGTGAGAATGAAAGTTAAAAACAACAGCTGCCGTTGAGTACTCACCTGGTAGTCCATTGAATTGCCGTAGCCCATGTGATTACAGGAGCACGAACAATGCTTAATATGATGCTCCAGCTCATCATCCAATGCGGCACTGTGGCCATAACAGGCAACCGCCAAATCCTGATGATATTTGAACTGTTTACGTCCCAAGCCCAAGCTCAGTCCGAATTCCCAATCGCTTTCCCTTTCCTGCTGCTCTGCCAACTGATTTGTAGCCGTTGACAGACCCATCATGCCAAGTGGCTGACCAATAATCTGTTGCTGCTGCTGCTGTTGTTGCTGCTGTTGTTGCTGCTGCTGTTGCTGCTGCTGTTGTTGCTGCTGTTGTTGCTGCTGCTGTTGTTGTTGTTGTTGCTGTTTTTGATAGATGTCAGTTGGAGCACTCTCACAAGCAGCGCTTGCCTCTAGAGAAGTGGATTTTAATATGCGCTTGCCGTTTGTGGATTGCATTGGCCGGCTCCGATTCCGATTGGGACTGGGACTCTCTTGCGCTGTTAATGTTAAGCTGGTGCCGCGTAAGAGAGAACGCTCAAAGCTTTTGGGCCTGTGAAAAGCTTCGTAAGCAACAGTTTCGTCCTCGACATCGCTATGTGTGTGATAGCGTCTGACTGGCCCACCAGTTGCTGCTGCTGTTGCCGTCGCCGTCGCAGTTGCCGTCATTGCCGTACTGGCAGCGGTTAACATTAGGCTGAGACGCAGCAGCTCATTGGAGTCAGCTGGCGGCAAGGGAACACTGCACGATCCCGTCTCTGTGGCACTATCGACTGCGTCCGCTTCGAGTGCTTCTCCATTGGGTGGCTCATCCGAGTTATTCGAGTCCGATTCCAGTTGTTGCTGCAGCCTGGCACGCTGGCCAATTATTGAGGCAGCCGTAGAGTTGGCGCCATATTTCCAATATGTCTTATTTGTGCCAACGATGCGTTGGAGTTGTGGCGTCGTCGAGGCCGACTGTGTCGCCTGTGCTTGGGCTGCATTGCTCTGCTTCTGCTTCTGGCGTTCCAGCTGCTGCAGCGTCTTGAAGGTCTTCCGTACGGGCTGTGTGTGGTGCAGGGTGGCACAACGGCGCATTGGCGGTGGTGTATACACGGGTGAGACACTGTAGCTGTGCGAATGGCGGGATGGCGACAGAGATCCACTTGATTTGGCACCCACCAGGCGTGCCTTTAGCTTCTTGCCGAAACCACCTCCAGCGCCACCTCTGCCGCCAGGACGCGGGGACAACGAGTGCGCTGATAGGGAGAGGGCGCGGGTAAATTTCAGCCGAGCGCTGCCGGCGACGCTTCCGGCGGATTGGCGCTGAGCCGCAATCAGGTTGCACTCATCGATGGTGGGCAGCTTGAGCAGATGCGGATGCAGTTGCGCATAGGATAGTGTCGGCTTGGCATTGTCCACGCTGTTAATAATGCTGCCATTTTCTGGTCCACCTGTTGGCAGGGGTGCCTCGAACAGATTCCGCTGGCTGAGTGCCAGAAACTCCTTCTGCTCCTCCTCCTCGAGCGCCTTCAGCGCACGCAAATCCCATTCCCCAGATGTCATAGTCGGTGGTAAGCACTTGATATCATCATAAACACAATCACAGGCAACCCCAGCACAGTCTTACCACACAATCTAACAGAATTCAGATTGAGAACGCAGCCAAGTTTCGCAATTTCACACTCACATTTTGGCGACGCGTTTGATTTGGCGCGCAACAATTTTAGTTACCGTTAGCAGACAAGGCTATTGGCGCACTGAACACTGGCAGCAAGCAACACCGTTACTTTATAACGGCCATGCGGGCAGCAAAATGCCATCCACACAATGTGGAACGTAAGTGACCTAGCTTAACATTTGAGTCAGTGTGTCGCTCTGTTAATCGCCTGCACTGAGAAAATACCTTCGTTCTCGCCAGCTCCTTCAAATAAATGATAACAAATTTATATTTAAATATATTCCACTTATATTATTAATCATTATCTGCGAATCCATCCATGAATAATGACTGGTGAAAAGTTCACTTGCTATTCAGCTAAACTTTACACAGCAGCTTCTCTCGAGGATGGATTTGATGTGATTTGAAATTTCGAAACCCATGCTTGGGTTAAGTTTGAGAAATCTATGAGTAAATTCATTGGAAACATGCTTTGCATTTGTCTAAAAATCAATTCGTGCGGGTGGCAAATGAGGGTTCTAGTTTGCATGGGTCAAGGCTTAGTTTTTGATTAATCGGCTTTTATTTGAAAGCGACACGTGCTTCACAAAATTTCCCCTGAAGGGAGTAGTTGGCGTGCAAAGAGCAAAGACAGTTGGAAGACGTTAGTATACATATATATTAAATTAGTAAATAATTGCCTAAGTTACTAATTATCGTCACAATAACGGCAATTACACTGCATTTACGATAAATGAATTAACTGAGGACCCTCTCAATATGTGTGTGTGTGCATATCATATCTGTTTGTCTACAACACTGCAAGTGCTAATGACATAATGCTAATGTCTGTCGCCATGAAATATGCTCAAATATTCATTCCAGATCCCATTGTGTAGTGGGTAGAATGACAGTTTTTAATGTCAGCAACGACATCCGCAAATGTTACAATGGCCTGGCTATATATTTGTAGGCACACACTCACACACACACACACACACACGTTGCATGCACGAGTGTGTTGCAAATACTTATATGCTGTGCAGGCTGCATTCACAATTCACATTCACCCATCCTTCATCTTGATGAATGACCATCACTTCTTAGCTGCTCTCACCGAATTGTGTTAATGAAATTCAAGCAGATCTTAAACTGCACACATGCACACGTATTTGTGTGCTACAAGGCTGCCACATAAAAATCACAATATATTAAATTAATAGAATTTTATATAAAAATACAGAATTACGGCGTCAAATTGTAATTGTAATAATAATTTGCATGTGATGTGGAATTAGCTGCTGTACATTTTTATAAACGAGAGCGATCAAATCAGAATTTCTAGGTTTAGTTGCTTCTAGGGCTAATATTCTACATAACAATTTAATATATTATAATAATTATATATATTTGAAGCTAAGCTATGTTAAATGATGTAAAATAAACATTAAAAAGACACACAAATGGAATCATAATTTATGTATGTAAACTGTGCACCAATTAACATAAATTAAATCCTAATTTTGAAAACACAACACAAAAAGTAAATATTTAATGCGGAATTTTGCAAATTATTAATGCACAAACGCGAATAGTGAAAGCAAAGGCACTTAACATGTTTAACGACGGCTTATTGAAGAACACATTAAAATAAAAATTAAATATTTAAAATGGCTGCTTGTTCAGATAGTTTACGAAACGCATTAATAAAAACCGATGCTTAATTAATAATTAAAACAGATTATTTGCAAAAAAAAAAAAATCAATGATTTATTTTAAGTTTCCCTTCTTAACTAACTGTGCCATAATAATTTCTAAACATTTGTAAAATCAATTAGACAACTCGCTGTTGATAATTCATTTAACTGGTTTAAACTATCTCAATTTGAGCTGTGGTTTTGTAAAAAGCTTCCAACCAGTTGTTTTTTAGGTACCCATTGACTCAGTTTCCATATTTGATTTATTATCCTACTTAAATGGGAGAGAGCGAAAATATAGTAGTTTCTAAAATAAAAATTATGCAACTTAATTTGCCCAAGCCACAAATTTTCGTTGCAATGTACATTGTCACGAGGCTGCTGCTGTTGCTGCTGTTGCCGCTGTCGCTGCAGCCTGCAAGCCATAAATTCAAGCAGAACACCCAGCTCACATTCTTCCTCCCCCGCGCACCCCGCCCACCCCTATGTTTGTGTACAGGCCTTTTGGGCTGAGAAACGCCCACACACACACACAAACACACAGAGAGACACACGCAGCATTGGCAAAGTTTGTGCGGCACAGCCACAAGCACAGGCCGGATGGCAAAAGTCTAGATCAGAAACAAGCTGCTGCCAGGCAAAGCCAAAAGTTGCAACAAACGACCGTCAGTGCCACGACTTGGGCCTGGGTCACCAGGCATTCATTGGGGTTGGGCTCGAGGTTGGAATTCGTTGCTTTGGGGTTGAATGGGATGGCTTGGGGGCAGCTCGGGCGCCTGTTGCGGCGCTGCATTTAATTTCATTCATGGCGATGTTGAAGTAAACGAGCCAAAATCGAATCGACTCCTCCACCAGACTCACGATGTGTGTAACAGTAACAAAATTTAGAAACACCAACCCCTCCGCCTCCTCTCGCTCATATGGCAGTAACAAAAATCAAATGCATACTTTTCGGCGCACAGCCAAAAGTCCAGGCAAACAAACAACAATACAACACAAAGAGTGAGGCAAAAGTTATTGAATTGAAATTCAGTTTCTGTTTGAGACAACAACGCAGTGTTTCTCATGTTTGCGCCACATGCTATCCGCTGTTAGTTTCCACTTCTTAGCCCCACTTCACTTATGAACTCCGACTCCGTCCACGTTCCTCCCGAGTATGTCTGCCCACACAAATACATACATACATGTTCAGACACACGTATGGCTATTAAAAGTGTGGAAGAGGGTAGAAAAAGAAATGATTTGCAATCTGTTTGGCTTTCCAAGTGGGAGCTGAAGCAAGTTGTAGTTGCAACTAACGAGCTCTTTCAATTTACGCTCAGAGTTCAGATTCTTTTCAACTCAAATAATTAGGTAATCTTGCCTTTAAGTCTATTTACGCGACAGCAAATGAAAATTGTTATAAAAATTAAGTTCAAGTTTCAAACTTTAAGTGCAGCTCTTAAATATAATCTGTTTTTTTGAAAGTAGAATTCTAAAATGAATTTGAGTTCCAACAGTGTTTTCAACTTTGAATGCAGTTTTCATAAAAAGGTCAAAGCTTGATGAAAAATCACTGGTTTTTGGAAATCGTTGCGAAACCTTTCAAGTTAGAAATCTACAGATCAGTAAGTCAAGCAAGTTTAACAATTGACAGTCTTTTTATTACAAACATATTGATTAAAACAAGTCGAGTTGGATTCCTTAATATTGTCCAGAGAATGTCGCGTCGTCAGCAGGAAATACAGCGCATTGAGCGAGAGGTGCGCGCCAAGTTACCTTATCGCACCTTCCGCGAGATCACCTTCGATAGGGAGCAGATAAGGGCCAGCATTGTGCCGCTGAGCCTTATTGAGGCACGCAGGAATCGGGGTCCCATTTACGAGGCTCTGCAAGCCGAGCTGCGCCACGAAGGCTGCAAGGTGATGCCGGAATTTGTGCGTTGTCTGGCCGAAAAGGAGCAGACCCTGTTCGAGTCGATCAGTATTCGGGCCCGCATCATTGACGATCGTCCGCTGCTCTACGAGATGATCGAGAAACTGAAGCAGGCCGAGCTGGCTGTGATCAAGCGCAAGGTGGCCGGACTCAAGAAGTGCTTCACTCTCTTCTATGAGACGCTGCTACTCCTCGAGCCCTATCGCCTCAAGTATGAGTATGTGCTCAATGCGGTCATGGAGCATGTTGTCTCGCTGTGCCACAATGTCGAGGGAGAGGAGCGAGATGCCGCCGAGATGATTGCTCGCATCTATCACAGATATGCATTATTTCTGGAGCGCACTGGGCAGCGAGCGAATGCGATTACATATCTAAAGGCCACTCTGAAGCTGGTCCGTGGACATATGTGGCTGTCGGAGCCGGAGATGGGCTCGGCCAGCCCCATTATGCATGTCCTGGTTGCCCAGCAACTGGCACGCCAAATGCTCCTCTTTGGCCGGCAGACGGTGCGCCAACAGCCCGAGAAGGCAGTTGACATCGCCAGGAAGGCAACGGTTTTAATTGCCGAGAGTAAGTTGGAGCACAAAGATAAATTGCAAAATTTCTAATAAATGTGTGCTGCAGTTGGTCGTGAAAGGAACTTGGACATCTTCTGCGACACGTTCCTAGAAAGGGCCTTTTTCCTCATGGAGGGCAATAAATATCATGCCGCCCAGCAGTGTCTTGAGCTGCTTAGGCCACAAATAACCGCATGCACCGAGTACAAGTTTGTCAAGCTGAACATCAAGTTCTATTTGTATCTGGGCCAATGCGCTGAGAAGTGAGTAACTGCAGCCGCAGCTGCAACTGCGATCATTCTTTCTTTAATCTGTTGCATCCACGTAGCCTTGACAACCTCGCCAAGGCCATCTCGAGCTTTAAGCGAGCCCTGCGTCTTTCCCGATTGTACCACCTGAAGAATCAGGAGGCCGAAATTCTGCTCAACTTGGGCAAGCTGTTTGCCAGGGACACCCAGACGACGGGCATTGCCAAGAAGTGCTACATTCAGGCCAAGAGCATTTACATCGACTACAACGATACTCACAGCAAGAAAACCGCTGTCTTCCTGATGGGCAAACTGTTGGCCGATGAAATTACTCCACTCTATATGGCCATGCTGAAGGCATCCAGCTCTCAGTACTGCGCCTTCTACAATCTGCGCCAATGGAAGAATCGCTGTCGTCCATTCTGGCTAAAGCTGGGTGACGAGATCATCAAACAGGAGTCGAACAACATTTACTGTCTACTTCAGGAGGAGCAAGATGATCCCAAAAATGAACCCGTCATCACCGACTTGGACGACGACACATTCAAAGTTGAGGAGGGCGATATATAAAACACGATTTGTGTCCAACTTCTGTTGATTTAGTAACTAAAATTTGTATTTGATGTAGAAGCACTGAAAGAACTCCGCTTGAGGCTGCAGTAAAATTATCCTCTATTTGGAAAGAAAAATAACTAGAAATATACATTTGCATTTAAATAACCCCAATAAAAATGTTGAGCTGAGTAATCGAAATACCAAATAGCTGGAGTATTTGGCATATTTTACTATATATTTGCTGGCTTACCTGTGTTTATAGATTTGGGCAATATTAGTGTGCATCTCCCCCAAGCGACAGCAACAAATTGGTGGCATGCGGCAACTAAGCGGGCACAACCGAATTGCAACCAGTTGAAAACCGCGTTTCCGTTCTTGCATTTTCGTATTGTGGCAACAAATGTTGCTGATGCATGTGGCAGAAATGGGCCAGCGAGTCGAAGCTTTTGTAAATTGGAAACGTAATTCGAGGCGCAACGCAATAAATTGGCAAACAGCATGTCGACGAAAAATTCCTCAAACATTTTCAAGCTGCATATTTATCATGGTAAATGGTAAACACAAACACAAACACAGCCACCAACTCACACCCACCCACCCAACACACACACACACTTGCACCGAGCCATGTAAGCATGAGTGGCAAATGAAAACACGTGCAAATATGTATGTATGTATGTATGTATGTATGTACGTACGCTATGTATGCACACGCTTTCCCTCTGTTTAAACATAATGTCATTTATCCATTTCCTAAGCGGACTGCATCCACATCCTAAAGTTAAACATCGTAAATAATAACAGCATTTGAACAAAGCCACTGCGAAGGAAATGCAATGTTTAAAGTAGGAATTGCAATACGGATCTAATAAATTTATATATAAATAAATATATAAATATAAATTTAAGAATTTCCAATTTGTTTTTTATTTTTATTTCATATTAAATAGCAGAATCTAACATAAAAGTTATAAATGATAAATATTTCCCTGATTTGTTTTCTATTTTGTTTTTATGATTTGGTTTAGTGTCATGTTTAAATGATAATATATTAAATTCATCAGAGATTGGTCTTACCTAAATCAACAATTTGAATCATTAATTTAAAACCAAATTAAAAGGTTTCTAAACTTTTTGTTTTGTTGTGGAATAGTTGTAAGTCTGTAATAATCCAAGGCTAAACAATAAATATTAATAATCTTTTAATTAGAATTGATTTTAGTTGAAAACAGTTTTCAGTTGATTTATAGTTTAATGCTGCACAAGTATCGTGTTATATATATTTATATCAGTTATAAATGGTGCAAAACTTACCGCAAAAGGCTACTTTTGCTGTTTTTCGCCAAAATAAATGTGTGTGCTTTGCCAGGGGGTAGAAAAGTTGCCACTCTGCGGCAAAAGTTGGCAAATGAAAATGAATTCCTAAAGTTGGTTAATTAAAATAAAAAATGAAAATGAAAGCCACTCGAGTCGCACTTTTCCGGAAAATTTTGTGTGCGATACCAGTGGCAATTTTATGAAGAATGCGAAGCCCAGGATTTTACCCCATTTTGTCCCGATGTGCGTATTAATGTCGCATTTATATATAAATACAGAAATATATATTTATATATATATATATATATATATATATATATATATATACTACTAGTCAAGAAATGGTTAAAAGAATATTAAGATATATGAAATATGAAAATGCACACACGTAATTATATTGCAACAAAATGTTGTTTCACTTATACCGCAGCCGACTTTCTTGCGAAGCAGCCAAAATTGGGCTGGCAATTGGCAGAACTTTGCCAATTAAAACTTTACTTCTCGAGGCAAGTCGTTAAATTTACAATGTGACAAAATGATTTCGACTGGCTGCAGCAAATGATTTTGAAATGCCAAAGTTAAACAAATCTGAAACTAATAACTGATAAATTTATATCGTGATTGAAAATCACTCTTCGCGTCGTCTTGAAGTCAGTATAAAATAATTTACTCATTTTTATAATTTTAAATAATATATTTTAAATGCAAGAATACATTTGGAGGAGCTAACAATTTTCGAGAAAAGAATCACAGCTTGGAATATTTTAATAAAATATGAATGGCGCAAACATAAACTTAATTTGATAAAATCAACTGAACTTTTCATTTTTGTTTTGCAAGGGAAATTTTCTTTGACTTACTCATCAATGCTTTCAAGTGCTCGTTAAGAATTTTAAGAAGTAAAAGTGATTAGTATCAATCGAAATGGTAAACAAATGTTCAGTTTTAAGCTTAAAATGCAGATGAATCAGTAAAAAACAAACAAACTATTTATTTTTGTGTTTGGTTTTGTGTTTGGGCAGAGGGTGGCACAATCCGAAAGTATCCGTTGACCATATAAATTTTGGGATCACCCGGTCCAGTGCCATCCGGATTGGTCTTCCAACTGATGGTCAGACATGGCTCTCCCGGCTTCACATCTTTTGGTATTGTTATCTCATAGTTCTTCGAATCTTCGGGGTTCATTTGGTTTTGGATAAGCAAAATGGGTCGTTGGGCCACAATTGCAACAGCTTCCGGCTGCTGACTCGCAGCTGCTATACAAATTGGATGGATTGGTGGAGTTGGTTAGAGTCAGTCTCTCTCTGGGCATCTACAGTTGCACTTACACGGATAGCTCCAACCGCCGGAGACGAGCAGCATCAGCAGCAGCAGCAACAGCAGTTTTGATGTCATTATTTAATTCAAACAAGAAAATATAAACAAAAAGAAATCCAAAAGAACTCAGCTTTGTTTTATATACTAGATGCTTCACGCGTCTCTACAGACACACACACACACACACACACACACACACAATTATATGCATATATTTCTATTGCTACTCGTATTATAAAGCAACGTCTTGAAACGGAGCGATCTCAGCTCGAACTGCTCGAGGTTTGAGCGGTTCAAGCTAAGCAACTCAAAATCAGTCGCACACTCACTGAAAATAAGTTTTCTCTTTTCTTTTCTCTTTCCCTCAGTGGGGCTGTGTCTGGGAGAATTCGCTCATCTGGCTAGTTTTGTGGTGCTTATCAGCTCGTCGGGCTTGAATGAATTAATCCAATTCAATCCAATCCAATCGAATTGCAATCGCAGCTGCGACACATTTTGAGTGTATTTATTTTATGTATTTTGAGATTGTCGGCTGTCAAGTTGTAAACAATGCTCAGCAATTGATTGTATCAATATCAACTTAATTGTGAACACGACGCTTGACGCCAGCTCGTTGCAGCTGATAGAGACCCGAATCGAGCACAACAAAGGAAAATCTGGTGGCATCCACAGAGGTCAGTGGGCAACGGACAACACCAATAAATTGAGCAAGCATTTGTGCAATAAACTCATTAAGTGTAAATTAATAATAAAGCTATCAGCATACAATAAATAATTGACTAAATTTATTTGGCAACTAATTTCATTATTTCACGCCCAAATACAATATTCACGCAGCTTTATTAGCTGATTTATTTTGAATATTATTTTAAAAATTTATTAGTTGAGTGAAGGAATGAAGTAAAATGATTTTATTTTGGATGATTATGCTGTGAATATAAAAACAGAGATGTGCAATTAGGTTCTTCATCTCAAATCAATAACTTCAAACTCAACCTAAAATTATGCTTCAAATATGCTAATATTTTAAATTTAGTTTGAATCTTGTCATTAATTGATTTGCCTGTAAGTATGCTTTACGATTTCGAGTAGTGTCGCACTTTTATTTTTCTGCCTAACAGTATGCTTCTTATTTGACGCACAATCGAGCATGGACAAAATTTCATTCGGCCTGAAGGTATGCTGTGATTTTTACAGACTTATTAGAGCTTCCACCCAGTATAACAGTTTCCCTGACGAACTGCTTGCCGGTAAAATGCACTGCTTTGCGTTAATAGCTTGTTTACTACTTGTTTTTTCTTTTTGGTATTTGTAAGTATTTTTATCTGTTCGGCGATTTGGTCACACTGGATGTCATCAACCAAGGCGCAAAATATACAAATTTTAAATAAGCAAGTTCGGCGAATTAAGAAAACAATTTAAAACAAGGAAAAATAAATACTAAAGTTCTATTAAGTTTCTGCAGATCCAAGGTTTCATCCATATTCAATATTTGCTTAAATTAAATTCATGAATTTAACATGTGAGCACCGCTTGGGTTTCTCTGTATTAATTGTTAATTTAAATGTGCATTTAATTTAATATATTTGTAACTTACAGCGAAACACATTAAACATTATTTTGTAAACAAACAAGCTTAATTGTATTATGTATCTTTATATGGTAACTTTAGCAACAATTGTTTATATTTTACATTGCAAATTAATGAAAACTAAATCTAAATCTAAATCGAAATGGAAAAGTATTATTCCTTATTTGATTTGTAGTTTGTAGAAGGACTGGGAGTAGGTCGTAAGGACACTTGGGGGATGGAGGATATATATATGTTCATATATATATATGAATATATGTGAAAGAAAATGTCAAATGGAAATTAAATTAACTACTTTGACTTTTTCCTTGGACGGAAACCGTTGCTTACACAATTCCAATAAACAATTTAATGAAACTTAAATTCTCCCCTTGGTTTAGAAAATAAATTAACATTGCGGCTGAATTGGAAGACAAATGAAAACAATTTGTTTTGTTGCAAATATTAATTCATTTTCCATATTCAAAAGAAATCTTTAAAACTTTTCCATTGGTTTTCTGAGTGTTTTTGTTTTGTTTTTAGTTTTCTGCTTCAAGTGCCGTTTTGTGTTGTTGCTACTGTACACAGTCTTTGTTGTTGTTGTTTGTGTTGTTGTCGTACATATTTCGAGGTTTATCGAATCAAATTGGAGCCCCTCCCCCTCCAACCGGTCCTTAAACCTCCGTACTGTGCGTTTGAATGCGCACCTTCTTCACACTTCCGTTGCGGCGCATCGGAGGCGAACTGCCCGATCCGGAATAGCCGGGATTTTGAATGCCCAGCGTGGGATCGGGCCGGGGACGCGGCTTCTTGAGGCTGGAGCGGAGTGGGGAGCGGGTCACTGAGTCCAGTGTGGAGCCATTCGAAACGCTCGTCACCGTGGTGCTCATCGAAGCCACACTGCCAGCGGTTCCAGCTCCATTTCGTATGCCGCTGTACGGCTTCCCGGAGGCATCCGTCACCGAGATGTTGCCGTTGCGGCTGCGCGGCTCCTTGAAGCCGGGATTGTTGAAAGTGGTCGCACTAGCCGGCGATGAAGCGTCCAGCGCCATTGTTGGATCGCCGCCCGAGCTGCGCGAATAGATCAAGTCATAGAGGGCGGCAACAAATAGCGCAAGCGATAAGACAATCACAACTATCTGCAATCCGCAAATACAACAAAATCAGTTCAGCGAACTTTAGCCAAGCAGGTGAATCGGACTCACCTGTATATAGAAGGAAATGCCTCGCGTTATCTTGAAACCAAAGCGCTCCTGTTCATCGATCTGCAGTGCAAACAGCACTGTGGCAATTATTGCCAGCAAACCTGCGGCGACAGCAAATTATGATTAGCTATACCATTGGAGATTTGGAGGGATGTGAGAATAACTCTTACCAGCCAGCAGGGCGAGTATCAGTTTGACAATGACCAGCGATGTGTAGGACATGACGACCTTCTCACGTGACGATATCATCGCGTGCTGAATGACGGACAATATGCAAAAGATGCCCAGCACCGCTGAGCTGCCAATGGCCAAGAGTCCGCTGACAAAAACGGCATCTGTAAAAGGAGGAAGAATATTTAATAGAATTGTTAAGTTTGCAGACAAAAAAGAGTACACATATTAAAATAGTGTTTGAATGGGAGAAAGCATGTGCCTTAAGAGCTGCTTAAGCAGTTAACCATCAGAGATATTTGGGGATATAACCTTGGTCTGTGGTATTTGTGTCATCTTTAATCCTCTCTCAAATAGTAATAAACGTGATTGGCTGAGGACTATAGAATTCTATACTTACTGCTCAGCCGGAATTTGGAGACATCGTTGCCGCATTTCTCGCGATTGTAAGTCAATTGCTTGCACACTTTGAAGGGCCCAAAATAGCCGCGATCGTAGTCATAACCACCTGTGAGAAACAAGTTAGAATTCAATCTCATATCATATATGTCCAAGACAATATTCAATGGGTACTTACCCGATGGACTGTCGTAGTAACCCCAAATGGGTATGCCAATGGCGACAGATGCCAAAACGAAGCAGACAAACCCCAGACAGGTCACCCCAGCAACATAAAATATCGACGTTGCCATGTTTTACTGTACAGCATAACGATGACGATGAATTCCGTGTGTATACCCGCTAAAGACTGAGATCCAGGGTATCCGATTGTGTGACCAACTGCTGCAAAGAAATAAAACAAGAGCCCACATGAGAAATCGAACACAATGATTAGAGAAACAATTGCGCAAATATTTGCACGACTAACGCACAAAAATAACTCGAATGCAAACGAAATTCTCAATTTCCAATTAAGTTATAATTTAGTCATTTATGGAATGCCAGAGCTGTGTGGGCTTCAAGCTAAGCGACATTGATCCACATCCAATGACATGAGACTAAATCCGGCCTATTCACCCATTTAACGCGCTCAGCGTTTTAATGTGGGTGGCAAATACAAATGTAAGCCAATATTTGACATTGTGATTACATAAGTAGAAGTGGCACACTTTGGTGCTCCCGAGTAGAGCTCCTCATCGCCACCGCCATCGTCATCGTCATCGTCATAGTCAGCGTCAGCGTCAAGACGAACAATTAGACCTCATTGATGCATACATCTCTTTGTGAATAAAGAGCTACTTGCCGCTGACCTTGAAATGCGGAAAAGCTTTCGCAGAAGTGGCTCGTTGCCTCATTTCAGAGATATGAAGATGCCTCGATACACACGTAAACACATATACAGCGTGTGTCTGTGTGTGTGTGTGTGTGTGTGTGTGTGTTTGGGGTGTGCATCCATCCAACTGATGTTTGTACGGCACAGAATGATTTTCAACTGTTCGACATTTTCAAACATACTGCAAATATTTGTTTTTCTTAAAAAATAAGCCGATTTTAGAGTAAGCCGATTTCATGTAATTAAATGCCAATCTTTGTACACATTCACGATATTTGTATTTGTGCAAGCATTTAAGGCATTCAATCGATTTTTGACAGCTCCATGTTAATTGGGCAGCTATTAAAAGCCAATGGTCAAAAGTGAAACTTAAATTTAGAATGTGAATTGTATTTTGCTACACATTGAAAATTAAAGTAAAGCAGTCTTAAAACCATTATATATATATTATATATACACATTTACAAATCAGAAACCATTGCTTTTAATTTCCCGCTAATGATTGAATTTTTTTCGAATAGAGTTAAAGACAACTCAAAAGAATTTTCACAGTTGAATATGAGTAGAATGAAATAGTGAAAAGAGTCAAGCAAATGTTTATCCATAATATGCTTAATACGGAACTTGATTATCGGAATTGCAATGGCAATATCATTATGCCACTTCACTAGTAAATTAAGTTAATGCCTCCGATAAACAAAAGCCGCTATCGAGTTCTACGACTCTTCAATGACATAACGAATACGTAGTCAGAAACTTTAGATGACAAAGCCGATACGGCCATAGACACAGCGCCAAAACAAACATGAACCAGAGTACCGAGAAATTGAAGCTGAACGCGGAACGGCAGCTGGGCGGATGGGCGGAGGGTGTCCAACTTGAAGCCGGCGTCGCTGTTTGTTGCTCTTAGCGGTAAATACATTTATATATATATATATATAGAGAGAGAGAGAGATATAGAGAGAAGCAAGCAGCCAGACAAACGGACAGCGGACAGCAGAGCCAAACAACGTCAGCCTCTTGCCGGCAATAAAGTGAATGCAAAAAGTCAGGCAAGCTTCTTAAATTACCAGGCGAAAGACAGACAGAAGCTCGTCGTTGGTTCTGCTCGTTGGCCCGGTCTCTGCGCTCGCTGGAGTGGAACCAACAGCCAACAACCAACAGCCAAGAGCCATAATAACTGTGCGGCGTTCTACTTATAGATGTGGATAGAAAGATGTATGCATGTTTATGTGGCAACTAGCCGCTGATGGCAACCGGCAACAGGTTGTCGAATTTGGAAAGGTTTCTACTCGATATGTGTGTGTGTGGCACAGAAAACATATGACAAGCATTGATCTATAGATCAATAGATCAAAGACCCAAACAATAATTTCCCTTTGTCTCTCGCCTTCTCTCTCTCGCTCTCTCTCTCTGTCTCACACATACACACTCTCCATCTCTCTCCTCTCAATTGTGTCACGACTTTCAACTTGCATAAATTTCCAAGTTACCAATTCTGGAGAGGAGAATTCCTTCGCCTTTGCCTTCGCCATCGACAACGACATCGACAACGACTTTGCCTCTGTGTGGGCAGCAACGAGGGCAGTTTATAGCGGTGTTGGCCGTTTGATTTCTTTTGGTAATCCGCGCGTGATTCACAGCTGCTGCGCACAGCAGCATTTATGTTTATATGATTTACACGGGGCGCGTTGGTGTTCGTCATGTGGCAAGGGAGTTGCGGCGAGTAGAGACTAACTTTGCGACTGTCGCCTGCCACTTGGCTGCCACATCGCGTAGGTTGAAAGGTGTCGTGTCAGGGACAACATTCAGTTGTCCCCATAAATTATATAGCCCACATTTGCACATACAACTACAAAGTGCAACACGACGCTTGTCGAAAATCGTATTTTGTAATCCCTGCCCTCAAAAAAAGATATGCTTAACCTTAGCAACTTCCTTGCGATTTCGTGATCCGAGCACATAAATCAGTTCTTAGGCTATGTGGCTCAAAGCCATTAGTATTTTAAACAACAGCAAACGAAAATCAATTAACAAGAAATAGAGTAAATTCGCTACACACACACACACACACACACACACACCGGCAATAGGCCAACAACCCCAAACAAATAAGAAAAACGTTCGTCACTTAATCAAATGCGCCAAATCTGTTGGCCAAAGCAAGCCCAAAGCCCACATACATCGATACAAAAGGCAACTGGCGACTAATGAAAAGTCGCTTTTCCGCACAAATTGGGTCAACAAATAGCAGCAAAATAAAAAGGCAGGCAAACACAACAGGAAATTTACTTCAAATTGTCGGTCTGCCTGGGAATCAAATGGCAAAACGTGTCGTGGTCACGAGACTTCGACTTCGACTTCGACTCTGACTCCAACTCCAACTCCGACTCGAACTCAGACTCGGACTCGTGGTTATTAAACGTTTGCCATTCAAATGGGGCGCAACGTCTAACCTAGAGCACTTCACCCTCCCCGCGGCTACCACCTTCCCTGCCCCCTTTCACTGTGCTCCACCTAGAGCCTAATGCATAGAGCCCATAGCTATTTATTGATTTTCACCAGAATCGTGTTCTGTTTATTGTTTGGTTTCAGTTGGCAACGCGACTTGGCCATAGTTTCTGGGCCTGCCCAGCCAACAGCCAACCAAGCAACCTGGCTGCTTGCACTTGTTGCCATGGCAATGTGCACAAACATTTTGGGCCACAACACCAAACATGGCAGCAACAACAACACTCAGCCAAGAGTGCAGTTCAATTTTAGCCATGCTTTTTCCTTGAAAATTCTCATAAATTGAGTGCCCCCCAAAAATGCAGTCGGCTTTCGGGGGATCTCAAAAGACCCAAAGGGCCAATGTTGTCAAATTTGGTTTATTTTTGTGATAAAATTTGTTTTTTTTTTTTTCATAAAAGTGGTTTATCGAGTTAATTGAATCTGATGAAACCTTAAATTTTAGAAATATGTTTTTAGAATTTAGCTAATAATAAATATGGAATATACATTAAAAGCAAAACATTTAAAAAATCTAGCAACCCTTGTTAGGTAATAAGAAACTGGAAAAATAAATATAGAAATATTTGCGCAATAATAAAGATAAAAAGCAAAATAAAATATTCTAAAAAAAACTATCTACCTTTGTAGTTAATGGGAATGGGTTCATTATTACTTCTCTAGTAACATCTTAGACAGCCTTGGAATTTATGGATTTGCCCAGTTTAATTATTCGCAAACTTATTTACATGTTTAAGTGTTGTTTAACACCGCAAAGAGCAAGCCAACATAAATAAGGAGCAGGTGGTTGAGTGACACGGCAGACAACCAGCTAATTTCCTCTCATACATATGCATAGATACCGTTAGGCAGCGTTGCCAAACTTCTTTTTGGCACTAAAATACTCTCCCGAGAGGCTGTTCAGGCTGTTTCTCAGTTTATAGTACTATTAAAAAGTCTCAACTGAGTAGTTGCCAAACTTCACTTTGCTGTGCTGCACTCAATATTAGCCAATAGATCGTCTCATTCCCATCTCTTCTACTTTCCGCGACTCTAGCTTGTTTTTAGCTGGCTGATTGGCCTGTTACCAAGCGCTCGAGGCGTTAGACAGCTAGCAAAATGCTGGTTAGAATTTGCTATGCATCGTCATGGACACGTTCTGCTAATTCTGCGTGTGGATGACTGGGGGAGCTGAAGCTGCAACTTGGTGTTGCCGACGCCTCGTTGCACTTTCTATTTGCCAAGCCAGTGAACCGCATGCCGCATGCCGCTTGCCGCTTGCCGCTGGCGTCCCCAATGCATTGGCTACTTTAGCTAATGACTTCATTGAATCGACCGAGTCGGCGGCAACAGCAACAAACAACAGCAACAAGCAACAACAACAAGCAGCGCCAAGTCTCTTGACTCTTCGGGTGACTTTTGCGTATCAAGCGCACAAATTAGCACGGACAACTTAAATGAATAGAGAACGGACCACCATCCATTCACCATCATCATCGTCATCATCATCATTATTATCAGCAATTTGGTCGTACTGAATGACAGAAATTGGGTTAGTGGTAGTTCAACTTAATCTGGCTAATGAATATTCTGTTAAGAAGTATGCAAAATGACACTAGAAAATGTGTGCAGCAATTAAATGAAATTGCTACAGAAGAGGCAAAAACTTGTTTTTTTTTTCTTCTTTCAGTAAAATGCAATCACATGTGATGTAAATATGTGCCAAAGAAAGAGAGAGAGAGAGAGAGAGAAAGAAAGAGAGAAAGAGAAAAAGCGAGATTGAGTTGCCGTGTGGAACGAACATTTGACAGCCATAAAAGCCATTGTCACCCACCGAGGCAGCGTCGCGTTGCCTCAATAACAATGTCTATGAAACGACACACATACACACACACACACATGCACAATTATGTGGCAGTTAGGGGAGCAGTGGGGCAGTTAGTGCAGATAGCCGCACGGGGGCATGTCAATGTGTTCATGAAGTCCAACTGAGGGCGTTGGCAGGTTGATTGTCTACACAACTTGCATATACAGTTTTTGTCCAAGTTGTCACAACGAAAGATAAATACTACCTCTTGCAGTGCAAAAAAAAAAAAGAAAGAAACAATCAGCTGACAGTTTATGTGGCACGGCACATCCCAAATGGGTGTCAGAGAGAAGCAGGAAAGAGGAACGTTTTAGTCAGTGCAGCAGCTGTGTTAATTGAAACCCTAAAAAGCGTTTAAGAAAAACTTTCACAAAAATGTAGCGCTTAGCAATGCTCTAGTCGAGAGTGCTCGGCTTGCAGATACTGTGTGTGCCATGTTGCTAGAATAACAAACGTCATCAATTTCAATATACATACATAGTGCATATAGATATGATATTTATGTATGTATACGCCCACAGATATCACAGCTCCCTCGCTTATCAAACCCGATCTAAGCCGTAATTTTATGTCTACGTGGTATACAAATAAAATATACCGAGGGAGTTGTAGATATCACAAAGTAAAAGTTTTTCACGATGCAGCCGAACGTGAAAACCAAAAAAAAAAAACCAAAACTAAACAAAACTAAACAAAACCAAAAGCAAAGACCAGAGAAGAAAAGAGAGCCGCTGTGGCTGAAAGTCGGAGAGACGTCAACAGCTTCCGTAACGAAACCAAGAAATGTGGTAACTACAACTCAAACAAGAACACCAACAATTATAAGCAACATAACCGACAACTATGACAACGACACACAACTGGGCTCAAACCTTCAGTTAGACAACCACCGACGATAGTTCAGACAACTGCTCCACCTCCTCGGTCTCCGCCCCCCGTTTGATGTGTGATGACCCACTTCGATGAGAGTGTTGCCTAAGCTGCTATCTACGTCTCGTAGCTACCATAAACTGTATCTTCTGGCTGTGGATTAGCCTGAGAACCTTTGGCTGAAATCAACTTGAGTCGCATTTTAAGCAGCGCTTGAATTATAATCATGCTGGGACAGGAAGAGCAGCACCAGCAACTCGACTTTACATCTGATTTCAGTTATAATTCCATCGAGCGGAAGCTGTTGCCATTTTGCCACTTATCGAAACTAACTGATGGCTGTCTGCGTGGACTATCACAAACTAATTTTCTTCACTCAACGGAAGATTTTAAGCTCTACTGAGAAAAACATACGGAAAGCAATATGAGATCTCTGAATCTGTTGTATTCGCCATCGACAAAACTGACTAGCATTCTAGAGTTCACCTACATTTTTGTTAGAGAGAGATAGAGCAAAAGAGAGAGCGAGATAGACAGAAAGGACAATCAACAATGCTTGATTGTGCATTTTAGTGCTTTACTTTTGGATAATGAAACGTATGCAACTTAAGTTGAAAAAAATGTGAAGTGATACATTTTTAATAAACTTGACTTCCACTGTATTTGATTAATATTTACCTAAGCATTTTCGATTGATATAATTATATTTTTGGTAAATAAAAATTAATCTAAATGAACTCAAACTTTCTGTTGTCTTCTTTACTTGATGTAAGGAAGCCCATTGTTGACTTTACTTTAATACACAATCACTGATCAAATATCGACAGTCCGCTAATTAAAGGGCCCACCGGCTTACCAAGGTTGCCAGCACAGCACGTGATCTATCACTGCATCGGACTGAAACACCCCCCGGCTGTCCGCCTGTCTGCCAATGCCTAATTAGTAGTCGCTCAATCAGGCATTTTGCCTGCTTATTTACGGGCGTGAAATTGCAAATATCTTGCAATTTATCAGCTGACACTAGACGAGAGACCAGTCGACAACAAAGCAGCTCCTGAGCTGAGCTGACAACGTGCTCGAGTCTGTGCTTTGATGTGATGTTTGTGTGTCTGTGTGTGTGTGTGTATGTGTGTGATTTAACTGTAGCTTCGTAACGGGTTTGTTTGGCATTGTTATGGGTATTGTTAATTATGTGTAAATTGAGAGGATTCTCCTTAAGGCAAAGCTGGGAATATAATATATATGTTTTTGATTGTTTTTATATATCACATTTATTATTTAAATTAAAATTGTATTGTAAATGCAGAAAAACCCGCTCAAGACTCCCACATAGCGGCAAAAAATAATAAGCGTCACAATCACAATTGAGTTCTGATGAATGTATTTCGTTGGGAAACAAACAAGTTTTCATTGAGCGGTCTCCCAGAGGCAAAGGTCGGCAATGCAAACAGCCAAACAGGCCAGTTACTAATGAGATCGCAATTACTTCCCAGATGCGTACAATTTATCTGTACATTTATATTGTACTCTGAGAATTGCGGAGTCAATAATTTTGTCATTTGTTCGATAATTTTGCATCATTAACTACGCTTTGAACGTTGCGTATACTGGGAATGGGCATTGAGTCAGCTCAGCTCAGGCATCAGCTCATCAAAAATACCAAACCATCTTCTGGCCGCTGCTCTTGTAATGTAATTTAATTTATGCCTTCCAGCTGGCAGGCAGTTATTGAACCGGTTGTTATTGTTTGTGTTTTTGGCATAACTCTCATAACCATATATGCATATGTATAGCTGTATATTCCAATTGTATTTATGCGTCTGCTCATCTTATTATCATGTGAATGTCTCACACTGCGTATACATAATTTCGTTCGCCTTTTCTTTAAGACGCACGCTGAGTCAAAATACAAAACATAAAAAATGTGACGCAGCTTAGGTTAACAACCTTCACCGCGAATATCTTTAAAGAGTGAGAATATTTTCAAGTTTGCCACTTACTTAAGTCTCAAAAAAGAAAAAAAAAAATGATGTGCGAACAATGTAAGCAAAATAATTAACAAAGGGCGGTAAACTACTTAGTTAAGGCTCGAGAATTTAAATAGCTGTTGTCCCTAAGGGACTGGAACAGACAGTTCAATTATCAAATTACATTACTTATGTAATGATTATTGATTTAATTGATGTCTCAAATTGGGGGTTTCTTTTTACCGAAACCTTTACGCAACATTGCTTGTAAGACACTTCAATTTATTAGTGCCCAAAATTTGTAGTTTATGCATAGTTAGGGTCACAGATCGAAAGGCATTAGTTAAAGCAATCAACGCGATCTGCACACAGAACATAACCGTTTGAAATATGTTTTTTTCTTTTTTGGGAGGTCGTGAAAGTCGCGGAACTTGGGCAAACTCAGCAAATTGGTGTTCACTTTCATAATCGAGTAGTATTCAAAGTATTCGATGAGGAAAAGAGTGAAACGAGTGCTGGCCGCTGAATACGTGCGCATAGTTTCAGCTTCTACTCGTTTGGCTAATGGGGTCAATTGTACAATTAATTTATAATTTTTCACAAGCTGCTGCTTCTTGGCAAGTTGCCCGAAAGCTGGGCGAAGGGAGGTGGTTGGGCTAGTTAGGGTTGCTGGGTTATCTGCTTGTTTGTTCTTGTTATTACTTTTTTTTTTTATTTTTTAGTTATATATGTTTTAATTAAGTACGCTTTCTTATTTGCTGTGCTTATTTACAAAGGTGATTAGTCAGAAGTGCGGAAATTTAAAAACCATAAACTTAATATTATTTCGGTTGTGGCTTATTCCCCCTTCATTCCAAGTGCTTTTTTTATTCAGTGCCATTGTCACGCTCTCTGCTGAGACTGTTGTCGTGATTCAAGCAATTTCTAGAGTTCCCAACTTGATGACACAGTGTACACATGTGCCGCCGATCGCAATCCTCGTGAATACTTATATATATTTGTCGTGGTTTCGACGCGTGCATACAAATTGCCGCATTCAATGCTAAATTGGCATACCCTGCACTGCAACAGAAATAGGGGCACATTCGAATTGTTCCAAGCCACAGGTAAATTATGTCAAAAAAAAAACTCATTTGCCATAAATATTATAATTATATGATCAAGCTAAAGTGTAAATTTAAAGCACGATCTATAAGTCAACTCTTAGAAATATAATGAATGAATTCAAGTGAATTAATTAATATAGAGAATCTAGCAGTCGGGTGGTAATTCCCATTGGCCCGCTTGGCGTCTTTAATTTTTATATGGGTGGTTAGCTAGGCTACCTTCCATGTGAGTCTCTGGCTAATTGCCATGCAATTTGGTTGTTTGTAATTTACGCAGTGCTTAGTTGTCTCAAGGCACGATGCGACGTGATAAGAGACAAATAACTTTAACTTAATTAAAGGAAATGCAGTGCATATCTAACTTGAAGCGTGTGGATTTTGATATTACTTTATACATTTAAGTCACAACAGTCAAGTTGTAGCAGACCTCAAGCATTTGTGAGATGTGATCAGCTGTGATCAGCTCGCTAGTTAATGCGATTCTGATTCCAATCCCATGTACGAAACGAACTAATTTCCTGTTCACAACTACAATTTAAATTGATTGTTGTTGCACTTTTCATTTCCAATCAGTGGAACAAGCTTTCTACCTTTCTTTCCACAAACAACAAAGCAGAACAGCAGCAGCAACAACAGCAACAACAACAAGAACACATAAAAAGAATCGCTGAAGCGCAGCATATATCTTCCATATAGCTGCATCTCTCTCTATTTCTCGCTCTCTTTTTTCGCAGCGCACTTAACTAGCTGCATAAATATCAATTAAAGTGCCGAGAACACAACAAACAAAGCCAAATAGGGACCACTACAGGGGTCTGCATAAAGCTCGATGCTTTAAAACTCAATTACCGGTCACTTAATTACCAAGCTAGAGTGAGAGCGAGAGAGAGAGGGAGAGAGAGAGCGCACGCAATCATTCAAAATTTGCATTCAACAAGTTGCGCATTCGCTTCTCATTTTATTTCGCTTCATGCAGATGGCCATGAAGCTAAGCTGACGCCCAAACTGGCTGCGATGCGATGCATGTGTGTTGCTCGCTCTCCTTTGCACTCTCTCATGCACATTCGCACACACAAAAGCTGGCCACGCAAGTGTGACGCGTTTTGTAGCTGTTGTTGTTGTTGTTGTTGATGTTATGAGTCTGGCCAGCAAAGCTTTTTAACCTTCTCTTCGCTCTCGCGCTCAGGTTATGTAAATAAACACACAGACACACACACACACACACACACACACACACACAAACATATGAGGAGTGGGCGTCGCAGACTTTAGGAATTCTTTTATAAATTTCGTTTTTTTTCGGCTCTTCTACAATTTGGTTGTAGTTGTCTTTATTGGGGAAGCGTGTGGCGAACAAAACGAAGTGAAACAAAAGCAGCAGCAGCAACAACAACCAGTTTTGGTTGATTTTGTTTTAGACTGCAGAAGAGCTAACGGTGCTTAACGTCACCTACTTTTTACTCAGTTTTTGGTAAATAAAATACCTCATTCCTCATGTGTGTCCGTGTGCATGTGTGTGTGTGTGTGTGTGCTTCTAACTGTCAAACCGGTTCGAACCATTTGTGCATTGAAAACGAAATGATTTTGAATATATAAAAAGCCGAGTTGAGTGGCCCCGCTGCGATTTGGCCAACTTATCCAACTTATCGATTGTCCCTTTTCTGGGTCGTACAATAAAAGATCTCTTTTGCATGCCAATAGTCAATATATTTGATATTATTGTAGAATATAGATGAATATTATATTATTTTTATTATATTCTATATTTATCGCTCTTAACTGACTGCTATCGTCTAAGTAAAGTCGACATTTGCATATTTTATCCAACTCCGTGTGACTTGGCTTAGTTATGTGAGCGATAAGACGCCAAGACGTGCCCATAAGCAAAACTTTGTCTTTCTGTAGTCGGAAGACTGAACTCAATAACGAAATTGTCTGTCTGTCTGTCTGTCGTCTGTCTGTAGCTGTAGCTGTATCTGTAGCTGAAGAGCGCGTGCCATGGCCAAATGATCAGAGCATCCAATTACAATAATGCTTATAATACAATGATATAATATAAGTAATACAATATAATAAAATAAAATATAATATATAAAATAATAAGTTAGTTTAATTGATTCAAAAACTCGTGATTACAAAGTTTACTTTAAATAATTGCCACAGCAAAAAAGGTACAAAACTCGTAACCAAAAATGTATCAGAATTACACGAATTTGTCTAAATTTTAAATATATCTAATATATCTTTAACACTCCCACATAAATAGTTGAACACTTTAAAAGTAACTTCGATTCCGTTTGCATTTCCGTACAAATGCAAGTCTTTCAAGCAACACATATAATATACATGTATAATGGGCCACTTATCGGAGGACTCATTGAATATGCATGCGAAAATAACAGTGTATCGGACATGTATAGATATGTGGCTCCTTTGAATTGGGGGCGCTACACACAAGAAAAAAACATGTAATTATTACTTACAACGTTTTGTTGTCGTATTCTGCCAATTTAAGTTTTAGTAATTATAGACTCAACAGTAGATCTTCAAATATATTTGTATCTGATAGCTTATGAAAAAAAAAAAGAAACAAGAAGTAGATCGAAAAGTAGTTAAGATTCAAATAGAATTCAGATCGCTGAGCTTTTCTTTCAGTGTACTCATGCACAAAAAGAACGGCTCAAAATTTACATAGATTTACCTGTTTGCGGCTAAGAAAGCGGCCAAGAGAGACGCATTGCAAAAAAAAAAAACACATATATAAATAATTATATTTTACAACGCTAGCCGGTAACTAAAGCAATTTGAATTACCCTCAGTCACGCCAGGTAACAAGTGCAACAGCAACAAGGGCAGGGGATGGGGCGCAGTCGTATGGGAAATGGGGAAAAATGCAAAAGTTTGCAAAGTTTGCGGCGAAAATGTGCAGTTTTGTGTGATAAGAGCCGTGAGTTTTTCTAACCGTTAATTGTAATTAGTAAAAGCGCCAAGCAATTTGAAAACTTTAGATTTCTTGCTTTCGCAGCGACTGTCGCCAAATGTCGCAGTGCAGTTTGCACATAAAATTGCAACTGCCAAAGTGGCGTTTTAATGGGCCAACTTAAACAGTTTAACAGTTAAACAGGCAAAAAAAAGAAGAAAAAAATGAAACCACTGACAGACGCTGACGTCACCCAACACACTTCAGCTCCCATTGGTGGGTGTGTTTAGATGTCATATTGTCATTGTAACTTAACCTTGGCTAAAAGCCTCGCATGCTTTAATTTGGCAAGAGGAGAAAACAGTTTCTCAGCCCGACGACACGCAAGTGGATTTATTTAATTTTTTTTATTTAGGGTGGATAAAAGGTCGCATTTAGATACTGACCTAAAAGCTAATTACCACTCGCATTTCAGCCAAGTTCTTTGTGTGTGTTCTGGGTGCAGCCGCCTCAGTCATGTGTGTGAGAGTCAGGTGACCTATCCAAGTGACCTATAAAAGCTGAGAGAGGGAGTGGGAACGGAGGAGGGTTAGATCAAAACACACACGCAAGCGTCAACGCTTTTGACTGCCATCAAATCAAATGGGCAACTTAATAAATATTTACTATTTAAGATTTGACAAAAGAAAAAATAATATATGAGTCACTTATTATTAAGTGTTCACTGTACTCGTTTTGCCACAAACTTCAAATCTGCAATGGCCAGCAAAGATTGCGCCATCTGGGAGAGAGTGATTTATTAGCTGAGTCATCAGATAAGGAAACGGGATAAACAAATGCAGGTAAAAATAACACACAAATTCCGTTGAAAAGCTTAGCGCGAGACTCCAAGTGAGTGCTTACGACTTGCTGTTGATTAGGAAAGCTCATATTAAATGCAAATGCATGCAAAAGTAAACAAAAGAGACAAAACAAAAAAAGAACAAACAAAAAAAAGGCGAAAAAATGCCATCCAACCTGTAGACAAGTCTAACCTGTTGCTGCTGCTGCTGCTGCTGGTGCTGCTGCTGCCAACGCTTACGCCGACGCAAGCCACAGAACCTTAACTTGAAAGCTCGGCTCCGCTCTTCTCGCTAACACACACACACGAATTCACACTCACACAGACAGGAAGAGGCGCTCTCCCTCACACACACAGAGACACAGCCAGGTATGCTTAGGCGCAACACGTCTCGCAAGAATGAATGATCGTCATGTGTGTATGTGAGTGTAATTTTTTTTTTCTTAAAGTTTACACTTTTTTCGCGGATACTTTTTGCACTTGAATTTACGAGTGTAGCTTTAGATAACGAAATTTAAATCGCGTGGCATTTTACTATGCACACAAACATACCGACACTGTCCGGCAAGCTGCATATGTATGTGTATTATTTATGCATATGTTTTCCATTTGTAAGTCGAGCTTAAAACGGCGATTTTTCTTTTTTTGCATTACTTTTATCTGATAAAATCAGATATATATACATATACAGATTTGTACATTGCCCACCTTTGAATTTGCGTTGAATTTCTGTTATTTTTTTCTGTCGATATGCAACATTTAGAGCGTTAAGCTTAAAAAAACATATCTTTTATTTTTGAAGTGAAGTTCGCAACTTTCAACTACGCGCCGCACGTCCACCCCGGTTGGTGTTGTTTATGCATCTAAAAGAAATGTTTATCTTACGTTAAACAGCGTAACATTAACGATGGCGCCATTATAAAACATGTTAACGCAAAAATGAGAAACGTAGTGCCAGCCTGTTAACGCACTGTTAACTTGAATATCAAGTGATATCGGTACACCAACTCCCGTTGGCATATGTTAAGTGAGGAGCACTTCTAATAGTTGTGACAAACACCGGGCTTCTGTCATTTTGAAATTCTTTCATCAGGCACAAAACAACCAGAGACGTAATCATCAGTTAAAAGAATTAAGAATTAAGTCAATGTTTTGAAACAATAATCCATTTGTGTTGCAATCAATTTCGAATACAGATTGTTAATTTTTTGCAATCCGCGGGCGTATTTTCACTGCTGTTTTTCCTATTGTCGATTGTTTCTAATTCATTGCTTACTTTGCATAAAGCAATGCTCCAAAGCTGACAAAGTCGAGCATAGAAACACACATATAAAGTTATATATATATATACATAATTTGTCATTGTATGCGATTCATTATCTTTGCTCATGCAGTCGGCATTTCACTGTTAGCTCTTCAATTGTGCGCATTTAACTTTTGCTTAAAATTGAGAAGGAAAAGAAAAGTTAAACTTAAACTTAAACTTGCTGAATTCAATTGTAGTTAAATTAATAAGGTAAGTTGTATTATTAATTGCTCTAAATATTTTATGTATATATTAATATTAAATATTATCTGAATTGTAAATAGCATCGACCACTTATCTGGCTCAAGTCGCCGCTAATACACACACATACACATTTCGTCTCTCTCTTGTAGAAATGGCACCAAAGAAAACGAACGGATTTATGATATTCGTGAACGAGTGGCGCAAGGGCCGCAACATGTCCATCGCCCAGGCCGTCAGTCACTGCGGCGACATCTGGAAAGTGAGTGTTAGAAAGTGTCATAATTTTACCTAACTGTCGGTTTTCTGAAATGCAGAATATGAATGCTCAGCAGAAGGGGCCGTACAATGGATTCGCAAAGGACGCCAACGTTTTGGCCCGTGCCAAAGTGGAGCCATTAGACTGCCAAGGCCATGCTCTCTCCGCCGTGGAGCGTGAGAATTGCGAGGCTGCTGAGCGACAGATGCATATGAAGCGCAACATCGAGCGAATTGTGCTGGAAGGCAAGGCGAAGCATGGTGAGATCTATTGGCTATATTCCTTCTGTCTACTAATTAATGATTACTGATTCCGCTGCTCCACAGATCTGGAAAACACCGAATTCATGTTTGCAGCCTTTAATTACTTTACCAAGGCAATGGGAAACGATATTTACATGCCCGCCGAATTTGCCGCCTGCAAGTTCTCGTTACGGTCCGGGCAGAGCTCCATCTACAGCTCGCACATCAATCCGGGCCAGCTGATCTTTGGCCAAGGCAGCGTTGCACAGCATCACACGTCGACGACGCACCAGTTGCCCCTTCCGCCCAAAGCGATGGGCGAGTCCAACATGGGCAAACTCTACGCGAATATTGTGAAGTATTTGCGTGACTGCCAAGGTGCAGGCAACCCCCTCTTGGTGTTCACCACCACTGAGCTGATGCCTGTGGTGAGTGGCTGCTTTAGGTACCTGCAGAGCGACAGCGATGAGGACGAGCAGATTCACGTATACGACATTCTGTACCTCTTCTACGTGCTCAAGAAGGAGGTCATGGACATTGCTGACCTGCCGCACGCCAACTTCAACAAGTGCATCACGGACAACTTCTTCTACAACGATTTCTTTGAATATCACTCGGGCATCGCGTGCCAGGTGAGTGGTATCCATTTCACATCTACAAATAAATATTAAATATTATAATTGGGTATCATTTGTAGTTTCACGAGGATATCGATCGTGGCACGTATTGCACAAAATCAAAGGTCTCCCGCTGGTGTTACATGTTCTGCGATTATATGTGTGGGGATCTGGCGATTAAGCCGTTGGCTGGAAAGCACAAGCCACCTGTGCAGGAGCAAAAGTTTTGTGTGACTAATCCGGACAATACGTCGTACGCCTCGCTCAGCTCGTTGCAGTCGGATGTGAAGCAGGAGCCGGACTCGGATTATACGACAACAGATCATTCAGTGTTCTCGGGCAATTTAACTGCAACGGAGGAGTTTCCCAGTTTGAGTGGTCGCAGACCCAAGCCATCCCACCGCCACACTTCGGCCCAGAAAGACGCTTGGAATCTTCCTGCCGCAAATCGAAGTGCCCGCGATTTTGATGACGCATTCAACATGACACGTTGATGACATTTTTGATCTAAAAGCGTTTCTGAATTTTTCAAAACATTCCCCAATGAATTTATTACGTATATTTTAAGTTTATTAACTGAAGATTAGCATATAGCACAAAATATGACTATAAAAATTAGACATTTAACATACATACATAATAAGTATATATATTTATATATGTAACTTCTAAAGGAGGAAGAGGCGTGGCTATCAGGAATGAAACAAATCAAAAATGGCGAACGTATACCTGTAAATTCAGGTAACGCAACGCACAGTCGGAGCGAGTGAGACATCTATAAGTTTCTACTAATGTATTTATGAGTGTAAACTGCAACTGTCTGCAAACATGTTTTTTCTCTAGAGGGATACATTTCAAACAAATGCTGAGAGAGACGCTCATTTTTATTCGCAAAAGATCACCGAATTGTAATTCTCACAAATTTTAGGCAAGGGAGCTGACCTCCATGTACATACGTTCAAATGTAATTCAATTATGAGAAAAGCAAATGTGAAAGTTGCTGTCGGGCGCAGCCGACTGCGAAATGCTCTGATGCCAATAAGTAATACCCTGTGCCACAAAACAGGGTGGGTGTTGCCAAGAAATACCGTTCTTCGATGAGGGTTCCAAGTTGGCTTTAAAATTACGTTGACGTTGTCCAAAGTTTCAAGGCTCTAGCCTTCAGGGTGTCGACCCTATCAGAGTATTATAATCAGCTGAAAACGCTGACAGCAGACCAAATAAATTAAATTTATCAAACAATCTACTTACAAATTCATGTTTAAACAACAATACCGTTCTTATACTTTCGGCCAAAACAAATAACAATTCGAGGTGTTTTATAACAATGGCGCAAATTAAATATCAAAAACACCTAAGTAAAACAACTGACTTATTTAAATTATAGAATTCCCTATATAAGCCCTGAAATGTATTAGGTATAAACAGTAATACGTTTGGAAATGAGGTTTTCTTTGGTACTGCTACTTGGAGCTTTAAGCCTATTGCTTATGGCCCAAAACTCAAATTGCTCGGGGACCGATGACGAAGGAGTTGAAGAAGGTGAAAACAATATTGACGATGAAGGAGTTGAAGAAGGTGAAAACAATATTGACGATGAAACTGATGACGAACAAGAAGAAGAGCCTGAAGAATATCCTGAATCCGATAATGACGATAACACTGAACAGGACACAACACCCTCTTCAGCTCCATCACCAACACCAACACCATCTGGAAATGATGACAAGGTTCCTGAATCCGATAATGACGATAACAATGAACAGGCCGCAACACCCCCTTTAGCTCCATCAACAACTCCATCTGGAAATGATAAGGTTCCTGAATCCGATAATCCGAATGGAAAAAGTAAAAAAGAAAAAGTGAACAAAAATAAGAAAAGTAAAAAAGGTAACACAAAGATACTGAATCCGATATTGATGATAAAACTAAAGAGAATTCAAAAACCCCTTCAGGCCAGCTGAACAAAAAGTCGAAGAGCCAGGCGAAAAGAAGTCCCGCAAAAGGGCGAACACAAAATGTTCCCAACAAGGCAAAAAGTAAAACCCAGAGCCAGGTGAAGAATAATCCTAAAAAGAAGGCGAAAAAAAATCGCCCCAACAAGGCAAATGGCAAAACCCAGATCCAGGCAAAGAATAAACCCAAGAGTCAAGTGAAAGGAAACCTCAAAACAAGAAAAGGATAGAGAAACGGAAGGAAACGCAAAGAGCCCGGATCTTAACTAAAACCAAACAATAATCCAGAAATGTAGGGAAATGCATTTTGTAATATCGATAATTCTTTATTTTATTTACTCTTCGTGATCTGAATTTTAATCAGGTTTATTATTCAAGCAAATGTTATTGTGGTTTCGATACTGTCTTTTCGGAACAAATAACAGAAGTTTGGGTATTTGTGTATTAAATAAATTATGAATTTTCTGTTCCGATTCTGAATTTCAATCAGTGAGGATGCGCTTCCGATTCCGATCTGACACCCTGGCTGTATGTAGTTGTTAAAGACTTTGTTTTACACATTTTACAACACTTCACCGTGACCAGTTGAATTTGAATTAGGAACTTTTATACTTATTTACATAAATTAGTACTCTCGAAAGTAAAAACTATACTTTCATTTAGCTTCAAGGCACAAATCAAATCTTTTAAACACCATATATACAATATGGTGGTTCTGTAAAGTGTTGGCCAAAGTGTTGTCACTTAAGGCGCAGATTGGTAACACTTATTAATATGTTTATATATATATATATGTATATACATGTATACATATATTCGTCGATTGGCACATTGATTGAAAACTGAGTGTCATGTCCAAAGTGGAGAAGAAAGTTACTGTTTGCGTTCCGGACGTGTCTGAATTGTTGCCGATTCGCGAGTATAAATGCAAATACGGATGCCGGAAGGCTTACAAGAATCGCATGCCTTACAATTCGCACTTGCAGAAGATGCATGGGGTTGTCATCAAGGATATTTATCAATACTATCAATGCCCCGACGTAGACTGCGATTATCGGGGTGACGGTCTGCACAAAGTGCGGAAACATTATCAAAACTGCCACATCGAGAAGCGGATTAAGTGTGCCGATTGTGCTCGAACCTTTCTCACGATGTCGCAGTTGTCAAAGCACAGATGCGGATTCCGAAAGTACACTTGTGTCACGTGCCCCTCAACTTTTCAGAGTCTGTGTCAGCGCAATAGGCATGTGCGTCTGTGCGTTAGAAAACGAGCAAATTTCCCTAAGTTGTCAATGAATGGAACCAGGGACGAAACTTTCGAAAACGGTATGAAGTTATTCGAAAAGGTAGAGAATAACAAACACAAATATTATGCCAACTTTTTGTAGATAAAGAAAATCAAAATCGACCTCGGAGCGCGGCTAATGCTCAAATTGTTAAAATGCATTTGAAACGCAACGGAGAAGAGGAGAAGGAGATGCTTTCAAAAGCCAATGATGACATAACCATCGAGGAAATCCAGCAACTAATGCGTAATATTGAGAACAATATCGTCACAGACATCGCCTTGATCAATGAGCTCGCCAAATTGACCCCAGTGCTGCTGAAATTGCAATCGGGCACTTGAAACGAACTGAATTGAATTTGAATTGCATTGTTAACTGCTTTGTTTTTTAATTTTTTTAAGGATAAGTGAGGAACTTTCTTTTATTGCTGTTAGAGAATATCTTTTATGTTACTTTGTTTATCTTTTATATAACTTTGTATATCTTTTATATTACTTTGTTGTTTTTTAATAGTAGTCGTTTTATTATTAGTTGGTAGACCTGTTCTGAAATCAATACCATAAGCACATATAATAAAAAGTTTTTTTTTTAACAACTTCGCAGGGTTCTGTTTCTTTTGCTCTTTGTGATTTATTTAAAGTTACTGCTTCTGAGATTGGTTGATAATTGACTGATTCCTCAATATGTTAAAGGGATCTTCTACTGGGTAGACATTAAGTTGGCTACCTCCATTTAGATTTTTGGCAACTATTTCTCTAGATGCGATAGTTCGTATTGGGTTCATTCTCCTATCGAACAAAGTGAAACAAGGCTGTTTAAATGCCTTCCTGTCCTCCCCCGCATACGACCAAATACATTCAAATGTAATCTAAAACTGCGAAATACTCTGATGGCACTTTAAATAATACCCTGTGCCACAGAACAGGGTGAGTGATGCCAAGGAATACCGTTCTTTGATGAGGGTATCCAAGTTGGCTTTAAAATTGCGTTGACGTTGTCCAAAGTCTCAAGACTCTAGCCTTAAGGATGTCGACCTTTTCAGAGTATTATAATCAGCTGAAAACACTGACAGCAGACCAAATAAATTAAATTTATCAAACAGTCTACTTACAAATTCATGTTTAAACAACAATACCTTTCTTATACTTTCGGCCAAAACAAATAACAATTTGAGGTGTTTTATAACAATGGCGCAAATTAAATACCAAAAACACCTAAGTAAAACAACTGACTTATTTAAATTATAGAATTCCCTATATAAGCCCTGAAATGTATTAGGTATAAACAGTAATACGTTTCGAAATGAGGTTTTCTTTGGTTCTGCTACTTGGAGCTTTGAGCCTATTGTTAATGGCCCAAAACTCAAATTGCTCGGGGACCGATGACGAAGGAGTTGAAGAAGGTGAAAACAATATTGACGATGAAACTGATGACGAACAAGAAGAAGAGCCTGAAGAAAATCCTGAATCCGATAATGACGATAACACTGAACAGGACACAACACCCTCTTCAGCTCCATCACCAACACCAACACCATCTGGAAATGATGACAAGGTTCCTGAATCCGATAATGACGATAACAATGAACAGGCCGCAACACCCCCTTCAGCTCCATCAACAACACCATCTGGAAAAGCTAAGGGTCCTGAATCCGATAATGACGATAACAATGAAACGGCCGCAACACCCCCTTTAGCTCCGTCATCAGCACCATCTGCAAATTCAGAAGTTTTAAAATCAGATAAAGACGATAACAAAAAACAGGACGGAACACCCTCTTCAGCTCCATCACCAACACCAACACCATCTGGAAATGGTGATAAGGTTCCTGAATCCGATAATGACGATAACAATGAACAGGCCGCAACACCCCCTTCAGCTCCATCACCAACACCATCTGGAAAAGCTAAAGTTCCTGAATCCGATAACAAAAAACAGGACGCAGCACCCCCTTCAGCTCCATCACCAACACCATCCGGAAAAGCTAAAGTTTCTAAATCCGATAAAGATGATAGCAAAAAACAGGACGCAGCACCCCCTTTAGCTCCGTCATCAGCACCATCTGCAAATTCAGAAGTTTTAAAATCAGATAAAGACGATAACAAAAAACAGGACGGAACACCCTCTTCAGCTCCATCACCAACACCAACACCATCTGGAAATGATGATAAGGTTCCTGAATCCGATAATGACGATAACAATGAACAGGCCGCAACACCCCCTTCAGCTCCATCACCAACACCATCTGGAAAAGCTAAAGTTCCTGAATCCGATAACAAAAAACAGGACGCAGCACCCCCTTCAGCTCCATCAACAACATCATCTGGAAATGATAAAGTCCCTGAATATGATAAAGGTGATATTAAAAAACAGGACGCAACACCCCCTTCAGCTCCATCAACAACACCATCTGGAAAAGCTAAAGTTCCTGAATCAGATAATGGCACTAAGACCCCATTATCTAATCCAAATGGAAAAAGTAGAAAAGAAAAAGTGAACAAAAATAAGAAAAGTAAAAAAGGTAACACAAAGATACTGAATCCGATATTGATGATAAAACTAAAGAGAATTCAAAAACCCCTTCAGGTCAGCTGAATAAAAATTCGCAGAGCCAGGCGAAAAGAAGTCCCGCAAAAGGGCGAACACAAAATGTTCCCAACAAGGCAAATAGTAAAATCCAGAGCAAGGGGAAAAATAATCCTAAAAGGAAGGCGAAAAAAAATCGCCCCAACAAGGCAAATGGCAAAACCCAGATCCAGGCAAAGAATAAACCCAAGAGTCAAGTGAAAGGAAACCTCAAAACAAGGAAAGGAAAAAGAAACGGAAGGAAAAGCAAAGAGCCCGGATTATAACTAAAACAAAACAATAATCCCAGCAATGTAGGGAAATACATTTTGTAATTTCGATAATTCTTAATTTTATTTACTCTTTGGGATCTGAAATTTAGATTTATTATTCAAACAAATGTTGTTGTGGTTTCGATTCTGTCTTTTCGGGACAAATAACAGAAGTTTGGGTATTTGTGTATTAAATAAATTATGAATTTCCTGTTCCGATTCTGAATTTCAATCAGTGAGGATGCGGTTCTGATTCCGATCTGACACCCTGGCTGTATGTAGTTGTTTTGTTTTACACATTTTACAACACTTCACCGTGATCAGTTGAATTTGAATTAGGAACTTTTATATTTATTTACATAAATTGGTACTCTCGAAAGTAAAAACTATACTTTCTTTTAGCTTCAAGGCACAAATCAAATATTTTAATCACCATATATACAATATGGTGGTTCTGTAAAGTGTTGGCGAAAGTGTCGTCACTTAAGGTGCAGATTGGTAACACTTATTAATATGCTTATATATATATATATGTATACATATATTCGTCGATTGGCACATTGATTGAGAACTGGGTGTCATGTCCAAAGTGGAGAAGAAAGTTACTGTTTGCGTTCCGGACGTGTCTGAATTGTTGCCGATTCGCGAGTATAAGTGCAAATACGGATGCCGGAAGGCTTACAAGAATCGCATGCCTTACAATTCGCACTTGCAGAAGATGCATGGGGTTGTCATCAAGGATATTTATCAATACTATCAATGCCCCGACCTAGACTGCGATTATCGGGGTGACGGTCTGCACAAAGTGCGGAAACATTATCAAAACTGCCACATCGAGAAGCGGATTAAGTGTGCCGATTGTGCTCGAACCTTTCTCACGATGTCGCAGTTGTCAAAGCACAGATGCGGATTCCGAAAGTACACTTGTCCCACGTGCCCCTTAACTTTTCAGAGTCTGTGTCAGCGCAATAGGCATGTGCGTCTGTGCGTTAGAAAACGAGCAAATTTCCCTAAGTTGTCAATGAATGGAACCAGGGACAAAACTTTTGAAAACGGTATGAAGTTATTCGAAAAGGTAGAGAATAACAAACACAAATATTATGCAAACTTTTTGTAGATAAAGAAAATCAAAATCGACCTCGGAGCGCGGCTAATGCTCAGATTGTTAAAATGCATTTGAAACGCAACGGAGAAGAGAAGAAGGAGACGCTTTCAAAAGCCAATGATGACATAACCATCGAGGAAATCCAGCAACTAATGCGTAATATTGAGAACAATATCGTCACAGACATCGCCTTGATAAATGAGCTCGCCAAATTGACCCCAGTGCTGCTGAAATTGCAATCGGGCACTTGAAACGAACTGAATTGAATTGAATTCCAATTGTTTTTTAAATAGCTTTGTATGCCCTTGTTTGGGGATTTGTTTTATTTTAATTTATTTAAGGATAAGTGAGGAACTTTCTGTTTTCCACGATATTCTTTATTTGCTTTCAATTCTTATCAATCTTAAGTATTAAAAAAAGCAAATAAATTGTTTTTGGCATATTAATGCAATGATTTAAAATAGTATATTTATAATTTATCAATATTATACATCAAATGCTTAAATATCTTTTAGCTTTTGATCCGTGCGATAGTAAAACTTCTGCTTCTCCATTTCAAATAATCAATAGTAATCGAAAAATATGTTTACAATTTTTGATATATGTAACTAATTAAAAAAAAACCGAACGAGTGGACAGGGCTACCAAAACGAGCAACGTACAATATTAACAGCTGGTCACCCATGTTATTAACAGTACACGTATTTTAGCATAGAAATAAAATGTAATCTTTGATAAAATGAAACGTGAACTAACCATAATATTGAATTGAATTATGTTTTGTATAACTGCGAAATATGAGCGTTTTGTTTATTAACGACCATTGAGTTTCTACTTTGCCAGACAGCTGTTAATCGTCACTGTAAGTTACTAGTGACGGGTAACACTTAAGCATAAACTGCTCATCTCTAACGTGAACGTGGAAGAAACTGGAACGAAAACTACACGTCAAAAATTCCTAAAACACAAAAGTAGCGAAAACAAGCATTTCAATTTGCATACAAATATTAAAAAAAAAAAACAATTGCCATAAGAAACGTACAAAAAGCAATTGCAGCATCAACTGCCAAATCAATAAAGCCAAAGTGAACGAGAACGCGAAGAGGAAAAGCCAGCCACGAAATCAGTTCACAAATCCACAAAGCATATTCCACAAAACACAATCCGTAAACGAATTGGGGACAAATCAGTCCAAAAATGTCTAGCAATGCAGCGGGCCCCACAAAACAGGAAATCGAAGCCGTATTCAGTCGCCTGCGAGCGCAGCCAGCCAATAAGGTCAGCCAGTCAAAATCAGTTTGCGAAGTTTATATAAAAAAAAAATGGGTGTCTTATTTTGTTGTTGCAGTCCTGCTTCGATTGTGGCACAAAGGCGCCCACATGGTCGTCAGTCACTTATGGCATTTTCATATGCATCGATTGCTCTGCGGTGCATCGCAATCTGGGCGTGCATTTGACCTTTGTGCGTAGCACTAATCTGGACACCAATTGGACCTGGTTGCAACTGCGACAAATGCAGCTCGGCGGCAATGCGAATGCGGCACAATTCTTTCGCTCCCACAACAGCAGCAGCAGCGATGCCCAGGTCAAGTACAACTCTAGAGCGGCACAGCTGTACAGGGATAAGCTATCGTCACTCGCCCAGCAGGCAATGAAAGTGCACGGCACCAAGGTGAGCAGCTGCCTCCGTTTTCCTTTTGTTTGCAATTTTTTTCGTTCTTTTGTTTGGATTTTATGCTTGAAACTAACACAAAACATTTGCTGTTCTCGTTTGCGCCTCGCCTGTGTTTTGTTTATCTGTTTTATTCTGTTCCGCTCACAAACCAAAACATCAAATTTAAAGCTGCATTTGGATCCAACGCTGGACAAGAGCGAGGGCAATGAGGCTGCCAAGGAGCTTTCAGAGGAGCAGGAGCAGGAGGAGGATTTCTTTGCGCAGTGCGATAATAATAATGCCAACGCACAGCTGGAGAACAACAATATCAGCAACGTGAAGGTAAACCGAACAAGAAAAAGACACGCATCTCTCTTCGTTGTTCAAAGTTGAAGTTGATTTGTTTGCACGCCTTCATAAGGTGATCTTTGCTCGATACTAATCTGTGTATCCCACAGCTGGATATAAAGTCTACAACGACTACGGCTACGACGGAGTCAGCTGCTGGAGCACCCAGCGTGGATCTGCTGAATTCGCTTGTGGCGCCAGCAGCGGTGCCCTCATCCATTGGGGTGCGCAAGATTCAGCCCAAGAAGGGAGCAGTAAGTAAATGCCGATAATCTGAAATGATAAATAATCCATATGCACATCCTCACCGATTAGTTGGGTGCACGCAAGGTGGGCGGATTGGGTGCAACGAAAGTGACGGCCAATTTTGCGGACATTGAGGCGCGTGCGAATGCGGCAAATGAAAGTAAAACGGCAACGGCTGCTGCCCGGGCAATCGATAAGCCCCAAACGGCCGAGGAGGAGATGGAGAGTGTGGCCAGCATGCGACTGGCATATCAGGATCTGTCGCTGCAGAAGACGCGCGAGGAGGCCAAGCTGAAGAGCATCGATCCCGCCAAAGCCAAGCAAATGGAGCGACTGGGCATGGGCTTCAGCCTGAGGGGCTCTGATGTGGCGCACTCGGCCATCAGCGACATGGAGACCATCCAACAATCGTCTGCACCCAAGGCTAGTGCCCAGAGCAAGCTGGCCGCCCTCGAAAACGATAACTTTTTCAGCGACCACTCGTTGAATTTGTATGGCGTCAAGAAGCCGGAGAGCAGCACCAACAGCAGTAGCGGTGTCAGCAAGCTGGACAAATTTGAGCTAGATGCTCTGGGCTATGAGACGATTGAGCCCATTGGGGGCACGCACAGCAACATTACCTCAATGTTCGCGGCCAGCAGTGATTACGACAAGCCCAAGGCAAACAGCAGCAGCAGCGGATCAGCTAGTGCCTCCGCCTCCAATCGGAGTAAAAGCAAAATAGGCAATAATAGCAGCAATGATCCTGTTGAGGCACAGCAAAAGTTTGGCAACTCCAAGGGCTTTGGCTCGGATCAGTTCTTTGCGAGCGAACAATCGCCAGCTGATATTAGCGCGAATCTGAATCGTTTTCAGGGCTCACGGGCCATATCCTCCTCGGACTACTTTGGCGATGGTACGCCAGGCGGCGGAATGAGCAATCGTAGTAAGAATGACATATAAATGAATCAGCAAATTGTTGTTAAAGATCATTAATACATATTTACTCGCGCTTGCAGGCAGCAGCGGCGGCTACTCAACAGCGGTCAACTTCAATGCGCCGGATCTGGATGATGTGAAGGAGAGTGTGCGTCAGGGCGTCCACAAGGTGGCCGGCAGACTGAGCAATCTGGCCAACGATGTGATGACATCGCTGCAGGATAAATATGGTTACTGATAGCGGAGCCAATTCCAATCGCTCCCATCTCAAGCATAAGTGCAAAACAAAACAAAAGTTATAAACAATTCCAAGCCACTAGCTGTGTAGAGCGTTCAGTTAGAGAATCGATAACCCCAAGATTCTTATATAAAAAAGAAAAAAGCAAAAACAAAAAACAAAAACGGAAAAAAATCCAATAATATAGACCACAAAGTTGGGAGTAGTGTCTTTAGTATCCATTCAAAGATTGTACAATTTGCGCCTTATATGCAGTTGAAAGAAACGTATATTTAACTAAACCCATGATGATATCACAATTGAGGAACAACCATTAGCTCTTAAGTCGAATCGAACTACGCTGATGTTTTTTGTATGCAACTTTTGTTTTCTTTTTATTTGTAATTTTTAAATATTATTATAACTATATAAAGGCATTTGTAAATTGCTAAGTTTGTAATCTTTTTGTTAAACTTTAAATTTTCGGTCCGTTTTCTGCGTTTGATCTGCGTTTATTTTGTTCACAATTTGAAATTTTAAAGGAACAAAAGAGCATATGAAATAAACTCGATATTCAATGCGTGTGGCAAAAATATGAAACTATTTTTTGTTATAATCAAAACTCTTTATTTTTTTAAAACAGATAGAAATTTTATTAAAATGCGCTGAAAAACGTTGACAATTTGACTAATAGTTACAAGACTTGTTGTTTACAGACTCGGCGCAGACTTGCTGCAGTTAAGCAAGAATTGGTGGTCAATCTTTAAGTGGAATGATAAGAATCAGTCGTGCAGCATGCGGGCGGCTTTTTGGGGCAGCTGCCGCTTAATGGCGACGCTTGCTGGGACCGGGACGGACACGGGCACGTACAGAATCTGGGGAGCCGTAGGCGATGGCATGCGAGGTGGCTGAACCGCCCTCACCCGTGCTGAACGAGTTGGCAATGGCGATGGCGCCACCGTTGGTGCCGCCAAAGTCAATTGGGAAGAAGGTGCCGGCGGGCAGAGGGGCTGGTTTCTTCGCGGGTTTTTCAGCTCCAGCGACGGGCTTCTTGGCAACTGGACGGCGAGCGTTGGGCACGCGAGCGGGATGCTTGGCCACTGGCTTTACGGGTTCGGCAACGTCCTCATCATCCTCTTCGACATCGTCGGCAACCGTGTTATCTGTGTCCTCGTCCTCAATGGTCGCGATTTGAGCCTCCTCAGCATCTTCGGCCGACTGGTCCAGTTCGACGATGACCTTCTTCTTGGCGGGCAGATAACGATTGACGGGAATGACGGGAGCAACGGGCGCAATTGGTGCTGGAGCGGGCAGCTCCTCCTCCTGCTCAAAGGCGACCTGGACAACGGCGGGCTGCTCAGCAGTGGGGACAACTGGGACAGCTGGGGCAGCTTCCTCGGCGGCAAAGTTAAAATCGCGTGGCACCTTGGCGGCATCGTCGCTCTCTGAAACCACAGCGGGCTGAGGTTCAACATCGGCGGTGCTGCTGCTGCTATCGCCTTCGATGGCAATCTGCACCACGGGCACATCATCGGGATAGGCCTCGGCCAAGGAGCTGGCACCATGAGCACCGGCAGCGCTAAAGGTATCATCAGATTGGGCGCTCTCCGCGCTGCTGTCATCCACACTGAGTGCCACCTCGGTCTCTGTGTGATCGCAATCTTTGTTAGATAACCACAGGGAATATCGATTTGAGTTAGTCGGGATTGTTAGTTGGGACTGAGTTTGGCTACCGCTTACCCTTCAGATAGGTGCCAGTGGCAACGGATTCACCAGCCACCAGTGCGCTGGCCGCCTGAGTGGAGCGTGCATGAGTGCGTCCGGGTTGCACATACTGCATATACATAATCCTCTGCTGGGGCGCGGCTCCGTACCATTCGGCGGCAGCGGGTTGCTGGTAGTAGGCCATTCCTGGAACAAGGTATTGCCGATCTTCAGTGGTGAGCGATATGGTTATGCGAAGGATATGTTTATGGAACGAGATGAGATGCGAGAATGACATGCGATGTCAAATTGAAATCAAATATGAGATACAAAATCGCTGAACTGGAATTAATCTTTTTTAACTTGTACAAAGCTGATATTCTACGGACTCCTTCTGAATCACATGTGCACAGATATATTTGAGTTATAGTGAGAAAATGTTAGTGTGTTGATAAGTGATCCTTAATTGCTATTTGTATCCTTGCGAAATCTGTGGCACTTGTATTAAACTCACTTTTCCTGGCAGGCAGAGCATCGCCGCTGGCCACAAACCCGACGACGATCACCAACAAAGCAAACGCAACACTGAACTTCATGTTGATTTCGATGTTTTGTGTTGTTTCTTGATTAATTTCTTTATGTTAAATCCTTTGTAGGTGTTGGCAAATTATGCTAGCTGATGCTTGATTAGAGAAACGCGAACTGATCACAGCAGGAGCTAAACTTGACAGTTAAGTTTCCACCAAAGAAGTGATGACTGAATAGCGCAGCGCGTTAGATTTATATACGAAATCAGATTGGCAAAATACAAAAAAGAGGCGTACAAAACGAGCATAATGAGCTGCGGCTGCGTATTGCTAAAAACTCGGATATACCCAAAGTGAGGCCCCAGCTCATCTGCTTAGTATGCATCATAGGCACTCCCTGGAACCGAGTCGACTCGACTCGACTCGAATCGAGTCGAGACGATCCGAACGTGTTGCCTGAAACTGAATTTGCGTTATTGAACTGCAGAGCAGCAGGTACAGTATACATCTTGTTGTGTGGATACGGGTGTCATTATATTCGGCATATTGCACGTTTCAGCTGTCAGTTTATGGATCTCCTTATGCCATCAAACGAATAAGATCCATTTCAAAAGGAATTTCTCAATTGCTGAACTACATTTTTAATTATGGCATTTTGTATTCTTATTATTTGTTACGCATTTTAGCAATAACAATCAAATTTGCCAATTGAATTTTAAGGTCATTTTATGAACCCGTTTTGGACATTGTATGAAATGTAGAAAAGAGTAGAAAACTAAAAACAAAAAACAAAAACAACTACAAATCGAGGTTTTGCGGGTGCGTGTGCCGTTTATGGTTGCTGATAAAAGGGAGCCGCATAGAGAATTAAAATAAAGCCCAAAGACATGTAGTGCATAAATAAGCAAATAGCTGGCGAGATGGTCGCCAACCGAACGGAAGAGGAAACCGATGTGGAACTCTGTGATTCATCCTGATACAGATATAAATAGTAATTCTCGACCACCACCACCTCTTCGCTGTCAGTGGAGTTTCTACTTCTGGCCTGGGCGCCAGCTGTTTCCTTTTAAAAGTCAATTATTGCAGTTGCGAACCGCTCTCCCTACTCCCTTCCTCCGCCAGCGTCAATACGACGTGCATTCCATCATTAATTGAGCGGTGTCTGAGGAACAGTCTTAACGGCTGTTGCCTTGTGCTGAAGGCTCCAACTTTCAGCTGCTTTTTTGCTGGCCCCCTATTTGCAAATGCATTAATCATACGCAATGCGCCACCTCTCACATGAGTAAAGCTATGCTTACATTTTTTACATTTACTTTTTTCCTTTGAAAATCAACTGTATGGCAATTTAATTTTTTTTTTTATGTGAAAGAAGGTGAAACTTGGTTAGTTTACTTTTCACTTCTTTCCTCTCAAAACAAAGATATGATAAATGTATATAATTATTCTAAATAGAAAGAAAGAGGAATTTCTTCTTCGCTTTATTCGTGTATGTTTTTTTGTAACATAGAATATGATAAATTTGATTATTATTTTTTATATATTCGAGGCAAGAAGACTTCTGATGCCATTTACGATTGTGAAAAATAATTTTGTAAGTTTACCCAACTGAATTCGAATGCGTGTAACGAATATATTTTCGTTCTTTAATTATTCATAAATTAAACACGTTGTCTGATTGAATATAATAGAAACGGATTAAATTCCGAGCATGTAGCACCATACATAATTCGAAATTAGAAAGCTAAAGTGTCATGAATATTTAATAAGTGATGGGCGAAAAAAGGTTACCCAACTTTATGATGCTCATATTTAGATTATTAAGTGCTCTGTGTTGCAAGTGGCAGTGGCGCCCCAGACACACTATGAATGGTCATTTCTATTTATCCAGCCCGTTTTATGATTTTTGGACAAAACCCATGCCTAATTACCAACTTTTTATTCAAATGGCTAAAACGCTTGGGACCCAAAAAAAAAAAAAAAAAAAACCAGGGGTGCATGTGCCCAGAATGTTAATGACTAGATTTAAGTGGGTTCTACGCAATAGTTTAGTCCACAAGATGCCGAAAAACCGAAAGCAGAGCCAACCCACTTAATATCCTGTTGAACACCTGTTTATTTGTTGCCGCCACTGGGCACTTATGCAAATCGCCGGCCACTTTTCGAGGCAGTTAGCATTTTACGTTTCATTTAATTCGCGCATTTAGAACACCCAAGACCATTAAAACGAACATCGAATGCACTAGATAGCCAACCTCCTCGACAAATAGAACAACATGTTTTGTGTTTTGTGTTTCTAGCTGAAAAAAAAATATATAAATATATGTATACGCGCATAAACATGCAAAGCGAGAAAACAGACAAAAAAAAACCCACTTAATGTACGACATTATTGGCGATACGAAAGCGGAATTTCAATGGCATTTGCGCGGTGCTTAAAAAGCAATTTGGAGATAAGTGTGCAGATGCCAAAAATCGAGCACCCGTTCTGGATAGTTTCTTTTTGGGTAGTACACTATATTGCAAACCAATTGGGATGACATTTGGTTCACACTTGAAGTCGTGCATGCGTGCACACATACATAAATACATACGTACATACGTGCATACAAACATACATATACTTTTTATTATATTTTAATTTACAATTAAATGGCACATGCCGTTCAAATTGCATTAAAAATACGAAACTGACATTTAACACTTGGCGTGCGGTTTTCGACGGGCCTCATTTGGGTGGCAGCGCACACAATGGTTGTAGACCATGTGGCATGGAGCTGGTGAGCGACATTTCATCTCGCCGGAGAATGCAATTAATCAGCGTAAATTAAAATAAACTTAATTTTGTGCAGCCGTCATTGCGGTGCATGCAATTTAAGCAATCGTTTTCTTATTTTAAGTCCCCAACGAAACATTATTCGCTCAAAATAGTGCTAAGGCAGTAAAAGTAAATTTCAACTGATGTTGCATAGTCATGCATAGTATTCAAGTTTCGCATTTGCATATCAATATAGAATTGTAGACAATTATTCGTGGGATTTGCATAAGCACGAGCAACATATAAATGTAATAAAATTGTTTTTAATTGAAACAGAAACTACGCTAAAGTAGTTCGCAGTTGCATTACAATTGAAAGCGTAATTGAATTGAGCCACGCAGGTGTCTCATTTTTCAAAACCCATAAATTTCAATGGAATTGCGTTATAAAAAAAAGTAACTTCACACTCGACTTCAACCACAGGGCGAAACTCTGCACAGCTGGTCACAGCAGTGATTAAGTGCTGGACAGTTCCAGAGCCCGGCCAGGATATGTGATGGCGGAGCAGGAAGAGGATTTCTAGTTGGACGGGCTCGTTTTCAATGGTGGTCAGCAGTGGTCATTTTTCTCGCCGCTTGTCACTTGAAAGTTGGCAATTAAATATTTGTATGCACTTGTTGTAGTTGTTGCCTATTTTTATTTTTTGTCTCTTTGTGGATATAAATTGTTCCGAAATAAAAATGCAACAGATGTTCTTAGCGTGCCTCCGGAGTAAAGTCACCAAGGCGAGGCGCCACATGCAAAGCAGTTGCCAACTCCACCTTATTCACAATTTATTTTCACACTCTCGAGGACAACTTTCGCAAGGGTGCCACATGGCCGCAGGTCCTTTACATATATATATATATATATATGTATCTGCGCAGTCAAGATGTTGCCATTTTGCATGTCTGCAGCAGCTTTAATGGCTTCATATTTCCTACAAAATTAGAGAAGTTACTTTTGCTAACATTGCGTGCTGGCCACTCGGCAGTTGCAGCAGCTTCTTCGTCCTCCACTCTGATCTCTGCCAACCTTTCGAGTTGTATTTTGCCGCCACGGGTCCAACTTTGCAACGCTGCTCATTATGTGCCCCGCACACCGGATACGGAAAGCAGAGTGCTGTCTACTCCATTAAATTGTAATTTTTGGCAACATTTTCGGTTTGCATAAATCTTGGGCCCGTGTGGCGTAGTTTCTTGCTGCCTTTTGGCTGGCTGTTACCCAACCAGTCGTCCCCAGTGTCCTTGTGTTGCACGCGCACAAACAAAACATTTGCTCATGTTTCAAGTTTATTAAAAAGTACTCAACATATTATGGTTACTTAAACTATTAAAATAACAATGCCGAGACTCTCTCGCTCTCCGACTCTCTCCCCCTGTCTCTGTCTCTCTTTCTTGCTCTGTCTCTCTGTGTGTGGCTGAGTGTGACATGTCCTTGGGGAGACTGTGCCATCGTTTGGCTGCCTCCTGCAGATAATGTGTAAATAATTTGAATGCAGACAATGAGTTCAACTGTTGGCAAGTGCCGCAGTTGCTGTTCCTGGACAACTGCATTGTCTATGCATCCACTCAAAAAAATATATGCCATAGAATATTGTTGAGAATTGTCGGAGAATTATGACTTGCACATTACAAGCCTGATAAATTTATGATTTAAATGGATGAGATAATTTTGAATAATAATATAATATGCTGAACATTATATTTTTTTCTAATTGAGAAAAAGGAAAACACTTCTAAGCAGAAAAAAATCGGATTTCTTTGGGATTATTGATTTCTAAATTGAAAAAAAATACTTCTATTAGCAATTCCGATTTCTACTTTTCACTGCTTTAGTTCCGATTGCAATATGAACAATCCCTTTAATTATCAAAATAAAGTCGACCCACAAAAAATAGAAAAGGAAAGCACATCAAGTGTGATGGCAGAAACCACGTACACTATAAATCCATTTAAAATGCACATTTGCATATGTCAAGTGCGAATGGAGTGCCAATGATGACACCTCCACCAGTGCAGCCTGCCATTGCCCACTTTTGTTGATGCGTATTAAAAACACACTCAAATACTCGCAGCCCAGCTCCTTCTCCGTATCCTGCTCAACTTTTGCCAGCTGCAATGCTAATTACGAGGCAAGAGTTTTCATTACGTGGGCGGAGCTAGATAGACGGAATCACTCGAGTGCACCGTAATGAAATCTTAGCCAGGCGCTCGCTGGTCCTCCCCTAATGGCAAGCGCAAAATTAATTAGAAAATATTTACGTAGCACTTCAAAAATTGTGTGCGCCTCCAAGTAGGCAATGACATTAAAGTGCAGCGCTCTCTGCTCCCCACTCCCCACTCCCTACTCCCTACTCCTTACTCACTATTGACTATTCCCTACTCCCACTCGGCCCGGAGTGTTGCTGGTTGAAGAGAGTTGCAGCAATTTTGCATATATGCCCGTAAAACTTTGACAGTGCCATTTCAAGCGCGTGCAACTTTAACTCCTCCGTCCCTGTCCCCGTCTTGTATTTATTTGTGTGCGGCTAAAACATTAGTGGTCACATGTTGTTGTTGTTATTGTTGTTGTTGTCGTTGTTGTTGCCGTTTCGTGTCCAGTTTGTTGCTGTTGGTTTTGCTGCGGCTTTTAGGCAACCTATTTGTTTTGTGACACTATCGCCATTCGTTGTTCTTATCGCCCCGATTCAACCCAAGGGAGTCCGAGTCGCAGCCCGTTGCATTGACACATGCCCAGAGCAGGAGCAGGAGTAGGAACAGGAGCAGGAGCAGGAGCAGGAGCAGTAGCAGTCACAGGAGCTCGAGCTGGAGATGGAGCATTATATGTCCACCCTAAAACCCATTTCAACTGTCCCATTGTACTTTGTCACACTGCAATTGTTTTTCTGCTGCTTTTTGTCTACTGTTTTACCTGTTTCTCGTTTTTGTTGTACTCACTTCAATTTATTTTATGGTCAATTTTTGGGGTTTTGCCTTTTGCCCATTGTGGCCGAAAAACTTTTCTAATGAGCCTCATACGGATTTTGGGGCTGGTTGTTTCCTGCAGGATGCAACACAATAAGCATACATAATTGCATGTGTATTGCTTCCGCCTAACTGTGCTTTGATTGCCATTGGTTGGTGTGAACAATTCAACTTAAAGCACTCAAATATGTATCTTAACTCTTAAAAACATTTAAATATACTTTAAAAATATAACATTTTGTCCTGACAAACTGACTGATTCGTATGCTTGATAAGTCTAAAAAATCGGGAAGTTTATTTTTGGAATTATTACTCAATAAACTCAAGCAATCATTAGAAAGGCAGCATTAGAAAAAATAAACGTTTAAAATAAAATTCAAGATTTTAAAATGAATTTAATATTATGTTTACATTTCAATATGCGGATTGTCTTGTTTTATAATTTATTACTATGACTATTTTTGAGTACTTATATTATATGGCCTTAAAATGGAATTTAGTATGTTAAGCCATAATCAAAGCCAAGGTCTTGAGCCAGACCCAAAAAAAGGTCTATCGTTCGGTAAATTTCAATTGGGAAAGAAATCGGCGACATTTTACCAACTTGGCTTGGCTGGACAAGCAAAGGGACAACAATTGTGGCCATGATGGGAATAAGAAGGAGAATGAGAATGAGAATGGATATGGGAATGAGAATGAGAATGGAAATGGTAACGATAACGGGCAGCTGATGGCGATGAGGAAGCGTTGATGTTGATGACGAAAAAAGGGCAATTGAGGAGCAACAGCAGCACCAGCAGCTCGTATAAGGCTTTGAATTGATTTCACTTTACAGTGTGTGTGTGTGTGTGTGGTGTGTGTGAGTGTGTGTGTGTTCTTGCTCCATCGCACTCATATATGAAGCGGAAACGGAAGTCATGTTGTGCTGCAATGGCCGTCATACTGAAGGTAGACAGCTTTTTTTCTCCGTCGTCGTCATCGTTCTGTGTGTCTCTGGACGGGGTCTGCACGTCTGCGCAATTTCAAAGCAATTGCAAACGTTTACTAAGGCGCACACAAAAGTAAAGTACGAGTAAAGTAAAGTAAAGCGGAAGTGTTTTTCAAGTCTTTTAGCCTCTATCTTTTTTCTCTTTTATTGTGTTTGCAGCGGGTGAAAGTCTTTTTAATTGAAGTGGACACACACAAACACACACTCAACACACAGTTAGTGTATTTTATATTCAATGATGCACAGCAAGCGGTCAACGCCTTTGACTTCTTTCAAGCCGTTGCAACTAAAGGAGTTGCCTTTTCAAAGTGGCCACTGGCAAAAAGAAATGCAGAAGAAATATCAAAACAAGCACAGAGTCATGTAGAAAAGAGCAGTTGTGTATGTCATTAAAATGTACAATCTATTTTGCTTGCTAATTGGCACTTGGCATTGCCGGCTTTGTGCTCGAATGAGCGTCGAGACAGCCGGCCAGCCCAGTAGCCAGATCCTGGCCATAATCATTACTTGCATCGTGAGTCCCGCACTCGGGCAATTAGTGACAAGCCAAGATGCGGCAGCAAATGTTGCGTGAGCACTTAATTATGGGCAAGTGCTGATTATGGCCACAACTAAGCGACTGACAAATACTTGCATGCAACTGAAAATGCGACTCATAACTAACTAAGTGTGGCAGGGCAATAAATGGCACAGCGGGTCTCGTGTGGGACTCGTGCAATTATTGTTGCCTACTTAAAAGTTAGCATTTAAGCACTTTTTCAATGGCTATGCAATTTGTAATGTGTGCGATCAATTACAACAACTGAATGCGTACCCTCATTGCCAAAGCCAAAAACGGCAGTGCTACAAGCAATAACGAGTTGTGAAGCAGCCTCGCAATTCCCCACATGGCATACACTCAGAAGAACAAATGTGGCTTACAATATTCACATTTCTTTCCAAAATGCAGGAAGAAAGCACATTTTAGAGATAGCTCAAATATTTTTTAATAATATTGAAGAAATTTGGTCCACATTTAATTGTTTATTTCTTCATATAGAAACACATATTTGTGAGCAACGAATTGTCTTCATGTCTCTATTGTCTTTGCTATTATCTTATTTATTATATTATCTCTCATATAACTCAGAGCATTATAATAATAATTTAAGAAAGAAACTAAAAAAATACGGCAAAGCTTTTTGTAGAAACCAAAGAAGTGTTCTTCTTTAAAGATTGTTCTTATACATTTTTTTTTTAAAATTGTTTTAAATATGATAGGTTTTGGGGCATTATATTTTTTTCGAGTGCACTCCATACCACATTTATTCCCTATAGTCAACCCACTGCATTTCCCACAGTCAAACCAAACTGAGCCACAAAAGTCAAGCCCCATGCACAAGTGCGTGTGTGTGTGTGTGTGTGTGTGTGTGCGAATGGGTATGGGTGGGTGTGTAAATGTGTGCGGATGGATGGTTTCCACTTTGCCCAGTGAGTCAGTCAGGCAGTCAGCCTGGCAGCCACAATCCTTCATTGTTGTTGCAGGCAGGCAGCAGCGTTGGCGATAAAATAAATTTGCATATGAATTGAGAATTAAGAACATTTTGCACATCGTCCTGCGCTTTGGCAACACCTCCTGCAGCCCTGCATCCCTGCAATGCCAACCGGTTGCCATTTTTTGATTGGGTCGCTATTGGATGTGAGACAGTTGGGGGGATGGGTGGCGACGTGTTGCCATTGTGGCTGCTGTTTGGCCTTTGAATTAGAATTTACACACAAACACACACACACACACATACACACACACAGTCGACCCATCTGAAAGTGTGAATGGCTTATTTCCTTGCTGCTGCTTTTGTTGTATTTATTGTTGTTGTGGCTGCTGTTCCTGCTCTTTTGACCGCTTTTCGCCAATTTCCATTTGCATTTGGCCTTTTTGGCGCACAATTTTTGCACGCTTTGCCTCTGCTGCTGATAGAAATAAAAAACAACTCGTTAGCCTATTGAAATTGAAAATGTTTTTGCCTGATGCGATAAGAATGTGCAGCGGATTATAGTGTATGTGTGTGGGCCTGTCGTAACTTTGTTATGGCTTGCAAAGTTATGGGTCACAAATTTGGGACCATGCATGTGGGCTCTGATAATTGGATCTCGATGTGCAGCTTTCACTTGATAAGCGCTGCTCTAAATTTTGAGTATAGGTGAATATTGTAATAAGATTCAAATGGAAATGATTTCAAGATTAGGCGTTTTTTAAAAATCATTGCATGATACATTTTCTTCTTAATTCTCTTTTAAAAATATAGTAACAATTTTTCACAAGCTGAAAAATTCTTTTTAATACTTACTCGAAACGAAATTATTTTAGTGAACTCAGAAATTGATATATAAAAGTATTTGTAAAATACGTTGACCGACTGGCCATAACCTTTATCTACGGTTAATATATAGTTAGCTCAATTTCTGTGGTTGAGTGAGCTTGATAAAATTGGTTAGCAAAAAGATTTATCTACAACCGAAATATTTGTATTTAATAAGATGTACAGATTTGGCAACTATGAACTAACAAATGTAATATCGGCGCAATGAAATTTGTGGTCAACTTCACACTGAAAACTTTTTGTTCGGAGAGAAGTGTAAATCTATCCATTGATTTTGAATGGGATGCTCGCCCACCTCTGGCCATACAAATTGCATTTACAAACAATTAGACAAGTAAAACTCACGTACATTTTTCGCAGCAAGAGGTGCAAAGGCCCACGGGCTCCGCAACGGTAGAGGTAAATGGCAAGTGGTAACTGGCAAGTGGTAACTGGTAACTGGCAAGTGGTAACTGGCTGAGAGTGGAAACAGCCCAAACAATTGGTCGCCTTGTTTTATTGTGGGGTATTTGTGAAACTTTCGACATGCTCATAAAATTGCTCGTTTAACTCATTTAACTTTTTTCGTTCTTTTTCTTTTGTTTTTATTTTGCAAGTTTATTTTTATATTTTTTTTTTTAGAAAGTTTGCATAAATTAAGGCAACAAAAAGAGTTAATAATGCCAGAAGGCAAGCATCGGTTGTACTCGTAGTAGTCGCATAACAGGAGCTGGAACAGAAGCAGGAGCAGGAGCTGCAGCTGGATTTCGGCTGGGGCGACAATGAAAATAATTCAATTAAAACACTTTTCCACTTGGCGCCCTCGCATGCCAAGTCACAATAACGCCGCCCAACTAAATTAACACACATAGAGCACACAACCAGTAACCCCTTAGCCCCCTTTCAGCTATCCTCTCACTTCATGTGTGTGCATTGCATTGCCCGCGGGCATTTTGCATAAAGTTTCGCCGGGTTCCGCTTTTCTCCTTTCATGTGGTCAAAGTTTTTGGGCCAACCCCTCAGCGACATCTATGCCGTGTTTACTTTGGTACTTAGCCACAGTTGTAGTTGTTGATGGTGTTGGTGTTGATGTTGGTGTTGGTGTTGGTGTTGGCCTAGCTGTTGCTTAAAGCCACAAAGTAGCTTTTGGTTCCACAAAATTTAAATGTTACCCTGGCTAAGCCGAAGAACACAATCCAACTACAGTGCCCCTGATGTCTGTGTCTCTTTCGGTTTCAGTTTCTGACTTTATGTTCTGTGTTCTCTATCTGTGGTTAGCTGGGTGTTTTGTGTATTATTTTAAGATTTGATTGGTTGGGTTACGCTTGTGTTGATTTTGTCCTGGTCCTGAAGTCATTTACTGGTACGATTCTGACTGCTGGTCTGGTTGGTCAGTTGGTTTCCACACTCAGAGAACACTCAATGTTCTGTTCTCAATGACATGTCTTCTAGAAGCAGCATTTCAAATTTTAAGTAAAAATTCGGAAATATTTAAAATATTATACAATTTTAGAATATTTCTGGGTAAATTGAGTATTAATAAACAAAAAATAATTCTAATTTATATTTAATTTAAGAGCTACATACTTCAAATATAAGTGTAGATCCTCGCTTCAGAAACTGATTGGCATTTTAAAGTGATGCTCAAAGAATATGAGATCTGGCTGAAAAGAGGAAAACATGATTAGCAAAAACTATTGACTAGTTGTAACTCAACATGCATCAATCATGATGTAAGTCAGTAAGCTGCCATGGAAACAAAATCATGCAAAGCCCTGCGCCAAATAAAAACTTGGTTCGTTTAATTGGCCACTTCAAAGCCAAAAGCCCGTGCGGCAATTTGTAGAAAATATTTTCTTGATTTTTATGCACATTAAACCCTTTAATGCAGACACATGGCCACCATTTGCAGCAGTTTAAGTCCATTAAAAATTGTTTTTCCATAATTTTTTGCCCAACATTCAAACATTCATAGCTCGCATCGACTGTTTCACTAGCATCGCTCGTTAAAAATCAATCCCCAAGCGTCCCATGCCCAGTCGGGCTGGGATCCAGCATTGGTGTATTCACTGGGTGGAAAGGGATGTGGGTATTTAGGGAGATTCCGGCTGTTCAGCGTGTTGTTGCGAAGGTGTCGCGGACTCTGCCCCGTCGCGGTCAATATGAGAGACTATAAGTCTATATAAGCGCCGACGCCATAGCCATGTAGCTGATATCTTTCGCTAACGTATCTGTGTGTGTGTGTCTGTGTGTGTGTTTGTGTTTGGGTGTGTGACATGTGACATGTGTATGGGTGTGTGAGGATGCTGCTGTTGTGAATATATGGGAATTTGTTTTGTCATATCGTTTCGCTCGAATTTGTGTTTTTTACTTTGTTTTCATGGACTGTGCGCTATAAGTGGGGCTATATGAGAAATGAGGGACAATTTGTAAGGTAGCAATAAATAAATAGAAATTCGATCCGTGAACTTTTTCCCTTTTGTTTACTCAAACATTTTCACTTATTCTTCGGGAAAACCGCACCTAAAATATGAGAATAATAAATAATTAATTTGGAAGTGGTGGTAAAAATATTAAAAAAAAAAAATATTTTCAAACGTATAATTTTTCTTTCTAATACAGAAGAGATTTAGCTTTTAAAACTACGCAAATTCTAAACTTTTTGTTTGAAGGTTTTTAAAATCTGTTCTTCGATTTTCTTGACATTTTAATAATAATATGAATTTGATTCTAAGATTATTGAATTTTATCCAACATGATCTTTCTCGTTTTCTATATTGTCCTTTATTCTTGTTGTAGGAGCTCCAGAAGTCTCCTTCGCCCCAAAGAGACTCAATACGAGGCTCATTGAAGCGCAACATCCAATCTACGTAGAGCTATAGATTTGGCTATGACTGTGGCTATGTGTGTGTCCGTGCCGAAAATGTGTCCAATGTAACGCCACAACAAAGAACGTTAATTGACGCCAAAATGCTGCTGTAAAAAAAGTTAAACTGAAAGCAAATACGAAAAATCTCTTGTAAAAAAACAGACAAAAACAATAGAAAAGAAACAAAACGAAGAATGTGTAAAAAAAATTTGTCCAGTTGGACACATTTTGTAACAAGGCGATACGAGGTGCAATATCGCCAAGGTGGTTTCGTGCTTCTCCTTTCTTGGCTGCACAATTTAAATTCAGCCCCAGACTAGCGGCCCAAGTGGCTTGATTAACCCAAACGATACGACACGGGGGGTGGCGGGTCGGTCAACGGAGGAGGTCCTTTGCGAGTGGGCGTTGTTGAATCAGCACACGTGATTAATGGTCTTTAATTATGTCAGAGCGCGACGCCGACGAACTGCCCAACCACTGGTCATTGCTTCAGGATCGGGAACGATCCTTGGCCAGTTAAACGTTTGACATTAAAAAATTGACACCGTTCGGGGTGAAATGTTGCCGACATCTATGGCGTTCCGCCTGACAACTGTCTGGCACACGTAACCGAGTTAAAGTTGTCGTTGGGGTATGCCACGTTTGGGGCACAAAACACATTTGAAACACACATAAACAAAGTCCGTGCTCAACTGGACAGTTCCAGCCGTGATTGTGGGTGTGTATTGGTATGTGTGTGTGTGTGTATGTGTGTGTGAGTGTGTGTGTGTGTATGTGAGTGTGTGGGCGTTTGTCTCGCTTGTCGCTTTTAATGAAAGCGTCATAAATTATGTTGCAGTTGACGAAAGCAACAGCGAGCGAGCCAGCAAGTTGCCCAGACTGTGGGTGGTCTGAGCACTGCTCGTTGCATACTTAGCATATGGGCAACATATGTGCGTCCCGTTCAACGGCTGCCACAAATGGAGTTTGCGTGAGGGCGCTTTTCGGGGAAATATGCCTCTCGAAATATGCTGACAACTCAAGCTGAAAATGTAGCGGATATTTATGAGGTAAGATGAAATACATTTAAAATTTACTAGCCGCTATTTTCCAAATTATTTGAAATGCGTTACAGCATTTTCCAACTTACAGCGAAACACAAAACTAGTTTCTCACAAACTTTATTTTAAGTTTAGGCTTACAGAATTATTTTATTGTTGCCAGTAAGAAACATATCAATTTGCTTTGGATTGTACCTTATTTATTTTATTTAAAACAAAATAACAGCCAAAAAAACTACGTAGAATGCATAAAATAAGGGCCAGCTTAAAATGAAATTCATCATCAATAACAATTTGTCGGGTTTCTCGTTTTCTGTATTTTTCCTCAGTGACGTTGTGTTGGAAACTTGAATTTCTTCAACGGAGCTAAAGTTATGTGACTCAAACACAAGACTCACACTTCCGTTTCTAGTTCTTCTGGATAGAAGTTTAATTTGTGTAGGCAAACGCCGAAGCAAATCTTTCGCTCTTTTGTCATGTGCAGGCGAGGGCACCAAGGCATGTGGCTGATTGTATCCAAGACTCCAGACGCCCAAGAGCAGCACCCAAATATGGGTATAATGCATATTTACAAGTTACGCGACAACTGTTTTTGATCAACTGTTGAAATTGTTGTTTGGAGAGACCTCAAAATGTTTTTGGTCTTCGAATATTCTCGCTTATAAATATAATTAACGTTTGACTTCTTTTTGGGTTCTTCTTCTTGAACTGTTTGTTGAGACAACAGGTGTTTTTGGATATTCGTTCGATTATCTTAACAACTTGTGGCTTCTTTGAGGCAGTGAAACAAATTAGATTAATTAACTGCGACGAGTATTGCAAAGTGACAGTTATTGAAAAGGGTATATTGAATATTATATTATCACTATTTTAACATCTCTTGAAATACCAAACCCAAATCACAAAAAAATTGCATAGTTTAAAAAAAAAGTTGCATTAATATTGTCGTAGTTGGGCCAAGAAAGGATTTGCACACAACCTCCCAAAGTCATACACAGACACACACACACACACACACATTAAGACAGTTGAGTGACTGTGTAGCAAATCAAATAATTATAAAAGTTGAGCAACAAGCCAGAACTCAGCCTTTGGCAATGTTTGGCCAAAACTTGAGGCATACGAGCAAACTTTTGCTCAAAGGTGCAGGCAAAACTTTAGCCAAGCCCAACTAGTAAAAATTCATTTAGGCGCATTTAGGCGGCTGTTAGGTGAAAGGACCAAAACCAGCCATACATATACCATTTACGTATATATATATATATGTTTGCATGACGAGTGAAAACATTTTTAAAGCCCAACTGCAATTTAAGCAGGCAAATCATATTTTGGGCATACATTTTTGTGCAGCCTCAGCGACGCCGGCGAAAGTTTTGCCCAGCAGCGTTGGCAAAAAAGTTTTCGTCGACGCCGCCGTCGCTGCTTCTTGGTTGGAGCAGGCTTCCTGTATGGTCCTGGCCCATCCTGCCTCTTGTCCCCTCTGTCTGCCAATTGTAGTTACAAAACTCCAGCGAAGCGTGTGAAATGCGTTGCAGCTCAGCCTTGGAGCACCAACACTTTGATGGATTTTCAACGCGAAATGAGAACGCAAAGCAACGCTTTGAGCTGAGAAGGTGACCAGACCACAAATTAAAGCAATGCAACTTTAACCACCCATTTTGAATCACTTATCACATTTATTATAACAAGGAGAAAATTGTATTTCTGCATTAACAATATATCAGCTTTATTTTGTTTTGTTAACTCTTCCAAGACGCAGGTTCTGTTGTTGTTTTTATTTTGGTTGATGTTTCTGAGACTTTGCTTTTTCCTGAATCTGGGGTTAGCGACGCCGACTTATGGATTTCTAGAACTAAAAATAGCTGTGCTCCTACTTTTTGTCAATTATCCACGGCCTCGGTTGTTTTTTACCTGAGGCTTCCGAGGCTTCGATTTCTTCTTAGCCTGTTTATTATTTTTACCCTTTAGTGGCTTTTTAGGCTGATTTTTCGAGTTCGAGGGACGTTTTTGGTTTGGTTGTTTTTCCTTTTCTTTTTGTTGAGGAAGCGGGTTTGATGGCTCCTTCGGTTGGGAATCCTCTGGTGTGGTGTATGTTGGTTCCAGGTCACCAACGATTTCCTCCTCTCCACTGCCATAGTAATCATCGTACTCGTCACTCAGCCCCCAAGTTGAAAGAAGCCAAATGCTTAGCAGTACCAAAACAACTCTCATTGCGATCAATAATGTTGAAGCTTAATACATTTCTGGGTTTATATGCACAAAAACTAAATACGATAGATAAGTAATTCAACAACCAGCTACTGTACTCAGGTGTTTAACTAGAACTATTTGTTGTTTAATTTTCTTTTTTTCTCTTTAACAAAACTTTAATTGATGTGCTTATGGGTAAAAAGTACGAAAAAATGAGGGCGTAGCTGTTAGATAAGGGAGCAAACAGTGTGATTAAACTTAGATGACCTCGATTCCCAATTGAATATAGTTGTTGATATATGTTTATATATATATATATATATATACAAAGTCTGATGCAAATTTGGTTCAAATGACCTCGAAATACATATTCGCAGACAAATACAGTATGTGATATGGGAATGATACACACGTAATGAGAACATTTCCTCATAGAGCATGGCTAGTCTGCAGTCTGCAAATGAACTGCTCAGTACGCAATACACAAGTATTACAGAATTTCGGATTTTTTAAAAGATACTTAAAATAATTTACACTCTTAATTATTTTTTTTGTATATTATTTATTGTGTACACAAAGAATTATCGGAGTTACGAATTATAATTCCATACATTGCTGGGCTTACTGTCTTCTTTGCACACGGGACCTATTCGGGCTCTGTCTCCTTACAGGGACATTTTGGCTTGCCTTATTCTGCTTCCTTGCTTGGTTCTGCTTCCTTGCCTGGTTTTGGTTCCGTGGCCGATTCCGAATATTTGGCCGTTTCGGTTTTTTAGCCGACGGCTTAGGTTTGGACTGTTGGTTTTTTTTTGCCTGCTGCTGGCGATTTGGAGGGCGAGGTTTAAATACAGCATTCGGCTTAGATTGTTTCGGTGGCGCTACATTTCCAGACGGAGCGGAAATCGGTTCTACTTTCTCTTCTTCTTCAGTATCATCGCCATTGTCGGACTCATCAACTTCTTCAGATTCTGTTGCTCCGTCTTCAGGCTTGTTGTCATTATTGTCATCACCATTATCGGCGTCATCAACTTCTTCAGGTTTATCGTCATTTTTGGGTTCAGCTACGGTTTGACCATTGTCATCACCTTGCTCATCGGTGTAATCTTCACCTTCGGCGTAATCTTCATCGTTATAATCAAATTCATCAGTCTCCGCACAATTTGAATTTTGGGCCAGAAGCAATACGCTTAAGAGCCCAAGTAGCAGTGCCAAAGAAACTCTCATTTCGCAACGTATAAATTTTGAAACTAAATATGTCATTGCGCTTATATAGGGGAATTGTTTTATTGAAAATATATGGAACCAGCTGCTTTACTTAGGTGTTATTTGAATAATTTTGTTGATATTTGCTTAGCGACATTGTTATAAAATAACTACATTTTTTTTTTGTTTTGCTACAAAGTATAAAAACGCGTGTGTTGTTGTATCGTGCTTTGAAATTAATTTGGAGGTAAACGGTTTAATAAACTTATTCTATTTACTCTGTTCTCATTGTTTTCAGCTGATTGTTTTTCCAATACAACGGAATTTTCAGACGATGTATTGGTGTCCCCAAGATTTTTGATCAACTTGTAAGTCTTTGCCTACTTTTAGGCACTTTATCAGCACATTAAACACACAGCTTTAGAAGAATAACCCACATCCGCCTCCTGCCCTTCATCAAACCACATATTCAATAACAGAGACACACACAATCGTAGAACATTTCAATTTACAGGCAGACAATTGGCCCGCTGCTGACTCTCTAAGGACTTGATTATGCCAAGGATTGTGCGCTTAAAAATGCTTTTCTTGTAGCAGCGCAGCCAAGCAGGAATCAAATCAAATAAAATATTCATTTTGATCTTTGAACTGTGCATAAATATGCACCCGCCAACTGCCACACAGATTTGCCAGCCATCTAGCATATAAAAATATATACGCACGTATAAAAATGTGGTTTGTTGCCGCACTTTATCATCATCCTGGCAAGGACGACGACGCGTCGTCAATATCCTTGTAACAAGGCAACAATAACAAAAAAAAAAAAAAAAAAAAAATGAAAAAAGAATAAAAGAAAAAGATAGCAAGTTGTAGAAAAAGATTCAACGCTGAATGAATCAGTATCAAAATTGTATCCCTTCCCCGTTGCCAGCTACCATTTTATTCTTTATTGTGGAGACGAATTGAAAAATTGATATGAATAGCTGCGACTTGGGATTAGGGCTAAGTGATTTACTCGAGACACTGTGGCATTCGAAACTTAAAATCGAGGGACCCCAGAATGGCTTTGTGTTTTCTTAATTGTTCAGGTTTGCGGCTACGTTTTCTCATCCCAATTATCCTTTTTCTTTTTTTTTTTTTGATATCGTATAACTGAATTTCAGTCTAATGCAATCCACTTACAATTGCTTTATCAGATTTACTTGCTACAAAATTGCATTTCACAAGAAACTTCAACTGCAGACCCGGCACTAAAAATGCCTTCGGCCATTTGGAAAAGTGGGCAAAGGTGTGGAGTGGATTGAGCCTTATTGTTGTCATATTTACTTTGCTGTCCTGCCTGCTCTTGGTTGCTTGTTGTCCTCCTGTCCTGCTATAGACTGCCGCAATCTGCCATCAATGTTAACTCTAAATATATATATAATGCCAAAGAGGATACCGTTTTTCTTGCCTACCCTCGAATTTGTCTTGTTTATCAGCAGTTTACCAGCATCCTTGGCTCTTGCATATGCTTTTCTGCTTTGCGGAGTTTTGTCAATTTTTGCGCTTGATTGTGCATTAAACAGAGTTTTTGATGTGTATTAACTTTTGGATATGTGAAATTAGCATTCGACTTCAAATAAAACTTTGGCTTAAGAGCAGCCACCATTTAACATTACTCATATAATGCTTATGCATATTGATGTTGTGTCGACATAAAATGTTCAATACGGAGTGAAACAAAATAAATACGATATTAGCAGCAGGGTGAAGACCATAAGTTACACTCAAACTGAATTGATTTTCATCTAATGAATCACCTCAATGAACAATTGCCGCCCAAATAAATAGGAGGAGAAAGGCAGATAGCAACTCCAAAGCAAAGCAGTTATAATTGTTTCACTCTACCGCAACATTGAGTTGGCCTTGTTTCGGATTTAAATGAGATTTGAAATGTGTAAAATGGCACTGGAAAACAAAAGATTTATTGCCCTGCACAAAACCCCAAATAGAAATGATACAGGCACCTCATGCTTCAGCCTTGCCCTGCTCCCGACTTGAGCGCATATAATCAACTAATTCAATAATCCAACAGGAGTCGTTGGGAGTGTGGGGCAACAACAACAACAACAACAATAACAATTCCAGGTTTAGCAGTTGGGGCCAAATAACATGGGACACTGTGATTTATATCCAGCGGGTGTGAAATACAGCAAAACATTTCCTGTACATTGTAACGAGGTAGAGGACATGCCTTGTATTCGTATCCTTGCAGCACAACAACAACTTAATGCGCAAAAGCAAACAACAATGCGATGGCCAGAAGAAAAATTGTTTGACCAAAAAAAAAAAGAAGAAAACAAAAACAAAAAACATACTAAAGAGAAATGTTACGTTTGATTTCTTTCTTTATACAAGTATATTGTAAGTACAAACCAGAGCAAAAATTGTTTAGCATGTCGTTTGCTATTCAAACAATTTGCATATCCTTTTAGTGCAGCCAGCGTACTTAAGAAAGCACCACAACCAGCAGTACAATAACAATAACAATAACACCACGACTTAAGTTCTGGGCAGGCATACCAACACGACAGTCAACCGAAATCCAATGTCAGCTCAAGAATTTGCAGACGAGTGACAGAGTTACAAAAAAAAAACAAAAAGGAAAAACAGAAGCAGAGTCGAATTGTATTTAACACGTACGAGGCGGTCACAGAGTGCGCCGCTTTAATGCCAAAGGGGGGTGGTGGAGGAGCGGGAAAGTGTGCTTTAAGGCATTCTGTGGAAAGCGAATGGAGGCATCGCATCGCATCGCATCGCAAAGTGCTGTGTGACTGTCGTCCTGCGTCCTTGTTCTCGGCCAGTTGCCAGCCATAATATTTATGCGCAGACGTTGCTCAATAAGCTGCTCAAGGATTTATTAGCCAAATGGACAGATTTGACTGGCTGACTGGCTGTGCCATATGTGAAGGTTGTGGCAGGCAGTGGCTTGGGCCATGTGTTGCCCCAAGAATGCACTGAAAGAAATTTCATTACATTTGAAGAAATATCATCGCTGCTTGGGGTTAGCATTTAATCAGGGTCTGCAGTTTGTTATATTATAGTTTTTTCAATTTTTTAATTTTATTTCACTTACTTCTTCCTTACTCTGCAAGTACTGAAACAGCATTAAGTTTAAATATTATTTAAATTTGCTTGTTAAGAAAGTTGGATATAATAATAAATTTTTAATGTATTTTAATTATTAAAAATTAAAGTATTTTAAAAATTTGAATTATTACAAACTACAAATAATACTCTGGAAAGATTTGACAAATGTACGTGCTTTATTTCAGCTGTCTTTACACTGTAAAATGGTGGGTTCAACGATGTAAATCGATGAAAAATACTTCACTGTTATGAATGCCTCATACTTTTGGCAAAGGTCAGTTACAGCTTTGAAAAATGTGTATTGTAATGTAAAGTTGCTAGCCTTAATACCAAATTAGAGATTTTCATTGCTCGATACTCAGCCAATAATACACATCGAATAGTCTCGCAAACTTCTAGCCAACTTATTGATGAATGCTTTCAAAATATTTGCATTGAATGGCAATTTTTCAAGATTTACAACTGGAATCAGTTTGCGAGCATAAGCTAAGCAGTTGCCAGCATATGTCTGTGTTCCTTGGTGTGTCAGGGTGTGTGTGTGGATTTGGGAGCAGCTGGCTATATTGAACAATGAATTTTCGTACATTGGAGCGTGAGAGCCTTTTCTGTATCCTTGTCTAATGGAGCTTAAATGGCCGTTGGCTTGACCCTTCAACTTTTTTCCACAAGTTTCGCAAGCTTAACAAAGTGAAAACAAATCCTTTGTGAGCGAAATGATTTTTTTTTAGGCTTACCATAATTTACATTTTTACACCGTTTTTTTTCTTATTTTTTTAAAGGGTTTCATCAATTGGTAAAAATATATTGATATGATTGATCCTACTTGACCAGATATCAACGCAGAAAAACAATATATGGACTTTTTGAGGATCTATTTCTCACATAAATTTCGAAATCTTATCGTGCTTCCAAATTTTCATGTAGTATATAAACAATGCGCAAAATGCTCTGTCTTTTAAAAATCGGTTACATTTTTGACAAAGAAATGAATCTGAAAAGTTTTGACCAGCCGTAAGTTACATAAATAGGATCTCTACTGAGAATATCATTTTAATCGTTGTCTAAAATACTTCTTAACTCTCAAATACAATTTGTTTATTAAATTCGATTGAGCTCGGCGTCAAACCAATAAGGTGTACAGAATGCACTCCAGGATTGGCGCGTCGTCTTTTTTCTTGTACTTTCCATAATATAAGCGAAGTCCCAATTGATAGTCACCCATGTATAGAAATGAGGGCACCAAACCCTTATCCAAACCCCAGTCATGCAAGTAGTAATAGCCTCTCTGAATGGGGCAGCTAGTCGCAAAATTACCATGCTTTAGCATGTCGAGGAACCAGCGCCTATAAAGTGATTCCTGCGAGCCTTTGATCATGGCACAGTAGCTGTTTATATTATGTTGAAATATGATTTGATAAGCCTTCTCCTTTGACGTACGAAACCCAAAACTCAAATGGGCTTTCAGGCCATTAGGTAATATGCTTATTATAATCGCATCAATGCTGGCTTTACTGTTGGCGAATTGAATTGTAAAATTGGAGAAGACATCACGTTTAAAATTACAATTGCCGCTTCTGAATTCCAGTTTGGTTGACTGCGAATATTATTTGTAAGTTTGGTAATTATAATAATAATTTAAATACACCAACATACCAAAATATTATTTGTAAATCCCAATAAAACAATTGTGATAAGCAATTTAGTGGTGATTGAAAACATTGTGCTTTATCGTAAAACAATTTCAACAATAGCTTGTTATTGAAATATAGTTCTGAGTTTTATTATCTCCACCGCTCAGCGGTGCGTAACCGGATTTGAGTAAGTAATTATGGCAGCCAAAATGAATGTAGTAATTTGACCCTTTTTTCATATATAAAAATATATGAATTTCACTGAATAATCATTTTCAATTGAAATTGTATCTCGTTGAAGAGTCAGTTCTTAAATAAAAAGCCAATGTTTCGTTTTATTATAAATAATAACTTTTATTATTTAACGTCAACTTCCAAAATACATTCAAGAATAAAGTCAGGATCTCTTCTTTCTTTCTTGTTCTGGAACAAAGTAATAGCAATGCGATAAGACCCCTTAAAAAAGAACGATGGAATAACAAGTCCCGAACCACTGTAATTTTTGATATAATAATGATTCGCCGGGAAGGGGCACCCACGTATAAAATTGCCATTTTTAAGGAAATTAGTAATCCATTTGTTGAACAAATTGACTTTTCGAACATTTAGAATAGAACACATGTCGAGAGAGTATTGATAAAAGCTTTGGTAGTTACTCGATTTAAGTTTACCGGAAAAGAACTCCATATTTAGCCGTAGGCCGGAGTATAATGGTCGTATCAGATCCACATCTAAATTCATCACGGAATTATTTATAGCAAGTGAGAAATTTTGTAAATAGTTCCGATTAAATTTATTACAGTTTGGTGGCTTGGAGGTGATTGCCTTTGTTGCCTAAATGCAAGAATTAAGAACTTTAACACACTAATACAATTTACAAAATATACGTAAAACTTTACCATTGTCGCACGCTTCATAACGCACATAATAATTAGTAATCCCGTTATAACCTTCATAATTTCGACTATTTGAAAAGAGTTTCGTACGACAAATGAGCAAGCAAGCTAGAATTTTATTCATAAGACATTTAAGTGCACCGGTGCATGTTAATTATTCCCTGATTGCATGAAATAATTGATTTCGTCGGATATTCTGGATAATTGTATATGTATTGCCTATAGCAAATCAGATTTGTGTAGTCAAAATAATAATCAATATAAGCACTTGTACTATGCGGATGAATAGTGTACAATACAAAGCAAGTGGTTTAATTCTTATCGGGATATTTACAAAGTGTTGTGCAAATTTTCAATGTTTGCACACATACATTTTGGCAATGCGCAATTGTTATTCACACATTTATTGGTTCCTCAATTCCTCAATAAACTTAACAGCTTCAATATCTCAATAGCCATTTTAAGTCGCATAAATCATACAAAATGCTCACGAAATCAAAGCGATTGTCACCTCGCTGGGGAGAAATAGCCAAAAGCGATTTTAAAATTCGCAAACTGTCACAGAACACACAATAAACACGACGCAAGTCAAAAACATTTCATTGCAAATATATTGAATATTAATTTTTTATTTGAGCTGCCTGCTTGGCTGCTTGCCTGCTGTCTATATTCCGATGGCCCATTTGACTGCCCATTTTAATTCAATTTGTACAATATGCCAAAAAATATGCAAATTGCCACTGTTGAAAAATACGAACAATTCTGTTGATAAATGACATGTTGGATGAGAATATTTCGAAAATGACAGTATTAGACAATTTCATGGCAATTATCGTGCACAGATATCAATACAGAAAAACAAAAACAACCGTTTTGTATTATATTAACTACTTGAGTTGATTTCGATAGCATCTTTGCGCACTTTTGAGCTTTAGCTATGAGTGTGGCAAAGAAATATCAATATCAACCCAGTAGAGTGTGCATTCCATCAGTTTAAATGCATATTTAATTATTGATGATCTTTTTTGTTAAAATCACTAACGACCCCGTTTGGACAAGGCTTACATACCCTTGTTAGAAATTAGTAGAAATATATTTTTTTTTGTTTGCGTTTATTAGCAAATGTGATTGCTCGTTTACACATTAAAAGGAAAACTGATAGACAAATAAAAAATACCATTGAGACATTGAATGTGCTGATTTCAGATAAAAACTTTTTGCAATTAAGTTAGTTTTTGGCGCTCAGTTTAGCGCCTCTTGGGCAGCAAGGCAAATATGCCGGGCTTAAGATTGTTTACATCCTGAACAGTGAACACGCCATCAATTTGATCATTCATGATGAGAGTGCGCTTCTTGCTGGCATCCAGATGTTGGGCGTTGAAGAGAATTTCGAATTCGAGATCGGGCAGAATGCCTGTGGTTGGATCCTCTGGCCACCAGAATTTGTTGACGTAATAGGAGCCCTGCAAATGGCGATTAAAACGTAAGTGATGAATTCTGTATTTGCCCTAAAAAAGTCGACGGAAGCCAAAAGGACTATAGAGAGAGAGGAGGAGAGATGCAATTACTCACCTTCGCAATTGGACAGGTTTCGATAATTTTGCCGAATTCGCGTACGAAACCGTGAACAAATCGTCCCACTGGTGATTTGTTAGCAAAGTTTAGAATGCGACAAATGTTGAGAGTGGTGTTCAGCGTGGATGTGTAATAAGGATCCTGTTTGTTGGTTATGCGCACCTCCAAATGTATATCTACATCATGCAGCTCCTGATGCACCTCCATGGAGAAGTTCAAATGCGGATCCGAGTTGTCATAGACAATCTTGTGACTAACCATCTTCTCTTCACTCCAGACCTTGATGTCCTTGAACTTGGGCCGCATCATTTTCTATCGAATGCAAAGTTGATTTTATTTATAATTAAATTTATATTTTTCTGTGTGCTCACCTCAGCCAAGTTGCCATGGCAAAGAGCCAGAAGGATCTGGACCACAAGCACTGCGTAGAACAACATGATTTATGATGTCTGTCAGTTCTCAATAAATAACACGCTATATATAGTTTTGAAAACTTTAAAAAAATAATTTGAAATCGATGCTATCGGATAAGTGGACTTGAAATAAAATGCCTGAATGATTTTCAAATGGTTTCAATGTCACTTTAACGCACTTAGTTGACTAAATTTGCCATGGTAATGTTTTGATTTGATCGGAACTCTTAATGTATAGTGTAATTTGACCTCTATGGAGGCTTGATCATTAGTACTTTAATATATTATGACCACTGACTGACTTAAGCATAACCAGTAAATAATTGAACGAAAATGCGTTCAGTTGTTTTTGAAAGTTTTTCTTTCCCGGCTCTTATACTATTACTAAGCTGCCCCACAATATTGGGATGGGTAAGTTAAGGGATCAAAAGAAAATTGTTTTTATTTTTGGAAAATCACTATTTCATCTACATCTTCATCTTATTTCAGCGTTCATTCAAAATTTTTTTCACACGCTTCGAGTTCGAGTCAAATTCCAAACTGGTCGATGTCAAAGTACACTCCGTAAACACTACAGGCGGTGGAATTAGCATTATTCTCAACACCCTTGAGATCTTCGATGATATAGATTTTTCAGGAAGTTTTGCTCTGGACACGGATAAGGGCAACTATACGAACTTGTTCAGTAGGACGTTCAATTTGTGCAAGATGTTAGCAGACCGCAATTCCGAGCCGTTGATGCGCCTGATCTATCAGGATCTGGTGCGTTATGGCAATTGGTTCACTGAGTGTCCTGTCAAAAAGGGCACTTACACACTGCAGAATTATCGAATAGATGAGGAGTTGTTGCCAAGCTTTCTACCGGAGACCAATTTCAAGACCACGCTCCGTTTTATAAGGCCAAAGAACGAACAGATATTTAAGGGCATACTTTATGGACGTGTCGATAAGTCCAAGGGCTTCAACAATCTGAAAATGTTTAGCATGGGCTAAGTGAGACAGCATTTTCTCAAATCTTACTATTTATGTGTGTATGCATGTATTCATATATATTTGATGTTTAATAAAGGTGTCTTGGATGTTATAAATTTGTCAAAACTTCGGTCTTCAATTTGAATTATAGTCAGCGTGCAATATGCGAGTGTGTCTCCTGCCTGCCTGCCTAGCTTCAGTGTTTGTCTGATTTTAGTATGCAAAATGGCTTTTGTCGCACAATTGACGTCATTGTCGACTATGAGGCATCGTCAGAGACACCGTCATCGGGTAGTTGGACGACGTTGTCCTCTCCTGCCTGTCTGCTCATCAGCCACAACAGCAGAGGGAGGCAGCGACAGATGCAGAGACAGGGGTAAGAGTCACCTTCATTGTCACGTGTTTGCCAGCTCGACTGCGAAATTCACATGTTTACCCGACGGTGACAGGCTGTCTGCAGGCAGCGAATTGATGACGCTGATAATAGCCGCCGACGAACGAAGAACCTGGGAACACAGAGACGAAGATGGGGGCCAAGACGTTGATATACCCCGATGAGCAACAGACGACAATGATTTAGAGCGAGATTGTTGTATGTTTTGGGATGGTTCGTAGAACTCGCGTGTTGATTCAGACTGATATTGCTAGGGGCCATCAAATAATGCGGATGAAGTAGCTGTTGTCCCCTTTAAGTAATGCCGTTTACATCGTTCAAATCTTTTTAAACGTAGTCATCACTCATGCGTGCATTTGGTAAACAAGCCACGTAATCACGATAGCCTACAAACAAGATATCTCTATATATATATAAATATATAGAAATACTCGTAAAGTTTGCCGACATCTCTCCAAAACATAATAAAAACTTGCAAATAGTTGACTGCTGTTCCCTCTCTTGCAAATTTCCAAGTAATTCCAGAACACGAGCAACAAAACAGAGAACGAGGTATGCGGCATGGGGTATGGAAGGGTAGTCTCCACTATTCTTTCTGTAATTAAGGATGCACTGCACATCGCTTGAGCCAAGAGTCGTTGACAGCACTAATGTCTCTCGCTGAGTCTCGTGAGTCAGCAGCCAGCACATAAAAGAATATATATACATTTATCTAAGCATAAAGACGGCAATAAATTGTCACAGTAGCCTCTGAAAAAGCACTTGCAAAGTGCAATACGTTAGAAAAGACTCCAAGTTTTAAATGTACACATTATATTTATTATATTTCAATGCTTACTTGAATAATTAACTCGCGGCAATTGCATTTGTTCATGTTTTAAAGCCTATGCTAATGTTTTGGGTGTTTCATTTTATTTGTTCTTCTTCTTGTTCCCACGTATTTCAATGTCCTTCCTTATACGACAGGTCAGACAAATTTATGCCATTTGTGTGCCCCTTGAATTGACCAAATTCAATTTACTATATAAAATGCTATTTTTATTTTCGATCTTTGATCATTTAATTTATTGTATTGTTCGAGTTTCAATTATTGACATTTCAATGATTTTTATTGAATTTTTTTGGCCAGTTTAACCTAACGCGTTTTTTAATGAAAAAAAAAAAAACAGTTGGCCTATTACAAAAAAATATTTGTGTTGATTGGAATTCAATTCAATTGACTTTTTTTTTAATTGCAGTTCATTAATTCTATAATATATATAATAATTGTTACGATAATCTAGTTATTTACAGAAAGCTGATGGTGAATATTTTAAATCTGCGCCAAATGTGGAGCAGCTTGATCTACATTGATCTTAAAATTCTTATCACATACCACACTCAATTCAATGACTCAGTCTTAAGACACGGGTAAAAAAATCTATGGTCCGTCTATAAATTGCGAATAATGCTTCATTGGGAAATCCCAGATACAAATTATGTGAGGTAGAACAAAACGAACAAACAAAACTAAATTAGAATTCAAATATTGTGAAACATTATAAGCAACACCGGAGCCTTTCGAAATTGTATTTTAAACATTTATAATAATAGAAAAAACCTCTTAAATGTGGGTTAGACATGCAAATTGGTAGTCTGAGAAATTTTGTATTGGACTGGAGGAGAACACCAGAAGCAAAGTTCGAGAAGATATTGGCAATAGGCGATTTATTGATTACCACTCCCAATTATGATGAGTTTATTGAACTATAAATAGAACACATTGACAATTTTCTACTCCGGCTTTTATGATTATATCATAATTTTATAGTGGTTGGCCAATCGAAACTTTGTAATATCAACTGAATACCGTCTTCTTTTCGACGACAACTTGTACATTTTAATGCCAACTGGTGCTGAAGACCTTAACCTCGAAAACGAAGCGGTTTTTGCTTGTTGGTTCTGTGGGTTAGCATTGCTCTCGACTTTTCAATTTGCATACTCCTCAAGTGTTTGGTCGTTGTTTTTTTTCAGAGTTTCGCAGACAATATCTGCACTCGAAATCGCAATCGCAATCGCATGGCATATGAAGTTGGCATAATAATTTTTGTCACATAATTGAAGTGCTGGCAAATGCAAATGCCTTTGGGTCGGCAAAGAGCAAATAGAAAGGCGAAAGGGTGTTAACTCTGTTTATAGCCCAACTTGGTCTTTTTATATAGATGCCTTATCGCTGGGGCTACGAATAGCGCACGAATTTTGATTAAATTTACCGAGTTCAATGGCATTGCAAAGTTTCTCTTAAGCACAGGCGAATTTTAAAGTTTTCTATTCGGATGCCGCTCAACTATGAAAAATCCACTTACAAAAATTATGTTAATTGGCATAAAAAGACAGCCATAGAAATGAAATCTTATTAAATCAGTTGGGCCAACACAAAAAGGATAAGCATAACCGGCAGACAATTGGCAAACAAACAAATTGCCAAAAATAACAGTCGGCAGGCAGTGAGAAAAATAGGCGAGTCGCAAATTGTGATGAAATGAAATGTTGTCTGCCAACTCCTCATTTGAAGCACAAGCTCTACTCACTCCATAGCTCATTCAGTTTTTCCTTCCAGCTTGGCTCAATATTTGCACTTTGAGGCGTTGCCAGCTGAGAGCTAATTTTGACAGTCTCAGCCTTTGGGTAGGGTGCGTCTTGGAGTTGAGGTTCGGGTTCGCATTCTACTCTGTGTATTACTTAAGACGCTCTGTACATTATTGGCTTGGCAGTGCCAACAGTTTCACAATCAGACTCATGGAGTGCTTGGTAAATAGTACTTGTGGAGAAACTGTAATCAGTTTTTCGTAAAGTTTTTAATGCCATTTACCATTTAAAAATATGCTTGTATTTAAGTAAATTGAGTTGTAGTTCCTCGCATCATCCCATTTTTGGTACTTGAACTGCTCTGTAAATTGTAAAAGCGATTGACTGAAGCACTTTAAGCATTTGGGGTTTCCCTCAACCGGTTTAAAATGCGCATAAAATTCAGACCGAATCAAAAATATTTATTTGTTCCTGCACACACAAATTGCCCAATCTTCGTGCTGCTGCTGGGCACCGAACTTATTGCAATTGTTACAAATTTTTACATAAATTTACGCTCTAACAAGAGACTCTGCCTCAGCCTCAGACCCCGTGGTAGTTCTTGCCACCACCTATCCACACCTGTGTATTATGCAGGCCGTTAGCTTTTCTTTTTTTTACTTTTCGACTCTTCCTCGTTCATTTTATGAGTTTTAGCATTTGACTGCGTCGTCATCTCAGCGTCTTCACTGGCTTTTGAGCAATTTTTTAAGCCGGAAATCCACTTTCAATTGTTTGGGGGTGCTGCCTTTGGCGTCCTGGAGGTTTACATATTGCTCATTTCAATGGGGTAGAGAGGGGCAGCCACCTTTATTCAGCTTCAGTTTCGTCGTCCTCTGCTTATTGCCGCTGTCTGTTGAAGTGTAAACATTTTCACAGTAGGTGTAAATAAAATCTTGTAGAACGACGCAGCTGCCGCTGGCAAGCGTTCTTAACGGAAGTCAGTAAAATTCTTATTACGATGGGGTTTTCTTTTCTCCTGGCCATCACTGCTGATTGTTTGACTTTCTTTTCCAAGAACGCTGTTTACTTGGGTTATTGTCAACAAATTACGCAAACAAATTGAAGTAGCTCATTGTAAGTGTAATAATCGTCGCATCAGCAAAGATTTATTCCCATTTACTTGCATACATATACATATATTTATAGATATATATAAATGCCGAATCCAGAAACGATAAAAACTGCTAATGCTCCACACACGTACACGTAATTTTCGTGTTAATGATATGGTTCACTAAACAACTGAAAACAACTTTAACAAAAGCATCAATTAAAATCGAATGATATTTATTTTATGAAGTTACGAGAAAATTGCGCCGCAAAATCGAAGTTGACCGCAAATATTCCTATTTAAATGGCACCAATAGAGTTTTACGCATACAGAGACATCCATATTGTCAGAAATTCGTGCATGTGTGTAAAAGTGTACATAGCAAAATAAAAGCCAGCAACAACTCAATTACTTTAAACAAATGAACAAAACTTGCATGTTAAATGAGATAAAATCCACGTCAGCAACGCACAATGGGCAAAAAACTACGAAGAAAAAAGGTATTGCGTGATTCAACGCAACCAGATTCGTATTAGCAGAGCAAGGTTTCGATCCTCGGACCTCTGGGTTATGGGCCCAGCACGCTTCCACTGCGCCACTCTGCTGTTTGGCTGGCCGATGGCAAATAGCGTATTTGAGCTGCTTTATAAATATTTGGTGAATTTCGAGCATTCAATTACTAGCCACGTCATAAGATATATATTTTTATATTGAATTTAATTTTAATTAAATAATATAATACGTATTATGTATGAAATTCTCTCTTACTAGAGTTCGTAGAGATAATTTAAAAAAGCTCACCAAACATCTAGTAAAATCATAGTTATTGTAAAAATAATATTGTTTTAGGGTAAACAAGGGAAACTTTCATAGCTTATATGTGTGTCTGAAGGAAAAATAATTTCATTAGCTTTCATTATAAAAAAGGAAGCAAGTTTCATACAGATCATCAAAATATGATCGATTTGCGAATTAATAGTAGTTTGGCTTGAATGAAAATCAATTGTCACTGTTTGAAAATATTTTTAGCTGCTTATTTGTAAACATAAAAATATTTTTAGTAATTTAAACAAATTTGTGTGAAATGGTGAAAACAATCTTCAATCTTCTATCTAATCATAGCATACTTTTAGGATGAGACAAAAAAGCAAAATCTTTTAATTTGATTGGGTTTCAAAAAGTATGATACATAAAGATCCAGTTAATTTACAGATGAGATGTTTCATAACTTTCAGTTGAAAGCGCAAAATAAATCAAAGTATTTAGATTTAGATACATTTTTAGTGCTTAAATATAAGTACTTAAAATAGAAAATAAATTTAATGGATCTCCATCAAGCTAATTAAGTTTAAGTTATTAAATGCCGATCATAAATAGTCGACACAGGAAATCAAATAAAATTATGAAATTATAATTTGTTAATTAATAAAAATTAAATTATTTGTTAATATTAAAATGGAGAAGAAACAAAAAAATTTATCTTTCCTCATAGCAGAGCAAGGTTTCGATCCTCGGACCTCTGGGTTATGGGCCCAGCACGCTTCCGCTGCGCCACTCTGCTGCTCGAAGGCTTGATGAAAAATAGCACTTGTCAGTTACAACGAAAAAATCAGAGAATGGAAGTCTAAGTACAGGAATCAGTATTGCTAAGATCCATATACCATATACCATATACCATATACATCCATATACCCCTAATAAAGTGCATTTATGCATTTTTTAAGAATTTAACGAACTTTTATTGTTATGTGGAATATTTTCGGGCGTTATTTTTAATAGTAAATATTTTAATGCATACACATTTTTATGGTAAACTTTTCAATTTGATTTTTTGTAAATTCGTAATTGAATTTAATTTTATGCAATAACATTGGCTTTTAGTCCACTGTTTGCACAAAGTTGTGTCGCAAGACTCGCATAAGTATCTCATGCAATTTCATTGCAGCTTTGCCCCTTGCCTAACCAATACGCCGCCGATTGCTGCACGTATGCATATGTTGTCTGAATATTCAGAGGACAGGAGCGTCTGCCATGTGTGGTGTCTATTTAATTACAATTGCCGCCGCAATCCGTGTCCATGCGCAGGGCAATGTAACAGAAACAGAATCAGCAACTGCAACGGCAACGGCAACGGCAACAGAATCGCTGCAATTAACGCGCAACTGCAACTGGGGAACTGGGGGAAGCTGGAGGGGCCAGCTGGGAGCAGCGAGGACTTTATCGATGGCCTGCACATTTCGTGCGATTATTTTACGCTCAATTATTGTTAAATATTTTACAAAATGCGGATATTTATATTTACGCATCCCCGAATGGCTCTGGCTCAACAAATTGGCTGGGATCGCACTGGTGTCATGTTCATGTTCTGGTTTCGGGGGTGTCCTAATGAGATTGCAATTATTTGGCCATAAATTTTTATTATTTTGGCTTTAAAGTTCATGTTCGTTTTAAACAGCAGACTGTTGTATTTTTTTTTATCCATAAAAAAGCGTTTAATATTTGCAATGACATCATTTAATTTGAAATTATTTTATAATTAATTGGGCAACGGCGCTGAGTGGACAAAATAATTAAATATTTAATTTATGGGCATGCATCGAGCTGGCAAATGATCTAATTACAGATTTGTTAATGTGATGGTAATTTTAAATAAATGTCAGTAGATTGTAAATGTGGTTTTTGATTTAGATGTGCCCCAATTAGTGATATTTAGTTGGCTTAGACAATGTAGCATTTTCTATTGTTTTAACCATTTTTATTTTTCAAGGAAACCCAAGGATATTGGGCATTGTAAAATGGCAATAGCCAGCACACTAAAAGCCTACGTTAAGTCGGTGACTTACAAAAGAGCATTGCTTACCTTTAGGCTCCGTTTTGCGAAAGCACTATCCGAACACGTTGTCAAAAATTGAGAGTGCCAGGGAGCCGGGGCTCTTGCAAATATTGAACAACATTGGCTGCGAATATTGAAATACTTTCAACTGCTCACTGCCTGCCTGAAACACGTACTAAAACACACTGGATACGGAGATCCACACACTTTGTCAATGAAAGCTCTTTGGATACTTCAACGAAGGACTTTGCAATTTTTTGGTGACATTTGAGCGATTCAGCTTCAGGCATGACATGAAAATTTCGATAGAATGTGTATAGTTTTCAAATGAAATGACAGCTTTTGATAAATAGAGATTCTCAAAATAATAATTTGAATATATATTACTCCGAAGTATAGTTTTATATAGAGAAAAATTTGTTTGAATCCTTATAATATCTTTGAAGACTATCCAAAATCAAAATCTTTGTCCTATTGTACTGCGCTAACGATGTTGTTTTAGGTAGTGTATTGAAGTTATCATGTCCCAATGATAGTTTTTCCATTTGTTTGTCTTTGGGTTTTTTGTTCGCGTAACATTTTCCACTGTCTGCCATTTCGTATCCCGTTGTTTACCTTGTGTGCAACTGCATTTTGGGGCATGCCTTGTTTCTGGAGTTACCAAAATTTATTGCAATCACGCACAGGATTTGTCACTTTGGTATTCAGAGCCTAAAAAAGAAATGGCGAACAATAACCGCAAAATGCTGTAACTATGCATATGCTATAGGTATGCGTACATATAAACATATATATATGTATGGAGCAAGCCAAAAAACGCAGTACCCATTAAATTTAAACTAATTGCCGGACATTTGTAATGGTTGGCACTGCGTCAAACGTTTTAATTGTGGTGCTGGCAAATTAAAAACAACAACAATTGCTACGGCAACAACATGAACATTCGCTGCATTCGCAAATTATGGGCTGGCTTCAAAAAGCCAATGCGCAAAAGGGACAATGTGAGAAAAAAATAATTCAAGCGAGCGATCAACTAGGGGATACCCAGGAAAGAAGTATATGTCTCTATTGAGATGAGATTCGACATTCTGGGCACAAACCAATTTGTGATCTTCAATAAACATCATCCAATATCAATATATCAATACTGCAGATGTTATAATTTTTGATTCGTGCTTTGGACAAACAGGAATACATAGGAAATATTTTGCATAGTTTCGAACTTGACATCTTCTGCCTGAGCAATGTTATTATACCCTTATATTAAATAGGGTACAAATTAATTTAGGGTTTGGGTCTGTTTGCGGCAATTAATTTAAACACATGGCTTTAGCTTTTTCGTATTTGTGGTTAACCCCAGCGAATTCCCCGACTGCCCAAACTTACTTCCGAACTTAGTTTTTCATGCTTACGGCTTAATTGAAGAGAATTGCAGCTGACCTGGGTTCTCCTATAAATGAATTAATAGAGTTTTGGACATAAAATTTAAATATATAAATTGTATTCAGTAGTAAAATATGCATTTGTATATATAAAATTTTTTTAATTAAGTCTAAATAAATGTGACGAAGCAGCAGATAAATAATTGGACAAATTCATTTTATTTAACTAACCCAACCAAATGGCATATCATTGTTGATGTTTTATATACATGATTTACACTATAGATATTATGGTGAGGGATTGAACAAAATTGATAAATTTATTAAGAACCCCAAATTATAGATATGATAAATCATTTCTTCTGTCTAGTCATGTTATGATTTTTCATCTCAGTATGAAAATAATTTTTAATAATATCTTAAATAGTTTTTTTTCGCTGACCGAAACCAATAAATAACTCTACTATTCCCAAGTTCTGTATTATAATTACTATGACTGCGATTTTATTGTGCCATACAGCTGCTCTGGCGTGGGAATATCGGTAATAAAATAATTCGCTGGAATGAAGTGAAAAATTTTCTTGAGAACATCAAGTAGAATATCCTCGATTGTCTGTGTGATCACTGAGTAGAGAGCATCGGCCAGCATTCGCCAATTGTCATTGAAGAACTTGTTTGTGCTATCCTCTAAAAAGGGGTGCAAACATTAAGCGGAGCTTCCACAGAGTTCTCTCAGGAGCTCTAAATAAACTCACCCAACTGCTTGTTGCCATTGAAGAGATTGGAAAAATATGACTTTAGGCCGTCCATTTTGAAGTCCACGTGACAATTAGTCACATTGTAGAATGTGAAGCCGCCCTTGGAATATAGCCGCGTCTTTGTCTGCATGGTGACTGTCATATTTTCGGCATCCAGAAATACCTTACCACGACCATTTAGTGGAATGAGTAGAATTCGACCAAATAAACTGTAATCGCCTTGAAGCTTCATCACCGGCAACGTGAATATTGTCTTCCAGCTATAATCCTTTTTATACACACTGTGGGACAGAACACATTCAAATCCTTCGATTCCACTTAGCTCTCATTATTTGGCTTCTTACACACTCTCTAACACCTTGGTGTGACCAAAACCAATGATCTTCACATTGGCCAGCTCGACTTTCAGGTTGATTGCGTTGCTGTTGCCCTGCGATATTCGAATGCGGTTCAAATGGAAGGGGTCAAAACTTTTGATGCTCGTCAGTCCCGGTATGCCTGAGCAGGATATGATTTAATGTGTATATATTTTTTAATTTTATGTTCACTGATATCGTTATCAAACTCACCGTCATTCAATTTGTCAAAGAGCTGTTGAATGCTTTGCGTGGAACAGTTGACAAAATTCTTATCGGCTATTGTACATTGTTTAATGTAATCTGCTGCGGTTCGATTAGAATTTGGTTTTTGAGTTCAGTTGAGTTGAATTTAAAAATAAAAAGACACACACAAAATTGCAGAGAAACAAATCCGGTTTAGTGGTGCAATATTTTTTGGCTATAAGCCATTAAGTGGGTTAGTTACAAATGCGTGCCGGCCAAGCCAGGATTATGTTGCTTTTATTACCCATTCAAGTATATTTGAATCATAGCACAACATAGCTCTTTATAATTTTTAAATAATGTTATTATTAAATGTGAATTAAATGTTGTGTGAGACTTCTTTTAAACTTTTTTTTCAGGTGTTGAATATGCTACGTAGATCCAGTTTATTTTACTTATCGAGAACATCTTTTGTTTTCACTAAATCAATTAAAATAAACAGCCTTCTGCAAATACCTTGAAAGTTATAAAAGCTGAAGGGACCAAATTTCAGCATACACAGACAAGGAATATTTAGCATTTAGGATATCTTCCCTTCAGATGTATGACTTTGAAGCCAATTTAATCCATTTAATTTTAAATTTAATTTATCCATTTAAGCTACTAATTTTTATAACGATCAACCAATAAGCACTGATGCATATATGAATTAAATTCTTGTTGAAGAGCACACAAAGAAGAAGCACAGTCATTGCCTGAAGCACATTTGCAACGTGTGTGTTTTGTGTCTCTTGCGTATTTTGGTCCTGGGTAATCGGGTTTTCCCAGTCAGGTACCCTCAACTGAGGCACTCTTAATTGTTTTATTTCAATGTTTTAAGCAGATTAACCAATTAGTAAACCACTAAACACTCCACTCCTCAGACTTACGCGGCTCCGTCAAAAAAGCCTCGTCGCCTCGAACTGCGCGAGCTGCCATTGCGAGTAGCACAATGCACCCTAAAAGTTCCCTCATTTTGGTTGATATCACGTTTTCTTGGCGATCTGCAACAACCAGCTGCGGCAGACTGTGAATGAAAACTAAATGAAATTTGCGAAAAATATTTTACAATTTTCAATTTTTGGCCCCCTCACTTTCGTTGCAATCGGCTTGTAGAAAAACTTGATTTGAGCGCGGCTTGCAAATGTCGCAACTCCAGCTTCGTTGCGAACAGCTGGTCAGTAGGCCAATGAGTCGAGAAGAGAGAACACATTTGCAGTTGGCGCTACAATTTCGTCATGGATTGTTCGGTTGGATTACTTGTTTTTGTTGGTGAGGAAATAAGACGATGCCAATAAAAGTGGCAAGTGTACGCAGAGTGTTGACACTTGCGATACCGTTTAAATTGCGACATCAATAGCAATACCCATACCCATTTTTACCATTGCTTTTGAAATTCAAATCGCTGCTCTAAGACAATTTAGTATTGGGCTTGGCGGGCGTGAACTTGTTGCACAGAATCATTTGGAAGCATGTTTTACTGAGCTATAATAGCCCATCTCGATTTACAGGCAAATTGCACAAGTTGATTAACTGGTTGGCAGGTTTAATAAATTATTACAACAATTTGTATACCTATTAATATTGTTATATATTTTATTTGACAAGTAGGCCTGTAGTTAATTTCGACCAAAGTATTTTTCATACATTATCTGATTGAAAAATATATTAAATTATTAAAAACTTGCAGAGTTTTGAAAATATATTTATAGCCTCAGCAGTTTTAATTATAACATGATTTAAAGACAATATGCATATTATAAATATCGAATTAAAGACAATTGTGCAAGTTAAATAAGCTGTTACGGATCATTATTATTATTTATGAAACCATTTCATAGTTAATTATTTCTAATTATTTAAAATACCTTTTTAGGCTGCATGCAATAACTTAAAGATAATATGAATATGCTCTTTGTTGCAGTTCCAAAGATAGTTAATACAAAATGTTAAATACCATAACGGTAACATGGGCTAGATAGATCTTCAACAGAAAGGGACTACTTTTCAAGCCAACTATCCTTCTTGCTGTACGATAGTCGCATTAGTGTCCTTCAAGTGGCATCTTAGTGCATACGCCAAGAAAACTGACCAGGAGCGAAAGGCTCACCAAAAAAATAAACTCACCAACTTTGTCAGACATTGTGCAACGTGCAACAAAAAGGAGTTGCATGCACTCGCTTAGCCATATATCAGGATATGTGTCATGCCCACCCAGACAGCGTCCAATCAGTAGCAGAGAACAACTTGTGCGAGTAAAAAGCGTAATTTTTAGACCATGTTATGTGAACAGATATCTATATTTTTTTATTTCACAATGAGTCTTGCTATGGCGAGTATGTGGAGCTCTACAGTGTCAGGGTCCTTCGCTCTGCCTTCTTCGCACGCCTTAAGACTGTTTGGTATCTCTTATCGCCGGTCGCATCGCCGTTTCTTGTGTTCCTTTCAATGGATCCCTGCAACCGCCCACATTTTGCCTGCTTAAGCATTTCTTATTGCGCTTGCTGCTAAGCGCATTTTTCAATTACTGCAAAGTTAAGTGCACATTTATTTTCAGTTGCAATTACGAAAATGAAATTCTTTGCCAAAGTGCATTGCATGGCACTCGATGATTTCATTTATATGAGTAAATAGTAATAACAAAAATGATATATTTATCAATTGAAAGGCGGCATGTGAATTGATATGCCAGCAATTTTTAATATTATTGCATCAGCTTTTGATGGAGAGCTAATAAATCGAGGTCGACTACCAAAGTATTTATGACTTAATTGTAATAAGCTATAATTATGTTTTCTCCTCTTAAGCAATTTTGACAAAAAACTTTTGGGTTGAAAGTAAACCAATTTTGCTTATCTTAATAATGCTTTGGCACAGAATCCCAAGACATTATAAAGTTCTAAAACAATGAACACAGCATTAAAAATAATTATCTTGGGCCTCAAATCACAATAGAAACCCCTTGCCCGAAATCACCTCGTCCTTAAAGGGAACCCTTGGCAGAGCCCTGAATTTGCTTTGGCCACACACGAGACTATTAAAAAATATGCGCATGTTAATTTAAATAAAGTGTGGAAACAAGCCGAAACAAACAAACGGAGGGCAGGCAAAAGCGCAACCGGTCAGGGTCCCAGGGTGACTGGCCAGAAGGCCAAGGAGGGGAGAGTTTCAAGTAGAGGGTAAGAGTGAGAGAGAGAAAGAGGGAGAGAGAGAGAGAGATAGAGATAGAAGAAGAGCAAATATTAATCCGCAAAAAGGAATTGTCACAAATTGTGTGCTGGCTGAGGTGGCGGCAACTGCCCGCTGGGCAAACAACAGTTGCAGCAGCAACACAAAAAGGACAAAAGGATATATCTGTGTGTGTGTGTGTTTACGTGTGTGTGTGTGTGTGAGTGTGGTAAGGGTAAAGAGTCAGTTCTAACCTTGCCAGCGCTGATTGTTTCAAATCGCAAGTTTGGCTTACCTTTTTGGGAATTAATTTGGCAAATAAACGCTGACAAAACGCAGGCAACTGAACAAGGACAAAGCTGGATTCTGTTTTTTGGGGCGTGGTTTTGCATGGGCCCCCCCCAACTAATAGGATTTTGATGATAGTTGCTTGGTTTGACCAACATCTACTTCGACCCTCAGGCGTTGCAGCCATCGCCATAATCAATTTTTGGCCAGGTTTTTTTTTTATTCTTCTATTGCTTGCTTGCTGGCCTCTCAGATGATTGTACCCTGTGACCCATGAAATGAGTTTTGGCATGTGTGTGTCTGTGGGCGGGAGGTGCGCCGGGAGACAAACGAAGCTGGCCGAATGAAATTACCAACACATTCAGTGGAGAAAGAGCTGGCGCTGAGCCGCAAAGCCAAAGCCAAAGCCACATTTCGTATTCATAGCTTTCTACCACTCACTCACACACTCCCAATCTCTCTCTCTCTCTCCCTCTCTCTCGCCCTCTCGCACACTCTCACTCTCCCCCCTGTCTTTATCTCTCAATGCGGTTTTTGTGTGTGGTAGCATTATAATTAATTTCAGTGGCCCAAATATGTAAATTTGATTACGAGCCGAAACCAAAATAAATGCACAAATATAACGCATACGCAGCGTATTCAAAATCTCAGTGCTACCAAGGGCCGGCTTCTAAGCCGCTTACATTGACCAGTTTCGAGTCGTGCGGACAGAACTACTGCCACATTCTACCACATTCACGTCCACGTCCACATCCACATCCACATCCACATTCCACGTCTATGCCGCAGTTCATCAACGAGTAACAAAACTTTTGTTTCCCGTTGTCCTGCAGTTTTTGTAGTCGCGTGACTTTTTGACTTCAACTTTAAATGAATTTCATAACAGTTTTTCGTGGCGGAACAGCCAACTGCAACTGTTGGAACCAAACTTTCTATGGATTAGTCGTAGCGGAAAAAAGTAAAGCCGCTGCTGCACTTCATACTTTTAGGGCTAGTTTAATTAGCGACAACGTTGGCCTCGTAGTTATGCTTATGGTCGGTGCGTTCTTAAAAGATTTAAATCAAATAGTGGTAAAAAAATTACTAAAAAAATGGAGCTGTAGTCGGAGGCTGTAGATTACGTAAGTTGAAAGTAGGCGTGTCAACCAAATCAAAAAATTTGGGAAGAAAGACGAGTTTTGAAAGTCTAAATAATTAAATAAAAATATATTCATCAAATACACACATGTCGATGACTTGCACAAAGTAGACCTGTCTAAAAATGCATTATTTATTTATTGCATTTACTTACAAATAAAATTCCGCTAATTAAAGACCCGCTTCCTAGTCTAGAAAGTTTCCAGCCACATTGCAAATTTAAAAGGATCCATAAGCCAGGCTATGGCACCGAAGCTCAACACGAGAACCAAGTAAATTTGAGTAGGCAACAACAACAATAACAAGTAAGACCAAGTTTATGCAAAGAAAACCTATTAGTTGCGTGCTATATGAAACCGTCAAGCCAAAGCAACTAAAACTATAAATTTCAATAGAGCGCACTAGGCAAAGTTTGGGATAAACAGTGAAAATAGCTTAAACTGCTGCCAGGGTACACACAACTATATAAAGGATATCAGGACTATAGCCATTTGTGCAGCATATTTGCAGGCAAACAAACCAAAGTCATCAACGACCCGCTTGATGCGGGGGTGTGCGAGGCGCTGGGGTTTATCATCATTTTGGAAACCTCTTGGTAAATAATTTGATAAATCAACACTGACATTCAAACGATGCGTCTCTCTGTGTGTCTACTCAAGACGACGATTTGCGCCAAAAAGTATGCTGCAAATTGCACCCAAGTTGTTGTTGTTGTTGGCCTTGAAAATTTGACGCTAAAGTCAGATTTGGAAAAACATACTTTTGCCATTTTCGAAAATCACACTTAGACGCTTGTTGCCATTTCTCGTTGTTGTTATTGTTATTGATGTTGTCTCTGCAGTCGCCTTTTTGTTGCTTGTGTATTTTGTTGCTACTTGAGCATTGAAGTAGATGAAAGGCTTTTGCCATTGCCAGTGCGTAGACCTGAGCATTAGGGTTGAGTGGGGTGGGGAAGCTTGTTGTTTATTTATCGCAGCGTGTGCGGCTTTTTTACTCTAAGCCCGTGTAGCTTCCCAGCTGAAGTATGTTTGCCAATTGAAATGCTAGACAAAGTATCTATAGACCCTCACAATAATGATGTTGATGTCTGTGCGCCAGATAGATAGACAGGGCTTACACATATATAGATATATAGATCACAGTCTCGTAGACTCGGGTGCACTTTAAGCATGGTTGATTTTGTGAATTAAAGATGCCACGTTGCGCTTTTCGATTGTGGTTATTTTATTCTTTATTTTGCTAAATCGATTTAAATTTAGCAGCAACAAATTTATTTTAGGCAAACAATTTTGTGTTTCTTTCAACATGAATCAAATTGTTCGATTTAAGAAGGAAGATAAAAATATATTTACTTGTCCATTCTACTAAGCTACTTCATTCTAAATTTTGCATTCGATTCCTACAATCTAAGGTTCAACATAAATAATTACACTGTGTTTATACCCGTTAAATTTGCTGATTTCGGCAAAACTGCAATAATTAAAGCATTTGTGACACAAAACGGAATGATTGAACGAGTCAATATATTTTTGCAGTCTGCAGCTTAAATGCGCATAAATACCAAATGGAAATATTGAACAGCAGTAGCAACAACAACAACAACCACAGCAAGAACGAGAGCTGTACAAAATTTACTTTGGTAGCTAACGAAAATTTTGTGCTGAGCGCGTGAAAATTAATTAAAATATTCCTGTTGCTGCCAAACGCCGCCGGAGCATAACTGAATTTTAATTGAACGCAATCAATGCGAACTTATGGATTCCGTTCACCTCTCCCCCACATATATATATATATACATATATATATATCCCTTTCGGCCAGCCCAATGACAATTAAGCAGTTTGTCGGTCCTACGAAGCTCTTTACAGTTGGTGTTAATTTGTCTGCGAGAAAATACTAAATGGAAAAATCAACTTTTCCTTTAGCTTCAATTCAATGGGAATATATATATATATGTATGTAGCTAGGAGTTCAACAAAACGCGGTCCCAGATAACGGCAATGAAAGCGTAATTAAATTTTAGGAATTTCAACGGGACGCCAGCTTTCGAGCAAAGGAAATCGTTTTAGGGTGCCTAATGAATTTTAGATATTTTACACAAACGTTGCAATTTCAGTAAAGGTGTTGTAGACACATTCTAATTATGTGTATACATATTCTATTACAAATATAGTTTGACAGCACTTGATCAAGTGCATCGCCTTAGCAGGAAGAAGTTGCAGAATTCCTGCAAGGAGGGGAAGCTGCAAGTAATTGAAAGTTACACCAGATGTTGTAGCCTGAAACTGATAGGTATTATGAATACATTTCAAATTTGTTTCTTCATTTTTCTGAGATGTTATCTCAGCAGATAAAAAACTAGTTATTTCTTGGTTCTTGCTTTCATTTCAGTTTATTTGGATTTTTTTCCCAATAAGCCACATGCTCTAGTTTGATTTTCCATATTTGCATATAAATAACAGACATATCTTAACGAACAATAAATACAAAAGTTTACCACTACTCGGCTGGCTGGCTGGCTGACATAAATATACATATTTATGTATGTAATGCAAGTAAATAAATAAAAATGCATCTGTTTGCGCTGGAACAATAAAATACATGTAAATGTAATTAAATAGAATACACATACATATTTCAGATTGTTACAATCGCATATATTTATTTGGAATTTAAAGCGTAAAAATACATTTGGATATCAATGAGCAGCAACAACAATGGTAAAGGAACAAAATGAAATAAATCGAGTAGAGAAAATCAGTGTGACAGGAAGAAACAATTTAAGCACGTTGGACAGGATAAGCCGTTGGTCGTATTAGTGTCTGTAACAATGCAGTAATGCACACATACACACACACACACACGTGTACACACACATTCACTGCAGTTTACACAGTTTGAAAGCGACATGGTCGTAGATTCTGCAAAAAGGATTTCAGAGCCAAACGAACCGAAAATTGTACACGTCGACGACGAGGCAAGATGAGAACGAGCAGGATGACAATGAGAATGGCGATATATTTTCTAATGCAATTGTTATTCGAAAAGAGAGCGAGAGGGGGAGAGAGAGAGAGAAAGAGAGAGAGTTTGTATCTGTATCTTACGTTGCAACGTCTGCCATATGCCCATCCCTCTCTCACTCCGTCACTTTGTGTGTTTGTGTGTGTGTGTGCGAATGTGTGTAATTGATTTTATCGGTCATGTTAATTTTGATTAAATATGCAAATCGACGATACAAATTCGCATTTGCCACAGAACCACCACACACACACACACACACGCACACACACACAAATATACTCACTCACTCAATGCAAATCTCGAACGGGTGAGACGTGAATTACCTATGGAGGACAGTTCACAGCCAGCCTTGATCGTCGCCATCGCAAGCCAGCCACCCACTGACAGTTATTATGTTACGGTATTATCTCGTTATTTATGCAGCAGATGACAAATGCAATTTGTTGTTTGCACACGGGAGCTGCACTGGCAATAGGCAACGAGAACGGACAGCGACTGGCAGCCAAAAATGGATGCAAGGACGTGATAATTTCCAATCATTTGAATAATCTCCTCCTGGCAGCAGCACACTCCGTGTCCGTTTCCATGTCCGTGTCTGTGTCCACCGTGCTCTGTGAAAATATTAGCTTAAGAAAATGTCTAACGAGCTCTACGTGCTGCGGCATGCGAAAGTGTTCTCCGCCCTACTGCGGTTGTCGCCTGTGGGCGGCCTTATTCGGTGGCATGAGATGGGCGTGGTCTATTTAGCTGCAGTGGCAGTTCGGGTTGACTTTACTGCGGTTTTTGGGTATTGATTAAAACTTTGGCATTTTGCGTTTTGGTCAATGCAAGCGATTGGCATGAGATGCATCGGTAATTAGCAATCATACTCATTGTCGAGGTCTAATTTAATAAAGGTCTCTTTACATTGTAGAGAATCTCTTTGGTATTAACCAACACTCGCCTTCCATAAAAAAAAAACAAAATAAAAAACAGAGCCCTAGAAAGAAGTACGTTGGCGAGGTACTTACAGTATTCAATACATTTTCTTATCATAAGCTGTTTACCAATGTTCAAATTCCTAATCATAAATCGAATCACTTGTTTAAAGTGGCACACACACACACAGACAAAACACCACAACCTCTGGCGACATCATTCTATATACTTAGGCGTAGCTCGATATATCTTATCAGACCTCTAAATAAAAGTTATTTTTTAACAACGAATGATTATAATAAAACGACAAAATTCTATATAAATGTGGGCCGCCACGTACAGTCAACAAGTCAACAAAGATTTGATTCTTTCGAAATAGTAGTTGCTAGTTATGCCTAGGACTGTGGCGAAATTTCTGAGTCAGGACTCTAAGATTGAAGTTGATTGATGAATTAACTTTCATTATGGATAGCTTAAATATGATACAGATACAAAATCATATTTTTTTAAATGAACTTTCTTTGATTGATTGCGGTGGGAGTGTGGAATGCCAAGAAAATTCACCCATTTTAGAGTCAATACAAATTCTTAAAATGTTCACCTTAAATATAGGTTATTTACAGATAAGACACTCTTTAAAAATGTGACGTGCTTGATAGTATATTCGCCCCTAACAACAAAGAAATCAACTGCTTTTCATATGGGGCTAGAAACAGAGTCATAGGACACATCTAATTGCCGTAGAGCTTGACAAATGATGTTGGCTATGTGACTGCTACGTACAAAGGGTTACCTGCAGGTTGCTCCCTTTTCTGATGGCGGCTGGAAAATGTTGCAATTGTTGCCTACAGCTACAAATGGCATCCAACCAAAACCCTTCATCCCACAACTGACAAAATAGACAGACAGTCGAAACGAGTGCAAAAGTCAGCCCCGGACTGCGCTGGCTTGCACGTGTGTGTGTAAGTGTGTATGTGTGTGGGTGTGTGTCCCCAAGTGTGTGAATGGTGTCATTAAACGATTTTTCATTGCAAGCTGCCGCAGGTGAAATGTGACTAGGCTGAGCTCCAGCCACGTGGTGTACAACTCTGTTTAACTTTTAGCGGTCTTCGACCCTATGGCCTAAAGCGGCGACTGTACTTTAAACCGCTGCTTTTGCAATTGTATATTTTTTCATTGGCTCGAGAATCTGAGTCCGGAAATTGAAAATCATAAAATCCTGTGTGCATTGGTGGGCGACAAGAGCGGAAATTATTATTTCTTTATCAATGAATTTTCACCCATTTTCACAAATTTCTTTGTGAATAGTTTGCTGGGATTTCGATGCCTGCATGCATCTTCCCTCCAAAGTCGATGCCTATTATCCAAGTAACTTAAATTGTCCGAGGTGCAATCAAGTCCCCACTGCGATTGCAGAATGACATTTGTGCATTCATTATGCAATCGCAACACGTAGTTTTAATCAATTGTACGTGCGAATATGTTTCCTGGATGGTGCCCCCAAAAGGATTCTTGGAACGTAGCGCCCAACCCAGTTGCCTGTCATTTGTGCAATTTAATTAAATTCTTAGAATTTTAAATGAATTTTGATGAACGCCAACTTATAGGCTAGGCTAAAGATTAGTCTGGCGCCACATTTTAAAATGTTATAAAAAAAAAATAAACGGTGAGTTAAAACCCGACAAGTCATATATAGATTATTTTAGCAGCCTGTCATGCTGTCTTGAAACTAATACTTAATTTGAACATATGACTCATACTTACTGATTTGTTATCAATGTTACAAAATACACGTTTAGGTCACTAAGTGAAGTGAATGGTCTCAATTGTATAAGCTCAAGAAAGCCTCATCACTGTTACTGAGTATCTGGAAGTCGAATAAGCTTGCAAATATATAAGGGACTGATATATTTGTGAGAGGGAATCAGGGATAGCAGGTGCCCGAGCAGGAATTAACAAAGAAAACTTATCGCTAAGTTTAAATATAATAAGTTAACAGTCGAACTTTTTGTTTGCTTTCAGTTGGCAGGCATATAAAATCTTAAACTAATACATATCAATATGTATATATACTTATGCATTGCTCCAAGATAAGATATGTCTCGCATTCTTTTCGAATTCGAAGAACAATTTTAAAGTTTTGACTTATTCGCTTAAAATTTGTTAACCATGAGGCGCTGATGTGTTATGTGTTGTATAATCAAAATATGTTAGTTTGGCTAGTTTTGTGCTACCAGCGGAAATACTTAAACATAAAATCGATAAGAAAAAAAATTCAGGTTAATGTTTCTGGGTGCTATGCGTGCAATAGGTGTGCATTTTTTCTCTGAAATGATGACGAAAGTTATTTGAAAAATATATTAAAAAGTAAATAATGAAATTTGTAATCACCATAAGCAATCAAGTTGATAAATATATTTCATCTGTTGACCAATCACGTTTATTAATATAAATTCTAGATAATGAAGTTATTTATTAAAGTTTTGTCTGGCGTTTAAAGTCATGTGTTTCTTTTTAATGTGTATTATTTATTATGGAGTACGAAAGCTTATCGTCTAAGGCATTCTTACTTATATGTATATCTTATAAGAGTCGACTAAATTGCTTCGACTTCTGCCAGTCGACGGGAAGCTATCAATTTTGATTGATCTAACTGATAAGTTATTCCTCATCGACACACAATGTCATCAATGGAATTGAGTTCGTTCAATTTCAATTATTATTTTCTAATTTACAATATTTGATTATCCCATGAGCTAAATTTTCCGATATTGTTGCTAGCTCCTTGAATTTTTCACCTGATTGTCATTTATCACAGTTAATTTCTATATCTTATCTGACCCAATGTACTGGTAACTGCCGCAGTAGAAGCATTTATTGATACCAACCAAGCCGGGCAGAGTACATAGTAGGTATGTATCAACTATGTATGTTGTGTATATGGTCTGCTTTTGGGTTTTCTTATCAACGACGTGCCAACGACACGTTTGACGACCTTTTACACAATTTCTGTTTGTTGTTTGCTCGTTTTGTTTGTTTAGTTTCGTCGATGAAGTCTTCGAATCGGTGAGTTAAACTGGACATTGGCTGGACAAGCATTCTAAAAGACAGCCTGTGAAGAGATCACCTGAAGAGATCACCCGAAGAGATCACCTTTTAATAAATGTAGCTTTGTATAAATACCTGTTCGCTTGATGTGTCACATTTGTTTGGAGCTTTTAGCTTTATTGCTTGGCTGTGTTTATCCGTGCCACATTCGGCATGAGGTCGTCATATCTATGCCCATATACAAGTATGTATGTGATTCGTTTCTCACTATCGATAACAGCGGCCAATCCAAATCCAGTTATCTACTCCACACACACACACACACACACACACACACTTATACAAGATATTGCCTGAGTAGAAGGTAAAGTAAATAAAAAACTGTCGTCAGATAAGGCATATCATATAAAAAGCGATATCTATGAAAATATGCCATTATTTCGTTATTGAACTCCGAAGTGCTCAGTTCTCCAGTTATGCATTCCCTTTCGTGAAGTCGTTTAAATGGAATATGGATTTTTCCTGTGATTGCAGCAAATGTGCTCGGATTAAAGTGTCGTCTGCTGTGTGATCGACTTAGTGGAAAAAAAAATAAAATAAATAGATTCAAATATGTTTCCACGTGTGTGCAGTTTTGATGGTTTTTGCTTTACTCTGATCGGTGTGGATTGGCAAGTAGAATAGCAGGCTTATCACATGTAACATTCGACAGGGTGTGAGATTCTTCTATTCTACTTTCGACAAACACCAGCTAGCGTCACATTCAGTTAAGTTTGCCACTAACTCAGCCGAACCAAACGATAACCGCAGTAAGTTGACAATAACAGGGCTTGAAAAATACTTTTCGTATATATATCACATTGTGCGACGTATCTTATGTAAATAAAGCGTAAAGTATTTATCTTTTTTTGCGGCAATCGCCTTCGTATCAGTCAAACTGTTTGACTCATGCATTTTGTGTGATAATGCTGGAAATGGGCATGGCTGGAATGCTATAATAAAGGGTTGGCCGATTTTAATTTCATTTCGTGGCGATTGACTATATTACAGGTATACTGCAAGCGTCATCATAAACAAGGGTGGTATTTTATAAACTTCAGTTTTGGATCATTAAAATTACTCGAAATATATCACGATGACTGAGTAGAAAGTCTCTTACTAACCTTATCTAAACGCCACTCACACAACGTAAAAGAAACATGTGATGTTATTGATCTTATCGATCCGTTGATTTGGGTTAGAAAAACACAAAAACCTGTTTACGTAAGTCTGCCTTGTGAAATCAATTTCCCGCCGTAAAAAAATTAAAGATAAGAAAGCGGTTTTTTTCCGGTATTGCATATTGTCGCTTAACCACACGTATATTTTATAGATCAATTTATAAGACCGCGATAAGGGGATCCACTTTTAATGCGCGTGTTGTTTTTAAGTATTTGTTTTGTTAGTATCTTTTAAAAGTGGAATGATGATATAAGCGAACACTTATGTATGTCATTTTATTTATGGCATATACCACCTTCGCCCCTTCGTGCTTCACTCTAATGCCTTTACACATAAGTGTATATCTAATGCCCACTCACTGCCATCAGCAAAGTATATCATAGGGACAGTTTAGTTAGGAGGCAGACCCTGCACGCATATTACAATATGTATAAGTGCCTATATATCCCCGTCATTTGTCTGTCTGTCTGCTGTTGCTGCTACTGCTACGGCTTGCTGTCTGCCGGGTTTTCCTTTGACTCTGACTGACTCTGCCAGTCAACATAATGAAAATGCAATTAATTTTTTCCAGCAATTTCTTTTTTGCTCCCCCAAGTCAAAGCTGACACCGACTCAAACTCTTGACTCCCAGCTTTGACTGCGATCCCGATGCTGTTGCAATATTATGACTCCTGCTGTTTGCTCTGACAGCTGACGGGGCACGGGGCACTGGGGCACGGCGCAAAAAAGGAGAAAAAAATCATCTGATGTTTATTGTGGAGCATTTTCTATGCGGCGTAACGATTGCAACAACGGCAGCCGCCTGCTGCTTCCACCCCCAACTCCCTTAAAACTCCCGCTGCTGTTGGTGCCCAACCATTCGCATTAAATGAGGAAACCAATTATTCGCGCTTATAAAGATTTACCGCCACACACAGTTAGACAGATACAGGCAACAGTTCGAGCTGCAGATATAGCCGCAGATACAGATGCTCGTGCAATCGTTTATATGCCCAGTTAGCAGGGTTGCCTTTGTTTTTGTGTTGCCTGCTTTTGATGGTGGTTTCCCGCTGCAGGCGCACTGATTAAAGCTGGCAAATTCATCAGCCTGTAATAGGCTTGTGGGGTGCCTGGCGAGTTGGTTCTGGTACTGCAGTTCTTCTACATTAAGGCAACTTACATTTGCAGCAGTTTACTTTACTTTTACACTATACTCGCTTTCTCTATGCTCGCCAAGAAGCTTTTTCTCAGTGTACGAAGACGGCACTTATCCTAAATGTAACCACAATTTCCGATTGCCGAAAAACGTTTTCATTATAATTTTTGGACATTTTGGTGGCTCTATTGTTACGCTCACAATTGCCAGGCAGGCAATTTTTTTGTATTAGCGATCCTCACAAAGCCTACTTGATGGGGCCTCACACCAGACTCGTCTGCCTTTGGCATAACTTGTCATTTGTCTAGGACACCACGGCAGTTGGTCGAAATCAGAGCGAGAATTTGCGCTAAAATTACCTTTCATTTTGTCATCAAAAACCACTTGAATGGACGGCCAACGACTAAAAGCAAAAGGCAACAGTTGCCGAACTGTCCTGGGGTCCTGTCGTTAAGGGACTCGCCTGCCAGCCGCACCAATTACAGACGGTAATGTCCAGCCCAGCCCCGCCTCCGCTTACCCTGTGCAGACAACGTCTTTCCTTGTGCTTAAAGCTTTTTAGCCTTGGCATCCGGCTTTGGTTTTTTTGGCTCCTGCTTTTTTCGTCTTTGTATTGCATTTCTTGAAACCGAAAGCGCATTGCCCGAACACCCATTATCCATCACACAGCCCACGCAACCATTCAGCCACCCAAACACGCAGACGCCCGGCAAAAGAAGCGTTAAATTAAAACGTAAATACCACTTAGCTGGCTATAAAGCAAGTGGCTAGCTCCGGCTGTAATCAGTTGGGTAATTAACCAGATGACGGCGTGCTGGAGCGAACAGGTGAGCCAGGCACCTTGAAATTGCTTAATTTGCTCAAAAAAAAAAAACAAAAATATAATTTAAACAATGGATGGATGCTCCTTATGCAAAAGGAGTTTCAGCTAAGCCAAGATGAGCGTGTAACTATCAATTTAATCCTGTCTTGTGGCAAACTTGAACTATTGCTCATATGATCTGTCTCACTCCCTATCTAAATCATTACAACTTCATTTCATGCTGTCGCGCTTATCGCACACCAAGTTTGTCGGCAACACTTCTCCACAAAATTGTATACGCCAAACTATAAATAAGTTTCTAAACGTTCATTTTGACAGTTTCATCTACACACAAAACGTGCAGCAAAAAAAGAGGGTACAGTCAACCCACAATCTCTTCTTTTATTTTATGTCATTTTTTTTTTTTTTTTTTGGTGTGGGGTCGTGTCGGAGTTTGAAATTCTCATTTTTTCTTTTTGGTGTACGTATCTGGTGTGTCTTTGGGAAAATTGCAACTGCTGCACATTGGCCAAAAAATTCTAAACTGCAATAAATTCGTCAAATGTGCAATGGAACATGCTGTAATGTCACACCCACCGCACTACCACAACGGCAACCCCCGGGCACTTTTCGCAGTAGCTGGATGTGGCAGGGTAGGGGAAAAGAGGGGGGCTTCAACCATCTGCATACTCCATTAAATGTGCGCTGCCCTGAATTGGGCGATATTTTGTAGGCAAATGTGCAATAAATTGTAAATGTTTGTGAAACACTGCACTGGGTAAGCCCGACTAGCGAGCAGCCAACAGTGTGGTGGGTGAACAGACGGAGAAAGAGAGAGAGAGAGAGAGAGAGAGGGGGCTGGAGGAAGGGGAAAGGGTTGGATGGGCGGCAGCTGTTCCGTTCTAAATTTGTGACGCACCAACAAGCCGAGCCTCCCGTAAAACTTGTCCGCCGCACGCCTGTCAAGTTTTACAAGTGTTGTGCAGATTGTTTTTCGCCGGGGCTTAGCTGGGAAAAATGACGCGCTTGTTTTGGAGCTGCGATAACCGGACTAGCAATATGCAATTTACGAACACTAACACTTAAGAGCACCATGAATGCCCAAATTCATTCTCATGAATGTTTCTGAGTGCATTCACTGCGAGCACGAACGAGGTTCGCAAAATAATAAAATGAAGCTGATTTAATAAATTGAGTGCCAAAGAACTTGTAATTATTGTCGAATTAATATTCTGCGCCCGAACTTGTATACAAACGTCCATAATTCAATGATCCAAGATTTTCCAAGTTCTTCATTAATATTCATTTATTCATAATTGGTGAGAAAATTGAATTTTAAATCTTCTTAAATTATATTTCTTGGTATAATTTACTATCCCGATCTGCATTACCCAACTTGTTTTGCCAACTGTATCTAAATACGATTATTTATTTACTTTAGAAAGACTCGTTACAAACGAGATTTTATTATCTTATTATTTCGAAGAAAACCATGAAATAACTCTTCAAAGTTCAAGTTTTATGAGCCATAGTCATTTTACCAAATGCATTTAAATTCTGTTGTAATTTAGATGGAATAGTTTTTAATGTTAGCCACAATGGGCATTTATGTATTTGTATGTATCAAACAACTGAAGGCTCATTAATGATTTCATATGCAACAATAATGCGCAACGAAGCAGCAAATTTGAACTCATCGTTTATTGGTTGCATTCAATTATGCAATTATTATATGACTTTCCCGTAATGCAATTAAAAGTCAAACGCGTTGGGTCATCCAACAACGATTGCCACGTTGCTCAAAATACTGCTGTATGTGCAGGTTCTCATTTCTCACACTTGCACTTTCACACACACACCCTCACACACACGCACACACACACACACACACACTCACTCAGTGCAATCAGACAGGCGCGCTGTTAGCTGATAGGTGGTGCAGAGGAGCACACTTTCAATGGATGAGTTCGTGGGACTCACAAAAATGCCTAACGCAGCAGAAATGTTTTTGCAGGCAGACACAGATACACACACACACACAGATACACTCACACACACACACATACATATACACATATGGGAGCGTAATTTAGCTATTAAATCGCATTTTTATTTGGCAAAAGCGCTGGCAACGACTTCTGTTCTCCCGTCTCAGGGATAGCGCATGCAATCCCCTTCTGAAATTCACACCGGTTCCTGCCACTTGCGGTGCCCCATGTACCAAAAATTGTTTGTGGCAACAATTTTTGCAAACGCAACGGAAACGGAAAATGTTCTATTGGTCGGCCCACAAGTGCATTCCGAAAGACTTAAATGCAAATTGCGGCCATTTCATTTTGGCCAGTGTAGTACGGAGTGGCACGAGTATTTCCCGCAACAGCTTGACACAGCGGAGCGTTAAATTAATCGTGGCAGCTGCCCAGGCTACGATTGAGGGTCAGGCAGCGAATGGATGCCGGAGCACATCATGGGTTGGCGTTGCATTTTGGCCGCACCATTTTTTTTGGCTTCCATTTTTGGGGCTGTCCATATGAGGGCTTTATGGCTGTGGAGGCAATTTGAACTCATTATACTCAATGGTCAGTTCCTTTGGGTAACATCGCTGTTTAAATTATTAACTTAAGTAGACATTAATGGTGGCCAAAACTTACATCCATTTGGGAGACTTTTAATGGCTAATTAACGACTTGGCAGCACAGCGAGCGGAGTAAAAATATTTTAAGCTGTTATCCATTGCATAAATTGGTTTAAGTATACAAAAGTCATTCAAATTTAAGCTTTGTAAAAATATTTGGTTTAACTGCCAGCGGACAAAAAACTTTAATTTGCCTCTTCAAAATTATTCAGGCTAAAAACAATATCAGCATTTAGCCTGGTCTTAATCAAAATGCCAAAATGCTCAACAAAACGCCGATAATTGTTATGTTACTGCAAGTTTTTGTTGTTGAACGTTTAGTTTGGCTAATTGACTTGTACCGCATTACATATGAAAAATATACGAGAAATGGAGAATGATGGTATTGCCGACTTTCAAATACTCTAACAATTATAGGATAAAAGACCTCTGCTATCCACGACGTCAAACAGAGGTAATTAATGCAATTGTAAAATATTTTTGAAACGTGTTGAAATGAATTTCCAGCACTGTAAAAATAATTTCATATCTTTCGTATTCACTGCTGGCAAATCAATTCGGTCGCTTAAGAATCCAAGCCAGGAAACCCTAATGTACAGCCTTGACTGTGTCCTGCATTGGCGCATTTTAATCGGGAGTGCAACCACAGGCACAGGCACAGACACTGACAATTAATATTCAAATTTATTAGCCACCTATGAACCGAGTGTGTGCATTATCAGCAGGCACTCAACAGACACACACACACACACACACACACACACACACATGCTGATGACAATGCAGGGGGCATGGCAATGGAAAGAAGAAGAGCAGCACCATAACCAGAACATGCCTGTCCATCTGGCACACACTGTGTGGCACAGAGGGGTCACCGAGAGTGCAGAGGTGGCACAAAAGTATAGGCGGCAATCGGACGATGGGACCTGAGGGAAATATTTCAACGGCTGACTGTCCGGCTTTCTGGTGCGAGAGCTGCTGGTCGTGTCACTGCGCTTAATTATTTGCATATGATTAGACTTAATGGTCGAGTGAGCTACTCTGACTGCGGGGGTAATCACACGAGCCAGCATTGCTGCTGTGTAATTGTTAATGATGATTAGATTCAATTTAGGGCATCATTAGTTAGCTGACGCTGACGCTGATGCTACAGTTGCTGCCCAGCCTCCGTCGTCTGTGCCCTCGCATCTCCAGTCACGAGTCTCTCTCTCCCTCTCTCTCTCCCTCACTCTCTCCCTCTCTTTCTCTGTCTCTTTAAATTTATGCCAATGCCGCAACGTCAGCAGCCTCATTCGCTGACAAGGAGCAACAAAGGGGAGAAGCAACTGTGGGGGGTGTGGTGGGGTTGAAGTTGACCCAAGTGGCTTACGTGAACGCTGGACGCTGCTAAATTTGCAACGTGACCTGAGGCCGCTGTCGAGTCTGAGGTTAATTTCGCAAAATTGTCGAGTCAACGGGTAGAGCAGCCTGACGAATAGAATGGGATGTCATGAGATGGAATGGGGCGGGCTGTGTTGGCTGTTTGAATAGTTCAAAGTGTATGCAAATGTGAGGCATTGTGTGGTTTTACTTTTGCCGGAAGAACAAGTACCCGCAAAATGGGAAGGAAGCACAAGTCCACGCTGGGTCATCTTGTAGTAGTGTGGCTTGCCATTGTGCGATTTTAATCACTCTGAAAGCATCGACGAAAAAGTCAACTAATCGCTGCTAGTTGTTCATGCTAATTGGTCTGAGTGGGCGTGGTCAAAGCTGGAGAGACCTCAAGAGGTACAATTACAATAATTGAACGGCATCTCTCTCCAAGCACCTCGGAGCAGCCCATTATTTCAGATGTATTTAATAACTGTTTGCTAAGAAATCTATAAAATAATTTAATTATTTGTATACCTTGTAGATTTCCCAGTTTTGAATATATTTTTAATTAAGAGCAAAATTATTATACGCGCAACTTTTGGTCAAGTGAACACAAAAAAAAAAACCAACTTCCAAATTAACTGCCTGGTCTAGTGCCAGGCCGAGACTGCTCCATTTGGCCAACGCTGCTGGCGATATGCCTCAGTTTCAGTTTATTAACGCAAATTTATTACAATTAGCGCTGGCAAATTGCAGCATCAAGTGGGGTCCAGCCAAAAACGGAAGAAAAAAATTAAATAAGTTTTGGAGGATGAAAAGTTTATAATTTAAGCAGAGCTTATTATCAGCGCTGTGCATTGCTTCAAAATAGGTGTGGAAGTTATTAAAAAAGTTCTGCAAACCGATTAGCAATGCAAAGTTATGCGCACATTTAATTGAATTTATTGTTTGCACAAACCAAAAAAATTAAACAAAAAAATGTATAAATATATTAGCTTAAATAACCGTTAGTCACTGTAAATACAGTCGTGTTTGTAGAAATATTCACTGTCATCATGCTCAAAATGCAGCTGCCAGAGCACCTTTCAAGAAAAGAAATTGCTGCTGCTCTGAAAACACTAACCATTCAGCCATGAAATTAACAACGCTCTCGAAAATATTGCAAAATGCAAAAATATTGCTCAGACTTTCAGCCAGTCTCACGTTGTCGCAGCCAGCAAGGACATTTTCAGTTACTTTTCGGTCGGGCCAGACGCATAGAAAGGAGGCGTGGCAGGGCAAAAGGGCGAAAAGCAACCAAGTCTATAGGTATTTAAATGAAAATTATATGCACTCTGGCTCAACTTAAGTGCAGCGCCCCAAAGATTTATGGTTATTGTGTGTTTGACTAAAGCTCCGTCGATGAATTGGAAAATATGTGCAGATAGGATTGAGCTGTGCGGCGGCGATGGGACAGGGGCTGGGGTCGGTGCCGGGGCCGGGGACGGGGCGGAAACCTGAACTGCAACTGACAATGATAATGTTCTTCAGGGGCATCTGTATCAAAATGAGATTGCTTATACCGATTGCTCCACACAGCTAGACCAATTAAAATCTATTCGCAATGCGATGCAATCAACTTGAAGTAATTTCAAAATCACATTTCATACACTCCATACTACAATACAACAATTTTTGCTGGCAATCCTGCCCACCTCTGTGCCAATTGTGTGGCTGACTGGCACAAAAATGAACTTGTTGGGACCAACAACAACAATAACACACACAAGTTGCCTTAGGGTGCACTGTTTGGATCATTTCTGTTCATCAGCGAAGGGTATTATTATTTTGCAGCGGGGTGTGTCGCGCATCGAAGGAGACCTCTTTGAAACCATAATGTAAATCATACTTGATTACCATCAATAGCCGAGTTGACATAGATACTTTTAAAACGATTTTAAATTTACTTATAATCATGATCAGGCTCCCATATTAAATAAGTAGCTCTCAGAAGAACTATGAGTTTGGAACTGATGAGTTTTAATTTAAACTATAAATATCTACATTTATATATTTATATATAATATCGATAGTTAAAGTGTTTAATTGTTCTTATATCAGAAAAATCATATCATTTAGCTTCCACTGTTTATTTCTTTCCAATAATAATTAAATTCAAATATGAGCTGATGTGTAAGAGTATCGCATTGCCTAAGATAGCTGCACATTAATTTTTTTTCTCAAGGTTTTTTTTTGGATTCTCAAGTGCTTTTCATGGCAAATGGAAAATTCGTTTTGCTATTGTGTGTGTGTGTGTGTGTGTGGGTAACGAAAGCAGCTGCACTCGAGCTCACTTCATGCCAACATATGCGCAAAAATTGACCACAACTTAGCCTCCATCCATATACCAACCCGGTGTATAATAAACTTGAGATTGCTGCCACGCGTTTGTACAACCAATTTTGAGTAAGGGGCAAGATGAATAGCAAAATAAGCGATTGATAGTGCTACGTATAATGAATGGTCAAAAAGCAATTGTTCGGGCGGCGCTTTAGTGTATTAAACTGATTACTGAATTAAACTATTTGCTCCCCACTCAATCAAAACTGTAATGCAAGAGTGCTTTATGCCTGCATTTGCTGTAATTTAAGCCACGCAATGCGAAAGGCGTTTGAGAACTTGAACAGCTGGCGAAAAAAACTTGTCTCTTCGCTTCAAATCGAATTAAGTTCAATTACATTTTCTGGGTTCCTTGCTGAGCTCTACCCAGTCAGGGACTAAACTGCTGCTGACGAGCTGCTGCTGTTGTTTCCGGTTTTATTTTCCTTTTATTTTTCGGTGGAAATGGAAATGAACTTACCCAAAAAGAGGACATGTTGCGAGCAAAACAGACAACTCACACACACACACACACACTCAAACACACACATATCGATGTGTGTAGAATAGGGTGCTTGTGTAAAAAAGGTGAGCCAAAGTGTGAAAACATTTTTGATTCATTAAAAATTTAAAAAGTTCAAAGTGTTTTCAGACGAACTCTCTATGCAAATGGGCTGCCAGTTGGTTTTTTCCCTAGCTGCAGAAACATTTGCAACTGCATACCTTGAGGCATGGTTCATCATGTGGCCGCATGTGCCACATTTCGCTTTTGCAGTGTTTTAAAGTTGTAAATAAAAAGTTGTTTTGTGTCATTAAAAAGAACTCTGTTCGACTTGAGTTAAGCTCAACTAATCATAGGGCACCAGCCAAAATCCATTTAAGGCCTTAGCTTCGAGTCAAAGCTACCACAAAACTGGCAATTCAAAGACCACTGAACTAGACAGGACCAAGAAGGAGCCCAACACCCAGCACCCAGCACCCAGCTTGTGTGGCGGGCACTTGTCACGCAAATGTGACCGGATATTGTTTGGCATGAAATGCGCTCAAAAAGGATTTCGAGGGTAAAATTATTAAAACGTTGCTTTTCATTTGTGGCCAAGTACTCACCGGAATCCCATGCAAAGGCGAAGACAGCACCCAAGACGAGGAAGACTTCTGGGAATGGGAAATCGGGTATGGGACAGGATACTTGGCTTTGATCTGCTGTCGAGATTTTCGGCTAACCTTCAAACGAAGTGCAGCCGAGCGGCAATAAGCGCACCTGCGTACATCAAGACGATGGACTGTGTTCCAGCTTCTGTCGTCCCTGTGCTCGATGGGCGTGTAAGCAACGAGTGAGCGAATGAATGAATGGGCGTTGTCACATTCACAGCTCACAGCTAACAGCTAACAGCTAAGGGCTAACAGCTCACAGCTTGCAGCTTGTGTCCTGGATCTGTCCTTTTTTGGGTGCTGAGTGCTGCCGTCGAATGCACTGAGGCATGTGACAAAACGATAAACACATTGCGGGCGTACCCTGCACAGCCTGCATTGTAATCACTTTGACATTTATGCATATCAAGCAAAAGCCGAAACGACACTGTCATCATCATGATCATCATCATCACCATCATTGAGGATGAGCATGAGGACGAGATGTCTCCTGGCCTCCTGCCACACGCTCATTCAAATGTAACATTTTTAATGATGTCCAAATACAATATATATACTATATATATATATATATATATATATATTTATGCATATACATTTTCCATTTTGCCAAGCTGCTCTCAGATTCTTTCTTATTTTTATGCTGGTCTGAGCTCCATTTTATTTGAAATGCAAATGAAGTAAATACGCATTTACAAATATCTGTGAGAAAAAAATACTTCAAAGCTCGTTTGAGTGATTTATTAAATTCGTAAGCGTTTGTTTAGTCAGTGAAAGTTTTTAATACCTGCGAAAAAAGCATTTAAGATTGATATTTGCAAATCGGTGTTTTATAAATTCTAAGCCAGTGACTTTGAATGTGAATCTGAATTTGTCCAATTAAATTCGTGAAAACTTGCACAAAGTATTCGTTTTGTTTGACAATATCAGAGTCTATTGCCATCGAGCAAGAATCTCAATACCATTGCTGCTGTTGGACGAGACTCCATTTACCAACAAGCCATTTGCCGCTAACGCCCTCTGACAGCGACCGTGTCTAACATAATAAAAGGGCGCTAAAAACAATGTAATGAAATAATTTCCATTGTTAAAATGATAACAATATATCAAGCAGACACTGCCACCAACACCAGCTCCAGTTAAAATGACATTAACAATGCTGCCGGCAACAGCAGCAGCAACAGCAACAACAACTGCCACAAAAGTAACGTTCAGCGATGTTGGTTGTGGCGGGCTTGACAGTTTTACAGGACTTGAGTTGAGGGTGGAGCTTGAGCAGTGCGTACACTCGGATAAAATGTGTCATGGTCTTCAAAAGTTGCCACGAGATACCAAAAATATATATTTCTTTTCTAGAATAATTTATAAATTTTGCGAATAATTATATGGAACATTTATTCGGTTATTTTCACATAAACAATGCGAGAACATAGTAATTTTTAAATTAATTGCATTTTTTCTCTAAGTGTGTTCCAGGAGTAAAAGGCTTGTCTGCGTATGCTGAGAGTTTGTCTGAAGCACATGTTGGTTGTGCCAGAAAACCAATTTGTTATGCGCTGTACAATTTAACGGCTTCTGATTCGTTCAAATTGGGCGCGCTGCATTTGCAAAACTGCAGCGCATTGTGGAGCGTCACTAATTGCGACTCTCACAATGCCAAACACGTGGAGCTTTGCTTGCTTTTTATTGCAAAACTTTTGCACTCAGCTCAAGTCAAGAGTTAAGCCCAAGACCATTTGTACTGTTGTCCAAACTCATTTGGCCATGTTAATTCATTAATACAGCCTTGAACCACGCCCAGTCCTGCGTACACCCACCGAAAACCCACCGCCCACCACTGACCGCTGTCTGTCTTAGCTGGCAAGCTAATTGCCATTTTCATGGGGTTTTACAATCGCAGCGAAGTAGAAAAGCGGCCATCAAATGAAAGTTAAATTTCTCTGTTACGTGTGTATAATCCCGTATACGGCTTGTGGCCGGCTATAGAAAGGCAATTCTCCAGCGCATTGCTGCCGTAATTAGGCTCGATGCTTTGTGCTTTTGAAAATCGAGAGCTAAACGAACACACAGAGCCCAACTTTAGTTTATTTTATTTACCACCATCTATGTTCTTTACTGTCTTTGCTAACGAATACAGTCGGCAAAATACGATTTGGTTTAAACTGCAATTCCCATATATTCTTGTCTTAGACTTGGGACTCGAATTGGAAAGAAGTTTTTAACCTGGTAATAAAGATAGTTCATTTAAGCTAAAATGCTTATATATCCGTTGACTAATTTTAACTACAATAAAATAAAATGTAGACAATCAATTCTTGCTTAAATTACTTAAAGAATTTTAAGCTTATGCAGCATTTAAGAATCGAATTGCCAAAGATTTAGCAATCGTATAAGAAATATAATTTCGGCGAACTGAAAGAATATAAACCGTATTTTTCTTTACTGTTTAGGTATATTCTCGGCATAAGCCCATTTGCAGAATGGTTAAAACCATTTAGCAATAACAATTACCTGTTTGGCCCACTGTGCAGGGTTTGATTTTGTGCTGATTTTAGCGATTCTGTAATTGGAAAATCGCAGCGTATATAAAATGAAATCAATCAAGTGTGCCAATGTGCACTATTGCGGACTGTGCTTGGTTGTAGATACGACTGCGAGGGTTGGCCTATGCCATTGGTATGCTCAACGCCATTTTGTCTAGCTGTTGAAATTAAGAGAAAAAGAAAAGTTTCTGTTTTTTTTTTTTTTTGTTTTTGTTCGGTTCTTTATCTCTGGCCTCCGTTGATTTCCTATCCCTCTGGTTTTTTCTGTTGTTAGTTGCAACTGAGGGCGCTGGCGTTGGCGTTAAATTAATTTGGATGCTTTGTTCTTTGCTGCCACATATAGTGCCCCACACAGATACACACAAATACACACACATCCACAATCCAGCCACACACAGAGATGTAAGTATTTTCTTTGGACAGTGTCGAACTGGTATAAATATTAATGAACTGCCTTCCTCATTTATTTTTCATAGTTTTACAGAATCGAACAGTTTGAATAGAAGTTGCAGCAGTTTGCAATTTTGCTCCACAAAACTGTAATTGGCAGGGAGAAATTGAACACTTTCGTGGACGAAGTGACTATCAAGTAAAAGTAACGTAAATGCTTCTCATATTAGCTATAATTTATAATTAAAATCTTTTGATTGTGACTAATTATTAGCTCAAAAGCTTTCCACTTATTTTGTTATATATTATATTTATATATGTGTATATCTTCTAAACAGGGCTGCTCACTTTACTTTATTCACAACTGTTAAGCTCTTCCTCTTCAGGCTGGTGATCGATCTATATCGATATCGTATGTTAATTACATAGTTGTCACTAGTGGCCTGCTACATGTATAAAGAAAAATACTAAATTGGGATAAAAACAGACCAAACTGCCAGCAACTGATGTTTCTATTGCCAAGAGAGATATTTTTACTTGTTAAGAAAAACAGCAAGCAAATAACTTTATGAAAGACTTACGCATTTTTAATGAAAACAAACTGATAACAATAAAACAGGGCAAAAAACCAGCTGACGATGTCTGCAAGTTGCCCGTACCACAAAAAACACGACTCGTTGTCGTAAATTGAAAGCGAAATGTAAGCTCATTTTAATAAAACATATGCGACACCAGGACACACACACACACACACACACACAGACTCTAACTGCAGCCGCATTGCTTGCCAATATTTCTTGCACTATCTTAAGAGACCCCATGAAAGAAGTGCAGACAAAGCCGCAGTCGCTGTTCGTGAGTTATTTGGGGGCCAGGGCAAAGGGTTCACCTCGCCCACATACAGAGTGTATGCGCGAACATACAGCAAATGTGTGTCCGCAAAGTACACACAAAATTTGCCAAAATGTGGAAATGTCAGAGAACACACAGAAAGCAGAGTGTCCCGTTCTATGTCTAAATATGTATGTATATATGCATGTTGCCTGCTTTTAGGTGGGGCGAGCATCGCTCGACCAAAAACATTTTGCGCCCAGGCCAGGCAACAATAAAATAAAATAACTTGACTAAAATGCGACAAGAAAATTGTATTACAACAATGGAAAGAGATTGCGGCGAAAAGTACAATAAAATGTCGCTAAATTAGACATGAAGACAACCGCAGCCACAAGCGCAAAGGGAAAGAGATGGAAAGAGACAGCAGTTGCATGAAAATTGTAGTGCGACTCTTTCACAATGGGTACAACTAGAGTTGGGTTTTCCTTTCGAGGTTCAAGTGAAGCACACACAAGCGAATGGCCTGAAAATGATTATTGTTACTAGTTGGATACAATTGATACTTACTAGTTGGATACAATTGATACTTATAATTAATAAGTCTAAAGAAACTCGCTCGTAAACAGAACTGCAAGCTCAGCCAGAGTTCGGATTCAGCTGAATATCAACAGATGAGCTCAATTTAAGGCCAAAGACACGTGCAAGTGATTACAAAAAAACCATTAAGCAAGACATTTGCTACAAATATAATATGCAATAAGGGTAAGCAATGTGAATAGCACAACCCTGTCAACCCTATTAGCTGACACTGTCCACAGCCCTTGAAAATTATGCGATTATCGTGCAATGATATTAAGACGAGAGAATGTAACCCACGCAAGCCGCTTAAATGGTTATCAAAGCTGTATTGGTCTAGTGCTCTTCCTGTGCACAGTGTACACCCAAGTTGACAGCCCAGTCAAAGGCGACAATAGCGTTGACGATGACTGCGACACACAGGTTCAGACCCATAGACGATAGACAGACAGAAAGACAGACAGACAGACAGACAACGGCAGTCAGAAGACGGCAGACTTTACCCACTTTGTGTGAAATAATTGCTAGGAATTTTCACGCGTATTTCCCGTTCCGTTCCCCATTCTCCCAGCCTGCGCTGGGTGTTAGTAAAACTTCCAAGATATTTTGAGCTCACCTGCGCGCAAAGCATTTTCACAGTTCGCTCGTTGCGATTTTAACAATTTTATTAAATTGAATTTATATCATTTACACGCTTGTCGACTTCAAGTCTGACACGACGACGCCTTCGCCATGTGCCTTTTAATTTCGCGCTAACGTTTTATGTGGCATTTTGCCGGCTTCCCGGCATGGATATACACGTACTCGGATTTTTTCTAGGCATGCAGCTCTCTTTGGCAATTTTTGCTTTCATGATTATTGATGCGGGTAAAATTTAATTGGTCGGCTCGAGCCAAAAGTATCTGACTGTCGCTCTGCCCCTTTGGTTCTGCTCGTCCTGACTGTCTGCCTGACTCGCTGACTGTCTGTCTGGCTGTCTGTCTGATTGGGTGGATGGAGTTCGAGGCTCAAAGGCCGGTAGACCTTTGTACTTTTGACTGCCTGCTTATTAGATCATATTTTTGCGGCTAACGAGTTGAAGTTGGCCCCAAGCACATTCAACTACTTGAACAGGCATTCACTGCATTGAGGTACCAGCAATTTTCGGCAATTTCTAGCTGCTAGCTAAAAATCTCTAATTAGTTGAGAAATCTTAAAGTACATAACGAGTAACAAGTAAAGTAAGTAAAATACCGACAATCATATTAGGCAGTTAGGAAAATTTAAAAGTAATAGTACGAAAATGGAGTAGGATTTTTAAGGAAACCAAAGCAAATCAAACTTTAAGCGAAATGCCATGCATGCCTATGCCAAAAATTTGTTTAAGTAAAAAACTTTTCTTATCTCGCGCTAAGCGCAAAAAAAGAGTAAGAACAACAACAGTTGTCAAACAAATAAGTAAAGGAAAACTTCGACGCCGATACAATTTCGTAAAATGTCGAAAACTGTGATTGCGTAGAAGCCAAAATCCGTACACCGCCCGCTCCCGTCTCTTTCTTACACACCAGTCTGTTCGCAAATCAGAACGAGGGGGAGCGGGACAGAGAGCAAGGAAAAGTCAGACAGTGGGAGCAACCAACTTTGAGTAAAATGTAAATACTTTTTTGGGCAAATATTATCACAATTCCACGCCGCTGCTGCCAGAGATACTAAATAAACCGTGGGGCAAGTGGTGGAAGCGACGGAAATATCTACAATTGCAATCAGCAGCCCAGGAAGTGGCTAAGAAAGGGTATCTACCTATTGTTGCAAAGTGTAATAAGCTGGCGATTTCAACAGATTATTTTTAGGTTTATCTTTGGATTAATCGTTTGACTGATTAAGGCTAAAACATTGTGCAAGGATGCGTTACGTTAATTTGCATTGTTCAATTAGCCGACAATGCGTTGCATAATTAGCCAAAGCACCACACACATAGCACGCATAAAAATTCATTGGCCCAATATTGCGCATACGCCACGTGACGCTCGACAAAACTGCAATGTGATAAACTTGAAGTGTCAGTGCAATGACAGAGAACAGCATCAACGACGACTACTCCGGCTGCCGGATGAGGATGAAAATGAGGATGACCACATGGCCATATTGGCAAGGACAGACATTTTGAGGGGCCATGGCAATGACTAGAACATATCCCCAGCATGGACAATCGATTACCATTTCGAAAACGGGTTGCGGATGCGGCTTGGGTCCTTTGGTCCTTGGGCTGCCATATTGCGCCTGTCAGTTGGCAGCGTCGGGCTATATTAATCTGGTTAATGATGAAACTGAATCAGCGTTTTAAACGAGCCACTGCGCAATGAAGTACCGGCCACTGAGGAGGACGATGTCGTTCAGCTCGAATCGCATAGATGGTCGCGAGCCTGCAAATAAATTAGCTGCGGCTTTGCCTCCGCCTTAACCGCTGGCCATAAAGTTGGACGAGTTTCTCATTTTTTTTTATTTGTTGTGCGCCCCGTTAACTGAACTTTAACGCAACTCTTATATTGTTAGCCGGCACATTATGGACGCAAAGGGTATGCATATTTTATGGCTTCAGAGTCCTTAGCGCCCTTTTTCCAAAAGCAAAATTTGTTGAATCGTTTCGGGATGTCATCAGTGTGTGTGCTTAATTGTGATTTATGCTTATGACGAGCTGATGATGCAGATATGATATCTCAATTCACCGATAGCTCAGTCAATTCCATTTAATGTATTTTCCCTTTAATTTAGCTTTAAAGAAAACAGCTTGCTTTCAATATTGGCAAACAAAAAAAGTGTTGCCCTCTCATTGTGCAGAAAAATTGCTCAATTATTGAAACGAATTTCACGCATTTAATTGTGTAAATTTAGCCAGGCATGACATGCACACGCCGTCTGGTCCACCCTCAATGGGCAGCGTCATGCAGCCTTCATTCTCCACGGCCCCAGCTTCACATGCGGACGCAGGACAACGCCAAACGAGTGGGTCTGGTGGCTAACGGTACGTAACGTCATAATCACCCTGAAGCGCACGTAATTGGCCAATCAATTGTGTCATTGTTCGCATTTATAACGCGGCCTACGCTGGGTCGCCGTGATTTATATTCGCTGATGGCCGGGCGTACTGGACTGTTGACTACACTTACGAAAAAAAATGCAAAATATACACTGGAAAGTCCAACTTGATTCAAATTCCAGTGTATATTTAGATGAATGCAAAATAGATACGAGTATATGGCAAGTTCAGCTTGCTCCAAAATTCCGTCGTATATTTTACAATGTGTAGTAATCAATGTGTGGCAAAAGTTTCGTAATTCCAGTGTAAAAAGTAGAGATTGAGAGAATTCATATTTGTAGCAGTCAAAACTAAATAATACTTCTAACTCTTCTTTATTCACCTCTTCCTCTTCAAGCTGGTTCTCTCGATATCGATATCGATATATGTTAACTACATAGTTGCATGTTGTGTTACAGATGTTTTGATCTTAAGATATTATTTATACATTTCACTAAGTGGAAAAAAAATGTTAATAACAGGTTTGTATTTTGCAACCCTCTATTTAATATTTCATATTTATGCAAAATATTATAAAAGTAAAAAGAAACATGATTTATTTTGAATGGTGGATTAAGTGTTGTTTTGCCTAATTAAATAAATAATTAGTAAATTGAGTTATAAACAAAATAAGAAATAATAATAATTCAAATTGGTTATTATGCCGGTCTTTTGCCAAATCACAAGACGCTGTTTTTTTCTGAGTGTACAGACTAAACTAACTGGTCGGAGTTGCAAGTGTTAGGCCTAACTGGCAGTAAGTAAAAGTAGGGAATAAAAGGAGTGCAGTCGCTTCGGATCTTGTACAACAGAAGTTTTTACACAGTTGTGGGTTTGTTTCGTTTTTCGTTGCATGTGTTTTTTTTTTAATTTTTATTTTTTTATTTCGGCTGTAACTTTGTAACAAATGCACAAAACGAATGACAACTACGGTTTCCGGTGCGTTGGCAGGGGAAGAAGACTGGTGGGAGGGGAATGGGCTACTGCAGGCAGCGCAGGCCGGCTGTCACATCGAAAAATTACATGCCTTGCGCAAAAGTTTTGCCTCTTCATTATTCTAACATCAAGTCGAGCTGGAGCGGCAAGTCGACACGAGTTGCGGTTTTGCAATTTTTCTTCGAGCTCCCCTGCCATGCCACGCTCCTCGACCGCCTCATTCTCCGATGTGGTACCACATTTCGGCATTTCAGCATTTCAGCACAGTCAGACAAAGTGTGAAACGAATCAAAAAACTTCTTGGGGCGCCTCACATACCGCCTGTGTCTTGAGTCTTGAGACTGCCAAGTCGGTCGTGCCAAAAAATTATACACTGCATTTTAATCACAATTCAAATCAACGAAATCATCGTCATTATTCCAACAGCAGCTGCCACCGTCGAGTTGAAATGCGTCGCTTGTAGTATGTGGTAAAATGGAAAAACGCCACTTGAGCAAAAAACTTTTCTTCAGACCCAACGCCAAAGACCATGTTGCTGTTGTTCCTCATTAACTTGTTCAGCGGCAGTTGGTGACAAGAAATGTGCATGAAACGGCATTGAGAGAGTTATTTTTCAAGTTGTTAAATTGACAGATTTTTCCTACTTATAAACAAGCTAATATGGAGTAATTTCTTTAAAAGCATCCCTCAGCTTAAATTATTGTCAAAGAAAACGTAAACATTGCCAAAGGAATTTCTAATTATGATTATTATAAAGATTACTTTGACATATTAGTTCATATGTATAGGAAGTTGATATAATTAGGATAAAATTTCCAACATTTTGAGTGAAGTGTGTAGCAGTGAAAACAAAATTGTATTCCTTTCAAACAAGTCTGCTCTCATTTCCTTATTCACAACCATTGAGCTCTTCCTCTTAAAGCTGGTCACACCTTTGATATCGATATATATCGATATCATATGTTGCGTATCTATCAATAATAATGTAAAATGTTTTTGGAAATATTTGCACGGAAATATACTTTGTAAAAATATTGAATTTGACCAGTACCAAGTTCAAAATATTCAAATTGTTCATGGTTTGAAAACTTTAATTATCGTTAAAAAATGTTTTTGGACACAGAGACAGTTGGATATTTAAATATAATATTATACTATGTACACCGCATGGAATTCATTGATGACTGTAGTGTTTATTTTTTAAATATATTTGCGCTGCTTTTAACACCAAATTTTTTACATTTACATTTAGTGAAGCATGCTTAAATTATATTTCAATTCAACACTTTTAAAAAGTCCACAATAATTACTTCATATGCATTATTGCATTGCAAGTATTTCGAGCGTAAACATTACAAATAAAATTGAGCAAACAATTGGACATTTATTCGCCGCGAAAACGGCGTAAACATTTTTAATAGCCGTAAAATTACATGAGAAATGCATGACTGTGAAATAAAGTGGCCATAAATATATGTGTGGGAATACATTATTTGGTTGCGAGAAGCCATATTTAATCGTGAGAAGAACTGAACCTATTGAGGAAAAGTTTCGTAGTTCACAATTTGTATGATTTATTAACAGAATACAGTGCGAATGGAATTTAGCGTAGTTTGACACATTGCGATAAGAAGGAAAGGCAAATCGGAGCAGAGTAGAAAATGAAACTGTCAAAACCAAGCAAAATTCATTGACAGCTGCAATTTGAAAAAGTTTTTGGACTTTGCAATGTCTCGATCGTATCGTACGGCAATTAGCATTTTGTGGCAATGTTGCACAATAATTTAACGAGAGTCAGCCAGAGCCGCGCAGCGGGAGCAACCAGGACGAAGCCGCAAAAAAAAAAAGGAAAAGAAAGAACACGATGCCTGCAATTGTGTGAAAAGCAGCAAAGACGATGAGGAGGAAAAAAAATTATTTGATTATCCTGCGGCCATGCGCTGTCACAATTTCGCAGACGGCCCGCCGAGCGTGTCCGTGTCCGTCTCCGTGTCTGCCCCGTCCCGAAGTTGCACAGTTCCAGCTCTCGTCCTGTACGAAAAGTGCCACATCAGCAAAAGTCTGTTAACTTCCGGTTTATGGTTGCAGCAGCTTATGGAGTCATTTCCGCTGGCTCGTCTTGCCCATTCATTCGGCTCAGCCAACCAGCTGGCGGTGCCCGCAGACCATTCTATTAAATCATCATTTCATTTTGTGTTCGCTTCTTCATTCTGTTCTTTTCTTTTCCTTTTTTTCGGTGCTTCCCTCGTGTAACTGGGACGCCGGACGGCTCACTGCGCTTGCGGTAATTTTTTCCAAGTGCTTCCTTAGATTTATAATTAAGATTTGGTTAGCAGCAATAGTGGCTCTCTCTTTTTTGAATTTATGTGCCGGCAAATGCTGCCTGACTGCGGCTTCTGTCCGACTATCCCAGTTGTCCCCATTGTCCGGCTGCTGCAGCCGCCCGTAAAAGCGGCAATTTATCATATTTCCAGCGGCCGTCCTTAACAAATTGCGGCTGGAGTGCACAAACTGCTGGATTCAACTTTGGCCGAGCAATTTAATTACGCTGATAGGTGCTTACCTATAAAGAGCGAAGAGTCATGACAATAAAGCTGAAATTGTTAAACTAGATGTTCTAGGAAAGGAGGCGGAGGGAGGATTCTTAGATCTCTTCAAATATAACATTACTTTTATCCATGATCCGCATTTACAAATGAGTCGATCGAGTTTTTCTGTCTGGCTCTTTATCTGATTACAATGTTCACATACATTTTTTTTTATAATGATTGCACTTTTTAATAAATTATTCAAATATAGAGGTCACCTTCGATTAGTTTATTATTTACACCCAGGTGGACAATTCTTGTTGATGATTGATGATGATTCACAAACAACCAATCGCATTTGTGCAGTTGATAGACTAATGATCGACACCTGCGTTAGATTAATATGTAATCATCCAGCAGGCTGAACTTTATTGAATTGAAATGAAGTTGGTTAACAAACAAATGAGCGAGTATTGATTTACCAGCTAAGCAAGACAGATCTCTTCTCTTTTCCTCACAGCTGAAAATGTGTCGTAAAGCTAGCGTTATTCTTATTATTTTTTTGGTATTTAATGCAACACAGCCAATAGATGGACGAAAGGTAAATCATCTATGAGAGATATACAAACTGATTTTACTATATATTATAAATTGCTCAGCAGACCTTCTCATCGATGATCTTTCGCAGGGTTTTTACCAAGTTTGGACGCAAGTATGCCTCAAGTTATGAGGTATGCATTAGTCCAGATAAAATGGCCAGTAATATGTCGCTGAATATTGTTAAAGATCTAACAGTTGGTGTCTGGCTAAAGTTGGGCATTTCTCAAAGGGAGGCGAAGAATGTTTATCGCAGCGTGTTTGCCTATGATATGAACTTATGCAGTTTTAACATCTTGGGAAAGCCCGCCAACTTATTTCAAATATGGATACACAACATCCTCAAGTATTCAAATATACCTGCTCGATGTCCTATTAAAAAGGTATGCGTAAAAGTAAAAAAAAATATAAATAAAATGATATCCAATAATGCTTTCACAGGGCAACTATTATTGGATTAACCTGCGAGCCGATAAGGACAGCATTCCGTCATTTATAATTACGGGACACTTTCGTGTTGATGCTTTATTTTATATGAGGGAGTGGAATAACGATATGGTTACAAATACCACAATGTTTATGGACATTAAAATGAAGTGAACGCAATGCATGCATGATTTGTACATATCTATTGTCTACCTAATTTGTCACATTTAAAGGACATGAATCACTTATTGCCCACAGCTATCGCCTCAAATCAGATCGCTAACACAATTTCTCACTTCCAGTTGAGCAAATCGTTGCACGTGCACTTCGCATAAATAAATTAATGAGCCTCGACCTGGCTTGGGTTGAATTTGCGCAGCACGCGACACGCTTGCACTTTTGCAACTGGACAAGGAAGATGGGACAGACATGGACTCGGACTCCGACACCGACATGGACACGGACACGGACACGGACACAGACATCGACATGGACATGGACAAGAACATGGACACGCAATTGAATGGCGCACAAGTGCTGCAATTGGAATTGCCACTGCTTCTGGTTGTGTTTGGCTGCGATTTATGCGAGTGGCAAACTAAGCGCAAAATAATTTAAACACTGACAATAACAGTTGGCCCAAAGTATTTTCCCTCAACTCGACAACTCGACAAGTTTGCCCGGCTCACGACTCGACACGTTCGCACTCGCTCGCAGAGTACGCAACCTCTTTAGACCACCCTTCCTCCTCTCCTTTCCTTGGCTTATTTCTTGTTTCTGTTTCCTCCTCCTATTTTCCTTTTGCTATCATTGCACTTCCGCTGGAATCAAGGCAAAATCAAAGCGCAATTTCTTGTATTTTGTCGCCATCGACGAACGTCTGAAAGAACCAGCAGCTTCGCGCGGAGCAGACGGCGACCCAATGCATTTGCCGAGTTTTCGGGGGCATCCCGGAGACAAATAATTGTGGGAGTGGCAACATGTACTCACGGAAATTGCCATCATTATAGTCGTAGTTGTCGTGCTGTGTGTTAAATAACGTTTAACGTTTGTTTGGCGTGAAATTGATTTACAATGAGAAACTATTTTACTTTGTTCTTTTTTTCCAAGAACTAAATAGTGTGGAGTATAGACCCATTCACATTGGTTATTTTCAGATCAAGTAGTTCTTCAACTATTTTCTAAAATTGCTTTAAAAAAATTAAAGTACAATATTGATAAGGTAATGCGAAACGATGAAATCACATATCTCTCATAATTCAATAGGTGGAGTCATTAAAATGTGCATTTATTATTTGTCAAGATATGCCAACTCACGAAACGCATATAATTTGGAAACAGTTTAGGTATGCGTGCCAATTATTTGCCAACCTCTTGAGTATTGTATTCAATTAGGTGTCGCTACAGGCATTCGAACTAATTAAACAAAGCTCACCTGACTTTCACTCATTAGCAGCTGAGTCAAACGGGCAGCTGAGATGGCCGCAGGCACGATAAGAAGGAGTCATCAGTACTGTACATGCTATAATTATACCAGCGGGAATCGGAGCAAATTGGAGAGAGGCCACACACGCATACAGAGCCCAAGGCAAATTGCTGGAAAAATGTGCGAAAATTATGCCAGGTCCTTGGCCGGAACTACCGCTGGGCCGAGGCGAGAGACCAGTGCAGGTGGGGCGGCAATTAGGAAGCGATAAAGTTAAAATTACACACGCAATTGAGACGAGGCGGAAGCAGTGACGACAAGTCAAATACAGTTAAAGGAACCGTTAGCAGCAGCTCCTTTTACTGCAGGCGACAGCTGCCAAGTGTGGAAGACACAGACGATGATGGCATCGAGGACATTGTAGCTAAATTGAATGTTCCTTTTCGATTTCTTTTTTTTTATTTTATTTTCTGTTGCTTCTTTCGCCTGCTTGACGGCAAGCGATAATCAATGGCGTAGCGTGCCACATGTTGCAGCCTTGTACAGGATATTATTATTTCTCATGAGACTGCTGACTGCAGCAGCGATGCTTGGGTGAAAAATAATAAAGTACTACCCTTAATAAGTATATGTATGTACATGTACTAGCTGCAAGGTGACGATAGCAGAAAGTGTCAACATAAACGCATCGATTACGCTTGAGCTGCAGCTACTGCAGATCTATAGCTTTATTAATGTTCATAGAGGCGCAATCTGATTGAGAAATTACCACCCATAGACCCTCTGGCTTAGCTGTGCAGAACTGCTTCCAGAACAAAAGAGACGGTGCGCTCTTCTGTTTTGGTCTTGTACTTGCCATAAAAAAAATCGGCGCGGCCACGGTACTCTCCAGGATATAGAAACTGATGCGTCATCGTCTTGCCCATTTTCCAACCGTGCAAATAATAATGTCCCACCTCCACGGGACAATTGTGCATGAAGTTGCCGTGTTTTGTCATGCTCTTAAACCAGGATTTGAGCAAACCTTCCTTCACATTACTAACTGTGGCGCATAAGTCGATGGTGTGGCTGAAGAGCGTTTGGAAGGTTTTCGCATTGGCCACTCGTAGTTGATAGTCGACATGGACCTTAAACCCCCTCTGAATTGGTAGTTTCAGTTCCATATCCAAGTTGAGCGTTTCATTTATAACGTACATTGTAAAATTCTTGAAATATTTCGGATTGAACGTAGTACTGGCATTCTTAAACTCCACGTATCGTTCCTGTGAAAGGATCCAGTTTCTCAAAATGGTTTTACAATTGATCCCAAAACTTACCGCCTGACTTGGATACGCATTCAGAATTAGCAGCAATTTAATTGCAAGTAAGGCTGACCAGCAGAAAATGCGCAACTGGATCATTTTGACATGTACAGCGACAAATTGCCAATGATATAAAATTGAAAATTGTTCAATTTATGCACTCATTAACTATTTAAGTCACCACGAAATCGATCAAGCGACACTTTAGTCATCTACACGATTTAGCTATTAAATGGTAATCGCGTCATCAGCGCTCATCTGCAGCTTATTATAAATACATACCCAGTCATAGAAATTAGTAAAATCGATAAGGTACGCTCGTTAATGTAAGTAATTTTCGGAACATCGTTGCTGAAAATATTCAAGTCATGAGCTCGAAATGTAAATTGTTTAGTTATGATTTTGAATAAATATATTTCGATTCAATGTTGCTGCCAGCTCAATGGTAAACTTTTGTAAATATATTATGCCCAGCTCTATCCCACATATATATTTCCATCATTATTTTACAAATTATCAGGCTGTTTTTAAAGTCTCAATCTGTCTCGAGCGGTTAGGCTTGAATATAACAATATAGTAAATTTCTGCAAAACTACAGAAATACATTTCCGACATTAAAAATGTATACAAAACTTTGCGTGATTGAAGGCTACAAGTATCACAACGTCGTGTTTAACAAATTTTATCAGGAAGTAAGCAATTGGTTTTGAAGAAAATTAGGTCAAAGCCAGTATTAACAAAGGCACACCACATAGCAGATTACATGTTGCAAGAGAACACATGTCCAGTGCTCAGGTGTGGCAACATGTGGTGCTTTCTGACGAGGTAAAATTTAATTGCGATGGTCCAAACAGATTAAAGTATTACCGGTTTTTTGATCTGGGCTGCATTCAATTATCACAACAGGACCTTGATCTGTAAAATTTTATTAGCATCTTAGCCGCGAAAAATAAGTTAATAAAAAATGTTGTGTTTATGTTACAAGGTTAATTAATTTTTTTATTTGACGTGAATTTAAAACAGTAAACTTTTGTGGAAGAAACAAATTTTTTTTTTAATTTTATCTTAAATTTTATGTTGAAATAAGGTGCCCTTAATCGAATTTCGCAGAGTGTATATTCCATTGCAACCAAGGGAGCTTATTGCTTCAGAACTAATACAAAAATATTTTCCAATGTACGAGTATAATTGAAACGGTTCCCTTTTTTATTTAAGTTCGATATCCAACACACATTCAGCTACAAAATCTTTTTTTTCCCCATTGTCTTTACTTTGAATAATATTATATATTATGCGATAAACACCATCAAACAAAAATGTAGGGGCATGCAAATCAGAAAGTGAAAAGTCTCTTAAATAGTAATGATTTGGATGAATAGGACAATTCCTTGAAAAATTACCGTGGTTATAAAATATCAAGAACCACTCCTTGAATATATGGGCCTTTCGAAGTTTTGCTATACTACATAAATCCAAAGAGTATTTATAAAAACTTTCATAGGATTTCGTCTTCGACTTTGCTTGAAAAAACTCAAAGTTTATGCGCGCTCCCGGGTATAATGTAGTGATTAAGTCCATGTCTAACCTCAATTTTCGACTATTCAAAGCAGCAGAGAAGTTCCTTATATATAACTGATTACTATTGTCACAAGAAGGAGGTTTTAAAAAGTGGAATGCGGCCATCTAAAATATAATTTTTTCATTCAATATTATTGCAATTTATATTAGTTATCGGTTTTCCTATATTTACCATATTCACAAACGGAATAAAGCCTAAAGCAAGTAAAAGCACTCGAAGTGAATTCATCTGTTGCTGTGTTTTTGAAGTTTAAACATTGAATAAATTCAGTGAATACAATTTGTTTCATATCGGCCTATTATATGATGTCTGTTCATGCAGAAGCCAATTATAATTTTTTAAAACTAATTACTGGTAAAATATAATTTATTAATCGGTTACAAATTGTATGGCTCTAACCACTAAAAACGGTAGAAAAACCCAATCAAACAGGTTGTTAGTATGAATTAGTTAAGCCCAAAAACAAATGCATGCAAAAACTTTAAAGCTTGAGTTCTTCAATATAAAAATAGACGACTCTGAATTGATTACACAATAGAGTCTCTTGCGAACATGTCAGAGTACTCGATTATAAAGAAAGAATTAACGAGACTCATCAAAGCAGCTGAATCGATTTCTTCTGCACTAAATTCAATCTGCTTTGGTGAATTGAATATTAGATTTCGGATATTAAGTCTAGCCTTAAGGGTGTTTACAGTTGATACCTTAGGTATCAGAGCACAATTATTCTAGGAATGGATTTGGTTGAATATTTATTTAATTTCGACTTCCAAAACACATTTCATTACAAAATCATGAATTTTACCCTTATCTTTACTTTGAATCATTTTAATAACGACTCGATAAACGCCAGCAAACATGAATGAAGGAACATTCCATTCTGAAATTGTAAAGTCTCTTAAATAGTAATAATTTGGTTGAGCAGGGCATTGTTTTGCAAAATTTCCATGAATGAAAAATGCCGAGAACCACTTCTTAAACATGTTGCTTTTCCGACTGCCCAACATACTACACACATCCACAGAGATTTTATAAAAACTTTGATAGGATTGTGAATTAAGCTTTTTGTTAAAGAACTCCATATTTACGTGCAGTCCAGAGTGTAAAGAGGCGATTAAGTCTACGTCTACACTCAATTTACGTTGGTTTAAAACAACAGATACTCTTCTTAAGTACTTCCGATTAAAGTCGTCGCAGGTTGGGGATTTTAAGACGACAAATGTGGACATCTAAAATCATTTTTTAATTTATAAAATATTTTTCATTATTATAACTTATCCTCATATCTACCATGTACGTATACGGAATTAAGCCCAAAACAATATAGAGCACTTGAGATGGCTTCATTTGTTGCTGTTTTTAGAACTTTGAACATAGAACAAATGTTATAAATATAATTTTGCTGATGTGATGCTGCTCTATTTATGTAGATTCGAGAAAATAATTACCAACAAAATATTTCTACATTCATAAATGTAGATAATTATTATCTATCTATCTATAAAGCATTTATAGCGAACATTATCCGAAACCTATTCAACTGTGCAATATGCAATAGTCAATTAATCACTAATTGTATATTACATCAGCACTAAACCATAGGCTATAAAATATAAATTAGCTTAGTCTTATAAAAGGACTTTTCGTCTAATAGTTAAAAGTTCGTTTGGAGTATTTAAGAGTTTGAAATTGAAAGTTCGCCATATTTGATACTTCCGATATTTATTTATTAAGAAAGCAAAGAAAAACGAAAAGGAAACGTTATTTTTCAATCGCCCAAAATGAGCGATTTTGTTTCTGTTAAGTATTTATTTAAGTTCGTAACAGTTACTTAGCGCCTTTCTTTAATTTAAATCGCTTTAAATAATAGGCGATAATTACCATCAAACAAAAATGGAGGAACACTAATATTCGAAATTTGATAGTCTCTTACATACTGATAACTTGGTTGAACAGGACAGTCCCTAGAAAAATTTACATAATTGTATTGGATTTCGTATAGGAGATAACCAAATTGGATGCAGTCAAGGCTATTTGGCAACCTTGTTGCCATTGTCCCGATACAATTCAGAGCAGGTAATGGAGTCAGTAGCGATATCAGTTAAGAATCGATATTTGATCCGCATCGAGTCATTTGGTTGCAGTCAGCGGTGGAAGAAGTACGCACGGAGATAAATTAAGCATAAGTTAAACTTCATTGTAAATAAGCACAAACTTCTATGTATATAGCTAAGCCATCCATTATAATACAATAAATAAACATTCCTTGAACATCCCGAGCACTCGCAATACGACAAACGTCAAAAGGGAGTTTAGGATTTAGTGTTCCATTCTCTTTTTAGTAGCTCGACATTTGTGTATAATGCATGAAACAACAATGTTCTTAAATCCTCATCAATATTCAGTTTACTATTATTAAAATTTAGGGAGCTTATACACATTACTTGAACAATAAATATCTTGTCTTAAAAACTTCAATAATCGCATAGGCTGGTTAAATTAATATGCCAAACAAAAATAAAATATTGTACCGATATAGACAAGACATAACATAGTGTAATATAAATATATTTTTTATTATCCATCGAAACAGAATTGAAATATTGATATTTATTCAAAGTAAAATTCCATTTAATTGGAAGGTCATTCAATTTACCCTTACTTTTATTTGGAATTATACTTAACATTATGATAAGCACTAGTCAAAAGCCATTTGTTTTGTTTGTCTAATAAAAAACACTATTCGGCAAATAGTTGAGAGATTTTTTTACGAGTAAAGATATAACAGATCGCTGAAGATTTCAAAGTTTTATTAATTTAATTTATTCTCATTTTTCCTGCGCACCGAAATAAGATAACATGATTTTTGAATCGCCTTACTATTTTGCGTTTGTTGTTAAATATTTATTTAATTTCGACTCCCATAACAACTCTAGCTAGGAAATCATTTATCTTACCATGATTTTTACTTTGAACCAACAAAAAAATGACGCGATAAATACCGGGAACCATAAATGAGGGAGCTTTAAAAGAAACGTCGTAGTCGCGTAGGTAGTAATGCTTTGGTTGAACAGGACATTCCTTCGGAAAATTTCCATAATTTGAAAATGCTATGAGGAACTTCTTAGCCATGATGCTGTTATGAAGTTTCCAGGTTCGGCAAATGTCGAAAGTGTGATTAAAAAAACTTTGATGGGATTTCGTGTTCAACTTTGCCTTTAAGAATTCGATACTCAGTTTTGTTCCCGGGAGCAAAGCGGTGATTAAGTCCGCATCAAGATTTACTTTTCTATTGTTGATAGTCACAGAGACGTTCCTGAAGTAGTTCCGATTAATGTTGTCAGCGATAACCGAATTATATATGACATATGTAACCATCTAAATAATCATTTTGTTACTCTATATTATTTAAAATATTCATAAAGTTATATGCTGCAATATTTACCATATTCACAAACGGAATAAAGCCTAAAGCAAGTAAAAGCACTCGAAGTGAATTCATCTGTTGCTGTGTTTTTGAAGTTTAAACATTGAATAAATTCAGTGAATATAATTTGTTTGATATTTGCCTGTTATATGATGTCTATTCATGCAGAAGCCAATTTTGTATAATTTTTTAAAAATAATAACTGGTAAAATATAACTTAAATAAAAAAAAATTTTTTTTTTATTTTTATTCATATAAAACTTTTTTCTTTGACCAATGACTAGTTTTTTTTTTATTTATTGATATTCATGTTGGAGCAGGCCATTAGTGAAGTAACACTAAGATGTATTAAGTGTACTGTGTATTATTAATTGAATATAAGTAGAAAGCATTAACTCGATTTCAATGTTGCAAAAATAGTAATTTCCAACACAAAATCTTCCTGCCTTGTCTTGAATTTGCCATAATAGAAGTGCCCAGTCACACGATAATTGCCCACATGCAGGTATTGAGGCACTAAATTTGGATCCAGCTTCCAGTTGCGCAGGTAATAGTGTCCCTCAGCAACTGGGCATTTGTACAAGAAGTTCCCATGATCCAACATTGACTGGAACCAGGCCTTAAATATATTCTTTTTCGCCGTAGACACAACAGAGCATGTGTCCATTGTATGGGCAAAGACACGTTGGTAATTGTTTTTTCTGACCAAATTGATGCCAAAGTCGACGTGTACATTAAAACCACGATTAAATGGCTTTTTGTTGGCCATATCCAAATTGACTGTATTGTTGATAATGTTCAAGGTGAAGTTGTGGAAGTAATTCGGACTATACTTATACTCCCCAGCGTGGATTACAATTCTAGACTATATTAAGTAAAAATAAGCAATTCGATTTCTATGTTCGAATAGAAAAAACTCACGGATTCTACATCTGATAGCTTGCGGACCCAGAGTAAAAAAAGGATTTGAAAGCCGTAAACAGAATATGTGAACATTTCCACACTAACGACAATATTCAAATGTCATGTGAAAAGTATAGTTTTATTCAATAGTATTATTAGCAGCTAAGTTAATTTTAATTGTGTTTCGCAAAATGTAATATACAAATACTAAATGTATAATTATCATTATTTCATTTAAATCCAGCTAACTAACATAAAATATGGTCAACGAATTCCACATTTGTTCATTATTTAATCGGTATGGTAGGAGAAATGTAACTAATTGCTCCCTCTGGAAAATTTATTTTGCATAAAAAAAATTGATATGATAATAAAAATTGTAAAAGTAACCCCAAAGATTGTGTTAATTGCTTAGAGTTTATGAGTGTAAAATATTTAACTGATGCAAGTTTCTGCTCATTATTGACTCTTGATACATTTTTGAATCAATGAAAACATTAATAGGTTAACAAATTATTATTAACTTTAGAAGAACATGAAATCTATATAATTTACCACAGGAACGTGGAAAACAAGTGAGAACGTTGCGTTGGGATACTGATACCAATAAGTAATACCGGAAAATAATTTCTAAAATTTTAAAGGATATTGGTTTTTGGGAATTTTGGGGGCAGAAGTGGGCGAGGTCGAACAAATTTTAGAGAACGCTCCTAGTAATATACCTTCCAAGTTTGGAAGCCATTGCTTTGCAGTGCTAAGAGTGGTTACCATATGGTGTTGGCGTGGCCATAAAATTTGCTTATCAATACTTTGTTGTGTCTCTAACTTTAAAATCCGATCTCTGAAGGATATTGTCAAAAACCTACTAATCAAATTGATGGCTCCAGTTTTAAAATTGTGGGATATGTGTGGCTTTATCGAATTGCCATTATCGATTTGATCGATTTTCTAGCCCACCTTACTTTTAGTTATTTAATGACAACTAAAGTTGGTATATACAACAAAACGACAATGGGTTAAAAATGTATTAAATTAAAAATATTATATGAAATTAAATTTAAATTAAAAAATTAAGTTACATTTGTAATACTTCTGGGGGTACTTAAAAGCAAAGTGGTCCAACATTTGATGCATGGATTGGGGAAAACTTAGAAAAACCCAATCAAACAGGTTGTTAGTATGAATTAGTTTAGCCAAAAACAATTGCAAGTACCTGAGATGGCTTCATTTGTCTCTGTTTTGAGAATTTTGAAAATAGAACAAACATTTTAAGCAAAATTTTGTTCATGCGTTGCTGCTCTTTATGTAGATTTGAGCAAGCAACTACCAAAAAAAAAAATTTTCCACTTTCATAAATGTAGATAATATTTATAAAGCTGAAAATTGTTTAACTGTGCAGCTGTTTTATCGCAATATGATTGTTTCCTTGTTTATTTATATTCAATAGTAAACAAACAATAATTATTTATTAAACAAACCAAGAAAAATTGAAGGGAAACGTGATTTTTCAGTTGCCTAGAACGTGTGATTTTGTTGTTGTTAAATATTTATTTAAGATCGAGTTCTAATATACATTTACCCAAAGGATCAGTAATATTGGCATTTTCTTTAATTTGAATAAAATTAAGTAGTACTCGAAAATGACCATTAAACAAAAATGGAGGAACATTTAGATCAGAAATCGAAAAGTCTCTTATATGGTATCGATTTGGTTGAGCCGGGCATTTCCTAGGAAAATTTCCACGTTTGAAAATTGCTAATAACCACTTCTTGAATATGCTGTGATATCGAGATCGCAAAAGACGACACATGTCCAAAGACAATTTATAAATACTCTGATAGGTTGGCGAATTCAGGTTTCCTTTTTGGAAGTCGAAATTTACGTTTGCTCCTTGGAACAACGGTTTTATTAATTCCACATCCACACTCAATTTACTATTTTTAAAAGCAAGGGAGAAATTTCTGAAGTAGTTTTGATTTAACTCAAAACAGGTAGGAGATTTTGTAAAGCTAAAAGTTGAAATCTAAAATAAATTTGTGTTATTCAACATTTTTGTGAACTATTCAATTGTTTGTCGTTATTCCTATACTCACCATATTTGCACTGGGAATAAATCCTAAAACAAGTATCAGCACTTGAAATGAATCCATTAAAAGATATATTTGTAAATTGTAAATATTGAATGAATTCTCTAACGAAGTGATATTTTGTGTGTTATGGATACATAACATTATGATATTTTTTGGAAATGAGTACAATTCAAATATTTATCGCACAATAAATGTCTCGTTTGAAAGGCTTCAATAATAGCACTAGATATAATTATTGTCTTTAACAAGAATATAGATAATTGTAGCCAAGCTGTTATTAAATATTTTATATAATATAACTACATATTTACCCGTTACCACCAAAACAAAACCGATTTTCAAATTATTTATTAAATATTTATTGATTTATATATGTAAATATGTATATTTAAAAATTTGTTCTGTAGAAATGCACTTTTCCAAAACATATTTAAGTATTTATAATGTATGATAATAATCGAAGAAATTCCAAAAAACTGTTCAACTGTTATTTCAAAAAATTTGATTACGTTTGCTTATTAAAAATAGTAATCAAGCCGCAGATTGATAATGACATCATCACTACTAAAAGACACAAATAAAAAAGACTATTCACCAAATAGTTTAGTGAAATTATAGTTTTTAAGAGTAAATGTATCATATCGCCAAATTGTTGAAGGCTTCAAAGGTTTATTAATGTACTTAATATCCACAGTCAATTTACTAGTTTTCAAAGCAAGAAAAATAACTAGTTCCTATTTTTGCTGCCACAGATATGTGTTTTGAAAAAATAAATGATGAACATCTTATTAGTAAACCCTAAAACAATTAAAAGCACTTAGGTCTAATTCACCTGGTGCCGTATTTTAAAGTTTAAGCATTAATGGACAAAATTGAAGTAAAATTGGTGCATTATGTTCTGGCTAGTTAATCTGATGCTGATTATCTTATGTCGGACTATTTAATTGATCAATAATTATCTGTCGATGATTGTGTTATTTTAAATTTAAGAGCTTCACATTGAACAATCCTCCCAACTTTAAACAACCTGATATATCGAAGAGATAAACGCAATTTTAACATCACTGCCCATTTAAATACAATTGCTATTAAGATCAGTCATTTAGAAGTGTATGAGGTGAAACATTATTGCATTTAAATTACAGATAGGCAACAGAGTACTTGTTTATAAATAAAATGGCAGTGATACCTCTAATTATATAACAAGTCTCACAGTGTGTCGGAGTTCGTAGCAGCGTCGATTGGTACTGGGAAAATGAGTAAAATCATTATAGTAGTGATTATGTCAGTCAGTCTTCTTGAAATTGTGGCTGTAAGTATACAAGCATATATGTCCCCATTTTATAAAATCATCTTCTTCCAGAAAAGCATGGAATTGCATTGCGATAAATGCCGATATAATCCGAAACACTTTAATATCTTTAATCTAACGATCGCAGATAACAGCATTTATGCTGAAATGGGTATCAGAAGGAAAATAACGTTAGGAATTAAGTTTTATATAGACATTGAGCTTCGTCTGAAAAAGTTTAACGAGTTCAATAGTGTTTTTAAGACCATGTTGGATGTGTGCAGCGTGATTATGTCCCTCCGTAAAAATCTTTACCAGAACTGGTTGGATAGTATGCTTCAGAATGGAAACTTTTCGGCCAAGTGTCCAGTGAATCCCGGTTATTATTACCTGCATAATTGGAAATTGAATGATGATCTAATACCCGCATTTGTGTTTTCTGGAGACTACCGCATACAGTTACATGGATTTTACGGTCGCCACGAAACAGCAACTGAGGACATGGTTATGCGATGTGGGTTTACTGTAAAGCTAAGCTAATCAAGTAAGCTTGATCGGCAACTGCACCAGTGAAACTGAATTATTTATTATGCAATATATGACAAGCGCAGATCGTGAATAACACTGCCCATCTTCCATCAATCCATATCTATATAGAAATTTATATGCTTATGCACAGTTTGTAAATGGGCCTTATTTGCTTATATTCAAAATGATTTTAGGCTCGTTCATAGCGATTCATGTGCGTCATATAATATTATTATTATTGGTGTGATTATTTAAAATTCAATTTTAAAGCCTAAATCGTAAGCATTCATAGCAACACATTGCGCCTGCAAGTAAGCAGCATTTATTTGCAGAAGTGGGTAAACAGAGAGTCAGTCAGTCAGTCGGTTGGCATTGCTCATCCGAAATGCAGTTAACGTGTCTTTGTTTACTTAGCGCAGCAGTACGTTGAAGTCACATCTCGTATTTATGTACACGAACGGGCCGAGCTGCAGAGAACAATTGCACGTAATTCTGCTTACGCCGTAGCATTGCAACAATGCACTGGCACCAACGCCGTATTTGTTAGACCTTTATCTCATTTTTTTTCTTCTGCGGTTGCGGTAGTCGTCTGGCCAGCCAGACAGACAATCAGACAGACAGGCCTGACGAGTCGACTAACGTTCTTTCTGCCCTTAATCAGAATCGGTTCTGCAAAACTAAAGCGCCATTTTCAGCTGCGCCGACATTGACGTCAAACGTAGACCTCGCCCGGACGTTGTCTCTTTTTGACCAAAAAAAAAAAAAATAAATAAAAAAATAAAAACAGAGAGGTAAAAAAAATGGCCTGCTTGGTATATTTGCTGGCTGTGCTTTGCTTTCACTCTGCGCCTGCATATTGCATTTGTTTACATAGGCCCGGCTGGCTGCTTAGCTGGCAGACTGTCTTCCTGGTTGTCTGACTTTTGACTTAAAGCTCTTAGCTCCTAACTCGATTCCCTTTCGACTTTGCAGCTGTCATTCCACCAGGTGCTCACGAGTGTGTGTGTGTCTGTGTGTGTGTGTGTGTGTGAGAGTATATATGTGTGTTTTGTTCACTTCTTTCGTATGTATTTGCACATGCATTTACGTGCTCTGCCTCCGCTTCGTGTTGTGTAAATAGGCACAGCGGTTGCAGCTTTTTGCCTCCAACACAGTCCGTGACCATCATTCTAGGTGCACCCCAGCCTCAGGTCCATGCTCTATCTGACCTTTGCTACTTAAAGTTGCATTTATATGGGTTGTAAAAAAATGCTGCGTACCCTTGTGTTGCAAGTCCTTTGCTTTAATAAATTATATGTGAGCTCAGAACAGTAGTCCTGTATTGTGAGCTAGTCTTAAATCATATTTACTTTAAATAATGCAGTTTTTATTAAAACTTCTTGAGACTCATACATTTTAGATTATACAACACTGAATGACGTAGATCTCATTAAAAAAAAAAAGAAACAGATTAATTTCTTTGCATCATGGGTTTATTATTGTATTGTTATGGAGTGTTTGCCAAGCTCGTTGTGCAGCGCATTTTAATTTGCTCTTTCATTCAATGGGAATTGTGTCATCAAATAAATGTTGAAATGCTTGGTGTCCACTGATTGCACCCCCATTTTCAATGAAAATGCCTAGTCGTCAGTTTGAAGCACACATTTGTTGATTTATACAGACGTCAGGATGCCATATCTTTAGATTGAAATATTTGTTTCCCTTCTCTTTTAGTTGAAAGTGTTTCTGTTTTTGTAATTTTTGTTTATTTTGTGTTTGCGCCACAGCAATTTAAGCGGCAATCAAAAGTGCAACGGACGAAAATGTTTTCACACTTGCACACTGCCAATGAACACAATATTTTTGCTGGCAAACATGCTGACCCTAGAAAATAAACAAGAAGAGAATGCAATCTCCCAACGAGGCGGGAGGCACTCGTGCGCGCCAAAGAAGACGTCATCATAATGCCCGGAGTGCTGTTGCCTAGAGTTTGCCGCATGAGGCGACACCAGCTGCCTCGTAATCAGTGGAGAAGCTGCCTAAAAATATGCAATGCGAAAAATCAACACAGCAAAAGACGACAACGACAACGACGATGACGATGACGATGTCGACCTCAATTACCCTCGTTTTGCAATGCGAACGAAGAAAAAAAAAACAACAACTGAGTTTTAGTACATATTTACAGGCGTTGGCATGAAAATTTGTCACCTCAGCCCCTCAGAGCAGGAGGCAGCAGTGCGAATGGCACCGAGCAAACACCTAGTCTCTCTGTCTGTGTGTGTGTGTGTGTGTGTGCATGCAATTGAGCCTACAGATATGCAACGATTGCAAGTTGTTATTGCTTTTGTAATTGACACTTGGGCGGCGCCCACCGATGCAAACAGTCTGCCACAATGCGGCAATGTTGCGATTGCGCGCTCTTCGAGGTGCAATTGTAGGGGCAATGCGACAGTGTGCGCCTCTCGGCTGCCTGGAAATGTGCAAAACTGTGATTGGCCCAAGCATTTCGTGCTCATAAAGTTTGCACGCCCGTCGCCGATTGGTCGAGCTGGGCTTAAGGGCAGCTTTCACAGCGCATGCGGTCAGAGAGAGAGAGAGAGAGCGAGTGAGAGCGACAGCGTCAGGAGATTTTGCTCAGCAAATAGTAAGAGCTGCTTTACTTGCCCCCACCGCAACAACATTTTGTTTATCCTCTTTGCATTTTTTTTGTACTATTTGCAACCGCGTCGGGCTGGCTGATTGTCTGTCTTTGTGTGGATGCCAGTGTATATGTGTCTGTGTCGGTGATTAAAGCTTAGCGCGTGGTGAGAAACAGTTGGGGAATCGAGGCTCGCTCAAGTGGTGGTGGCTTTACTTATGTAAATTTTGATTTGCATTAGTGTGAGCCTGAATGCACTAATTGCATTGGAATGTCGTTGGCCTCAGTTTGGCTGGTTGGTCTGTGAATTTCAAGTATGGCCATTTGTGTCACTTCAATTCGAAACAATACCAAAAAATAGACTTCCATTGAATTGGTCTTTTTTTTGCATTTTTGGCATTTTTGGAATTTTTGGAATTTTTGTTTATTTTGCTTTGAAAACTTTTTTGCTAATTATTGAACTCGTTTGCTGCATTTATCTTTTCAATATCTCAATTGGTATATTGTTGTGTTATTATCAAAGAGGCGTTTTTATTCAATTGGAGTTACTTAGCCTTCATTTTCATGCTCGCATTTCAACCCCTAAAAATTCTCTTGGGCATAGCTTTTTTGTAGACTTTGCTATCTCACTCTCACTCTCTCTCTAAATATTCGCTCTCTGTAGGAGTTGTTATAAAAAGTCTACATAGACCCCACTCCATGGGGACCCAAGAGCTTTTATGCACTGCAAGACGGCCCTCAAAATATTGTATATTTATAAGGAAGTTAGTTATTGTGTCTTTCTAGACCATCCATTTATTCGGATTCCTTTATACCCTTAACTACAACAACAGACTGTAGAGATATATTATTTTAAAGTCTTTGATACAGCTAACGGAAAACACAAACTTTCACATTAAAATTCCTTAAGCTTATTTTTATTAATTTAATATTTTCTTAAATATAAAGTTAATTTCTGAAGGACTAATTGCGTTTGGAAGTAAAGATACCTATTTGCGTATCATTTCTTTAAGTGTACTGATTGCGGCTTAGTCAGAGCTTTTAAGCGAAATGCTGATAGGTTACTGTGAGCGTGTAGAGCGTTTTATGGGGATGTTTGTACTTGTTGCCGTTACTTGTATTGTAGAGAAAAGCTAACAGTTGCGGCGAATTCAAGCAGACAACATGTTGGAGCTTGTCTCTTTAGGGATATGTTGAATTACTGTTGCACATATACGGCTTACAAATCTGAATAATTCAATTAAATAATTTAAAGTTTGTATAAAAATCGTATTTAAATTTATTAATTTGAATTGTCAAGTAAATATTAAAAGGGTGATTACAGATCAATGGAGTTGGGTAGGTAGCTGCTCTCATGCGCTACATGTTGCACCGGTGAGTGCAACACATCTTCATTATTGGTCCAGGCCACGTCGGCTGGTTGCAATCGTCGTTAGCTCGTCGTTATTTGCCGTGATTTGCACTTGGCCAAAAGGCAGTAAGCGTAAGCGTTGGTAACAAAAAAACAAGCCTTGTCTGCTGCTGCCCCCTTCAATGATGCCGTCGCGTCGTTCATTTGCCGGCAACGGTTCGTTTTGTTGCTCCTCGTGTGCCGACATGCTCATCGTCGTTACTGTGTGTCGGCAGCCTCGCGTCTCGCCTCGTGCAATTTGTTGAGGTTCGTGTTTGTTGCACATTCGCTGGGCAGTGGCAAGCAGCAGATTTTTTCGGAATGCGTTAAGGATCAGTTTTGCGCGAAATACGGTTACGAAAGGTCGCTGACGACAAAGAGCCGGCGTCTAAGCAAACATTTCTCCATCTTTACTACTGTTTCAGTCTGTTTGTGTGTGTGCGTGTGTGTATGTGTCTGAGTGTATATTGGCGTTTCGTGCTTTTAAGAACTGGCAGGCGAATATCAGATTGTATCAGATTGTAAAACGTGGAAAACGATAACTGAGTACTGACCCATGTCATGATGCTTTGCCTGTAACTGACCTAAGACAAGCAGAAATCTTGTATGCAAGGACCCCTTAGCGGAAACCAAATCGAACAAAGAAGAAGTTAAATATTTTTTGGCGAGTTTGAGGAAGGAAGATTTCCAGAGAAGACAGTTTTGTGTTCCATAAACACTTTAGTACCGATATAAACCAACGAGACTGGCTTGACAATTTTTGGCAGAAAAGAGAGCGTAAATTTCAAATATAAAGCAAAGAGATTAAGGAGCATAGAATTAATCTTTAATATCACATTACAAATACAACTTTAGTACGTTAGTCAAACTAATATATAGCCATATATAGTGCATAGAAACCTATTCCTTTAAAGTATCATATCATTTGCCTTTCAAGTACTTAAATCAATAAAATAACATTTTCTACAGATGCAATTCAAAATAAAGCAAAATTTCTGAATCGCTCGCTTAACTATTAATGGTTGTGAACTAAATACAAAAGAAAAAAAAGAAAAACAAAGTTAAAAGAAACACTGGACACCAAAAATCCAACAAACGGATTCTGCACTTCTTCAAAAACCAGCTAAGCTTTCTTCATTATTTTAACGTGTAACTTTGCTGTAGATCAATACTAAACAACTATAAAAATTGATGTGAGTTAGTGTTATTTAACATTTTCAACTAACACGTACTCAAAACAATATTTTCATATCAGAACTTAATTATAGAAACTACATAATCGAACTTTGACGATAGTGCGTAGGGTATGCGATTAGTATATTCAACTGAGTGTATCAACTGATCAAAAATAATATTAGTGCTTAAAATACGCGACTATTAAATAACCCGACAGTTTATGATATATATATTAGTAGTTAAGTGTTAAAAAGAAGTGCAAATATGTTTAATTAAAATTTATTTCAAATTCTAACGCATAAATATATAAAACAAACGCTGTATGGTAAGCATTTATAATAAACCTGCACACTGAAATATATGTTTATATTATATACACATACATTAAAAATTACAATTTTATACGTTCAGCTTAAGACAATATTTTACATTGCTTAAAAGTAAAGAATTATAAATTAAGTGTATTTCATTATCATATTTTAGCTTACAACTATATAAAAATTACGCATATATTGCCTCAATTGCAATAAGTCTACAAAAAGCCCCAAAAATGTTCAGTTACTAAATTTATGCATAAAGTAAATATTTTAGGAGTCTTCAAAATATTTCTTGAACTGTTCTGATAATTGATCTTGAAATATGTTAAAGCAATTAAGGTACATCCTTAAATTGAAACCATTTTTGAGATGGACAGCAATTGCAACTGCTGCAACAATTTCGCGGCTCTCGTTGATTGATTTTCTTGCCACCTCTTTGACATTTCAGTTTCAATTAAAATGCTGGTCTAAATTGCTTTTGGCCTTGAAGCGCATCGTCAGCAAAATTTTCCAGACTTGCGACAGTTGCTAAACAAACGTCAATCTCAGCAATTTCAGAGTTGACTGCATTCTGCACTCTCGATGAGCGAAACAATTTTGCAGGGCAATATAAGTGATTTTTGCATTGATCCGCCTAAACCGTTGTCAGACTGTGCATGCGTCTGTATTCGATTGTGTGTATTTGTGTATGTGTGTGCCTTTTGTGTGTGTGTGTGAAGTGAATTGCATAAATGTGCAAGCTGTTCAAGTGATTTCAAGTGAAACGCATGAATTCAAAACTGAATGAGATGCACTTTCAGTCCCCTTCTCGCATTATGTTGCATACTTTGCTGCGTCATTAATTCAATTGAGCCTGCAGATGTCTATTAAATTCTTCTAGTAGCACAAAGAATTTCATTTGAGTGGAAAATCAAACAATCAATAAATTTCAACGTAATACAGGTAATTTGAAGAGCATTGGCAACTTTCTTGTTAGGTAAGCTACTTATGCGACAATATGTTGGCCGGTTTAAAGACCCCTTCAAAATGGTTTAAAATCGTATATGCTAAAGCGGTTCTTAAGCACATCTCACATGTTTAACAAAAGAGCTTTGGTAGCTGTGTATGTGGGAAAATAATCAAAACATTTCATTAAAATCAACAAGAGTCCAGTTCGAAACACAAACAAAACCGACAGCAACAAAATGTTGACAAAAAGCGTAAAAATACGTACAGCTCAATAGTGCACCAAATGAAAATCACACAACATGCAACAGCAAAACAAAAGAATAAAAAAGAAAAAAAAAGAAAGAAAAAACCGGCCTGGCCATACAAATAAATATGCAGTCAAAGGCAATCAAGGTCTGTCGTTTCGTGCCTCTGTCCAGCCGCAGTTGTCGATATTTGATTTGAAAACATTTCGAAAAATTCAGCGAAAATTACTTTTTTCTGTCGATTTTCAATAGTCGCAACATTGCCTCAAGCATCCTTACAAATAAATAACGCCAGTAGTCCCAACAAGTAAAATTCGGGCAGACATTTTGTGTCATTTTTGTGCCAGTGAAAAATTGTTTGTTTTTATTCCCTGCACACATTAAATGTTTTTTAGTCCTTTGTTCACTCAGCAGTGTCAATTTAGGGTATTTAATATAAAAGCCCAAATTGGTTAAGAAAATGAGCTCAGATCTCAGATTTAAAAACTCGTTAAGCAAACGATAATTTTTAGATTTTTAATTCTAGAAATTATGAATAAAACTAAAAAATTTTTATTTATACATTTGCTTTAGTTGAAACAAGTAGGCAATTCAAATAAATAATAAATATATTTAAAATTAAAGTTACAAATTAAAATATATGTATTTGTAGCGAAGTAATTAAACTGACAGTTTAACATGAAACATAAAAAACAAAAGAATGAAACAAAAATTTACGAAAGAGAAATTAAATTAGTTGACGATAAAGTTGTAAAAGGTAACAAGAAGGATGTAATGATATCAAAATTAAAATGATGAGTTCCATTCTTAAGTCATAATTTATGTTTATATTTTTTAAACTTATTTTGATAATATTTGTGGCTTTTAAATAATGTTTTGGCATAGTTACAATTGTATCTATTTGTAACTGGTGGATCGACTACAACTAACAATTAATACAAATTACGAGAATAATGTCGACTTCGATGAAGAGTTGGCCAAGCACTTTTTAATATATTATTATATGAGATGTATACAATATATTAAGCATTTAGCAAATATAAATGTTGTGGATTATTAGCTAGAAATATTTCCATATTCGTTTTCTACATAATCTTCATTAAATTATAAACATCTCCCGTTGACTCCACTCGAGATCAAATTCATTTAACTACATCGTCGATTCGCTCGACGAGTTATTAGTCATTCAGTTTCTCTTTATTTGGAAATGGCAAATATGTCGAAAGGGATAAAAAAAACTACTCGAGTCGCAGCTCAGACAGTTTGGGAGAACCACTGTTACAATAAATTGTGGGGCGCAAGGTGTGGGCGGCTGGTGCGGAAATCGTTTAAGCTTTTGCAGCCGTATAAAGTTTAATGAGCCGCAATTAATCGTACATGACAACACTATAAAAACGTTTTCGAAAAATTATATCCCTTTTTGCCGACGACTGCTCCGCTTCCACATTTTTTTTTTGCTGCTCTTCTCAATTTGTGTGCTGCTGCCTCGTTTCGTTGTTATTTTATTGTTGTAATTGCTGGTGTCTTTGTTTGGCATGCCTGGCAGCCTTAGTTGTTGTAATTGTGCGAGTCGGCAGGATGTGAATGTCCTGTGGGAGCACGAGTGCTGCCATGTGAATGAATGTGAATATTTTCACAGAGGGTCTACTCCATTTTTTGAGTGTTGGGGCAAGTATTTAGTAGACAGGTTGTTTATTAGAATCTACACTTTGGTAAGGGATTATTTTTATGTTTTGCCTGACAAATTCTTTTATTTGAGTAGTTTGGGCTGGGGGGAGGCGAACGCCCTTTTTGATCACAAAATTTGTTTAATTTGTCATCGTTGCATTTGCAATTGCGTTTCCTAATTAACAATTTAAATAAATCGCGCAACGTTTGTAACGTTTGTCCTAGAATGAAAGCAATTTAATTGGAAATTTAATTGCTTTTGTGGTCGGAAAGCGCAGTGAGTGCTCCTTTCACCTGGACAGGGATACTTTTTTTCTGGTAATGTTTTTGTTGTTATCATCCATTCATATTTGCGGAGCTTTTAATTTAGACGTGTCATCCATTGAAATTTGCCACCGGTTGCTGCATCGTTTGGCACTGTTGTTTTAATTATTTGCGGTTATATTTATTTAAATATTTACCAATTCAATTAGGGTCCGAGCACTTTTTTTTCGTATTATATGGCCAGTGCGTAATATTATTATTTTATTGACGGGCTATTGGCGACACTTTTGATGACTTTAATTGACTTTGGGAGTGATTTTTATTATTTTTTTAAAGCTTGCAGGCAGGCAGGCAGGCAGACAGATTATTTCAATTAATATAATGTAATATCTGACAAATAGTATCTGCAGACATCGCGGCAAGATCTGAAGACGCTTCGAGCCAATAAGTTAACTGAAAAGCTCACAGACAACCAAGATATATTTTTTTTCTCTTTTTTTTTTTAGCATTTTGTTGACTTTCTTTTTTTTTTGGCATCATGAAGTTTCTTTTGGCTGGCTGCGTGCCAATTATAAAAGTGATTCTGCTGTAAGCTACACGTCCCAGGCAGACATAAGACCCAAACACTCACACACCCACACACACACATGGCACACACACACACTTCCGTCAACGGGAAGTCATAAGACGTATGAACTTGTCGCCAACCCCAAAGCTAAAGCCAAAGCCAACTCCAGTGGCAAAGTCAAAGTCGAAGTCGCTGACGTTTTCTCTGTTTGCTTTGGGCCAAGAAATGCGATAAATTGAATGACTGACGATGCCGTAAATACTTTTTAGACATGTCCCGATTGTCAAGAAGTAGAAGAAGAACAAGAACAAGAACAAGAAGAAACTCTGCATCAGACTCTTTCACATTGCAAAATCGCTTGGATCAATTTCCAACATGAACACGACAAATTGCGCGTGGTTAGATTTTTCTTTCATAGTTGTCATTCAGCTGCAGGATGAGTGACAAGGTGAGAATTTATATACATACATCCACTCGACTAAGCTAAGCTTTAACTGGCGAAAGAAGTTTCCAAATTCGTGACAGGATTATGTGAAACTCAGCACCGCAAACGATTTCGTTTCAATTGTTTACTTGAAATGCTTGAGGTAGTTCAACTTGCTGTGTGCACTGCAGAATTATGTCTTTTAGTATGAGAAGCCAGCAGCAAATTGTATTTCTATTAGCGCTGATAGAACAATTCCAAAAGGGGAATATTGGACTTCACTTTCTACTGGGGCGTCAGCAAGGCACTAATTACAAAAATATTAAAGCTTATTCGAGCATTGACGTGGCGTTTATCCAAAGTCTCGTTTCATAATTTTCGCACAAATTGCGGCTTTTTGGCCACATCAACAGTAGCCGCCAAACTAATAAAAATGAACGTGTTGCACATGTGTAAAAATTTACACCACATCCAATAGAGGAATCCTGTCGAAATGCTCGACGTGGTGTGAAGCTACAAAGTCTGGACTGGCCCAAAGCGACGCGCAAACGTTGCGCCAATTCGTTAGCCAGACGCAGACTAGGGGCGGTCAGCAGAGTGATAGGAGTCAGAGGGGTAGGGGGGTAGGGGCATTTTGGTGGCCATTTTGTTGCCAACTCGACATATTTCAATCACGTAAATTTATTACGTAAACATTTGCTTTGCTTTTTGCACACAATTACGACAGCCAACTGCAGGAGGAAGCTGCACAGGAGAGTGAGTGAGAGAGTAGTGGAGCTCTGGGTGGAGTGGAGGAGTATGCACAATTTTCAATTTCAATCTTTTTACCACCAGCCTGCCTCAACTACTTTGGACCTCATCGTTTCGATGCAAAGCTGGCTCTTACTCTGCCGTAATATTCATAATGGATTTACCAATATGGTGAACAATTTTTATTAATGCAGCTCGGCTGGGGTCAGAGTCAGTCGGATTGGTTTGGGTTGGGCTGGCATTTTTAAAAAGTGAATGGTCAGTCATTTTTCTGTCGACTCTCCGCAATCCCCACAATCACACAAACACACAAACACACGCACTTCTCTGCTTGCCTCTGTGTCTATCAAAAGCAGGCGGCAGCTGTTTGAATGGCATGTTTAAGTGTATGTGTGTATAACTACATGCATATCTACACAGACATATACATATGTGTCCTTTTCGGGCGCCTGGCCCAGCGGGTCAAATGGGCATTTGGCTTTTTGATCTTTAAATGTTTGTACAACGCTTTGATGTTCGTCTGCTGACCTGGAATCTGCAGCTGGCTTGGATTTTTTTCCACTTCTCATATTACTGAGTTTTTATGCCGCATTTGAAATGGAATTTACTACAATTTTAAGATATATTTGTCAATTACTCTGTGAATAATTATTAATTGAGTCATTGAATTTATTGAGTTTAAAATTTAAATATCCAGCAATATTTGATTGAATAACGCTGATTAGCAATCACAATTTGAAAATTGAATAATGATCAATTGATGGCGCTAAACTTCGCACCACGGCTACCGATGGGGCAACTAGGTGAGTTTGGGACAGACATTTTGGCGCCTGCTTTTGAAATTGAGTGGATTTCCCGCCCGTTGACAGGCAAACTTCATAATAATCGTGTTGAGGCAGTGTCGACAGAGATAAGACGGTAATAAGTCAGTCATGACGTGAATGGGATAAACACCTGGCCGCAGGACCAAGCACCAAATACGAAGGACCGAAGACCTCAATTTGATGTGGGTTGGCGGCGCTGGCCCGCTGACAGCGTTAAAGAGAAATAAGAAATTGAGAGATTGGCACTCATGAATGGAAATATTTGCTGTCATAAAAAATGTACAAATTTACATAATTATTTTGTCCGCTTAAAGAATTTAATTAAAATATGAACAGCCCTCGAAAAGAATGCTTTGTGAAATCCAATTATAAAGGGTCGAAATATATCTTAAAAGTTTTGAACACTTAAATTTCCAGCAAAAAAAAAAAACAACTATAGAATAAGCTGGCATTGCATACGCCTAAAGGCAAAAACCAACTTCGCGTGGGAGTTGTTGCCTACTTGAAGTCGGAGTCGGAGTCGGTGCCGTAGTCGGAGTCAAACGCAGCGTCATAGTTGGCAAGCCATATGAACATAGAAAATATTCCCTACAAAGGAGTTGATTACACAAAGGAAAATTACGACGAATCATTTCCGCTGCTTGGCTGCTTACACGACCAACGACTCTTGCTCGGCGACTACGTCGAGGAACTGCATCGGAAGGGTCTGGGGACTTGGTACGGGATGCGGGAGGCGGGCCAGTTGGTAAACGGCTGCAGAAACAAAGCGCTTCATGCGAGCTGCCGTTGTGGAAATCACAAGAGAGACAGCTCCAAAAAAAAGGGCAGCCCATATTTTTTCCACTTGGTTCATATTTTTTTTGTTGTTTTTTTTTTTTTTCATTTTTGTTCAAAACTACTAACGAGCAACAAACGACGCAGGCGTTGCATACCTTTAGGCGCCAACAGCGAAATGGTTCACATTTTTAAAGCTCATGTGTGATAAACACTATTAAAATTTGAATTATTACTACTATTATGGAACGCACCGAGGCGCTCGCTAGGACTATGCTAATTTTAATCGTTCTTCTTGTTAGAGGCTCGGATCAATTTAAAGTTAATCTAAATATATATGTTACCTGATTCAAACTGAATTCATTTTAATCCCAAGTTTGTTATTTAAAAGTAAATCGCGACGTAAACCAAAGACTTACACTATCGAACGTGGACCAAATATGTATGAATATACAGCTTTGGGTCACATAAATTATATTTAATTGAAATTCTTTAGAGTTGCTTACCAGTAGAAAAAAATAAAAAATTAGCGAGCATACGCCGAAACAGACAGCACACAACTTTTGTGAGGCCCATAAATTGTTGGTGTCAGAGCATTAGCATAGACCAAGGAGCCCGCCTAGCGACAACCATCGAAAGTCAGGCGGGCACGGGGTGGTGGTGAGTAGGGAGCTGCCTCATCGGGAAAAAGGAACGCGACGCGGACTTGTAAACGTCAACGATCGTCTAATGTTTCCATGCGTCATAAATTTCATTGAAAAGCGCTTCCGTTGCGCCATTTTGTTGCACGGTGGGTGGGGCACTTTCAGGTATACGAAAAGGTCTGCTTCAAACTGCTTGCCGTTCGCCGTTTGCCGTTTGCCATTGCCTTTGCTGTTGCTGTTGCCGTTGCCTTCGCCGTTGCCTTTGCCGTTTCTTTAGCTGCTACAAAATGCATAAGGGAAATGAATTGCTTTACGGCCACCGCAGTCCCAGACGATGGCAACGTCGACGGGGTCTGCTTAAGAAATGTGCAACTGTAAATCAACACCACAACTGACACACTCACACACACTCACACACACTCACACACACACACACATTTACATACGCCCACACACACATTGATATAGTTGCGGCTCGGCCATTTCGTAGGCGTTTATAAGCTGTCGAAAGTAGTTAAGCGTTTTTCATAATTTATTTATGGACGATGTTGAATCACATTTAAGCATGTTTCATTTTAAGTGCGCAGTTTATGGCCCAAGCGCCCATAAAGTGGAATTAAGTAGTTGTATTAGCTCCATGAATGTGTGTGTGTGTGTATGTGTAACTAGGCGGCATACTTTTGGGCTTCTTTGGTTATGTAAATTAGGGTTGTCAATGGATTAAAGTTGGGTCAGAAAAATATGCTACACAGCTACAAAAAGGTGTGTTCTAGTTAAGCATCTGGTGATACTTGTCATTTTTGTGTTCTGTCCATTTATTTAACAACTTACAAAATTATGACTTAGCATTAAGTACTCAACTTGCGCTGATTATTTAATAAGTGTTTAAGATTGAAATCTTTTATAAATTATAACAATATTTACGGAGTTATTCTGTCAATTTTTTAATTTAAATATTTTTTAAAATGTAAAATTTTATTTTAAATAATGATTAATGCCACGCAATTTGAAATTTGATGTGAAATCACCAATCTCCTTGAATTTTTAACGATTTCCTTATTTATTTTTATTTAATTAATAATACTTATTTTTTTGTTTTATATTTGCGTTTTAAGGATTGTAGGACTTGTTTTAAATATTTCTTAATTCCTTTTTTAATTTAAGTGAGTTTTTTCCCAAGTATAAGTAAAACGAATCAAAAATTGTTTACTGTGTAAGCTTCACACTTAAGTTTAAATTAAGGATTTCAGTTCGTAGCGCAAAAGTTTCATCCATGGGGCGAGCTTGCCTCTTAATTGCCACAATGGTAAACTTCATTTACAATTAGTACCGTGTACTTCATCCTGAAGCACTTACTCACCCATTGGTAAACATTTATCCACAACTTTGGTTACTAACACGATTATAACATTTAGTGAAATAAAACTTGCCGCACAAACTATGAGAAAGTGCTCAGTACAGCAGAAGGAGCAATCTCATACCAAACTAATACCAATTGAAGTTGTTAATGAAATAATTTCTTATAAGAGGCGAAAAGTTTTTGGGGTGTGCCGAGCGACCAACTAGCCAAACAACCAAGAAAGTGAAACTCGGCATTTCTGTTCATTTCAGTTGTGTGGCTACTAATAATTTGGCATCGATTTTACTCACCTGCTAAGCCAAAAAAAAAAAAAAACAAAATAAATTCAAGAGCCACTTTTTGACTGAGCGACTTGCCACATTTATAAGTTGCACGAATGGTAGAGGGGCAGGGGGCACTGCAGCGCTTTGTGCCTTTGCTTCATTATGCGCAACTCGTTTTGTTTGACTTGGCTGCAAAAACTCTAAACAAATTCTGTGTCTGCCATGTTGTTGCGTCCCGTGCTCCTTCTCTGTGGCATGCACTTAACTTGTGTTTTATTGCCTCTCAGCCATCCACTGTCCATTCGCACTCATCAAAGGGGCGCCCAAGTCAGCCCCATTCCCCATTCGTTCTGTGTGCCATTGTGCGCTTTGTTTAATGTTATGTAAACTTTTGCTACTTGGCTACTTTTTTGCCGTTCTACATTCTTGGGGGTTTTTCGGGAGTCGTTGCTTTTGTGCACTTCTTGGTCCAGGCCGCACTTCAACTTGTGTTTCTATCTATTCAGCCATTCATTTGACTGTGTTTTTGCGCCCATTCGTTATGCTTTGTGTTGTGCGGGCTGAAGTACATTTAAAGCTGCTTAAAGCTGCCAGCAAATTAAGTTAAAATCAGGCACAACAAGTTTCCATGTCACGATTTCAGCGATTTGCTTCGTAAATTCTGCAACGCTGACAAATTTCGCGGTCTGCTGATTCTTCCAGCCCCATGATTGATGACTTTTCAATATAGACAGTGATTTTTATGTGGCAGCCATAACGTGTGCCCAAATGTAAATATTGTGCGCGGCAGTGTGTGTGCCTGTGTGTGTGTGTGTGTGTGTGGGGAAGCATCCATTTTGGCTTATCGCTGGGGCAGGCAACGACCCCCCTTGGAAATCAACTTAAGCACTCAATCGTGGATTACATGCGTTTTATTTATGATTTTCCACGCTGGTATTACAGAATGTTTTTCTTTTTCCTTGGATTCATTTTTATTTTGCAGTTGCTATTGTTGTTGTATCAGCGACGGAGTTTATTTGCAGAGTGTTGCCTTCGATTCTGGCTTTTACTTTTTGCTGCCCAATTTCAGCTTGACAATTTTATACAATTTTTGCCTCAACTTTGTGCTTTCAAACTTTTCTATTTGCAACTTTTCTGCCAACTGGCAACATTTAATTGCTCAGAAAAATATTTTCAAACATAGAAAAAAGTATACAATAAAAGAGAAGTGGGAGAAAATATTGTCAATTGTTGAATTTTATTATGTGGCTTGAAAGGAAGAGTAGACTGCCTGGACTGCACTTTGAGAGCTTGGCGAACACTTCAACAATTTGCAGTATTTCATATTTTGTTGTCATTGAGTTTGAGTTGCAAACTTTTAGTCATTTATTCAGGGCGAGAGAAAATGTGGTCGACTTAAGTTGCGTTTTAAAATCACTTCTCATTAAAAATGTATTTAGGAATAGTACAAAAAAGGTCTTCTAAATAAGCTCGTGTGCAGAAATGAAGTTCTATTTTTAATTAAAAAATGTATAAGTATTATATTAAGGCACTTGAATTAATCAATAGATAAAGTATACATTCTTTTCATATTTCGAATTTCATAGACCCTCAACTAGGAAAAAACGAGAAAAGGACATAATTAGGTAAAATAAAGTATAATAACGATGAGGTAGAATAACGATGAGTTCGCAAAATGTTTAAATTCTTAATGAGGATCAATTAGTCGAGTCGGTTTATCGATGTATGGAGACTTCGAATTTTGAATATAAATTATTTCACTTAATTTAGATTACTATTGACACACAAACTTAAGTATTTATTTGAGTATTTTCATAAGCATTCTAATTTAAGCTCTGCCAAAGGCACAATTTTTCCAACACAATTTTTCCATGGGGCATGATAAAGCTGCAAAGATTAGAAAGCGCATTAAAAAAAAAAAAGAATCAACTGTTTACTGTGCCTCTGCCCTTGAGGCATGTGTGTCAAAATATTTAAATGTTACAAAAACTCGCAGTTTGAAATAAAGAGCGGCACTTAAAGCGCATTAAGGCCCACACGTCGGGTGCAAATTGGGAGCAGACTTCGACCAGGATTCAGAATTCAGTATTCGAAAGGATCTGGACTTCACTTCTTCGGCTGTTTGTGTGCTTAGAATGATTTTTTCTTTTGGTATGTGAGTTTGTCTGCTGTTTGCTTGCTGCACTTAATGTAATTAATTTTAATTAAAGTCCAACATAATGGCGCGACCCAAGTTGTAGAAGAAGGAAAAAAAAACATGCCACAGTAATGAGCAAATCTGCCGAGCAGAATCTTTTTTTCGTTGCATATCTTTTCGCGCCTGCAGATGCACGGCAAAATATATTTTAAAAAAATACGATGCTTTTCAGCGCTGCTGTCCATGGATTAAGCGCAAATAGAAAGCACAGACGAACCACAGGCACACATTCACACACATACACATACACATAGATGCTGGCATTGTGTGTGTGTGTGTGTGTGCGAGTGTGTGAGTGTATGAGGGTGTTTGTGTGTTTGTTTAGCTGCTGGCCCGTAAATTTACGTTACAACTAGAATGAAGCGTTTGGTAAACATTTTAAAGTTGCCATTTAAATTATGTTGCCAATGTGGCTGTTGCTGCTGCTGCTGCTGCTAACATTGCTCAGATTCAGCGTGTGGCAGATTGCAGAGTGGGTGGTCGTTAAGGACCATATACGTGTAATGTATTTGAAATGTTGAACAAATACTGTCTAGATAAAACTAAAATGTGAACAACTCAAAGTGCAGTAAATAAAGTGACTCCAGCAACTATTGATTATTAAAAGTATGATTGTTTTGAACAAATACATATTTTAGTATTAATTGAAAAAATTCATTTCTTATTTTTTGTTGATCTGGCTTTAATAAAAACAATGCGATATCCTTAGCTTGCCAGAGGTGTACGTATATTTGCATAAATTGTATATATACAGTTACAAAGAATCCATTGTAACATTCTTGTAGGTAGGAGAAAGTGCAGCAAATCCGTTTCACTTTTCACACAATTTACGGCAGCACAAACTGATTACGATGGCTCCGAGCAACACATGACAGACAGACAATAGACATGCCATACATATACTTAAAAGCACACACACAAAAACACACACAGGTACGGAAAACATTCCACATAAGCTGGCTGGGCAAAGTTTGTGTGCCCCACAGGACCATTGACAGCGAGTGTTGCACCTAAGTACGAATCCAGGCAGGTGTGTTGCTCTTTACCAGCGTGCGCTGCCTCTTAGCCAGCAGCTCTTTTGTTGCACTTTTTGTGCCGCCGTTTGTGCTATAAACAAATAAAAATGCTGCTGCTTCACGGATTTTTCTGTGTGGCTGCTGCCCAGACGTTGCATTCGTGCCTCCCACACCCGATTCACGCGCTGCTGCACAAAGCAAAGTCGGCATTTGTCTGCGGCCCCTAACTCCACCAACTGTGCCACAATGGCGGAGGCCCTCAGCTTGCAGCTGCTGCACGTGCTTGTGAAAAATTTAAATATATATTTGCGCAAAGTGCTCAAAATTTAATGTGCTTTTGGTTTCCTCCAGATCTCGTCACATATTCTTGAACTGAGGTGTGAATATCAGCAAACCCAATTTGTGACTGGTCTCGCTAATCATGTGGTTTAACTAGCTGGCAAAGCAGCCGCAACATATAAGCAAATAAGCAACTAAAACCCGTAGGACAAACAAACGCTTAGCCGAACGGTGATTATGCCAATATGGATAATGCTGTCATTGCGATTTTGCCAAATGTCAACAGCAACACACAAATTTCCCCAAAGCAGAGCATCATTTTTGTGACACACACACACACACACACACACACACAATGGGAAACTTTAGCATGAAGTGAAACTCCAACACAGACGCCGCCTAATCACATGCAAAACGCAGGGAGAAGTGGTGGGGGGGAGCCAAAAACACCAAACGTCAGCTGAAACTGACAGTGGCGCAGTGGCAACCGGCTGCAGTTTTTGCGGCGCTTGACAAAAGTCAAGAGCCTGGAGGACAAGGACAGCGCAGGCACCCCAACACACCGAGGCGCTGGCAAGCGGCGTCAGAGGCGATGGCGGCAGCATAACATTAATTAAGTTTGTAACGACAAATGCCAACACGACAGAGACGTAAACACACACATACCTACACACACACACACACACACACACACACACAAACACACAAACATTCATCGTCACACATAAATCAGGCAGGCAAAACGCATACAAATGCACAGCGACAGCTCAAAGGATGTTTTGGAGCGTGACAAGTGGTGAGCAGGGGGTGGGGATTGGAGAGGGACTCTCGGGTAGTTTGATGAGCCAGGCAACAGCAACAGCGGCAACAAAAGCAGTGGCAGCAACGGTGGCAGCAACGCTGGCTGCTTGAATGTCATGACGACGTTAATTTTATAAACTCTTCAGCTTTTGGACCTCCCAAAAGTCTGCCAGGATACTGCCTGGAAATGAGGCAAAAACTATTTTGGTGTATGTATGTGTGTGTGTGTATATGTGTGTGTATAAGTGTAAGTATGCTGCACTATTGCCTTTTTTTATTATCTGTTAAAAATGATTAAATTATTTTTTCTGTGTACTACTACCCTAAATCAGCAATCTACATAAAGACCCATTTTAAAAGGGAGATAAATGTATCTCCATGCAATCGAATACAGTTTTCGGCTTTTATTTTAAAATTGTAAGAAAGACCAATTTAAATAGTATCTCTTTCTCAAATATGTCTGCTCACTTTACTTTATTCACCTAGTTTGAATTGACTCCTCTTCAATAATGTGATCGCGCCTCTGATATCGATATTTATCGATAGTTGCATAATATGTTACGGATGTTATGTCTTAGTAATATTCATAATAATGTTTTTCATTAGAGGTCAAAACAAGATCAATTAGTCATTTAAGATCAATTTATATTTAATTTGTTTGACATCAGTTAATTGGTTAGAATCTGACTTCTGGTTTCTCTGAACTCACATTCACTGTACTATGCCTAACTTAATTCCACGACATAACTCAGAACTAAGCTAGTTGTATGATTATGATTATTGTGCTACTGCAGTAAACAAAGTTGCAGAACTAACCTTTACAATCAAGTAATTGGTTAATGCAAGCTGCTTAGTCAGCTTCCAGTTATTTGCAGCACTCTTGAAGGCCTCTTGATTGTTTACCTGCCGCCTGGTTTGTTGGGCTGCGTGTCTGTTATTTGTTATTTGACTCAATTTAATGAAAATGTTGCAACCTGCAATTTACAAAACTAACACTAGCAAAACTTGAGCTTGTTTACTCGAGGCGTCCTCGTCCTTTGCTTCCTTAAGTTTCAGTTTCGGTGCCAGCCTGATGCGGGCTCAGTTTTAGGTACACATTAACATTCCCCTCGCACTGAAAGTTAAACAACGAATGCAAAAGGTTTTTCCACTGAAGTAGCTTAAAAAAGAAGCACCCAAGTGGAAGAAGACGGGCAAAAGTATATTCATGATGATTATGAAACTGAGTCTTGACTGTGTTTGCTGCTGAGACCACTCACAACAAATATTATAAGTTGTGTTTTATTTTTAATAATGCTGATTACTGAATAAATATTAAAATGCGGACATCAATTGTCAATTATCATAGTAATATTTTTTATTTTCTCTTTTGCAGATCTTATTGTGAATTTTACCGCTTTAAATTCGATTCGATTTGTCTGTATGCGCCTATAGCTAATTTGACATGATGAGTTATCAGAAGGGTAAGTTTGAACCATTCCACTACAGATATATCCGCAAAGTATCTTAAATCATTTACCTTGCTGAGCATGACATCTGCCAAATTGCCTATTTTAACTCAATGTACCAGCAACAAAACAAAAAAGTTCAGGTCACCTACAAATCATACAAATCAACTGCCACATAACAAATGCCATCAAAGCAAATCTCGAATGCAAACCGAATCAAAATTAGTTGCCCATTTTCTGGAGCTCCGGGCAGGGCCCCCAATCAATTTATAAACGTCGACTACATTTGCTCTCCATTTTTATTGGCATGCTCAGTTTATCTTTTCCATTTTCTGTGTATATCCAATGTGTACAATACAATTTACAGTAAATCAAGTAGAAATGAAATTTACGCGGGTCATTCTCAAACAATTTGCTAGCGCATTAACCGACGGCTACAAAAGATAAAATGCGTTCGAGCATTAAAGGAGAACTTGGACGGCAAGTTGCAGTTGAGCAGCAGATTGTCCGACTTCCCAAATACATTCGGTAATCCAGTAATGGTCAAATTGACAGCATAAAAGAAACTGCTGCATGCTTTTGGAGGGATGGCGATTCATACGACCCGTTGCCTAATGAGCTTGCATGAATCGGCGATTTCTCTCCTCTCCTTTTCTCCATTTTTTGGTTGGGTAGGCTGAATGGACGCTGCCAACTAGTTTCAAATATAAATGCTAACATTTTCGATCCACTCAGTGGCAGTGGCGTGGGTCGAGAATTTTGTTGCAGCTAACGCAGCGTCGTTCAATTAACTTGTGCGACAATCCAATCAAAAGTGTATTAAAGGCCCGTTTACAGCCGGCGCAACGAGGCCATTTTGAGCGCTTGTCGATAACAGCAATTACATAAATGTTTTTATGGGCGCCACTGACGTTGGGGGCGTGGTCACTGCGGCCGCGCTCGCCTATCGCAAAGTGCCCAACCCCAACAGCAATCGGCTGACCAAATGCGCTTTAATGGCCTCACCAGCTGCAGCTGCAGCTGCAGCTGCTGCATTGAAGCTGTATTTTTGCTCTCTGCGCACAAAATATCCATGGGAAGGCTTTCCAATTAAAGCATAAATTCAAATTAGCACGCGTACAACGTGTTGGCCGGTTGCTGCCCAAATAGCGAGTCAGAGAGAACGAGAACTTTGTGGGCTAATAAAGGCTGCAATTTGACGCAAGAGTGTTTTCAATGGATTATGGGTTACTTTATGTTAAATATTCCTCGATTATTGCATCGATAAATATGGATAATGGAATATTTGCCTGGTTCACATTAGTTACTTCCCAAAAGAAAACTTCTTTAATCCTATTAAAATGAAGCTGCATATTTGCCAACCCCCCGCTAGATAATGGCAATAAGTTGTGGAAAGTTCTCTGGGCAGCCGCATTCCAATCGAAATAATGCTAAATAAATTAAGGCACATAGAAAAACAATCATTACAGTTCGAGCACATGGCAATTTCGATTAAAGATCCGCACTCCTCGAGCGCACAAAACAAAAGTAAAACTAACTTTTACTTACTCATTCATAAAGCAAATGAGCAAGTGAGTCGCCTTTGCTGGGAGTGGGCCGATAAATGGCAGTTTTAGGCTGAATACGCACGTATGAGATTTCTTATTTACGATAAAGAGACACACAAAAAATAGCAAAATAGCAAAATGGCAAAAACAAGAAAAGAAATTGCAGACAAATGCCCCACATTCCCCACACTCCCCACTCCCAACCCAACCCACTATCCACAACCCCAGCCACACTTGGAAGCTAGTCAAGCAGAAAAAGGGCAGACAACGGGGACACAAAACAAGAGCCAGTAAAAAGGCCAAATATTGAATTGTGCGTAATTTACGATAAAAAGGGGAAAATTGGAAAAGTTTCTGCCACACACTCCTCAGCGCACCCACCCGCCACCAAATCACATGTGAAGGAGTGTGGGGGGGTGCCTCAGGAGCATCTTTTGTCGTTCGCTTATTTATGTAGTTCGTGTCGAGAGAGCAACGCACGTGTGCAGCACGGGAAGGGGAGCGGCGGGGAGGGGCGTGGGTGCCAACGAAAATAAAAATTGTGATTGCCCGAATTTAGGCGCATATGAGCAGTGTGTGTGTGTGTGTGTGTGTGTGTGTGTGCGGGTGTGTATCTTCAGAACCAATTGAGGCATTCTTATTAAATATTACAAGTAGCTGAACAAATAAGATGGGTGCCTAAGTTGTTGCCTAGGACTCGTACACGTTAAACGATAATACGAAAATCGCTTAAGCGGGCATAAATACTCACGACAAGCCTAGGGAATTGTGATATTGATGGCTTTTGGGCGGCTACACTGCAAAAAATTATTCATTCGCTTGCAATTTCTCACTATGAACAGTGTTTGCGATCTCAGAAAATATATTAAGTTCGGTAGTTTTAATGAGAAGAATTGTGCGTTATTTTTATTTTTTTCCCCATTTGTAGTTTAATAACTTTAACATTCAAATGCAAATATGAACAAACATTTTCATATTGTCGATCTTTAGTTTAACTCATTCTAAGCCAATTTTAAAATATGAAGTCTTTACTTAAATCGAAATAGAGGTAAACCCCTTTAAGACCTTTAACAGAAGCGTTCGGTTTATAAAAAGAATGTATTAAAATGGTTGTTGCTGCTGCATACGAAATCAGTGCATGACGACGACCTCAACACGTCGTCTGTGGGCAGCCCTGTGCCTCGTCTGGTCACACTCAACATACGGCATAGGCCTGTGCTTTGGTTGCATACACTCACACACACACACACACACATGAACAGAAGTGTATGTGTGTGTGTGACCGATTGTATGCAACGGCTTTGTGTCAAATTTTTATGCTATGCATAGCACGCAAACGTGTGCGAAAAACGTAGATCTGAAACTACAGACATGCTGCAGCACCAACAAGGACCACAACATCCTCAGTGGCTTGGGTAGTAAATTGAAAGACCGAAGACAAAATGTCGGTAGACAAGCGAGGCCAGGCAGGGAAGTTCTGTGGAGTTGGTAGACGAGCAAACTGATTCAATTAAATCAGTCCAATTGAAGCAACTGACGAAACGTGTGTTTGCGTGTGCATGGAATATTTAAGCTGTCTGTGGTCCCCCGGAAGGACACTTACTGCTGTTTAAATTTAAGCTTAAAGTCCGATCTTTTATTTTATTGCCCCTCGCCGGCCACATACACTACCCCAATGGACTTCATTATGAGCATTACTGCTCTGGCCAAATGTTGCCCCCGAATAATTCTGTCGCCTGTCGCCATTTTATACAAATAACTGCACATTTTGTTTGCGCAACACTTGCGCAACATTTTTTAATGTCTCGACACTTTTTGCCACATGTTGAAATCAGCGAACCGACCGACCAACAACTACAACGGCAGCAACAACATCTACATGTCCAATCGGCTGTGACTTCTGTCGCGTATCGCATTAATATCTCAATTTATAGCAATTTATAAAAATATGAAAAGCGCCGATGGGCTTCAAAATCACTGGACGGGGGCGACAGAGACGAGCGACAGACCGACTGAAATAATATTTAAATATACGTTTTTTGTACGATTCTGTTCCTGTTTGTATCGCCAGTTGAACCTAACGAAGCCAATGGAACTGCCATTGGGAATCCAGACAATATCATTTAAATGCGGCTTTGACCAGTGCTCGTTGTTCGTTTTAAATGTTTTCGATAAAGCAGCAATCGAAATCAGGAACCAGCGCTTTAATTCGGAAACATTTCATAATGTAAAATCTTTAAGTTTTTCTTAAATGATCATGAAATATCTGGCAAATTGAGGTGGTATTAAGTTCTGGGATTTTCAGAGTTTCGCAGCTTAACTCACTTAATTCCAAGTTAGATTTATAAAATTTTATTAAAATTGTGCCTTGTTTCTATCATTTGGCACCACTGTGCATCTGCCGTCTGACAGTACAAGGAAAAACTTTTCAACATCGAGCATTTTCTGTGTGAAAATCACTCAAAATTGTGTTTAACTAAGCGTAAAAATTATAAGCAAATTAATTTGCAAAATCACAAAAACAGCACCAACAACAACAACAACAAGAACAACAACAATAGTTAGCTGGGCGGTTGCAGCACAAAACTTTTATGAAACAATCAGCCGAGCAGCCGACACTCCGGTTAGGTCCGTTAGGAGCCTTCCTTCATCCTTCCTTTCGACCAGGCCCGCAAAGCCAACCAAACGAAACGGAACGCCAACGAGCGAGAAGATAGCAGGAGCAGGAATGGGCAGGAGCAGCAGCGGCAACAGCAGCGGCAGCAGCAGATAGGGAGGTGAGGCGAAAATAACCGACAATTTATCTGCATAAAAGCGCAGTGTGCAACTTTGACGTAGCCTTCGTGGGATTGATGGGCGAGCCAAACTTTGCTGGCATTTAGTAAAAATTTAAGGCAGACCCAACGATTTATAAGGCTCTCCCGAATTAAAGTACATCCATAAAAACAAACTGAATTCTCTATCCGATATCACTTTGAAAAGAAGTTCGAGTGTATTTAAATTTAAATTTAAATTTAAATTGTTAAATATTCGAATTTGAATTTACTACGTTCTAACCACAAAGCAAAAATAGAGAGTTAAATCAAATTGCTAGAATTGTTACGAATCGTTAAAGGAAAAAACTTTTTATTTATATTTCAAAATTTAATTCGTTTCTTACTTGCTTTTGAATCAAATTAATATTAATCAAATTGTGTATTAATATACATTAATAAATTCATATTAAAGGTGAATGCATTTTATTATAGCATGGAAAACTATCAAGAATAATCGCATTCTGTTCAAATCCGTCAAGTTATCCAGTAAATATTTATGGAGCATATATTTAGTAATTATTTCATTGTGCTATCGAAAACAGGGAGCAATCACGGATACTATATATTAATGGATCTTCACCCCCTCCCTAGCAAACCGATGGCAAGTCCAATTGAAACTTTGAAACAACAACAGTTTTATTAGGAAATTAATGGACCCACACTCTGCCGACCCGGACTCCGTCCACAAATCATTGCCATCATTAATTTGCATGCGGAACAAAAGGCGTGGAAAGTCACAGCCTGTTAAAAAGGGTCTGTCAGCTGGAGGCTACACAAAACGAGGCATGAGGAACGAAGAACGAGGACTGAGTGGTTAATGGACTCCCTCAAAAATATTTTTGGCTACGGTTTAATTGTTGTTCCGCGGATATCGCTTCAAAATATTTAAGGAACAACTTGTCCATATTTCGCGAATGTTGTCTTTCAATTTCCAAAAATAAACACGAAATCACAGTGCAAGCAACGTTCCGAGCCACATGTGGCAAGCCACCCGAAAAGTTGTCAATAATTTTGTGGGCTTGCAAATGCCTGAGGACAAACAGTAGAAATGTTCAAATTTATGCCTTGACTTGGCAGCGGGCTCATTAGAAGTGGAGTGCGACGCCCATTTGCATTTATAAATTGTTGCAAAAGCAGCTGAAACATTTGACAAGCCAAAAAAGGGGGCGTGTCACTTGATGGGCAGGCAGCCTCGCTGCCACCCCTTGGAAGCCATTGTCAGCATTGTCTGAGTTTAATTATGGACACAAATAAATGTCTGTCATTGGGGTTATGTGGTGCAGTGGACCGCTTCAGTTCTTGCTGAGTTTTAATGAGCTATTGACATTGCTAGTGTTTTGGGCGGCGATGTGGGGAGGTGTAGGCCGTAAACAAACATAACGGGGAATGAATCTGAAGGTGTTGCAACAATAGGCGATACACTTTAAAGAGCTCTATGGGGTCTTGTATGTGAGACAGTATCCTTAGTAACTGTTCACTAGCTCACTGTGTTCATAGACCATCACCATCCCTTTCTCTGCAATTCACCTTTGACACCATCGCACTGGCGGCCCCTTTAACGCCTCAATAATTAAACTCAATTAATGACCAAATGACCAGTCAACTGCACATCAAAGTTGTTGCATTGCAACGGCAATCAAAGCGACAGTCGACCAGACCCAAACTCCGTTTACTCGCCCCCTCTCTGCCAGTCGCTAACAACTTCATTTGTCTTTGTTAAGTCCTGCGACAAAGCCGTTTCTCTAAATTCACTCTAACCCCACACTCAGTTGGGGCAAAAGCCAAATGAAACCACACGCTGTGTGGTGCTTATCTTGACAGCCAACATTTACAAAAATATACGCTGGCAAAGAGTGAGTGGAGACACGTCTTTATCGCACCCAACACACAACAATTTCCAATTCGCCCTCAAGGCGCATCTTTCTTTTTAAATACTCCAGAGGTAGATTAATCATTGGCTTGCTCGACTTTTGCCCCTTCAAATGCGGCTACCTGCTCGTGGGTCCCTGTTTGCTGGAGCAACTTCACCCAAATCCAATTATAATTGCGCTTATCAAAAATAAGTTTTCGATACTTGCTCCCTTTTCGGGGAGTTTTTGGAGTCGTTGTTGTCTCCACATTGACACCGTCGCTGCCAATTTCGCCAATATGGCAATTTAATCCACACAATCAGTTTAAGGCATCGCCATTTATCTTTGGTGAGAGTCTTTTATGTGTATATGTGTCGGGGTGTATACATCCTGTGGTTTAATGCTCTCATCTCTCTCTCTCTCTTCGTCTCTGCCCAGTATTTCCTTGCCATCGTTGTCAATTACCTCAAGTTTAATTGAAGGTGAAATTGTGCAAAAGAAAAGTTGATGTGGTCATGCAGGAGTGAATGAAAGCCGATATGTTTGAGTATATGGATATGAAACGGGATTAGTTTGGATGCTAAACGAACTGGAAGTGCAAAAATGTCGAAGAATACTATCTGAACACAAAGTTGACGTCCGACTCTGTCTAACTTTTGATAATACTTTATCTCTGGTTTTTAGCTGCTTGCATTTGTATGCAAAATACGTAACTGAGATCATCGCTATCTGCCTTAGTATAATTGGTACTTTCCTCATCTTGGCTGGTTGTGCCGCTGAACCAGTTCAATGACGAGACCCGGTTTAATTACACTTAAAATATACATCCGGACAATGCACCCACCACCCAGATTGTATAATAAATGAAAGGACTTCAGGGCTCGCACTTTTCATTTCATTTTAGGCAAATAATAAATTTGCTCTGAAAATTCATTTCATTAAACATTTTCCATGAGCTGCTGCGACAAGGACACAAAAGGCACAAGGCAGGCCAGCCCCGGAAATCTTTTGTTTATGTGCCCGTGCTCCGTGCTCCGTGCTCCGGTCTCCCTCCTGCCACCTTACCACTTCCCGTTCTCGGCCAAATTAAGCCAGCTGACAATTTTCTCTCTAAACTGTATAACAACTTAATGAGCCTGCATAACTCTGCGACAACAGTCGGGAGCAAAAAGCTTGTCTCTCATTTTTGGGGGCGCACGACTGATAACAAAAACAAAAAAAAAAATAATACTCGTAAACTTGGCCTAAAGGCATCGCAGCTCGACAGCAACAACAACAGCAGCAGCAGCAGCAGCGACGCGTCGCAACGGTAAAAGTCATTATTCAGTGTACTAGAAACTGACTGCATGCCCTTGCCACATTTCCTACATTCAGTTGAACACTGCGTGCAAAAAATAATCAACTTTTCCAGGACTGTCACACGTTGTTGCAGCCTGGTGGCAAGTTTCGCGCAAAGTTTCGTGCCCGGCGTGGAGACAACTTCCGGAGGAGGAGCACTTGCCTTGGGGCCCATTTCGGTCGCATATGGCGTATGACTATGTCCTGGCCGTGTCCTGACTATGTCCTGGCCACGCTCCCTTACAAATGACGCATTAATGAAGTGATTTCGCCTCTGTCGTGGGGTTTGAATTTTTAGATTTTCTTCTGCACGCCCCCCTCCCAGCTATCTATCTCAGTCTTCATCTTTCTCTCTCTCTCTCTCTCTCTCTCTTTCTCCCTCTGTTCGTACTACTGCAGCGCTCATTAACTTCCGTTTGAGGGCACCCACTAAACCAGCACCCAACCCCAACTCTGCCTAAACCTGTGAGCTGTTTGTTGCCTTATGCAAATGCTTTTCTTGTTGTTATTGCTGGAACTGTGGCTTCCACTGCTGCTGCTGCTGCTGCTTGTTCTTCTTCTTCTTCTCTTGCCGCTTTCCTTGTTTTTGGTTGTATGGAAAAACACGCAAAGTAAACAAACTTTTGTTGCTCGACGCTTCTTAGAGTCGTGCCAGCTTCCCGGCTTGTTTGTACATATTTTAATTACGCGTCTCTGATTGGAGTAACAGTTGAGTTGGCCCAAATGCCAGGGAAAGCGTGCAACGCGAGCGTTGAGAGCGGAGCGTTGACATTTGTGCCCAGCTGTCGTCGGTCGTCGGAGAGCCCGCAATTTTCGGTTGTTCCGAGCGGTTGCCCAAAATTGACATTTGGATTGTGTTGAACGCTGGCGTCGAAAAGGGTGTTTTTCTTTTTCTTTTTTTTTTGAGAGTCTACAATAATTTTCTTTTTTTCCTCGTTGTTTGTTTTGTGTGCATAATATTTGAATATTTATATTTCGAAAGTGGTTTCTTATTTACTCAAAGCCACAGCATGTACATTTTTCATTTTCATTTTAATTTTTATGAAAACTTTGTGTTTCAATTAATCCGAATGCATGTGTTGGTCTAGATTCATTAGGCTTGTTCTGCTTATGGGCACAACACTTGAGAGCACGTGCTGCTTAGCAATTTGCATTGATTAGGAACAAGTATATTACCACACATTGCTGCAACAATAAACAAGCCAATAAATAAATTTGTGTGCCAGGCAGAAATAAAAGCAAAAATACCAATGCATTGATGTGAGCCGAGAGCTGCGAGGAATAACAAATCATATAAGGAATCAAGTAGGCAAAAGTCTGGAGCAACTGTCGGGCTTACAGACGCAGCAAAGTGTGCTACAGTTTTGTATTGAATTTCATACTTTTTGGCAGCTGCAACAGCAACAGAAGCAGAAAAATAGGATTCAACATTGGCAACATGTTGGGTTGACAGACAGAAGAGTGAAATTTCCAAGCAATTGACACCCTTTTTCAAGCTGCCACTTCAAGCTGAAGTCAACCCTCGGCTGTTGCATAGCTTATAAGGGTAATTTCAATAAATTGAGGCAGCCCCCACCGCCCCTTTTGTAAATATATGTGTGTTTGTGTGTGTACATAAGCATTTTTGCATAACGCGAAATCAGATTATATTTTTTTATTTCATTATTTTTTTTGTTGCAAATTTGAGTGATGGTTAGTTTGGTTTAGGGTGGGTTTTTCATTGTGGGAGGCTACTGCTCGTGGCTTCTCCGACTCACGCTGGTAATCAATAAATCGATGTGAAAAGTCATTAACATAAATTTCAGCAACAGACAATTAACAATCGACCTCCAATCATCATCAACAATTGGCATAATCCACTCAGCATCGAGCGGACTCGTTGCAAAAATTGCCTCGTTTTAAATTGTAAATAAATTTTGATGGCATTAAATGTTATTAAGCGCATATATAAGCCTGAAAGGTGCACTGTAAATGGCATCAATTCTGTTAATTGTGCGCTTAATTAAAATTTCATGCAGGTGTAATAAATGATTTTCGCCCCTGACATCTAATTAGATTTCCGTTTTTGTGAGCCTCTCTCACACTCGGCATTTGACCGTTGACTGGCATTGCTGTCGCTTGTGTCAAATGCCTAAGGCCATAATTATATGCGCACAACTGAACAATTGAACGAATGAATAACTGAAAAGTCAGTAGATGGGCTTACTGAAGTTTTAAAAGGTAAACATAATTTGAATATCTGCAGATCAAAATAAATACTACAGTTGTAGATTGAACACTTCTGATTTAAATGATTAAACTTATAATCTCCGTACTAGTCCCATTTATGCAACTCTCCCGGAGTGGGTAGTTTCTTAGGTTTGCTTTCTTGCTCAGCGTCTTTACAAGTTTGAGCTGCCTTGCTCGGTTTGGGCTTAACCTGATCCGACTGAGCAGTTCTGGGAGCAGGTTCTGCCTTGGGCGCAGGTCTAGTCTGGGGAGCAGGTCCTGACTTGGTAGCGGCTCCTGCCTTGTCAGCACTATTTGCTCTCTTAGCTAGTTCTTGCTTCTTCTGCTCAACCAAATCGATGGGCGGCTTCACCAGTCTTCGTGCATCTCTCAGATAGTATTGATTGGCAAATAGGCGGATTGCAGGTCCGTCAGGAATGGTGGGTTCACTCTGAGTCCGAGGACTAACCGTTTCTGCATAGCGATGGCTTGTTACATGCTTGCGGCCCAGCAGAAAGTCTCGCACAAGTTTTAGAAATGGTGAAATTTCACGATGAGAGGGTGACATTTTCTTAGAAGAACATTATTTGATATAACAAAAATGTCGAAGTAACGCAATAGTGTGTGCAGAAATAATTTTGTTGGGGACCTAACTCAAAGTCAATATAGCTTGGAAATGAATACGTAGTTTTTTCCTTATATATCAATGCGGAACAGTTACTGCGTTATACAATTGAAATACTTACTTCCGAGTTAAGGCAATTCAATAAGCGTCAATCGCATTCGAAGCATTGAGCTGTCAATCAATTGGGCAACAAATCTGCGAACCGCATCAATGAATTTTAATATTGCCACGAGAAAAAACAAAAACAAAAGGCACGCAACGGAAATCCGGGGGGAAATAGAGGCAGCAAGTGAGAGAGTGCGAAATGCCAACTTGACCAGATATGAAATGCTATAATGAAATTTTCGCATCGGCCCAATTGGAATTAATAAAAACACTTCAATTTCCGATGCCAATCAGAGAGTGCAAAATGAAGACAACGACAGCGGCGCACAGCGTTTCTGACAGACGCACGCGCCAGGGTTTACTGTACTTGGTATTCCACGTTTTGTCTTTGACGGCCCTCGCATTGCGTAAGCTGTCACTTTGACAGCCTCTTGGCCGGAAGTCTGAGTGAGGCGAACGTGTGAGATGTTTATCATATGGCGCCAGATCCTTGGAACTCTGCTCACATTTCATCAGATAAGCAGCTTGTCGAGATTTACGAAATCGAGCTGATTATGTCTTTCTGATTCGCACACACACACAAAAGCAAGTCGCGTGTCAAAGGGTGGCCCAAGCGAATGCTGCCTGTTTACCTTTTGGCTTTTCAATTGCCCCGAGCAGTCCGACGATGGTGAGATACTGCGGGGTTGGGGGTTGTTTTGCTCAGCGCTTAGCTCTTGTAGTACAACAGGCTGCATTCGGGCATTGGGAAATGCATAAATCAGCTTGACTCCTCTCAATTTGATTCTAATTTACGGCGCACGTTGCTCTGAAATCATTTGCGATAAGCCCGCGGACCTAAATATCAGGTTAACAACATTAACATTTTGGTAGCTCGAACAAGCGGAAATTGATTTTCATGAGAAAAAAAACTGGTTTTATAAAAAATTTCACACACCATTTCGTTTTGATAGGGAATATATTTATAAGAAAGAAATACAACTGCATTGCCCGAGTGCGCTCTGCTTGAATTTGTGAAGAAAAAATTGCTGAAACTTCTGATTGGATGCTTCATGTCAGTCCATAAGAAGTAGGAAAGTACTTTTTGGAGTTCCGAGGCCATCATAGAAACAAATAGAAGGGCTGAAATAGTTTCAGCTACTGAGTTTATAATTATCTTCTTCAGTATATCATCAATTTCACGAAAGGGTATAGCTGTAGTTAAAATTATTGCGCCAATTCCATGAATCTTTTCTTTTAACATCAAAACCTTCCCCTAGAAAAACGACATAAAAATCAACTTGCATTATTTTTTTAAGCTGTTAGTCATGATTTTTGTCATAGCGCATCATATTTCAGAATTTGAGTCACTGGAAAAAGAGATCCACAGCTATAAATTAATTAATATCAATTTTGAAAACTGAATCAGGCGGAAAATGCCATGGTGGGTTTTCCAGAGCGTTGACAACTGAACAGATTTCTGTTGTTGCTTTGTAATTTGTGGAAAATGGTACGCATGAACGAGAAAAATCTCTGAAATGACATTCGATGCGCCGCTGTTGTGCCCTGGGGAAGGGTCGGGGTTGACGATTCGCGGATTGGTGGTGTTGGTTGATTTGGTGGCACACATGTGGTTGATGTGTTCTCGCCTTCTGATTGAACTAATTGACACATGCTCAAAAATCGATTGGAAAATGTTGGTAACTCGATCCACGATTGGAGGGGAGAGGATGAAAGAAAGTTGTGGCTTTAAGAAAACCGCTTTGGACAAAGTTCAACCAGGGCTTCCCCGCTGTGTGCTCGAGTGTAATGTGATATGTCAACAGTGTCGGGAGGTTGCAACAAATTTAAAGAAGCAAAGGAACTTTGCGAAAAGTAAAAGTAGCGAAGGTCAACATCATCAAAATGTCTGGCTAAACTTGCGGGCAGGACAAACAAACAAGCACACACACATGCCAAATGCCACATGCCCCAGGAGCTGTACTAAGGAGCTGCATCAAGGAGCGCCCGCCGCCTGCCGGCTGCTGGTAGCCGAAGGCCAAAGGAGCTACTTCGTCTCGTCGTTGTGAAAATGATAATGTTAAAGTTTTACAACTTAAGTCGTCAAAGTCAAACACACTCTAGGGAAATTACAAACACATTCGTGACACGGATGTGAGGATGCCCCACGTCCTGTTTGATTCCGCAGCCACTGCTGCCCTCGTCTTTCTAGCTGCATGGGGAGGTCAAGAGCCGAGGGTGGACGACGGGAACCTTTGTCTTATGTGATGAAATACACTCGCTGTAAGTTTACCTGCTCAAATCTTAAGCTCACTATCCGATGTTGTCTTTGTTTTTGCTGTTGTTGTGTTTGTTGTTGTTCTTGTAACTGCTGCTTTTGCACTCCTTTATGCTTTTACAGCGCTTCGGGGTGGTATTAGTGTAAAGCTCGCCCAGGCGCCACTTTCGTTGGCTCAACTTTGAAATACAACAACATTGCTGGCCCGCTTGTTCGGCTCGGCCATTAGCATAAATAAACGCTCTAAGTACGCCCCATAAAGGTGTAAATGCTTCGTATTATTAGCCCGAGCCAGCTGAGCGAGAGCGAGAGTCTGGGCGATGGCCAGGAGTCTGGGTAACCGCCAACGGCCTCAGTCAGGGGACTTTTGCTAGCGCTAAAATTTTATGCTTCTCCAACACATAAAATTTGCTCTCAAGCATTTCATAAAATTTTGTTACGCATCAAAATGAGTTGCAAGCTGGGATGGACTCGACTTTTGTTGTCTCATCAAATGAAATTTTATTAAATGACTACCAACTTTTGCTGCTTAGCTTAGCTGTGAAATTAGCGGACCGTGGATGGGTGTCTTAAAGTCAACTGGCAACCATCCACAATGAAGCCGCTTAGAACGCTTGCTGCACACACAAATGGGTCAGCTTTAAACAAGCTTATTGAATTCAATTCCACGGCAATTTCTATAGGGTATATTCAAATGAAAGCTTATGAATCACCAGGCAGCTTTAGCAATTGTAACTAAATGGAATCTGGTATTTATGCTTTATTCGATATATGTAACTGAGTTTTAACTCCAATGTTAAATTTGTATTTATTTTTTAAGTAATGTAATTAATTGTGTCTCGCTCAAAAGCTAATTTTAATAAGTTTTAAATATTAATATATAAATAAGTATTAATGAGGAAAGTTCTAGCATTATTGCCACTGTTAATGAAACGATTGAAATTATAGGTAAATTTATATGTATTTATATAGCGCAAAGTGCCGGCAGACAAGGCCATAAACATTGCGGGTTCCTATCGGAAACCTACCTGCGAGAAAAAAGGGAAGGAATATAATAACCTCATTAAAATGCGCAAACGTTCTGTTTATGCACCGAAATTGCGTTTGAGTTTCACTCCATTCAAGTGGCGCTCTATTCATTTTGGTGTTAAATGCGCAGCCTTTATTCATTTCATGGCCACGTTTATTGTTTTCCAAGTCATTTTCGGCATCTTATCAATTTGGCTCAGAGGCACAGGCGCCAGCTGCTTGCCACACCCCCCACACTGGCAATCGTTCTGGTGCTGGCAATAAAAGAGTAACCATTGTTTCCGTTCGCCTGTCATTGATAATGAAGACACCAGGCAACATTGTCTTTGGGGAAACGCCTCCCAGTTGCCGATGCTGCTGCTGCTGCTGCTGAAGCACTTCAACTGGCTTCCGTGAAACGTGATTCTCTTATCAATGCGACTTACTTATTTTGCAGGACTAACTCAGGCAGCTGCCTGTTTCTGGGCGCTATCGCAGCGGCAATTAAAATTTGTAGCTATTGGTAAATGGCGTCTACAATGGGGAGTTCGAATGCGATTTCGATTGCGCATCGTTTGCAAATCATTTCGCAATTGCCCCGAATGGGGATGGCTTTAAGGCAACTACTTCCGCCCCTTTTCTTTTCGCTCCATCCTCTTTTCATCTCCATCTACGTCTCCGTATCCAGCCCATTGCCGCCTCATTTTTCACTGTGACAGCGCAATGGGCGTTAATTGCGTGGGTTTGGTTCAGGTTGAGATAAGCGCGCGTGATTTTTCCACGAATTTTGCACCCAGCGGGCACAGCTCACAAAAACGCCCATCGTTTCGAGGGGTTGCACAAATTTTGACTTGTGTTGCACGAGTATATTCAGAAATTTTTTTCTTTTTTTTTCTTGCGTCTCCATTTTCATCTTGAATCATTCAAATGAGTTCTGCGTTTGGGGCGTGCCGCTGGCCCGGCGATAAGAGCGCACATGGGGCAGGAGGTCAAAGTATATATTTTTTGAATTGGCAAAACGTGCTGCAAATGGCTTAATTACGTCTGAAGAGCCAACTTTGATCTTGACTTTTATAAGATAAAACTCAAGCCGTTCAATGCTCTCCTGCTCACAGCTGAAGTTTAAGAATAAACTGATGCAAATCTTGAAATGCGCAACAATTATAAATTGTAATTTTGCGTTAATTATGTGTGCAAAACATTGGCAAATAACAATAAAAACATATTTAATAAAAATTACTATATATGCATGAGTGGTCCAAATTAAATTGTTTGATTAAAAAAAGAAACAGCGTTAATCAACAAAGTTAAAGCCAATTAGAGTGACTTAAATTTATTCAGAGATTATATTAACTAAATCATAGTTTAGCTATATAAAAATATACAAACTCGATTCGGTCCATAAATAATTGCTGCCTGTATACCCTGCATGCCCCATATGGTTGCACATTTGTGGGCTTGTAAATGTGCCGCCCACCTGCATTTAAATGCACATATTTCACAGTAAACATGACTTGACAACATGTCTGCCTTTTTCGCATGGTCTAAATATGTAAACAAATAGTTTCGGCAATTGCCAAGTGGGGCATGTCAGGCCCACAGGCGGCGCTCACACCTACACACACACAGACATACAGACATACACGCATACACGCATACACGCATACAGGTTGGGCCCAGACTGGGACCCCAAACCACCCAGATGACTGGCTGGCTGCATGTTGTGGCATGCGGTTGTGCAGCGGCAACAACTTTTGCAACATGCAACCAACGAACCAGTCGACTCTACTCGACTCGACTGCCTCTGCTTGGCTGGCTAAATAAACGAGGCCTTAAATCGAACTTTGTACACGGCTCGGGTCGTTGCGAATTGTTATGGCCTGCCCTGGGTCGGGGGATCGCCAGTCACAGGTCCCAGCCAGAGGGGCCTGGGCAGAGGGGCAAGGCAGGTAGCTGCCGGGCTGCCGGGCTGCCGTCTCGTTTGAGGTTAACATAATTTAAGCCGCCACCCAAGCGGCTCTAACGACAGCCTGTGAGCCCGGTTAACTGCCTGGCCATTTAACATGTTGCCAACATGCGTGGCAATTTCGCAAATTATAAGTTTTTCCACCTGCGCAATACGCTGCCTGCTACGCCTGGCCAGCGTGGGTGGAACCACCACCCACATAACTGTTGTTTAAGCTTTTAAGCGCACACGCTTCCTGCCAGAAGCAACAACGACAACTATCTGACAATTGATCGTTGTTTCCGCTGCTTCAGCCTTGGCTTCTTGCCGCTGTCTGCGTCTGCTTCTGCGTTCTGCTTCTGCTTCTGCTTGCGTAAAAATTAAGTCGACACCCGCTCCGCATGTGTTGATAGTTTGAACATAACACTACATCTACTCTCACATCCGGGAACACGAGCTCTGTAAATACAACGCGTCCGTATTCAAATAGTTGGCAGCACTTTTACGTGTACAACACGGTGTATGACGCATGTTTGCCCCCATTCACCGCAAAAGTTGTGGCCAAAGTTATCGGACGAGTAGTTTTAAAGCGATGTTCGACATTGTTTCAGCAATTTGTGTAACAAAATCATAAATATGAAACTTATAATGTGGTGATTAATGCTGGCATGTCAGACATGGAATTTGTATTGCAGCACTTTTAAAGTGTTTTTTTTTTTGTTTTTTTGTTCTTTGTAACTTAAACTGTTGGTGAGAATTGAATTTGAATCATTTCAATCCCAGCTGCATTCCAGCGTCTGCATAAACTAATTTGCACACATTTATTCAAATGTTCGAAATAAATTTAGTGAGAACAAGGTCTATCAATAATTCAACTGGAGCAAACTGACCCTTGTGCAAGGAAATTTGCATTGCGTTTTGCGACGAGCAAAACGGAAAATGCAAGCAATTTGCGTAAGAGAAAATTAAATATTGTAACTGTAAAATAAATCTGATATGCCATGTATCGAACGAAGCCAAAGTGCAAAGGACAACAGACAACAGGACAACAGGACAACGAGACGAAAGGACACCAGGCCATCAGGACAACAGAGCAATCGAGTCGAGGATGCTTCCTTTCGTCGACCGACTGCATAAACAAGACTGCAGAAAAATATAAACAATATGCAAAACATGATGAAGACATGCTCACAGGCTGACTAAGAGACTGGGTCCTCGGGGCGACTTGTAACAAATATCAAGTATACGAACTGTGGCTCCGCTTATATTGCATGACTTTGCATACCGAATAGCACACAGAGTCTGATGGTGCGTTGTGGAATTCGTAACAAGGTCAACAATTTGGAACATGTTGCCATCAATTTAACATCAAATGGCCATAAATCTTTGGAGCTGCACATAAAACATGAAGCGTTTTTTCAATATGCGCTGCATAAAACATTGAATGAAAGCTGCTAAATAAATATTTAATATACACAGGCGACATAAACATCAACAACAATCTGCACGTCAAATATTTAAATAAATGAGATCCACATAAAAATGAAACAAACTCCAACTTCAATTTGCATTAAATAAAGAGACTGAACGGCAGCACAATTAGACCAAAGCGTTCTTTTCAATTTGATTGACGTTGCATCAATATCAATCGTAAGTCAATACTCAGTTGTACATCTGTCTATATACATATATATATAAATATATATATTTCGTATTTAAAAGCATTTTTCTGCCTTTGCTTTTAAGTGCGTTTTTTTGTCGTTTGTTTGTCTTTGCCTTCTGTTTGTTTTTGTCAAGATACAAAGACAACGGCGCCGAAGTTGAAATATTGTACTGAGAATGGAATTCATTACATTTACATCGATTCATTATACAAACGCGGTTGCTGGCTATATAGCAAGACATAAGGCTGATAAACTCTGAGGAATGCTGCCAGCTCTGAAATATGATGAAACTCGGATGATTTTCGAATAATTATTCAGCTGAAATCTTATTAGCCAAATTATATAAAAATTCACTTTATAGATGGAACAATATAATATAAAATCTAGATCAACATTAAATCTGAGTCTTGGATAAATGATCTAAATATAATAATATTATCAAAAATTACGGGAAAATTTATGAAATGGTTTTTATAAATTATGCGCTTCGTTGTCCCTTTGCAGTCTTAATTCAGTTATCGTATTAAATTATCCTTGTAGCTTAAATGGATGTATATGAGGTCAATTCATTTATATTGTGGGATTTCCTTTTGAATCAAACTCAATATTTCCAGTGCAGCCGCCACTCACTAAAAGTCCAGACCAAACATTTTTGTGGATCCCTCAGCAATCCGCACACTTAAAATATTTGCGCAATCAAAATTAATGCGACTGTCATGTTTTGTTCCCCTCCATGCCGCTTGCCCCTTTGAATCGTTAAATGCAAATACACTTTAGAATTGTAGTCGACCGCATCAGGAAGCTGCACCTCCACCCGTGCAGCCTGCTCTGCTCTGGTTCCCTGCTTTGCCAGCTTCTCACACGTATCCCCGTTACATGGCACTGGTTGATGCGTGTTTAAATTTAAACAGTAAAACCAAACTCATTACCAACAACAAGCAAGTGTCCTGTACGCTGGACGCTCGTCGTTGTCAAATTACCAAAATGTCCTTTTGCGTAATTTTGTGGACATTGAAAATCGCTTTGATTGAACCGCATGCAATGCAGGGAACAACAACGCCAACAACACCAACAACAGCATCGGGCAACACTACAATGGCCGCACATAAAACAAACAGGCCACGTCCTGGGCAGTGTCCTGGCCACATCCAAATCCACTCGCAATTGCAGCTGTAAATGCGCTCCGCTGCACTTACACGCATCCCAGCTTCAGTTCGATGTGTAAATTGTCGATGCGGATGCAATGCGGATGCAATGCGGATTGGGCATTGGGTATTGGGCATCGAAGCATTGTGGATTGTGAATTGGTATGAGTGGAAAAGGGGGATTGGTTTTATGTCGCTTGTGCCCGAATGGAGACGCATTTTACTGCCATGCTAATCTCTGAGCGATAAAAGCGAAAGCAAATCCAGACCGAGGTGGTCAAGGGATAAGGGAGCGGGAAAAAGGGATATACGGTTTGCTGGCCCAGCAAGTTGACTTTGAAAATCAATTAACAACATCAAACAGACACTGGACTGCTGACGTGGACAGCTGTCGACTCAGGGATCTGGCACCCGCCTTCAATTACCTCAATGCAGCTCCACCCATTTCTCCGGCATTGCAAGTGTGTAAATTGCAACTGTAAATCAAATATGACAACGCAGGGCGAATGCAAAATTTGCATGTGTGTCAGTCATATTAATTGTCCGCGCCAAGTGGACAGCGGAGGGCGGAAGGGAGGATCATTTTATTGTTGTGTTAATGAGTGTGCATAACGTTGCAACGTGTGCCTAGTCAGCTGGAGAAGGGCTGACATAGGCTATGGTTTGAGTCCAGCTGCTGCTGCTGCTGCTGATGCGACACAAAAACATGTTGCCACACAAAATGTGAAGGAAATTTTAATTAATTATATGTAAAAGTCGCTAAATTAAATGGCATTAATTGCATATTAATTGTATGCATAATGAATAGCTGGCAGCAGCATGGCATTATTCTGGTTAGCATAAATAAAATGAGACATAAAAGATGTGCGCTAAACTTTTGTGTCAAACTTCAAATCAGGAGTCATTTCGTCTGCCCGGTCATTGACCAGTCGTTGAGGAAAGCCATTTGCAACTTTGCTAATTAAAGAACAAGCAACAACTTAATCAACTCGAAACGACTACAAAAACAAGAAAGCCATTCACATTGCGTATCAGCTAAATTCAGACACAAACTAATAAAATTATTTAACCCCAACAAAATCTGGCAAACACAGCTGCACAATGCGAAAGAAAATGCATTGAAATTTATGAGCACGTAGATGACATAAAATATGTTGGATCTGTGCGATGAGGAGTTGCTGTTGGGATCCCATCGCATTTTGCATGCAGCTCGTAGACGGGTATGACGTGATAATTTACTTAACTGCCTACGCCGAACCGACCACGCCCCCAACTCAACCGTTTGGGGCAATAAAACTACACACAGGCACTGTGCTCAAATCAGAGACAATTTACAAGATGCAAACATCAAATTTTATGACGTCTAGGCCATAATTATACGCGATTTGTTGGGGGGGACGGATGGAGTTATAGGCCTACAGAGTTGGTTAGCTGACTTAACAACGACAATTTTAATGGTTAATTTATGGGGTGGATTTCGAAAGAGTCAGATTCGTGATGAAAGCAGTTCTGCGGCTTGAATATTTATGTGCTCTGCAGCACAAGTTAATAAAAGTTTATGCAATGGTGCAAGATAAAACAGTTTATGGTCGGAGGAAGTGTGATACTGGGCCATGTAATTGGAACAATAACAGTGAATGGAAAATTCACAGCTAATTGTGATCTAAGCATGAGTCGAATTAAATATGCTTCGATTTGGTAAATAGGTGTTAAAGCTTCTGCTCCTACTGCTCCTCTTCAACGCATAGTTGCGTCTTTGATGTTGAAAAAATGCCGGATAAACAATGTCCGGAGCTCAGCAGCTAACTGCAATTAAACGGAAACCGCATTATCTCTTTCTCTCCGCTTATCGCAGTGTTTATGTGCTAAGCTTTCGACTTGAGGTTGAGTGTTGGCGTGGAGGGGGACATGTCTGCGGTATGTGGAAGCATTTCCCATAAGACCTTTCCACGGTGCAATCTTTTCTGTCCGGCTAGACGCTATTAGACCAAGCACAAAGAGCTAAGCGTCGAGCTGTCGACTGTTTTGCGGTGATAACTGGGAATTAATTAAACGCCGCGACGAATTAAATTAAAATAAAACCGCAGAGTCTCAAATGGCTTTCAAGTGGGCGAAAGTTAGAGACTATCGCTGGCCATTATTAATAGCATAATCGACTTAGACTAAGACTGCTTTCAATATGCTATTAAGCACTTGAGGAACTTTAAGAGCTGCCTACTCGTCCACTCATCCAGTCAGACAGCTATTTGTTATCCTTGAGCGATTTCATGGCTCTATGCCTCTGGGTTTTCCCAACATTTGACGTCTGTTTCCGCTGCTGTGTTATTTCGTTTTTTCTTTTTTGTTTTTGCATTCATTGAAAAAGGCATAACAATAAATGCGCCCGACCGAGTCAAAACAAAAACAACAACAAAGCCAAAACTCCTTAACGGAGCGGATGGGCGGAAGCACGAAACGAAACGAAACGAAACAATTGCAGTAAATGCAACTCTGGCTGGGACTTTCCACTTCCGCCAGCACTAAAAGTTTAAATTCATTTCCGTTAGGGCATAGATTTTTGCGAAAAATTAATTAGAAGTTGCACAAACACGCGACTGCATTCACTGCCCGCTATCTTTGAGTTCGATGCCAAAAAGGATTTGTTTGTTTTACCCTTTATTCTGGCACATCCTTTGACTCGACCATTTCGACTTTTATTTCCTGCCAGCCAAGCGAAGTCTTGGCACTGCCAGTTGCCCCATTTGGCAACTGAGCGACTTATTTAGCAACAATTTGTTGGTACATTTCGCAGAGATCAGTTTTTATTTCTGTAGATTGTTCGATTTTCCTTTTGTTGGCAAACTGGTTACTAATTGTTCATCTAGGCTCTTTAAGCTTAACTCCTTATTCCCAGTTGAGGAAGACTTTCCTCCACCCGTGTTGCAGCATGTAATTAGTAGCAATTAATTAAGATTAACATCGAATAGTTCCGAGATGCAATGTGTGACGCCAGCCTTCGGTGTACGAGTAATGTGTCGAGCAGTCAGACAAACAGACAAATTTCTCACATAGGTCACTGCCAGCTGACAAAGATTAATGACTGGAATTGCACTACGCACACGACGTTTAAATGTAATGAAAACTAATGTACCAGTCTTGAACTAAAAGTGTGTACTAATAGATGATCCCAATTTCTGTTTCATTGCAGGCCTCAAGGATCCAAATTTGGATAGGCATACCGGTAAAGGTAAGTTTGCTTAAAAATTCGTATAATTCTTAGACATCAATTATAATTACTCGTACTTTTTCGATACTTAATATATTATAAAGTGAAGTTTGTATGAAGGATAATACAGTAATGCAAATTCTGTTTAAATAAATCAGGGGTTTCACTTATTGAACATTGAGCGAATACTTCTAGAAGCCCATTTTAGTTTGCTTCGACTCCAAACTAGACTTAAGTTTTTTAATTAAAACCTTTGTAAAATATGATCAAGATCGTTACAGAATGGGTATACCGTTTAATTAATTTAGTTAGACCAGCTCAAATCAAAAATTTATTAAGGTACCACTTAAACGCAAATTGTCGAAATAATTGCAAACCAAAATTTGCCGCTGGGCACAAAGTCAAAAGGCACCGCAAGCATAACCCGAGCATAACCCACACACTCAACCACAATAACTATAAATTTTCACTTCTCAAGCCCCGGTAACCGCATGGGGGCAGTCCCCCCATTCGCCAAGACATAAACCAGCAGTCTCTTTAAAACGCAATCAAGCTGAAAATTAATTAAAATTTTAAGCGGGATATGAAAATAATGTGCAACCGAAAGAAATTACGCCGGCAAACACATACACACACACACACACACACACACGCACACGCATACGTGCACACATACACACAAGCAAAACAAGGCCAGAACCTGAACGAAAAATGCTCAACACCAATCTCTAGTCCCCACTTCAAAGCAGCGTTTAATTTAAAACTCACTTGTTACATTTTTAGACGCTGACTTCGACTTGAACACCGCCTCTCCCACCTGTCCCCGACCCGTACCCAGTACCCAGACTCAGATCCAGTCACAGTCTTAGTCTCCGTCGTTGTCCCAGTTGGAAGTCGTCTCGATTTCATTAAAAATGTTTTTATGCTCACATTATCCTTTTACTTTAGCGTCGACTTCACGTCTCGCTGTTTTAGTGAGCAATTTAATTTGACTATGAAACGCCAGCCGCATCCTTGACACTTTCGCTTTTCCGCCCCACTCAGCACTCCGCAACCCACCCACTCCCCCCAGCACATTTTTCGTCGCGCTGCTTACCCCTTGTCAATGGCTTGTTTTAAGCAGCTTAAGCTTGTCGTTGACGTCCTCGTTTTGCCCACGGTTCTTGTTGCTGTTGCTGCCGCTGTTGCTGTTGCTGTTGCTGTTCCCGTTGTTGTGTTAAAGGGCTCATAATTTCACGCTCCACGCACACACGCATCCCTCGCGCCCTGCTGCACCTGTGACTGCCACTCGTTCGTGGCCTTTAAGTGAAGATTTCCCATTGAATTTTGTGTACGTGTGTGCGCCGACACAATTTGCACCAACAACTTAGCTTCCTTCAGCTCTGAGTTTTCCCACACAGCCAGCCAAAGACATCACTTCAAATCCAATAAACTTAAGTGCGCTATGTCCGCGTCCTGCTCGAGATCTGCTCCTGGCCTGTGGCCTTGTTGGCAATATTCTGCTTTGCTGCCATTGTATAACACACAATCTTTGTTTAGAGGTTTTCCAGTTTCATTTATATAGACAACAATCATGTGCAATATATTACTAAGTGTGGTACGCACTGTAATAATATTAGTTACGCTTTCTTACGACACTTATTTTTGGCATTCTTACAATTAGAGCCGGAATTTTAACTTTAATATTTTAAGCTTTTGATACTAAAATGCATTTATTTATTTGTTGACAGCTATTGGATTTTCAAGTAATGGATTTTACTTTACTTATTTTAATGTACTTTTAATATACAAATTGTAAATTGAGAATTTTATATTTAAATCTTTAAAATTGTATTTTTTTTTTGCTTACTAACGACTTACGTAAATAATAAAATAAACGAAAACAATAATAAAGCTTTTCACTTAAATAATTATCTTTAAATTTAATATTTCAGATTGTCTGTTTTAATTTCGTTGAAGGTTTTGAATTGACATTATGTTTTCTAGGCAGTCATGCAAAAGTCGTAGACTAGCAGACAAAAAATACAAAATACACACGGCTTTTAACTACAGAAATGGTCGACATTAGCATTGGTCTTATGTACGTACATTTGCTTGTATTTATGGGCTTTTAAATGGATTGGTCTGTCTGGCTAATGTGATGAATGGCTGTGTCATTGCCCACTGCCAAAAAGAGCCATAAAAAATGCGATAGACTTGTAATTATTCAGTAGTGAATATATGGGCTCCTTCACCTTTTTGTAGCAAAGATCCCTTCTCGCTTAAGTTGCACATCATGCAAAAAAAAATATAAAAAAATAGAAGAAAAAAAAAACTCATCTGCTAGTCGCCGACTTATACTCACACCAATTTACTTGGCTGCAGCACTTTAATCTCATAAATCAAAAGCCAACAACACGTTAAGAAAGCCATACAGGCAGCAGCAACAGGATGGCAGGATGGCAGGATGGCAGGCAGACCTGAGAGACCGCACATATCATAACATTTAACATATTTCACTTAGGCAAACATTTAATCCGGCAACTTGTCTGGTGCTGGGCTCCTTTTCTGGTGGGTAGCCAAGTGTCTACCTGGTCGCATGCAGACGCCGCAAAAACATTTTCATTTCCGCCAGCGTTTTATTTTTACTTCTTATTACCACGTTATCAAATAATGAATATCAAATGTAATGCTTATCATTTATTTGCCAAGGCGAATGGATTCGATGCCAGCAACTTCTTGGGGAGCTGACCCAACCACAGCAACACCACCCAAACCGGGTGGCTACATATTATAATATTTACTTAATTTTCATTTCTAATTTTTCGCCTTGGCATGAGGCATATGAAATTGCTACCAGACCCTGGCCGTGGACAGACAAAGTCGAGTCGAGGCGAAAGAAAAAATGTCTGCATAATAAGCGAAGCTCATAGCGAAAGTTGTTGTGGGTAAAAGTCAATTGGGGAGTGCGATACGGTTGGGAGTACGATGGGTGGGGATGCAGGTGCGAGGGTGATTCTTGGTGTTCCTTGCAGGTGGCTAAAGCTGCCATCTAAAGCGATAAGCACATTATTTGAATTTTTAATAAAATGAAATGCGAATCCCTACAAGTTTGGTTCGCCCCCCACTCTTTGATTCATTTGCCACTTGTGCAGATGCAGTGAGGAACAAAAATTATTCAAATTCGGTTCGTTTTCGCTGCCGTTTTCCCATCACTGGCTGTGAAAGCTCACAGCTTTCTCCCAGCTGCTCCATGGCACATTTCAGCTAATCTTTTGGTCAGCCAACACTGACACCCGAACACCATTCCTCATTCTCCATTCCCGCATTCGGTTGCCATGTTGTCTATTCGCCTTTTTGAAATTCCAATTTGAATGCTTCGTGGTTTTGTGCAGAGACATCCTGCTTGGCGTGGCTGTCCCTACATTTCAGTGACTCCAACCAATATTATTTTATTCATGCCGTCGTACTTATTTGTCTTTTTCGCACTGCTGCCATTTTCATTGTCGTCATCGTTGTTGTCGTTTTCGTTATTGTTCTTGAAAAATCGTAATTAGAATTGGTAATGTATTCAAATTAACTTTCATTTCCGTTCGTTTGTTTTGCCTCCACTGTTCTTCATCAAGATTTTGCGCTTTTCGTGGGTGGACGGACATCTCAGCCGCCTCACCCGACGACAATCGAAAGCTTTAACTTGACAATTGAGCGATAAGCGCGAGATGATATTATCCGAACATTGAGTAATCGCCAGTTAGAAGAATAAACTCAGCCCACCTCACTGCAAATAAAAATTGATTCTTCATGCCAACTTTTGCGGAACTTAGAGCCCAAAATGATCTACTGCACCAGGCCATGCAGAGAACAAAAATAAGGAATTACTCGAGCCATCTAACACATACTTTTCCAACCATATTTCAAAATCTTTGTTTGCCACAGCAATGGGGAAAAAAAGTTTTGGCAAACAAAAAGTAACTGAACGTGCGGAGGCATTGAAAACGGTGCAAAGCTAAAGTTGAAGAAGAAGACAAAGAAACAAGAAACAGAAACTTTCACAGGCGAAACCGTAAAGAATTCAGCTAATAAAAATCAGGCACTCAAGTGCGAAAAAATCGCGAAAAGCATCATCAAATAATGTGCCACTCAAGCCGAATGCCAAGCGTGTCCAGCCCCAGCTGCAGTCACCCAACAACCCGCCCACTCACTCCAAATGGAGCCAAAAGACAAATAGAAAACAAAAGTAAAATCTAAAATAAAAAAGTAAGTTGAAATAAAACTATGCTACGCGCAGTTGGTGAAAACTTGTGCGCCGCCAAACCGAAACCCCAAAATAATACAAAATTGACAAGGAATGCAGCCACACGCCCACCAAAAAACAACGCCTCCGCCTTCGCCTCCACCCACATCGTCCACCCACTATACGTCATCGTGGAAAACTTCGATGGGTTTGCCACACAGCCAAAACGGCTTCTGTCTCCATTTTTACTGAATGAACGACGGAGGGCGAGGGGGTATCGGATGCGTTGGCCACATATTTCCGTTGCCACGAAGCGTGTTAGATATTTTCGCCCAGTTAGTGAGCGTGCATGTGTGTGTGTGTGCGTGTGTGTGTGTGTGTGTGGGAGCGGAAAAGCAATTTTCCTTTGTGTCGTGCTCAGGTTTCAGCTCGGATTGTTTTTCGTCGTCTACGTTTTCCGCAAGAGTTTTTACCGTACGCGCTGCATTCAGCTGGCAAATTTGTTGCAACCGAAATAAACACTTTATTAAATGCATTGGTATAAACGCAGCCGAAATAGACTCCACCATCCCCTCAGTCCTCTATTTGTCTTCCCAAGAAAAGCACTTTTACTCACATATGAGCATAAGCTGTGGGGATCAAGAAAAAGTTGCCAAAAACTGCTGGGCAAAGTGAATTTGGTGCTAAGCTCAAGTAAAAGATTTGTCTGCGATTCGAAGTGGATTAAAGACCAGAGACAAGATATATATCCAGTCTCCTTTGTATATTGGTTAGTCTACGTATATAGTTGTAATATTTATTTGAGTTTTGTATAAAAAAAGCATTTATGCCTCAATTTAATCATATCATCAATTTCGACGAGTATACAAATTATGATTTAACCATTTATTTACTTTTTCTTTTGCATTTGCCCCCAATCAAAAGCGGCAAGTCGCTGGTCCCCACACACACACACACACACACACACACACACACACACTTGCACACACATAATCGAAGGCAGGAATCAAATTATGCTAGAATTGAGATTGATTTTTTATTCAATTTTAATGCGACAAACGAAGGCAGATAAACAGACACCGACACCGACAACAAAATCAACTCTGAACAACACACACCCGCACACACAACACACAACACACACCCACACACACAACACACACACCATGTTCCATGGCTTCTGGCTTGTGGCCCGTGGGCTCTTTGCGTTGGATTGCTTCATGGGCCCTACTCTATACTAAATATATATGTGTATATATATTTTTATATATATCGTATACCCCAGTTACAGGGTGCTTCAGCTCGGAGTCAAACACGTGGCTGGGTAGGAATTATAACAAGGATACAACCAAGGGGTAGTGCCACTGGATTAGGTCGCTGCCTGGCTGTCGTCGTCATCCTTATGGAGAACGTTTTTGAATATTACAACATAAATCGATTAGCTTCCAGCAGTCTGCCACACATGTGAATATGCATGCTTTGTGTGTGTGTGTGTGTGTGAGTGTGTGTGTGTGTGTTGTCACTGATTGACACTTGAAGTAAAATTTTTTGCTCTCCACTCTTTGCTGTTTGCTGCCGTCCATTGATATGCCTCGTCTGCCACTTGACTTGACTACTACTACTACAACCAACTCGACGCTGGCTCTGAGGTTTCATCTTTCAGCTACGTTTTTGGTCTGCTCTTCCAGCGAATTTGTTTCGGCAGTGTATATTATTCTCTCACCACCTTTTTCTCTTTTACATGCAGACGAAGGCAGCTCTTCATCATCATTCTGGCAAATTGGCTTTCAGTTGTTGCCATCGGCCTGGGCTCTGTCAGTTATTGGCGACAGCCTTGATTTCAAGCATAAATTGAAAGGAAATTAAACATTGATTTCAGTTGGAAGGCAAAAATCATCATGTGATAATTGTTTTATATCTTGGCTGGGTAGGAATTAAATATTGATTACTAACATCAGTGGGTCAGTGAATAGAATGTAATAAGGAAAACCAGTAAAATGCAAGCAGATGCTTTTCTTACAGCACTTCAGATGAGAACATAATCATTTTAACAAACACATATTATTTGCGGAGCAGATTATCCTATTTTCAGTAGACGCAAAATTACATTTCAATTTAGAACACTTCACATCGTCATTTTCAACAGCAGCAGCACAACACACAGCAGCAACTCATTAACTGAAGCTCTCAAATCAATCCCACAAGACCTCCAATATTCAACCAGTCAACAAATCTGCTGAGCAAATATGGGCCCAAAGGCCTTAACCTCAGCGCAGCCGACAGACAAACTGCAATTAGCGCACACAAAGAGCAAACACGACTGAAATTCCTAGGGGGTAGCACAGAGTTAAGGGTGGTAGCTCGCAGCTCGCAGTTCGCAGCTCGAATCGCGCAGTTCCACATCTGTAATTTTACACAAATCAAAAGCAATGCGACGCGAATTTAGAATCGAATACCCTAAAGGTGTACAATATCAATGTGCGTGTGTGTGTGTGTGTGTGCCTGTGTGTGTGTTTGTGAACTAGACAGATAAATAAGGGGTCTAACATGGCATATATGGGATAGGAGGTTGTATATCAATTGTCTTGGTGACAGACAACAGACTTCAAATCCTATTGTGCAATATTTTGCACAATTTTTGCACTTTCCATCTGAAGCCGCAGCCCGTTCGGCTTTATAGTCCAATTAAATGCGCAGATGGATCCATTGCAATTCCTCTTGATTGTCGTAGTTGTCATCCTTTTGGACATTTTCCTCTAGTAGTTAGCTCTCTGCAGCAGCCAGCTCTTCTACCTGGCCAAGAATTGAGTTTCATGCTTCGCTGGCCAGCAATTTGTTGTCGCAGCAGTTAGCATTGACATCATTTCCATTCCTATTTTTGTTTCCATCTCCAGCCTCATTTCCACTTTCGTTTTGCTTATGACTTTAAGCTTGTCGCTGTGCTTTTCCTCTTTGGGAATTGCACAAATTGTTGACATTATTTTTAACCTCATCATGACCAAGTGTTTTGTTCGGCCATTGTTGGTGTCCCTTTTTGGCTTTCGCCACGCTGCGTGGGAAACTTTCTAAACATGTCAAGTTCTCATCATCATCAGCAGCAGGAGCAGCAGCAGCAGCATCCTCGTGTTCTCGGGCTGGTTGTAATTATCACGCTAATGAATCAAGTGTACTCGCTTGTAACTAATTGATATGAGAAAGTGACATGGCTTTTTATTGTTCCTGGGGGTTGAAGCTGATAAGCAACCAGGTCAAAAAAACAAAAAACGAGAATCTTCTTGATTGTGCTGGTTTTGGTCGCGTGTGTTTACTGGGCCGTGTGTGTGTGTGCGTATCTGTGTGCGGTTTTCTACGCTAATTTGCATGTGAACCACTTCGGTTAGAAACAAAACTGGCGTCCATATTGTAACCGATACCACAACATCAATATTGATGCAACTAATCAACAGCACGCAGAATTAGACCAAAAGTCGACACACAAATTGGAAAGAACAACTTGCCCAAATCCAATCCAATCAAAGAGTATTCATGGGTTAGCACTGAATGGCAGGAGGGAGGAAGGAGAAAAGGCGGGATTCATTGTGAGGGTGGCAAATGGGAAGAAAAACTTCATTAGAAATAAAAAATACAAATTTGCTTAGCGCTTCTGACATTTTCATGGCAATTGTCTTTAAACTTTTTACTCGCGTAAACTTTGCCTAAATGAATTTTCACGATTTTCTGCTTTTCTCCCTCTTTACATTTGGGGCGCTTTATTTTTATTTTTGTAGCACATTTTTTGGCATATGGCCCTGGGGAGTTAAGAGCTTGTTAAGCGACTTTCTTTCAGGTGTTGGCGATGATGATGATGATGATGATGAGTTTGTTCTCTCCGCTGCTGCTGCTGCTTGTACTGCTGATGACTTCAGCTCCCTGGAGTATTTTGTCAGTAATAAATGTGATTGTTTTCGCCAAAGGCGCACCGCACTCAGCCAACATTATTGAAGAAGAAAAAAACGAATATGTATATATATAAATGTATATGTATAAGTATATATATATTTATGTTATTTAGCATAAACAACAACTTTGCTTAAATTGCACAAACTTTGCATAAGCCAGGCGATCTGTGCACTGCGGCAATCAATTTCAATTTTAAGCCCTTTACAGCAAAGACAGCGTTTTTAATTAATCGTCGGATTACCAGGAGCTGCCCAATGGCCTCAACGCGGATGCGGATGCGGATGCAGACGTGGATGTGGATGTGAATGTGGTCCTCAACAGCGGTTTATGCTATACAGCTACTACACTCCAGCTGTCCATTTTTTTTTCTTCAGCTTTTTTCATTATCTGTGCGATTTATTCTATTTTTGTCGCACAACTCAACTAAACGAGCGACAAATTGCCAGAGCCTGTGGCTGTCGAGTGAGCAAGAGAGAGAGAGGGGAGAGAGAGAGCTTGATAGAGACGGGGAGAGAGCGTTGGTCCTGAACGATGATGAACTTTTATTGTTCCTGTCCGCGCTTAATCCTTTCACGCTTTGTGTCATCAATGCGACGTAGTCGGGCCGGCACTTCTGATGGATTTCCCAGCCAACTCCAACAGCAGCGAATAGTTGGAATCGTCGAATCAGGCCATATGGTCCAAGTAGTGCTCGAAAGCCATGGCAATGTGTTGCCTATGGCAAAAGAGCAAAAAAATGAAATGAAATTGCATTCATTTCGTTTTACTCGCATTGTGGTTTTGGTATTTAGCTCTGAAAATCTGTTTTGAAAACCAATAAATCTGATTTATTGGCTGACTGCCAGTTATCAACTCGACCCATCTCTGCACATCTGTCTGTCTGTGGCTGTGAATCGCGAGTCTTTGTTAGTTTGTGAGTTTTTGTCGAATATTGTGTTGGATGAGTGGATCATAACTGGGTGCTGGCTGTTCAATGATTGGGCATTACAAGTACTATTCTTATGTCCTATTCATTATCGGGTCAGACTCCACACTTTATTACTTTGTTCAGGCCATCTTCGAAAGACTTTTAATGCCAACATGGCTTGCATTTCATGTCTACTTGCTAATTATCAGCCAAGCATATCTAAGCTTTGGGCAAAGACCATTAGGCCCCAACCACTGCAGACAGCAGCAACTGCCTGCAGCTGGTGCTATACCCAATTATCGTCAAAGTCCATCATCAATTGGCCAAAAGCAAAAGTCATAAATTACAGAAGGTGCTAAAAACCACACAAAATGCCACACAAAAATTGTTAAAAATAATGACACATTTCCCACACAACTCCGTTGGGTCATCAGCGCAAACGGCTCGTAAATGTGAAGGATGGGCTCGAGTTCGACACGGGTTTTGGAGTTGGGATGGGGTTGGGATTGGTTCAGATTGGGGGTCATTGTCCAGTGGGCAGTAACACGACGACTTCATCATCATCAGACTCGTTAGAGGCGTAAATCTGCGCTGTGGGCGACGTTATTGTAACAATCAACACCCAACGCGTTAAACACATACGAAATGATTGCCCGGGCAGGACGAAGGGTGGAGTGTGGAGAGGGTTTGCCATAGCCCGTAGCGTTATTCGGTTTTGACCACAGCCAGCGAGCAATGCCAGCTCATCGGGGTGTTGACAATTCAAACGCAATAATTGCGACTGCGAACCGCACGACGCTCGACGGGATTCAGAAAAGGTGTGCCTATCCCCCGGCCAGGACGCGTGTGCCTCGTCTCGCCTTTTCCCGCTCGTTATTTCGTGTTTGACACAATGTCAACTTTGTACTAAGTTTTGCTTTCGCATACTACTCACATAAAAAGCAACAACCAAAAAAGAAAACACGAAATAACATTTTTGTTAATGGCAGTTGCAGTTGCTTTGATCTCGTCAGCGTCGGGGTAGTTTTTGCACCCCGGTCGCGTCGCAGTTTTAATGAACCCTCAACGCTTCTTTCGCCGCTGCTTGTTACTGATTTTTGATCCTGTTGCCATTGTGGCCATTGTTCTCGCACTCTCGCATACATCATTTGCCTTTGAATTCACTTTTTTGTCGGCTGCTTATTATTAGCCTGGCAAACACATCCGCACTCGCAGCCGGCGATCTCTAACTGCCTTCTGATTCTTTTTTTTTTTTTTTTGCCCACCATTGTTGGACTTTTCTCAATGTTGGTTTAATGAGTCGAATATGTCAAATGTCGCCCTCCTGGGCGCAAGGCATTTGCTGTGCTCATTGCTCATTGTGGCATCCTTCTCCTCTCACCATCTGACAGGGGCAGGCAAATGTAGTCATTAGCATTGGAAATGACGCAAAATATTTGAACAGGAAAGCGGGAATATTTCACATTAAGTGTACGCACTTTTGGGCAAAAATGGAATGGACTTAATGCTTAGCTAAATTTAATTACTTCTGCTGTGTACATTTATAGCACCATAAATATCAGCGCTCCTGGTAATTTTGGCTACAGGATACTAGTGACGCAACAATAAAACTGTAACATAACATCTGTACTTAACATTGTTATCGATATTGATCGATATTGATCGAGCTTGAAGAGGAAGAGCTACATCCGAAAAAAGAAAATATAATTTAGTTTTGACTGATACAAAGTAAAAATTTTTAATGAGATTGAAATCATTCAATATTCGTATGCAACTTAGAAATTGTTGTTTCATAAACAAGAATATTGATAATGTAATACAACATGTTATCGCCAGTAATTTATTTAAAACTGAACATTTCTAGAGTGCACAACTTTTGTTAGGTAGATTTGCATAGCTCATGGCTCTAATCATCTCATAATGATACTTACCATTTAAAGTGCTATCTAAGACCAGTATCTAAGTGCGATAAAGTCATGTGAAAAGCTGCAGGGAAGGGCAATGCTTAGCTAGAAATTCGCATAAAACGCATTAGCATTGGGATACTTGAACAGATGTCCCCGCATTTGAAATTCACAAAACTAAAAGCGAGTCGCTGCTGACGCAACCAAACAAATCTGCAAGGGGGGCAAAACTTGGCAAGACAAAGAGGATTCCCGGATTGCCCAAACACCTTGTCTTGTATCCCAGTATCTGAGCGGACTGGCTGTCAATGACAGTTGGTTGTTGGTTGTTGTCGTCACCCTCTGGACGATAAATTCGCACAGCTGAGCGCTGTTAGTGGGCTGAATAATTCCATAGAATGCCACGAATGCAAAGTTCGACAATGCTTGCGAGCCGACGTAAGCCGAGGAAGAAGATTTTGTCTGTCGCGTCTCTAATGCATGTTGGCATTTACATAATTCCCCAGACACAGAAAAAACACTTGACTCGAAGCAAGCACCCAGAACTGAAATCTAAATTAGACGCAAAACCAACCCATGCCAAATCCAATCTAGCAGCCAACCCGGCCAAATATCAATTACAATCACGCAAACCAACACAACACAACACGGAGAAACCACTTTGGCCCAGCGGCAGCAGCAGCGGCCAGCATACAGAAAAACAAGCAAATTAATTGAAATCAATGCAAATGCTTTAGGCCAAGCTAGCCCACAACCCTCAAGGGTTGTATTCCGTTCAGTTGTTTTGTGTTGTGTTGCTTCGTTCTGGTTTTTCAATTTCTATAGGCAATCGCATTTGTCAGCGGCTTAAATCCGCGCTTGACAACCCCATCCCTCAATGCCGGTGCCGCTGTGCCACAGTGCCATTGTTGTCAAACATGTCAAAGCAATAGCAAACATTTGGGCTGCTTTTAATTTATCAATGCAAGCTGATTCAGTCAACGTTATTTCTTTTTTCTCGTTGCCCGCTTGATCTATGGATTCCATTTCGCGGTTTGCTGAGCACATGCAACAGCAGCATCAGTAGCAACATCAGTGGCTGGAGAAGTAGCAGCAGAAGCAGCAGATAACGCGCCGATAAACAATGACAGTGTCCTTGTCGCCACTCATCCGCTCTGCAACTCAACGGCGGTCTCTTTGTGTGATAAGTAACTCATTTGGTCGCTGGGTAACAGCCAGCGGCTTTTGAGCCTTATGTCATCTTGTCCTGATTATTGGTGAACCCGCGGTGGCTTCTGTGGGTGTCCAGCTCTGCGGGGCATATTCCTTTCTTTTTTTTTGCATATTACCTCTCGCTTCACTCTTCAACATATGTTACAAAACTTCAAAATAAGAATGGTGGCAGTGAGAATCTGTTGGAATGAATATGGACATAAAATGTATGGTTGATCAATAGACGAGTCGACTTAGTCACGTTTCTTCCGTCTGTTTGCATTTACTATATGATATCAAAAACTATGAGATGTAATGTATAAGATTTTAGAGATTTATTACACTTCTTCTACGAATTGGATATGCAGACACAAATCTCTGAGTGAAACTTCACTCAGCTTGAGTTATTTCTTACTCGCAAACAGTTGTGGGAGCTTTACTTTATGTAAGTCTTGAGTTAATAACTTGAATAAGCCTCACTTTTCTATTTATCTAATAAAAATTTGTTACTTCTTAGTTATGCCTTGAATAATTTTTGACAATAAGCAATGCTTCGAGCAAATATTAAACAATAAAGTTCCTTAATAGCTTTTGGTTATTTGTATTATTGATGCCACTTTAATATGCCCAATTTGCCTATCGACTTTTGTTGTGCTATTTTAGACATTTTAAAGGTCAGTTATGCCCACGCTCAATGTCAATTTCCGGAACATCAGAGGCCATAAAATCGTTTGGCAACACGCGTCGCGGTTTAAAAACCAATGTCAATAAATTTTCACTAGAACGAATTTATTGGTAAATCCCCCCCAGAAGAAGAAGAAACAAAAAAAAAGCAGAAGCCAGCTTTATGACAGAAGGCCCATGCCAAAATTCAACTCGTTGATGTCGCGTAAATCGGCGACGCTTCCAAATGTCAATAAAGAACACATTTTGCTGGCAAACGCTTTTTAAGTCCAGGCCAGACACAGGCCACAGTCAACCAAAATCGGGCCCATGAAACTCTGGCAATTGCTAAGTGAGGCGCGCGTCGTTTGGCGACAAAATAATGACATGAAATCGCATAATTTGTGCGACAGACGAGTCAAGAGTAACCCCAAAAGGTTAGCTTAGGGTTAGCTCCAACAGCAACAGCAACAAAAGCAACATCAACAACAGCAGCAACAACAACGACGACAACAACATTGAAATGAAAGTCAAGGAAGCGCCTTTCAAATTGCCTGATTTACTAGTCGCTTGGGGCCCAACGATTTCCCCATTCAGAATAAAAGGCATAAAGTATGCTCCAAGGATGCGGACACATAGCACTTCCCCACATGTGGCGTCAGGGCCAACTAGCAACAGCAACAGCAACAAAAACAACAACAACGAAATAAATATAAAAACGTTGGGCAATAAAATTTGCGTAAATAGTCCAATTTGCATTGAATGTTGCCTTATTTATATATTTTGACTTTCTAGCCTTACCCCGCCCCAGAAGCGGAACCAAAACTGAATCACACTTTGCCCATTGTTATGCTTTTGCAATTCTTGTTGTTAGTTTGTGTGTGTTTGTGGGTGTGTGTGTGTGGGTGTTAGTGAAGTGTAAATTTGGCAAATTTTGTTAAAAGCAAAATATATAAAAATAGCCCCCGGGCACACACAAAGTAATGACGGCAAATGGGCAGACATTTTTCTCGTTTTGAATTATCAATGGTAAATTTTGAAAGGCAAATGGCGCTTATTTTATGAACGTAAATGGATTTAGGGCGTCTCCGTAGATTGCCTGATAAAATGAAATACTTTGGCAAGATGGAAAATCGTGGTACACCAAAATAAATGCCTGCTAATTATAGTCCACTAGCTCCACTCCCTCAGCCCATGTATTCCAATTGTTCTATTGTCTTCATTCCAAAACTTTTGCCAGACGAAAGCGCTTCAAACTTTTTCCTGAAAAGCAGCAATTAACAATCGATGCTTAAAACGCTGCCAATTAACAATTTACATGCGACCAGCCCCCAAACTGACAGGCAACAAATGTTGGGGGCCTGTTTACTTTCCTTATAAGCTCACGTGCCGCAAGATGTATATGTATTTAAGAACTCTGGTTAGTAATTTATAAATGTAAATATTTAAATTATACGTGGTATTTTTGGCTCAACACGCAATTGACAAATGAAGGCCACTCAATCGATGGATGACCACAGTTATTCCATTAGTCATTAAAATAATGCGATAAAATATTTTAATTTCACACGCATCAACCCGCAATTTGATGTCGCCCACGAAAATGCTAAGCTAATTACACACACTTGATTATAAATGGAGTGTTGAGATTGAATTCCGTTTAAAACTGATATTTAAATTGATGCAATTAAATGTGATTATGTACTTAGCCAACTAATTGCTGAGCATAAAATACGATAAGTTCTGAATCCTTCCCTTGAATAAAAAATAGCATTCAAATCGAAGTTTGACATGCACTGTACCAGCTGACACACATACATAGTCCAACCCACATACAAACACACACACACACACACACCGGCAAACACATTAGCTGACAAAAATTAACTGAGTTATTAGCTCGTTATCTTTCACACTTAATATTTACACAGTTGGTGGCTGAATAGCGGTACAACATCAGCTGCCAACCAGCGAAAGCCAAGCCAACAAAAGCGTCCACAATGAAGTGATAGAATTTATGCTGGATGTTGGATTGGGGGGGGACTCTTTCGGGTAAAAGGTGGGCGCAGGCTGTTGCTGCTTGTTGCTTAAAATTCAAACAATGTGTTGATGCCTTCACACCAACAAAACATGCATAATTAATATGCAAAAGAAACAAAAACAGCAACAACAAAAACAGCGACAACAACACCACCAGCAGCAGCAGCAGCAGCAGCAGCTGAAGGGCACAAACTTTTTGGACGAACTGGAAAATTGAAAGGGTTTGCATACTTTTCGGGACGAGGCGAGAATTCGTTAGACGACATTTTGTTGGAGCTCGGTTGCTGCTTCATTATTACAGCTTCCGCGTCAACATCATTTCCGCAAACAGCAACAGCAACAGCAACAACTACAACATAAACACACAAGCAGAGTTGTCTTTTTCAACGATTGCTGTTGTTGTTCTTATTGTTGTTATTATTGCCATGCATAATTCATATGTGAAACGCAACAATAGGTGGCAAAGCAAACGAAGCAAAAACATAACCTCAAACCTCGTGAATGCCACTGAAAATGGTTTAATTGAGGCTCACACAAACCTCTCAATCTCCCCTCCTCCCTCTCTCTATCTCTCTCTCCCTCTCTCTGTCTCACTCCCACTCCCTAAAATACATACTCAATCTCTCTGCCCGCTCGGCGCATTTGCATATTTCAATGCATGCAATTAAGCGTTCAGTGGGTGGAGGGGCATCTCGGGTTAAGGGGGAAGGTTGGCGCTGCCGCAACCGTCATGACATGGCGAAAAGTTTAATTTTTTGTTCAAACTTTTCGACATCTCGCCCCATTTTTTTTGCAGTTAAATATAACGTTAAACTTTTTAGTTGACTGGCTTTTTTTTTAAAGGGAAACACGATAAGTTGTCCACATCCTAAATATTTGTCTCTTTCGCTCTCTTTTGCATTACAGCAAAATCACGCCATTTTACGGTGAACGGTCTGAGCGCTAATAACACGCTTCAGCAGCAACAATATAACCTGCAACAGCAGCAGCAGCTGCAGCCAGCGGCAGACACACGCAACATCTACAACAATCCCTATAACCCACAACAGCAACAGCAACAGCAGCAGCTGCTGCAACAGCAACAACAACAGCAGACACTACAACAACAGCCATTACAACAACAACAACAACAGCCATTACAACAACGCACAGCACACTTGCTCAAAGCGCTGGCTGCCACTGCTGCTGTTGGCGGCAACAACACGTTGAATCATCCGTATGACTTTTCCACCTCATCATCATCATCGAATGCAAATAATGAGCCACAAGGATCATCATCATCGGAAGCAGAGAACGCTTTTATAACTCATAATAACGGTGAGTTAACACAATATTTATTACTTAATGTTTGAACTGTTTTCAGATAAACTTTTGCTGTCGATGGAATCAGTTTAAAATCATATTAAAACAAAGATTTAATTATGAACAGAGGCGCACCACGCTGACAACTTCATATACAGTTGTGCAAATTTGTATTAAATATTTTATGCAAGCATTCAGAATAGAGAATCACATGAGAATTCTATTCTTCTTCTACTATTATAATTAATACTTATATTTTACAAATATGTACTTATTTCCTTAATGAATGAAATAAAACTTGAAAGTATATACATAAATTTAAGCTAAGCTACAAAGTCTCTGGTACTGTGCATCTTTATTGTTCGTTCTCAAGACGCAAATTGAATTGAAACTCAAGCAATTAAAAACACAACAACCGAGTCCGAGTCTTAAGTAATATTTCCTCTCCAGCATTATTTTTACCGGTGCTGGCACAACAAATCAAAAAACTTGCTCACCTGCTTGCTTGGCTGGCAGCTTGCCATAATTTGCACGCAATTTGCATTTCAAGTGGCCAATCCCCCCGCCAATGCTCCGATTCCCATTCCCTGATCTGGCAGGAAGCTGCTCTCAATGCTCAAGTTGGCCACTAGCCTTTAACTTAACTTACTGCTGCCTTCTAATTACAGTACAAAAAGGTGCTTACAGCTCAGTCTCAGCCCCATTCTCAGCCCCAGTCTCAACCCCTGTTCCATGTTGGCAAACTTGGCACCCAACGCTGCGCCAGTAAGTGAAATTTATGTGAGTGTTCATAATTTGTAAAAGCAAGCTCAGGGAAGACAGAGAGGAGTCTCTTTTTGGTAAACGAGAGTTGGTACAAATAACAGGCCAAATGATTTGGCAAAGGTGTGGTTAACTATAGCTTGAGATGGGTTCATGTGGCAAATTCAACGGTTTATGGCTGAGTGCAGTAATGGGTCACAGTGCTCCAGCTAAGATAACTGCTAAGATAACTGCTTTATTTGATTTAATTTCAAGCGAATGTAACAGATACGCGCACTACTTGCACCACTCAACTCAACTTGGATAACTCTTGTTCAAGGCAGTATTTTAGATGAAAAACCAAAGTTAAGTTGCATTTCTGCCTGTGTAATTTTCTTAGTTTGCTGCACTATCAACAAATCATTGGCGGCTGCTGTTTCAGCTCCTGCTGCTCCGGCAACTATAAAATGTGGCAAAGTGCAATTGCCGCATAGGACAATGATGCAGATGGGGGCAAACACGCCGCCAGTTATGCAATAAAAATCATTAAAAAATATAAAAATGAAAGCGGCAAGTTAACAAGGTCCTCCTTGTCCTGCCTGACTGCCTGCCTGCCTGCCTGCCTGGCTGCCTTCAATGCTGATGAAGCCATGGAAAAAATTGAAAATCTTTGCCGGCAAAGCGTCGGGTAACAAGAAACTAAACGAGCGCCCAGCGCCATAAACTTAAATCACGATTAAAAGTGTGATTATCCTTGTGGCGCTACAAATCGCCGCTGCAGCTGACAGAGGCACAGAGGCAGCCAGACGATGCGATGGTCCTTAGACTCGGCACAACATCGTCCTGGCTGCTCTTCTAGTTTGTTTGTTGTTGCAGTTGTCTGATTTTATATCTTTACAACCAGCCGCTGCTCTGCATGAGTAGTCAGAGTAGTCTCAATACCACCACCAGCCAGACTCTGCATCCCGAGTCCTTGGTTAGCCTCTCGCTGTCGCCCTTTGTTGTTCTGTTCTCTGCTGTTCTGTTCTGTTCTGTTTTGTTATGTTTTGTTTTGCTTTGGCTTGTGTTTGGCCCGTGAATACAGCGGTGCTCCAAGAGTGTCAGCGTGTGTGCACGCACACCACACAACATGTCGAGGAATCAACAGCCAACTATGAGCCAAATATATATATATACCTACATTTATGCATATATTCGTACATTTTGAAGCCTCTGTCAGAACTCGAGCTTTGGTTTAACATTAAAGAGGCTTGTAGACAGGTTTGGTATAGTGTCTATTTAAATTACGCAATTTCAAGTAAATTTCTTTTCATAAAATTGAACTTGCAGATAAAGTTCAAAATAATCATTCCTCATGCAGTGTTAATCTAAAAGATCTTCAGTTTAACTACCGGTTTCAACAGCGCCATTACTTTAATTTGTACTTTACTGTCGCTAGGAATTGTTAAAATTTGGATTTATTTCTGATTTGTCTTTTAACCCTGTCCATTCCACTTTGTACGCAATCAAAAACAGAAAAGTTGGGCAAAGTTTTTCTACGGATTCCAAGCGATTTGGAACCCTTTCATGTTCCATTGACTGCAAACATATATTTAGGAATGGCAGGCGGAAAGAAGCCTAAAAATAAAACTACAAATAAAGTGGAATTAAATCCGATTCCACTGTCCCTTTTTCTTTTTGGATATAATATAGCATTATTAGCACTCGCATTTTAAAGAAGTACAAGAAATCAAAGCCAAGTTTCGTGCATATGTCCAAAATGTCCATCAATTGTTTTGCAAGTCCTAAGCTGTCAATTGTGCTACAGAGTTTTGCCAATTCTACAAAACCGAAGCAATCGTCCTGTTCGTCCTGCCTCGATTTCAGTGCAAATACAAACAAGCGAATGCAAATAAACAAGGCGTAGAAGGCCTATAAACAAAGGAGCAATCGGTGGTGGACCCTCAACCCCATTTTGTGCCGGACTTTCGGCTTATCACAATTCACCCATCACACGAGCGAGTGGTCGTCTCTCTGTCCATCTGTCTGTCTGTCTGTCAGTCTGTCTGTCTGTCTGGCAGACTGTATGCCTGCTTGATGGTTTTAACCCCCCCAAACCGATTCTGACGTTGGACAATTGACTCTCGTATTTCAGTGATGAACTTAGCTTATGTCAAAATATGCGATAAGTAATCCTTTTTGGCTTCGACAGTCCAGGCCAGCTCCACTTGTCCATTTGGGCCCGGGACCTGTGTAAATATTTTGCTTCTCGTGATAATATCATTGGGGTAAGTTGATGGCTTTGCCTTTATTCTTGTACATTTTGTACATTTGTCACGAAATCTAAAACAAAAAGTTTATTTATGTTTTCCTTCGGAGCTTGTGCTCGTAATGAATTGTGACAGAACCATCCCTTTTACAGTGGAGAGAGGAGAGGGGAGAGTAGCAAAGTGGTCAAGGCGTCTTTTGTTTGTCCTTCATTTTGCTGCCTGACCGACAGGAAGTGAATCAAAGATGCGTACTTAGTTATTGTTAGAGCACAAACTTGGAGGAAGCTCTTTCCAAGTAGGCTTTAAATTTGTTGTCTTTATCCCTAATCTCAGCTGCAAATTCTTTAAAAAACTTTATTATTTATTATGCATCTCAACTTGCAACCTGCAACAATTTCATGCTTCCGCCATTGGACACATTCACATCCGTCCAATTCACATCTATCTATCTATTTGACCTGAAGTCTTATCGACACGGCCATCAGCCCCGTCATGACATCAACCTTGGTGCAACCCTTGGGGTGTTTTCCCCCAAAAATTGTACGCCGAGATTCTCAATTAGGATAATCTTCGAATGACTACGCAAATATTGGCAAAATTCGAAAATTCGTTGCGGACATTTTCGCCAGACTGATTCGGCCAATGCATTGGACACGAAGAAGAAAGTCACTGCATTGCATGGTCCTGATTCTGCCCTGGGTCTTCATCTCCAACTCCCACTCCACCTCGACTCACCCCATCCACGACAACTGTTTATTTTGTCTTGTAACTGTTATTGTTGCTGCTCGTATTTGCAGAGGCCCGCTCCTCAGTTTCGAGTTTGTGCAGGCAAATAAAATGCTCAGCATTGTCAGATGAAATGCGTCTCTTGGGGGGACTGGCTGGCCTGGATGATTGGGCGACTTCTCTGCGAAGGGGGGCGTGTGTGTGTATGAGTGGGTGGGTGGTTTAGCTGCCCTCTATTATATGCACATAAAAATAAATTCCAAGACTTTATTATGCCCATGTACTTGTCATTGTCGATGTCGATATGTGTGTGCAATGGACTGTGCTCTGCATTGGGGGAAGAGTGAAACCTGCAATTGCAATTGCTCTTGTTTCTGTTATGGTTCGATGGGTTGGGACTGCGGGTAGGTGGAGGGGGGGTTGGAGGACATAATGCAGTTGCGAGAGGGCGCGTTTTTCATTTGTTTGCTACAACAGACTTGTGTGTTTGTGTGTTTAATTTTTTGCAAATGTTCAATTGAATAGCATTGGGACGCTTCATTGAGTACCATCGATGAAAAGTGCATGACTTTTAGTTGGTTAGACGATTCAAGCCAAACTCGTGGGCGCTTATTGCAGCAGTTGTGAAGAACTTTAATTGAATTATTGTTGTGTCCACTTTAGCGAACTTTGGCCAATCGTGTGTGTCTTGGCAAGTCAACAAAGTTCACTGGAGCACAAACGAAAAACGCCTACTCTGGAAAAAAAAAAAACGTGAACTCACTCACGTATTGGCACAATCACAATGACAGTTAGATGCACTTAAAAACGTGCAATGGTCTAAAAAGTAATAGCCGCCTCGCCGTCGTCCGAGAGTGCCGCCAAAAGGGCTGCACAGTAAAACTTTATTCGCGCCCACAAAAACAAGTTCGATGCGATCCAATAAGCCAGAGATGCTTATTGATAAGCCAAACTTGTACTTAAGTTCCTTGCACAAAGTGCGCCTAAGTGTCTGCCTTAAATTGTATGCACTAGTTTCGGTTATGCAACTGTAAAGTGGAGTAGAGTGTGTTTTTGGGCTCACAAAGGCGACGAATTCATTTCAAGTCGCAATCTCATCTCGAATTCATGTGAATACATTCAGCTCTTAAGCATCCAAGCACTTGAGCATGCCTTTTGGCCGCTGTCAAGTGGGAAATTGTGGTCAGGCCATTATAACTTATAACTCGGCCCAGACCCACTTGTATGTCCATTTGTCTGTCTGTCTGTCTGTCTGTCTCTCTGTCCGCTTGTCGTTCAAGTGGCGGTTAGGGCAACATTTTTAGCTATGCCATTTTGCAAATGAAATTCAAACTGACATCGTATCAATTTAAATCAAATGAAGTGCACTTTTTGTTCGGCCCGACTGAGCCCGAAATCTGCTAAAATATTGAGAGCACAGCCAACAGCAAACAGCCAACAGCACACAGTGCTCAGAGCCAGAGTTTCAGCAGAGTTGAGGCCGGAAAGCAATCGAGCATATCCTTTAAGTGCTGCAGCCAAAAAGTGGCATCAACTTTAGCATAGTTTTGTGCGGCATAGTTACGCCCACATTCACATCTAAGTTGCAGTTGACATAGTTTCCAGTTCAGTCCAGTCCGGCTCCAGTGGCACGTGCAAATGCCAGTTGTAGTTAGTGTTAAAGTTTTGGGCGCAAGTTTTGGCCCGGTTAAATTTTGGCTCTGACAGAGCTTTGTCGAGCTCATTACGTGGCCGGCAGCTTAAATGATGTGACAAGTTGTTGACCAAATTAGAATTTTACTCCGAAAAATGTGCACAAAAGTATGCAATAAATGGTGGGCATTAGTGTGGGGACGGAGTGACTACAAACGAGAGGGACACCTGACCAATTTACGAGACCCCTTCGACTAAGAGCTGGGCAACGGTGTCCAGAAATTTAATGAGTTGCCATTTATATAAAAAGCAGCCAAGTGGCCAAAGGTAGCCAAATATTTAGCAACATTGTGGGGCTAAACACTCGCAGACAGAGACAGCGAGCGGCAGACTGACACAGTGGGAAAGAGAGGGGGAAAGAGTGTACATCAGACAGACAGCCAGACAGACAGACAAGCACCTAAGGGCACTTGGGGTACTCGGGTACTCACATGCTGAATGCTGAATGCTGCTGGTGTTGCGAGTAGAGCTGGTCTGTGATTCATGCAATTCGCACAGCAGCTGGCCATAAAAATGGCTTAAAATGATCATCATAAACGTTGAGTGAGCAAATATTGCAATAAAAGTAAATGACTGAAGGACGTCGTAAAATATTTATACGTGATGCACACACACAAATACACACGCAGACACACACACACACACACACGCGCGCAGACACACACAAAAACACACTGTCGTTGAGGAAGCTGAAGTCTCATGAATATCATAAAAATGGCGAGCAGTGCTGCAAAATTAAGGCAACAATTGAACAAGTCAAGCAAAAAACAAAGTGCTAAGCATGCAGAAAATTATCATGGGGGGGTTAAGGAAAACGACTCAAATTTGACCTAATGATGAGCAAATTGGCTGGTATCAAACAATGTGCGAGTAAAAGTACTTTATTATTAATAGTACACTTTTTACCGGTCAATTCGCTCCTGAAGTTGCCATAAGTAGCAAGTTTATAGCAGAGAATGTTGTTATAAACTTAATTTTATGATAGTTGCAATCAACTCACACCAAAGCTTTACACTTTGCACTGCGCTGAGGAAAAGCTGAGCTGTAAATGGCTGAAAGCATTTAATGCCATAAACTGTTTCAAATAGAGCACGCCAAAAAAGTAGCAAAAGGTTTTTGTCTTTCGAACGGATAAATCAGACTTCATACAAAATTGGTATTATTATTACAATTGTTGATAGGCAAATATAAAGATGGCTGCCAATTGGGTTTTGTAACTGATTGAAATTCCAACGGTTGGCTTACAGTTCTCTTTGTCGTTAAAATTCAGAAGTTCTTAACATGCTTCATGTTATTGAAAGTCGCTACCCCAAGTTAACTACCCCAAACCTGGCAGTAAGTGCTCTCTCTCTCTCGATATCTCTCTCATTTACTACCCCTCCGGTGCTCTCAATATCGACTCTTTGCAGAAGTTTCGTCAAGTTTCTGATTACCCCTACTGCATCAGGGGTGGTTAGATAATGTTAAATTACATTAAAACTGGTTTCAATGTTAGCAACATGTTGCTGTTGCATAACATACGGTAACATAATGTTACTGCATACTGTTAGATAATTCGAAAGCTCAGCTGAGACTTGGCCTTAATAACTTTATACACAAAATATTTTATATATAAATTGCTCAAGATCATAAAATTCTTACTTTTTAATTTTCTTCATTAAATTATTAAATTATTAGTTTAACGTATTGCACGCACTTGTGTAACTTAACGGTGTTTTTTTAGGAGCTTTCAAGAGTAGCTTAAAGCTTTCTAAGCTCAGTGCTGTTAATGCCGTAAACTGTGTAGGGGAAATAGCCCCTATATTCTAACAGAAAGCTTACCGAAAGCTCTCCGCTGATAGTTTGACCCCTAACCGCAAACTGAGTGTTACAAGCCGAAGGGATTTACAAATGTTGTTGCTCATTAAAGGCTGCTGTCAACAGAGCCAAGTCAGCGTCGACGTTGCCCTTAGCAGCGATGGAGTACACATAGGCACGTACACACACACACACATGCACACACACATAGTGTATTTTAGTGGTGCTGCTGCCTTTTGGGCTGCATACTTTTAGGTGCTTGCCGCTGCTGTTTTGGCTTTTGCATAACTTTTATTGTGTGCGGAAGCAGGCAGCAGGCAGCCAAACACAGCTGGCGAATTTCGGTTTGTTGAGAGCAACAACGAGAGAATTGCGGAAGTGAAATCTCATCTCTGCCGCTGCCAGCGACGACTGTTGCTCATCTCCGAGCGTATGTGTGTGTGGGTGTGTGTGTTCTGCATGTGTGTATGTGTGTGTGTGTGTGTGTGTGTTTGCGGGTACGACGACAACTGAGACGACGAAGCTGATGGTGAAATGCGGCCGGTAGTCGCATCGTCGCATCAGGCTAACGCCGCCATAACGCATCGCATTCAATGTGGCAAGCGCAACAATGAGCTGCTGCTGTTTCAGCTTCTGCTGCTGCTGCTCTTCTGTTTCGTCGTCACCATCGACAACATCATCGTCGTCATCATCGTCGTCGTCGCCGTCGTCATCATCGTCGTCCTCGTAGTCAGCGTCAGCGCCAACGTCGTCGTTGCCGTTGCCGTTGCCGTTGCCGTAGTCGTCATTCTCGTGTCGTGTGTATACAATTTTGCATTAATTTTTGTTGCTGCGGCCAAAACTTAACTGCAGTTTAGCGTACATTTTCAAACGACGTGCTTCGAAATGTGTCGTCCAAAATTGCCAATAGCAAGTGCAGTGAATATCATGTATACGCCGCTTCTGTCGAGCGAACTGTTTGCGCTATCCCAGCTACACAGAGTAGGCTAATCAGAATGTCATTTGGCGCCAAAAAGTGTGCAATGTTTTCAAGTGCCCCTCTCAGCTCAGTACCATTTTGAGTGTGTTTGTGTGTGTGTGTGTGTGTGCGTGCGTTTTTGTGCTTGTGTAACAGTAACAAGTTGGCAATCATAACGCAGTGAGAGCAAACCAAATTTTCACAGGCACCACAACGCAACTAGATTTTTAGGCCTTTTCGCTGCTCTGTGGGAGTGAGTGCGACAATTTTTGGCAGTAAAGCTTTTCAGCCTGCCACGCTGCCTTTGCGGCTGCTCCAAATTCTTGTTTGCCGTCAACTGTGCGTATGCGTAATATCGATAAATTCATTTTATGAGCAACTAATTGGCATGCTTGCGAGTCATTGCAATAAAATTGTTTCCATTTTAAATAAATGAAATCAAATAAAATTTCAAATTTAATGGAATATCTTCCCATTTATACTCAGATACTCTGTTAGCTTATCACTCAACTTATCTCGAAACGCATTGAAAATGCAACAATTTATATTGTCATTATGTGGAGCAGAGTGCATACTATAAATGTAATGACGAAAATGTGTCTGTCATCACCACAGATATATGCAAGCGCTTAATATATGCAACACATTCAGTAATATAAATAATAGAGCAGCCTGAGGGGCACCGATAGCTGGCTCCCTAATAATTCGCGGGTAAATATGGGAAACGCTTGCAAATAGCGAAATACAATAGCCAAACTTTCTTAAATAGCCCGCAGCGGCTTTTACTGCATGCGTGAGCATGTTCAAAATTTAAATTAACAAGCAAACAGATAAACACGCAAATAAACATATAACCGACTAAACCAACATAGCCAAGGGCTTTCTAGAGTGTTAAAACTAGAATAGAGTGCATAGTTCGGATTAATATTCAAAAGAAAAATCTCGAAAGCCAATTTGAATGCAGCTCCAATGCCAAAAACTAATTAACTGTGACAGCCACCAAATAGATCAACTTTAATAACAACAACCACAAACGAAACGCTTATGAAAATTCTTAACTATAAAATATAAAACATTATTTAATTAATTTCACGTCTAACTATGAGAAATGATTTAATAACCGAAAAATAAATTATAATATTGGCTGTGGTTCGGTTTGCGGTTTCTCGTCGGATGCTTTAAATAAATGTACAATGAAATTGATTGTCCAAAAGGTGAGTGAAAAGTAATAAAAGACTTACTGGAATGGTTAAATATACGAGTGAAGACCATCATTTAAGAACATTTATATATATGTATATATCAATAAGTACACACTTGTTGCATAAGCACATAAATACATATGTACATTTAAGAAAGGCCACAGCAAATGAGTCCTTTTATGGGGCAAACCCGCCAGACACTTGTTAAGAAATTGAATAAAGGCTTTTAGCACATTTGACCAACCACAAGCTGAATGCAGCTGCGCTGTCTGCTTACTGAACGAAACAAATACAAGAAAATGCTGGCAAATATTTGATCAATAATGCAGACAAATAAAAATAGTGAAAACCAAGACAGAGCCAAGAATTTTCAACATCTTCTTTTGCCCCGAGCTGAGTTAAAGAGAAAGGCTTCTCTTTGTGTGCTGCAAATGCTTATACAATAAATGCACGAAGCCATGCAGCAAACGACTGCAGGAGCCTCACAGTTGATAATCACATTTTACATACGAATCAACTTTGCTATTGTAATACACATATACGATATATATATATATATATATATATATATATGTATATTCATATGTATAAACAAATGACAAGACAGGCTTCTTGTGCTTTAACTACGACCAGGTCGGTTTCTATTTTGTATGCTATTTACAAATCTGCATCTATTGTTTCGAAAAGCCCCATGCCGCACATAATTTATCACAGGGGCGAGTCGAGGGTATTTGCCCTTAAGCCTCTGCTCTCAAAAGGGTGTTAACACTACGGACCATAATTTGGCTTGCCTGGTGACACATTGGTGCATTCTGATTAATGGAATGTGTTGATTCAATTATGAGAATGTAATGGAATTGTTTTTAGCTCATAAAAGAGATCTACATCTGGAAAATATAAGTTCCAGCAATTAAAAAAAATGTATTCCTCTTTTAAAAAACTGACTTAGTTTTAGGATCAGCTCAAAGAATACACTAAATTAAAAAATTGAACTCTAACAATTAGAGAGAGATTGCCTGACCAGCCGAGACAGCTGACAGTATACAAAGGGTTTGGCGAACATATTCTTTTCCCTTTGTGATCAAATTATAGATAGAAGATTGCACCTAAAATTTAGTGATTGTTATTAAAAACACGCGAATTGACTTGTGAAACTGCGTTCATTACTCAAAATCCCAGCCTGATATAGCTGACAGTGCTGACTTTTGACTGACTTGTTGTAGAGACTGGGATCCATGTAAATTATTTATTGTGGTCCTTATTTATTCTTATCATGTGTTAAGTGGGGACCATCCTGCTAAGATTCAGTATCTACTAGAGAGGGACGTCTGTTCGAAATGCTTAACATGAGTCAATGTTACTTCTCACAATGGAGTTCATTCTTGCAGACAGATCCTATCAATATCTTTTTTCCATTATGCTTAGAGCATCGCAACTTCTTTATTGAGTTTGAAGTGTTCGTCGTTATGCGCCGGACGCTTAATGTAAATGCTACGAATTCAATAATAAACGTTGCATGCTTGCAGGCCGGTGTCTCATGGAATTTTTCATTTTCATAGATGTATATCTGGAATTATATATGCGTGTGAGGAGATGCAAGCCATTTGTTGTGCTTCTGCTTTGCTTCTAGTTTATTCGCTTTACATAGCTTACACTTATATGTATCTAGGCATTTATATGCACACACAAACAGACACACACAGATACACACGCTTTACATAAAGATGTATTCATACGCACGCCTAGTGGCAGTTAGGATAACGGGGCAGGAACTCGAGCATGAACCACATATGATTTGCATAAGGAAAAATATCATCAAGTCGCTGGCGGTTGGCTCGTCTTGGTGTGTGTATGCGGAAACGGCTGTACATATGTGTGACAATGTGTGTGTGTGGGTGTGTGTGTGGGTGTGTTGTCTGTGTGAATGAGATGTTGGGTTAGTGATTGTCTCTTCTTGCTGCTCGATTCGCAATTCCTTTGTTTGCTGCTTGCACTCTGCCATCTGAATGGTTGCCCAACGCAGAAACCGAATAATACGTTCGGAATTGCTCGACGGTAGCATACCCTGTAAACGCAACACTAAAGAAAATATATAAAAATGCAGTATTCCAAATTAGTATTACACAGCTTGATCGATTGCACTGATTAAAGATATATAGATATGCAACGGATCGGAGCTTACAAACTATCTCACAGCATTTTCAAAAAGAAAACAACAACCGATTGAAAGCCAACGCAAATGTGCTTTGTGTCTGTGTGTGAGCAACTTGAAGACATTTACAGGGGCACAGACAGTTAAATATACATTTGAATTCCGTTTCAAGTTAGCGGCAACTGCGCAACAAAATAAGCCAAGGAAATGCTGAGAGCAGTGACGATGGCAGCCTGCTTGGAAATTATTTTTAAAGGTAGGAAAAATGTGTAAAAATTTATCCTTTCGCACATTGCGCCATTTGATTGTGTGTGTGTGAAGAAAACGAGAAATAAAAATTGAAAAGCTGGCGGCAGAGCCGACAAGGCGTGGCAGAGGCCAAAGATGCTTACAAAAGGCGCTGTGGAAATAAAATAAAAATGTTAAAATAAAAAGCAGCCAAGGCAGCATCTGCCGCCAGCAAAAGGATTTGCATGCGTGTATTTGTACATGTGCGTGTAGGTGAGGGTGTTTGTATGAGTGTGTGAGTGTGTGTGTGTGTGTGTGTGTGTGAGTGAGTGAGTGTGTGTGTGTGTGTGCACGCCATTTGCCTTTTTGCCAGGACGGTGCGCGGCAATCGGCGACTCTCCCCGGGGAACTATTGTTCTTATTGTTGCCTTGGATATTTTCTACGCTGTTAAGTTGACGCAAAAGGAACCGAGGATCTGCCTGCATTTGCGAGTGTGTTCGTGTGTGTGTATATGTGTGCGTGTGTGTTTGTGGAAAGGTACTAAGTCGGAACAAAGCTCAAAATTATGCAACATATTTCTTTTATTTTATTTCCGTTTTCAGAGCTGCTTTCTTGTCTCCATCCTCGCCCAGCACTTTCCTCTCTTATTTTTACATATTTATTACGTATTAACGGAAAAGTTGATGCGCTGGGGCATTTGCCTTGAGGTCTGCCTCACCAGCGCATATAATTAAATTAGGTATTTTTCTTTTGAGATGGAATTGAACTGATTATGGAAACACTAAGCGATTCCATTCAAATGCCACTTGTACCTTTACTTTTACGTGTATTCATTTCATTTCCATTTATGAAAAGTAGTTTTTCCCAATATGAATATGTTATTTGAGTTGGCCTCATCATAGAGGAAAAATAAAAGCTGTAACCCAAACCAGAGAGCCACAAATGTAAACTTATATTTTATTTAAATTATTTAGTAATTTAAATTTAACTTTTTCCACTACGATATTGTTAAGCATAAAGTTGTTGTGAAATTGTTGATCTGGATTATTTATTCATTTCAATTCGCTTTCGTTGCTTTTTATGAGCTGCTCGGCTCAACTTTAAAATGAATATCTCAAATTCCAAAGTTCCATTATACTTATACTCTTGCAACGTCCGGCTAAAATTGTTCTATTATGTAGCTCAAAACCAAAATGTCCAAAAATTTAATTAAAATAGCCAAAGTTAATTTTACTTGCACAACAAACAAAAAATACTTGCAGCTGCAATAGCAACAACAAGTTAAAAAAAAAGCGTAAAATATCTAAATATTCATCCACACAACAAGAGCCCCAGCAAAGAGCCAAAGCTGTGTGATTTTCCACTGCTCCTTTTAGAACAGACACACAGACACACACACAAGTACACATGCAAGTATACACACACACACACACACACACACAGATACGAGAGAGTACGGTATGAAAACTTTAGTTTCAGACTGTGCACTGCGTTTTCAAATAAATTAAATTCAATGTCCTTTCAGTCATTCATACAATGGACAACGGCACACGTTGCTCTGCCATTGTCCTGCATTTCGATGGCTGCAAGGTGGAACTTTCTATGCGACCCATTCAAGCATCAGGCTCTGAGTTTGGCTTTTCAAATGTCGTTTTCGGTGCTCTCAATGCCTGCAAAAATAGTGAAAGACGTCTTCCACAACCCCGCTCCCAACAACTCCTCGACGTATGCAAACCGTTGGCGCCAAAGAAATGACCAAAAGCTAAACTTTTGACACTTAATGAATTGCAAAGAGCAGAGCAAGGAACCAACGGCACTGGAATCTGCGATTGTTTGATTGGATGCCAGAAAGTGGAAGTGCTTGTTTTTGTTTAATATGCAAACACATGTTTACTTTGACATACTTCTAATTGCGCTTGCTTGATGACCGAAAACTTCAGGCGACAGTTGAGCCTTGTTTGGCATACGAAATATGGTGATTTAGGTATAGTCTCTGATTTACTTTGCAGACACAAGTATTACTTTGTACTCATTCACTTAAATTTCTTACGTACATCTTTAAATAATTGATTCCTTCGATTCTCAATATAATCATGCAAATGTTGCATTTTCATGCCATTCGCAAGGCATTGCTTTGTAAGTAAGCCAAAAGTTAGAACAACCAACCCAACTGGTTGGCAATCAACTTCACATACATCCCCATCCTTTCGATGGGAAACTAACAGAATGTCTTAAGTCGGTCCTGTATGGGGCAATAAAAGACAAAGCGGCATTCGAGTTGCCAAGCAGCTTAGCATAAGGAGACGAACTTGGCATTCGTTCCTTTCAGTTCCGTTTCGTTTTGTACGTCCCACTTGGCATATGGTCATGCATATTAACAACCTATTTTTATAATGCCAGACGGCATTTCAACTTTCCCACCCCCTTCTGTCCTAACCGTCTAACTGACCAGAACGGCTTTTGCAAATGCCCAGCGCCCATTAGCATGCCCGGGCTGGGTTCTTGGCTCCAAAGGAGTGGGTGTGTGCTGGGTGGGCAGTGAAATCTTAGCAACTGGCTCTCAATGACTTACTCAAATGCACATTGGCAGGCGCTGTCGAAGGCAGTTCCAAAAAGGAAATGGGCTGTGCTCTCCTCGTCGCAATCGTCGTCGTCGTCGTCGTCGACGCTACACTCGCAGCTGACATTTTGGCCATGGACTCTGACTTCGGGTCGAAACTCAGAATCGAAGTTGGAGGCGTCGTCTATGCTGAAGTGGCTGGGCATTTAAATTCAATCGTCGCATTTTTTATGCGTTTCCTTTTCCTTTTTAATTTCGTTCACTTGCTCTCTCTCTCTCTTCCTCTCCCTCTCTCTCTCTCTCTCTCTCTCTCTCTCTCTCTCTCACTCTGTGTGTCCTTTTTTCTGGCATTGCTGAGTTCATTTCGTTCTCGGTATTCACATGTATGACTAACATATTATTTTTTCTCTACTTTGACTTCCGTTTCAGTCGCATGACATACACACACACACACACACACACCCAAATGTATGAGTTAGTGTGTGTGTGTGTGTCTGTGTGAATGTAGTGCGGATGTAATAATTGTCAGCAGCACTTTGCGTAGTTTAAGCGTAGCCCACGCAAAAATAGTCAGCTAACAGGAAATGCTAAAGTGAATTTTATGCCAACAGCAGCACAAAACTCGCCCTTCCTCTCCCAATTCGCTTTTGGCCATTCCTGCTGTTCGTGTGAACCATATGCAAATCGTTGCCCAATTGAATTTTAAGTGTTTTTTGATGCTTTTTACTGCAAAGTGTTGCAGAGTTTGCGGCGTATTGGCATATGAAATGTAATTGGCCATCAATTATTGACTATTTGTTGCTTCATTCCTCAAAGTATAAGAAGTTGTGGATAAGGTGTCAGTGCATAGGTATATACGAATGGTATCCATGTATGTATTCCCACATTTTCTGCTGTCAAAATAAAATAAATTTAATAACTAAATGCTGCAACATTATTATTTTATATATTTACACGATTTCATTGAGGCAGGCTTATGCATCTAATTTAAAACACATTCGTACAAAGTGAATACCGATTATGGTATGAGTTCATTTCATTCAATATCGTATACTTAATGTATCGCTAATCCCATAACAAAAAAGAACAAAATCAACCCTGCTTTAGCTTCATTTCTTATTAACATAGATAATTCTCATTAAATGTGCCAAGGGTACATAATAAAATAAATCGAAGACGGCACATAAGCCGCCTTATGTAATTATGTGTATAATTATTCGAGCAAATGTATTTACACACTCAGAAAATAAAGTTGTTCTTGCAAGAGTTCAATAATTCATTGCTTGAGATAGAGAACCAATCCTCTGTGCCGTTTTCGTGTACAGGGTATCTCTTGGTCAACTAAATTATACTTATTATTGCTGTTTGTGTATCCCAATTAAATCACAAATATGCAGCGGCGTCTCCTCTGGGTCGAACATCGAATTACCGACTGCCAATTACCCGACGCGCCACACACCACATACCACACTTGAGTACTCACACACATGTTAAAGCAGACAACCAAAAACAAACACACACACAAACACACGCACAAAAGCACACACAGAAGCTGAAAACAAATGAGCGCATTTAAAAACATTAACACGACGCCAGCAACAAAGACAGCAACAGAGTAGACGACATGTGAAGGGCAGCAGTAATAAAAATGCAGGGTATGCAAGGGGTTAGGGGCAGAAGCAGAGGCAGGAAGCAGGGGTAGCAGTGGGTGGAGAAAAAAGCAGCAGGACAGCAAAATGCATATTATGCATAATTAACTGTTTATGCGAATGAGTGACAAGCGAAAGGACTTGGAAACGGCAAATGGCGATGTGCCAAAGCGCAGGATCACGCAGCGTCTAGGAGAAGGAGAATGGAATGGGGAATGATGCAGTGGGGCCTATCACAATGCTCATGATAATGATAATCATGATTCACAATAATAACAATGAAGCTGATGCTGATGATGATTATGATTATGATTACATTCGCTGAAAGTGAAACAATGCAAAAGCCGTCGCTCGGCCCTGACTGTCATCCTGATTGTCCTTTGGTGCTGGGCTTCTGCTAATTTAGACTTTGCCTGCTTCCCTGCACCCGCTGCCACTCCGGCTGATGTGGCTTTTAATAATTCACACCCTACAGCCAAACGAGGCGTTGAAAAAATGGGTTAAAAATGGAAAGCATGCTAAAATGCTTGATGGGCGGATATCGTTGGTGTGGTGGGGAGGAGGCGTGGCTCTATTAGATCGCTGGCAGACAGGAGACAGGAGACAGCACACAGCAGACAGCAGGCGCAGCTGTCGGTGCCTTTTGTCATTTGGCCGACGTCGCTTTCACTCTACACACTGTCAATTTGACATGTTTACCATCTGTCTGGGCCTGTGCCTCGTTCGGGTCTCGTTTAACAAAAGGCTTGTTAGAAAAACAAGCATAGCACACGCACACACACACACACACTCACACACACACATGTATACATACACATCCTGACAAGACGCTTTTAGGATACGGTACATATTGGAATTAGTGGGGGCCGAGCTAAACTTTTACGCTGCTCTGATATTTTTGTGGCTTTCACCAAAGCAACTCGAATCCAGTGCCAACAACAAGCCTAACACCCACTGCTTCACCCATTAAGTTGCATTGTGTGAGTGTGTGTGTGGACCTTGTTTGATGACTTGACAGCAGTCATCATTGTCTACGCTGGCTGCATGCGACTTAATAGGTTGTTGACTTTGATGAGCGCATGAAACAAGCCGGCTAAATTGTGACTGACAACTTATCAATTTTCTTTTAATTTCTATTCAGATACCAAATGTATTAATCCTTTAACCCCCCAAGCATATATTATTTAGTACAATTGCTCAATTATTTGATACAGACAGCTGACAAGTACTAAAAATAGATTTATACATTTTATTTCTATGCAAATATAACCAAATTGCTTCTAAGCCAATATCTGTGCTCGATAGAACTTACTCGAAGAAATTAACATTGTGTGGCAGTAACAACGATTGATATCGATCAATATCGATATCAGAGTTACGTACATAGTTGCATGTTATGTTACAGTCTTGGTAAAGCAAGAATATCTCCTTGGTTAACATTTTAAATTAAAACAACTACTGCTTTAGAATTACTCTTGAAAGGTATATAAAAAGTTTCAAGCATCATTTGCATTTTTTCTTCTTTCAAAAACTGAAATTCCAATTCCAATAGTTGTACTTGCTCTGGATCCATAAATATCTGTTTTCAGCATCTTTATCAGGCTTGATCCAATTTAGTTTGTCACAGCTTTATGTTAAAGTTGCTTAAAATTATCTAATATTCTTCTGCTGAACGACGTTCTAAAAATCGCATTCATATGTGAATTAAAGCCAAGATTCTTGCCACAATGCCACGACATTTGTTGGATGGTTGATTCCCTTTCCGATATCTATGCATAATTGAGTGAATGATTCCATGGCAACTGCGGATTGTGCAAAACTGCAGCAAACTATTCAATTTCACTCATGTGCGAATATTTTATTACCTGGACTCTGGCCAAAGCACCACACATAAAGCACCAACACACACGCAAACACATACACACACACACACACACACACACACATGCGAATGCACTCACGGAGACACACAACAGAGTGGAAGATAGGCAGCCGCAGCAAATTAATTAATAACGAAACCAACAATGACAATTTTCCGCATGGAATATACACAAAACGTTGACTTTACAAGAACAGCCAACACCAACAACAACAACAACAGCCGCAGCTGCAACACAAAGGCGCAAACCTGACCAAAATGGAGTAACAACAAAGAAATGTGCTGTTATTCGATTTGATAATGATCAGCGAACGCTGCCACGTAATAATGCGGGTCTCGCTGATGTGATTTGATGCTGTACGCATAATTTTTTACACTGATCAACATAATTATGGCTGTAGCACCACCTGTCCACCAAAGCATTACACATGACTGTCTGTCTGTCTGTCTGTCTGTCAAGTTTCCTTTCACCCACTGCTGGCTTTGTGCACTTTTAGATACGCTAAAGTGAGACGAATGTCTGACAGCATCTAACCCACACACACACACACTCACTCACATAGGGATCCACAATACCCTCCCACATACTCTTTTAGCCTTTCCCCGACAGCTGTTGCAAGCTTTTGTTGTCGCTGATTATGATTTTTTACTGTGGCAGCTTCTATATCACGCACACGCGTTCGTTTTTTTTTATTATTGTTGTTGCTAAACAACAATGTGATTGCTCACCCTGCCTTTCTCTGTAGGATTTCGTTTTTTAACGTCTGACTCGTCCTTGCATTTGGTTATATGAGAAGTGCATTGAAACGGGAATTATACCTGACTCCCAAGCAAATGAGGCATAATAAAGCCGTGCAGGCAAACCAAGAATATTTTCTATAATTTTTGGACATAAGCAGTTTCAACTAGATCACTGCAGATTAAATGTTTGAAAATGTAATTGTTCAGATTAAAATCTTAACCGGGAAGGGGGGGGCAGGTTATAACATTTAAGTGTATCAGTCTCTGGCATTTGAGTAACCGGGACAACTTCGTTTGAAATGGGAAACCGAAACATATTTAAATTAGGAATTTCAAGGATCTCACACTTTGAGTATCAAATACTTTAATGTCTGGGAAAGTGGATTGAATTAAAATTTTTCAGTATCTGGAATATCTTTTTCATCAGATAGAAACAAAGTAACACCCGCCTTCCGAACGTCTTTGATGCATTAAAGTAATAATATTATACACATTTGCTTCGAAAAGTTTGGAATTTCTTTTACTTGCTTTGTATAGAATAAGTTTCAGCCTATGTTGATAGATTTTTGTTTTTTTATTTGCGAAGCTATTGAAATGTAAAGTTTTTTTATCAGCTATTTATGGCACAAGCAGAGCAACTCAACTCAACTTGCAACTTGCAACTCAACTGACAGCAAGCAGCTAAACCAGGAAGTTTATTTCAATCAACTTACAGTGCCCAAGAAACTGGCAGTATCAAAGGCCCCCCTCCCCCTTCTCCTTCCCCTACCCCTTCTTCGTACACAATTTAAGCGCATTGCGGTTTCAGCATTTTTCATTCTTTTTTGGCAGTTTGGTGCGCTATCTTTGGAGTTACAGCTGCCGTTTCAACTGTTGGCTGCAATTTTAATTTAATATGAAAGTGCTTAAAAAGCGCCTTTCCTTTGTTTTTAGAATATCATCGCATATGCTACGTTTGTGTGTGTGTGTGTGTGAGTGTGTAAATTCCTCTTTGTGGTTAGGCTGAGCTCGCTAACAGGAGCAGCTTCCCTTTAGCCATCCCGTTAGCAGTTTGCAACAGCAAGAAATAAAATAAAAATGAGAGAAGAGCAGACAAATAAAAAGGCAGTCGGCGACTTTGTTGCATTTGTAAGCAGAGTTGGCAACGTTTGTGCATAAATGATATGACTGGAGTGCGTTCGTGTGAGTGTGAGGCAGCTGCTTCCATTGTATTTGCCACACGTTGCGCATACGTCGCGTTGTCGGAGTCACAACTACAAAAAAAATCAACGCACACACAAAGTAAACAGGCACAATTATATGTGCTGTATGTGTGTGTGTGTGTGTGTTTGTGTGTGTGTGTTTGTATGTGTTTGTGTGCGTGTGTGTGTGTGTATATGTGCCGGCCGCCGGCTTGTCAGTGTTGCCAACCATTGTGATGTTTTGGCTGGCACGCTATCAGACACACAAGTCCAATGTCAAATATGCGACTCTCGACGTCGACGTCGACGCCGACGCCGACGCTTGCGTCGCTGTTGGCAAACAAGACAATAAAAATGCTTGTCGTCTGCGTTGGCTCTCGGTGTCGGCATTAAAAAATAAAATAAATACGCCGCACACTCTCACTGGCAGCCAGCGCTACTCCACTTCACTCCACTCCAATCCACTCCAGCTCTGAGTTGCTGGCAACGTCATTTTGTCATTCCGGCAAATGTGAGCGAAGTTTGTCGAGGCTTTCGGCTTGTGGCAGTCCCCGGCGAACTTAGTCGCCACATGGCAGGAATACAATTGCTTTTATGAAATTAAATTACGACACACATATTTAAACACTCCCAGAGGGTGAGTACAACAAAGACAGGGCACAACTGGGAAAGACACAGAGAGAGAGGGAGAGAGAGGCGGAGAGGAGTGAAAGAAAATCCACTGCAGTCAACAATAAAACTGCACACTTGACGGCAGGCCCTTCAAAATGAGAGGCTTGTAGAAGTTTCTGGCAACTGTTGACGAGAGCTGCTTTAATGCGTTAATGTTGATTAAAAAAGTATCTCTTCAAAATCGGAAATGTAATTACTTGTCCACCAAACAACAACAACAAGCTTTCACATGCATATACAAGGATACACACAACAAATATACACATAAATACATAAAATTAACTGCAGGAATTTTATCGGTTTTTCTAGTTATGTCAATTACTGGCTGCAGGTTAAGAGATTCACAGCTTGCCTCTAGTCAGCTGTGGACTTTCATATATTATTAGATGTTATTTGTATTTATTTTCCCTCAGTCTTAATTACAACTAATGGCTCACTTCTTAAATATAGCAATCAGAGTTGAAATTAAGGTAAAAACACCCATTTCGTGCAAGTCCATTGGCAACTTGGGTTAAATGAAATAAAAATTCTCATTTCAATTAAACACAACTACATGACTCTCTCTCCCTCTCTCTGCCTCTCTCTCTCTCTCTCTCTCTCTCTCTCTCTCTCTCTCTCTCTCTCTCTCTCTCTCTCTCTCTTTCTCTCACTGTGATAATGTTTCTATCGAGGCTGTCGTCGTTGTCATCGTCATCAGCGCATTACAAACAATTCCACTTTAGGCACGCAGCCACAGCAGCTTGTGGTTACACGGCTGGCGCGCATAACGAGCTTGTGAGTACTGGACGTTGTGCGTGACATCTACACACACACACACACACACACACACTCACACACACACATACATAGAAACACACACACACATACACACCTAGCCGTCTGACCAGGCTGTGCATGAGCTTAAGACTTGTTTAGCAATTTGAAATTTTAAATCCCATTAAATTTGCAATCAGCGTTTGATTTGTTTGCCAAGGACTTGGTTACCAAATTCGCCTGTATTCTGTGGCCACACTGCCCAAACAATAGGCATTCAATGATTCAATAGTTTCTTTTTAAATTTCCATTCAAATAAACAAACACTCTGCAAGCAGACAACCAACAGCAAGGCTTGCTTTCTATTTAGTTTAGTTATTAAATATATCAATTTCCATTTGCGAAATTACACCACAAATCCTACTTGCCTTTCGTCTATAACATTGTATTTGTTTGTGAAAGCTTTGCTTGTTCTACTCTTGAATTCAGCAGACATATTTGCTTTTCCTCCCATCGAGTCTATGGCTGTATCTGCATCTGTATCTGTATCTGCATCAGCATCTACATCTGCATCTGTATCTAAATCTGCCATTGTATCTGCAACTGCATCTGGATCTCTTAGGCATGTGTAATTAAACAAAAGTTGATAATGTGTGAATATTTGTTTGTTAATTTCCAAACTTGTTTTCAATTCAAAATGATTGTGCGAGACAACGTTCTGAATGATTGCTAATGGTAATTATTAAATTACATTTACAGCTGTGCTGTTAGTATTGCATTCGGGCATTCTGCTCTTTTGTTCAACACGGCAAATTGAAGACAATTTGTCTTAGTATGTGGCCAATGAATTTAGTGACGAGACAAGAAAAGCCAGAGAGATAATCAAATTTAACAGACAACTGCTTCAAGATTGTTGGCATAACTAGCTTTGACATGAATAAATTGACAAAAATTTTAATTGAATTTACTAAACTTTTTAATTGTCGGCTCAGAACAATATTATATATTAGATTAAAAATTATGAAGATATGTATGTGTAAAAGAATATATTTTGTGTGATTATTTAGGGTCAAATAGAACACTAAGTTCATTGTAATTACTATTTTGAATAATGATTGTGAGCATGGTAATACCGACTCGTCTATAAACACTGAGCAAGAATATGTTATTTAATTCCAATAAATTATGATTTTAGTCATCACATTTAAGCTTATTCCTTTTGTCAGTAAATAAGTTTTTTTTAGGTCTTAATATAAGTAAAATGTAATTATTTCAATTTCAAATTTCAAATAAATACCTTCAATATGTAAAATACAATTTTTACGTTCGAATCTAGTTCACAAAATGACTCAATATTCACAGCCATTTGCCACGGAAACAGTTCAGGTTTTCAGAATGTCTGCCACCAATTTTCAACAGCATTGTATTGTAATTCAGAACCTCTTACACAGGTCAACTGACAACAGTTGGCGTCCAACTTCCAAGAAGAGGAGCAGCCACTGCCACTGCCACAGCAACGACAAGAGGAGCACAACAACCAATGCAACTACAATGCAATTTTCAAATGCCAGCAAGAAAATAGTTTAAGTGCAAAATTTTACGCTTTATCGAATTACCCGCGGGTGCTTTAACTTTTCGGGTAGCAAAAGTTTTGCAGCGCACTCATTGCACGACCTCTGACGGCGGGCGATGTGGCTCGGGGGGGTGGTGGTGCGGTCACAATTTATGATTGTAAGGTGTTGCAATGGAAACTAAAAGCAGTTTTTCGTTTTCTCGGGTAAATTTGTTATATTTTCTTACTGTCAGCCAGACCATTTGTTAAATGAGTTGGCAAAGCTAATCGAAGAGTTATGGACCGGGATGCTTTGGCCAAATGGCAAAATGGCGAATTGGGGGAAGCAATTGTGATGCCTCTGTAGCACCCACGAACCGCCTTGACCTGCAACCAAGTTTTGCCAGTTTACCCCGTTCTGCTGCGCTTTGTTTGCCAATTCGTGGGCATGCAAACAAACGTATAAATAAAATTGGAAATTCGGGCAGACGATTTAACCAACGAGCATACTCTGCCACACGGACCGAAGCGACAACTAACCAAACCGGACCAATGAAAAAATAATTTATAACAATGCGGCCAAAAAAATGAGAGAACAAGACGAGCAAAAACGTGCTACTAAAATTGCCCAAAAAATGCTAAAGCAAGATTTATGCAAATCGGAAGTAAACATTAATCAACATTTTTGCTTTCTTTTTTTTTATTTTTTGCTGGCCGTCCCAGAGAACTGCTGTTAGTGTGGCATGCGACTGGCAGGCGTAGCAAAAACATGGCATACTTTGCGACGCCATCAGTCAGATTGCACGCATATGATTGTGGGTCAGAGATACTCGTGCAACACAAACGGAAACGACAGCCGAGGCGGCAAAAAAAACTTGTGCGAATACGAAAATCGAAAGCCCTCCAAACTGCTTGTTTTGCTTTCTTTTTCTATTTGCCTTTTTGTTTAGCGTGAACTTCATAAATTACAACTTCATATGTCAAAAATGGTCACACTGCTGCCTCCCTCTCGCTCTCGTCATTTATATTGAAATGTCAAATCAAGAAAACGTGTGAGTTCGCTTCTTGCAGGGAGTGCTTCGCATAAGAATAAGCTTGTTGCAACTTGCTCCTAATACGCAACTTGGCATTAGTGCTATGGGGAAAGTGTTTTCTCAAGACTGTGCCAAACAATTAGTCTTTCTTTTCGGCTAAATTGTCAGAGTTGAGTATATTGTCTTCTCTTTTTTGTATGGCTCCCCATGGACAGTTGTGGTAAAATCACTCACAGAAACATGCAGATAAGTAAAGAGCTTAGATAATGATGGGGAAATGAGTCTGGATACCGTTGGGTGACGCTCTTAGAGCTGACCAGTATGCGTAATAATTGAGCAAAATATATTTTCTTTTCTTTCCTAGCAGTCAAAATTAAATCATATCTTTCATAAATACGTCCACTTTACTTTATCTATAACGATTGAGCTCTTCCTTTTTAAGTTTGTGATCACACCCTTGATATCGATGTTATTTATAGATAAGGGAAGCCTATGGGAAAATTAATTTCAACGGTGATTAACATATTTCTATTTACAGCCCAGTGAGTTAAATTTTCCTTCGAGAGCGAGCTTTAACCCAGTCAAGATCTTCCAGTTAGTTCTAAGATCCATAGCTTTATTTCTAATTTATCTCATTAAAGCAACTCAAAATCAAACAGTTTAATCAGCTGCAAGCTGATGCATTCAACTACAGCACGATGCTGGCGTCGGATCTCGACCCGAACGCTTCGTTATCGATAGTCTGGTAAACTCCTCCGCAGTTGTGGGATGAATTCCGACAGTGTTCAGCAAGGTCTTAACGGTTAGGCCCGACTTCAAGGCGGCAGCAAATCCCTGAATGACCTCTCCAGCCACAGGGCCCATATAATGTAAACCCAAGATCTTCTGATCACCGGAAACCTCAGCCACAGCCTTGAGATAACAGTAACGCACACTCTTTTGCGGTATAAAGAACTCCGTTGGCTTGTAATAGCCGTGAAATACTTCGATGTTCTCGGCGCCAAGTTTTTCAATAGCCATCTCCTCGGACATGCCAACACAAGAGTATTCCAGGGGTGTGAAGACTGTGGTGGCCACATCAGTATAATCCATGAGCTGCTTAGAGCCAGCGAATAGGCGCCGCGCCAGCAAACGACCCGACAGAATGGCTACAGGTGTCAGCTCTGGCCGGCCATAGATGATGTCCCCAACGGCATAAATATGTGGCACATTGGTCGCTTCAGTGTGATCAACAGCGATCTTATCGTTCACTGTCTTCACGCCAGCCGCTACCAGATTGAGATCCTCCGTGAGTCCTTTGCGTCCAATGGCCCACAGAACTGTGTCGAAGACGCCGCTGCCCTCCTTTTGGGTGGTGGTATTCAGATACTTCACAAGCAGACTGCCATCCGTCTGACGCTGCACGGCAGTGGGAATGCAGGTGTTGAGAAATGGAATGCCACGGTCTGTCATCATTGCAGCTAGTAGCTCGGACATCTGGCGATCGAACCCACGCAGCACAATCGAACGCACCATTACCGTGGGCTCATAACCGAGTCCCTTGAGGAAGCAGGCGCACTCAAGGCCCACATAGCCAGCACCAACAACTAAGGTGCGTCCCGGCTCCTTCTCATAACTAAAGATATCATCACTGGTGATGCCAAACTCGGTGGCTCCCGGTATCGAGGGATAGCGCGGCCGTCCACCCACAGCAATTACCACATTCTCAGCGCTCAGTTGCTTTTGTTCCCCCTGCTTTGTCCTGTACTCAATGGTATGGGCATCCACAAAGGCGCCCAATGAGTTGACGTATTCCACCTTCTTGTCGCGCAGATCGACACGCGTCACCCAATTGACCGACTTGATGTGATTCTGGACAGACTGGATCAGTTTCTTCCAGTTGGGTTTTATGTCCCGATCGTTGACATTCCAGCCATAGGCGACTGCCTCGTGCACAGCTTCACCGAGCAGAGAGGCCTGATGCATCAGTTTCTTGGGTATGCAGCCAACATTCACACAGGTGCCACCCACGCCCCATTTGGTGCCCGCTGGCGTTGGTTTCACATAGTCAAAGCATAGCACACGAGCACCATACTCCACTGCCTCCTTGGCACATGCCAAACCACCAGAGCCACCGCCCAGCACCACCAAATCGTAGTCGTGCTTCCGACTGGCAGTCGAACTGGCAGAGCGCAGCAGTAGCACAGAACGTGATAGTCCCGAATATCTCATGGCCCTGAACATCAAGATCGTCTTATTCGCTTGTAATAAGTATATATTTATATATATATATTAATGTATGTAAACTGTAAACTGTAGAATTTGGTGACAGTAAAACTTGTGAGAGCGGCCAACTTGACTGCCAGAAAGCAGAGCTGCTTATGAGACAGTCGGCGCTGACAGCTTGAGGCGAAAGCCAATGCACTTTCGATATGTATCGTTGTATTTATTAGCCCATATAAAACAATCATCGCACACAGTACAGCATATAATCTACGTAAATTTATATGCATATTCACTGCTTACAATGTTTCCATATTTTAATTGCAACAATCCCCTGCATATTAAATTGTATAATTTAACTATTTAAAATATATTTTTATATTATTTAATAATAAAATTATTAACAGAGGAATATTATTATTAATTTTTATAAATCAAGCAAGATAATTTAAACATTTTTTTAAAGATCAAATAATACAATTAAAAATACAAATCGCTGTGCCATATTTGGTACAATTTTGCCACACCTCGATCAACAGTGGCTGCTTCTAGTCAAAATTTGTCTCGATAGGCAGCCAGGCGTGCGAGTGACCCAATGGGAGACCAAAAGCTCCAACCAAATGCAGCCATCAATTCTGCAGAAGTCGACCTTCAGCATCCGCACACCCTTGGACAATGTGTGTGGCCGTCAGTCAGCAGTGTCCGCATTCAATTGCAAAATGATTTATATGGCTTAGTTTTCTTTTTTCGAAACCGTAGCTGGCTTTTGTGATATGGGGCACCATCAAACATATATTGTGGCCAGTTGAAGAGTCGTTGATTTAACTGTTTAATGGATACGCTGCTTGCTTGGGCTTGTTGCATAAATATCGGAAATTTGGGAATATTGGTCATATTCCGCTTAACAATTTTTTCATTTCAAGCATCTTCGAGAAATACCACATGGCCAAAAGAACATACACATTCACATGTTTGCATATGTGTTGATGTATGTGTACATGTGTACATATAGGCGAAACCTTTGCTGTATACAAATCCAGTAAAATGGCGAAATGTCAGTTTCAATGATTTATGTTTCACCATGGACCATTTGGAATTTTTGGCAGGCCGTTGGTTGGCAGCCGCATGCCCACCCCCCTCCCCCCTTTTCCTGCCTCCCATCCTTTACTTCTGAGAGGTCGCCACCCATTCCCCAATCAAGTAAATGGCGCTATGGTCTGTTGCCTGCCGGCCTGCCGGCCATCCGGCCCTGACTGACTTGGCCCCTTGGCTGTCCATGGTTATCCTAATTTCTAATCTAATATTTTTGCGTACGAGAAAGCAACAAAAAAAATATAAATAAAACGAGCTCAGAGAAATTCCTTTCCATGTCCGGTGTCTACTTTGGATATGATTTACTTTTGCGGTTTGTTTTTGGTGCGTTTAACCGCAAATATTTAATGGTTTTATTCCAGAGTTTTCGGTGCCCTCAGCTGCGATTCATTTATATATGTCCGCATGCCCTTGTGAATGTGTATTGGTGCTTGTATATGTGTGTGCTTGTATGTGTGTGTTTATGGTTGGTGTTCGAGTAAGATTCGTATTTTTGGCATATTTATTAGTTGAACCAAACGACCTAGAATTTGTAGTTGTAGTTTGGTGCGTAGTGTTTGGAGTGTAGTGTAGTGTAACTGTGTGGTGTGGAACTGTGGAAGGTTGCAGACTAAGCCTTTGAGTGATTTGTGTGTGTGTGTGTGTGTGTGTGTGTGTGTGTGGGTGGGTGGGCAGAACGACCCAGTTAAGTGGACACACAATAATTCACGACAAAATCCCATTGCCCCTCTAATCAATGGGTTCAGTCACCACTTCTTCCACAGCTGCCTTTTGCTTAGATTGTGACGAAGAGCCGAGTTTATGTTTTATGATGAGCCGCATGTGAAAGGCGTTCAAAGGCACAAGTCCACACACGATGATAATAATATAGTACAGACCGATCTTTTCTTTCAGTGACCATAGACTAATAGCCTGCATAGCCAATATAATATCAAACAACAAGAAATTCCATATGGTTAGTAAAAATCCAAGTCGACGCTGATGTGTGGAAAAACCGAGATCAATTAATGAAAGGAAACTCATGTTCAAATTACCTGTACGGACGCTGGCATCAGCACCAAGCCATTAATGACGAAATTCGTATTCAAAAACCTTTGGGTAAACAAGCTGTTTCCGTAGAGTTGATCAGTCTTTAAGTCTTCAGTGGACATGTATTTGCCAACAATCGGCACGCGATGCCAGAAGAATCGGTTCACTAACCAAGGTTTGGTTATTAGCTTCAGGAAACAATTGCCATGCTTACCTTCTCTATAGGGTGTATATGTGAAACCCATTGTCAAAAAGATGAAGAATGCATTGTAAAGAAATAAGAGAATTGTATTTAAAGAAAACATTTTTTAGCTTCTATCTTTTGTAGCAATCTATCAGAAAGTAGCATTAATGTGTTTGACTTTGAAGGAAGTAACGTAGTGTACTTTGACTAAATCAAGTTCTCCGATTAATTTACATTTTATGCTTATTTATTTTCAGGTAAGCGGCAACCCATACTCTAAACAAACTTGAGAACTCGTAAGCAAAACGCATCATTTGACTCACAAACAGATTATTACTGAAACGTATTTGCATAATCGTAAGCAAAACAAAATAAGCATCAGACAGTCTCAGGTAAATTTAAATAAACAAATTAATAGCAAAAATTTTACAACAATGATTATTGCCAATAGCAACAGGGCTCAAAAGTTTCGATTTGCCTCCACAGCCACTCAAAGCACAGCTTCTATGGGTATAATGTGCTGACAATCTTTGGATTGCAGGCTCTCATTCTCGCTCTCTCTCTCTCTCTCTCTCTCTCTCTCTCTCTCTCTCTTTCTCCCTCTATTTCTCTCTCCTTGTGTAAAACAAAACTTGGGCTATCTGGATAATTTAAGATTTGAAATGACCAAACGGACAAGCCGGGCAAAGTCTGGCCGAGCCCCGGCAACCAGAATTACGACCACAACTTTGAAAAAGCAGTAAAAATGCAAAAGTTTGTCCAATAAACATTAGGCATAACTTTCTTAGCAAATCTTTTCGCGACTCACCTTATATTTTTATAGTATTCCCTTACCAGCTCCCATTCCCACACAACCTGGCATAGGCATAAGAAAAGTGCTTCATTTTTTTATTTTGTGCCCGGCCTGCCTAGCGACAAGCTTATCAAATGTTTTACAGCAACTTTTCTTCTACTTTCTACAGTTCTTTTCTGCGAAAAACAAATAATGTTCAATTTGTCTGGCAATGGACTTTCATTATGGCCAAGTTTAATTTTCTTCATTGTCCCTGTAGTCATACGATATTTTGTTGTTGGGTAAAGTATTGCTTCAAGATATTTTGCCATAGCTAACAAAATGATCAAATAATTCATCAAATATTAATTTAATTTTCGCCTAATTAGCTTAAATCACTCGACTCCCAGCAGCAAGCGAGGCAACATCAAAAAGGTGTTGGCTCTCCGCCCGGGGCAATGCTTACCAAAAGTTAAACAAAGGTCAAGTGCTTAATTAACGCTAAACAGCGGCGGCGTCAGTCTTCTCCAAGAACTTTGTCTTCAAGAGTTCAAGGACCTCAGGCATAAAAAGGCAAAGCATTATTTTCACACTCACACATTAAACTGCATGCTGTATTTTTCAATAAACATTATTTCTAAAAATATAGACGAGATAAGTTTACAAACTTGATCGCAGAAATCATTAAATATATAAACTAGTTTCTTATTTGGTTTCCCCCTTGCAATATTCATTACATGCACAAATATTTAATTTACTTTATTGAAGTATTTTTTGTTTGGCTTGTTTGGTTTTCGTCATGTGCCAGTTGGCCATTAGTTTATGTTTGATGGTGTGTGTGGCTTCTGTGGCTGGGCAACGGCTACAACCACACACCCACCCACCCACACACAAGTGTGCCGGCAACTTCTTGAACAAATTGTAAAAAGTCTCCTTAGAGGGTTGGCTCAGGTTTGTTTGTTTGCCGAGGCATATCTTTTGCTTACAAGTATTTGTATTCTGCCCCTTGACTGCAAATTTTATTAATTAATTCCATATTTGTAGGCACAGGGCTGCTGCCTTCAAACGAATCCATTAAGGGATATCAGTTTGGCTCCTATAAAAATTCAATTATTTTTTGGGAAGCACTTAAACAACTATTGGTCGAATATGAGTTGATTCTCAGATGCATGTCGACAAATGTTTGTTTACCTAATCGATTCCATTATTAAAAATGGCCTCAAACGGATTGAATTTGGCTATTGATACAGGCCGTGTTTATTGAAGACAAATGTGTATGCATTACACACAAAGATTTCCATTAAATAAAACACTGGATTATCTTGTGTAAATTGAAATCTTATGTATTAGTTTGGTAAAACATGGCACATAACATCATAGGTAAATAATTGTGGGCAAACATCAAAATTTGATTGATAGCCTGTCGGGGCAATATTTTCTTTTTAGAGGGTATAAACGTTTCTGGTAGTGGATTAACTACGAGTTAAAACTAAAACCATAACTAAAAAGTTTTACTGCCCATTAAATAGCTCTTAAAACTCATCAACCAATTTACTGATTCCCGCACCACAATTCATGACCCAGTCAGCCCTTAAGAGCAGAGCAGAGAAGAGCAGAACAGGCTATAAAAATGCCAATAACTTGAATCTGAAACCACAAAATTGGATGGCAATGGGCCAGGGGTAACGCTTTATGAGCATGGGATGCCACAATTCGAATCGATGCGAAAATAAGCGGCTCGAAAATGCTTTTAATTGTTGATGAAAATTCTGCCAGATTACATGACTTGTACGGGAATATGAGCTGAGCCAATGGCAATGGCAACGGCAACAGCAACAGCAACAGCAATGTGCTCGACGGTGCTCCAATAGTGCCGTAAAAACCGTTCGTAGCCTGGATATTTTTCAGTTATGAGCCAACAGTGATAACCATAATTAAAATCTAAGCAACCAACCAGAAATTTGTGCATAACCAACGAAACAGACAAATCCGCCCCCGATAACCCTGAAAATAGCTAGACAGAAACATGGCCGGCGTTTAATATTCCGTAATCATGTATACGACATGTTAAACGGTATGTGGTTGTACGTACATATGTATGTAAGTGTATGCCTGTGCCTATGTCTATGTGTGAATATGTGTGCTGAAGTGCGAATTACAACACTTCCTGCGGGGCTTGGCTTAGTTTTCCATCCAACATATTGGATCGTGCTGCTAAAATTTGCCCAACAGTTCCTTATCTCTTCATAAATTTACTGCAAAAAGAGGAAAGCCAAACCGAATTTTCCGTAAACTTTGAGTGCATATGCAAGGCGAACAATTCAAATCTAATCAACTCGAAAAGCCGTACAATGCATTTAATTGCTCGAAACTGGCCAAAAACTTCTAAGATATTGGGTCAAATAATTTCTGAGTGCCTCAGCCGTCTGCGGCTATCGAGTCATGTGCACAGGCCAAATTCGAACACGTTACAGTGGGGCGCACCCGACTGCGAAATACTCTGATACCATAAGTAATACCATCTGATAACAGGTACCACAGTACAGGGTGGGCGTAGCCAAGAACTAACGATCTTTGAAGCAGATTTTTAGTAATCTACCGTCCAAGTATGCCTGTAAAATAACGATAGATACACGCTTTTGTGAAATTGGAGGGGCTGTGCCCAAAAAAAATGTTGGAAGAGTTTCCTAGTAGCCTTTCTTCTAATTTTGGTAACTGTAACTGTGTTGAGGGGATTCGCATCCAAATTTGGTGGCTGGACCCTTAAAATGATGGGAGATATTTGCGATTATCGACTTTATCCATTTCCAAGCAAACCAATTTTGATGCGGGAAGACGGACATTAAAAAACACCAATATGCTATAATACCTTGGCTATTAAAGTATACACATTCCCACGCCTGGGCAAACTTCGGTTAAGACTTTGTAATGCACATATTACGGATTTATTGTTGTTCTTGCAGACGGCTTGATGCGACACAAAGGCAATCACACTTGCAATCACATGAACGAGTCAACACATGCACAGTATTCAGTATTTTGGCAAATATGCAACATGTTTTCCATTATTTTTTATGATCTCGTCAAATGGCACGTTTGTTTTTATTTTTCTGTTAATTTTAATGCACAAATATTGGTAAAAAAATAGGTTTGTAATACTAATTCATTCAAAAGAAACATGTATCTAGTTGTTAATTGAGTTGATTCAGACTTCAACTGCTGGAGAGTTTAATAAAATTGACCAAAAACTGTAGAGATACGCATATATTCTTATATATTACTGCACAAGCTGCACTACTTAAACATTTTTTTGGGTGCAAGTGAAGAGCCTTTAAAGTTGTCGCATTGTGTTGAGCATTCTAACATTACTTGCAAAGTTCCATTGCAAAAATGTGTAGAGTGAAAATGATTTTGCATGTTTTCATCAACAACCTGTAAAAGTTTTCCAGGTACACACTCCCGCACTTGGGGGAGTTACAGGGAATACAGATTTTGGTAAATAGCTACCTGTGCTTAGCCTACTACCAGGAGCTCAAATGCTTTTTGCATGTACCTGCGGCTTTCGAATTGCTGATGCGAGGAAATACATACTTGTTGAGAGGCAAGAACGCAGATGGCTGGGTGACAAAAATACAGTTGAGCTAAAAGATAAAGTGGCAAAGTTGAGCGCTTCTTGGGTATCAACCGAATAAGTACGTCAGCTTGCCAAGCTCAAAATGTAAGCTGTTGACTGCAATCATTGGACGATCCTGTTCCTTTCCATAAGCTCATCCTATTCATTAGATTAACTCATACTCGGTGGCGAGTCTTGTGCAGAAGCAATTTAATGTTGCCTAAGAGCTTCACTTGGACTTTGCCATTTAGCTGGTGCGGCCCACAAAATAATAAATCTTATTAGATGCACAAAATTTACTTTAAGATCCACATAGACGAATTTTACCATCGCAGCAAAGTCCCAGCAAAGAAAGGGCTTAGTTGCCATACACACATACACACACGCACAGTCATCGATGGACACATATGAGAGACACACACTGGCACACATCCATATAGAAATATGAAATGTATGTACAATAAATCTAAGCCGATTTAATAAAAGGCATTAAAAAATATCTATTTTTCAAATGAAAAATATAAAATCGGCAGGAAGTCAGCAGGAAAAAGGCCAGCAGCAGTCTAGCAAAGGACACATACTCAAGTTGATTGGAAAAGTGCCTGCGACCGACTACAAAAGAGGCCAGATGGAAGCCTATAAGCGATAGTGCCCCAAAATGAACAGCAATACACTCCTTGAATGGGCCAAGAGGATAAACTGAAGCCACACGTCCCTACATCAAACAGGGAAATGAAAACGAAGACAAGGCTCGAACTGACCGTTCACGCATGATTAAAAAGCCCGAGTTGGGTCCCAATTGGAGTTGGGGTTCGCCAGCGCGGCCAGCGCGGCCAGCTCGTCCAGCTCCGGCTACCCGGCAACTTGGGCTACCTTTCAAGTTGAGTAAATGACTATTCAAGCGTTTCAGATTATCAATATGCATGAATGGTAAGGGACCCAAATTGTACTTAAGTTCAACTGGACAAGCCAGACAACACAGATAATATGGGTACAGCCATGGGATATGAGGCGATTATTTCATATATTTAGGGGAGGCGTTGGCAAACGCTGTCTGTCGTCTAAATGAAGCGATTTCTCGCTCATCTGAGCACCAGCGTTGTGAGGGGGAAAGGGTGGGTGGATTGGTTTGCGTTGAGTAGAGTTTCCTCTAGCAGCGAACAAGAGAGGAAGTAGCGGAAATACGTTTGATTGCAAAATGCTGTCGACTGTCTGTCGCCGACTGTGCTTGCGACTGTCGTTATGCAACACTGGCAATGCCAACGAGCATGTCAATGTGGCAGATGCATTTGCATCTCGATCTGCATCAGTTTGTCCCTCACTGACACAGCTCAGCAGCTCATAATTGAGATACTTTTGCCGTTGCTGCTGCTGTTGCTGCTGCTGCAATAGTTGCTTTGCTGTTGCAGCTCCCGACGCTGTCAGTGGAATGTGGATGTGCGGGATGTTCGCTTGGCTGCGCTAATGCGCGGCACATGCAGAATGCTTAAGAACTCAATTAAGTGGTGAAGTGCGACGTCAATTGAGCAAAACTTGCCAACAGCATCAGCTGCCACAGACGCAACACAAAACGCATCGGCTCGTTGTCTGCGACGATTGCGTCTCAAGCAGCAACAACGTAATATAATTAGCTGAGTTACGAGCAACCACAAGTTGAAATGCTCTAAAATTCAATGATCGACTAGATGATACTTTATTTATTCGATATAATCGCTAAGCATTGAGCCATTTACAAATAAATACAAGCGGTTCATAAATAAAGCAGCAGTCTTAATTTTATTGCAAAAGAAAGCGGTTCAAAAATAAAGCAGCAGTCTTAATTTTATTGCAAAAGAAAAATATATAAATAATTACATTGAATCAAATACATTTTCAAACACCAAAACAACGCTCAACTGTATCAAAGATTAGAAAGATAATTTTATAGACTTTTATTAAATGAAATAAATTTTTGGCATAATTTCTGTAATTATTGTTTTGTGCCAGTTTTTCATGGATAATTGACATTTATTCATACATATTTTAGTCCAAACACACAATGCGAGTATTTCATACATTGCTGCAATTTGACACAATTTCAATCTCACATTTGTGTGCTGGCTGCTGCATGCCCCCATGCAAATAAATACACGGACACAACCACATGCAAAACACGCCGGTCACTAATTATGATTGATGCACTTTAAAATTGTTGGCAAATTATTATTTCCAAACGCAAAAGGAGACCGCCTGCTACCCCACACTTAACTCAATTAGTCAACCTGGGCAGGCTGCAATTTTCTGTTGCTGCTGTTGCTGCTGCTGCTGTTTCTGACGTTTACGTTGCCATCGGTCCTTCATTGCTGGCGTCCGGGCCAACTGTTGCAACGAAATTACCACAAAGTTTTCTGTTTGCTGCATAATTAAAAAGTTTGAAAAGCTTTTGCCGAAACCAGGCAACAGCTAGCTTAGAGTAGCTACCTAGACCCAACAACCCTCCCCCCTCCAACTCGAGCACCTCATCCCTCATATGACTGTTAGCTAGTCCTGGCCGACAAGCTATTATAAAACAGCGGTTACGCGGCGGTTGCAGTTTTTGCATGATTGACAACGTAACAGCCCGTACCGAGTCACGAGGGAATTCCTCGTCCTGCTCCCATGTGCCTCTGCCACGACGTTGCCCACAATAAAAAGCCAGTCAAGGACATGCCAACGCATATGCCTTTTGTGAATTTATTTGCGCGTGTGTGAGCCATTTTGGTTCCACACTTTTCCCCGACTCTCTAAATTCATGTTATGCACAAAATGTTTATATTTTTCACCCAACGAGCTTTTGATAATTATTTTCGCTGCCAAAATCGCTCTTCTAAAATGTAATTAGAACTGTGCACTTGTTTTTTGAAAATATAAAGCCGGCCAAGCATGCGGTTGGCTAAGAGGCTTAAGCAATGCTTTGGATTGCTGTTCCACATTTTTAATTTTTATTTCTTTAGTTTAATTTAATATCAATAATATTCGTTGGCGACTTAATATTATATTTAGTATAATCGGGATTTTCAATAATAATATTCACAACTATTCAGCTCTTCCTCTTCAAGATGATATCGATTGATATCGATATCGCATGTTGAGTCCTACTACCTATAATTAGTCAAAAAAAAAAAACATAGTCAAACATCAGTTCTAAATGAATAGTTATGCAAATAATAATAATAATATTCATAATTGAACAAGTTAAACAATAGACTGAAAATTAGATTTAATGCTAGATTTTCCATATTTACTATGTGCATTATTGATAATTTTATGAATGTAAAATAAATGAAACAAGTATAGTCTCTGAGAATATTCAACAATATCCCTTTCCACCAATTAGTTGAACACATTAGGCCAGACCGACAATCAAACAAGGCAAATCAGGCTACCAGGTCCTTAAGGCAACTCTGCAACTGATTATCCCACATATTTCTCACCTGCGAATCCGCTGGCAGCATTTCCCTAATGACAACTCGTTAGGGTTCTGTTTTGTCTGAAAGTTTCCCAACTATTTATGCTGGTCGCTGGACACACACACATATACACATATATAGTTACACATGTGCAATAAAAACCGCAAGTGTCAACTTACATGGCAAGAAGAAAGCGAGGTGTGGCAGCCACTTGGCTCATTAATCATTAAAAACGAGCAAACAAACGCAAGTGGAACGCAATTTGTTTTATCGTCAGTCCAACTACCCTCCGTGTCTCATAATGCGCCCGGCACAGATTTCGAGACATATACACATACACACACGCACACACACACACCCGCAGACACACACATGCTCACACTCCTACCAGACCTGACCGCATGACATTAAACAATTAAAATAATTACGCAAATCTCTCATAGGATTTGTCACACTTTGGCGTGAGCTTGTTCACTTTACTGAATACACACTTTATATGCCGAATGGTTTGAATGATGTTATCCAATTGGGGCACATATCGCATATCATTTAAGTAGTCTTCCAATCAGTATTCATTGCTGTTATGCTCTTATTTGTATTAAAATATAATTGTAATAAAAATAATCGATTACAAACACTATGAAGACATTATTAAAGGGTATTTGTAAGGATTGCTGGTTGAAGCATTTATTCTCTTTTCTCGTTTTCTCGCTTTCAACAAACAAGTATATTGTTTGATTGCCTGACTGTCTGCATATTTCTCTATCTGTATGCGTGTGTGTATCTGTGTGTGTGTGTGTAGCTAGCTTTGGTTGTGCACGTGCGCGTGTGTGCGGCAAATTAATTAAACTTTTAATTGACAAGCGATTTGTTGGGTCATTTTCACACCGCATGTCGCTTTCTGGCATGCTCCACTCTCTCTCTCTCTCTCTCTCTCTCTCTCTCTCTCTCTCTCTCTCTCTCTCTCTCTCTCTCTCTCTCTCTCTCTCTCTCTCTCTCTCTCTCTCGATTTTTGATCATTACCAAAGCATGTTTGAAAATTAATTTTACAATTATTGATGATAATATTCACAATTTAGATATTATTTAGAATATCAATTAAATTTATTAGATGATTTTCATTTTGATGTTGTTTGTTAATTATTAAAATCACCTATAATTCTATATTTAAATTAAGTGGTTTTTAATGGGACCCATAAGAAATAATAATGTTCAACTACGAACGGACAAATTTTGCTTTAAAAACCATTTAGAGAAAAGTGATTTCCTTTAAAATTGTTTCTGCTTTTACAAAGTTAATTTAGTAGAAAATATTGAGTTTAGTTTACCACATTTTCAAATAAAACAAAAGAAAAAAACGATAAAAACTCATATGTGTCTGGGATTAACTATGTTTTTTCTTTCGTGATCTGCAAGTCTAAAAATGCACACAAGAAAAAGTAGCCAACTTAAGATATCTTAATCCTTTGGTAGTGTAGCTGGGTCAAATTAATCCAAACCACTTTTAAACTAAAGCTAAAAGCTTAACTGCCCTTTGCTGGTGGTATATGTGAGCGACTTGCGGAAATTTGTGTCTGTCGGTGTGCATTATTCGCCTAGGCAACCTGCAAAATGCCTGATAATGGATTATTCCAAGTCATAAATGTAAATGCGGACCAGGACTCATATACCTTCGCCCTCGTCCCCTCACCAAACACCCAGCCAGACAACCAACTAAAGCAGCCAGTCTAGCTACGGCAATGCGACGACGCCATTTTGTTGCAACAGTGGAAACAGTTAAGAAAAGAAAAAAAAAAAATGAATCGAGGAGTGCGGAAAGCGGGACGAAACAACGGCAGGTTTTTATGGCCATGGTAAAGTCGCAACAAGGCAACAACGGCAACTGCAGTCAACAAAGAAGCGTAAATTATTTTAGATTTACATTTCTGCATTTCATTTGCTCAGTGCGTCCACTTGGCCACCACGCCCACACCCACACCTTAACCCCTACGCCCCTCATCTACTCTGGGCCAGTGTGCGAGCGTTGTGTCTGCTGTTTGCCACCGGAGGCGTTAAGCAAGACGGCGTCGGCACATAATTTATGCAATTTTTATGATTATTCATTATGAGTGCGGATACGTCCTCAGTGCACCATGGGTGCAGCAGCTCAATTTGAGTGAAAAAAGTATGCCAAATCTAAATTACATATTTCTGGTGATTTAGATTTATAAAACTGATCTGCATCTGCATTTATTCATCCTTCGATCAAATACATTGCGGAAAAAATTCTAATACCCCATTCAAGGGTATTAAAAATATAGCCTGTTTTTTACTCGTACGATATTTAAGTTAAGACCACTGTTCTAACTGTTTTTGTTTTATGCTGTCATGTCTTGCACCGCATTTGTTTCATATTTTACGCATTTTTTTCCTTGGCCAAACGGAAATGCAACAAACCGTTTGCAGGCCACTCGCATTTTGTTGTTTCTTTCGTTTTCATTTTCTCAGCCGGAGCAGTGAGCAGACCCACAACCACCCACAATCACCCACAGAGCGAGCACAGCAAACGTTGGTCATATATTTTTCAAGTAATTAGCATTAATTTTGCCAACTGATAATCCCCGCGGCTTATGGCTACCATTGCATTATGAGTCTCCGGTCTCCGTTTTGTTGATTCTCCTTCTGTTTGCAGTGCCCTTTCTGTTGCCATTGCCACGTGTTGGCCATGTGGGCGACTGCAAACGGAGCCTGGACTGGCTGGCTATATTGGTGCTGGGCTTTATCGCTTGGCATTTGCAAGTTGTTGATTGCGTTATGGCTAAAGTTAATAAAGTCATTTGCATCTTGCATTAAGTGGCTCAGTTGCTTTCTCGTTAACTGTGTGTGGCAAATTGTGTGTTGCCCCCGGCGAGCCAAAGACTTGCCTCTACTGAAAATTAAAGTCTGAATAAGCCTTTATAATTAGCTTACGAACATGTGGCATGTGGCATGTGGCATGTGGCATGATTACAGTATGTGGGTCACACTGATAACTTGGCTAATGCACACTCATATTTTGTGTGCTAACATTAATGCCAAGGCAAAGCGACAAAAAATTAATAACTCAACTTGAACAGCAGAAAATATATACATATAAAAAAATATATAGGAAAAAATAAAAAATAAAATGAACTTAATGCCATAAAGCGATTTTTGCCGAACCAGCAGTTGGCAACCCCAGTTCGAATGATTTTTGCGGGAAAAATTAAATATACGTGTAACGGTGCAGAGCAAAGGAGACTGTTCGAGTAAAACGTCAATCTAATTGAAATTCTAGACAAAATCTTCCGCAAATTACCTCCATTGACAAAAATCTCTAATCCCACGAAGCGAAACCTGACGACAAACTCGCAAACCACCCCAAAACCGTTCTGGAGGAGCATCCTGGCATCGACTCTTCCTCGATAAGTTATTGTTTGAAAATTGTCGTGGAGGGAAACATACTTGAAATGAAGCGCAAAGCTGGCAAAGCAAAGGCACAAGGGAAGCGGAAGTGCAGCAGAAGCGTTGCTTGCACTCTACAAATATACACATGTTTGTATGCGTGTTTGTGTGTGTGTGTGTGTGTGTGACAAGTGGGATGCAGGTGGGGATGCTGCTGACGACGTCTTCATATGGCAGGCGGGCAAGCCAAAAAAAAATAGGTAAATACTTTGCGGTTGCCTTCTGCTTCTGCTTCTGCTTCTCCGTTTTCTTTTCTACTTTTTCGCTTTTTTTTTCGTCTTTGTCGCCATTACGCTGAGTAGATTGGCCGCAGCCACGCCCCCTTGGGCAGCCCCTTGGGGCACTGACTGCATTTTTCATAGCTGCAACTCTGGCTGCTTTAGCGATTTAATTTAATCAACTGAAAGCGCATTTGCAGCTTTCCTAGCCGCATATACACAAAGGCACTTGCACACAGATACACACACATTCATATTTATATACATATGTACATACAAATACACTCTCTCACACACACATTCAAAAACACACACACACACACACACACACACATGAGACCTGCATTTTTATTCTCTTTGCTGCTGCTGAGTTTCGAATGTCGTCGTTTTGGGGCAACACTGTCATTCAACCCAGTGTCACCCACTGCGGATTGTTGCAGCTTACCCGCCTCGTGCCACACGCCTCTCCCTGCCTCCATTTGCTTTAGCTGCTCATTTCCAGTGTCGCCTCCTTGGCTGCCTATTTAATATCTCTTCATTTTGCTCTGCAAGACACTGGTTGTTTCGGTGTCACTTCTGATTTTAACATTACATTTGCCTTTTATCCGCACAACTCGCTCTATAAGACTTAAGCTGAATTATGGTAAGTGTAGTTCAAAGTTGATTAAACCAAGTCCTTACACATAAAGCAATTTTAATTATGGGATAACTCACAAGGGCATAAGCGAACCAGAAGCAGCACTTCACGAGTTGCTGAACATTAAATACAATTACACTTATATGAGTAAAACTTGTCACACACAACAAGCATTTTCGATAGGTACTTAAATCGATTCAAATTGTTGACAAATAAATATAATAAATATCCTCTGAAAAATAAATAAATGTTGCATATTTTTGTAAGCATTGGGAATCTAATCCAATAACAACACTGTGAAATCTCTTAATTTGGTACACTGGAAATATTAATGTAGCTTTTATTTATATTTAGTTTAAGGTATTTTTATTAACTAAAATTTAGTATAAAATGTGCACTGGTTTCATACATGAAGTGAAAGGGATACTTATAGAATATGTCTCTGTTGTATGGTGTATATATGAAAGTGGTTCAATTACAGAGGGGATGTTATCAAGGCCAAACCTATTATTAACAGTCCGCTTAGATCGGAAAATTGTATAGATCTAGAGCTAAATTCCCTTTGTCTACAGATAGGTACTCGCTTAGCAAGAACTTAACAATCTGCTTACAAATCCCTCAACAAAAGTGGCACTCAAAAGCAACTCGGGGTCTCCACAGAGTTTGCCGGGAGCTTAATCAACGTACAGCAGATGGCAACAGCAGCGAGGCATGAATGTAAAATAGCGGGAAACACACGATGCTCAGATTTACGCTTCACTTCGCTCTGCAGGGAGCAGGAGCAGGGATTGGAGCAGGGATTGGAGCTCGCCCCTTTCGACCAAGCCAAGCATACCAACTCCAAGATGGCAGTTTTGAGAATGCTAGTAATGAGAAAAATCTAAAGGTAACACTTAAAAAAGCTCTCTTCACGCATGGGGACTAACTAAAAAGTGGGCTACAATTCTTCGCATAAAAGTTTGCCCACGGCTACCATCCAACTACCACTGGTGGATGGTGGCATAATGAGGGTAGACCCAGAAACTGGTGTTCCGCACCATCTCTATTGTATCCCTCTGGGCTTATAATATATGTGTGGTTCTGTTGCTGTTGCTGCTGTTGCTGTTGCCATTGCCATGACCGTTGATGTAGCTGATGTTGTTGCTTTAAATTCTCTCATATATGGTATGTATAATTCTTATTTGTAACCGCGCGTGAAATTTACACGCATTTTGAAGTCTAATTTGACATTAATTCAATACCCTCAGGATAGTACGCATTACACTGCGGTTCCCAGAGTCTCTATGTGGGTATAAATATGTGTTTATAAATGTGTGTGTGCTGTGTGTTTGTGTGTGTGCAAGCAAAGTGGTTGGTTAACTCAGAGAATTATTTTCTCCCATGCGAATATGGCAGCGTGTTTAAGTTTTCGTTGCCCGTAGTTTATATATTTTACAGTAGTTATTATACTGTGTACCCTGTTTAAAAAGTTGTAATAAAAGTGTTCTTGTACATTCATTTAAAAATAATTGATTTCTGCACTAGTAAGAGTAGCCTTACTTTAATTTTCTTAAGTTGAATTGAATTGGATTGAGTAAAAAAATAAAGAATAATTATCCTTTACATGCTGGCTGACATACTTGTAGTAACAGCAATAAGTGTTTAAGTGATTTTTACCAAACTGTCGTAAAACTTATTTCAAAATTTAATTTAGTAAAGGTCATACGATATTCTTTTAAGCTCATTGCTATGCAGGGCAGCAAACCAAACAAAAAGCCAACCACCAATTAAACTTGTTTCGTTTGCCTCCAGATTTCAAATTAACTTTTATGGCAAATCTATATTTTCTTTTTTTTTGGGAACCATTCAGCTGGCATAACTATAATCAAATTTATTTAGAAACTTGAAACTCGACCAAGTTCTAGCCAATTTTGGCCAAATATACAAGCCAAACTGGCAAGAATACAACGAACCGAAACGACAGGAGTTCAAGCAGTGAAGATGACTCTGGTCAAAGGCAAATACCGCTGATTGTGACAATCAGCGTGACAATAAAATTGGCGCACAGTTGCAGAGGATTGGGAACCGGAGCTCGGGATTTGAGCTGGAGATTGAGCTGGGGATATATGGGAGATAAACGCTGGCAACAGCTGCTAGCTTTAGCAATCAGCCAGCCAGGCAGGCAGGCAGGCAGGCAGGCAGGCAAGCAGGCAGTCAGCTTTAAACTTTGGCAATTTCCATGCCAACAAAATGCGACGAAAGAATTTTAAAATTCCGACATGTCAATGACAAACTGTGGAGGCGCTGAAGGGGGCGGAGCAGCCAAAATGACAGGCTTCTGACACGCACAGACCAACTGTCACACCCCCTGCAAATGTGTGTGGGTGTGGATGTGTGTGTGTGCGAATGTGTGCGTATGCGATTGTGGCTAACCCTTGCAATGCGAATTTTATAAAATTGTCATGGCATACACAAAACCAAAAGCAAGCCAAAAGAAGCACAAAACAAAGCAAAGCTAAAGGAAAGCAATGATGATGGCTTTCTTCTTGTCCCTTTTTATATTTTTGCTCTTCCAGTTGCCTGAAGGCATTGTTGTTGTTGTTATTGCAGCTGTAACATTATCTAAGCTAACAAATTGTCAACACGTACAAATGCGTTCACTCAAACGTAAACGGGGTAATAACCATTTTTCGTAATAATTTTATGTCATAACAAATCTAGGTTATACTCGTACGTATAAGCGTTTTTCCTACGCTGCTGCCTCACCTTCCTAGAGTTGCCCCTCCTACCCGCCGCCTCTCCACCTTCCCCTTATGGGTGCCCAGCTGTGCCTCAAATAAAAAGGGGAAATCATGTCCAGCAACAGAGTGAGATATTTCTACTAATATAAGCAGAGTTGACTCGATCATTTCAAAGGATGCAGGGTATCTGCAATTTTCTATCACAACTTTAAGTATCAGTGGTGTCATAGAGAATTACCAGCTTGTAGAAATATGAAATTCAGCTGGAAATGTATCTAATTACTCTAGCAAGTTCCGCACTCTGCAGCATTTGCCCATTCAGGTTCTCCATTCCAAAAGATTTTCCACGCAGGCGAACAATTCTAGTTTGTTGCAAGCCACGTGTTCTTTTCATTGGCTAAATTTGCTGGCTTCCTGCAGGCTGTTGATGTTGTCACTTCGTTTCTTTATATAATACCCTGTACCCCGTAAGTGGGGAATTTTGTAATTTATGTAATACTTAAATTAAGATAAGAATAATTAATTCAATTTTATTTATAATTACTGGAACCTTATACAATCAAAGTCTTATGCACACAATGTTCACAAATGATTACAGGGTGTCTGGAAATTATGCACTCTTTACTCAAGCATTCTTATATATTATTATAATTTTTTTCGTTTGCACAAAAGGCGAAAAATACAACAGCAACACTTCATCGCCAAAAGGGCCAGGCTACTGCCAGCCAGCCAGCCAGTCCAAGTATTGAAGCAAAAGTCCTGTCTTGTTGCTTCTGCCTTTCCGCATTCCCGTCCCCACCCGTCAGAGTCATGCAACGCATAACGCGCCGTTCAACTTAAGAAATAAACTAAACTTGTCACGTAAGCAAAGTTTATGACCAAAAAGCAAAAAGAGAGACGACGACCGACCAGAGATGCCAACGATTTCGCCAGCAGTTGCACAGCAGTGGGAACATCTCGTTGGACACGCGCCATGCCACCAAATCATCTGCAGAGCCAGCCCATCCCCCTTCCCCCACCCAACTGTCCCCGTAGCTGTCCCCTGCTGCCAGCCGTAACATTGAAGCAATTGCACGCTTTGACTGCGTTTAACTTTTAGCTGGCTGGATGACTGCAGTCGGGGTGCGGGTGGCAGGCAGGCGGGCATCAGCAGTGATGGGGCGTGGCAATGCCACTGATTGACCAAATGATAGACAGGCAACACAGTCGACGCTGCTGCAGCTGCAAAGTTCCAGAGTACGTAGTGCTCACATCTTGCAGTTTCTTCAATTTTATTGCAACTTTCTTTTGCCCATTTAGCACGTCTGTGCATTTTTTGATTCATGCCACTCATTTCCACCAGCCTGACAGCCTGTTAAAAATGCGTGCAGCTTGTAAACTTCAATATTGCTGAGCAATTCACCAGAAATAAGGTCAATATATTGTGCCAATTATTGTCGGACTCGCTGCAATTAGCGGACAATCCAAGAGCATTGTCTGCGAACATTTCATTATTTCGCAATTGAAAGCTGCTGTGAAATAATCCGATTAAACGAGAGTTGGCTAGTGCGGGCTCTCTATTTTGTATATTTTCCGGGAATAAAATTGTCTCTTGCAATCTTGATTTTATATCGCCTCAAACTCTATATGATTTCCCATGGCCAGCGATTTTGAAAATTTCACAACACTTTCGCTCGTTAGCATCGAGGACAATTCAGTTGGGACTTGGAGCTGCTACCAGCGGCCCCTCATCTCATTAGTGCTCGCGAATTTGTCAATGCAAATTCCGAATGCGACGCCTAATTGGATTTTTGATAAGTGCCATGTCAGGACAGGTTCGACAGGGGTCACACAACAAGGCGACAAGTTTGCCAAGTTGTGCATTCATAAATGTAAATTTCAAACATTGCAAATTAATTGCGAAATCATCGCAAAATTTGTGCTAAAGCATGCAGTTAACCAAAGTAGTTGCACTAATTAAACGCTAATTCAATTACGACTGATTGGCAGGCTGTTCAGTTGGACGTTGAGTTCCCCGTTGGGAGGATCACTCCCAAGTGTATGTTTGGTTGTGCCACATATATGTGTGTATTTGTCATTTCACACGTGTCAAAGAGAGATTCGCTGGTAGGCCATTAGTTGACGGCAACCTGCCCCAGAGATTTTGGTCCTTCAATGGATTTTAATCGAAACTCGCGTCGTCAAAGGTTAACAGCACAAATTGAAATAAATAATTGAGTAGAGCATTTATGCAATGTGCTTGCTTTTGTCTCGCTTGCCTTGATGATTTCCAAAATTTTGCAGGACTCAAATTGTGCAATCTTTTCCAGTTACTGAAGAAATATTTACTCACCAGCACACGTCGCTATTTGACTTGTGAACACAATGCGGCAAGCATAAGTTGCAAGGGTGATGCATAAGGGCAGCTGGAAAAAATAAATATTTTCGCCTGATTATATTTGCCCAGCGTTATACATATTAGCTTAACAATCAGCCACGTGTGTTTGCCCGTACGCAGCTGTTCTTGGATTGGGTAAAAGTATTGACAATCGAGAAATCAGTTTCAGATCTATCATTCCATAATTTTTATTTAGAATTTGTTTTTTATGCCTATTCGTAACCAAAATATATATCTAAATTATTTATTAGAATCAGTTTTATTAAGATTATTGTCCTCTGGTGCCGATACTTTCCCCTCGGCGTATGCTGGAGTGTGCTTGAACTCATAGTTCTCATCGATACCCACAAAATAGGTCGGTAGTTCGCCACGACCCTTGACATAGGTCATGCCACGGTAGTCACATTGTATTCCGTATTTGTCCAGTATTAAGGCACTCTCCTCGGTTAGGTGTATCTTTCCGGCAGTTCCTGTATAATTCATGCGTGATGCCATATTCACAGGGTTCCCCCAGATATCATAGTGCACCTGGGAGGCACCGACAACGCCGGCCATTACCTCGCCACTGGATATGCCAATGGTCAGTTCACCAACAGACAATTGACGATCGGTGGGAAAGCTGTCATAGACATTGTTGCACACCCACACTGTTCGCATTAGATCCAATGCAAAAGCAGTTAGCACAAAGACCACTTCTTCATTCTGCACAATTGCTTCGTCATTCAACTTGTTTTCTTTACTGAGATGAGAAAGGCGTTGGCTCCGATAAGCTGCAATAATTGAATAATTGACAAAATAGTTCGATGTTATTATTAAAGATGATCACTTACCCTTATAGGTACATTCATAAGAGCTCTGCAGCTCGTACAGAGAACTGGAGAAACGTGGGTCCAGTCCACAGGCTGCCATATAAGTACAGCCCACAATTTTGATCTTCTCCACTGAGAAGCCATTCCTATAATGGGACAACTACAGCAAAAGTGAAGCTTTAACTCATTACAAATGTACAGCATACGAAAAAATTTATAAATTTCTCTTACGACTTGATCAAATTCGCAAATGATCTCGTTGAGAATACGCAAATTGGGCAAATCCATTTGAATCTTTTGAAGGGAGGCGAACATAATGGATATCATTTTGTAGTTTTCATGGTAAAGCTCGTTTTTGGCCAGCGATGTCAGATAGACATTGACTGTAAACAATAATTAAATTGCAATTAGAATTTGAGAAAATTAGAGAATTCAACACAATCATACCGACATGGGATGGCAATATGTTTTTCAGTAAAATAGTTATCGATTTATTGGTAATGTGCGCAGCCTGTTGTTTTCTTATCAGCTCCATTTTCCAGCTAGATAAAGTGATAACATATATTTTGATGGTGGCAAATGAAGTTACTCAGCTACTCACTTAAAGTTTACCCTGTTGTTGAACTCCGCCTGTCGCTGCATGAAATATAAGCTTATCAACGTAATTGCTAGAATCAAGCTGTGCGCGTATTCTGATTGAAAGTATGGATTCGTTGTGCTGCTATGATGAATAATGTACTCAAATTGAAAAAGCATAAGGAGCAAATACGTTGCCACTTCCAGTACGCTAACTATGATCTTTACCATCCAGGGTATACGTGCGAATAGCATACTAATGCCCAATATTAAGCATACCATGTCTGTGAGTACCCAGGGCTGAAAGCAGAGACGTGGATCTGATTCATAACGATACAGCTTGCTCTCAATATGCTCCAACTCGAACATCTTAATATCACAGTCCATCTAGGCAATGATATTTGAAATACACGTTTTCTCAATTAATACCCTTACCAGCACCAGAGCTATCACACAGTAATACGATATTATAGTGAGCATGTACATAACCATTCGTATGATGAGATTCCGCTCAATGAAGTCCGCAATGCGAAATATCCAACAACTAAAGCTGGAAAATTTGTGAGTAGGCACTTTACTGTATCGCCAATGACAGACTTTCTTGTACCAAGTTATGAACAGCTGTAGGGTCATCATAATTATAAAACTGGCGACCACAAAATAGTGATTGGATTCATGGCCAGAATTTGATATCATCTGTATGTAGATTAAACTGATGCCAACACACCATGATAGCAGTACGCTGTACCTTAACAAATAATCTGGCTGCCGCATATATTTATACTCGAGACGAGGATCGAAAAAGTGAAGTAAGAAAAATCCGAACAATGGACGATCATAGTTAGTTTGTTTCTTTTTAAAAAACCCAAGAAGATTCTTAATGCTGTGGATGAGACAACGTTAAGTCAACATACTTTAGTCAATTTACATTGGGACACACTGAAATGGACCAGTCGGCAGATTCGCAAGCTCTTTGCGCAGCTCTAGGACAATTCCATTGTGCGAGTCATTAATGGAGTTTCCATCGAAACAAATGGACTCCTTACTTGAGAAGTCATGGTCAACTATGTAAATATCGATGCCAGCAATGAGATACGTTCGAATTCTGTTACTTTGCAGGTAGGGATCATCGCGGGCCTCCTGTGTGCCGGGTAGAATCTCGTACGAGTGGTTGATCATCATGTCAAGCGTCCTTTGACTGATATGAATGTGTCCTGGCAAGCCAGTTGATTCCAATATATTCGCAATGTCAACATCATTTCCTATCATACAAGTCAAAGGTATAAGTTTAAATTGAAATTAATATCATATGGACAGTACCCCAAATGTCAAACTGCAGTTTTGCTATGCCTATCGCGCCGGCCAGTATGGAGCCAGAGTGTACACCAATACGCATATCAATGTTCAGATTTCTGTGCTTTCTAAAAGTGGCAGATGAGATTAAGAAAGCGCACTCTTTAGAGTTTTGTGAAGTACTAACTGAACTTCCCGAATGTTTGCAATCATGCAGTGTCCCAGTTCGACACAACATTTGGCATGATCCGGATTAGGTCGTGTTAGGCCTGACACACAATAGTAGCAGTCACCTAAGAACTTGATGCGTTGCACATTGAAGTGTCCGGCTGCAACATCAAATCTGCCATATAAATCATGCAGCAGCGTGACAAGTTCATTTACTGTCAGAGTTGTGGTTAGATGGGTATAGTTGACAACATCTGCGTACAGGATTGTGACATCGGTATGACTTTCAATAGCCATAATATGCTGGCTCATTTGCTGGATGGACTTTCGATTTCGTTTGCCAGCTAAGGCGATGCGGTTGCGAATGTCCGCTTGGAAGGGCCGTGCTATTTGAGGTGGAAGAATGCTGTCCAGCAAGAGTTTCTCCCGCTTACGTGCACTGCGCAGTGAAACATCCTCCATCACATATTGATGGCGATCAAGGAACGAGGAGCGCAAAATTATATCGCTTATCCCACGATAGAAAATTCCCATAATATTGAGGCACAAATAATGGAGCACATTCGTAGCATCGAAGAATTCCACGATGGGAGTCCTGGTAGATGTAAAATAAAACCTATAAAGGGTGTAGATTATCGATACCGAACATCCAAGTATAATCGGCCATTTGAGAAAGGGAACGGGGAGAAATAAATATATCATTAGAAGAACGTATGTATCGTAGAATGTGCCGATATTCCAGTCGTTGAAATAAAAATGATACAAATGAAGTATTAGATCTGCGACAGTATTCTGTCAATTCGCCAATTCTTATTAATATCTAGTTTGATACGAACCCACCACAACCATCAGAAAAACGACAACCAATGATGTGACCAGCATTATCCAACTATGTTTCTCAACAAACTCATCGTTAAAGTTTGTACTCAGCACCAGAATCGTGAGTGTCGCATTGATCAGATACAAGAAAACATCGAAGTAAATTATTTCACAATACTGGAAATGCAGACAAAATAATGACCAGTTAGTTTACCACAGTGATTTAGTATATATGCCCACGTCACATGTCCACAACAGCAGGATACAGTGAAGCGCAGTCAGAGCAGTATGCAGGAAGATAAACACACCGGTCGAGCTGCAGCGGAGCCGTCTCTCGTACGAACCATATTCTTCTTCCACACCCAACTGAAGGCATTTTTTCTAATAGATGTGTGTGGTGGTGCAGTGGTGATTAGTCATTAGGATGGACTAGGAGTGCAACCCTACCTTTAGGTAGCCTCGCTCCCAGGCGATCCCTTTGCTGAAATCGAATGTGCAAACCATTTCACTATAACAAAAAATATATATGTATGCTCCATACAAGCAAGGAGTGTGTGATATGAAAATTAGTTTATTATATGTATATAAGTTATTATATGTATATAGTTATGAGTAATATTTATTGTATTGTAATGCTCGATGCTGCTGATAATATTGATATTCTACTCATATCGCTACACGAAATTATATATGCAAATATAGCTAGCGATACGGAAAGAGTTCATAAAAAGAAGAATGTTCAACGACTTGCCAAGACAAAATGTAATTGTAATTTACTTAAGCTACAGTTGTCATCACGACCTGCAATTACAGAAACATTTATCGCGAGGTTTACGAAAATTGTATCTAGACTTAAGGCAGAATGTCGAACTGGGAGTCTGGATGAATGGCGAGATATACGTTTTGTATAATTAAAATCTAATTTGTGCTAATTTAACGCGTTTGTCTCGCATTACACAACGAGCACAACGCCCAGCACTCCTGCCACGCCCACAGGCCAACAAGACTGATATTGTCGCCCTAAACAAACGTTTTTTGTTGCAAGCCAGCAAGGTGTATATGTATACATAACTGTGTTTATATATATATATATATATATATATATATATATGTCTGTATGCATATACTAATTAAGACACAGCAGAAGTATAGATTGAGGGAGAATAGGCCACCTCCTGACTATGAAAACTAATTGAAACGCTTAGGCGAAAGTTGGGAGCGACAAGCACTTAATGCATTTAATATAAGTCGAAGTGTTGCCTTACCGTTGAGTGTGGCGGAAGCCAAGAAAGAACGACGGCAGAGAGAAGCAATTTAAATCTCACTAATTACTTGGGCGACAAATTACGCAGCAAGACAGCACACACACATACACACACACCCATACACACACACACACACATTAACACACTCACGCACATACATACATACACACTCGAGGAGAGCTGGGGCACTTATACAGATTTTTGCACTTAAAAACAATGAACAGGTGTCGGACTCAGCCACTCGTCGTCACCCATCCGACTAGCGTTCATCCAGCGCATCTCAGAGTTGTTAGAGTCGTCCTCTATTTTGAAAAATTAAGTGTCATTTGGTTGTCTCATGGGCTCATTGTTTTCAACGCGTCCACCCTCCATCCCTCCACCCTTCCCCCCGCCAACGTGCCCAGACGCTACCTAGACATCTTCTAGGCAGCTGTGCTTATTTTGTTGTTGTTATTCTTCCTTCGCGCCTGGGGCTCAGCTCATCGGCTTGCTACTGCCTTGGGTGCCGCATGTTTAATTCAACTTCTGGCCCAGTTTTACCACCCGCCTCCGCTGCCAGTAGCCACTGCTATCGACAATGAGATAGTTAAGCGTAATTACCAAGGTGGCAATTGAGCGAGATAGTTGGTGGGAGTGGGTAGATGAATCTGTGGATCTCAGGCATTAATTATTATTTGTACGTTTATTTATTATCCATGGAAAAGGTGTACAAATTGGGCTTTGATAATCAGACCTAAATTCTAAATGCATGAACTGAAACACTAAATAAAAACAATAGCAGAATTTAAGTAAAGCTTAAGTGCAGCAATGAATAAGGCAATATTAAATGAAAATGAAAAGGATTTTTTCTCTCCATTTTTAATGTTAGAAAAGCCACATTTTATATTTATTAAATATGTACATTTTGGCTGATAAAAACCATTTTAGCAAATTATAATTAAAATGTCATTAGAGTTGTGGGAGACAGTTAATTACAGCTGGCCAAAATTAATTGCTGCTCCATATTCAGAATAGAATTTATACAATAATATTAAGCATTCATAACGTATGTTCATACAAACAATTATAAAAATATGGAATAATTAAATTTTCACCCATCAATCGCACTGTGCTCAAATCAGTATTCGTTTCTGTTTCGTCTGAATTGTTGATTAGTGAAAATGACACGAAAGTTATTTTCGTAGAAGAAACATTGTAACTGAACTGTGCGAATTGTTTTCAATGTCCATGAGAACTATTTACTTATTTATGCAACTAGATTTTCTGGCTTACTTTTATAAAACGACTCATTTATGTTCCAATTACAGGGTTCAACTTGTGCAACTCTGTTAGTATCTGGATTTGTTTAATAACCAATCCATATTTATTATTTAAAGAGTTCTCTTCAAAAGCTCGGAATTGACTTGAACAACGAGTTGCGATTCTCCATTCACTTATGTTATTGTACCAATTATTGTTTTTACTGCATAAAAAATAATAAAGGACAAGCCTCTGAGTAACTGCCGAAATGAATTAAAAACATGCGCCATCTGCAATGTGTTACGAGGCGCAGAACAATTGCAGTTTCTTGCAATATTTTTTCGTATTTTACCCACTTGGCTTAAGCCAAGGCAACAAAAGTGTTCCACAAGAGAGTTTGCTCGACGACCAAATACCCGATCAAAATGTAAATAAGTCGAATATAACCAAAGACTCAAAAACCATAGAATTTTATTTGAAAATTACTTCTTAATAATAACCCATATGCATTTGATTTCAGCCATAAAATATCTCAATTTTTTATGGCTTTTTCTTGAGTAGCTGATGTACTTATAAATGTGGTAACGTTTGCTCTGCTCCGGAAATGTATTACAAATGCTATGACGAAATATCCACACCCTGTGTGTGAGCGTATAAATAACAGCAATAATCTTGGATTACGTGCGGAAATTACTTAAAAAGATTTTCAATTGTTCTCTGGCAGAGCGTAGTCATACATTTGAGTGTGTGTGAAAGAAAGAGGAGCTCGTTTAATTGTTTTTCATTGGTTGGCAAACGGGTAACGGCTGCTGTTTATTTTCTGCAGCAAAAGTTGCCCGGCTCCAAGCTGCAAGCTGCTGGCCATGTGGCTGTTGCCATGGTCTGATACCGAGCAAGTGCCAAGCATGCAGTTCCACAGTTAAAATAATGAACTTTTGTAGTGACAACTACAAATTTATGGCCAACTCCAGCTGGTCGGTCAGAGTCCGTGTATCATGCCTTGTTTTATTGCGCTTGCAGATCATGAGTAAAAATTATAACAAATCAGAGTATTCGGGATAAACATGTTTATCTTTCTAAAAGAAGATTTCTTTAATTAAGGTAGGAACATTGGAAGACAGTTTTGAATACGAAGATATCAAAAGTTTCGTTTTGTATAGCATTTTCCACGTGAACAGTTTTTGTGGCAAATTAATAATGTTCTCTCCATAGATTTGTTTGTATTCATAAAATCTGCGGTTGCTGTTTCAATCTCTGCAGTATCTTTCTCACTCGCACGCACTTAAAGCATTGCTAACTCTGTTTATAAACTGTTTTAATTATGCAATAAAATCCACGAAAATTACAAAATAAATCCATGGAAAAAATACTTAAAAAATGCTGGAGCAAACTGTGCACAACATGATGAATTGAAAAAAAAAAAATACAAAATACGAAGAAAAAAATGCAAACATCAACAGAATTTGCTGCTTAGCGGGCGAGTTTGAAGAACGCCAACTCATTTTAGCCAAGTTAAGCTGTATTCATTATATCTAAACTATGTTTTTTATTTGCGCAACTTGTTGTTGTAGCTGTTGTTCTGCAAACTGGGCGGAAATGTTAATATTGCAAATGTTCTTGTTGCTGGAGGGATTACTGTAGCTTTCCCTGCTGTTCATGTTGTCGTTGTTGGCTCGCAGTTTGGTATTATAGAACATTTATTGATGCTTGGACAGGCACAATAACAACGAGCAGCAGCAGCAACAGCAGCAACAGCAGCGTCGTGATGGGCGATACACATAGCTGGGATTTACATGGGGATTAATAAGCAATGACGACGACGACGCTGCATTTTATAATAAAATAGGAGACCTAGCAAGAGGGAGCAACCCAAATGTCAAACCTCAGCCAGACGCTCGAGTTGAGGATGCTGCCGACCACTTGCAACTTTATTAACTACGCTTATACCTTTTTAATGCCACTGGGCTGACGGGGCAGACTGCCTGGTTGGCTGGTTGGCTGGTTGGCAAGGGAGCTCTGTTTTGAGCCTGCCAACTGCAGTTCACTGCGTTGGCTTATTAGTTTATTTTTTGTTTACTCTGATACAGCAGGTAAAGGAGTATATTGGTTCTGTTCTACGAACATCATGCTATCTGTCCGTTCTTATGAATGCCCCTCTTTTCGGGTCACCTCAGACGAATTGTTAAATTAAATTGTTGCCAAGTTGAGGAATCGATAAAATTGATAAAGGCAAATCGATACAATCATAAATCTTCCAAAATATGTAAACTGGTGTCAATAAACGTGAAAGGTAGATTTGAGCTCCTTCAAAGATTGGCAGTTTTGTCAAAGTTGCGGCTATGCACAGTTCTGACCCATCCCTAAAACCAATTTATGAGGTTATAATTTGAGCATGCATGTCGAGCTGCAAAAGCGATTTTTACTTTGAATGCAGTATTTATGTAGAAGTCAAACCAAAAATCGGGTAATTTTAAGAAACTTATGGCAGTGGAAGAAATATTCGACCTACCAGTTTGACAGTTTTATCTTGTATTTCAAGTGGCAATCGTATTCCAACTTTAAATGCAGTACTTATGGTGAAGTCAAGCCATGATTAGTTTTGTGAAAGTTATGGTGCTACAAAGATTTCACCCCTCCCAAAATTCACTATTTGAGTGTGTAAAGCTTATATGATTTTCGAGCTTGAGTTCGTGATTTTTCAATGGCCGAGGCACGCACGCTCACAACAGACCCGTACCAACTGAGTATCGGGGTATTCTGCAGTCGGTTACGTCCGCCTGTAGCGCTCTGACTTGTTTCTTTTTTCATATTCTTTCCGTTTCGCGTTGCATTTAAGTTGCCTTGAAATGCAGTCAACGTTCGACTGCACCTCTCGAGCAGCTACAACTCTGAAGTTGTCCCTATACTTGCTGAACCCACTGAGCCCAGCCCCACTTCGCTACCAACCACCGCAGAATTTGTCAGTGGCAGTTTCTGTATGTTTTTGCCTTTAATTTCAGTTGCCGTCGTCGTTTATTATTATTATGTATTTTTCGGTTTCAGTGCCGGGTAGCTCTCTCGATTTATACGGTCGGCGAGTGCTTGCCGCGCTTTATTTAACTTTGGGCAGTTTGATGGCAGGAAATATAATTTTAATGGATTTTGTAATATCCTCGACTACGGCAATGTCGAAAACGATGGCAACAGCAACATCAACATCAGCTACGGCAATGGCAATGGCAGTGGCAAAAACTTCTGAGTTTCTTTGCAAAGCTTTCATTTTCTTATTTCTTTCTCTTTTTCTCTCTTTTTATTCTGAGTATTTTTTTTTTATATCATTTGCGTTGAAAGTTGCGAGCTTTGTGCTATTGACATTTTTTGGCTGAGGTTTTCCACAAAGTGGGTGAATTAATTAAGTTGCCTTTTCGAAATGTGGTCGGGGTGTACTAATTTGCATTTAGTATTTGCATGTGCTTGACAGGCTAAGTAAACTACAAATAAGTAGTTGGTGGGTTCTCGACGATCAGTTAACTTTTATTTTTATTTAAATTCCTTGGGGTATTTTTTTATGCACTTAAAACAAAAAAAAATATTTTTTATTTATTTGTATCTAATATCGATATAAATAAATATCCATCGATATAATTGGTGTGATCACTAGCCCAAAGAGGAAGAATCGCTGCGAATAAAGTGAAGTGAGCAGACGAGGTTTTATTCTATTTTCACAAATATGTAATACAATTTTAATCTAAAACAATAGAACATATTAAAATTGCCACATACTTTTAGCGCAATAGCAAATTGTAACACTTTTTGCTGAGAGTTTATTCTTTTGGATCTAAAGTAATCATTAAATTGTATAAGAATTCAATCTACACCAGCCTATTTAATTTTGAAATCAGTTTGAATTCCAATTTGGATCTTCGATTTTTATAGAAGTGGAAACAGGAATCCGTTATTAGAGAAAACATTTTTAGTGTGGGGTGTCGAAAATCTCAGGATATTCTCTGTCTGGCAATAATACGAATTTTTCTAACCAAATCTGAGCTTTTGGAACGTTGTCTTAAATTGTCCAGACAATTTCTATTAGGAGCCAAGTTGACCCTGACCAGCTCCATCAGCAGTTGAATAAGCACAATTTTTCAACTATTGCTGAGTTGAAGCTGTTGCCATCAAAACGGATACTTGCTCCATAGGAGGAAACTGTTGACAGGCGATGTCAGTGACGATGGCCCGACTGAGACGCTTGTCAATGAACAGTTAATATTTTTGTGATGACGCGCAATATGTCAATGACAGGCAGCTGTGGGAGGGAGGGGCGTCGAGTCGAATGGCCAACACTTGGAATAGAACACAATTTACTCAAAGTTTATAAATTACACGGTTCATTCATGTCAAAGGTTGAAGCTTCGCACTTGCTCCTTTTTGGGTGACACGGCAGATATTTTGTGTGTGCGTATGTGTGAGTGTGTGTGTGTATGTGTATGGGTGTGTGTGTGTGTATTTGTGTGCTTTGCCCACTAATCGTCTCAATTAGGTATGGATTTTTGTGCAGTTTTTCTTTTTATATTCTTGAAAATGTATCAATAAATGCTTTGCGGGCAACGAGAATTCAGATGGGGTCGCTTATAAATTGCCAAAGACCCGCAGCAATTTTCCGGTTTCAATGTCGCCATTGACATTGTCATCGTCTCCACACGGCCCCTCATCTGCCATCTGCCGTCTGCCTTCATTCATCAGAGAAGTTCCCCCAATCCATTTCCCATTCCCCAATCGCAGTTCGAGTGCGCCACACCCGCAGCTTGGTTGCCTTTGATCGTTGGGCGTTTCTGTAGCTCATATTTTTTGCAGTCGATACACAGACGCATTGTCAGCAACCCCCTAACAAAATTCTTGCTACTGTTATATTTTTGCTTTTTTTTTTCAAAACACCCTGTGGGCCTCGGTGGGGAAGACAGAGTGTGTCTCCGTCCCTAGGAGCGTGTATGGGGCTGACGTTGATGATTTTTCATTGCTCGAGTTTTAATTTTACACTTGAGTTGAGTCCGAGCCTCCCCTAAAAGCAACAACAATTGTCCATAAAGCGAATATGTAGGTGGGAGCAATTGAATCTCAACAGAAGAGAGGCTATTCAACGCTAGAACTTAGGTACTTAAACCACCTTTTCATATATTAATGATTATTTTTAAAGCGTACTAAGTTATCTATGTATATCAAAGCTTAGCTTTTTCAGATTACTAATAAATATGCCTAATTTGAAAGATTTGAATCGTGCATTTTTAGTTTCAAATGTTCTGCCTGCTGCTCCCATATGTAACTTTCAAAATACAGCAAATGGTTTATTTTAAGATATTACTTGGAGTTCATTGAACCTTAAAGAGGCTTGTATGCCTTGCAGAAGCCAACTTTAAAGTGGTCCAAAATTATTGCTTCAATCTGCATAGCCTGACCGTTAACCCCTCGCCTTGTTTTTGCATTGGACATTCACTGGCCCGCCTGTGATTTATGGTCACGACGCTCGCTGCTTTGACATCGGCCGACATTTGACAAAAGCTCTGTGAGTGGCCTGAAACACCCAAACTACACCATATCAGCCCTGCCACACCCCCCTTTGTGCTAACTACTGTTGATGCTTGGATGCTCGGTTTGCTGGGTTGCCGGGTTGCTCTCCTGTTGGGCTACCCGCTTGGCTCGCTTGTTTAGCAGGTTGCAGATAATTCATCGCTGACATTGCGTACCAATTTAAGGGTTGACTGATTCGCCCAACTGGTTGGGCATGCCGGGCAGTCAGTCGAGCAGACAGTTTGGCAGCACTGAACCGTCTATTCGCCTCTCTAACTAGGTGCGGCGTCTGGTCTTTTGGACCTGACCGTGGCTGTGGCTGTGCCAGTGGCAGTGGCAGTGGCCCTGAGCTCAGCCACGGCTTGTGGCTGTTGGTTCAGAAAAAAAGGTCAGCCACCAAGTTCCGTTAGCGAACATCACATGTGAAAAATGCGACAAGACGGAAGGAGGCGGAATTTCTTGTAACCCTTTGCTTCGTTTACTATCACTTCCTGACCCTCTCTCTCTATTTTTCTGTCTTGCTGAGTGTGTCTCTCTCCCTCTCTCTTCCCCTTGGCTTGTTAATTAGACATGTGAGTTGGGAACTTTTTGGGCTTTACTCCTGTTGGGTTTGCTGGAGTGACCAACTTTTTAAACACATATTAACGGGGGATTGTCTCTTTCTCTCTCTCACTCTCTCACTTTCACGCTCTCTCCGTCACTCTCTCTCATGTGAGCTGCTCTTAATTGCAGCAATTGAAATTAAGTGTTGCCCTTTTTGTTGTCTCTACAGAGTCCTGGGGTTTAAATGTGAGCTTTGATACGTTTTAAGGCTTTATTAGTTGGGACACAAACGTTTATGACCTCATTGCGGACTGCAGCATATATTGTTTGGCCAGATTGGGACAACTGACCTTCTCTGATAGTTTCGAGAGCAGTAATAGATTTGAATAGTTCACAGGCAGCTGTGTTTTCTGCTTTCTCCCTCCCCTCCCCTAACGACTCTAAAACTTTCCCGATTTTCCAAGTGACCTTATTCGGGCATAAGCATAATGCCACATGGAACTGCAGCCATTTCCTGGTTAAACCAACCAAGGAGCTGTTAATGTAAAACTCAGAGTAAGCAAGGTAGCCAGCCACCTGATGACCCATTGAGTAGAATGCCGAACACTTAGGGCCGGTAATTTAATACGCAACAAGATTGTGGCCGCAACGCTATTCTTAACACTAAGTCCGAGCTAAGCATTATATTAGTTTATTCAACTGCCTGTCATTATATGCAGGAAACAAAGTTTTAAGAAAAGGAAATAAAAGACAGATAGAGAGAGAGAGAGAGAAAGATTAGTAGCTTCTTTTCGAGCAATGCAAAAGTCAAATGCGCTTTGACAGCTTCACTTGGCAAGCATCCCCAAGACGCAGACTTCTAATGTGGGCGTTGGGTCTGGGGTGGAGGGACATTAAAGATTGACACGTGACCGTGCAATGATTTCCAGTTTAACATTGTCACATGCGTTGCTTGCAACCCCCATCCTTACAGAACAGTCCTGCTGTATATGTGACATAAACGAGCATCTCATGAGATGAGACCATTCAGTTGGTCTTCGGTCAGTGGACGTCCTGAACCCGTTTTAGTTTCTGCCTCTTTTTCTTTCGTTGTTATTTTTTGGTTTTGGCAAAACGTGCAAAGCTGCCGTTGATCCCAGTTCCTTGCTTGCTTCTCCTTCTACTTGGCCTTCCTTGCGTTCCTGCTCCATATTCTGGGGCATTTGTTATGTGGCTCGGATTACGCGCTTCACTTAAGTGTGCTCAGTTGCTTCCGTTTCCTTTTGTTCTTACTCGACGACGGGGGGAAGACCTGGATGAAGCCTGAAATCTTGAGGGAAGCAATATGGGGTTCAGCATCGTGCATTGTTGTCTTTTCCTTCGGTGCTTGTGGATTACAGCAGTCATAGTGGCAGCATCAGGAATGTCTTCATTAATGACAAGTTTCATATGTATTCCTCAAGATGGTTGCTGAAAGCTTGCAGTTGAAAATCGATGAAAATTGTGCTCTTATTAATGTTGTAAAGCTTATATATCTAATTTTTGCAAAAACACATTCATTTATATTTTAAAGTGCTGTGCTGTGTAAATTCTTGGCATTACTTCTATTAGATCTATTGTAAAATTTTTCGGAAATCACAGTTTTAAATTCGAGTTTCTTCAGAATACGTTTCAAAAATAAATATTCTGTAAGAAAAACCTGCACAATTTGTTTAGTCACAATTTTAACTCAGTAAATATATTATATATTTTATTAGTGTTATTATTATCTTGCAAAAGATTAATCTTTGCCAAATTTTCTTTCTGTTACAAAAGTTTTATTTTCGCTTGTTTCCTGGTAGACATGCTTTACCTAGTTAAAACTCGGATATCCCGTGCAGATTTTCTTCCCTTACCTTTTGACTGCCGTCAGCCGTCAAATCCCCAAACGCATGCCACTCTAATCATTGACGTCAGGATGCCACACGCCTCGTTAATGCTCCGCTGGCCAGATTCACAAGCGAACGAAATGCTTCACGAGGCCAACAAATCCAGTCAACGTTCAACGTTGGACATGTGCGGCTCATTAAAATGTTGCCGGACGTGGAATAAAAAAAAAAAAAAGTGTGCGAAGCTGGTGAATTGACCGGGTCGAATGCAGGCCTGTTGTTGAGCTTTCCACAACACATGCAACATGCAGGAATTAGGGGGTGGTTGCTTGCAGCGTCAATTTTGGCAGAGAAAGAAAACTAATTTCAGCGCAAATTAGTTTCGCACCTCACAGCGAACTGACAAAGCAATTGAATGGATATGGAATGCCATTGTGTGAATTTATGTGCGTGTGTATGCCGTGTGTGTGTGTGTGTGTGTGTGCACTTAATAACCTGATCGAATCACCAGTACACACAAAAACCCATTGAAAAGCCAAAATCAACAAGGCAGCATCAGCCCTTGGTATGGTTGCAAAAGAGCAAAATCAGTGAATCACAATAATGCCTCAATTTCCGCAGGGCCAGTTTCAACAGCACTCCCCAAACTGTAACCCGTTCAATGATGTGGGCGGGCTGCGACTGGCAATGCTCTGGGCGAGCGGAGCGTAAATCAAAGGAGGTGAAGGTCTTAACGGTCAGAACGTCGCGACGTAATGAAATCGCATTCAATTAAACATAACACCGGTGGATGGAGGCGTCTGCAGGCTGAGGGGAAAGGCACAATCAGGCATGAGCCAGAAGTGAGCTGAACGAACTTGTCCGGCTTGACTGACCAGCTTGGGGGCTGACTTCAAGCCCAGAAACACAACAACAGCAGCCCCGCTCACACACGCAATCTGATCCGTATTGTTGTTGTTGTTTGTGCCTTGCGTGCATTTCTTACATTTCTCGCCAAGCCATGAAACATTTAAGGGAAATGAACGATGCGATTGCCATGAGACACAAAATGACTTTTATTCTCGCACGTTTACTTTCAGTGTGTGCAACGAACAACTTGCACCACCTGCAAACTGGAGTCACACACAGAACACGAAAAAAGAGTGAACAATTTGAAGCGTAGGCAATCAAATTTGTTGGAAAGTCAGTTTCACTGGCTGAGTGACGGCAGTTGGCCGTCTGGAGAGGTGTTGCCGAAAATACTGGGATTTTGTCACTCTTTCTGTTTGAATTGGCAATCTTAACTGGCCGAATGAGTTGGCCGTGGGTCAGTGTTGCAGTTGTGTATAAAGTTATTGATGAATTGGGTTTATTTTGGAACCACAATACTTCCTTTGTCTGAGATTTTGAGTGCTTTCATCTATTAAGATTACAACTGTTAACTTAATGTTGCATCAACTTTGCCTACGCGTTGTTATTTATTTCTTTAGTGTTGACTAAACAGTGTCCATAATATTTAAAAAAGTTTAAGAAAAACCAAATACATTTAAGTTTTCTTTTAAATTTAAAAAGATGCAAAATAATAAATATAAATAATTTAGAAATTTCAAATAAAAAAAAAAATTAATTAACTGATGATTTTCACAACATAAAAAGCTATGAAATCAGCTAGGTTAAAATAATAATTGCATAGAAATAGCTTATTTCAAAAGTCATTAAGTGTTAATTGGACATTTATCCATATTATCCAAATATTTGTTTGATTTATTTGAGAGAAGTTTATAGTTAATTCCAGACAAAATAACAATTACAATTAGATACAATTCTTATGGCATCAGATAAATCACAAAAAAAATAAATCAATATTATGAATATATGATAAATAAATGGTACACGTTTTGTTCTCCGGCTTTTAATTCAAATCTCCATTTAAGAATTTTAAATTTTCAAATTGTTGATAGATATTTTGTATCCGCATAGCTAAGAGCAATTTAAGTTGGCTGCAAAATGTTTTACATTAACAACCAAGGCAAACTGAAATTGCCTTCGCCAAGAAGTGTCTTTGTTATTGTTGTTGTTGCTGTTGTTGTGCAGCTTCTGAGAAATGTAGTTAATGGTGTGAAAGCTAGAGAGATAGCTCCTTGCCGCAACCTCCGCCTGACAGCAAAATATTGTTTGTCGCGTATAGTCTTATGATTTCATTCCCAGGGCCAGATGGGTGTTAAAGTATGCAAAATTTCGTTGGAACGACGCTTTGCGCGAAAAACTCATAAATATTAAAATGGGAAATTTTACGTTTTATTAATTTAACGGTGGCAAAGTAGCTCCAACGGTAGTTTGGCAGCTCCGATCTGCAGCTCTAGGTGCAAATTATGCAGAACAATGTCACAAAATGGCATTGCCTCTGGCTAAAACTGTACTGACGTATTTTCGTACCGGCCACTTGGCTGTGAGCTGGTGAGTTGGTGAGTTAGTGGATGGTCGCAGACTGCTTGGATGTTGCTTAGTTTTTGGCCAAGGATTTGCATAAATTTGCATTTGGCTGCCTTAATTGAAAAGCAGTCCCGTTCCGACAAGTGACATTTTAAAGAGACGCATAAATTATACTTGTACGCGCAGACAGAGCAAAACATCTTTGGTCTTTGGCTCCCTTCAGCAGTTTTAAGATTTACTTGACGCCTGAATGCAACTAAATCATTGGCAAATCTGTTGCCTCAGCAAATCTCTGTCCAAGTGGCAAGTGTGAGACAGAAATCACATAGCTGCAAATCTATAAATAAGTAGTAGCTAAAGAGCCCTCGGCTGGGAAACTGAACAACTGACACTTTGAATTTCCCAATCCCATCGTCCCATGGGACATTTAACTTGGGTCTGTCCCAATACTAATGAGCTGCTGTTGCGCTCCATCCTCCTGCCCGACACGCTCCTCTCTGCGTACAATTTTAGTTGCATCAACCACATCAACACACCATCCTTCGCCCTCTCACCCGAACGTAAGCGATGCCTCTGAGAAATTGCAGTTTTCACACGTGCTTCCCATTAAATGAAACGATTACAACGCGATTTCAACTTTTAAGTGAAATTTATTTGCAACGCAGTCTGCCAACATCGAAAAAAAAAATATATATATATATATATATTTATAGTATGTTCATGATTTTATGATTTAAGTCGACTCTGATGCATCGGTGACTGAAACTGGTAATGGGAATGGCAATGCGAATGGGAATGGGGCTGGAGTGGAGTTTATGTTATTTGTGGGGCGGCTGTTGGAGTCACTCTTCCAGTTGCTACTGGCAGGATGCCTGCGGCCTGCTGGCACTTCACATAAAGAACTTTGACATAAATTATGGATACTAATGAGCTCTGTTTGTGCCATAAAGCATTCCATTTTCTGCTAGTTAACAGAGAGACAGCCCTGGTCTCGAGGCGTCATCGTCTGTGATTTCTATGAATTTGGCATCGCAATGATTTAAATAAGAAATTTTGAAAGTATTTTTATGGAACTCAGCCACTACACTCAGAAAAGCTTTGGTAATATTCGTGTCATAACCCTTGGTGCCAAAAGCCAAAAATAACTCTGTTTATTACTCAGAAAGTTATTTTACTGGGGTAGAAGAATACAATAGAGTTCTTCATGTTTTTTTTTTTATTAAAATTTTTAACTTTTTTTTTTTTTTAATTTTGAAACCAGAACATTATTTTAGTTTTTAAGTAATAACTTCACATAGAATTAAATTTAGTATATTTCCCAGTCAGGTGAATTAAATTGGCAATTTCTAATTGGGCTGTTTTTGGTGATATTGTTCCTCGTCTTTCATTTAACGTCGTCGCTTATGAATTACGCAGGCATTGACTGAGGCTAATTAGCAAGAAACTGGCGAACAACAATCGAGCGACCTGTCCAAATAGTTCAATGTGAGAATTAAGTTGAAGTCGAGCAATGGACAATGGGACAGCCTAACTCGGTTGGGTTGATGCATGTAAAGCCATATTAATTATGCATTTATGTCATTGCAATATGTTGGCACACACACACACACACACACACACGCATTCATACACAAGCACACACATTTGTGGACTGGCTGAAATTCGACAATGAGCAGCAGCAAAGACAATGGCCGAAAGTCAGATGGACCTGTCGTCCTCTTAAGAACATTTGACCGCAAACAATAAATGCTGGCAACTAAATGCACTTTAGGGGCACACAAATGCACATAAGTATGGGCTTGTGTGTGTGTGTGTGTGTCTGGGTGTTTTCTATTGAACGCAAATTAAGCACGACTGGCAAACGCACACAAAATGGATGCCAGCCTCGTTCTCATTCCCATACTCATGCCCAATGTCGTAGACCAGGCGAAACGTGTCATGAGTGATGTTGTTTCAATTGCTGATTTAATGCTGCCCCCCTTCGACTGCTTACTGGCTTAGGGGCATGCCACAGCAATGGCCGCCAAGACGTAGTGGCATCGTGGAGCAGGGGGAGGAAAGGCACTTGCCTGCACTGTTGGCAAGACAAGCAACATGCATCTTCTTGACAATGCGACAAACGATGACGACGACGACAAGCAACACAGCCCCGATTCCCGATTCCCGATCCCCGATCCCCGATCCCCGACACCACCCCACTCCAGTCCTCCCACCGAAAGCAAACAAACAGGCAAGCCAAGCGACATATATCAACAAGCCCCCCAGCAGCCCATCGTACATCAGAGCATTTGCTCGTCTGTCATTGTTGACTGCACTCGATGTGCAACAGACTCGGCGCACAGTGGCACAGTTTCAATTTGTAAGTGATGCTCTTGCGATGATGTATAATAAATAAGAAAATTAGTTTGAAGTGAGTATTCTAAGTAATAAAAATAAATATATTTTAAACAAATCGTATTTGAATTAACTTTATTAATTGTTTATCGTGTTGCATAATTTAATCAAACTTTTGTAATTCAAAAACAGTGGGCAATTGCCAAAGATCTTTAGATGAGTTGGCAAATTACGTTGACAGTCACAAGGACATCGAAAATTACACCGAGTTATTGCCACTATTTGACTACATTGTCATTATCTGAATTCCATCAATAATATAAGTGGAATATGGTTCCACTGTGCGTGGGTCAGATCTTTAAGCTAACGAAAATTAAACGAGGGCGACACTGATGCCGGAAAGGGTTAACCTGATGTTTATGTTTTAGTTGTTGTTGTTGGTGGTGTTGTTGTTGCTGTTGCTGTTGTTGTTGGTGGTGTAGCTACTGCTCCTGCTGGTGCTGCTTGCTGCTTGCTGCCTGTCTTTTGTTTAAAGATGATTAATAGCCAATGTCGCTGGCTGCACTGCTCAATGCATTTGTATTATCATCAACGCAGCCCCATCATCATCCTCATAATCATCAACATCATCGTCACCATTCTCATTATCGTTGCAGTTTTGGCCAAATTACTTAGCGTTCAGTAAAAACTGCCACCTTCGTCGCTCTCAGAGCGCAGAGAAAGAGGGGTTAGTTGTTGAGTTGGGGTCTTAGCTGGTCTGTTTGGTTGCCCACTCACTGGCAAAGTCAAAGTCGTTTGCTATTCATTAATACTCTTAGTTTTTGCTGCCACCCAACCGCTCCCCCAACCTGCTGCTCCTGCAGCAGTTGTGTTGTTTTTGTTGTTGCCATGTTTTGCTGAGAAGTTGCAGAGTTCTTGTTGCTGATAATTAGCTGCACTGTCTGTTGGTTTTGCCCCAACACTTTTCAGTGTTTTCTCTGATTCTTACCGTTGTTGTTGCCGTCGCTTGTTTTATGTATTTTGTGGCTGCATTACTTCCGTTGATGTTTATTCTTAGCTGTTTGCATTTGACAAATGACATTTTTGGCATTGTGCAACTGCCAAGGAACGCAGCAAACTTGCCACAGACACAGCGACATCTTTTTTCTCAGTCTATGTGTGTATGTGTGTGAATATGTGTATATTTCTGTGTTTTTGTGCTGTTTCCACTCCCTTCTGCAATTTCTAAAGGAAATCTAAATTATTTTCAGAGTTATTGCAGTTGGCTTCCAAGTTTTTTCTGCCCTGCTTGATGTTTGCCCTGGTAATTTGTCGTCTTCTGACACCGGACACGTGTAGTCATTAATAATTCCATGATTGAGGCCGAGCACTGAAATTAAAATAAATATACCGTCCTACATGTCCCCACAGTTCAAGCGAGTTCAACTATTACACTTGTATATTTAATTGCTGTAAAATGCTATATACTCGTATATTATAGTTAACTGAGACCAGAGCCAATCAATCAAAATACGCTCAATTAAAGTGCGGCAATTTCAGCGTAATTGTTGACAGATGTCATTGAAATGAAGCAGTTGTCCGCAGGACAAACAGGACAAGCTACAAAATTAAACAAACAAATAAACAGGCCAAGTAGCGAAGCACAATTAAAATATTGCGGGCAGCCAGTGGAAAAGGGGAATTCAGTTCAATTATTTGTCGTTTTATACTCGCAATCAAATAAAATCAACAATCAGGGTATTGAAGCGTTATACAAAAATATTTATTTAATGGGAAAAATAAGGATTTCGCAATTCTCCAGAGATCTTTCAACGCATTTTGCTGGTATTTGCAGAATCAACATAATTTAAGGATATCAAAATATTACCGTCAGAGATATTGCAGGTGTTTCTTGGTATGTGTCTTTCCTACATATCATTTTTTGTACTTTCCACACAAATGCATAATAATTGTATCAAATTAACTGAGACTCATATAAAAATCGAGTCATGTTCATTGTATGTTTAAATTAGCTGTTTGCCCTGTGACAAATTGTAAATAAAAATTTGAAACTTCCCAGAAATGTATAAATTTTTATTTATAACGCATAATTTGACAAAAAAAAAATTAAGAAAACCAGCCATCAGTTGGCACTTTTGCTGATGCAGTTGTTGCATCAATGCAATAATTACAAGTCTTGAGAAATAAGCAAAATGCGCATAAAACTCGTCTTCAAGTTGTCAAAAAACTTTTCAAATGTCCAGCGCAGCATGAGAGGGTAGTTGACGGGATGGGGTGGGAAGGGTTGAGTGCGGTATGCATGGTGTACAAAGTAACGATGCTTCTATTTCTTCATCGTGCCGCTGTTAATAACTTGGAAGTCATCAAGGAAATTAAAAATTATTAATAAGGCTGCGCACAACTCTTGGACTCACTTCCATTTTATAGTTTATTGCAGTTGCTATTTACTGTTGCTGTCTCTTCACCCTTCCCCATTTCCTGTCACTCCATCTCTTTCTCACTCTCTCTCTCTCTCTCTCTTTGTCCCTGTCTCTCTGCTCTGCTTGACTTGGTAAACTTTGGTGGATACTATAATTTAACAGTTATAGCTTTTTAGTGTGCAACTATTTTCGTGTAAAACTTTTAATGGATTTCACAGGACCCAGGACTTGGTTCGATAGTGCCGAGAGAGTAAGCGCGTCAAAAAATAGACACCATTAGAGCAGGGGGGGGGTTGATGGGTCCTGTGTGCTGAGGGGGAGGGTACAGTTGAACAAGTAGTAAAATGAGCGGAAATGAATGGTTTTAAATAACAGCAAATTATGAGTTAAGTTTTCAAGAAATAGGAAATCAGCTGAAGGGAGCCAAAAGTTTTGCTCTGTAGGATGCTCTTGGATGGCTTTATAAATAATTTTTGTGGATGCTCAGATAATTTGCCCCAAAGATATAAAGTGCTAATTGCCCGATAAGAAACTTGCCAGTTATATGACGTCCATGCGTATACTTTAAACTTAAGGCAAGTACGGGATTTGTGTTTATCTCGATACTAAGCACAAAGAAGCCCTAGTTCCACCTTTGAAGTCGATCTAAGACTGCTGCCTCAACGTCTTTAGGTAAGAAGGAAAAGCAAACCCAAAGCCTGCGGCTGTAATGACGAAATAAACAAAATGCAGTTAATAAATAAACAAATAAATTTGAAACACATAAACGGGATCTGCTGGCACTGAATTATATCAAAATGCAGCATCAAAATATTTGACCCAAAAATAAAAAAAAACGTTGAAGTAGAAGCAGGGCAGAAAATCAAGGGTGAGGCTGCTTATACAGCTTGGGGCTATGTTTATTTTTGCAAAATATGTTGGGCACATATTTACACAAATACATGTGTAAACTTATCAATACACACACACACACACACACACACACATAGACACAGGCAAACATTTACACACAGCCAACTTGGGTGGTTTGGCCTTCTTTGGCCCGTTTACTCTTTCACAAAGCACTTCTTCCCCCTCACCACTCTCACTCCCCCTCTCTCTCCCTCTCTCTGCCTCTGTTAGTGTTTAACCTGCAGCAAATTCGCTTTTGCGTTTTGGCCTCGCTTTAAATTGCTTTGGCACTTAAGTGGTTTGTGCCACGCCTCCGACCCTGAGAGGCAACCCACGTGTCGTCGTTTTGCCGTTAAACGAAAATTACAAAATGTTTGTTTAATTAGAAGTTGTGCGTGCCTCCAACCCTCAAGTGACTACACTAGCCAACAAGCATAGCCGATCAATCGAGCATATTTTAGTTGGTTTTTACTGCACTGAATTTACAATCAATCAATCAATCAATCAATCGAGCATCTTTTAGTTATGCTTTAAAATCCTGAATTTACTTTACTTGAAATGGGACCTTATTTTCATGGCATACTCAAGCAGTATTTTGCAATTCGAATTTTGAATTAAAAGTTATTTTGAGGCAGCATTTCTTTTTATATTTTGAATATTGGTCGTTGAGGGTTCCTTTATAGAAAAGGATAGTATCAACCTATGTTCAAATATTGATTAAAAGACAGAGGTAAAGTACCTTAAATATTTTCAAAATTTGATAAAAATATGATAAATATGCTTGTATTTAATTATTTCCGAATTCATAAAAGGTAACTTCATAATTATGTAGGCTAGTGTTATTTTAAGCCATTGGAAATATGACCAGCCAAGTGAGTTGTGCCACATCTCAATCCTAAAATCGTAGCGTATAACACACTCCCTCACACAGGTACCGACACACACACACACACACTCACACACACACACACACACATGTGTCTCTGTTGAGTGGTTCGCTCGTTCGACCCACCCGTCCGTCCTATTAAATACGGTCAACTTATCAGAGAAGTGCCCTCAACGGCGGTTTTATTCTGGCTTTTTCGTGCATATTTCAGTTGAATGCCATCGGGCTCTTTGTATAATTCAATTTGTGTATTAATTTAGTCCGTTTAGTCTGCTAGGCTTCAAGTGTTTTGTGGCTTTTGTTGAGTGCAGTGAAGCTTGCTGAGTGTGAATTTGATCAGAATGCATTAGGCGTGCTTTAATAATGACATACATTTTCATCAAATTAATGCAATGCGCCCCAAAAATATTTAAATCATGCCTTAAGTCTTGGAATGATGTTAAAATGTTATTCCAACTCCAATTTACAGTTGAATTTGATGTGAATAATGAATTTTAGAATTTAACAAACTTAGCAAGCACTTTGACACTGAGGAAAAATGTAAGTTACTTACTCATAATCTTTATTCTTTCTCTACTTTCAGGTGAGTGAAGCTGCAAATACTCAATTATAGCAGTCTTAAAATAAGGTTTAGGTAAGAAGCATGTCAAATTATGCAAACTGCAGATTATTTTACGTGCTTTCCTTGCTTATCGTTTGGTGACCTATTTCCATCATTTAAATATAAACATCGACAAGTGTCCAATTTTATACAAAAAGTGTGCAAATCGAAATAGAAATACCCACAATGGATCTTAGTTTTAGACGTGTTTTGGTGTGCTTGGGAGTTTTGTTCCGATTGAAACCGTCCAAAACTGAGGCCAATTGTGAGGTAAAAGCATCCAAATATCCTAAAAATAAAATAATATTCATGAAAATGTACACCGCGATTGTTTGACTTACAGCTTAGACTAATATTTATGATTAGAATAACACTATTAAATTCAATAAATGAAAAACAAGTAGGCATTAAATTTTAAGTTCATCATTAAGTTGCCTTTGCGTAGTTTAATGATTTATTAACAATATTTCAAATTAGGACCATTTGCTTTGTGTACCACCGTTTAAATTAACGTGTCAAACAATGCACAAAATACAAATATGAAATAAAAGTAAAAAACAAAACAAAAAACACAAACAAACAAGTGACATCAAAAAGTGTTTCGAGTATTGTGGAAAGTGATAAATTTGTGGCGTACAATGGAAGTGTCTAAAAAGAAATACGTAAAAGCAAATAAAAAAAATAGGCCCATGTCGAATGCAAAAACCATTAACAATATGATTTATGCTTTTTACAAGCTATTTACTTTAATTTATATGCATTTTGTCATAGTTTTTCTTCAGCTGGATTTACACATTTTTTTCATGTGTGCGTTCTGTTTGAATAGTGTTTATCTTGTATACGTATCCTTATAAATAATATCTTTGCATACTAAAACAAACAGAAAGAATATGAGAAAATATAAACATTGACTCTGGTTCTTTCATCAAGATTGTTTACTATTCATTATTACTAAATTTTCAAATAAAATGATTGATACACATAGATATCGAGACATAAGTATGGATTCGCGGATATGTTCAGAAGTTGAATACCCATAATAATCATAATCATTTACTTTATTTTTATTTTTTTGCTAATGTTCATAAGGAGAATTCTCATTGAACTGCAATTGCGTGGAAACTCATTGGAAATTTATGTGCGAACAGTCAATTTCGAGTTTTTGCTTGTGCACAAATGAGTCAGCGAGTATTTTTAGATTGGATTGAGTTACATTTGGATAGCATAAAAGAATACTCAATGTGAATTGCCGCTGACCGCAAATCTTTAACTATGTCAGCCTGCAACCAATACCAACACACACAAAGAGAATATCGGAAGCGTCATCTACAAAAAGAGATTGAAATTATGGCACAAGGGTACAAAAATAAAAAAAGAAAAAAAAAAATTTAATGCATTTCTCCTGCAAAATTTATTGCCCAAATAAATTATCGTAATAATATCAAATAAAAAGGAGCGCATTCGAAAACAGCGCACTGTTATACGAAGCGAAGGAGAGCTAACAACCAGCACATTGACAGACAGAGACAGAGATAGATGGAGAGCGAGAGAGAGCGAGTGAGAGAGATAGCATGCGTGCATAAACACGCACTGATGCCAAAGCTCTCGGTTATTAACATATGCACACGAGCCACGACGAGGAGAGAGAGACAAGCAACGTGCGTTATTTGGGTAGTTTCAATGGGAGCTGGGAAATGGCGAGAGAAAGAGAGTTGAGCATTGAGGCTAAGTGCCAAAGAGTGTGAGGGAATGCGGAGAGGTGTAGAAGGGGGGGGATTGGATTGGTTGAGTTGCGTTGCGTTTGAGGATGGGGTGTGTGGGGGGCGGGAGAGAGGGCAGCGTTCTGGAACAAAAATCCTCTGCATGCACAATTTAAGCAGGATTTATGACTGGCAATATTGCTGTGTTGGGTACGAAGACGATTCTCGCACTAAGTGTGTGTGTGTGGGCGGGGGTGTGGCACTGAAGCTTAGCTCGTCGATTGTGCGTGCAAGAAATTAAATTGCCAAATGCCCATTACCTTGCAAAGGGTTAACGTTGCTTGAGTTTGAGGTTATGAAAATTGCTAAATTATGTTAATCCTTTGCCGGAATATTGAAAAATTGCAAGAGCAACCAAGTGCCTGCTACATATGAAAATATATGTTGATGTCCGTAAGTATGTATGCATGTACACACATAAAAGCCTACATGCCTACATATCTCAGACACTTAGGATACGTTATTTGCTATGCATGATGGCATTACGAAGCTATTATCACCCGATACTAGACTACACTTGAATGTGTACCTTCGCAAGCTGAACAGAAAATTGATTGAGAAATAGCTCTGACGGTCAAAGTTGGCCTGCCCCGAAAGAAAGAAACAAGCTAAAAGCGAAACTCGCACGTTAACTCAATTCTTTAACCCCATTTGCGGATTTCTGCTTTTGTCTGGTGACCGTTTTTGGGCGCACACCCATCAACTTATCACATTCGATGTCCACCGACACACATACAGCTGTGTGTTGTTAATATTTAATATGTTTCAATATGCCAAACTGGCAGTTGCCTGCCTTGTGGCAGATTCTTTCAGGTTAAAGCAAGCTAATGTTCATATTTAAATTATAAGATAAGTCAGCGTTGAATTTCCACTGCTTGCCTGCTTATTTACTATACACTCTCAGCTATTAGCGATACAATTATGAGAATGCAACAATGGCAGCAGCTTCGACTCTTTGGCAATATAAATTCTATAAAGGAGGCGTACAACTGATTTTGCCAGACAACTAACAACCGACAGTTCAATCTCAGCATCCCCTCCGACTGCCGTCTACCCATTATTACCATAAGCATAAAGGCATTGCTATCCGTCCGGTTGAATGTTAGCTGGCTGCCAGCCTCTTTGACTCCCCACCTGGCTTTGTGCCCACTCCTTGCTCCGCGAAGCTATTGGAAAGTTAAGTCGCGTAATCGATTGATTTGCCGGGCACTTCTTTTCAAGGTGCGTCGAGAGCTGTAAAGTTTATGCCTTTGCCTTTGCCTTTGCCTCAGTCTCTGCCTCTGACTCTGCTGGCTCCTGCGCCTTTGCTCCATTGTCGTCCTTACGTCTTTGTGCTGAAATTGAGATTTATTGCAAAATTTGAATTATAATGCAATTTATAACGTAAAATGGCAGACGAGAGACGCAAAAGCAGCAGCCGCCATTGAGATATTGAGCATCATAACGATGATGAAGCTCTGCAGCAATGGCAAGGGTTCAACACCATGCTGCATGTGTGTGTGTGGGGGGGGGGGGGGGGGGGGGGGGCAGGGTTAACAGCGATTGGGCGTACTCTTTGTTGCTAATGTTGTTGATTCAATTTGACGCGATCTCACAAAAACGGCTCAAAAGTCGTTTATTTTGAGTAGTCCTCTATTGACAAGCACTTGGAATTAATTTTGCATTGTGACGAGATAACCAAGCTGCTGGATATTTGCATGATTACCATTATTATTATTATGATTGGCAGAAACAAGCTTTTGAGAACATCAATAGTTATTTTCAATTTGTGTGCAATTATGCAATAGAAGAAAACCTGACGAGGCACTCGACGACCATTTGCAATTGGTTTGCTGTTTGCTGATTTTTAACTTGGGGCTGACTACCCTGAATCATACTGCAAAATTAAACTGTAAGCACTTATTTCCTGTACTTAATTGCAAAAATTCTAAACATTTCGCAATCAGAAAACGGCACACCAACAATTACAACAGCCAACGAAAAGTTCTTGACTCAACAAAAACAAAAACAAAAACAGAAACAAAGTGCAAGCAAAAATAATAACAACAACAGCTCCAAAATTTGAAGTTGATGTTGATGTTGCACCCGTTTCCCAATTGGAAATTTTTTGGTACAACATTCAATATGTAATTTTGATTGAAATATGACTGTTTACGGTATCCAACAAAAACAAAAACACAAGCACTGCCAGTGGGCGAGACAGGGAAACAAGTGCCTTGCACTTTGAAGTGGATAACTTTGCGGGTGCTGCCTTGCACTCGAAGAAAGACTGCGAGCAATACACTAAAATAAGTGCAATGCATATGCGATTTTAAAGCAATGTGCTCGGCAACAATTGTCGCCGCTGGAAATTCTCTCAGTGCAGCTGTGCCTCGCAGGGGGTGCGTATTGCAGGCAGGCCGTCACTCCAACGGAACGGAACGAAACGCAACGCAGGCAGTTAGCAGAGAGAGCCTACGCTGCGTATTTGCTAAGCCATGCCCCAAGCCCCGAACCCCTAGCCCCTGCATCCCCACCCAGCAACGACAACACTCTTGCCACAGACAAGCGTCTGTGTGTGTGTGCGTGTCTTTTTGCTTGTAAAGCAATATTTCAATCAAAACAAGAAATAAATTACAGGCTTCACGAGCAGAGAGCGGCAGACACAAGCAGCACAACGAACTAATGCAAAAGTAAAGTAAAAGCTGCAGAGACAGCAGCACAGGACAGGGCAGAGCTGGCAGCGGAACGGGATGGTGTGGGATGGTGTGGCAACTAGGCAACTTGTAGGCCAGTATGCAATTGCTTGCACATACACACACATAAATACATAGCAAGCGACTGCAGTCAAAAACAATGCAGGCAAAAAAGTTGTGGAAGCATTTTTACCCCCAAGCAAAAGAAAGCAAGCCAAAAAGTTCAAGTAGCAAAAAGTACACAACTATTTCGCAAACACACACACACACAGCCAACAATAGCAGACACACGCAAACCTGTAAAGTTGCAAGCAGCTAAATGAAGTGTTACGTAGGTGTAGCAAAGAAGTTGCAACACGCCAGAAATGCCTACAAAACAAGAAGCCAGCCTGACAGCAAAACGGCGCTTGCAGGCAACTCAAAGTGTCAGTCAAGAACGGATCGGTGTCGGCCGACTAACTTCCAAATAAGATAATCTGAAAAACATAATTTTTTAAATAAACTCATTATTCTCGCGGTGAAGAATCGAAAGGTATAAATTACTTTTGATTTGTTTTGAGGTACAATATTAAGGAATAAACTGTTGTAGATCAACTGAATCCTATTTGTAGCAGCCAAAACTAAGTCGTGTCTCTGCTCACTTCACTTTTTTCACAACGCTTCAGCTCCTCTCGTTCACATGCGTGATTACACCATTGATATCGATAAATATCGATACAGTATTTTACGTACATAGTTGCCTGTTACGCTTCAGATGTTATTTTACAGTCTTTGTACTGCGTCACTAGCAGCCTGCTGAAGCCAAATATCAAGAATACTCAAGTCATTATATCTAGTGAGCTGTCTGAATATACTCGAGGTTCTAACAGAGTAGAGCATTCAGGATGCGATCTTCTATGTCTATACTCAATCGTATGTCTAGTGAATTATCTGAATATAGCCTGCCTCCTTAAACTTTAATGGTTTTGTGTGCCTGCAAGAAATATTCAATTTAATTCAAGCTTTCCACAACTGCAGTTAAATTAAATTGTTAAATCGTTGCGCTCGATGCTGAGGTGTTAATGATTTGAAATAATAATTGCTCAAGGGTAAACACCAATTAGAAAGTCAAAAATGTATTCTGTATTTATACAATTTATATTTTCCTGTCAAATAGCCTTGGCCATAATCGTTACTTTAAATTCCAGTTCAGTCCGGTGAATCCTTAAGATGCTCAATTAAGTCTGCCCAGTTTTCGTGCGGCTTTTGTCTCCACATGCAACTGCGGCTATTTGTGTATGGCCTCAAGGAAGTTTTCCACACTTCCTCGTGTACATTTGTGGGCATTGACTTTTGTCATGTTGGCTCTTACACATTGAGCACATTTGGCACGTGAAAGGAAATAAATATCAATTTGTAACTGGAGCTCACACTGGAAATGAAAAGTGAATTGTAAATTTCATAAATACGCGCATTTGGTGCTGGGACAAAAAAAAAATATACACAAATATAGCACACAAAACCCGCACAAGGATCAAGTGAAATGCCATAAATCAGTAAAAATCCATTTTAAATATTATTATACGCTTTTATGATTTTATGCAGTCCCCGAGATTTTATTTGTATTTTTATGGTGTCTGTTAAATGGATGCGTGTAGTGAAAGAGAAAATATAATGCTGGGGCAACGTTGTCGATTGTTGCTGAATTTAATATGAAAACACAATTTACTACAATAACTCGGATTTTTAAATCGCATCTTGAGCCCGCCTGTGCAGTGCAATGAACAACTTGAAGGACTTGAAATGCTTGGTTTTTGGCTTCTTTGGAGTCTCAGGAACGCTGATACAGAAAACATACTCCGACAATTTTATTATAATTCATAAAACGTGTGGATGAGACACAAAAGCGTCTGACAACTGACAACTCGGGGCTCCGACGTCCCCCGTCCTGCGTGCTACATCCTACGTCCGGCAAATGAAGTCGAAAAAAAAGTAGCTGAACTTTTTATCAAGTCAATTTTGTACGTTGACTGCAAGCCACAACAGCAACTGCAACTGCAAAGATGGCAGATTTACAGACAGGCCAATGACATGGCCAGGGTAACTGAAGAAAACTTTTGCCATGTTTTCTACAACTCCTGGCGGTGTTGTCGACGTCATCGTTGTCCTGGCCCAGACCAGACGGCGACGTTAACCTTTGATGCAATATTTTTGTGCTATGCCTTTTTAGCATTTTTATTCAATTTCAGTGCTTTCGAGTGAGTCTCGATTGCAGCTCAATAAACCGGCTTCGAGCACCAGACACCAAGGATTACAGCTCAGGGAATTCTAGTTGGCCCCATGCATAAAATTATTATTCATTGCAACGAGAGAGTACATCAATATTATAGCAACCATTCATTGTCAACGTTGCTTGAACCAAAATTGATAAACCACATAAGTTTACAGCACTTAAGAGGTAAATTGTCTGAAATAAAATGTATTTAATTTGCCAAAAGCAGTTGAAGAAGAAAGAGCTGCAGCTGGCACCTTTGCTGGTTGCATGCTTCAGTTCAGTTTAGTTCAGTTGGTTGCATTGCCTGAATGCCTGTCAGTTATTCAGTGACTATTTACCAGTTGCCAGGCAGTTGCCCACTGCCCTTCAGGGACTTTCTTCGCCAGCTGAGGTGTTAGACAACTGTGCACAGCTCCGAGATACACCTGTCAACTCTAGTTAAAAGTTTAACACTTCAGCCAAGTCGCTGCCTTTGATTATTAGTGTATATTTTTACTTGGCTCTCTGACCTACTGAATAGTCAAATGAATTGTTCTTTTCTTGCATATTGGCAACAATTTTAATCAGGGCTTGTGTAAGCATGCGAAGAGAAAAAACAATCGAAATCAATTAGATAAATAGAACTGAAAGAGCATCGATGATGTAGACGAAAGCCAACAAAAGACACGTTCCCAAGCACTTTAGGAGGCACCTGGAGCACACGTAGAATAAATATGAAAAGATGACAGAAACAAGACGAGGCCTGAAACTGACGAGCTTTGCGGAGCAAATCAAATCTCGGTGCACACGTAGACAAATAGACATAGGGGCAATCCATGAACTATTTGGAGCGAACCCAGAGGGTTAGGGTGGCACCAAATAATTCCATTAGTTGAATAAATAAGCAAAAGTGCAATGAATGATTGAGCAGTGGACTTCAAGGAGACTTTAATTTCTTTGTCACGAGCACGCGACCCAAATCTCCCCACCAAAAAATGACTACAACACGCACACCTAAATGACATAGGTTACCAGATATCGAAGCTGCGTGCATAAACCAAATGCACACACACACACACACACACACACACCCTCCTTCAAACCGAGTGAGGCCTCAAAAGATGTCACTCGCTGGTATCGTGGTGAATATTACATGAGAGTCTCAGCAACTTCACGTACTGCCAGCTAAGGCAGACAGCGGCAGCATATTGACCCATTTGAACATCGTCAAACAAACCCTCAGGCATAGTCTACGACAGGCAGGTAGACATACGGACAGACAGACAGAAGGACGGACTGCCCTGCCCTGCCATTCTACCTGGACAAGTGCGATGGATGTTTTGCTTAATAAAGCCAAATGCCACCAAAATCAAAAGGAAAATGCCACTTACGCCTAATGGCATCAGAGAGTTCTGTAGCTGACAGCAGCGGCGAACAGCAACAGCAGCAGCCACAACCAAACAACAACAACAACAGCAACAATCCCACAACAACATCAATTTGGAGGCCATGTCGCCAGAGCTGTTGTCGTAAGTAAATTGGTTTGTTTTTAATTGTATTAACGTGCTTGTGGCACGAACTGTAACAAGCCTGCAACTGTAGGCATCCAGGTGGCCCTTAAGTGCGCGTGCACCTCAAATATTGCCACACACAGATTGCTCGACTTGAGAGGCATGATTTTTATTACACTCGATCCTTGGGAATTCGATCAAAAGGAAATTGCAATTCGATCCGACAAAAGTTTTATTCCAATAATCTACACTTGTAATGGAATTTATTTAATAACGTTGATGATATTTTCTTCACTTAAGTGTATTTATTCATGCATACTTAATAATATTATAAATCGATAAGTATTTTAGGATTCTAGTTTAATAATAAAAGTTGTTTAAGAACAAGAATAAGCTCTAACTTAAATAAAAATACTTTAAATCTTAAGGATATCCAAGTGAATAGTTGTTTAAATTTAAAGATTAATCCTTTAAACAGGTGCCGACCAACTTATTTTCCATAGATGTTGCAATAAGCGCTCGTTCTTAACTTTTCTTTGAGCTTTTACTCACAGATTCAAACGACGCTTTGACTGTTGTACTGGAATAATTACATAACATGCAAACTAGTCCAATGGGGCTAAGTTTGCCGTCTCTCAGTGGCCGTTGCAAGTGCAGGCGATTAAGCGCAGCAGCAACAACAGCAACGCAGAACTGTTAACAAAACATTGAAACTAAGCAAATAACTTTCATAAAAATCCATATAAGCCTCGCTCATACTACGGCTGCGCTGAGGGACGACGGGTGCTGGTCAGTCCAAAGTGAGGCATCCAACCGCAGCAGCAGCAGCGATGGCAACTGCAGCAGCAAGCAGCCACAATCAAACCAAACCCAACCAAACCCTTTCAAGTTGTATTATGAATACGACACGGGCATCCCCACAGTTGCCATTAACGCCCAGCCACTCCCCCCGAGGACGCTTATCATTTTGCAACGAAGCAATAACAAGTCCCAAAGGACATGTGTGCAGTGGATGGTTTGCTGGTTTCTGGACTATGCTTCATTAGAAGGACAAAGTAAAAATTGAAATCATATTTAATGAACCTAAATGCAACCCTAGAAATTGGAATTGCAGTCGCATTTTTTCAATATTTCTCTTGATTGGCTATTAAAATTAATCAATTTGTCACAACTAATTGAAATGGATTTATGTTCTACTAGAAAGAGTCATAAATGCATAGCTAGGAGGGAAGACGGTTCACTTTTCTGGAGACCTGAACCATTTTGTGAACGATGTACAAGTTACCACAGCACACGGAAGGAAACGCAGCCAGTGAGAGACACAGCAAAAGATTACTGTGCAACTGTGCAACTGACTGGCTCGCCACGGACAAAAACAGACTTGCTGACAGAACATCGCAGGATGCGGAAATCCTTACACAAACTAAGAACTAAGAAAGACTACATAGAAATAAGCATGCATAAGGACTCTCTCAGCTAGGGGCTTACGCCACAAATAACTTTCAAATGGAGCTCTAGATCAATCATTGGGCTTGATCGCTTAAGAGGGAGAGGCATAATAGACCCAGGAGGTCTCAGTGTACTGTCTCTACAGAAATAAAATAACATACTAGTGTGCCATAAAGCTACTAGTGTGTAATAAATGCTCATTTTTTGATTACTCATTACTTAATTAGAGGCATTATAATGGACAGAAATGAGGATAAGCTCGGGGACAGAAGACAATCTGCTGGACTATTGATAATCGCTTCGCACGACACGCACTGAAGTTTGTGCTGTCTGTTAACGACACTTGTTTAATTTTTTTTTACACCTCTTTGCTGAATATAATTAAATGTACTTACAATGAAATCAGTAAAGTGTGTCAACGTCAACGTCAACGCGAACGGACTGGACTGGGTGGCCGCCTTGGCCACAGAATGACAACTTGTGTGACAGAATTGAGGACGCAGTATTCTGAATCCTTCTGACAACAATTAAAAGCGCATTTCCAATCGATCCGATAACGCCACCAGGTCCCAGGACAATGCACAGTTGTTCATTTGAGCTGAAGCACTTTTCCCCTGAAGTAATACAGCGCTTTAGATGAGGGTTGATCGGGTTGCCGGAGGAAGGACGTGAAGCATGCGGCTGACTCGCTGCTTTTGTATTTTTAATACTTAAAGCAAATAATTGCAAATAAATGGCTGCTCATTGGAGAAAACAATGATATGCATTGACAGTGGCATCTTCATCATCTTTATCACTCGTCGCAGCTTAATTTATGAAAATTTAAATTACAAAATGCGAAATTGCAGCTCGCTCGCTGAAGTGCAGTGAAAATCATATTAATAAAAATAATGAGTTGCTGCTACTGCTGCTGCTACCGAAATGCAACTCGAAAAAAACCGATTAAAAATTGAGCTCCTCTGTGCCGCATGTTAAGTAGAAATGTCAATTTCATAGCAGCTGTTGCAGTGCTGCTTGTTGCATGGGGAAAACCGAATAGGGGTGCGGAGGGAGTGCATCGTGTCATTCACGTTTGATGAATTTCCACTCAATGTCAGCAAAATTGTGTATGATATTTCAACATTTAATTTTATGCCTTTCATTGAACGGACTTTGTCGCTAATTTGTTTGTACACAGAGCATAATCCTGGTGGGAACGTTTGCCTTACAGAGCCCTTTTCAAATCTACCCATTAGAATTTATGGAGAATGCGAACGAGCAATTACATTTCAATACTCTTTAGGACTTAAAACTTGGTGGTGTGTGTAAAGATTATTTTTTTTAATTCAAGGCAATTCCTTTTTGACGAATGTTAAAGTAAGTTAAGGATTATGAAATTGTTATACGTACACTTTTTTATATCACTAAAGCTCCGTCTTGAGCTCCATTCAGGAGCTTATTTGTTGTGCCAATAACCCAATTGGCCTGTGCCACTCTTATTGAAAAGTGGATAAGTCACCTTTGTTTACAATCGCGGCACTCCTTCATTCAGGCAGTAGCGGTACATGTGTCGGCAGAAATTTATGGCAGCTACTAAATTTCCAGCTAGAAAGCAAATTATTTTCTAATTTCGGCTAATCACGCGCTCGTCTGTTCACTGGACGGACCAACCCATCGGCTTGAATCGATTCAGTCAAGCTTAAGGATCGAACGCCGATTTTCTTTGTCAGTCTGACTGTTGTGGGTCGTTCGTGCGACACAATCAAAATACATTTGACATTGATTAGTTTTCCAAGAATTTTTTAATACACGTATACGTTTGACGGCCCTCTCAGCACTGGCGGCTATAACCTGTTAGCTCTGACGGCAATCAGGCAGTCCATTAGACGGGCGTGTTTTGCTACGCTTCATTTACTCATTTCATGCAATTTCTTAATATCAATTTTCTGTAATTTTTTGGTCGTGGTGCTCGCTTTAGTTTTGAGACACGCAATGCATTTTCGCTGCTTCTTCGTCGCCTCGGCTGTCGCCTTTGTCCTGTGGAATTTTACACACGCACACAGACACAGACACTCGAATCTTTTGATACGCCCCAGCTGACAGCAAATAATTTGCTGTCGTTTATATTTTCCCTTGCCCCAGCAGAATGATTTCTTTTCTTTTTGGCCGCACGTGAGTTCGAAACATTGACTCTTCGAGGCGGGGATTTGATTTTGGTTGGGCAGATTGGGTGCGTCCTCTGTTCGTTGGCGTGTCATGGAAATGACAAACTAAATTATTAGCCGGTTGGCGCAAAGTGCGAGTATATCAATAAAACTTCTCGCCCAGTCTGGTATTTTGATTTATTATCGATAAAAACTACAGATAACTTGAAGCATTCTTTAACGAAATTATTCATGCTCAACAAATAATTACTCAACTTTTGTATTTTTGGTTTGCTTCTAGTCCCATACTTTAATTGCATTCAGAGCACTAACTCTGTATACATCATCAGCGAAAAGATGACAGCTTTTGTTATCCAACTGATTTTGGCGTTTTATGTGGAAAACCTGTCAATTGCAGAGCAGCCAAGTCTGAGCACAAAGAGAGCGTCAGCTGTGAATCATGTGACACATATTAAAATCACAATGGAAATGACGGCGCTAACAGCGAGTGTTGCCAACAGCGACTAAGATGCGTATTGCCAATGGGCAATATGGGGAGGATCTTTTTGTACTCTAATACGCATACTGCTCAAACTGTTATATATGCTGGGGAATTGTAATTTTGGCTTTGAATAGCTGCAGAAGGGTTCAGATTGAATTGTAACTGAACGGAATAAAATTTCCAATTTTCTCTTTCTCTTTTTTTTTTTATTTTATTTTGTTTGTTTGCATTTTTGTGACTTAATTCAATTTTGCTTTTCATGTGGCAGTCAATACACCTGTGTCCTGGTATTCAGTTGCCGACCTGGTTGTCGCTCCACTTCGCAAATACACTTAATACAATTTATTATTGTAACATAATAAAGGAGATGGCTGTTGCCAAACACAGAAAGTGTACTCGTGTTAAAAGGAGTTAAATTACGGAACTTTCATTAAAGCAAAATGGAAAGTAAATTCAGTTTTTATTCTCATACATTCATCGCTTCAATTTTATTTATTTACATACTCTACCTTTCTCTCTCCTCCACTCTATACCTCTTTCCCTCTCTATCTCTCTGATTTTTGCTTTGTGTACTGCAGTCCTTTTCAGACATGTAGGAACATGTAAATCAATTTAACAGCGAATTTTCTTTCAACACACTTAAGCTCTGGAATCGCACGTATCTGCTGCAGTTTTACATTACTTTGAATGCTCCTTCTACTAATATATGTGGGCTTCAGACGGTACTCATTATGCTGGCCGTGACAATATGATACATGCATTACTCAGTTCAATACCTTCAGTACCCCATCAATTTGAAATCAATTAGAATACAAACGATCAATAGCCAACAATTTCCCATCTTCGATTCAGCCAAGCTTGAGAAATCTGCATAGTGTAGAATGGATTGCTCTATGGAGTGATAGGCGGCATTCCTTGTACGCATGCAATTGTCTCTCAGCGCACCCAAATAGCGCATGGGATACTCGTAGCACACCATTTTTGAGAACATTATCTTAATCTCTTGGCGCTCATTGCAGACGAAGTGATTAGAGTCGTTCACCATCAGCTTCTCACAGCGTATCACGGGCGAGTCATAAATTGTGATGAAAACATTCAGCATTAGCGGGTCGACCGAAAATAGGGCATAGGGTGCATCCTTGGCAGCGTATTTGTCGGCATATTTGCGACGTATGGAATTCGTGAGTGTGCCAGTGCATCGCCTCGTCAGGGGTATTTCAAGCAAGTTGGAGCAACTCTCAGAGCAATGCGCAGTGGCTAGGAGATTACCGACAAGAAACAAGAGTAATACGAGGAATTTGGAAGCCTCTGCAGACATGCTGTATACAAATTTAGATCTGACTGTAAACTCAACGTAATCTTTTTACCAATATATATAAAACGGCCTGAGACTTAAGTCTTAAGCCTACATAATATATACTGACAAAGATCATAACTAGCTATGCTTATGCCAAATTAAATCTATGGCAGTCATTTAATAATCAGCATTAATTTCTGTAATGAACTTAATAATAATTAATTACATATATACAAACATTTGTGCTTAAAACAGAATTCACAATTTAAAATAAAAGACTGATTTTGCGATTGCATCTTCTAAACCACCTTTATCTTATTAGTGTATTTATTTGTGTGCAACAATTTTGTCTAGATCAGATGACAGCTTGGAAATTGCTGTCACAGTGTGATGAATAAGTTAGGAATCAAATATATTAGCTGTTTGTATAAATTTTATTATCTTTTTTCTATTAACGACATCCGATATAGCAATGCAGCCATTCATCTAGACTGAAAACTAAATGGGACACTTTGGACAGTCTGGATGGTCACATAAGCACATAACAAATTTGTGGTTTTTCAAGTAACATACACACACATTTGATCAAAAAACTTTTTTACATTGCCTAACGTGTCACTCACTGTCGAACAAATTGTCAAATATGACTACAGAATTACTTTCTGCATTATTGTAGGCCATGCTAATAAGCCAACAGTACGCAAGAGGTTACAATATCAATTTGATCGCTTGCTGGCTGCTGTTACTCCTCTACCCTGTTAAAGTTTCAAGCGGATTGAACAACTGCACATTCATCGACGGACACATTTTGGAGTTTGTGTGCCACGGATGGTTCGATCGCCAGCTCTATCTGCTTTACAAAGATCGTCATCCAGCCCTTAATACACCATACTCGATTTGGCAGCGAGCCGATTACATTGGCTCCTCAATGCTGCTCATCGTTTTTTACGAGAGCCCGCTAACTAACTGCTACAATCTGGTGTTCAGTGAAGGCCTCTTCTACTGTAATGGTCGAAACTATCCGATGGAACTTCAAGGAACCATTCGAGTGAATTGTTTACCCTTTCAATTTACGTACTCAGATGAATTGCACAAAAAGTGCCATAAGATTCGCAAGGAGCGTTCTGCAGAAACCATTTCCTCGGTCATCATCTACATGGAGTCAAATTTGATACTGCAATCAAGATCTACGAATAATCATTTTTGTACGAATCTTCTTGTTGTGATACTTTTATTATTGCCCTTACAATTTTAGTAAAAAATGAAATTAAATATGGTCTAAGCCGATCTAACTATTCATGTAAAATTTAGCACAGCACTTTCGGTTCGATTAAACCAAATATTAGTTTTCCAACTAGCAGTCAATGTACATTGAGGCTTTGTTTGTTCACCTAAAAGGAATTTCTGTGTCTGATGTTGCACAATGGCAAACAACTGCAGGCATCGACACAACCAAGGCTCGTGTTCAACTGTCATAAACAAATTAACACCCAGACACACACTCAATTCGCATTTAATTGTCATTTGCGGTGGCATAATTAATATGCCTGCCAATATCAACTAAACAACAAACAATAAGAATTAACTGCAGAGCCATAGAACCTAAAAGAAAAACCAAATAGATTTAATAAATATTACATTGCACAACTCCTAGCCTTTGATTATGCTAATTAGCGAGGACATATGCACTGTAAAGAAGTCAGAAAGCTGTAGTCGAGAGAGCTCGATCACCAGCTGTTCAGAAATATATTCTAGTTGTATTGGCAAGTTTCCTTTTAAGAGAGTTGCTCACTCAAAGTGAGCATGCCTGAAAGTGCTCTCATTTCTATGGCTCTGCAATCAAAATTGTGGTTATTACCGATAACGGAAATCAATATATATCGATGTTTCCTAAATGGGATATGATATCGATAAGATGAAATAAACTCTATCCAAGCGGGGTAAATGAGTTTTTAGCTCTTTCCGTTCGCGAGATCAAAGACATTGCTCTGTCGACTCGGCACTTAATGCTGATCAAGAATCTGTATACTTTATTAGCCGGAGATGATTCTTTTTGCCAATGAAAGTAATTTCGATCAGGCTTGAACAACAAAGATGCACAATCCGTTTGAATTAAGTAGTTACTCCTTACACAATGAATTTATTTAATTATTTAAAGTGTAATTTTTTTAAAACAATTTGATAGATTTGTTGTGACAATCGCTTTCCCAGAATTTGAAGACAAGCGCAGCTGCCAAAGCTGCATAGACTAAAGATTTTCGGCTGTTCAACATTACACATTTCCAAATCGCACTCTTTGACAATATACAGCAAAGCAAACACAGAACAAAACGGCATTTTTCACAAAAGTTGTTTTGAATTTGAAATAATGACAATTATTGCATGGCTCTACAGTAAACACAAATAATATAAATACATAAATTGGGCTACACCTTCAGAAGCCTGTTGCTGCTTTATATCAAACTTGAATGCTGACAGTAAAAATAGTTACTTTGAAAACTTTGACGATCTCAAATTTTGAACTGCAAATTTTGACAGGTCATGAAACCGTGCATTTATGTAAATTTTGTGGTGCTTATCGCAGTGTTCACACTCAAATGGAGTTGAACAAAATGTGCGATAGTAGTTTGGTGTAGTAGCGATGATTATCCTTTGGTATAAATGGGGACCAGGACGAGTTTTCTTTTTTGGTTAGAAATACGCACGACAGCCACAGAAAAACACGCGAAGATAATCGACATAAGTTCAGCAAGCAGCATTCAAAATGCTTTATGCGAACAATAGCTTTTCCTCTCACGCGCATGTCCTGATTTTTACACATGACTGATAATGCACACACGCACAAAACACACACACACACACACACTCAAACTGGCATGCAGAAAAGGCATAGAAAATATACCAAAGCAAAAGTGCGCATTTGTGTGAGGCTTTTTGTGAATTTTATTTAAAATGAGCCTTTCGCTTTTGATACGTATATAAGCGAACATAAATACGTTTCTGAAAAAAAAAAAAAACAAATATAAAAATGTGCACAAGTGTGTGCTAAATGTGCCAACAAGGACGCACGAAATGGCAAAGGACTGCACAAGGACGTCTCTGTATAGAAATAAACCGAGGTGTGCTCTCCACACCCACATCTAGCTGCACATAATATGTGGGTACAGGTGGGCGGGGTGTAGATTTGAAAAGATCATCTAGGTATTCTTTTCGTTTTACACAACACCAGAGTTATCCTCGTTAGTAAAATCTTCAGTGTGTGAAATGTTCTGTACTGTGTCGATGTGTTTTAATATTCCACTCAACTTTAGACATATTCGTAATTCAAAATGTGAAAATTGTCAAAGTGAAATTAAAATGTTAACTAAAAATTTCCAATGGGAGTGCATTGTAAAATATTTTATTTGATTTAATTTACTGTGATTGAATAAAAACTCATAAATGGACGCTGGACAGCGCTCTTCTCACTGCGCAGGCCAATTTATTTTGCCAGACCCCTCCTCGTCCCTCCCTTGGGATCGCTTTTGAGCAATTAAAATGTGTCTGCTGTGTTCGCTTTATTTTGTTGTTGTCTGTTTTTTTGTTTGTTTGTTTTTTTTTTTTTTTTGCTGTTGCTGAATGCATTTTTCAGTGACTAATCTTTTGGCTTTTTGCCTGTAAAATAAAAATTACGTATACGCCAACAACTTCAAATGGCGCAACATGGCGTATGCGTATTCTCGTTGTTCTTATTGATGCTGCTGCTGTTGTTTTTGTTGCTTTTGTATCTTTTGTTGGCTGTAGCATATTTCACTGCACACCAGTTGCCATTTTCGCGCCAAACACATGCAAACATCCAGCGGCGACAGCAGCAAATATAACAACACCTCCTCTCCTCCTCTGTTGTCGCTGGGACCGTGTCTCCGTGTTTGTGTGTTGTGTGTGTTCCTGTTTGCGTTGAGTATCTATGAAATACGCAATTACAACATGTTGGCAGAGTCGTCGTTGCCGGCTTCCCTTTTTGAACTCTTATACATATAACCCACCGTAGTCTCACTTCCCTCCCACAGCACACGGTTTGTTGCATCCACTCAGCAGTTGGCATCAGAAAAAGTGGTTCGAAAAAAATGCGACTCTGCTGTGAGCTCACCGAAGCTAATATACACTCAGCTTCTGAAGCATTAACAGATATAACAAATAATGATTTTATTAAAATATTCAAAATATTAAGAGACGTTGCATTATTTAAGAATGCAGGCATTTATATTATATATTATATTTTATTTAGCTGTCAGTTTCTTTTGATAGTACTTATATCAAATAGAGAGAGAGGGTATATGGTTTGCACTCCAGCTGTTGAAAAAACATACTGCGAATCCAAGTGCCAGTATTATAGCAATGTTTCAGTTAAGCCAACTCTAAACAAGAAAGAATGCCATCGATGTGAGTGGTCGACTGAGTGATACTCTCTGCCAAAGTGATTCATATGTTACTCAAATATGTGATTTGCTTTATTTTACTCTCAAATTAAAATGAGTTAATTCGTTCAATTTAGCGAATGCGGATCATAGCTGTACATAGCTTACAAATACACGGTTACAGGGTATACAAATGGTAAACGGTAAGGGAAGAGCGCAAAGAGGCAATCATGATAGTTACCTCTGCGATGCTCGTTAGATTGGTTTGTTTTTGCCGTTTTAATTGTCACGTGCTGTTGTCTTTGTGCAGAAAGGAGAAACACGCGTGGCTCTTGTATCAATGCTCATATAAATGGGAAAAACCACTTGTGAGTTAGTTCTGTACATTCAATGTGCAGTGAAGTGTTTGCATACAAACATCTCTGCAACAGCTATCAATGTGAATGTATTTCACATATGTGTGCTTCAATTTGTTGGAATAATTGGATATGGATTTGTACCTTTCAAGCCTTTCAATTATGACCTGCTGATATTGATAAAGACTGATATTATTATCAAAGTTCCGTTTTTAATGCATTTTCAATTGAGATGAACTTAAAGTAAATCTATTATTTTCTTAAAAAAAATCACAAAATAAAATATTTTCAATATGTGCGAAACAATAGCAGAACAAAGGAATAATAAATAATATTAACCAAAAACAATCTTAAGAGAAAAGTATAACTAAATTTGTAAGGAAAATAATAATATTGTTCTCGTCGTAAGTGCCCGACTAAGTGGGGTCCTCGACTTTGGGAGGGTTATAAAAAATCTGAAATACTATTATTTTTTACAATACAATACAATATACAAGAACTTATATGCATTATTATATATTTTAAAATTGCAAGCAGGGTATAACAGAAAGAAAAAATTGGCAAGCAGGTGGAAAAATGTTAAATCTGCTCGAGTGCCACACATGGCGAATACAACATGAAGTAATTGGAACAATAAAACCAAAAAAAAGAACCGTATGAATAAAAATAAAGATGGCGACGGGGAAAGCACAGGGACAATGTTGCAGTGGACAAAATGAGTTGGCAAGGGTGCTCCGACAACATCCTGGCAGCTACTAAAGTAACAGGAATCAAAATAATAAATCAAAATTGTGGATGTCGTCGTTACTCCAATTGGTGTAATTGTTGTTAGCGCCACTGCAGCAACCAACAGTTGGCAACTATTACAGCTCGCACTTGCGACTTGCAAGTGTGTTGTGCGCAACACGCCGTTGCTGCATCTCTGCTCATCTGATGCACAATGTGTGCGCGATCCTCTGCACCACTGGTTGCCTTTGCATCCACCAATTATATTACGAATAAAAGCTATTGCTTAGAGTTGCAGAGATAGTAGTTGATAAGTAACAAATTCCGAAAAACACCTCAAAAATAATCATGAAACCATGGAAAACAAAATTGCAAGTATCTGGATTCTATGGTTGCTACTCTTCCAGAGCTGGAAAATAAATACAAACCTTTGACTTACCTATACCTCTATATAGATGTATACAACTGCATTATACCCCTTTGAACTTTTTGAATGGGTAGAAGAAGTAGGAAGAGGATGAGCTAGGTGGCAATGGAAAGCGAGTCTCGAATCTGCCACTGCAAAATGTTGCATTTGATTTACGTGCACAATTGCTCCAAGCTGTTGAATAGCGAACTCCGTTGTTGCAGATTCTCTAAGAACCAATTTATTGTACTTGGGCTGCATGGTGTTTTTTGTGGGCGCTGGCAATTGAAGTTGTTATTGTCAGTTAGAAGAATCTGCATGCCCAACCGTGGATCGCAATAGAAAACGTTTATACTCACTTATTTACTTATATAACTTATCAGAAATCAGGACTATGACTATCAAATGTGACATTTTGCAGCAAATGTTGTTAAATTGGGATTTATGTTTGCTTTACAAAACAACACAAAACTAAGCTTAAACAATCTTTAAAAAAAAACTTGCAAATATATTTGTTCAACTTACTTCTAGGTCCAGAAACCAGATACCACTTAAAATAAATATAAATGTAAGCATCCCTTGCATGGATTATCACATATCCCCAGCTGTGGCTATGGATTAGAATAATAATAAATGATCATTGTTTTAACATCATAAAGCTAGGTTATTAGGGATTAAAAGCTATTTGAAATACATCTCAACTGGTGTAAGACTCATAACTGGTAGCTATGATTCAAATACAGCATTGTAAAAGCTAGTTGAAGTTATACAGATTTAAGCAAGTTGACTGAAAGTCTTAAACAGCAGGCGATGTCGGAAAACTGGGTCACAAATTGTACACAACAAATAATGTATGCTAAGCATCTAGAAGAGTGGGGAATTGTGTGTATATATAAGACAAAATAACAACGGCTGACACCTGCAAACCATTTTGAGCACTTTCAGCACTTAAAACGTCATAAAACATGCAGAAGAATGCGACAACATCGCGACTGCCATGCATTTTGCCATAATTCAAATGAGATTTAAAATCGGACTTGCCTCTCGAGTTGCCTTCCACATACACAAAGTTGAATAAAATCTCTATATATATGTATATATATATATATATATATATATATATATATTCAGCCATCATAAGCAAGAATCGTTGATGGTCGCATGCAACCGCAAAGTATGCAACGATTTATTTAAATAGCAGAGCCAACGCCTTTCTCGCCTGGTGCATTTGCACAAATGTACATAAGCACTCGCACTCGCACTCGCACACACAGTTGCACCATGGCCGCATGCCGCAAAGATAAGCAACACAATGCACCAATGGAGGATTTGCGACGGGATAACGCGCCGAGCACAAAACAAGCAGGCAAACAAAACGTTCCAGAAACGAGCAAAAAAGTAGCGAAAGAGTGAAAAAGATATTGCATGAAAGGTATACACAAAAAGAGTTTACACACACACACACACATATTTATACATAGAATGAGCACATAGAATATAATGCCAAGTGCTCAACTCGGATGAAGGGGTTACCTCTAATGATGTTAGCCATACCAGCATACAGCAGCCAAAGCGATCGTGTTGCTTGCTTTGTGGCTTTCACTGAGTTTTCTGTGTTTGGCATTTACTTTGTGAATTATATAATTTTTAATGATTCGAGAACTTTGTGTGCATTTTCAAATGTAAGGATTTATTTAAATATATTTATACAATAGTGCAAGTTTTTGCGAGAGTCTAAAATAATTACAGACATGTCTTTAGTAACCTGATTCTCTGACGCTGGAGTCCAACCGGATGCGTTAATAAATGTCATAATTTGGCTTGGTCCTAGATTTGCTAGGCTTGTAATAGGTTGGCTTGAAAGAGGCTTTCCAGGGTGCTTGATATCCTGATATCGGATATCCTTTAAAAGTAAAAAATAAATTGGTGACAGCTATAGTTTTGATTAGCTTGTTTTCCCAAGGCTACAGTTATAAAACGTAAAATTAAGTGGATAAATATTTTATTATCATTGGACTTGAGTATGTGAAATTCTTGCCGCACCCAGCCCAGATGGTATATGCTCTCGAGCTAAATCGTACTATAAAACAGCGTTTCGAACTTAACTTAATTAATAATTTTTATAACCACTCCGACGAAAACTGCGCAACGACTACAAAAAAATAAAATCAAAAACATAAACGAAGCAAAAATAAAAAAGGCCAACCAATTTAAGCGGCTTATGTGTGAGCCATTCAACAAACCACCCACCCACCCAGCCTGACCAGAAGTGGGGCTGAGAGAGCATTGTTAAGACCATCGAAAATGGCACTCGGCAAAGCTTGCTGCGATTTGGGGCAACATGAAAAACGACGGCAACAATATACCGACGGCACAATAAATACCGCACTATAAAAGCGAATCTTTAAAACCAGCGGGTTGGGCAGCTGTATGTCAGAGGACAGAGGCCCCTCGGGGCCTAGCCCATTGAGTTGCACGCAAAGAGCTTGATTTTCCAAAAGTTTTTCCATCGATTTTCGCGAGTTGCTATTGTAAGCTGTTTCTGTTTATTTATTCTCCTGCATTCTTCACACCATTGACGGGCCCACGGCCACTTTTCAACCTTCGATCCTGCGACTTGATCCCCGTCCATCCGACCCAGTCAGTCCCGCCTTCCTTTTCCTCAATCAGCCGAACCGAACGGAAACCGTACAAAATTCCCAACACTTTATTTTATTACATTTTAGTGGGCGTCCTGCACTGTAAGCAGACAATTAATGAGTAGCAAAGTGGCAAGCGGTCGCGAGTAATCGGCCAGCAGACACCCAGTATTCAGATCTGAATAGCATTATCTCATTCACTCACAATACTTACACATATCACTTATAATATTAATATTTAATAACAATCATTTAATAATAATAAATACATTGAATACAAATTAAGTTAGGTGTGTCTTTCTTTTACACAGTTGGACTTTTACTCTCCTTTGCTTAAAGAGTTGAAAGAAATTGATAGACGGACTTGTAAAAATATTATATTCAACAGAAATTGATTACATAACCGATTTGCACTTTAAATAAATTTCTACATAAATTAGAATATATATGACTTTGTAAATTAGAAGTTAGTCTAGCGCTCAGGTCATTAAAATATTTTTGAGTCTGCCTCGAATGTGTTGGTGTCTGGTAAAAGAAATTAAGGATATAGTGATACCCCTACCATTCCAAATACGATCAACTACCCATTTCGCCGTACTTGTTGTCCGCAGTCCACGTCCCTGCCTCTTGATCATATTCGAGTGCTTTGCACGGACAGAGTCAATAAAAAGTCTGCACGTTTCTGGTCTTCGATTTAAAACTAATTAGCAATAAGTTGTAACATAATGGGTAGCCCACACTGCACTGTGGGCTTACTGTGCTATATATTAACCTGAAAAGGACCGCGAAATATACATTGTTGTGCAAGTAAAATCAGCACAAGTCTGCACACACACAGTGACATGTGATAATATTTTAAGTAAGATTAGCAACACAGATCAAGCAAGAACAACTGATAACTGGCCGGATGTTAACACAAGCTTAACTCGATAATTACAAAGCAGACCATTCAGAGTTTAGTTCAACGAGCGACCAATTCAGGTAATTAATTTGTCCACACAAGTATCCTTTACTAAATTAGGTATGTGTGGGCCAGTCTTAATCGTGTTGCCGTGGTCCCACTGTGGCACTCAACTAGTTTCCGTTATAATTGCAGCAGACACATAAATAGTTAGTTGCAATAAAAGTAAAAACGGCAAGGCTACGAAATGGGAGAAGGTGCAGCAGAAGAGGAGGAGAGATATATGTGAATGTGCAACACACTGCGGCACAGCGAGTTGGGTCCTGGCAAGCAGTTGGCTATCAAAAAGTTACCAGCGACGCTCTGGCATAAAATAAAAGCAAAATGTTGTAAAACGATTGCAAAGTGAGATTGGAAATTACCGACACATAAACACGAGCACCAAGTCAAGGAAAGAGAGGAGAGGAGAGGAGGGGAGGGGAGAGAGTGCAGCACCGGGGCAATGGCATATGAACGTGCAAAAACAACAGGAGTCAAGCATGTTAGCCAAGTGGACGGGACAAATGTAGCTAGTATATGACCAGGGTAGGGGTATTCCACTGGGTGGTAGCTATTTCCCATTACAATGCAATTATTTAGGGCTGCATGAACTTTACAGGCAGGCAGGCTAGAAAGCAGGCAAACTCGAACAACAACAACAAGAACAATAACTGGACGCGCTCTGATTGCCAGCCAAAGTTGCAGTCCACCCTAAAAAGTCAGTGGCAAAGGGTTAACGATCGGCAAAAAATTAAAGCGAAATGAGACTGGTTCTTGCCACGACGCCCATAACACGTGATGCGACCCCCTTTGCAATAACAACAGCAAGTCGCAAACTAATAGCAGGCACTGTAGACCGTAGACACGATACCACTTTGAACTTGACTGACGTGCTGAAGAGCCAGCTGACTCAAACATGCCAGGTTTGATTTGACTGGTTGGCTGTTCTGGCTGATTTGGTTGGTTGGCTGCCCTGGCGTCGCGTGCTTGAAATAATTTTCGAAAAATGCCTCGTTAATGTTTCTATTAACGGATTAGAGGGACGACTGCTGGCCGCGTCAATCAGCCCAGGATCTAACCGACCAAACCGTGGTGCTGAGCCCTGGCACACTTTTTCCTGGTCCCCTTCTGACTTAGCACGTTCGCTTGTCGCCGCCTCGGATTGGAATTATATTGTTTGTTTTCTATAGTTTTAGTCACACGTTTGTTTTTGTTGTTAGCACATTGACACGTTTTGCATAAATTTGAATTCAAATGTGTCATGGCAAATAAGTTTTGCATGCCATTTTAAATTTCTTTCGTTTGATTGAAGGCAGCTTACAACAGTGACTCCAATTTGCAATCATACAACGACTTTAGTTTACGGAATGTAGGTCATACAACTGCAGCTATTTAAATGCAAATATTTAAATGTTGATATATTCATATAGTAAGTGCACCTACAATCTTTGCTTATTACAGCTACCACAGATAGCTCTGCATATTGCCAGAAACACATTATATTAAAATACAAAATAAAATCAAAATATTTAATGGCATTTTCACTGCATAGTGCTACACAGGTGGGGCTGGCAACCAAACAGGGTTAAAAAAAAAATATATAATAAATGGTCAGAGTGAAAAAAGTGAACCACATTTGCATTCCTTTTGGTAGATTTAAATTATTCAGGTGTGCATACGAATGTGCCACAAAAAAACAGAGAGTGCCCCACACTAACAGACATCCCCCCTCCCCCTCCCCCTCCCCCTGCTCCCTGCGCTTTCAGTGACAATTAAGCTGCAACTAAAATTGCTCCTGGCGCTTACACACATACATACAGCGTGCGTAAATATGCAACAAGATTTTTATTTAAATACCACTCCATTTTTAAATCAAATCCTGGCACAGGCTGTGCGCCTTTTTTCGTTTGTATATTGTTGAGCTGCAGCTTTGCACTGCGCTTTGGCAGACGAGAGTTGCCTGCTTTTAATTTTCATCTTGTTTACTTTAACGTCATTTTCAACTCTTCGGTGTTTTCTTGAGCGCTTTTCGCACGCTTTGTCTTTGCACCGGGCCCCGAGTCCTATACCTAAGTACGGTTACCTCTAAGATCCATTGTCAGAGCCATGCTTGTCCTCGTCCCCGCCCTTATCCTCGTCCTCATCATCGCGCTGTTCCTTGGTCCTCGTTGCCATTGTCGCGTGTGTGTCGTTGTCGCCTGAGTCGGTTCGCTCCTTGTGCTGCTCGTGAAGTGGCACTCATCCGCACTTTTAAGCCCTACTGAATTCCTTTTATCCCTAAAACAAATATCTTCATCCACAGCAGCAGCAGCAGCAGCATCATCAGCGTCGTTGTCTTCGCCTTTGCTGCATTTGCTCCAGTACTATTTTTGTTGGTCCTGGGCGCAAGGTTTTTATAGCCAAGGCGACAACTTTGGGACCAAGCACTATTGTGCTGGGGCTGCCTGTCGCTACTGCCGCTACTGCCGCTGCTACTGCATCTACTTCATCATCTGCTTTCTACTTCAGAGCTCTAAAGATTTTTAATAGAGTTCTTAGAGACACTTTCGATTGTCTTTGTGTGCAACTTGTGCGAAAATTAAACCTGAAGTGAAGTCACCAACGCTTTCCTGGCAGTCTTTAAGAGCCATAAGAACTCTAGCAATATAATAATTAATATGTCCCCTTTGTCAGTCACACTACAAATTCACACTCGTCTCGCCTGTTTACTAATCACCGGTCACCGGATTGTGGATTCAACCAATATACGACGACCACTTCATTTGTCTTGCGACTAACACGAGCCAAGGACAAGGACGAATTCCGAAGTCAACTGTCAAAGTGTGTGAGTTAAACTCGTTCGATGGGACCTTCAGTCGAATGACATTATAATGATGACAATTGGCAATGAAAAAACGAAAAAAGGAATAACCAAAAAAGGATTCGCTTGGCTTCGAATTCTGTCTGGTGGGGCACAAAATGCCAAACGGCAAAACAATGCCAATGCCAAAAGAAAAGAGATGCAGAGCAAAAATACAAATCAAATGTACCGCAAAACTGAATGAAGTCAACAAAAGACCGCCAACCGACTAATGGACTGAGGGACCCCGTTAACCAGTCAGCCAGACAGCCAATCCCAGGACATGCCAAAGCGTCCAAGGGTGGCGACATGAGTGGCGCATAAATTGGCGATTCCCATGGGTACAACAGCCACTACTATCTGTCAGGGTTGGAGTTGCATTGTCAAATGTTCACTTTCATTGTTCCAGTATCTGTGCAATTGAATATGTGTACATCTGTGTGTGTGTGCGTGTGTGTTAAGCACATAAGTTGAAATATTCCAATTGAGTAACTTTCATTATTGCAGCAGCAACAAAAACAACAACAATGTGCACATTTTGTATAAATAAAACAATGGCAACGATTTCAACTCATTTAAATTCTGTGCTGCAATAAATTTGCCTGCATAATTTCTATAGATAGCAATAGAAATACTTTAGCCAACGTATATAGCATTGGGGCAGGCCTTTCCATTTGTTTAACAGTTTAAACAACAAAACATTTCAATAAAGTTTACGCATTTTACATTTTAAATGCACAGCTGATAAAAATTCAAATACAAATTTAAACTCACTTCTAATGCATACTAAAGTTTTAAACAGCAACAATTTGAATTCGTATTCGTTTTTGATATAATAAATGTTTGTCCTCATTTTAGTCTTCTTGCTTAGTAAATCAAGCTAATGTATTAGTTGTTCTCTACTATACCAAAACTTATACGTCTTTTGGAATGTTTAGAAAATGTGGCAGTGTATTCGGGAACAGTCCAAGTTGTCTACTGAGGAATATAAATTGCTGCCTTTGTCAACCCCTGTGTCTGCCACCCTTTCCTTTTGGGCCTCAACCCCGAATATGCTAAAATGCTAATTAAAGTCAAAACGCAATGTTGCGTAAAAATGTTTGCAGCAAGCAAGAGGAAAACGAAAACTTTAAAGTTTATGATGCTTTGTGGTTGTTGTTCTTGTTGTTGTTGTTGTTGCCTTTTTGAATTTTTACTGGTCCAACTGCCAGGATTTTTCTCTCCTTCTATCTCGCTCTTGCACAAAGCATTGTCATCCCTGGACTTGGTGCTTTTTGTATTTGGCGTTAAATTTAATGCAAAAAGTCACAAAAAATTATACTCGATTTAATTTTCCAGTCCAGTTGCTGGTCTCCCTTTCCCATCCTACCGCTACCGGCTGTCCTGCTCCGGCTAGTTGAGACTCTCTGTCGGGTTCGGTTTTCGGTGTCAAGTTTTGACTGCGTCGGCTATGGGCACCGGTTTGGGCTTTGGCTAGGACTCTGACTCTGACTCGGGCTTGTGCTCTCGGTCTCTCGGTCGCTCAGTCCTCAGTCCTCAGTTTCTGGATCCGGTTTCACAGTTGACGTTATGCATTGAAATTAATTAAATCACAGCAAACTGCGCCGCAGTCGCTTCGCTTTGCTTTGTTGTTTTGTTTGTTGTCTTTTGCCTTTGGTTTTTATCCTTGTTTTTGTTTCTGTTGTCAACTGCCTTTTGCGGATGTTGGTTTTGTTGTTGCCAACCAAACACCAAAGCATGAACGTCCGGCGCAATTGTAGCCTTTTAATTAGTTGGCCAGGACCACGAATATAAACCGGAGCAGCAGAGTGAGAGTGAGACGTCAGCAAAGCTGCAACTAGTAATTTGTAATCGTTGACTTATTGTCTATGAACGGTTTGCTACTCACTCGAAACTCGACTTGAAATTCTTGTGCTCGACGGTCCGTTAAAGGTTGAAAGAACATCTTGAAAATGTCAACAATTTTAGCATGAACGTTGACCGAAAATTATATTTACTTACAGGTTAACCTAAAAAGGCATTGAGTATGAATATCGAGTCAGCTTTTGAAAAAGTTATAGCACAAAAAGTTTAAAGTTGAGCACTTTAAAGTACTTCAATGCCAATTAGGTCAAATTCTCAGAAAGTAATTCAGCAGTAGAGTAAGAGACGAATGAAGAGTCGGGTTTTGCACGTTGATGGAGGAGGTTTGGACAGTCAAAGGACAAACATTAGTTTTAACTATGCACATTTAATTCAATCAAATCGATTATAAGAAATATTATTTATAAACACAATTTAAATAACTCAAGTTTAGCTATTTAAAATTGGTTTTGTCTTTGAACTACATATTTCAAATACTAATTATTTTTTGTATTTCGTTTCAGGTATGTTTTCAATATAGCCAAAATCTGCAAATAGATATTTGAGTAAGTTGATTATTTAAATGAATATGAAAACAATTATTGATGCGCTGCAGCCCTCAAAATGTCAAACTTAATGAATGCAAAATTTATAGTTAGAAATTTTGTAGGCAAACGCGACCAAAAGCCAGAATGGGCGTTGGTGAGCAATGGGCGTGACTGTTGACACCAAACGCGCGCAGGAAATCCAACACTAATAACGTCTAATGGGACCCACTACGGCAAGCGGCCACCCCCATTCCAGCTCCTCTCCCGCCCCCACGTGATTTGGCAGTTGGTGTATAATTTATTTTAAGCAGAAAAAAAGCAAATTTCATGTAAATTAATTTTTTTCATTTTCTTATGATAATTTTATTTTTTATTATCTCTCGCCGCATAGGCAGGCCAAATTTGAGACGCGGCCTTCCTTTTTTTTTATGGATCGAGGCCTCAGTCCGAAACGCTCTGAAGTTTATTAAAGCACATTTTGTCGAGGATTTTTGACTTTGTGTCATTTATGCGCCAAATTTATCACATTTTGTGCCAAGGCGTTGATTTCATTACTCAGCGGGGCGGGTAGGGGAGCGGCGGGTCCGGGTCACATTGCGGTTTTGCTTGGTCAGCGATTAAAGGCAAATTGTTGGGCTTGGGTCATTAGCGAAGGTTTCGCAGTTCCCACCCGAAAAAATAAAAATAAAAAAATAAGCAATTTTAATTTTGCTTTCTAATTTTCTTTCAAGGCAAATTGAAAGTGCTTTGGGTTCTTTCTATGAGCACATTATAAATGCCTTGAAGAACCAAATCTCAATCAAACAATCGGTGTTCTATGAAATCATTAAACTCATTTCTCCGCACACTTAGGCATCTATAAAGTACAGATTAAGAAAAACCTGTCACAATAATTCTCTCTTTAAGAATAAATGGAATGTAGAACGAATTTGACCGCGAACTACACAGTTTGTGAGTCTCCTTGTCCTTTCGCTGGGAGAGTCCTTTAATTTCGACAGAGCCAAAACCGTAACAAATCGCATTTAAATTTACCTGCCCCAGTTGGTAGATGCTTGGCGGGATTGTGTTTGGGAGGGGATGGTAGCTGAGAAGCGAGAACACAACACAACACAACACAACAACATAACAGCAACCACCAAAAAGGATGCGATAATTTATAGCGTTTCATTTTGCTGTTGCTTCTGAATTCTAATTTAAATTTTCCACCGCGGCAATAATAAAATTCGGCAGGGGCGCAAAACTTTGAATCGAGGTGTGGCACAAGGGGAAGGGGGACAACCAAAATCGCCTGCAAACACAATAAAAAATACTCGTGCATATATATTTTTATTTATGCTGCTTAATTTGTAGAGCGTGCAGAACAACTACAACAACAAAAATAATCAAACTAGGGCCCAACTCAGAAGCGACGCACAGTGGCACAGTTGATGGCAGCGTTTTGTAAACTGAAGAAATACATCTGACAGAGAAATTTTCATAGATTCAGATATTCAAATATTCTTTAGATTGGTTCACTAGTTTGTGTGCAGCAAGTGCTAAAAGTGTACCTTTTTCAGTGTACAAGAAATTACGCAGTTTTTCGTTTGAAAGAAAACTCCGTCTTTGAGTGAGATTTTCAGGTAATCCAAAAATCAATTTTTTATCAATTTGGTTAGGAATTGGATTCAGTTGTAGCCGTCTTCTAAGGTTGATATTCTTCGACTCGTTTGATTGGCAATCATTTTCATTAAATAACTTTGATTCAACGGATTGTTATTGATATTTAAACAAAAATTTACTTGAGTTGGTTGTTTTTAATGGGAAAAAAGGCAAAAGGCCCCACTGTGCGAGGTGTCGTTGTTTAGCCTTCGCAACGCGTCCTGCTTATTTCACATTCATTTAATAGCCAAGCAGTCACAGTTTGTGTTATTGTTGTTGTTCTTCTTGTTGTTGTCACCAAGTGCAATTGCCCCTTACGTGAATTTTTCAAATGTTTTACATACAAAATATTTGTTGTGCTTTTTGTTGCGTACAATTAGTTTGGCAGCTACAATAGAGCAACAACAATAATAACAGCTAAAACTGCAGGCATAAAACAAAGCGAATGACAATTTCAAAAGGACAACCAGGAAGGGCAAACGACAACGTTCTGCACATCCCCTGCCTGCAAAGGTGACTTTTAATGCCTTTTGTGTTCTTGTTGTTGTTGTTGCTCCTGCTGCTGTTGTGATTGTTGCTGGTGTGTTACACACACACACATACACACATACATACATATATGTATACCCACACAACGGCACATGTAAATGACTAAGTGAAGGGTTAAAAGGCGTACTTGCCCCAATCCAACTCAACCCAGCCCACTCTCCTCCCTTGTCGAACTGCATTTCGCTGACGTTGCTTTGTCATTGCTTGGTTTTTTTTTTTTAATTCCACTTTAATTGCTCAAATTATTGCATGCAGCAATAAAAAAAAAACAACAGCAAATGAAGTTCTTCATGGGCAAGTGTTCGGCTGATGTTCGGCTAGCTGACACCCTGTATTCACCATCAAGAAATGTAAATAAACAGAGAAACAGAGGTAAATTTAGACTCGAAGCACTTTGCATACTTTAGATTTAAGTAGGTATTATTAAAAGTCTCCCAAACACTTTAATTCTTCTATTATTGGTGTATGTCAACATACGATCAGCAGAGTTGTACAGCACTTTTCTAAACATCGTATATAATATCGATAATCAGAGTTGATTGAGATAACTCACTAAAACAATACAGAACTAACAATATTAATGCTTGATAACATTATTAATCTTACTTTGGAATAGGCTATGCTAATATTGATAGTAGACATGTCTGTTTCTTGATCAAGATGTGCGTCTTCTTACTCATCTCGGTTATTAATTTAATTATGGACTGCCTTCAGCAACAAGACAATTGCATATGAATTCATTATGATTGCCTTTAAATTGAGGGATGTTCTAAGAACTTGGATGTGAGAAGAACAGACGGACTCGGCTGATGTGGATGCTAATTAAGAGTAAATCTCCCTTGCAAACCTGAAATCAAAATTAAAATACTCTCTGCAAGTCCAAAAATATATAAATTTGGTGTTGTTCTCTGATTAAAATTGAGTTGTTTTGAATACTTTCTCATTTTACGGAAACTGTGGATAAAAGAAACAAATAATATATTAACTGCGTATTTAAGTTAAATACCCACAATATACCCAATGACCCAAATTTTATTTGTGCAGGATATAAATAAAAACTATAATGGCAACAGTGGAAAAGTTATTGAATTGCACTCGTAGTGCATATTTATATTTTTATATATATAAATATCAACAACCATTGTCCGATCAGTTTGAATAGCCCAGGACAGTAATAAACGATAATTGCGTCGAGAGAGAGATTGTAGCTGAAGTGTTGCATGCATGTTGCATGTTGCAGCATAAGTATTTGATAAAGAACTTATTCAAATGTGCAGACACCAGTTAATCCAATGCTTTACTGTATCCAAAGTAGTACTCATCGTTCTAACCAACATTTGAATGTTGTATTATATTATGTACTTTGATGTTGTAATCTCGTCATGATAATAAGCATACCTTCATGCCCACTTGAGTACTCAAACAATTGTGAAACTAATACAAAATGCAACTTTTCTAATCAACACACATGTTGCCCCGCCGGTCGAATGGGGAGTGTGTGGAATGAAGCTGCTGCTGCTGCTGCTATTCTTGGTAAGTTTATTAAAATGATGTCCTGCAGATATTTGCCGACAGAGCAGGAGGTGTCGCCGACTAATGTCCAAGTTAACAATACAATTGTGGATGCCAGCCTTGAGGCAAAAAGCAGTCAAAGCCAAGGCACACAAAAGCTGCCAGTTCTGATGGAAATTTACGGAAAAGGAGGGGCAGTTTGCGGTGCGAAGAGCGTCAACCAGACAAAACAAATGGAGTAAGACTATGTGTGTATGTGTTTGTGTGTGCTGGTGTGTTGGTGTGTGTGTGTGTGTGTGTGTGTTGGCATGGGGCATGCAAATGAAAATGCATTTATTTATAAAGCAAACGACAAAAGTCCCAAGTGCCCGGCATAAACGTGAAGCATACAACTCGATGTGTCGTGCAACAGTATGTATCTGTATCTGTATCTGTATCTTTCCATCTAGCTGTAAATGTATCTTTATCCGTATCGCTACATGGCAGCCATGAAGTAAAATGCAAAAACTGCACTTGTCTATCCGCCTGCCACTGTCTACTTTCCACTTTCTAGTGTGTGTGTTGCCTAACTACCTATTGGAAGAACACACACACACACACACACACACACTCACAGAGCACCCCCTACTCCTTTTTGGAGCTGTTGGCAATTTTATTGACAAGCACATTCGTGGAGGCGGCATTTGCTAACCCTAGTTGCCCGTGTGGGGGGTTGGAGGGGGATGGATGGTTGGCAGGATGTTGCTTGCATTTTGTGACAATGTTTATTTAGATTTTGCCTTGCTGCCAATTGCTGACATTGCAATTTCTATTCCTGGCATACACAGTCCAATGCACACATTCACCCACCCACCCACTCACACACACACACACACACACACACACATTTGTCCAGTGAAATGTGCTGCGTTTGCAATGCGCAGCGTTGCATTCCACTTCTCTGTATTTGTATCCGTAGCTGCATCTGTATCTGTATCTGTATCTGTGTCTGTGTCTGCATCTGCATCTGTATAGCTGCAATTGCATCTGCATCTGTTCGTTGGCTCGTTGCGGTCACGTTTGTGTGTGTTTGTGTGTGTGTTGTACTTTTCGGCATTTTAATTTCAAATTGTCAATTGGATTTAAGTACACTCGACAGCAACACGACCGCATGATACTAATGTGTGTGTGTGTGTGTGTGTGTCTTATATCCGGATTTCCCTAAACATGTGTGCTTCTTAATGCCGTTGTTTTTTCTCAGGCACTGTGATTGTCTTCATCGGTCCCTTAACGCAAATTTTTGGCAAATTTTTGCCTATTATCATCACATTGCCGTACCAAAGTATTTCTCATGCTTAACACATACCGCTTGGGTTTTTATTGCCAAACGTTTTTTGGCCATAAAATTTGATTTTAAAATGTGTCAAAAGTGCTTTAAATGTGACAGAATTTGATTATGGCTTCTGTTGTTGTCAGCAGCATCCCGGGAACAAAATTACACATAGCCTTCATGGCCAGGCAGCAATGGCATTTTGATTGCTAGGCGCCGCTGAGACACATGGAGAACATTACAAGCATGTTTGTTGTATGTTGTATGCTGTATATTGTAAGAGGCATGAGCTTTGCCAGAGATTTGCCACGCCAATTGTTTAGGGACTGCCACTGGAAATTACTTTCAGACGGCTGACAATTTAATGCACATACAGCAAAATCAACATCTCGAGTCTCACAGCTATCATTGTTCCAGTTTAATCGCTTCAATTTCCGAGCAATTTTAAAGCAATTGTGCTCGAGGCTTTAACAGCTTAATCTCAAAATTGTTAATTGGCATACACATAATATGGTCAGCTATTCAACCAACGCAATTCTGTTTGTTTTTTCAGTGTTTTGCTTTTTTTATTTTAATGTTTCATGAATAATCAGTTTCATAAATAGATGATAATTATAATATATATGTGGAATTTAAAACGAAATTTATATTTCTCAAACACTTTTACTTTTCTTTATTCACAACGGTTGAGCTCATCCTACTTGGTTTCAATCGTTTTCTTATGTTGTACCTCATATTAGATATCCTAAATTGGATATTAATTGAATTTTACTTTAGGTATTTTTATTATTATTACGTTTGCTGTTAAGATTTGCTTATGTATAATATTACAGAATGCATCACAATATTTTCTACAGTGTTAGCCTTAAATAAAATCCCTAAATTGATAACCACAAATATTCCAATATTTCACACTCGCCTGCCAATTGAAAGACCATCGAAAAAACAACACACCCTTCAAAATTTATGTGTGTGTATTTTGTATTGTATTATTTGTTGCCCTGTTAAATTTAATTATAATCTAAACAATTAAAAAAAAACACAATTGCTGTTAGCTAAATTAATATCATTAAATTAACAATTATTCACATCAATTTATAAATTTGCAGGTAAAAACAAATAAAATATTATTTTGGATTTTTAAATTTCATTATTTTAACTTAATTTTCCCATATTAACTCATATTGGAATACACCAGCGCAATTGAGGGAAATTATGTTGATGTTTATAGAAGTAATATAGTTATCGGGGATAGGAGGGGTTTCTCCTCCCTTGCTGACAAACGCCATTACCTTTACCGAACTTTACCTTATTTTATTACCCTTCTTTGAGGTACACGTAATTTCGCAAACATTAAAATTCAACAATATTGGAACCCAATCAGACTTATGGCTTCTGCTCAAAAGAAATTGCAAAGCAAAGTTCGGAGAGGCTCAAATGGGATTACAGAAGAATACAGATATCTGTTGGTTATGAATATATATTGACACTATTAGCAACGATAACAGCCAACTGCAAGTTATTGAACGATTATTTTGAAATGTTTAATCAAGGTTCGACTTGGAGCAACTTTTGAGGGTTCTGCGGCTGCAAGGCTGCTGTCTGCGGCACTTCTGGCAAGCACCATTTAGCCTTAGAGTCATTCATGTTGCCCTACTCAGCATTTACACATTGGGCTCTCTTTTCGATCGATGTGTCTGCCGTCTGGCAAATGCGTTCGGTACATTCGTCAGTCAGTTTGTCTGCCTGTCTGACTGAACTAATACTGGCATTGGCTCTGTTTCTATTGTCGACTTTATTGCAATTACTCGCACCAAATATTTTTCAGCTATTCATTTGCCTGTGCCTTCTGTAATTGTTGTTGTTGCATTGGTTTTCGAAATTGCTGTTGGTCTGATAATCAGGCAGTAGCATAAACCAGAAATAACAACAGAAGAGTGAAGAGCTCATGCAACTCCATTGCCAATTGTTGGCCCACTATTTGCAATTAGTGTCAATTATCTAGCGGCTTTCGGCCATATATCATTGTGTGCGTTTGTGTTTAGTTTGGTAAACATTAGCAGCAGTAACTACTGAAAGAATAAATGTATTTCTGGCTAATTGTAGGGAGCACAAGTATGAAAACTAAGCAATGCAATTTCGATGCATACACTCAACACTCAAAAAAAAACTGCACTGAATTTTAGAAAATTTCCATAGTTTCTATAAAGAAAGCATATCTCAATAGCAGAGATTGTATATTTCTAAAACGAGGCGTTTTCTTTTCTTTTCTTCAAATATAAAAATATTTGATAAAAACCAACTTTAGAAATATTTTAAATTATTAAGAAACAATTTTCTATGAAATAGATAATATAGAACGCCACTAGTGACGCAGAACTGTAACATAATATGTAATACGATATGGATTGACTGCTTACTGATAGCATATCGATATTCATCGATATTAACAATGTGATCTGCAGCTTTAAGAAGAATTCAATTGATGTATTTGGAAGACAGATATAATTTGGTTTTGACTGCTGCAATAATTTAGGCAACTTTCTTGTTTTAAAATTCAAGTCAATTTATTTTTTCACAATGTAGAAACCAATATGCAATTTCGTGTTTTCTGATATAGCAAAACAAATGTTAAACCACTTTGCGTTTTAGTAGCGCCAGATATCTAACAATTTTATTTTAGACGTTTGCGGACTGTGGAATATACACATATGAATTTTATGCGAAAAAATCTATAATTTACATGCTCTTAGCTCGCAACCCAAAGCAAACTTACTCATTATAAATGCCAAGCGCATGCTAAACAGCTGACGCACTGCAGAAGAAGAATACGTTTAGGAATGGGATGAGAGTAAAAAACCGAGCACAAAAGTGAGTAGCGAAATCGCATTATAAAGGTTTTTTACGGGGCGAACCCCTTGAAAAATTGTGCAAAATATGCGCACTAGGATTCAATGTTGTTGCTGCTGTTGTTGCAAACAGCCACCCTTGAGGAGTGCGGACTGCCGTTGCCTGCCACGCAATTTGAAAACTTGCCAAAAGGCAGGACGAGGACAACAACGAAGGATATTTTGCAAACAAATAATAAAAATCCAATTTTACATTTAATCACGCGCTCAGTCAAACAAAAAAAAAAAAAAAAGTAAAATAATAAGGATGAAGAAAAGGGCAGAAATAAACTTTCGAGGCGACGCCTGCTGTCGCACAGAATACGCTGCTGGCATCCGTTCATGTCCAATCCACATCCCCCCCTCCCCCCCACCCTACTCCTCACCAACAATTTGAAACACGGCTCAAGGATCAAGACTCGGAAGGCTCAAGGTGACTCAAGTATTTTGCTTAATTTATTGCATTTTCTACGCTAAAATGCGCAAAAACTTTGAACAGTACTCGCTGAAAATTAGGCTGCTCAACGTGAACCGCCCTCCGCCTCCAAGGACCCTTCGTTCTACCTACTCAATTCTGCATACTGGGAAAAAAATGTCATTATAAATTTCAAAAGCGTGTTAAATGCGCCAGCCAAAAGGGGTTCAGACCTGTGCAACTCATCCCATCCACTGCTCCGCTCACCGCTCTTTCACACAATAAATTTCATTTTTCATCATTGCAATTTTTGAGCGTAATTTTTCGTACATGTCGCACATAATTCATTCGTCCTTTCAGACAAGTCCTGCAGCACTGCGACCCCTTCGCCCTACAAGTTGAGCATCGCTGCGACATATGGATTAAGTGCCGTGAAATGCTTCCACATCCCTCAACACCCCACATGGTGCTCTGCACTCGATGCCACTTCTCGGAATTCTTGTAATGCCATTGAAAAATTAACATTGAAGTGTTTGTATGCGCCTTTGATTCACATTTCCTGTGTTCTCTTAAGACCCAATCCCATTCAACGTCTACTTTCCCTCCTGGTGTCCCCTTGGCTGCGCCGGCGACTGGTGTTGGCTCAATGGGAATTTCGCACTTGTTTCGCATTAGTCTGTGATATGTGTGTGTTGAAATGAAAGCAGCTTAAAATACTATTTAAAATTTTAAATAGATGCACAAGCTTTTGATTAAGTGCTCGATAATCAGCAAAAGTTCTAATGTACTCTGAGGAATATGCTTTTTTTTTTTTGTTTTCTTTTTTGTTTTATATTTTTTACTGAACCATTTCTGGTAGCTGAAAAGTTTTGTCACTGTGCCATCCTTTGGCAATCTTTGACAAATGTCATCAGCGACTGTGAGCCATCACAGATAACATGTCTGTCTGGCGCTGCAGACTGATTTTGACAGACACAGCCAGAAATCATGACGCATATGATAATGACAATGATTGCACTAGGAGAGAGGGGCTGGGGACGATGGCCATGTTAATGCCTGCTTCTCCTTTCGATCAGCAGTGGCTGCTTCGACTTGCTGATATGGATGCTGATGACAACTGCCTTGGTGGGGCAGCCAGCCAGACAGCCAGCCAGCCAGTCAGCCAGCCAAGCGAGAGACGGAGACACAAACATGTGTGACAACGGCAATGGCCAGGATGAGCAGAGGTCGGGGTTGTTGGAGGCCAAGACGAGACATGGATGTTGCTTTTTATTGTCCCAGCCCAATGATTATTGTTGCTGTTGCTATTGTTGTTGTTGTTGTTGTTGTTGTTGCAGCTGTGTGCGACTATTTTGGCCCCCGTCTGTGTTTCAGTGACAGTTGTACAAGAAATACAAATTTGCAAAATAAGCAGAGGGCGGCAAGCATTCATTGTTGGATAAATGGCGACATGCTCAGGGAAGTGTCAACTGATTGCGCTGAGCTAGCTGGCAGGCGTAAAAAGAATACGGGAAGAGGCAAGAGGGAAGCGGGAAGCGGAGTCCTGCGAACCTGCACGTGACGTATCCGCCTCGTTGTGCGTGTGACGCGACAAATGACGAAAAAGTTGGCTAGAGAGTCTATGCGAGCACCCTGACAATAATAAAACACAATAAAAAGAAATTATGAATAAATAATACGCAAAGTATCAACGCCAGCAGCATAATGCATAAAAAGCGCTCCCAAAAAAAAAAAAAATGCGTCATCTGTTTATGATTTATACACATTTTAGTAGGTGTGTGACAGGCACACAGACATTCAGACAGACAGTCAGACGGACAGACAGACAATGGTTGTTCACTAGCATTTTGTTATTCATGTGACAAAAATCAACGCCAAACATAATCAGTGACCATTAGACGGCAATTTGTTCGCCATCCATTCAAATTTAGCCCTGGCTTTGCTTTCCTCTTTTCAAGCATTTATTTTACTTTCTTTTTCTTTTTTTTTTTTGTAAATTTAATTAAATTTCGTGCCATTTCCGCTACTGGTCTCTCTCTGTCTTTCTCTCTATTTCTCTGTGGACCAATTGAACGACGTCGTCCGCCTTTGCGCTTGGCACCTTGAAAAGGATTCTCGCCCAGACACAAATTTCTCATTAGCAGCTGCTGTGAAAAGAAAACACACAGAATTTGGCTCTAATGAAATGTTTGCTCGACACTTGTGACATTCGCGCGTTCGTTTTGGACATTGGAGTCGCGGTGGCACGGTGGCACGCTGGGACAGTGACAACTGCCCCCCGGAAGTTCTACAGAATGAAGCGCATTCAGCTAGCAAGTCCACTTCCGGCCGAGGCTGCGCCTTGATTAGTGCTAATTAGATTTGAAGTGGTGCAGGCTGAAATCCACTTTGTGATCACTCTCATCCACTTTGAGAATTCAATTTCCAACACAAACTATGGCTGAGACTTACAAATTGTTGGGAACAACACGCACTTTTCTTTCTTTGATTCGCTCTTAAAGATTCTCGCTTACCACGGAAAATATAGACTTGGAAAAAATCGAACTGAATTTTACAAATTCAGTTCAAACAATGAGAGTTTTTCTTGTTTTAATCCAAGAACATGTTTTTTTTTTAATTTAAATTTAAATGATATTCATATTTATTGTATTTTTAAATTATTCTAATCATATTCAGATATTAAGGTATATTTGATAAGATAAACCAAACTCTGACAAGCAGTCGAGAGAGCAAATTACATTACTATTTGTGGCTGTGGCTTTTTATACCCTGTAGATTTTAATATCGTCATGCTGTTTGTCTATTTATTAGATATTCTGCTTTTCGAGGCCGTTAAGAGTTGAGATATAATCTCATCTACTTGCTGCCCTTAAAGAAAGCTGTTCTTTAACCTGGCAGGCGAAACAAAATATGAGAAAGTAAAACAATTTCTGCATCTGTTGCCTGGAAGACGTTAAATGGAAATTATGAGCTGCAAATTAAATTTGGCTCCATTTTACACCACATTCGCTGGCAGTGCTTTTATGGTTTATGAAGTGTTGCAAAAATATCTGCAGATATGCGCCAAAATAAAACAAACAATACGCAAGCAGAAACAGAAGCGAAAAACAAAAAAAAAATAGATATACATATATATACATATATATGTGAAAGAGGGCAGGTCCAAGACAAAGACTTGGATCAGTCCTTCGTGGGAGCTGCTGAATCAGCAGGCAAGCGATGTCAGTGTGTGGCAAACGGATGAAGAGGCAGCCAAGAGTGCCACTATTTTGGTTTTGGTCGCACGGATTGAATTTGTCGGAATGGGTGCGATGGTATCGGGTGGGGGGAAGTGAAGAGTAAAGAGGTGAGGGAAGGTGAGAAGGTGGCTGCGTCCCGGCCACTTGTAACAACATGCAAAAGGATTTTCGTCGATTTTCGAGTGCTTCCCCGCCCCCTCTAGCCACATGTGTTCGCTTTTCTCCTACGAGTATATTGCCGCTGCTTCGTCCTCCTTTTTTTTATTTTGGACAGCCATTTGGCGCTTGTGTTGTTTTGTACGCTTTGTTGTTGTTATTGTTGTTGTTGTTGTGCTCGTCGATTGTTGTTGCTGTATAGTGTTCAGTGCCATTTATTGTTTTGGCGTCAGTTGTTGCATTTGTATGACAGTTGCCACTCTTTTTCCTCGCCCATCTTCCCCTCTTCGTCCAACAATTGCGCACACTCAGCGCATTTTTAACAGTTTATTTGGCCAAGGCAAGAAACTATCCACCACGCAACTTTGCCAACTGCTGCGAATGCCATTTTTCTGGGCCATTTGGATGGGAAGAAAATGGGACGGGTACTGAGTGTACGCAATATATGGATTGAGTGGATTTCAATATTGGTGATCTTTGTGAAACACTTTTCGTTCAACCTTTTGCTATTTGTGTTTTGGCTGCAGCTTAAGTCCCTACTTTTTATTTCTTTTTATTTCGCTTCAATTCTGCTTGCCCACAATCGTCTGATGCAATCCAGCATAAATCTGTTCAAATCCCTGTCATAAATTAACCAACTGACAAATCAAATTCCTATCAATGTATGTACACAACTTTTCAAGGGCTAAAACAACAAACCCAAAGCACAAAGCATGCAGCAATAAATCCGCACGAAATCCTTTAACAATTACATATATGTAAGCATGTATGTTTGTACACAGAGTGAGCAGCAGCAATGGCCAAAACCAGAGAACAGTTGAGATGAGAGAGAATCGCCATAAAAAAGGCAATGGGCAAACGAGTCACAAGAGCCAAACTGCAAGCGCAGCAAAGCAAAAATTCGCACAATTAACAAAACGAGCGACGAGAGGATGAGACTGCTCTCCCTTTCTCTCTCTCTCTCGCTCTCTCTCTGTCTCTCTCACTCTATCTATCTCATTTTTTTTGGCGAATGTGCGCTTCATTTTATGTGAATTTGATATTCAGCTTATGCCAAGCCCGGAACATTTTATGACCCACAAATAGATGAGCAGCTTTAAAATAAGCATGCAAGTTTGCCAGAGTCGAGAGTGCTCGTCACGCACATATCCTGTGTGCAAATATGCATTAGCCAAATGTATATGCAAATATAACAAATAAATGTTAAGTTTATGTTTTGACAGAAGTATGGCTCCATTAAAGTATTAACGTCATGTTTGAAGTTTTGTGCAAACAACAACAAAACAAGAGAAGTGAAAAACCAATTTCTATTTGTGATTGATTGGCTACATTAAAAATTAAGCGCCAAACTATAAATTTTGTATAAGGAATAACTAAAAATATAAGCTCACAGATTACCATTTGATTAGTTCGGTTTTGATTGGCTTTAAATACTGATTTGGATATGCACTCAATCCTGTTTAACAATTGCTATAAAACTTAACTAGACTAAAGCTCATAATTTGACTTATAAAGGATCGGACTTTATGCCAATCTATGAAGGACCAGACAGAGAATCTAAATTTAGACTCTAAATTGGCTCAAAACTTCGCTTGTCTGCCAATTTTTCACTTTCGCAGCATAATTCTTGGCGCCTTTGGCGAATGTATGCATTAAACTGACTGCCGCATTGCCCCCACACAAGCACAATCTTTCTCTGCGTATCTCTTTTGTTTTTTTTTTTTTTATTTTTTTTTTGGTTGTGGCAAAACATTTTATATGCGATGCAGTTGCCCAACGGGCCTTTGGCCAGAGTCAGTGTTGCCTCCTTGGCGATTTTTATTGCTATTGCAGATGATGGGCAGCAGCTGGATGACTGGTTGGATAGCTGGATGGCTGGGCAGAGGATAGAGGATAGAGAAGCTCACTAAACCGCTATTGGTCTGGCTGTTTTATGTGGACCACGCGCGTGCTGCTCCAGCGGCTGCTGGCGATGTTGATTGCACGTCTGAGTTTTTGCCTGTGCAACCACTTCACTAACAGCTTTGAGTGTCCTCCGAGTGTGTGCGAGATTGTGCAGTTTGACTGCAAGTGTGTGTGCCACACAGCAACTGTGTGTGAGTGTGTGTGTGTGTGTGTGTTTAGCATCTTCAACATGGGATCGTTTTTTGTTGGGCAAAAAGATGAATGCCTTATGCCAGTATTGCAATGTTTCATCATTTCTTTGGCACGTGCACATTGCAATTTCGTTAGTGCCTTGTAGATGATCAACATGAGTTTGTATATATTTGGTTCTATGCATTTAACAACCGCAAAAATAAGATTTGAATTTTAATTAAGAATGACATATTACATTAAGGATATTTATTATTTTTTTGTAATTGAGATCTTTTTTTAAGGAGATTATTAATTAGGAGAGAGTCCATGAGTCCTGTAAATCCTTAATTTGCGAACACCAAAATAAAAATGAAAATGTTTGCTGAGCTAGCTTAGCTTGACTGGTTGACGATCGTCTGAGCATATTTTCCTCGAATACACATCTGCTGCTGCCAATAAAATCTGCTTTAATGTGAGTAGTGGATTCCTGCTCATTGTCAGACAATCGGCAGATTGCGCTACTTTTGGACCCAGTTTGGTTAAGTGACACTCGGTTGATTTGAACTGAGCATTGAGCTGCCTGCAATGCTGTAAACGAACACAATTTCATTTTGACTGTGAAACATCTCGCCTGCAATTAGGCAGTCAACTGAAACTTAACTGCGCCGCCATAACGAAGTCGAACTGCAACACGATAATCGCAGTCACTAATTTTCACACTGTGTGCTGTGTGTCGCTCACCTCATCATCGCTGGCGCTCAATATGTTGGCGCAAAGGAGTGACTACTGACCGGTCGGTCACCCGGTCACCCGGTCACCCATACCCTGCCCTGTAATCTAAAACGGTGCCAGTTGTTGATCCAAACGCGTAACCAGTTTTGACGGGGCGCCTCTAATGTTACAGTGCCCAGCGGCAACTTCGATGCTCGGATGTGATGCTGCTGCTGCTGCTGTTGCTGCTGTTGCTGCTGTTGCTGGTGCACTTCATCATTACTCGGCCGTTATCGCTTTTTTGAATTTAAATGATGACACAGCTGCCCACTTCTGGGTGTGTGTGTGTTTGCGAACGCACAACTGATTTGAAATTTGCGTGTCCAACACGTACGTCGTCAAATTTCTTGCAGTTTGTATTTAACCCCACCACCCTCACCCTCCCAACCACTCCCCCTCGCACACTATGTACCCCACTGACTGCATAGTCTCTTTCGGTATGATTGTGAAACATGGCAGCCGCATCTCGGGGGGCTTGTATCACACATACGACGCATGTGCCGCGGTCACATGCATAATTTTCAACTTGTGCACCGCTCGTGGCGCCACGCGGTACCGCCACGCAACGCAACGCAAATGCTCATTAAAATACTTGCAAATGTTGTAGGCGGAATGTTTACGGTTTGCCTTTGAAATGTCATTTATCATTGCTGCCGGCCGAATCCGCTTCTGTCTACTGTTCCAAAAAAATGGTGGATTTTCTTTGCGATATTTTCAATAATGCATTATGTGAAGTGTTTTAGCTAGTGCCTTGCATATCTTTTTTTTGTGTATTAAAATCTCTTAAACTTAACTATGAAAATATTTTTTGGTTCACAGATTCTACGTTTTATACCCGATCGAAATTTAAATTATTTTGACAAGTAGCTAATTGGTGTCCATATTGATCCACAGAGGCAACATAAAAATAATCAGCTTTCAATCGACATTAATGGTGGAGTAAAGATTCTCCGCTGCACTTTAGATGCAGCACCAGCTGCGGCGCCAAAGGTCCACTTCAGTGCTGAAGCTAAAAAGTGTGCAACGACCAAATACGACTCTTAAAATATGCTCGCAAGCGCAACGTGCTCTGTGCTGCGCTCGATGATAACCCGCTGATGTCATATAAATAACAGATTTAGTGCTGCTGGTCTGGCCAGGGCCGTCGTTTTATTTGTTTTGGACCTTTCAAGCGGCGCAGACAGCAGCAGCGCCAGATAACGGCAGCTTTGTTCTAAACCCAACTCTGACCAACCGGGTCCAGCTAGCTCAGCCGGTCAGTTTTTATGTATGTCATAACCATGGCGGCCCCGACGTGGACTGCAATCGTGCTTGGTGACTGCGACAACAGCCAACAATGGCAATGGCAATGAAGGCGATGACGATGGCGATGGCGATGGCGATGGTGATGGCGATGGTGATGGCGATGGCGGCTTTTAATGGCCGGGCAGGACGAGTGGCAGCGCGGCAAACAATGGCCTCGGCTTCATTGACTGCGAGTTAATTGCTGTCATTCATTTGAAAAGCCATACGCGCTATTTTTGGCTCAAGGACAGGTTTTTTTCCCCCACGAACCACACTGGGGTATGTGGTTGCCCATTTGGCCTCAAGAGTCGTTAAAAGTGATGATGATGCGTTTACTCTTTCGCTTTCGCTGCTCACCATAACATTTAAGAGCGACGCTTTTATGTCCTCATCATCGTTGGTTGCAGCAGCAGCAGCAGCAGCAACAGCAGCAGCAGCTTCTACAAATCTTAATCCCACCAAAGCAAAAAAAAAACCATCTGCGCTTTTACTTTCTCTCAACCAATCATTTATATCATATTATATGCTTACTTTCGCCTGCCCCTTCTTAACCGTATTGGACCCATCTGAATGGAGAAACATACTCTTCTTTTTCATCTCTACTTTCACAAATCCAATTTGGCTGCTAAGCCCTAGAAATTTTTGTGTTTGCTTATATTGATTTTTCCTGGTCAACCCAGTCAGACATTCGCATTATCACATTTTCACTGGGATGGGGCAGCGGGGAACAGCAATTGCCGAGGGGTCAACTGTATGAGCCTTGCTCATACACCATGTGTGTGTGTGTGTTTGTGCCACAGGCTTTCTATTTGGTGGACACTTAATAGGCTTTCGATAATCATTTTATTTTGCAGTTGAATCTGTTGCGCTTTGAGAGTTAAGCATTTCTGCTGGAATAAATTAAAGTCTACTTAAAGTAAAAAAGCTCACTTGTATTAATGTATTTGGACTATTTATTATTTTGTCAGGGTTTTGATATTTCTTAGTAAACAATTGCAAACATATTCGCAGAATATTAACAATTTAACCCATATTTAAAAATGATTTCTAATTATGTGCTAAAAATACACCAATACTCAAAATTGCTTTAAGAAGTTTTGATTAGATAATTTTAAAAGATTTCATAAAATTTCTAGAATTCTATTGACAAACTTTGTACAGAGGCAAAATGTTTTTATTCATCGTACAATAAACATGACAAATCGCTTGACGCTAAATATCATATAAAACTAAGCACTTCTGCTGTGTTTTAATTAACGTAAGCTAAAGTTAATCCTTTTGCTTTGCATGCTGCAATTTTAATGGCTGTATTCAGTTTTAGCGACCTTATAATTCTCAGTAGTCGCCCAGCGAATGCGTATAAATTCCGCTCGTGTGGTTTCTGAAATGCATTACAACCACCCCCAGTGAGCTGCTGCAATAGAAGTGGTGCTAGGGTTAAGCTAATCAAGGGCTATGCCAACATTTTACTTAACCAGTACCAGCTTCCTCTCTCTCTGCGTCTCCCTGCCTCTCTTCCTCACTCGCTCCCTTGCTGACCTGTTGGGATTGTAGGGGTTCTGGCTTCCATCTGGTGCTTCCATCATATTAGCTCGTTCCGTGTGAATTTCCTTCCATGCAGGCAGACAGGCAGGACGGCAACAGAGCAGGTGGAAGGCGAGCACATCCGTTTGTCTGTCCGTTTGGGAGCCTCATGCATAAGCCAATTTGTTTTGCAAAAGCTGAGGCGCACTAGGGTAAAATAAGTAGGAGCAAACGTATTCCAGGATGACGCGTCCAACTCCGATTGCTGCAATTTTTGGCTCCGTCCGTTCCGTCCACCTTATGCATTTATGCGCCTTTGTCTGCGGTTTTTGTGCTGCGTCGTCTGCGGCGCCGGGTCATTAATTTGGTAGCAAGAGCCGTCGACTTTTCGACCCCATCGCCCAACTGCAGCTGGCTCAATCAAGTGGGCAGTTGGATAGTGGTCTTCAACTAGCCGGGTTCTTAACGGCATTTCCCCAGTGAGAAATTAGGAAATTGTATTTGCTGGCATTGCGCAGTGATGCCCAAAAGCGAACGGGACCCACTGTCGATATAAAGCTTTCGTGGTAACGGAATTTACGCTCTGCACTCCGGTGAAGATTTGCTATCGACGATACGCAAATGCAGCTAACCAATTGAACCGAGAGATCCTAGGCCGGCCAGCGAGCAGGAAATGTAAATTTTCATATGGGGAGTCTACCACCTCCCATCTCCCACCACCAACTCCCTTCTATCACGCACACATATGCTGCTGGGTTGTGCATGCAAATTTATTGCTCATTCGCGACGTATGCGGTCAACGCCGCCATCAACGTCATCATCATCATCATCATGCACATCATTATCATCTACGTTGGGGGTTATCATCAGGGGCACAGTGCGCTAAAATATTCATAATCAACGGCGGCATTAGCAACGGTTGCATTCGAATTTCGTTTCGTTTTGTCGCGAACACACAAACACCCCTGCCCCTCCTACTCATAGGTGGCCAGTTAGGTGCTGGCATTGATACTAATCCTACAATGAATCAGCGTTTGTGGCAGAATTGAGGTTATGCTCCAGTTTGGCATTGGTTGTCTGTGAAACAGTGGCAAAAATGCTAGGAGTTGCTCTGATATGAAAACAAACCAGACTTTGAACTGCATATTGGATTATCCCAATACATGAAATGTTTATTATAAAATTGATAACATCAATAATAGCTACAGCTCTCAATGGATTACCCACTTGACTTGCATTGCATTCATATCAATTATTTACTGATTCTGAAGCAACTCCCTTTGCTGCTGATCTGTTTGTGCATCTACAACTTCAGTCTATCTGTCTGTCTGTTTCTGGTGCCGGGCACAGCGACAATAACAGCCATTAAGTCTGACCAACACGTAACCGAGCAATAAACAAACGTGACAAATGATGCCGCTAAATGAAAGTTGATTGCCAGTTGACGGCCACACCTGTTTCGACTGACTGCAGTCGTGGAGCGAGCTGAAGTTGGCGTTATACACCTGGCCAGCAGTTGGACAGCCACTGGACAGCAATCAAAACTGTCAGGCATAGTGAGACAGAGAGAAACGCTGAGAAAGAGTTTCAGATTGTCATTGGCCAAAAAAATCACAGCACGAACGCAGCCACGCAACGGAAGTTAGCGCAAAATCAAATGTCGCTCACATCGTTCTGGGTCTCCATTCTTTGTCCTGGTCCTGGACCTGTTCCTGGCCGGGTATTAATAATGATGGCGGTACGAACAAAACGCAAAATGGCCGATGCTTTGGCTGTCGACGTGTCGCAGTCTGCGTGTGATTACAACGGTAGCGAATTTTTGCACTACCACGACAAAGGAGCCATTGGGGAGCTGAAAAGGTATTCGACATTTTTGTCACCTCCCCTTAAGATCGCTGGCAGCCCGCGTACGCTTTCAGATTGCATCGTTGCCAGGCAGGCGTCGGTGCCTGAAGTCTACCGGGGTCAGCAGCAAACGTCCATTATTGTATTCCCTGCTCTGTTTATTGTTGCTGTTGCAGTTGTTGTTGTTGTTGTTGCTGAGCTGTCGCATTGTCACATTGAATTCGCTCGCCTTGTCAGTCGATAAAAATTGAATAAGCTAACAGCATGAGCGAGGAACAGCTGGAGAAATCGTCGATTGTAACTGGGTGTCTCTGGGAGTAGATGGAGGATGGAGGATGAATGCATCGCAGACAGCATCTGATAAATGCACTGTAATGTGTCATGTGGAGCGTGCTTTAAAATTAATTTAAATAAATTGAAAATGAATGGATGAGAATATCTGCAGTGTGGAATGTGCACAGTTTTACTTAGTTTTATTACATACCCATTTCTTTTTGTTGCACAACAAGGCGTTGCAATATGCTCAGTTCTAAGATGCAATTCGATCTCTTTGCTCAAATCCGGTTAAATTAAAAACTGAACTCTTTTCTCACTTTGAAAGTAAATAAAATTGAGCTGTGCAAAGTCCAATTAAACTCCGCAACTAGCTTTAACTTGTTGGTATTTAAAAAGTACCACAGTCTGTCAGAGACAGTTGAGACACAGTTGACACTTCCCCCTCCTTTATCTCTGTGCTTCTCTCTCCGTCTCTCTTTCTCTCTCTCTCTTTCTGTGTGTGTTTCTCTGTTGCTCGTTCGCAAGTCATCCAGGCGGCAAACAAATTACTAATTGGCAAGCAAAACGCTCTGCTTGTTTTCTAACAAACAACACAACGACCAGGTCTTCTTTATGGCTTGCTGTGGTGTGGTTGGCTCTCGTCTAGTCTGGTCTGATGTGGCACTCACACAAACACACTCTACGAAAGGATGCAAAGGTGGCACTCATATGGCACACAAGCTTCATTAACTCAAACTATGCTGCATATTGCGATTATCAAATTGTCTTTACACACATGAAGCCAATGAGGGACTCCAGCCAAGCACTAAGCACTGAGCACTGAGTACGGACAAAACCAGCAATTGACGTCTGCCGACTGCTGGTGGCAAATAGCAAGTGCAAAAGTTGCCAGGAGGTGGTCGCAAACCATGGAAATTCAATGGACAAACTGGCAACCGCAGAAATATGAAGCGCACTGTGCGACGATGACAGCAAAAACATTTTGAAGATGGTAGAAAGCCGGCGATTAGATACCCTTCACAATATATATCAGATGTATTATATAATAATCTTTAATTAGGCAAGAACTGAATTCAAATATGGCTTTCAATTCATGCATCATTCATCTTTGACATACTTAACAGATATAAACTAAGAGAACAGGAATTCCTGCAAAAAATCCCCTTCAATGCCAAAGCTGGAGTACCCACTGTGAGCGTGTTAAACGAACAACAGAGCAGAGCAGAGGTGTTGTCTCTCTGTGGCTATAGAAAGTAGAAAATCCCCAACATGCTTGCGGATATTTTGTTGAGCTAACAGCCAAAAAGGCACGCAGCAATGCAGCAGGCGATGTTGACGATGCCGGCTGGTTGCGACAGAGTGACAAACTGACTCGACAAGACACACCAACTGGACACACACTCGAAACATGCCACATTAAAGCACCTGATGGCGATTAGACTGTTGGCACTGTACTTAAATTTGCGATGATTATTCCATTGTGCATTAAAGTTGACTGCATGAGTTGGATTGGACTTGCTGGTGGTAAGCCAATTGATTGGCAGTAAGGGTTAACTGACCTGTTGATTAATGGTCAGGCCTGGAAGACTGCAACGCGTGAAAGTCAATCAAAGAGTTACCAGAATGAATGGTAATCATCATCATTAAGGCAGCTCAAATGAGTGCATAAATCTAATGTACAAACAGTCAAATTAAGCTTGTGCGATTCTGACAAAATACACCTTTCGAAATTAAAATAAAAAAGATATTGCAAGGCTACAGAACCCACAAAATTAGAGCAGACTCAAATACAAGTGCAGTATTCTCTTTGTGTATTACGTGCAATTAAACTCGAGTATCGAGTTCTGGGTTGGCAGTATCAAACTAGCTGGCCCGGGAACTTTAAGCGGACCACAGGGCGAAGGATCTGCACCACTTTGAAAGCCCGACTCAGTTTCTGTTTGTTGCTTTTTCTGCTGAGGAAAACAAAAGTTTCGCTAATGCAAAATGTAGGTCACTGTGTTGGATTGCAGCAAAACTTTCGAGGCAGACCTCCCCGTCTACCCATCTACCAACTCTCTGCCCCATCATCTTTTGCATTTCACTTTGTTATGTGCAAATATTTTCCATTTAATTAACGCATGGAAACTAGCAGTAAAGCTAGTTTAGGCGAGCGAGGCAGAGGGGTCGAGGGAGAGGTAGAGGGAGGGGAAGAGGGGGAAGCGAGGGGCACTGTGGGTTTCTGTCGCAGCAGATTAAAATAAATTGCACAGAAATTTATCATTCGAATCTCAGACGAGGCAGCAACAACAAGAGCAGCAATAACAAACAGCTTGACTCAGTTGCAAAACTTGGCAAGAAAGTGGAGCTTAGGGTCATTTTGTGTGTATGTGTAGCGTATGTGTGTGTGTGTTTGTGTGTTTGTGTGTATTGGTGTGTTCTTGTAATTGTGTGCTTGTGGCATAATTAATCATAATAAAACCAGGGACAGCAGAGAACCAGGTAAATGCGAGCGCAAGGAAACAAAAAAAAAGGCCGCACTTTTCCAACATTTTCTTTGCCATCAAAATAAATGAGCCAATTAAGCGGACCACAAGTGAAAATGGCTGCCAAAAGCTTCCGTCCCCTGATGAGGGTATAGCCCCAAATCGTTGCAAAGACTTCCTCGAGACTCGAATCCTGCTAAATCTGAGGTTCAGGTGTTGCGCATCATAATCAGCCCCTTGATTCTATCACTCCCTCTCTCTCCCCCTCTCTCTCTCTCTCTCGTACACCTTCTCTCTCTTTCTCTCCCTTAAATCTTAGCCCATTCTCCTGAAATTTATTTATTTCTCTCTGCCATTGCCCTGCTTGTTGTCGTGTCGTCGGGCGTTGACTGAGGTTAAGTCGTTTCAAAATTTGCTTCTAATGAAACTAAAAGAGCCGCTAATTGTTGCACCGTTGTCAACATCGCAACGTTAGCTTTCAATGGGTTTATCTAGCTCTTAAAATTTGCTGCGGCTGCTAATTGAAATCAATTTGCATTGAGCGCAAAAGTTTATCAACTGGTTTGAATGCTCCGCTAAACGATCTGTGGTTCATAAATATGCATAAAGTTCATGCAGAGTGCACCTCCAGATAATTATGATAATTATTGAAAACGCGATAGAACATGACAAACAATTAGAAATCATGTTTTCAAATTAAGTTGCAGTCTTAATACAAGTGGCCAAAACATTATCAAGACAAAAACTTTTGGTGATTTGCTCTTACTGATAATTTTATTTATTTGTCTTCTTTTTGCGTAAGCACTGGGTTAATTCCATTGGTAAGATATAAAAAAAATCCCCTACTTTATTTATAAATTCACAGAAATAAGCCCAAAAATGTGAGCAGTATAGATATAAACTCATAAGTCTATTTACACAAAGCCAAAAATATCATACGCAGCGTATGACTTGAAATCTGTCAAATTTTGTGAGAGTTCTTGAAAATATCTATGACAAAGTGAGTTATGCAACAGCATCAACTTGTTATTAATAACGGGGTTTTTGTACAATAATACAATTCTTATACACACATTAAAAGACGCTGATATGTTAATTGCTTATATTATTTGTATTGTATTTTATTTACTTATTCAAGCGCTACTAGTTTGAAACTTGTCTATTCCTACGATAGTCACAAAAGAGCTCATTAGAAGTAGGCTATGGACTAAAGTGAACAAATAAATAAAGCAGCGATTAGATGCGGCTTAATGCTTTAAACAATTTCGTGACAAATTAAATAAATATCAGTTAATATTGCTCAAAAAAGAACTACAAATAAGCAATTTAAACAAAGCATAAAACAAACAAAATGAAGTATTGCTTATCGCATTTGATATTGCCTATATTAACAAGGGACCTCAAAGAATAAATTTCTGTTCTTTAGAATGTATGCAATCTTTGTCAAGCAAGTGGATATACTCTACTTGTATACCCTACACTACTTCAGCCAGTCAGTTCAGCTTAAAGACCATTGTGTTGTACTTAACAACACAAAAAAGAAATCTAAACAACAAATTATATCAATTGTGTATCTTTATTGTCACCCAACTTTTTTTATATATTATTTATTATTTTAAGTTTATTAACGAGCTTAAGCCATTGTGCACTTAAAAACTAATTAGAACTAAGGCACGTAACTACAGACAAATCTTGTGGCAGCTGCTGGCCAACTTCACATGCAGCACTTGCTGGCTCTGTTTGGCTGCTTCCACTTGTGACCACTTTATCAACGGCAACTGTTTGTGGTGCCATTGAATTTGCATTTTGCTGTTGCTTATGCTGCTGCTGTTGGTGCTGCTGCTGCTGCTGCTGCTTCTGGTCTATGCACTGCAGATGCAATCGCTGCTCCTGTTCCGCTGCACGGGCGACCGCAAGGGCAACGAGGGAGCCTAGCAGTGAGCCGGCCACAACATCCGACCAATGGTGTTTGTAATCCATGACACGGCTAAGGCCGACAAATGAGGCGATACTGACGCACACCAGCTGGCACAATGGACGCAACATATTGTCAGGCAGTGTCCGGCGGATGCGCTGCAAGTGGAGCGCCACAAAGACCAGACCAAAGAACGCCATACTCGAGTGACCGCTGGGAAAGGAGATGTGCGCATCGAAAATCAATTCTGCGTCAGCGCCAGAGATACAGGTGTAAACGGTGTGGTAGACGCCGCCCTGCCGATGGGCATCGTCGGTGCAGAAGCTGCCATCGGCCAGTTGCGGACGACAGATGTCAAAGAAGTGTGGACGTAGTCGACCAATTGTGTGTTTGCCCATATTCTTGAGCACCGAACACGTAACGTGACCAAAGAGAAACCAGCGCAGCGTATTGTAAGCCGGCCAGTATTGTTGCCACTTGGATTCTAAGGATCGCCTGTAACGGCAGCTCTCCAAGACGAGTAGCACCAGCAGCGGCAAATACAAGCCCAACCAGTGTAGCATGCTGTTCGTGATGGTGTTCGAGTGATAGGGATACATAAGCGACTCATCGTCACAGAAGAAGCCACGTTGCGTTGTCCAATCCCAAAGCTCCTTAAAGTTCTCACTCAGCAGGAACAGGATGCCCAGCACCAGCACATCCAGCAGCGGACGATGCAAACCCGGCCAGTTGAGTCTGAGATCAAAACTCATGATTTGTTCGCTTTCACGGTTCACGCGTCACTGATCACAGCGAGAAGTCGAGCTCAGCGTTGAAGCGGCGACTGAGATTCCGAGACTCCAAAGTTCTCCAATTGAATTGTTGTTGCAAGCATCTCAGCAATTTCTGCTATTCACGCGCTTCATTTTGCTTATTTAAAAATAATAAATGGGCAATGTGGAACATGGGAAATGATGTATACTCTTTGGATGGAAAATATATAAGTAAAATATACAAATATTTATTTAAATTGGACCAAAGACAGTTGAGATATTTTTAAAAAGGGAGAATTAAATGTTGTCCTAAATCAATCCTCAGTATTTAAAAATCCCTCAATTAATAAAAAGTTTCTAAGCAAATTATATAAAATTAAAATAAAGAAAATAAAAATAAATTTATTATGATATACAATGGCTGACGCATATTGACAGAATAAAATAGCTTATCTTCTGTAGACCAAAACTTTAGTTATCTTGGTAAAGTCTAAACAAATTTGTATCTCTATTATAATGTCGGAATAATGCCTTTTTTATTTATGCTGCTTATAAAAAAAACTGTTACTCAAATGAATTGTATTATAATTCTTATTCAGCATTCATTTAAATTGTTTTTCTTCATAGAAAAGTTTCGAATAAACGTAGTACTCGCTTTATAAAGAGCTTTATTATTGCATTACAAATATGATTTGTGTCTAAATTACAGGATTGCTCAGCGAATTGTGCCACCTTCTCTGTTCGGCAATGGAAAATTTACAATAACATATGCAAAATGCGGGAATTTTTTCAGGGCTTACAATAAAATATACATTACAATATAGTCGCAGCTCTGGGTGAGCCCCACTAAATTGGTTACGTGCTTGTTTTCGATTTCTAATTCACTGCTCTGACTGAAGTATTCGCACACGCTTTAACGAGCCAACCTTGGCCAGAACCTGATAAGCTGATAAGAGGCTGCAGGAAAGGCGCACGTGATGCGAACTCATCTCGGAATCGCCGTTGTTATTTTTGTCTGGCCCTGAAGGTGCTCAAAACACGCGAGTCTGTTTATTGGCTCTTTATATATATATTTTGCATATTTTATTTATAAACACAGCAATTTATTTCGATTAGTGCGCTTGGAAACTGTGGAGCTTTTTTCTAAAAGTTTCTAAAAGCTGAATTTATTAAATGTTGCTTTTTAAACATATTTTTTATTATTCAAGCAATTGGTTTAATATTTGTTTGCCTAGCAACACATTTATAATGATTCATAACGATGGCATTTGACGTGCTGCAGTGGGTTACCTACTTCAAGCATTGAAATTCTCACGATCATACAAGATACAAAAGGTTAGCCAACAACCACAAATATGAACATAATTTCAGATTATTCTTCTTTTTTTGAGTATGACGCAGCACTAAAATGCTACCAAAAAAAAAAGGTTCTCTTACAGCAGCGATAACAGAAATTAGAGAAAAAAAAGAATACCTAAAATTTCAGATTTATTTAATTGTGTGTTTGTTGGATTTGGAAATTATGCGGATTAAATTGTGTTTAGATAGATCAATGGTGATTGACAGTGGTCGCATTATCTAAACACGTCAGTGACAGTAGTCACAGTTTAATCTTTGGCTTATTAAAAATGTATATCTACCACATAAATATCTTTTGTGATTCACACTGAGAATTTCTGTTGTTGCTGCTTTTGGCAAACCAATTAAATTAAGCATCAGCATGATTTGTGGAAAAGGTTAAGAGTTAAGCAGTTTTGTTGGAGACACAAAAGTGGAGAAGACAAAGCTGAAGATAAACTTATCTTATTATTTATTATTATTCATATATATTTCTATTATTATTTATTAATATGTTTATGTTATTATATATTGTTTGGTGACCCCTTTTTGCAATTAAAAAAAAAATTTTTTTTTTCTATTATTACCTTGGAAAATGCGAAAAAATGCAGCCAAGCGTTAAGTGTTTAAAAATTATTCATCATCATTTTAAATAGTGTGTTTTTTCTGTTTTTCTAGTTTATTATAAATATAATACGCATAACACACATAAATAGATACAATTTGATGGATCTTAAGTGGAGGCAAACAACAAATGAATGAAAACTTTACAAATGCAAATACGACTACGACGATTACTAAAATCTACGATGAGCTATACTAATAAAGTAATACAGTAAGAAAGTAATACTAAATACGTGGGGCTTGTAAACAACAAAGACATAAAATAGTTCTTCGTCTTTTAATGCTTTACAGGTAACTCATTTAATATTCAATTGGCTTTGGAATGTTTTCTTTAAATACAATTTGTTGCACTTGACGATCTTGGATCGGTAATTTAAACTTTGGTACAATACTGGTCATCGCTAAAGCTGCCATTCACACAGTAGGGTGGCGGTGTGCTGGCGCAGACATCCTCCTGCAGCGTGTCCGAGGTATTCTGCCTCCGCAGTCCAATGGGAGGTACGATTTCCTGGTAGGATGGCTTGAACAGCTTTGATATATAGTGAGCTGTAATCAAAGCGCCTGTCACACCAATCAACGAACCGGCCAACACATCCGACCAGTGATGCCAGCTGTCCATGACCCGACTCAGCGCCGTATACCAGGCCAGCATGATGAGCACGAACTGCACAAAGTGTTTCGCCAGCTTGGAGCTGCGCAACTGGAGCTTCCGCTGCAGATACAGTGCCGTATACAGCATCGCATAGAAGGCGATGCTGGAGTGTCCGCTGGGAAAGCTGAGACGCGTCTGCCTCACATCCATAATGCTGTAGCCCTCGCCGGCGCACTCATAGTCCTCCACATAGCGATGCAGATTGGCGGGATCTGTGCATAGGCTGCCATCGCTCAACAGTGGCTGGCAGACCGCCATAAAATGTGGCCGGAGTCGTCCAATTGTGTACTTGCCCACCTCGGTGGCATCGAAGGTGAGCAGCATGCCGAACGTAAAGTAGATGATCTGTCGACCAAATTCCACATACCACGCCGACATCTGCCAGCCGAGCACCTGCACCATGGCAGTTCGATTATCATTTCGCACAGAGCGCACATACTCGACCACGATGAAGATTAGTGGAGGCAGTGCACCCGACAGCAGACCCAACATTACCGGTGTCACCGTGTTCTCATGGAATGGATAGTGCAGGCTCTCGTCGTCACAGAAGAAGCCACGTCTCGCCGGCTCCACGGCGAACTCGTAGACTATGACGGGTATCAACAGCACCACAAAGATGAGCAGCTCGATGAGGCTGCGATGCGCCACTTGCCGCTGCACATCATTTGTGGCACGTTGCACTTGGCTCTCCACCTCCCGGCTGGCGGCTGCAATGGTCTCGTTGTCGTTGTCATTTCCATTGGTTATATCGTCGCGCATTTTGTCGTTCTCGTTTTGTTTATTGTTTTTCCTTTATTATTTTTGTGTTTTTTTTTTAATTAGTTAATATTCCAATTTTTTATGCTGTCTAATTAAGTTTGGGTCGGTTGCTCTTTTCTCTGTTTTTATACTTGTTTTCGGTTTTTTGTTGGATTCGTTGGAGTCGTTTCGGGTTCGTTGTCAGTGTCTGACTGATCCGGCCTCGAGTGGGTAACGTTCTTTTAATTTAACGATCATTTCATGCACGACGGCTCTCCGCTCACATTGTTTTTCTGCCTCTTCCTCTAGCTCTGCCCGTCTCTCTCTCTCTCTCTCTCTCTCTCTCTCTCTCTGTCTCTCTCTCTCTTTCTCTCTGCCAGTCGCAGTGCGTCAGAGCCAGTTTATTGCAGCGGTGCTTAGTTTCTAGTTTTAAGCTAACTGTAGGCGTTTTCTACATAATATTTCTAGATTAGACAACAGCCAATTTAGTTTTGTATTTGCACCAGTTGGCAGCACTGCAAAAAAAAGACAATTCAGAATTTGTGAGAAATTAAAAGTACATCAATAATTATTTATATATATTATATCCGTATAACTAAATATTTAAAATATCTAGCAGAGCAGGCAGGTTATCGTTGGAAGTGGTAAACTTATCCACAGATTTAGTGATATTCCAATCTCTTCTTTATTTGCTCTTTACTCTTTAGGCTACGCACGTCTAGGCTCTCTCTCTCTCTCTCTCTCTCTCTCTCTCCTTCTCTTTCTCACTCTTCGGAGAGTAACTCATAATATTTATAATTAACTACAAAATTTATGTTTAAGTTAAGTGGAAAATATAATTTTTTTAGATATGAAAGGAAAAATAAAAGTGTTTCAATCAAAAAGTAGCATTAGATGTTAATCATATTTCATTTAATGATGTTGAATCTTTATTTAACATCTTAAAAATTATTTACTTGTAGAGCATAAATCATTTTTAAGTTTTGGCGACTGCGTTTTCGCACAGTGCACACAATGTGTGCTTGCCTTGATAACAGCAAGTGAGAAACTCTCTCAAGATCGTTTTGATAAGATAAATAAAAGCGTGTTCCCGATGACATTCAAACACCGCCCACACACACGCCACACACACACACCACACACACACATCACAGAGACGCACGTTTGTTGTGCCAGTTAAAGGCGAACTTTTTGTGCAAATTCATTTATATTCAGCTTATTTGGAAACAAGCCGAATCTGTTTATTAGAGGAGTGATAAGAATTACAAATAAAACACACACGTTTTCACCTACGACGGCATTTGATAAGCGCCCGCTATTCTGGGGCAATATCTTGAGTGAGTGAGTCACTCATCAGAGTTGTGCACTGAATACTGAGTGAGTGTCTGTTGTCTTGTGGCAGTGATGCATCAAATAGGCGCGTTGCATGCACCCAGTGCGATTTGCATTATCATCAGTTGAATGGCGACTAAATGCGGCAGCAGCAGCAGCAGCAGCGAGTGAGTTGACTACTTGCAACAATTGCTAATCTCTTTGCCACTTTCTGCCCAAGAATGGCCCCCATTGTGCGCTTTGATCTTTGGCTGATCCCTCGCAGAAATGGGGGTGTTTCTTCAAAGCAACAAATGCATGCGACAAATGCACAAAGTTGAAACAGTCAATCGTATTACAAAAGAACATGTGAGACTGCCCCAGTCGAGAGAGCTCGACTACGAGATACCCTGGACTCTGCTCGCTCATCTTATTCATTTTTCTTATGAGCATACTTCTTGGGCTAAAACTTTGGTGTTTCTTAACCGATCCTTATGCAATTTTTAGAGCTAATCAATTATAACTCAAAGTATTTTATATATTAAAAATAATTCCTATAACTTCAAATTGCTGGCAACTATTGTTATCGAAAATCGATAAGTATCGAACAATAAAATAAATAAATATGAGAAATTATACAACAAATTTGATTTATCTAGCTATAAGATCGACTCGGATGTTGTTGCTGCTCAGGAATATATATACCTTATGGGATCGGAAATAATTTCTGCTGACTGTTTCAAGCTTTAGCACCAAACTATTATGCCATATGTAACCATTTTTTATGGGCCCTGTGTATGGAAAGACACTCACTCCACTCGCAGTCGCACTCACAGTCATTCCCATATTCATACTCAGAGTCAGAGTCAGACTCGTTTTCGTATTCGAAGTGGGACGTCAAATGGCGCGACCTTTAATTGAATGAATAAGCGACATTTGATTGAATTAAGTCTCTTTTTTTTCTCTTTTGTGTGTGTGTATCTCTTTTTAACATATGTATATGGGAACTATACACATATATATGTATATACATATATGTATTTGTATATTTGTACATGTGGCGCTTACTTTGCCTCGGTTTGACTTTGTTGTTCTGCTGGTTAACCGTTGCTATTTTAAAATGCACTTTGAACTTTATGCACTAAATGCATTTCATTTTTATTGCCCTTTTACACACACACACACACACACAGATGAGAAGCATTCAAAGTGCTTAAAGCTTTGCACTCACATTTATTTTATTTTACTTATTTTACTGAAATAATTGTTTCTTCAGGCGGGCAACCACAACATGAAAATTTATCAATTTAAATAAACTTTAAAATAATGCTTTGATTTTCAGTCACAAATTATAGACTCATAAATGCTTTGTATGCATTCGTCTCATACCTTTCGCTCAGTGTATGTGCATAAATGAGTGCACTTTGTGCATTGTACACTGGCCAATTTTAATTAGAGTTGCTTGCAGTTTCTACTCACTTTAATAACGTGTTTAATGCTTGTTTTATGGCTTCTCAATGAAATACTTATTTCTGTTTCCGTTTAAATATTTGAGAACAACTGGGAACAACTTTTGGTAAACGGCGATTGTTAAATTTTATGACTCGATCATTTATTAGTTTTACGATTATTATTACCACTGTGCGACGTTGACGGATTGCCGATGCCGAATGTAAACGACGAAGCGCCGCTAGACGATCGCAACTGAATGAAAACAATTGCGGTGAAGCGTTGTTATTTGTTGTTGACTTTGTAAACAAATCGATCGGCCGACAACTTGTTGCTGTTGCTCTTTCGATCATTATTGCTCAACGAATGCTTAACCGCGCGCGCGAGAGAGAGAGAGAGCGAGATTGTAAGTGTGAGTGGAAGAGCATGCGTGTTGCTAGAGAGAGCGTAAGTGAATGCTTAGTTGAGCTTGGCATTTGTTGTGTGGATCGCAAGCTAAGTGATTCAAGTCGATGGTTTGTAAACAAATCGCTGGTCAGATCACTTGTTGCTCCCGTTGCAGCTGTTGTTGTTTAAGCATTGCAGAAAGTGCGTGAGAGAGCAAGAGAGAGAGAGAAGTAGGAATAAAGAGTAGCATGTTGTGGACTGAGGTCATTCTGCACTTACACTTGTTGTGTGGAACGCAAGCTAACTGCTTACAGCTGTTGGTTTGCAACTTGACTAAAAGTAGGTTGATCATTTTGCCTTTTTTTCCCTTAAATTTATTTATAGAAATTTAATTAATATTACAAACTGTAACTGTAAATTTTTGTGTTTTTGTTATCTTGATAAGGCATTTGTGGCATTCAATGTGTATTTTTCCTTGTATGAGGGTATAAGCAGATTTTATATAAATTCATTAAATTGATTTCTTTTAGCTTAAAGTAAAAAATGGAATAAACTTATTTTAAATATATTTACAACTTATTGTGGCTGTGGTATAAATATTTTTATTTATGTTAGGTTGCTTACAACATAAGCTGTAGGAATTGTTGGGCGTGCATTTTTGCTATTATTGCCGTGCTCAATTGAAAGATGTTTTATTGATTAGATTTATTGACTTTGTGACTTGTTTGCATTATTAGTTAATAGCCATATGTGGCCCGGTTGTAGTAGCCCGCATATCCGTAGATCTGTTCGTTTCTGGGCCACTGGCGTCGCTTGACCCTCACCTGCTTGAATAGGTGCGCCACAAAGATGGCCACGAAGGAGGCGAGCGTGGCGCCGGTGGCCAATCCGGCGGCGACATCCGACAGATGATTCTGATTGGTCGAGATGCGTTCCACACAGACAAACAGCGCAATGGCGGCGCAGGCCAATTGGAGCGTGGCGCGCAGGATGCGCAGCCAGGGCGCAAAGAGACGCGCCTGGGCATAGTAGATGAGGAAGATCATCGCATAGCTGGTGCTGCTCACAAACCCACTGGGAAACGAGTGTCCCACCACCGACAGCAGCTCCAACGAGGCAGCAAACTCGGTGCAACTGAATTGCTCAATGTACCGCGTTGAGTTCGCTGTGGAGCAGCTCTCCCTCGGCTCCAGCTCACCCCAGCTGGGCTGGCAGACGTCAAAGAAATAGGGACGCAGGCGACCCGTCGAATACTTGGTGACTCGGATGAGCAGCAGCAGCAGACCCAGGCCAAACAGGTAGACACCGATGATCTTGTAGCACTCGCTGACGAAACTGGGTATTCTTGCACCAACGAAAACGAATCGCTGCTTCAGCTCCTCCCGCTGTGGCACAAAGGCGGCACGCAGCAGCTCGACAACCAGCAGGAAGGCAGCTGGCAGCGCCACCACGGCAATGGTCAGGTGCACCTTGGTCAGCCAGGGCTGGCGGTAAGGATAACGCAGCGAGCTGTCGCTGCAGTGGAAGCCACGCTGTGTGGTCAGCAGTTGCTGTGGCAACACGACAAGTGCCACACAGTAGACGCCCAGCAGCAGCACAAAATCAATGATGAGCCGCGCCAAAAGTCGCGTATTCGGATTGCCGCACATTTTGAGACTGAAACGGCGACTGATGTTTTCGGATGGGCAGAGTTTCGACGCAGGGCAGCTTGACTGGTGGCTGGTGGCTGGTGGCTGGTGGCTGCTGGCTGGTGGCTCGTGGGTCTCTTGCAGCTGCTCATTTACATCTTTAATGTGGTTACGACGTCCAAAAGAAACTTGTTTCAAAACCCTCAGCGCAACTCAAAGTCGCCTCGACTGGAGTCAAGTCGACTCGTTCTTTTCTATTGTGCTATTCAGCTGAAAAACAATACTCAGTTCCAAGTCCAAATTGTTGTTGTTGTTGTTGGCATTCCCAGGCTGTTTATCGATTGCTCAAGTATGCAAATCTTTATTAATTTATGCCGAGTCTCTTGGCCAGCTCAGCTCTAACTTGAAAGCATTTCAAAATAGTTTTGTTATCTTTATTTATAAAACTTTTTATATATTTTTTTTCATATGTTTCCCAGAATCTTTTGGCCAAACAAAAGCAAAAGTAACTGTAAAGTAACATTTTTGCTGACTTACAAATCTTTAACAATAATTTATTGCATTCGCTTGAAAAAACCAAATATATATTTATATATATGTATATATAACTATATAAATATATATTTGTATTTTCTTTTTGCTGGCTCAGTTGCAACGCTAATGCAGTGTGCAGTCTTCGAATGTGCCACTTGGCTGAGCATGCGGCAAGTGCTTTGTGGCAAGAGACGCGCGCAGCTTGATAACTATCGATTTTAGGCACTTTCTAATTTCGCTTTTAAAAACAGAAGAAAATAATTAAACAATTCATTACCGATCATTCAGTCGTTAATTAATATTTATCAACTTTCTATCGAAATAATGCGAAACACGGATTTATTTTTAACTTATTATTATTAACAATATTGATTCGTATAACTAATGCTAATCAAAAACAGATTTTATTTTATTTATTTATTTATTTGTTTTTCTTTTCTTTTCGAGGCTTCATAGAGGAGTTCCATGAGAGCACCTGCCTCAATCGCCACACATCCCCGATCCTTGGGCTCAGGGCACATAGCCGTAGTTGTGATAGGTTTGGGCGTATTGCGCCTGCGCCGGATGCGCCGCCAGATAGGGCAGGTTGCCAAATGTGTAGGCGGGCAGGGCGGGTGGCAGGCCATTGTTGGCTGCCACAACGGCTGCTGCTGCCGCCGCCGCCGCCGCCGCATTCGATTGGGATTTGGTGGAGCTCTTGGGTGAGACTTGTGTCTTCTTCATCAGTGTGTTTGCCGAGTAACCGGTGCGATTGCAGCGCTTGAAGGCAAACAGGTCGGCAACATAGACACTCGTCAGCCAGGCAAAGACCACGCCAAAGATGATGCCAGCGAGCACATCGGACCAGTGGTGCCAGTAGTCCGTAATCCGGGTGAGCGACACATACCAGCCGAACATGACGAAGAGGAACTGCAGCAGATGCTTGAGCAGCTTGGAGATGCGCGTGCTGAGCGCCGCCTGCAGGTAGATGGCCAGGTAGAGCATCGCGTACATCATCATGCTGGCGTGTCCGCTGGGAAACGACTGATTCAGTTGCTCGTACTGAAAGTCCGTCATGTTCGCATTGCTGCACGCATAGCCGTCGATGTAACGCCCCACATTCTGTGGCGCCTCGCAGTTGGTGCCGTCGCTCAGCATCGGCTGGCAGACGGCATAGAAATGCGGACGCAGCCGGCCAACGCACTGCTTTGTCAGCAGCGTGGCAAACGTGAGCATGGCCAGACCGAACAGATAATACCCTGCCTGCCTGTACACCTGCCCCAAACGATGCAGCAAACGGCAGCCAGTCTCACGTTTCTCCCGGCCGCCGGGCAGTGGCATCTGCTTGAACAGCTCCACCACAATGATGACGGCTGTGGGCACGGCGAGCGTGACACCAATGACCAAGGCAGTGCCAATTGTGCTCTCCCGGAACGGATAGCCGAGTGACTCATCGCCGCAGAAGAAGCCGCGCTTGAAGGGCTTCACCAACCTGTTGAGCAGCAAACTGGCCGCTGTCAACGCGCCCCAAAGCAGCACATCGCAAATGCCGCGAGCCAATTTCGTGTATTTGGACATTATCGACGAACTGATGATGCTCGATGCTCGATGCTCGATGCGTCTCGCTGGTCTCCACTGGATGCCAAGCCGCGTTTAACTAACCCAACAACGACGCTTGAATATCTTTTGTGGCTCTGGGCCGTGATTCTGTCGCACTCTCTCACTCCGTCTCTCTCTCTCCGTCTCTCTCTCTCTTTTTGATTGCGCTCTCAGTGGTTCTCTTTGCGGTCTGCCAGTCACATGAATACACAAAATACACGAACACAAATCTGGCTACCGTTTTGTGCGTGCTTTATTCGCACCCACAACCACCACCCACCACCATCCCCTCCCCCAGCTGCCCCCTAGCAAATTGATCCATTGTTGCTGGGGAAACCAGCGCCAAGCCATAAACAATAATTGTTTATTTATTTAAGCATTTCATTTCTTTTAATTAAAAACTTTGAGCGACATAAAATATCCTGTGTCAACTTGGAAACATTTGTACTCATTATTAGCTGCACAGATATGTCTATGTATATATGCATATATATAGCAGATCGAGTTAAATCGTATTCCACCCAAACATCTTAGCCCAAAACTGGTTTCACTTAGAGAAATTATTTAGCCACGCACACATGCAAATGCAAATGTGTGTGTGAGACCCACCTGCAAAAGTTTGCTTATCAGAAACTTGTTTATACACACAAACACACACACACACATAGGTCCTGCATTTGGTGTGATTCTCTCTCTTTGCAGCTGAAGACTTCGCGCACCCAGCAGCGAACTTTTGAATGACATTGCCTTACCGAAGGCATTCTCTGTGCATGCTAATTAACTCATTACCCAGTAAAGCACAAGCACAAATATATTTCTTTTACGTATATATATTGGTTTCCAATCTGATTTAATTTTTGTGGTAAAATATAATATATATTTTATGTTTATATTTTAAGTTTTATTTTATGTATATTTGACTACGTTTAAATTTACATATATTTTACAATATTCCGTTTACGGAACCTTGCAATAGGCATGCGATGCATAAAAAGCATTCGGCAATGCACCATGTAAAGTGTTTACTGCTGGTATTAGTAAAATGGCTATTGGCATGGATTACGCATCGAATTGGTAATGTGCTCACTCACTGCTGGGTGTCGGATGCGTGTGCATAATTTGTTTGTGTGAGATTGTGGTTTATGATGTGGAAGCGCATCGCTGTTAAGCCAACCAAACGGTTTTCACCATTGGCTGAGCTGTTGAGGCGCAACTAATTGCAAATGACTGGACCTATGGGATTTTCGCTGTGATCACTTTCATATGACTCATTCCACACGATCACACATATCACAATTCGGGCTGTGACCCGGTCAAAATATAAAAACTACGCAACTTCGGAGAATCCGCACCTGAGTCTGTGACGTCAGTCGGATTCTTTCGTCTTTGTCTTTGTCTTTGTATCGTTTTACAGCTACTTGGAGTGTTTGTGATGACGTTTGCCTACAGAGAGAGAGAGAGAGAGAGAGGGATAGAGAGAGAGAGAGAGAGAGGGAGAGAAAGAGAGGAAGAGAGAGAGACAGAGAGCTTTAAAGCTCCAAGCGCAGCTTTCAGTGCAAAACGGGTTCCAATTCACAAATCATGCTGCTATTTATTTTGTTAATATTTTTACTAATTGAATCTTTGCAATTTGGCGACTTTATTTGTTTGGCTCGTTAAGTTGTAAAATTAACGTTTTTAATTTTGTCGTATTTGCGTGTTAATTTAGTCATTATGTTAATTGAGCTTCGTTTGGCTAAATCTTTATGAGTGCTTATGATGAATGTGTTTGGTTTTAGCATCAAATTATTTTTCGTCATAGACGGAAATCGATGCCTCCTTAACTGTTTTACTAGTTGCCCCATTAGTTTGAGTGCATTGCACGTGCAAAGAATTGAAATCAATTTATTTTCATTTCATTTCAATTGTGCAATTCGAATAGAGTTAAGCGAGTTTCAATCTTTGCACAAATGAACATTTTTTATTAGGATTTTTCGACATGTATTTTAATATATATTTAAATATGTATTTAAATATGTTTCTAAGTACATAAATATATATTATTGCAGTCTCCACACAAATATACATTTATTTATAATTGTTATTAGGCTTGCATTCTGGGAAATAATTGGCTTATCAAAATGCTTTGTATAATATCAGTAACTTCCTATTCCAATTGGCCTTCCAACGACACATTCCAATCGGGTTAGTGCACACACCCACACACACATACAGACATGCCGTTAAATTGCATTTAACATACGCAAAAATCTTTAAGCCAAATATTGTCTAGATGCAAACAGTTCTCATTCCCCTTTCGTCTCTGTTACAAGCCAGCTTCTCCCGCGACACGTTAATTGCCAATTTTGCGTTGACATAGGGCTTGGCCTTGGGCAAACTTTAGCCTGGTTGGTTGGGGGCGGGGAGGGGGCTTACTGGGTATCTGATCAGTCACAGTTGTCTTCAACTGCGTTGTAGTAGCAGCAACACAGAGAAGTGAAATGCAAGGCGTTATCAGCGTTATCAACGTCGTCGTTATCGCAATTTTACACCTTACGCTTATCAGTCACACCCAGCGAGCCTGATGCGAAACAGCGGAAACTGAAACAAGCTTCAACTTGTCCCACCTAGATAACAATTTCAATTTCACACAACATTAAGCTTCATAGATACCCTGCACCCAGCCGATAGCAGTGAGCAGATCAATGTGACTTAACTAAAGTGTTTCTTACATGATTTGATCAAATTTGTTATGGAATTTGGTTAAATATTTAAAACGTTTTACCTATGGCTTATATTGATCGATATTTATCGATATTTTTGAAATGGGGGCAGCTGTGCATAGAATGAACTAATTTTGATCTGCATATGGCAGAAGAGAACTTAACTTCTTTCAGATCTGGCTCGATTGTTGCTGCTGATCGAGATATAGATAGATAGATAGATATAGATATAGATATAGTCCACGGAGTAGCAGATATCTTGGACTTTTTTATAGTCTTCTTACTAATTTTTGGTGGGTTCATAATATAAAAATCAGAAACCTTGTTTTTCTTTTTCTTTCTTTTTTAACTTATTTTTTTTAGTTTATTTTATTTATTTTTTATTTTTTGCTTAGTCAGAAAAGTCTTGTTTTTTGTGTGATATACATGTGCTGCCTTGTGTTTTTCGTCGGATGGGCCAGACAGTCTGGGATTCTTGTTTGCATGCACCCGATTGACTGGCATTGTGTAATGGATTGCTGCCATCCGGCGCTGGCTCAGCGCATTTCATAAATTGTGTCGGTAATCAATTTTAGGTGTTTATCGTTCAAATTGCAATTTTTTCGACGTCAAATCAGAAACCCGATTCAAGTGCGACAATGCTTATCTTGTCATTTTCTGACTATCTTCTTGCATCTCGCTCTGGGATCGTGCTGATGATGACGAAGATGATTATGATGATCTTATTTGATCGGCTGCGGTCAATTATTGATACGGATATTGCCATTTGCCATTTGCCATTTGCCACTTGCGGATTATTCGAGACCGTAATTGGGGCGTATTTAATTGCAATTTATTATTTTGTTTTGTTGTGGTTTCCTGTGATATGACAAGCCTATCAGTTTACAATGAAACCCAAAAAGCTGAATGACAAACAACACACACCTCTTATTAGACTAAGCAAATTTCAATTTGATATGAATTGTAATTCTTATCGTATTTCAAAGGAAGTTCTTTAATTTCCTTGGAGTTTACTCAACTTGTGAATCGTTTCTTAATGCTGTCAATAAGTATACAAATATACTTTTGATATAAGTCACACTTGAAGAAGCATCGATTGCAATAGTTTTTAAGAACGAGAGAAAATTACACCGATCGCAAAGAGATGTATTCTTTATCTCTACTTGGAAAATCTAAAACACGCGGAATGCAATGGAAGTTGCGAGTAACCTTTTAGCACAACATTGCCAGACCAAAATTACCATAAATTAGTAACAAATGGCAAATGGGAAAGAGTGCGACATTTTCTATGTAAATTGAGCAGTTGCCAGACTCTAATAAAGATTCACAAACACACAATTCGCTGTGCGAATATACAAAGTGGCCATAAACTTGCCACACTTTATGAACTGCATTTGCAGTGCTTGCAGCTCGGATTGCAACTCAAAGTGGCACTGTCGCCAATGCTTCGCTTCTTCATGCGGCTCGTGCAACGACCTACATCAACAAACGCCTCAAAGGCACGCAGCAAATGCTACTCAGCAGAAGCCCAGCAGCCCGACTTAGTCACGTTGCAATGACCCACTCCAGAGTAGGAGATGGGCTGGTCGGGGGAGGAAAGGTGGCAGAGAGGGAGAGAGAGAGAGAGAGGAGAGGAGAGGCACTCCTTCAAGCGTTCGCAGTGTGTAAATGCAACTCTTTCATTGTGGCAAACAGGCCTAAACAAACTGAACGCCAAAGTAAACCTTGAAACAATTCAACAGTTTCCTTATTAGCGACAACCACAGCCAGACGAGGGCAGTCTAAAGCGCTGACGACGCTGCTGACGACGCTGCTGACGACGCTGCTGACGACGCTGCTGACGACGCTGCTGACGACTCTGCTGACGGCTCTGCGACAGCAGCTAAATTGATAAGGAAAGCATAGCAATGAAATTCAATATCAGTGCGAAACACACAACACAACACAGCACAGCACAACAATACCAATACAACAACAACAGCAACAACAACAACAACTACTAACACTCCTCCACAGCATGCTGAGCGTGGTGGGTTTGATGGGTTCTCCGCGTGCTCTGCCGCTACTAGCAGCGACAGCAGCAGCAGCAGCAGCAGCAGCAGCAGCAGCAGCAATAGCAGAGCGATCGCAGTGGGGCCTTCAGAGTCACAGTCAGATTCGGTCTGCCAAACAAAACGACAGCGTCGTCGTCGCATAGACAACAAATTTGAGCGCGGCCAGCGAGATTTGCTGCCCAGGAAACCCACAGCCCACAACCCACAACCCGCAACCCACAGACCACAACTTAAGTCACAACCCACAGGCCAACAGCAGTTAAGACTTGCAACTGACAATCGGCTAATCTGGCCAATACAGTTAATTTGTTTAATTTGCAACTAAAAAACCATAAAAAAAAAACAACAAAAAAGAAAAGCAACGAAAAGCTAAGAAAACATTACACGTGGTTTATTTACTCCTTAAATTTCAAGGCACATTGGATAATTGCATTTGACGTGAAAAAGCCACAATCGTGAAGTGAATTTTAGAAAGCAAATCCAATTGATAAATGAACTGCTATAAATATATGCGCAATTTCTGTTTGCCACGTGTCAAAAAGAAAAAAAAAAATAGAAAAAAAATAGCAAAAATAAAAAATAAAAATAGGAGATAAAAAAGAAAATAATTTGAATAAAGCCCAGCGACTGTGTGACAATTGTTTGATTGAAATAACCGAAAAATCTCATGTTTTTCAAGCTGCTGTGTTGATCAGTTCGTTCCCAAGTGATAAGGGCGCAAATAGAACAATATCAACACAAAAGTAAAACGAAATAAAAAACGATTCAATGTCGCCAAATACAAAATAAATATTTGCTCCAAAAGAGCAAAGCTTGAATAATAACCAATAAATACTTAATATCAGTCATAAACTGTGAATAATCAAAATATTATCTAAATTATCGACGAAAGAGACAATTTACATAAATGTTTTTACTAGGAAACAATCAACTCCGGAAAACTCCGAATAAACTATGATTATTTAACCAACTGACTGCATTAAATGCTACCATGAAACTAAAAAAGAAAATTATGAATTAATTTCAATTTTAATCCGAAAAATTCTGATTATCACGAAAGAATTAAGTTATATTTTTTCACTAAAAAACATTCAAATCCGAAAACTGAAAAGTCATTTCTCTAAACAATCCCACTCCGAAAAAACTACGAATGTGTTCCGATAAACTGTGAATACCAAGAGACAATTTTCCCTAAAAAAAAAAACAGCATAAAACTGCAACAAACTGCGGATCGACTTCGAATTAATTTCGAAAGCTAAAACATAATTTAACCAATCAAACTCAGACTAAATCTAAATGCCTAAATAAAACTCCGAAGAAACCCTTCAAAATCAAGTGCGCCAAGCAATTTCGAGTGGAAAATGCGGACTTTTAAGCGTGGCTTCTTCTGCTCGGATCTGTCCCTGCGTTATCCGTACCAGGAATGCACGATTACCGTGCCGATGCTGCTGGTGATGATGCTGCTGCTGCCGATGCTCTTCATCAGCGTCGTGGAAATCATGCGCATCTGTCGCCAGCTGCGCATGCGTCGCTATATGCGCAACTTGTGGCGCTCTGAGGCGACGTTCAGCTTTGGCTTTATTGCCACCTTCCTGACCACAGAGCTGGCCAAGAACGTGGTGGGTCGACTGCGTCCGCATTTCTACAACGCTTGCCAGCCGCGTCTGAACGATGGCACCAGCTGCTCGGATGCCCAGAATGCCGAGGTGTACATGCAACATTTCTATTGCAGCAATCGGAATCTGTCGTCGCAACAGATACGCGAGTTGCACGTGAGCTTCCCCAGTGCGCACAGCAGTCTCAGCTTCTATTCGATGTGCCTGCTCGCGTTCTATTTGCACAGCGTGTGGCATCATGGGCGTGGCTCTGTGCGCGTCATGCGGCACATTACCCAATTCCTGCTGCTGATGGCCGCGTTGTATGTGTCGCTGAGTCGCGTCGCCGACTATTGGCACCACTGGTCGGACGTGCTCGCCGGCGCTCTGCTGGGCGTTGCCTATGCCACAATCACCGCTATTTATGTGGGCGATCTGTTGCATTTGCGACGCCATGCGGCAAGTCCCGTTCCACTAGGTTACAGCGGTGGCAGTGGCTGTCACTGCCACTGCCATTGCCACCATCAGCGTCTGCTGCACCATCATCATCAGCAGCTGCTGCAAGCCGAGAATAACAATTCGACCACATCGACAAAGGTGCATTTTTTGGCTGCCGCCGCCGTTGCAACCACAACCACAACAACAACCACTGCAACGGCAGCCGAATCATTGGAAAACTGTGGAAACCACAACGGCGCCAATGATCTTGATGAGCTTCACGATGGCAACGAGAGCGATGTGGACATCGATGGCTACAGCGAAGGTGATGTTTTCCAAAAACTGAACACCTACAGCGACGTTGGCGTCGATTACGTTCTAAGCCCATCACGTGCCACAACACCAACACCAACAACACCAACTACACCAGCAACAACAACAATACAAGTCTTGCCACCACCGACCAGTGTCTTGCCAAATGCGCTCTAAGTCGACTTATCTGTCTTTGCTTGGATTTCGAGACGGTACGGCAGCTATTTCGACTATTTTTCCATTAGAAATCGATATATATATATATACATATATATATATATTTACATGTATGTATGTATGTGATAAGCGCACTGTTTACCTGATATGCACATGCCGCTTTACTCTGAAAATGATTTACGAAATCCGCTGCGTGCTGGCTACGCCAACGCCAAAGCCAACGGCGACGCCAACGCCGCTGACATGTTGTGCAACAGTCTGGCAACGCTGCGTTCGCTCACAATGGTCAAGCAGCAGGCTGAAGAAACCAAAATTGATTATGCTGATTAGCTTGTTAAAAATAAGTAATTGCAGCCACTTTCATTTCGCATTTTTGAGAAAATGATCTTGCAACGCTGCTGAATTTATCTCATTTTTTTCCAAGCATTGTATTTGCCGACGCAATGATATTATTGGCGGCAACTTTTCCACGGCTGCAGCTTGGGGTGTGCTGTGCTTCGCTTTGTTTGTAAACAATGTCGCAAACGGCGCTTTGAAGACAGAAGGCAGACGGCAGACTGCCCAATCAGCCGAGACAATCTTGCAGCAGCGACGCTGACGTCGACGCTGGCGTCGCTGTCGTCTTCGCCGTCGCCGTTGTCGGCTTTGGGTAGTTTTGACTGCATTGCTTGGCGATAGTCGGCCAGTCGATAAAGCACTATAAATAATGTACAAAATAATAAAGAAGCAAAACATGGTCAACACTTTATGATGATGACGATGGTGTTGATGATGATTATGATGATGATGTTAATCATCAATTGTATTTGTATTTGTATTTGTTGTTTTAGTTTTAATTGTGGTTAAACCGCATCAACGATTTATTGTTAGTGAAGATTTATGAACAAAAACTATTTATTAGCGTCCATTATTAATATTTGTTTTTATGTTAATTATGTTTAGATTTTGTTTGTCGTTGTCGACAAGTGTTTGCTCTACAAAATAAATAAAACGATTTATGTTTAAAATGATTTATGGCATTTTCCATATTTGGCTGCGACTTTCAGGCTCTTCTTGCGTTTTTTCTTTTCTTTTTTAATTTTTATTAGTAGCTGCAATTAATGCCAATTAGCTGGAAATTTGTACAAGTCAGCCATAAAAAATAAAACTTATGAAAAATGTTCTATTTACTTGTGTCTTTTAAAGTGTAATTCACCTAGAAGTAAAAGTGCGCCAGATAAGACAAAGACAAGCCGCAAATTCTGATAGCTGTTCTTGATAAAGCCAATATGTAATTGTGGTTATGATATGCCCTGTAGAAACACAACAAACTCACAAGTATTTAGTAGTGTTTCCTATCTAATCACTAGATAAAGACTTGCTAGTATGTATAATATACAAACACACATATATATATATATTTTAAGTAAACGTTGAGGAATTCCACAATCAGAAGTGGTAGAATTGTAACGTGTTCTGTTTCGCATAACTCAACGGATAAATAAATCAAAACAAACAAAGTTCCGTTATGATTGGGCATTCAGGAGAAGTTTGGCGCCAGCAACTTTAACCGTGGAGTAAACAATAAACTTGAGTTGCTGTTTAATTGATTGGCATCAACATTACTTTTTGTTATTTGGCTCAATCGGAGTCTTTTGCCAATTTATTACACTTTTTTATACTTTTTATTGACGGTAGCATTTTTGAGTTGTTTTTGTGCTCTTCAACAATGCTTTAGCCAGACTCAGACCCAACTGTTTAAAGTACTTCCCTTTAAGATCAATAGGAGTCCCCCATAACCGATAAACATAATGCTGTAAATCGATAAAATGCATATATCAGTTATGTATCAGCGAATGTTGAAAGTAATTTGGTCGTTCGACTGCAACATTCTCACTTGTTTGATAGTTTGAGCATTTTAATCTGTCGCTTAAAGCCAATTTCCTGTGCCAGCTAAATCAATTTGCTGGCCACAAATTCATTTTGCCTAAATTAGTACCTTCCCCGGGCCTGTATATGTATCAAGTGCGCTTGCCAATCTATATTGATTTTTTGCCCTCAACCCAGCCGGCGATTGATGTTGCAATTGAGGCGCATTAGCCACTCACCTAGATATGCATACACTTAGCGAAAGATACATCGATACCGATGCAGATGCAGATGCATTAAGAGATATCTGCCGCTTTGAACTTCCCTACACAATAAAATACGATTGTGGTTGGGGCGGGGACGGAGACGTCGAAGCTGTAATGCAAACCACAAAGTATGGCAAAGCCATAGAAATCAAACGCATAACTAAAGTCGAGCAATTTTCTCTTAAGCACATATATCGTAGAGATACTCGAAACTACCAAAAAAGGCAAAAATAAAATAAAAAAAATCAATCTACTAATACAAAACAATTGAGTGCAATCTTGCACATAAATTTCGACTGTGAGTCGCCCCCCGAGGTGGATGTGGCAACTAAGTATGCACTGCGGAATGCAGCTGCTGCAATTTTACTCGCTTTTATTTTTATTTTTTTTTGCCTGCCACCCCCCCAAATTACAATATCTGTTTTCTTGGCTTTATACCTTTTTTAAACGGTAAATGTGTGCAACCGTGGGCAAGAGCAAAAATCAGGTTGCATAATCATTTTTTTCGGGGCACTCTTGTAGAGGGCATATTCAGTTTTCAAAATGTAGCAATTTTTCTTTTAATACAAGGTAAAAATACTGAAGTCGTGTAAATGTTGAAAAAATTATAAAAAAAAGTTAAGTATTTAAATTTTCCACAAATGGATAGGTAAAAATAATAATTTATTCATAATAAAGTGAGGCTATTAGGATTTTAGGGTATTGAGACAAAACATGGGAAATATAATTCTCATTAAGAAATAACTGAAATTATATAACTATGCAGACATACTTTAATTGAGCAGACTTACTACAACTAAATAAAGTGTTATAGTATTGAAATGAATAGAAATCAATGTGAAATGCAATTATTGAAGTATTTGGCAATATTTTGCACATTTTTCCACTGTGGCTGGCAGATTGCTTAAATCGACGCATAGTTTGTCTCTGCTACTCTATTGACATTTCCTCAAAAACTTTTCTCATCAATTCAAGTCAGAGTGCGGGAGTGTGTGTGTGTGTGTGTGTGTGTGTGTGTGTGTGTCTGTCTGTTGGTGTGTAAGGAAATGTGTGTACGTGTATTGGTACTTGTAAATACGACAACGTTTATTGTCATTGGAATTATTACTGCCACATGCGAGTGGAGCCCAAGCAAGCCAAGCAACCAGTCAGCCTGTCTTTCCGTCTCCAGCGTCAACTTCATTGTAGGTAGAAATCACAATGGTTGCTGGGGGAAAACCTGTTTTTCAGTTTTTGGATTTTCTTTGCCGAGCATAGCAGCGCCAGGCGGTGGGTGGAGGAGGAGGAGAAGGAGGAGGAGCAGTTGTGACGCTCTACTAGCAAATGTCTTACGTATTTTTTTGGCGTATGCGAAAATTTAACGAATCATGAAATACGATAATTGAACCATGCACAAGAGTTCGTCGCCGAAAACGAAGACGAAGACGACGATGATGAAGATGATGACGATGATGACGACGACGTCGACAGCGGAGGCATTTTCTTCAACTTCAATTTCAGCATCGCTGGCTGCTTTGTTTGTTCCCCTGCATGTAAGTGTGTGTGTGTGTTCCTCTGTGTGTGTGTGTGTGCCTGTGTGTGGCTGCGTATGTGTGTGGCATAATAAAGTTTTATTGTAGCCAAAAGTTGCTACCACTCTTTCACGGTAGTCAGGCGTAGTTTTTTGGGCATGTGCAGCACTCGTAATTGTTCGTGGTGCGTGTGAGTGTGTGTGTGGGTGTGTGTGTGTGTGTGTGTGTGCTTGCCTCCGGGAGCCATACGATTGAGATTGAGTGAATGGCAAACTAAACATTCACATGCCAAGAAATTAGCGCGCTATGTGTGTCTCTGTGTGTGTGTGAGTGCGTGTGTGTGCGTGTGTGTGTGTGTGTTACACAACAATGTCATGGTTATCTTCAATGCCTTTGATTTCATTTTCAGTAATTTAAGCTGCGGCTTTTGGGTGTCTGCCAGTTGTGGTGCATACTTTTAGGCGCTGCGTTAAATTTTCAAAGCTTTGGCTGGATGAGCGTTAAAACGCCAATTTATGTTTTATGACTCTAAATGAGCAGTACTCGAATTAATAGAACCCGCCTCGTAGGACTGGCTCATAAAGAGCTTTTGAGCCTGCCTCTTAGTGGATTTCATTCAAGTTCAATGGTTTTGGCAGAATGAATAATTTATTTGTTTGTTAAACGCGCTGATTGAAAATCAAAAATTGCTTCAAATTTTTGAAAAGATTAACACGAAAGTTGAATAATAAAACAGTCTATCAAAATAAATACGTAATATGTTATGTAGGTCTTTGATAATGCCCATTTTCTGATTATTTGCTGCATTTGTCATTGGTAATGCGATTAATAATAACAAATTCTATGAACATAAATATATTTTAATATGTTAAGTAAGTCTTTGATAATGCCCATTTTCTTATTATTTTCAAAAATGATTATTTATATATTTTATTTATATTTATTAGTTTTTTCTTCATTTTTGTGGTGGTGACAATTTTCGTCTTATTCTGCTTTTCCTATTTTCTACTATTTATCATATTCCTATTGTAATTAAAAGTTTGTCATTCAAATTAACATATTGAGCTGATTTTACTTTCTTTGGATACATTTTATGAGATGTGTGTGTGTATTTATAATCTTTACTTAATACGTAAGAGTAACTGCATAGTTACAGGCGGGGCTTATTACCGCAGCTCAAGTTGCATGCCTCAGATGAGCGCCCGGGGGTATGCACTGGAATTGTGGAATTGTGGGGCTCTTGGCTCGGCTCAGCGAATGCGATTGCGAGTGCCTTGGATGTTCTTGAGCTGCTTCTCCACCTCCTTCAAGTACTTGTCGGGCAGACAGTTCTCGCGCATGGCTGCAATCTTGGAGCTGATCACCTGCTTGATGTTTGCGTCGCGTTGACGCTCCTGCTCCAGCCACTTCTGCATGCGGTCCTGTTCGATGTCCTGAAGGCGACGACGCTCCTCCTGCCGGTCCGTCATCTGTTGCCTGAGATCCCGTCGATATGTCTGGCTGCGCATCTCGCGCTCGCGATCCAGCCTCTTCTGCTTCTCCTCCTCCTTGCGCATGCGCTCCAGCAGCTTGTTGAACTCCTCCTCGGCGTGGGCGATCTCCTGTGCGATGCGCTGCTTCATTTCCTGCGCCTGCTGGGCCCGCGACTCGAGCAGATCGCGTTCTGCTTCGCGCTTCGTCATTGCCGCTTCCTTTTCACGCTGGCGATATTCGCGCTCGACGCGATTGCGGTCCTTGAGATACTTGAGCTCCTCGTTGGTCTGGCGCGTCTCCTGCGCCTCGACGGCTATGGTATAGATGCGTTGCTGTCTTCGCTCGAACTCCTTTTTCACCAGCTTCTGTATGTCCTTCAGCTGGCGTTCCTTCTCCTGCTTCTCGCGCATGTAGGCCGCCACGCGCAGATCCGCCAAACGCTCCTGCTCGCAGAGCATCGTCTTGAACACGTTCGACATTTCCCGGATGCGTTGCAACTCCTCGCGAAAGCGCAACTTGCGCATCTCCACAAAGTTGCGCTGTCGCTCCTCCTCCTCCCGCACCAGTTCGCTGGCCTTGCGCAGATGCTTGGCCTCGGCGGCCACCCGTTGGGCCTCCAGGAAGCGCTTGTTCTCCCGCTCGGTCAGCTGCTGGCGAATCTCCTGGGCGTACTTGGCTCGCTTCTCGATTTCGAGCCGTTCGCGTTCATCCTCCGCATTGAGTGCCTCCTTGGCTCGCTCGTTGACCATCTTGGCCAGGCGTTCGTCATCATCGCGCAGTGCTTTGGCCAGGAGTTGCTTCTCCTGGATTTGTGCCTCTCGCACTGCCTTGCACTTGGCATCGAGTATCATGCGATTGATCTGCTTCACCTCCTCCTCCTGCTCCTGCTTGGCGAGCAGAGCGCGACTTAGCACCGTATTCTGCTCATCCAGTGCCTCGTTGAGATCACTGCTCGGCTCGGCCTCCTTTGGATCAGTCTTGCGAGAGGCGTCGATCTGCTTGAAGCGTCGCTTTGTCTCCTCCACCAGCTGCAACTGCCTGCGATGCTCGTCCTCGGTCTGCTCGATCACCTTGAGCTTATCGTGAATGCTCTCCACCCTGCACTTGGCCGTCAATCGCTTGAGTTCATTCGGCCGCAACACGAGCTCCTTGGTGCCCTGGTTGCGCCTTCTCTCCCTCTCGTTGCGCTTCAGCTGCTTCTGATCGAAGGCGGCAAACTGCTCGCTCCGCCGTCGAAAGGGCACATAGCTCTGGCTAGGATTCTGGGAGGTAAATGGTCTATATCCGCCTGGTGGAGGACGATAGGCGGCAGTCTGAGCTCGTGCCCTGAGCTCCTGGCATTTCTGCTTCAGCTGCGACTCGGCGCTCACAAAGCGCACATTACAAGCCGATAAGCAAGGCATTGCGACGGGCTAACAGCAATCAAACAGGAATCAACACTGTCCAACGCAATCGGTTTCAGTGCCAACAAATTGAGCCAGAAAATAACCCATACTTGTTGTCCAGTTGCTAAGCTTTTAATATGTTTGTTTGTTTATGCGCCAAGCGATGGTCACCTTGGCAGCAGGCTGGTAACCCTGGCATTGCACCAGGCGCGAAACTGTTTGCACCTCCACCAGAGATACACTCTTCAAAATTTAAATTACACATTATTATTTTCATAAATTCACTCATTCCACAAATAAATATTAATTAATTAGAGCAACTTTTTATAATTCAAATTTATATATTAATTTAAAGTGTTGTATTAAACTCACTATTTTTGACTGTGTATTCGCAATTGAAGCCAGGACATAGAAATTATGTGCTCAGGTTGTTGATTGAATTGCAATTGATTTTCCAATGTGGACTGTTGGGGAGTATGCGAACCATTAGTCACTCAATAGAAGATACAATTTTGAAACCATATTTTTATTGGGGGAGGGGTTTCCTTTGGTGTTCAAAACATGAACCGTTCCGCCTAGTAGCTGTTTGCCTTGTTATCTGTTTTGCCCACTGGCCAAACATATAAGCAAAGCCAACGTTTTTGCCATAAGCATCAGAAATGCAATGAAGCATAAGTCTGGAGAGATTCAGACGTATGAATTATGCGAAATGCTCAAGGACAAAACGTCTAGCAGACATACACAGCACACACAACACACACACACACGCACACCCAAACAGTTGCCCAATGGTGTGTGCGAATGTGTGAAAGAAGTCAGCAATTATGCGGCATACAAAAGCAATAAGCCAACAAAATTCACACATTGTGGCCATTGGCCATGGCAAAACGAGACAAGTGACCAGTGTGACTATGGTTTGGTGTGGGTTGAGACCTCACTTGGACTTGGCAACTGGACATTTGAGATATCAGCAGAGGATGTCCGAAAACAGAGAACACCCACTGTCTATCCAACCGCTCAGCCAAATGCCCATCAGGGCGTGTTGCAAGTCTAAGCTGGCAAAGTTTACGGCCACACATACAAATTAACTTGACCAGAGCAACAGACAGCCCACAGCCCACACTGCCACGCCCACATTTTCAAATACAGACTCCGAGCGAGCGACAAAGAGAGAGAGAGAGAGAGAGGGAGAGAGAGAGAGAGAGAAATGGTAAGGGAATGTGATGCATAAAGCGTGGGTAAGTGAAAATTTAAAACCCAGCCAGGTCCCATAGATTTCAGCTGACTTTAAGAGTAAAAAAAAAAAGAAAAGTTTTTCTTGCAACTAAAACTTTCATTTGAATTTCTCTGAGCTTTTCACAGATGCATTCAGGCGTTAAAGTCAACTTAAGCTCGGGCTCCCAGGCAGTCTGCCATTTACCATTCCATTCCACTGGAGAGTGGGTGGTCGGCATCCCACCCATTGGGAGAGCACAACGCATTGCCGCAAATGTAAATTGACATTTTCGAGTGCACGATTGAGCAAATTAACGGTTTTTTTTTCCTTCTTTTTTCCGGTCTCTGCTGAGTGTAATGGCCAAGGCAAGTTTTGTTGGATTAGCAGCGTGGCCCGCCATGGCAGCGAGGGTCACGCATGGTCGCTTCGCACATGGGCCGCTTGATTATATGCAAAATGTGGCCAGGGGCGAGCTGGTTGCGCGCCCGGCTCAAGGACATCATTAGGGTGTCCTTAGCCCCCAGATCAGGACCTAATTTATGCGACTTTGCCCGCTACTAGGTTAATTGGAGTTAAGCCGTGTCGTGGCCCAGGCGTTTATTAAGCCAAGATTGTTTATCTCATGCCGAGTTTGGTTAATACTTTTATGTGTTTGCTGTCCCATTTGCAGGTAAGAGTGGTAGATAAAGACATAAGCGAGCAGATGACACTTCGCTGAGTGCGCCGACGCACTCAAAACTCTGGGCCAAGTTTTGGTGGAGCCAGACAAATGCCTGGAACTTAAACAAAGTCCATGACTGAAATTGATAGACTCGAGCACAAAAACTTTGGACGTTTGCACTCTCGTGCCGAGAGTGTCTAAGTGCATTACCCATACGCCGTGTACACAGCAAACCCAACGGGCCTATTACAAATGCTATAAGAGCAGCCATCAAATGCCTGTCTGCCATATATGTATTCATCATATATATGTGTATATATATATATATATATACATAGATGATTCATTGTAGAGGGAGTATTTGTGGCAGACGTGCGTGTGTCGACTTATTTGCATAAATTATGTGTAGGTGGCGTAGTCACTGGACCCACTTGTATGGGGAACTGTAACTGCTCGCTGCTCGCTGCTCTCCGCTCTCTGCTCCCTGCTCTCTGCTGTCGCTGCCAGTGGCAGGCAGTGGAACCGGCGCCAAGCTACTTACCAACTCAGTGCTGCTGCTATTTATATAAATTTCCCACTGACAGACATTTCGATTTCCGGCTGCAGATTCTCAATGCTGGTGTTCCTTCACATTTTCATAAACATGTGCTGGGATTTTGGCCCCGTGCTGGCTGACAGCTTTGCATAACTTTGTGTATGCGAATTATTGATCGTTGGCAGCTTTCAAGTTCGCTTCGCAACAAATTCTACACTCAAAGCTATCACTCCTGCCACCCCCACCCACGCATTCACCATCCCTTTGTCGGCATCTTGAGCAATTTCATGCAGTTTCCTGTCGTCGTCTTCTGTGATGTTCACGGAGCACATCATTTATACTCCTGCGACTCTCTGTTCGTACGCATATTTTTATTTATTTGGCAACATATTTCGTTACCAGCTCGCACTGCTGCTGCTTTCCACACATATTACTCATACGCACCATTGAACTTATGTCTTGGTCAATTTTTTATTGCATGTGGAGCCATATCCTTTTTTGAGGGTTACGCACTCGTAGCACATAAATTTTGACACATTTCCATTGTAAATTATTATTTTTTTATCCTGTGCAACCTTTTGATACATTTCGGCTCATATTTTAAAGGCCAAAATGTTTGGCCAAAATTGTACTCGTCTATGGCGCAAATGCCTTGATTAATTGGACCAAATGACACACAGAACTTGAGCCCAATAATAGCCCTAATTGGGGTACTCATGTTTTTGATTAGTTTCTGTGCATGTTGGCACTGAGTTGATTTGCCATCAATAAATCAAAATCTTAAAGTTGTTGAACTAATTATTTTATTGTTTTGCCCCTAAATAATTGATCTGAATTTTGCTTGCAATCAGAATCAGAGCACACATTTACTGAGACTCATCAATAATGGAATCAATCTGACAAGTCAAACTGCTTTAAGGACACAACGAATAATCATAGAGACATAAATGCCATCATTTTCATGCTTTGTCAGAACTGCAGCTCTTTTTTTTTTTTTATTTTTTGTTTTATATATATTTTGCCTTACCACTTTTCGGGCCTGCAAGCAAATTTCATTGGAATAAAATTTTAATCATGCTGCAATACGAAACTGGTTTTTGTTACGTACTTTTGCATTTGTCGGCCCAGCCTTGTGTTGTGTCTGCCCTCTTCGCCAATCTCGAGCATGGCACACACGAAAAAAAATATAATTTATATTTAATCCAGCACACAAACAAGTCATTAACCATATTTGGACGGCCAACGGAACAGCAGACCAAACTCAGCTTCTCTCTGTCTTACTGCCATTTTATGCATGTAAAAATGAAATTTATGAAGACTGCAGTAAAGAATTGCCTTTCTGCCTGTCTGTCTTGCTGGCTGGCTGGCTGGCTGCCCCAACTTGCCTGTTTGCTGCCGTTAAAGCTGCTCCAAGAAACCCTTCTGCTTATTTATGGCGATATTGATAAGACATGGGGTCAGTTTGGACAATTGCTGGGCCATTGTGAGTCACTTGATCAAAGCGTCACCAACATCATTTGTTTGGCATTCGATGTGGGCACTCTACAATTAAATGCCTGGAACCCCCGCCGCGTGTGTGTTGAACACAATTTGAATTCGCTTCAATAGCGCATTGCTGAATCAACAGCAAATTCTCAGAAATTCACTTGAATTGATTTCGAATTCACCGAGTGTATTATACTCATAGAAATATCATCTAAATATATGTACCACTGGCAGTGCGCAGTACGCAGTACGTGCAACATTCCGGCTTTGTTTCAATATTTTCGCATGTCAGCGCGACAAACAACTGACGTTGGCGCCAACGTCGACGCCAGCAGCGACTGCGATTGCGATTACGTGATGTTTTAATCAATTTTCGCTTGCCACATTTGCAAATTGGCTGGTGACGCCTCTCTCAACATCCATGTAAGCAACATGAACTGCCAAGTGCAAAAATGATGGCAAAAGCGCTGTTTGAATTCTGACTATGCAAATTCGCGAATGTTTTTAATTGATTAACGAAGTGCAAAGTGTGCCAGGCCCATCCAGGCATCCGCTGTTGCCATATTGCATTGTTGTTAATATTGTTGTCAATAATGTTGCTGTTCAATATTCTGTGGCAACATTACGAATTCTTTGGGTGTTCGTTGGCATAACTCAAATTAATAAATTGCAACTGACAGCTCCACGTTGACAGCGGCGCCTACAAACTTCTCATGGAAAGAGCATAAATACTATTTTATTAGCTGCTGATATACTTCCTCCTTCGGCTTCAGACTATACAGAAATGTTGTTGGAAGTTACAAATTGTGTTTTATTTGTTTTAATAATGAGTTCATTGAGTTAATGTTAATTGTTAATCACCAAAAAGTAAGAAATTTCTCTTGAACAAGTTCATTGTACACTTTTCACCCACTTTTTGTGACTTTCGCAATTAATATGGACAAAAAAAAATTGATAATAAAGCTGTGAAAAGAATATGCATAAATATTGAAGTCGAGAACAGCATTTTTGCTTTATTCTTTCATTTAAACGCTTGAATGTGTTTTTAAAGTTTATTTTTGGAACGCAGCTATTTATAAGACTTAAGACTTGTATTATTACTTATTATTACTAAGTAATGTATACGTACTGGTTGTCTACTAAAATTTGACTTTGGTTCAGTCGTTGGCCACTTTACTGGCCAGTTCGGCCATTAAAACCAAAACTTAAACTTGACCGTCGTGTAACGAGCTGGCTGCAAACTGCAAACTGCAAATTACAAACGAGAGCGAGAGAAGCAACACCAGCAGCAGGATACATAAGGCTACCAAGTGGAAAAACCAATAAACAAAACCCCCACGCCGAAGAGGGTGGTGGGGAAGAGTAATGTTTGCTGAGTGCTCGACTGGGTTGAGTTGAGTGTCCCACGCACTTGGAGCTGGCCCGGCTGGCCATCGGGCCGTTGAGAAATAAATTACATACAAAATAACTGCAATACATGTAAATAAATGTGGGCACCCAGTGGGGAGAACTGGGGCCAGAGACCAGCTTTGGAGAAAATGGTGACGCGGTTGGTTGTCGTTTGGGGAACGTCGACGTCAGCGTCTCATCAACTTGCAGCCGAGCAAAAAGTCAGCCCAGAGCAGCATTCAGCCCCATTGTCCTGTGTCCAGGATTTTGCGTGTGTGTGTGTGTGTATGTGTGGTTGTGCCTCTGAGTGCTGTCCAAAGGACTTTTGTGCTTGCCACATGGCTGCTGTCCGGCACAGCGACATTTTGACGTCCCCAGCTCTCACTTTGGCTCGAGTGTGCCCAAGACCGAGGAGGAGCCCGAGGCCAGAAGTATCACTTGTCAGATTAATTTACGTGTTTGTGCTGCCACCACAGGAGCCCGAGCAGCGCCAGCCGAGGACTAAAGCTGTGTGTATGTGTCCTGACAAAGAAATCAGCTGCTGTTGCGGTGCTCCACATGCAAAAAAAAAAAAAAAAAAAAACCGGAGCTGAGGCATGTTGCCGTAGTATTTACTTTCAGTAGACTCCACACGTTGCCCTTGCTAGCGGAACCTCTGCAATGGCTATGTAAATTTTCTGTCCTCTGTGATGGCCAAGGGGCAGCCCCTTTAATGTGCTCAAATTTAAATGGACAACGCATTTACCCACACAAACACAAACGCACACAGAGGCAAGGCTGTTTATATAAATGCAACATGCTTTAACTTTGAATAGCAATTTTTATCTAAGCACGCCCCCAAAAAAGGCCTTGCAATTACACCTGTCTCACCCCCTGATTCTCATATCTCTTGGAAATCGGACTGTCCACCCTATCCAGTCATGCCATTTGACGTTTTTCACTTTGTAGGTCTCTCAAGTAACTGCTGATGCAGCAACAGTGGGGTGCTATCAAAGACTTGATTGTATTTAATTAATTTTTAAATCTAGATATATACAGTTAAATTACCGTTATAAAGATATCACTTTCTAAGGGAATTAAATCATGCAGTTGTATTTACCACAACAAACAAAATCTTTTATTTTCAGTATTTCTTATGTATAAAAATACACTTTAAATATTTCTTTTGTAGATTTGAATGCATTGTCTTCTTATAAGTTTAACTGGAATTGTAGAATGTTTAGTTGTTATATTTTTTAATCTTTCTGCTGTTAACTTTTTCATTTTTTTTTTTTTTTTTACCAATAATTTGTATGTTTCACCCATCGTTACGTGGACCAGTCCTCGATTGTAGGGGGTGGTTGGAGTGGAGAGTGTTCTGTGGGTTGTCGCTTGATATTAAGTTTTAATTTATGCAAATTGTTGATATTTGTTGCTACTCTTATTTTTACATACATGTACTGCTCTCTCTCTCTCTCTCTCTCTCTCTCTCTGTCTCTCCCTCTCTCTCTGTGTGTGTTTATGTTTCACTGTCTGTGTGTGTCTTAATGTTTGCTTTAGACGCATTTAAATTCTGTCTCCTGCCACCCTGCTAGCAGCAGCCACGTACACAACCTCAGCCACCGATAAGGATAATGGAAAATTTATTAGTTTAATTGAATTTCGAAGGCGGAAGTTTTACGATTACGTAATGATATCGTCGTTGTCCTCTGGCATGCCAGGGCACTCTGCTCGAAGCTGCTGTTGTTGTTGCTGTTGTTGTCGTTGGCTGCTGTGGCTTATACACATTGTTGTCCCTTTGCCCCCTTTGCCCACCCCTTTGCATACTTTCTCTATGTGTGTGTGTGTGTGGTGTTTTAGTTGGAGGCTTTGTGTGTCTCGATAATTTATTAATGAATGCATTTGCCTACTACTTTTTGCATGGCTGAGATTGCTTTTTACAGTATCTAAATAGTCTTTCAGTGGGTGCTTTAACATTTAAGCATGATTTAATGCTTCTTACCATTTTGGCGAACAAATTATTTATATTGTTTTAAGTGGAGTACACTCTGAGAAATTTCATTTTTCTTTGACACAAGACTTGCTGTTCTTAAAGATTTTCAAGCTGAAGCTTTTAATAACATCGGATTACTATATTTAATAGTGCAAAATAACCCAATTCTGTTTGAAATATTTAGAAATATGAAATAAATTTTTGTTAGAAAATATATATTTTAATTGCAGTTGTATTTATTTTATTGAAGTTTTCATAGTTGTGCTCAAATATGTATATCACTGCAAGGGTATTAAGCTGTATATATAAAAATGTCTTTATAAAAATTTCTAGTTTCTATTATCGTCCTGATTACTTCCACTTTAACGGTTCATACATTTGTTAACTGCTGGCCAGCAAGGAGTGAAAAATTGACTAAGCCCTCAGACCACTTCCGCTGCAGGTTTAATTTCCTTTGGCTAAAATGGTTTGCATGCAAACCACTGATTCGATAGCAATCGCATAGTTACAAAGAACCTAGGATTGATCCAGAGGCCAAACCATTCGACCATTCCGATATCAAATCACATTTCCAACTTTATATGTAGTTGGGACATTAACTAACGAGGCCCCAAACGTACATTAGAGCAATTTGTTAGGGGCTTTCGCGTTGTCGTCATCAATTCTTCACGGCAGAAAGTTAATCAGTAAACACACCGATAACAAATAGCAGACAGCGGAGGTGTGGGTTGCAAGGCGCAAGGCAAACAAGCGAGGCAAGACAGAAAATATGTATAAAAAATAAAGCAAAATGAAAGAGTGAAAAAACGTTGGATGTACAGTAGCCAAAACAAAACACTTAACAGCTGCCAAAGCACTGACTGAGTGACCTGAAGCGAGTCCAGCAAGTCACAGGGAACGTTGAGTGCAAAGTTGGGCGATAGAGTTGGGGTTAGCTGAAACAACGGCAAATGGTCAAGGGGCAAACCCCTTTTTGCCATTGCCTGAAGTGGCTAAATATGGCGCCGGGGTGCAAATGGCAAAAGCCAAATGATGAAAGTGCTGCTGTTGGTGCTGCTGGTTGAAGTCCTTGCCTCGACGTGGAGAGCGCACATCAAAGGTGCCCGCTGCACTACGGGGGTTCAACATTGGGCACTGTGTAGGTTGAGCGTTGGCTGCGGGTGCTCGTCCTGGTGCTGGTGCTGGTGCTGCGTCAGGTCCTGGCGCGCCACTTTGCATAAATGGCGGGTGGGAGCCAAAATAATAAACTAGAAATACGCACGGACTGTGCAACAGGGATCGATGGCTTTGGCATGGCACAGCTATCGTCGCTACCTTGCTGCTTTCGTGACCTTTGCGCCGTTTAATGTGGTTTGCCAGGCAGACACCCCTGCAATTTGCAATTAATCAGCAACCAGGCAAACAGCAAGAAAGCGACAGTCAGACAAACAGACAACCAGAGACAGACAGAGAGTTGTTGCTGTTGCATATTTGCAGGCGTGCTGCAGTCGATGCAACGCGTTGCAGAGACAAAAACATAAATTAACTAGCGACTGGCGAGCTGAAAAGGGTTAATTTTGTAAAATATTTTAATAGTCGACAGCCACTGCAGTGGCCATTTGGCATTTACCCCAGCCCCCAACTGGGGCAGCAGACTATTCTTTTAGGAGTCGCAAGTGCAACCCTTGCGAATTGCAGATTGGTTGCCTTTGCGGTGAGGGTGATAATTTATTTTGCAAGTTTTTAATTTCATTTATGCATTAGAGATTCAATATTGAGGGGGTAAATTCAGCATTGCAGTTAGAGTAATTGACACAAAGATCGTAAAGTTTGTAAACAATGCAATTTAAATTCAACTCCAGATTTTATTTTATTTTCAACGTAGATTTAGCTTCAGTCCTTAAGCAGCAAGCATTTAAAAGAGGGGGGCGAAAAAATGTATAACTCAAAAAAATAATAAATGACAATTTTATGGTGTGGGATAAGAGGCTGCCAAGTCTTGAGCGGCTCTTGCAATAGGTGTGTGTCTACTTGCCATACACAGGCAAGACAATAAGACACTGGGAGCAGAGGAGCAGTCACCCCAGATCCGGAGAGCAGAGCACATGTGCCGTTGCCAGATCTGCGGTGCTGCAAGATGTCAGGCAAAAGGGAGAGACTGGCAACTGGCAACTGGCGACGACTCTCGACTGCCAAAAGGCAAACTGAGAAAATAAGTCATTAAAATGCGGATTACCCAAAGCGTAGAAGTGGATTTTTGCATGCTATTTGCGAGATGCGTCGCAGACTTTAGACTTTGTTTGGCTTCGGATTCAATGGGTCTGTGCGGAGACCCATCAGCGGTTGGGGCTCAGCTTGGTGACTGACAAGCCAGCCGGGAGGCATACGAGAGTGAGATAGAAATACGGAGAGGGGGGTGGTGTTGGGGTTGGGGCTACAGCGCAAACATGTTAAGCTCTTGCGCTTTCTTTGTATGTGTGTTATGTCTTTTGGATTTGACAGGCAGCCAAGGACTGAAGACCTAAAACAGCCAGCCGAGTGAAATATTTATTAATGATCCTTTTGAGATTTTGCGTGGTACATTCACATAATTCATTTTGCTCATAAACTGCGTGAAAACGATATACATAAAGTTAAAGGCAGCATCTGAGGCAAAAACCGACTGATAGCCAACAAATACTTGAGTTAGTTTTACAAAAGATCAGTTATTAATATCTTTAATGATTGATAGCAAAATGAAAACGAAAACACATGTTTCCAAGCGTTTTATCGGTTTAAGCTAAAACCTCATCACAAAATAACCTTTTTCAAACGGAGGCTGAACCCAAACATAAATTGCAACATGGACATATCAAACCGAAAGAATGCCAAAAACTCAGCGCCAAAAATCTGAAGCGCGCCTTTAAATGCCAATTAATTTTTGGCTCGCCGAAACTGTCAAGTTGTTTGGTTCGCAAAGAAATTCCCAGAATATCCCACACGTTTTTCATACGCTGGTATCTGGATTATTTGTGGATTTTTGAATTTTTTTAATGTTTAATATAAAAAATGAAAAACATAAAAAGCCAAATGCAAAACGCAAAAAGAAGCCGCCTAAGAAACTTTGCATCGTTTCTTTTCAGTATGTTTACGATCGCTTAAGCTTGGTTTATGACACCGCATCGATCGATCCATGAGCCAACATTTTGCTGTTTTATTTGCCTCGAAATTAGCAATTAATTCTCCATCAAAGAGGCGTGTGTTGATTTTTATTATTATTGAGCAAGATGCTGACCGTTCCAATGGATCGCGCTGAGTCAGCCTCAAGCGCGCTGTTGGACCCGGTCTTGTGAATGAGCTGCGAGTTTCAGTTAGAGCAGCTCAGCAGCTGAGCAGACGGACACTGACAATACCAACTGGGCGTGGCTTCATTGGCGTGTGTGTGCCCAACTCAAAACGGAAATTAAAAAATTATATTTATTTATATACATATGAATAAGAGACCCTAAACGTTGCGCTTAAGCAGTTGGCAAACGTCAGGTGCAACAGCGGCAGAAAGCATAAATGAAAACAATAGCAAATCTCCCATAAAATATACAGTCGAAATTGCAATTCCAAGATATATAAACTCATTGGGGGTTAATCAAAATGTGACAGCATTTTTTTATGTTCTGCCCCAGGCTGCCTCCATGTTCGGAGCACTTTGTGCTGTGCCTAATCCCCATTTAACATGCATACGCGACTGTGTCGCCTTAAAGACGCAATAAATTTTCATTTTCAATATGTGTAACAAGAAAATATACATAAAATTTGTGCAAGTGCGTGGAGCACAAAAAAAAAGAAGAAAAAAAACAAAAACAGAAACAAATGAAATGCGTCCAATAAATTCTGCAGTCAAATCCGCAACAGGGTCCCAGATCTGTTTTGCAGGCGGTCCATAAGTAATTTTTATTTTTTTTTTGGTTGCATGGCTTTTGTTATGTTAATGTAAAAACATTTCCACATAAGCGATTTTTCACGTAAATCAAAAGTCGGCTCGATGATGCCGCATGGCATCTGGGGTCGGAGGCGGAGCCAGGATCAGGCTGCCAACAGATGAGATGTGGCGCTTTTCTTTAGCCACATGTGTCGCTGCGCCAGTGTTGGCCCACAAGTTATGAGATTAATTCATTTGCTTTTTGCTCGAGTGCAAATTACAAAATTACGCCATTTCCTTTTGACATTTCTCAATTTCTGTTGAATTGTGCGCCATGCTTGCATTCGCCATTCGGTCCACCAAAGTCTCCAGGCGGGCCGATAGGCGCTTTTGTTTTTCACATGAATTTCAATTTATAAATATTTAAGCACTAACATAATAGACGCCGTCGACTGCTGTTGGAACCGGGACAGCTGCTCGTCGCGACGAGTCTCGTTCTGTGTGCCTGGCCCAAAACCAGGCAGAGTGGACGGCAGCAGGGCTGGGATAGTGGTAAAATTAATGCTAGACAATGCAAAGGCCAAGGCAGACATAGACCCAACCAGGCAGAGAGAGAGAGAGAGAGAGAGAGAGAGACCTGGCCAGACATTCTCAACTCGACATGATAAAAATGAATCTTTGATGTCATTTGGGTTTTGTATGAAAATGTGTTTTAATAACAAAATAAAAAAGAAACCAAGTCACACAACAAGAACAACAAACTAGACTTTGGTTTTGTTAATGAAATTTGCTGAGGTTGCGAGTCGGGTCGTTTTATTTGCCAAAAATATTAAAATCATAAATAAATTAAACGGTGAAATACGAATCCGACAACTGATGCACAGAGCACAGACATGAGTTGAGTAAGCTTAAAGGTAACCTTTGTGGTATATTTCATATTTGGTAGGTAGATGTATGAAGTTGATAAGTAAGTGGATAATGCTTAAGCGATGCCCCTTTAAACACAACATCTTTCACTCACTTTTCCAATTTCCAGTCACCTAGTGGTATTTGTGTTAATCATTTCATCTGCTGAAGTTTCTCTCATCAATTTTAGGTCTCGTTTAGCTCTCACACACAACACCCACAAACGCTTGAAAGCAATCATTAAATGATTATTCAATTATTTTTCCCAACACTAGATTCGTGTGGCATTATTCATGTTGCTGGCCAAACTGGCATCTCTAGCCAGCAATCCAATTAACGTCAAAATAACGCCACACATACCACAGACGCACAGTACTCGTAAGTAGACCCCGAGCGAATGAGAAATCGTTTAATAGGCGCATCAATCAGTTAGGCGTACTCATAAAACACCAGACACCCCGAACAGCAATAGCAACAAGCACAACAAAAGCAACAACAACCACGAGTGGAAATAAAACATATAAACATGGAGCAAACCATAAGATGCACATGCACATTTTTCTTTTGAAGTGCCTGCTTGGCTGCCAGCCGCAAGCGTTGCAACAACAACAACAACATGAATGCATGTACACATGTAGCATGTGTATCTTAAAGATACAGATAAAAAGAGTGAGATAGGCATAGACAGAGAGAGACAGACAGAAAGACTCGCTGCTAGAACTAGCCGAACTCGGCCTGCGCTTAATTGTTAAGACAAATCATACGCTAATGGCCATAAAGCAAAGTGCATAACATACGCGAAACGTGGCCAGGAACAGCAACAGAAACACAGACAAACTCAACTCTCGAGATTCGTTTCTCGTCTCGGCCAGCTCGCAGTTCTCTGTCTCTTTCTCTCTCTTTCTCTGACTGTGCACACATTAAAAATTAAATAAACAATTTGCAGCAGTTTCATTGGAAAATGTGTGATTAAATGCGGTTGGCTGCATTTCCAGGGTGCTGGGCTGCTGTGCTGCTGGTCTGCTGGTGTGGTGGGGTAGTGGGTGGTTGGCTGTCAGAGTGAAGTGTTGCGCGGCCTTTTTATGAGCGTTAAAGTAGCTCTCAGGTCTGTAACGAATGTGTTCGTATTTGAAATGCATTCTTTTCTCTTTTTGTTGGATTTGGGCCATCAATTTTATGGCAAACGGATGTGTTATTGGTTCCTAGTATGCGAATTGATGGAATGTGAAGGCCCTGAACGTGCAATGACCTGGCCGCTTTTGTCTCTTTCAATCCAATTTCGTTGGGAATTGGGCATAACACTTAAAAGTCAAAGTTAGCATCGCTATTTTGCCATTGCCATTGCAGCAATTGGCCTTATTTTCGCAAAACCATCTTGCTGGCCAAATTAAATTAATGCGATAGTTTGCAATTTAGTTAAATCATTTCGTCAATCGACCGCTAATCGGCTCGTCAAACGCAGATTCCAAATAAGGGCTAGACCAGATTGTAGCTGCAGGATACGAGTTCCCATTATGTATCTCTATCTATGCACGTATATATTTATCTGCATTTCTATCTGTACCTTTTGCCGTACACAAAATTCTAGGCAAATCAAAGTTAATGCAAGTGCCAATTGCCAATGCTCGACTGTCAATCAGTCGGGAACTGTAACCCGTTTTTATATGTACTTATTTCGTCGTTTTTTTTTTCTTCTTTCCTCCAAGCCTCAAGTCGTAACTCTTGGAAATTTGTTTCCGCTTTTTGGGGTCCTGCCACAGACATCTTTCTCACTCTCCATCTCTCCATCTCTCTCTCTCTCTCTGTATCTCTTGTGAAGTGCTGTGCGTTACCAATTTTAAAGTTGGGCATTTTGGGGTGTGCGCCCTTGCAGCAATTACCAAACCACACAACAATCGTTCGATGGTAAAATAAAAGCGACTTAAAAATTGACAAGGCAGCTGACAAAACCCACAGACAGGGAACCAAACCAGAACCAGGAACACACAACTCTTTGCTGATGTTGCCAATGTGTGTGTCTCTCTCACCCTCCCTCTCTCTCTCTCATATTGTTGCTTGTGTTGCAGTTGTTGTCGAGCTGTTGCTGTCGGTGGCTTCAATTTCGAGACAATCGCAAATTGACAATCAAAGTCTTCAAAGACAGTGAAAACTGCTGTGGCTGCGGCACAGTCAAGAAACAACAACCGAAACGAAACAGCCAAAAGAGCCAAAAACAGCCAACATGGCATCTTTTCGAATGCTTTTCATGTTCCCATATGTGTGTGTGTGTGTGTGTTTGTGTGTGTGTGTGTGCCGATGAGTGTCTGAGACGCCAAAGCATTTGATTTAAATTGAGTTTGTGAAAATTTTCGTTGATTTGATTGAAGCAACTAAACTTGCACCAAGCGAAACCAACTACAACTACAACTACAACAACAACTACAGCTCCTCGTATCCCTCAACTGCAACCAACAGCAAAATAATAGCAACAATTGCTGCCGTTGGTGTTGTGAGAACAGTCTGTGGATGGCGTTGCTACTGTCGTGGGCGAGTTACTGAAAGGTGCATGCGGCAAGCGTCTTCCACAAATCTTTTCCAATTTGAGAGAGGTTTAAAAGAAACTCTGCCGAATATAACCCTAATTTTAAATTAATATATTATATATATTATTATATATATTTTAAGTGAGAAAACACACGAGACGACTCGACAATAGACTAGTTCGAGTATTACAATAAACGTTTTTAATTAAAAATATTCAATGAACAATTGCTTATTGTTTCGATACTTCTTTTATAATTTAATTAAGTTGGGGGCCAATCGTTATTAAATTCAACGAACAAAACAATTTAATTTGTTTTTGAGAATAACTTGGTGGGAAACGCATTCAAAGAGACTTTTCAGACACCAGAAAGTACATAAATATTTAAAAAGCATGACTAGACGAGGCCATTTGGCCATGTCCGTTTCTAAGCAAACTATTTTTTTCAATGAGGAAGCTGTCTTGATGAAACTTGACACTTCTGCACGCAGCACATAACTTTGATCTGGCCGGATCGGATCACTATATCGTAAAGATAATAGACAGAAATTTGTTGTATAAAACTTATACTTGCTTACCAAAATATACGAACTAAATTTACCTAATATTCATATTATTATGCTGCTCACAATCGAGAATCATCGATATCGGTCCATCATAAGATAATCGATCGGTTGTTTTTAAATTTCCAATATAATTTAGATGCCGGCAATTTGAATCCGGTCTGCAAAGCTATGTAATCTTCAGCTTTCTTGTTGCAATTGTCTTCCCAGAATCGCTGCAGGTATTTTAAATGCTCAAAACTGGTTTGACTCATGCTTCTGATAGATTGCCATTAAATCGATAAGCAACGATAACAATACATAATTCTTAAAGCACTGCCCTGACACTTTAATAGTTGACGATACCAATTTATTATTTGTTATTAACCGTCCCTGTTTTGGTGTCGTGATGTTAATTACCCAGTGTGAGCACAATCAGTGCCTACATTTGCTGGCCGTTTTCAGCTCAATTTGGATAACTTTTGGCCTAAATCTCTTCGCCAAGTTTAGTGTGGTTTGCTTGCCGGCTAATTGCCTGGCACAGGACATTTAAGTGTTTGCCAGGCGCTAATCTCTAATGCTTCTTGCACACATAAACATTTTTATTTTACTAAGATGTGCCGTCACTTATCGGCAGCGTCGACTTTCACCGGCCAACTGTGAGTGCGGCGAGTCTCTAATGCAAAGTGCTCCAGAGTTGTCCAGTCCAGTCAGTTGTCAGTACAGCAATTTTGTCACCTCCATGCGCCACATCATCATTATCATCGTTTTATTGTCTCAGGCTCGAGGTGCTGCTGGCTGCTGCCTGTGGGCAATGTGGCTGGCATCCAGATGCCCCGGCAAACCGGCGAGTGGCTCATTAAGTCGTAAAATCGCTTTAATCGCCGGCGTCGCCGAGATGAGGTCCTCTTGCGAATCCATAAAGAGTTAATAAAAAAACACAAAATCACGGCGGTCCCACAGACAATGGCAAAAGCGGCAACGTTATAAAAATGAGAAAATTTATATGCCTAACTTGTACCTCGGCTAAGGGTATATTCAGACCACAATCTGTGTCTGGCTGTCGCTCTGTAGCTGGTGTTGCTGCTCTGGTTTTTATATTTTTAATGCCCAAGATGGTTCATTACTCATACAGAAACCGGGGGAAACCGCAGATTCCCCGACCATGTCAACTTGTCGCTGTATAATTTAAAATGTCTCATTATCATTTGACGGTTTGTTTACTCTGGTGCCGTTTGGCATTTTGGGCAGAGACTGAGAGAGAGCTAGGCAAATGCTAGCAGTGCTTAATTGGTATTGTAGCGGATGCAAGTATTCAATTTAAATCGTCGGCAACATAGCAAACGACAAATCTGTGACCCGATAAATCCCATGCAAGTCAGCCAGTTACCTACAGAGTTATGTTTAACATATATCGCGGCTTTTAATAGCCATTGATTGTCGTTGTTAACATTAAGTTGACTTGTAGACATCTGAAAAAACTACAACAGAAATCCATTTAAAGTCAACAACAACGACAACAACAACAACAACTATAAAAAAGCGAGGCCCGCAACGACGCATCAACAACGCCTCCAACAGCACACCACGCCCCCTTTATCCACACAGTTCGACACACCGACTATCCGGGGAATGCAGCCAGGCAGCTCGCACTCTTAATTCTCCCCTCACTTTGACTATCCTTTCGAGTTGTTTTCGATTTCTGTCAACGCTTTCGGTTGTAGCTGGATTTTTTCTTACTCGGGTTTCATATAAATTATAGCGACACGAGTTCATTTCGTTTCGGGACAGACAACATTTAGTGGACCGCCGTTCGCAATCCTTGCCGCGCTACGCCCCCAAAAACCGAGTTAAGGCGATCTTGACCTTTTTTGTTCCTGGCTTTATTTACGTTGAATTATGTCGCGGAATGTTTTAATACTTAATTTATATTACAATGCGCTTTGCATATCCAAGAGCTGACTGCCTGCCCAAAAGGTGTCTCTGTGGATATTCGGGCCTTTGTCTTTCTATACCTCTCTCTATAAATGTGTATTACGGCAGCTGTCTGGCATTGTTTTGTCTTGGTTGGCACTCGTGTCTGAAGCTGGGTCGTCTAGACTTTTGGCAACCATGTTACGAATTTCATTCGAAAAAGAGAGTAATTTTTATTGTTCCCCCATTTGAAGTTGTCGCAACATTCGTGCAGTTATTTGCTAACCAGAACTGGTCGGGGTGTATTTGATCAAGGCAAGTCAAAAAGGGACCAGCAAAAAGGTTTAATTTGTTGACTGGATACTGTAGCGATTTGAAGTACATTTGCTTTATATGGAAGAAAATTATTAATCAAGTGCATTATTTTCTAGATGCTCTCCTATTCTTTCTCTCTGCTTCTGTGAAAAGTTCATTAGACTTTTGCTCAGCCTGCAGCCACGTTATTCAGCTGCCCATCTAATCGTAGGTTAGACACACATGTCCATGTCCACGTTCACGTGCAGCAATCAACTTTGCTGCAGCAGAGTGACTCGGGCAACCCACACTTGAAAGCCTCAGTCCAGCTGGCAAAGCAATTTTTGATGGCAAGTGCATCCTCGACGATGAGGAGTCGTTGATTTCAGGCATGTGGTTTATGTTTTTTCTTATGTTGCATGACCACAGCACACAGATTCGCCGCCAATAAAGATCTCATCAAGTGCAACATGCATCGTGCGTCTTACCTGATCCGAACCACCACCCCCCTTGCCCCATAGATCCACCTCTCTTTTGGGTTATTTGTGTAAACTTGTGGCTGGTCTTTTGACTGTATCTGCGGCCTTTAATTTATTAATATTCTCATGCACTTCCCACTCGGATTCGCATGCATTCGTTTGGTCCCTCTCTCCTCGCTCTTTTCCTCTCTCTCTCTCCCTCTCTCTCTCTCTCGCTCACTCTGTCTCTTTCTCTGTATGTCCCTGCACACGTTGTATATAAATTTTTTCAATTTGCGATCTTTGAACTGTGGACAATGAATTCTTTATAGCTTAACCCTGTCTACTACTTCTACTTCTACTTCTACTTCTGCTTTCGGACAGCGGTTGCTTCCTCATGTGGTTGCCTCCCCCCCTCCCCCCACTCCCTTCCAACATCTTATAACATTTTCTGCGGAAGGTGAATGCGTTGCTCTCCCATAGTCGACTCGACTCGACACCAGTCACATCTCCAGCAGTCCATAAGATATTCGCTTCACTCTAAGTAAGTGTGTTGCGCGACCTGAGATCGGGGAATGCGTTTATAAATAACCAGGTATCAGCAGTCTTTCTTCTTTCGTTTTTCATGCTCAATTTCCTGTACTCTATAACGGCATTTGTTGTTGTTTGGCTTTTTGGGAAAGTTATATTTGAAAGCATTTCTTCTAATGCCGCTGTGAATTTATTAGTTTGCCACAAATGTGAATTTGTTTTGTGGCAAATCCCTCACCCAGGATTTGCTTGATTCTCCAGCCAACCAGCGACCCATTTCACACTGCGAGCTTATTAAAATAAAATCCGATACCCATTAAGGCAAAAATAAAATGCCAAACACGAACTTGCATCAAGCAAATTGAAAACCCCCCCTTAAAAAAGAAAAATCAAAAAATGACTGAAATGATAATGAACTTCTGTGAGTGCCAGCGAAATAAATACTAATGTCGCCTCAACACGAAAACCAAAATCGACAACAACAACAACAACAGCAGCAAAATCAGCAAAAACCAAAACAGTGAAAGATTTTTGATGAGCTACAAAATCTTTCCCATAGCATTGAGTTGGCGGTCAAAACGATCACGAGGAGAGCAGAGAACAAAGAGCAAACCACAATGCAAAAGAAAAAAATCAGCAGCTTGAATTTATTGATCATGATTATGGGACGCCGCACAAGTCGTGAAAAGGAAAACACAACAACAACAACAACAACAATAACAAGCACAACTAAAATGAAGATGCCCCCGACGATTGGCAAGTGCAGCCAACGGAGTGGAGTGGGTTGCCTCAGGGCACTGCAATACCGCATGGAGCTACCAATATGTACTACCTGTTACAGAGAGAGAGAAAGAGAGAGAGAGAGAGAGAGAGTGTAGGCAAACCAGAGCACTGACTGCAGACAATGTTGCAGTTGTTGTTGTTGTCCTTGTTGCTGCATGTATCTTATTGAAGTAATTCATACAATTTAAGTCGTATGGGTGGTTGAGTCCTCCTCAGAAGTGTATCTGTATCTCTGCGGCCTCTGTCAGTGCCGTTGAATTGAAATCGGAAATTCATAAATAAACTTTGCCTTTTATTGATAAATCAAAGTGAAGTGCAGCAATGCAGCAATGCAGCACAGCAGCACAGCAGCAGGCCGTTAAGACTGAGGCTGTGTCTGCAGCAGAATCTGAGGTTGAGGTTGAGTTTGGCGCAGCCTCTTCATCCCTAAGAATGCGAGTGCGGCCATATGGTGAATGGCATGTGGCACATGTGGGTTGGCCGGGGCATTTGTATTTTGTATTCGTGCCTCAGTTGATTATGAAACTGGCAGTAGTTTCTTGCCATTTGCATATGGAACACTGCAGAATGAGAAAGATTGCTTTAGGAAGAGTCAATGGGCAATCGATGGGCAGAGAATAGTTTTACATTTAATTGACTTTCCAGAGGCAGAGAGTTGGCTTATGCAAGTCTTTAAGCCAATACTCATATCAAATGACTCACTGTGATGACATTAACCACAAAAATAATAACAATAAAAAAAAACGGCAATCATAACCACATCAAAAGCGCTTCAATTTATGGCTTTTCCTCTTAACAGTCGCAGCTGGAGACAGATTAAAAAAACTACATCCAAATATTTACATTCAGCGACAATAGCCGGCATTTGATGGCTTATTAGACGCCACCGAGAAGACAAATCGAACAAAAGCCACTTTTGTAATATTTCTCAAACGATTTTTTAATTCCAGTCATAAAGCTGCGTTGACTGCATTCGAGCGAAATGATCGTTTATATTGGCTCTTCCAGCGGCCCGAGCTGAATATTAGCCGCTTTAAAAACCCCATCAACTATCGAAAAATGACATCAAACTGCCCATAATTAACTGACATTGGTGAACTGACAGTGCTTTGGCTGTTTTGATTCACAGGTCTCAAATGTTAACACTTTAAGCGTCAATTGAGGGATTTTCTTCGACAGTTGTTCGATCACTGAAAGTCTTTTTGTGAGACTTTTCTTGACACTGATGCTTATGGTAATTTTTAGATAGCGGTTTCAATACCCTTTACACTCACAAAACTATCAAATAGGGTGTATTGGTTAAGACCAATTTTATTTCTTGAATTGTTAATATTTCATAATCGTAGAGCTGAAATAGCTGCAATTCAATTCATAAACTATCTGCTATAATTTTGGATGCTTACAGAGTATCGCCAAGTCAATCATTTTAGTGTAGGTCATTCTTGCTGGCTTAAAATCAATCATTGGGTGAAAAGCTGTATAAATCTGTGTTACAAAGGCGACAAGTTGTGTAATCTGAAACGGCTTAGAGCGATTTTCAAATTGCATAAGCAGGAAGTGTTTCTCTACCCCCCCGAAATGAAAGTCATGTGTGAAATGCATTAAATAGCCACCAATCGATATCGATAAGTTTGTAGTTGTGTGTGTTGCCATGCGAACCAGAGATACACGTATACTTAAAGATCGTTACGACATATTTAAAGTCTACTCACGCCCACTCAGAAGCTTGGCCACTAATCACATTAGCCACACCATCAAAATTTAACGAACATCCACCACAATTCTCCACCTCCACCCAAATCGGACATTTCAGTGTGACGCGTTTATCCATTCCGCTTTGCAGTTGCTATTTGGATAATGAATACCGCAGACAGATTTGGTCCCCATTCCTCATCATCGCATTGGGCTGGCCGTTGGCAATTGGATTGTGGCCAGGCTGCCAAGACAACTTTATGGTCTGAATTTAGGAACGCGACAACTGCGCAATGCAAAAATAAAACAAAAAAGAAAGAGGAAAAATAAGTAAATAAATAAAATGGCAAACACCTACACTGCGCATTACAGCCATCGGGGTACAGTGAACACGTCCAAAAACAAAAGTCAGCGTATAATGAGATTAAAACTTGAACTTTGCAAGCCAAAAACTTTTCGACAGCCAAGCAGCAGGTAAATCATTTTACGCACCCGCCACAAAGGAATATGAACTTGAGCAACTTTTGCAATATGGCAGAGCTCAGTTCTGCTGCGATTGTTGTTCGATTTGTAGTTGCTGCTGCTGCTGCTGTTGTTGCTGCTGTTGCTGCTGTTGCTGCTGCTGCTGCTGCTGCTGTGGCTGTCATGAATTATGACTTGTTGGCCGTATGCTGTCGCCAGTTTGCATTCATATCTCATTATCGATGTTCGATAAAAATGCAAGCAGAAGTTTCGTTTGCATTTTTTGTGCCACAAATATTTGGCATTTCGCCACTAGACAAAGTCGAAATGTGTTTTGGCTTTTCGGCTGCTAAGTTTCAGCAGACGCCATAAATATACTCCGTCTCACGCACCCACGTCCCAGACCCAGTATAGAAAGTCTCGCCCAGTCATGGCCCCTCCGATGTGGTGGGCAGGGAATTTGGGGATGCCTAACCAAGCGTGCTCAATAAAACGTCGCCTTTGTATTTGTTTTGATGGTTTATTACTGCGGTAAAGAGAGACTCGCTTCAAAACGAAAACAAAAACAGAAAACAGAAAACAAGCCAGCGAGCCAACAACTACCAGGAAAACAAAATGAAAACGGGAAAACAATGACGCGCTGATACAAAAACCTATCTATATCTGTAGCCAGATATCGACGTGTGTTTTTGTAATCAAATTTGTTCAAACACGCTTTCGTGTGGGCCAACTGAGGGTCGGTGTCTAGGCCCCGATCCCCTCTCTCCACTCACTCGCTTTCTTTCTTTCTTTCAGCTTCGGTCTTTAGTCTGATTTGATTTGTGCGATGGTCGCTCACTATTTGACAGGACAGAGGCCAGTGGCTGCATCATAAACTAACCCATGGACAGTTGAATCCGGAGACGTGTGCTCCTTTTATGCCAACTAGCTAGATGGCTTTTCGATTGACACTTAACACGTAGCATGTGCATGTAGAACGATTGCTGATTGAGATCCCATGTATTATATTACCAAAGCAAACAACATCATCAATTGTAATTTGCAACTTGTAGCTATGCAGTACTTTCCATTTGTAATTGGCACGATTTCTGCTAACTCAACAACAACTCAACCCAACTACTAAAATAATAGTAATACTAATAAACGAGTATAATCAATATTATTGAATAATCAATATTTTTAGAATAACCTGCTGGTCACCAAACACAGACCAGTCTAAACTGAACTTTATCTTTCCCAAACACCAATTTATTCACAACGATTGAGCTCTTCCTCTTCAAGCTGATCACACGATCGATATCGTTAGATTAAAAAAAAAAGGGAAAAGCACTAAATATTTTTCTGAGATAATTCAATTTAATCAGAAGTTGTGATAAGCGCCAAATTTCTTTGATTAGACGAGACTGTCATATATTTTTAATCATTTTTATTTACATATTTATAGCCTATACTAAAGTAAAAACATGTGTCTTCATGGCAACCAAATAATAGTATTTACTTTATTAAAATATTATGAATGTGAATGCTACAAGCATATTGCACATTCATTTTACTAAACATCACATAAAAATACAAAGGAATATATATATATATATATATATATATATATATATATATAGCAGACTACACAGAAAGCTATAAAATTGTATATATATGTGGCCCAAATTAAACAAAACAACCCACAGCCAGATTGAACAATGAGTTTTGACTGAGCTAAGTGAGTTTTATGGCATTTCTGTTTTTTCTTTTATGAATGACTCACTTGAGCCTCACTTGCCTAGTTTTGGTTGTCTGCTGTCATTTATCGCTTCAAAAGTGTCAGCTAAATGTTTCCGATTTGATTTTTTATAGAGCGACAGCAAGAACAGCAAATCGGGGAACAATATAAATTTTGTTACTCATAAAAAATGCTACAACACAAAAGCCAAATACCGCAAATTGATTCACAACAAGAACCGCGATTTGAATGGCCTGCGAAAAACTATTTGCATGCATAAGTTTTATGCAAAATTAACGTAATTCTGTGTGTGTGTGCGTGTGTGTGTGTGTGCATGACTATTCCTGATTTTCCTGGAAAAGTTGGCTGCACGCATTATGTATGCCATGCTCCTGCATCGATAAATCAGTCAAAACTGTCAAATGCATATAAATTATATGCAAGCGCGCTACACTGCCCAATGGATGGACAGTGGGTGTGTGGCTGCTTCTTTAGTTGTTGCTGTTGTTGTTGCTCTTGTTGTTGCTGTTGTTGCTGTTGCTGTTGCCAGAGCCTTAACCCAGCCAGACAGAACAATAACAAGGCACGTATTGCATAAATGCAATATGCACACCAACAATGCGCACAGCCAATGCAAGAGTTCTGCTAACTATACGTATATGCACACTGAAAGAAATTTAACTACATATTTATTGTAATTGAATTCTGTTTAAGCACAAGTCAAACTGGGATTTAGAACATGTTCTTTGCATAAAACCTTTCGAGTGTATTGTAATATATACAATAGATTTTTTAATATAATCTTTTTCTAGTTTCGAGAACTCCACTTTAAACATTTTATTTTAAGAAAATCTTAACTAATTTATGCAAAATCATTTTTGTTAATGGCATCGCCACAATTTATGCCACAAAAACTTAATATTTTCGAGTTTAAGAAATTCATTTTCTGAGCGAATTTTATTCTCTGAGTGTAGGCACAGTTTGTGCGTGGGCTGTGCGGATGGGCTGTGATGAGATTGGGCCAGGTGAGCTGGCAAAACGTGTAGGAGGTCAGCAATGTGTGTGTGTGTGTGTGTGTGTGTGTGTGTGTGTGTGTGGCCTATTAGAACTTGTTGAGTGCCGTTTGAGTGGACGACGATGAGAGGACATGGATGTGATTGTAGATGTGTCTATGGCTGTGGCTGTGGCTCTGGCTGTGGCTGTTGGACTTAGGTAATGTCGTTGTCGTCCCGTATGAAGTTATGTTAATGGGCAATGACTGTTGGGATTCGTATTAGATAGGGTAATGTGTATGGGGGCCGACTATAACAGTTACTGCTTGAGATTAGATGCATAGAATGGAGGTGACAAGACTGAATCATTATTTTATTTATTTCTTTTCTATTTTTCCATTTTTTTTCGAATTTCATTGTAGTATTCGAGAATCTTGGGAACCACAGTATACGCGCCTTATATCTGTCTATCTATCAATTGACATCTCAAGTATAGCAGCTCAACTGCTCCTCAACGTCAGTCGAAAATCTAAAGCCTAATTTACATACACAACTCGCGACGTGAGTTTTAATGATGCTGTTGCCGCATTTCGAAGATCATCCAGCAGCTGATAGACGAGTCGACTACCATAAATGCATTTTCAGCTGATTCCAGCAATGATATGCCAAAAAAAAAAAAAAAAAAAAAATTGGAAAGAAAAGAAAAATTGAAATAAGTAAACGTAAACCAAACAAAAGTTCTCCGTTGATGATTTGAAATAATGTTGCACAATGATGTGGCATAAAAGTCGTCGCAATGTTGTGGATAAATCAATAACTGGATTTGGCCTTTTGTTTTGGTCAAGTTATCCGTGGCAAGCCGAACCCAAAACTGTTTTGGCCCTTGTTGATCCGTTGGGCGAGTTTCGTGTGCATGATTTGTAAGAAAATTATGTAAATTATTGTTTTACAGCGTCCGGCTGCGTGCAGAGATATAATACAATATTTTTGTTAACGCAATTATAGCTGACCAAATATTTACGCAACAATTATGATTTTTATCGAGTTTCGTCTTGAAAAACTTCAGGCCTCCCCTCAACCCCCTCTGAACTTTGACCGTCAGTGGAGTGTATTAATATGCTATGATTGACTCCGGCGAGAAAGTTGCTCAAAATATGTAAATTGTAAAACCACAAGTTGTTTGTCGTTTCTACTGCTGTCCTGTTCCCCCCGGTTGGGGTCACAGCGGTGAGGTGACAATGCAATAAGCCGCATAAGCTGCTGTTGCACGGTAGCCGGCGACAAAAGACAACTGACAGCTGCTGCTGCAGCTTATGACAATGACAACATGCAGCAGCAGCAACAGCAGCAACAGCAGCAGTCGATCGACGACAGACGGGCAACAACTACACACAAATGTTGCATGACGCCAGCCAAATGCAAATGAGGCATGCGCCGCGTAGGCGACAAATCAGACAGAGACAGTGACAGAGAGAGTGAGAGAGACACTGAGAGGTCTTGCCACTGATGAGGTCTTGCCACAGAGATGCTGCGCAGGCGCACTGCGCGAATTCCGATTGCAAGAAAGAAAGTTGCAGCACAGTTGCCACTCAGTCGTACAACTCCCTGGCCGTGGCGGCTGTTTGCAATTTGTGCCAACTGTCAAAGTCCCGAGTCTGTTGCAGCCTCAGCCCCAGCCCCCTCCCCCCCCGGGCACCACTTGCCAGCCCAACTGCAAATCACGCGCAATGAGCAATTAAATATGCGCAGTCGTGTGTGCCAGCAACAGAATATTGAGCATGAGTCAGAGGTTGCCATCAGCGGCACTGACTGTGCAGCATCTCGCTATCCCCAATCCCCAATCCGTTCTAGAGAAAAGTGCATTAAGAACCGCATGACCCGAATAACTCGCTACAAAGATTTATTCACATATAATAAGACTGTACTCATAAAAAGGAAGAGAGTTAAAAATTCATAATGGGATTTTGTGAAATGCATGCAAAATGCAGAGGGAATCTTCTTTGATGACACTACACATGTTTAATTAAGGCAAATGCCATTTTATTAAGCTGAAGAGCTGATTTAATATTGTCATAGTTAAATATTTAATTACTTTTACAATTACAAATGCAAAACATTTGAAATGAATACGTAAATAGCAACAAAGTTCAAAAGTTGTGAAGGCAGCTCAATTGTAACTTTTATTGTTATTTTATGTTATTCTTAAACATTCTTACTTATCAACGCTTATCACTCTTCTCGTTGCAGGTACGTGATGTGTTTCTGCCTTCAGTGGCAGCGGTAAGTTCAACGATCCGAGTCGTTGGTGCCACACTGCGTGTGTGATCCTCGCAGCGACACGCCTGACATTTGAAAAATGCCTCAAATTAAGCGTAACAAACCCGGCGACAAACTCATACTCGTAATTTTCAAGTGTTTATTGCAGACTACACACCGAAAACAAAAACCCCCAAACTATGTACTTGTAATACATTTAATAAGCGGCTCTTTATGCCATCGCAGGGCGTCACAGTTGACTGCTGCCCGCTTTGTTCTCACAGACTCAGCTCGCCCAGTCCAGTTCTCATTGCAATCAGTTAAAGTTTGTCGCTCTGTCTATGAATAAGAAATGCAACTTAAGAACTCTCTACAAACGATAAAAGTTCTCGCACATGCTGCCTATGAGGAGACAGAGGAGCGAGGAGCGTGGAGCGAGGAGCGTGGAGCGACAGTGCGGCAAGGAGACGGCGCCAACTTCTTCTTTCGGAATGCACAAAATCAAAACACTAATTTATTGCACATTTGGCACAAACAACACACGGATCAGGAGCTAAAACTCAACTGCACCATTGAGAGTTGTAGTTCCAAAGTCGCCGCTAAGTAGCCGAAGGGAGCGAGGCAACAGGAGGCGTCTCAGACAAAGGCAGTAACTGAGACTTGGTCTCGCCGCAGTATTCGCAGTCATAAATCACTTTCGCTGTTGCTGCTGCTGCCACCAAAAAAAAAAAAACCAACAAAAAAAAAAAACTTGCAGCTCATATGCGAGCATGTTTGAACATTTTTCAATAGTTTGCCAGTTTGTAAAAAAGACAAATACAAAAAAAAAAAAAAAAACCGAAAAGAGACAAAGTCGAGTCTGTTTGGCAGCGTCTTTGGTCTTTTGGCCGCCGTTAAGTAAAAGTGCAGCCTGGCGACACAAATATTATTGCAGTTGTGTAAATATGTGGCTGACAGGACGCCGCTCCCAGTTGTGTGCTTGAAAACGCTTGTATTTATATGCCACATAAACATAACCTCAAATGGGCTAAAGACCAGCGTTTTCAAGTGCACTTTTTGCATGCGAGTTTCCTGTGTGTTGTGTTTGCTGTGTGTGTGTGTGTGTGTGCGGGTGTGTGTGCGGGTGTGTATGCCCGGCGCACTTGAGCCGTAATATCGTAGACCCTCACAGTCGGTCGGCTCACAGTTCGCCTCAGCTGCCCGACCTCAAACCGAAATTACACATCCTTGGAGTGCACATGCTGGAGAGCGGGCAAGGGGAGGCGAGGGAATTTTTAAAGAAATTATAACACAAAGTCCTGCCTTATGCCACGCTGAAAACCAGCGACAGTGTTTGTCCTCGTCTCTGCAATTTTTTCCTTTCTTTTATTTTTGTTGTTTTGGCAAAACTTTGTTTTGTTTTTTGTTCTTTACTGCCGGCAGTTGCACAGTGGCATAAATGCGGCTTGTAACCATTTATAAATTTGATATTCATCGATTAAAACGACGACTCGTCGCAGCTGCAGTGGTTTTTGCCAACCCTTCATTATTTTTGCCACTGTGCCTGGGCAACTAAGTAGAAGCGGTTCTCAAAGAGAATCTCATTTATCCTTTTGTGTACTCGCTTGCATTATCGTTCCCTTCGCTGGCTGAGTCCTTGGCGTTCCAGTGTAAAATTACACCAAAATGCGGGCTGTTACAAACAAATGTGAGCCGCACACACACACACACACACAAGTCTTGCCATGCTAGTTTCACATCCATTTTGCCAGCCTGTTTCATATCACAAGAAATTTGTTTATTTTTCTGTTTGTGAAATCAAAACTAATTTACATATGGGAAAATCAATATGTGCAGCTTTTCTGTCTCCCTCTCTCGCTCACACACACACACACACACACACACACTCACTCTCTAAACACACTGCTGCAATTAACAATTTAAGTGGCGGCAATAAAAGAAATTAAGTCACTTTTTCCCCCGCAGACATCCGCAGGCATATCAAATTATGTGGAAAATTTAAAATCGAAAAATCACCGCATGGCTTCTCAGCTGCCATTTGGAGGCAACGCCCCCAAAAACAGGCCGCCCATAAGTGGCACAGCTTACGCTTATCAATGCCTATATATATTTTTCAAATGCATATAGAATCGACTTTTATCCCAGAGAATTCGAGGGGCTCTGCAAACTCTCTGCAGATCCATCAACAATCGTTGGTAGAGGAGACGTCACCTCCGTTTTCTGGTTGCATTTCCTTTTTTTTTCAATTGGTTTAGTTATCGTAAACCCCTTTCAGCCCCTCAATTATGATTAACGATGCAGCCTGTACAGGGACAGGGACAGAGACAGTTTTTCTCTTTAACCGGGTCTGCGGCGCTATCCAAAATTAGTTGTGTGTTTGTCGCCGCATCATCTACTCAGCAATTTTGTGCATTAACATTATCTGAGCATAATGTTTTCTTTGGTGTTTCCACTGCCTTTCCACTGCGACCCTCGATGCTAATGCACTTGGAGGCGACCCCCGCATTTTGTTATGATGGTTGTCATTGTTGATGCTATTGTTGTCTCCTCCACAACTGTTGTCAATTGTTGATTGATTTCCTTGGCCTGACACTTGAAATGTTCCAAAATTAGCCCAGCCATCGGCTTTCCTTTGTTTGTTTGTTTTTTTATGATGCTGCATTTTGTTGGACACAAATCATGTGGAGATGCGGAGACAACTTGACTGTTCCATTTTCTAAACATGATATGGCAAATTGAAATGCATTTGAAATTCAATATTAAACAAGAGCTTGCAATTGTTCTTCAACATGTCTTTTCAACATGTCTTGTTTTTTTTTCCTACAATTCTCTTTAGTATGCCGAGCTTGAGCTCATCTCGCAAAGTCAATCGAAGGGATGTCCATTCTATACTGCATTTCAAATGACCATTAATTAATCTCAAAATCAATAAGCGTATACGCTGAGGCAATGGGAAGACGAGAAAATTAAAATCCTAACTAAAATCCTAAGATCGAAGAGCGAATACTCTTCCCAGTACGCATTAACACAGCTGCATCGATGAGAAGCTGATAAAAAAGAACTAAAAATGAATAAGTATGAATATATTGGATAAACAGGAATATGAATATGAGTGCAATTTTCAAACTCATTTCTCATATATATTTTATAGTCCTACTTGCATAAAAACTAATTAATCAGCAATTAATTGTGACATCTGAAGAGATGATAATAAAATGTGAACTCTTATACAGTATAAGATATATAATCTTGTTACAAGTTAGATGAGCACGCCATAGTACCCCGTATTGGGGTACTAAAACAATAGACACGCAGAGCATTACTCATGCTTAAACAGAAACGAGATAAGAGAAGGCATTGAAGTCGATGAAGCGTTGTGCGAGGAAGCGAGAAGCGAGAAGCAGAAGTGCATCCAGTAATTAGACCATTAAACTTATGCGCATAACGGTTAAGTGCAGTTGCTAGATATGCTCCTGCTCCCTGCTCCCTGCTCCTCCTCGTGTACGGGGTCGCGACCCTCAAAATCGAATTTACAGTTGTGGTTAATGCATTTCACTTACGCAAGTGATAAAAGCCGAGCGATAAGCAAGAGTCTTAGGTTGCTTTCAGTTGCGATGTGGTTAGCGGTCCGCGGTCGCCATTTGGGGCAGACTATGGCAGCTCGTGCGTGGCTTACCCACAGATCCCCATTCCACTACCAACTCCCCCGGTTCCACACACTCTGCCCTTGCGCTTCCCTGGGCGTGTCTAATTGCATTAACCGTTGTCGTCGTCGTTGTCGTTGTCGTTGTTGTTGTCGTCGTCTTCTTCTTTGTCGTTGTCTTCTTCGGTTGTCAATCGTGCGTCGCATGCATTTCAAATTCAGTTTTTTTTTCCGACTCCTCGCTTTATGACATTCCTTTGACTGAAATTCTCATTCGTTTCTTGTCAGCTTTTTTCTCTCTCTTTTTTTACTTTATTCTTTTTGCGTGGCGCTTCTGTGTTCTTTGTGTATTTAGTGTAACTCTTTTGACAATTTATTAGAACCGCATTAACATTTGGAGCGCGTGCGGCTTTCTATTCTTTCCCTTTGGTTTTTATATTTTGTTCATTTAATTGAATTGGAAATTGGTTTTGTGTAATTTTTTATTGCTTAGTCACGCGTCATTCGCATTTATATTTTCAGTACATCCATCATATATACATATAAATCTATATATATTTTTTACTTTTTACATTAACAGTTCTTTTTATGACTGCGTTTCTTTGAATTGTGGCCGCCGAATTAGTCATTATACAATTTGAATGGATTGTTAAAACTATTTTGCATAACGATTTTTACGTTTATGATTCGCGATGGGATCTTAAAATATTCCGCTGCTAGTTGATTTTTATGGATATGTTGAAAGCGATTTCACAGCATGTTTTTAAGTGCCAAATGAATCAGATTTTTTACTCACCGTCATGCAAATACTTTCAAATGTCCACGAACAATTTGCTGAAAATAAATATGGAAATATTATTTCTTATTTTCATTTATTTCTTTCATTTGAGAATATAACTTATATTTCAATTGAGTGCTTGATTGTATTGAAACTACTAATAAATGACTCCCAAATGAAAGCTGCAGTTCGAATTTCAGTCAGTTTACAAATTTTAATTTATTTGGATGACCAGTAAATAAAACTGAATTTATTGACACATGCTTTAAACACAACAAAATGGGAGCATTCGCAAACAGAAACTGCGAATATAATAAATTAAATTTAATTTACTAGGAGAGCTTACTTTGTCGATGTAAATGCCACAAGCAACAACAGCCACATCAAAAAATGCACAAATAAATTGTGTAAAGTGCTGACAAAGAAATAAAATTTACTGCACTTTGTTTGCACTTAAATAAGTCTATTCTGAACTCGAAAACAGATGAGTTGGAGAGAACGGGACAAGACACGGTACATGACGAAGTTATAAAAGCCGATTTACATTATTATTCAGTAATTGATTTTGCTGGCTATTAAAATCGAATTAATTCAAGAACTTAAATTTAATAAGCGAAATTATATTAACGCCAGAAATAAAACAATTTATGCCATCAAATTAGCATAATTGACAGCAATATCTGCAAATCGATTTGAGATAAGAATATTATATTCCATCCCCCAACCAAATGAAGTCTCAAGTTTACAAGAAAATGCAATTTATAAATTAGCCAAGGCCCGAAATCAAACAGAAGTCGAGAGAGATGGCAAAACGAAGAGCAAAGCCTAGCAAAAATATCGACGGGAAATCATAAATATTGCAGAAAACAAAAAAAAAAAAAAAAAAAAATAAAGTTCGAAAGGATTGGCAAACAAATTTTCACGCTTCAGTGAAAACTAAAGCCTCTGCTCAACCCACTGCCAAAGGAAAAATATTATAGAAAACAGAAATGAAACGAGGCAAAAGGAAAACATTGAAAAAGCCGGCAAAAGGACTAAGGATAAGCCTGCATAATCAAGTGGTTTTCGATAAATAGAGAATAGCAGCAGCTAAGAAAAAAAAAAGGTTCAGCTGCCCTGCGACGACCACGCCCACCGGGCAGCCAGAGTCCCATGGCCAGTTAATCGAATATGTTTGTTAAAAAAGTTTTGAAGCGTAAAAAGGCAATGCATCCAGTCGGAGTCCAAGTCCGAGTTCGCTTTAACCCTTGAAAGGTCTGAGGAAAATTTAATTTGGTTTGCGCTAACCCCGCACCGGAAAACAAAGCCCAAAACTTGAGAGAACTTTTGCGAAGAGTTCTCCGCGCGCACCTGGGCCCACCTGCCATTTCCGTTTGCCCACTGACCCAGATTCTCTCAGGGAGTTGGGCATGTTTTAATTTCCCCATTCTCGCCCAACGTTGCCATTCACTTTAATGCTCTTTCATTCTAAATTGCATCCTTTCTGTTAGAGCAGGCCGAGGCGAAGACTCTCTTGTTGTTGTTCTTGTCTCTCGCTCCTATTTACAATTGTTTCCACATTTTCGGGCATCTTTTCGCATTCAACCCTCCCCCCTTGGCGTCTTGGACGTCTTTATAGTCGCCCTCATCCCTCTCAGACCTTTTAATGATTTTCAGAGTGTGAATTCTTTCCGCATGCAATTTTCGAGCTTTAAATTGCTTTCAGTGTGTGTATTTTTTATATATTTCTTTTTTTTTTTGGTTCTCTTGTTTTTCATGTTGTACAATTTTATTTACTTTTTAGTTGGCCATTGAGTTTTTGTTGCTCAGCATTCGGAAATAGTTTGGATTGGAATTTTCAATGGATTAAAGAGCAACTTAGAAGCAAATTCCAGGGGCTTACCAGCGCTCAATAAATTTTTGCGTATTTGTTGGGCTTATCAATTAAGCATCAAAGACTTTACTTACTAATTTAAGCCGTAATTCATTAAAAAGAGGCCGCTCTCCACTTGCACGTGCCGCTAAAAATCCAAAGCAACATAAAACCCTGTTCAAATTCAATGGACAGAAACCCATTTTTACAATGGCCCCAAAAGGAAAAAAGCCAACCCAATACGAGGCCAGACCACACAAGAAAGCCCAACAAAATCAGCCACTTGACAATACAAAAAATAATTAAATAAACAATGAATAAAAGGTCTAAATGAGAATCACAAAATGCAAATTGAAAAAAATATCCCAAAAAAGCAGATGAAAAAATCTCAACTCTTTCCCATTACACAACGAAAGTGTAAAGCCGTACAAAATCATTAAAGAACATAAAAGCGCCGTAATGAATAAAGAACTCAAGAAGTGTGAGACCGTATAAGATATTAGGGAAAATCAGAAAACTCCACGACAAGGTTAAGAATAAATTAGAAACGCTGACTTATTATTTAAGACTGAATATCGATTGATGAATTTTCAAATACTGAGCCAAAATTATAGCCATTGATTCAAATGCCCAAAATGATTGCCATTCCCAAGTTGAAATAAGCATCGACTTTACCTGCACGAGAACTTTCCCTTGAACTAAAGTAAAATTGCAATTTATTTTTATTAAATGATCATCTTAAAGTTTGCCCGCATTATGCAAGTTGGCAGTCGTTTTGTGACAATCAACCGGGGAACAGTGAAACGAGCTCAGGCAAACAAAAAAACCGAAATCAAACAAATAAAATTGTTTTGCGTAAAAATTGCAATCATGCAATGAAGTGGAAAAGTTTGCACAACGTGTGACGACGTTTGTCTGCCTCAAACTTGTAGCACTCGTAATTGTTGCTGTTGCAACAGTTGCAACAGTAAACAGCCACAGAAAATATAACATGGCCTGAGCAAAGGAGCAAAATTGTAGGCCCGAGGCAGGCAAAAAAGGAAAAAAATCATAGGAATACTGGAAAAGCGCCTAAAATAGCGGCGGCGACGCCATCAAAAGCGGAAACAGACGCCGTCATCATTGTCAGGGAAGCGGTGCAACTTTTTTCAGAATGTGAGCCGAGGCGGCAAACATATATAGGGGAAGGGGGTATCTGCACTGAGAAGACCCCGCAGGCGACGCGACGCGACATCAGACGGAGACGGAGACGCATTGCAGGCACAGACGTTCTTGATAATATTGTTCATGGTAAAGTTGTGACAGCAGCTAGCCACGGGAGTGGAGAGCCCACATTAAAAGCTGGATCCCAACTTATAGTTGAGGCGAGCAGACCAACTGCTAAGAGTGCAATTCTTCTTACGTTTGCTAAACATTTCACAAGGAAGTTTCTTTAACCTTTGTATACCTTCTAAAGTATGCATTTTTTTATATTTCTTATAAGGGATTCGGAAAGGGCATTCATTAACTGAAATCTGTTTGAATTAAGCATTTCAAGTTTGGTGTCTTCCAAGACTCATTTTCATTGTTTTGTTTTTAAACTTAGTTTTCTTTGTTTCATTCTCATTTCAATTGCAATTTAGATTTAAGTCGCTAGGTCCAGCTTTAAATAAGTAATGTTCTCTTTCATCTTCTCAAATATTCCAAGATTTATAATCCTATTAATTTTAAGAATTTAATAAAGCAAGAATCAATCTTTTGTTTTAAGAATTCGTTTTTCTTGCTACAATTCCTTTCCAGGTTTAAGTTTTTAAGTGCTTGTAAGCTGATTTTTCACTTAACTCGTTAGCTTTTTAAGAATAAACTTCATTTACCTCCTGAATGGTATTCAAATTCACCAGCAATTGATTATTAATAGTTAAAGTGTTTAATTCAAGTCAAGTGAAACGTTTTAGGGATGATCCTGACAGCAAAAACGTTGCAACAACCGCTTGAGCTCCATTTAATCCACGTCCTTAGTATTTATTTAGCTGCATCAATTTCTGTTGATGTTGGTCGGTTTCCAATCAGTTTCATTTTCACACACAGCTTTTTCTTTCTTCCCAGTTTTTGGTTTGTCCGCCCCTTGATCTATTTTGGCTTTAGTATGTCTTCCTGCAGAGCAGATATTCAATGGCTGGCCAAAGTGCAAACTGTTGTAAGTTGAATGGAAACAATAATGGGCTCGGTCCACCCTCATTCACATCCTCATCGTCAGTTTCATTCTGATTCTGATTCACATCCATATCCGCATGAGCACCAGCTCCAACTTCGTTAGTTTTTTGTGCATTTTCCTGGCTTTTCCTCGTTTTAGTTCTCGTTTTTATTTTTTTTGGTTTGTTTATTGCCTTGCACTTTTCACTTTGCGCTTTGTACTGCCAATGTGTCATTGTTTGGTGCTTAGTTCTTGCCCCACTTGCCTCGTGCTTCATTTGCATTGCCTCACCGTGCAATTGTTTAATTTGACAGATGAATTGACTTTCATTGTTTGATCCTTGCTCTCAAGCTCAAGCACCTTTTATGCCGTTCAACTGCTTCAACTTTGAACTCGATTGGGCCAGTTTCCGCTGTTGGATTTCGAATACCAGCAGCAGGCATTAGCCGATTTAATTAAATCCCAACTGCAGCCCCTGCAATGTAAAAACTTTTTGCACTGCCTCCCAAAAAAAAGCAACGGGGACAGCAATTGCGAGGAGAGCAACCAATAGAGCGACCAGCCAACAAACCATAAGACATAAAAGCAAAACCGAGGCTCCACAGTAAAGCCAACCACAGCAGCAGCAGCAGCAGCGGCAGTGGCAGCAGCAGCAGCAACAGCAAAGTAAAGAAATAGTTTGTCCAAACTATTTGCCAGCCGCCATTTTCATATGCAACGGCGCAAGTTGCGCCATAATTTTATGCCACAGCAGCAGCAAACTTGTGCGGTTTGTGTACCACCACCCCCTACCCCAGCCAGCCAGCCAGTGCTTAAGCCAACGCACCACTCGCGCCACTGAGCCACGCCTAATAATAAGAAATTAGAACTTACGACAGCCACTAAGTCTGTCCACAGCAGCAGCAGTAAGAGCAGCAGCAAGACCAGCAGCAGCAAGAGCAGCAGCAGGCAAAACTATAATCGTCTTGTACATGGAGTAGTACTTGCCACGACTGCAACTTAAAGCTAACCTCAAAATGTCCTGAGGCAAAGTTTTTGCTGTCCCAGCGCCTGCCCGACAACAGCACCTCTCCAGCAGCCGCCAAGTGATGACAATGAGAGCCAAACATTGCGGATTTTGTTGTCTCTCGGCGATGACACTGCTACCCTGCAGCTTAGAGTATATACGGTAAAAACCGGGGACGACAGCTGCAGCCGCTTTTGAATGTTCGATCGATTTGAGGACATGTCTCTCACTGTGATCCTTCCAGGCTTATGCTCCAGGACAGGGCATCAGTTCATCTACCACTGCCACTGGCGTTGTCAGCTAAACTTTGTTGCACTATTTTGTGGCAGTTCTCGTCGACCCCCATTGAGTATACATATTCTTGATCAGCACCACTAACCGAATCCATTTGGATGTGTTAGTTTATCCACCTGGCTTAACCTGGCATAAATCCGTCTTTGTACATATATCAGAGCCAGTCAGATAGGATCACTGGTTCGATATAGATTTTTGCTAATGCTATTGTCAACTAATTTCCACATCTGTCTACTCCAATGCGAGCCTTAAAGCTATCTGCAAGTGTATAGAAGCTTCGGCTTGCCTATGATAAGTGTTTTTTTTTCTTGTTTTTAGTTGGGTTCCAAAAGCAGCATCCCATCTCCAAAGGGGATATTCCCACAACGTTGCAGTGTGGTGAAGTGAGCGCTGCGCATTATTTAGGATTTACCTTTATGTTGTTGTCAACATTGTCGTTGCCTGGCATTGCTATTGTTGCTGTTGTTGTTGTTGTTGGCTTCTTTTGCTGACTGCACTCGCACATCAGCCTAGGACGAGGCTCGAGCTTTGCCGGCTGCCTCTGCTGTTGCCCCCTACCAGGTCATCTCCAGCACCGTTGTCGTCCTCTTCTCATGACGCTGCTGATGAGAAAATGCGAGGCTCGTGTGACATTTTCATTATCGTTGTGGGATATGCGCTTTTCTCTGGCCCGCCTGCTTTGGTACGCTGCTGTGTTGTGACAGGGAGACAGCCCAGATAAGGTTACAAAATTATTAGTTGGGATTTACAATGCTCCAGTAGCCAATTCACCTTGTGTGTCTGGTTCAACTACGATGCGGAGTCGCCTTCACAATAAGTGCATTATCCTTGCTGTCTGATTACACAGTTGCCTACTTGAACGACTTGCAATGCAGTCGATGCCATTAAACCACAAATATGTTTGTAAAACATTTTGCTAAAAATTCAGTAATTGCCAAAGCGTTCAAATAGAGAGAAAAGCTAGTTAGAATTTCTTTTGCTCCATCCACGTCTCTAAGTTGCCATCAATTTATCAGTGCCATCATTGAGCGCCGTGTGGGATGTATTTTTCCCCAAATTCAAAAGTTCAAAGATTAACACAATTTCGACAAATAATGAAAACATAATGAAAGACAGCCACGAACATCAGCAGAGGCAGCAGAGGCGGCATCAGCAGTAGAAGCCATGAGTCCTGGGACAGGAGCAATAGGGAAACACACACAACGCTGTTGCCAAGGAGCGGGTGGCTGGGGGATGGTATGATGGTATATATTTTCCTTTATCATCATATAAATTCCAGTTTTGCTGCTGCCTCGCTGATATAAATGGGATGTAAGCGCCAGGGATAAGGACTCGGGGAACCGGCAGGGCAGGATGGACAAAGAAAAATGCAAGCAGGAATTTGAAAATTTCAATTACGCGTGCAATGAAAATTACGAAAACCCACAAAAGTCATTTTTCTTGATCGATTTTTTCTTTTTTTCAGTTCGCAGTTGTTGTTATTGTTGTCGCTCTCTTCACTCTCTCAAAAGAAACGCAGACCAACAATGTGAAGCGCCGGATAAGCAAGCGAAAAGAGAAGTTGGCCACACCACCTGGGTGAAACGGCGCTGTACTGTAAACGATGGGATGTGCGTGGGTGTGTGGGTGGGTGGGTGGTTGGGTGGTTTATGTTGGTTCAGAAGTTCAGGCGCGATGCTCGCGAGCTGCAAAAGTAGAAAAAGCAATTTCGAAATCCCAAAGAAATTGCAAAATTCCATGTGGCAATGCTTGGCGACAACAAAGCGATAGGACAGGATGCGAAGGTTGGCCGATGGCTCGTTGCGGCTGATAGCAAGAGCACTCCTGCATCCTGCTTGTTGCACCTGCAATTGCCGCTCTGCCACACCGCAGCAGCACAGACGGACATCATCAGTGAGGTTAACTAAGCGCGGGACGGGTCAAAAGGGTTAACACCACTCAGCCCCCTTCCCAGCTGACAGAGAGATCCCCAAACTCCCACTCCAACTGCAACACCAACCACATAGCCACAGACACCCCTACTTCCCCCCCACACACATTGACGTTGTTTGTGTTGACATTTGCCAGCTTGGTATTGGACTTGTTCTCTCATAAGGAGAGCAGCATGTGGCAAGCGAGTAAGCCATCAAGGAGTGGGGCAGCTTTAGTTGAAGGGGAGTGCAAACGTCATCTTTGTTACACTTTTGAGAAACTGCTCAGAATGAAAGTCGCGCTGAAAACCACAAAGTTTTTGTGCTTTATGGAACCAATTTCTAAACTTATGCAAACAAAATCTTGGTATTTTCTCTTCTTTGTAATTTATTTTAAGTTAGCTTAAGAAGTTTATTCAATTTTTCAGCTTGGAGTCCATTATTGAGTGCAATTTTTTGCAGTGTATTTAATGCCACCTTGCGCTGAAACTGCAGCTTCTTTTTGTAGATTGTAGATTTTCCTTAGCCAGCCATAATATTTTCATTTCGCTTTTCACTGCTTATTGCTGCACGCTGCTGAAAACACTTTTCATTATTTATTTTTTCATATTTCACATTTTTATTTGTGGCTTGACAGCAAACAGCTTAGGCCAAGGGGACTAGCCGCTGAGGTCATCGCAAATCTTGCTCGGATGTACTTGAAAATAAATGCGGCCAGTTCAATTTGGCATCCAAGATAAGCAAAACAGAGTGTGACTAAGATGAAATAATAGAATATGATTCAGACTACACTTGTTTAATTCAACAAAAGTATGCCGCAAGAAAGTATCTCAATCTATTTGCTATACTTTTTTCATAAACAAACATTTTCGAACCAACGTCAATCGAGGGAAATCAATTGTTTACAAATGGTGGGCAACGAATGTGGAACAAGACCAGTATTGTTTTGGGAATGCCTTATTAACCAGAGATAAAAGTGATATGAAAACGAGGAAAAACAAACAGCCAAGTGAATGAAAATGAATGCAACTGGGAGAGGCAAATGCGAACATAAATGCAAAGATACCAATGCGAGAAACCAAAAAAAAAAAAACATGACTGGCTTGCCAGACCAAAGAAAAAACTGGACTTACGACAGCTCCCCTGGCGGAGAGGGGGCAGAGTGGTCTTTTAGGGGGCACGGCCTCCGCGGCACGATTAAATCTTTCAACGTCTCGCAACTGACTCATTGGGACGCACAGCTGCTGTTCGATTGAGGCAACAACAGCAACAGCAGCAGCAGCAGCAGCAGCCGCAACAACAACATGCAGAACAAGATGTTGAATTCATATTCAAATTTGTAGAACGTGCAATGAATTTGAAAATGAAAATGAGTAAACACGCAAAAAAAAAAGAGAACAACAACAATAACAAGAATTGTATGGGGCGATAGCAATTGCTGTGTTGTTGCGGTTGTGGCAAGCAAAAAAAAAAAAAAAAAAACTTGCCGAGTTAGTCATAAGTATTCCAATTGAACAGAAGAAACCACTGAAACTGCGACTGCGACTGCAACACTGAAACTGAGACTGAGACTGAGACCGAGGCTGACCTGCCATCAAATTGATAACCCTCAATGGGGCACAGCGGAGCAGTTGGAGGAGGAAGTGGAGGAGGAGGGGGCGGCGCATAGACGGCGACAACTTTGTGGAGTCGCCTCAGTTCGTAGATAACCTTTGCATTTGAGAACCCGCTTACTGATTACTCCACTATATGCTCATCGTTTTATGACTTTCAATAGTTCAACTTGGTTTTGTTTTTTGGGGTTTTTTGTTGGTTTTATGGTCCCTGTAAAAGGGCAAAGTGGTTTTCGTTTTTAAATGCATTCTACTTATGATAAATTTGATTTAAAATAATTTTTACTATTGCCTGCTTAGCAAGTAGTCGATAATTGAGCTTGAGCTTCGACGATGAGTGCCGTCTGGGCGGTTGTGTCTTTAATGTGGCTCACAAATTGTTATTGGCTCTTGGCCACATCGAGCTGGCGTCATTTATGGCCCATTCTTTATGCTTGCAGGCGTCATTTGGTATCATTCGATTTGATTCGGAAACGTTTATCGCTGCTTTAGTTGAGGTGGTCGAAGAAACTGGAGGCTGTTTAACTGCTTCCCTGCTTGTCATTTCCATTTGAATCTAGATCAAGCCGCATTTCCTGCCCATATAAATCGTCATTGTTTGCTGATCTCAAGTCTGAATGCTGCCATTGCCTCTGAGGGCGTTTTGTATGACAATTTATTTGCATTGCAAATTCAATTTGTTCGCCACAGCAGCAATAATGCCTGCTGCTGCAACTGAGTTATCGACTGAGCAGATACTCTGTTCCCAGAACTGAGGAAGAGAAAAAGAACAGCCTAAAAACGAATTTCATTTTGAGTTTTTAACTAAAACTGAACTTGGCTATAAATACATAATTATAAATTTCTTCACCGAGAAAATACATAATTTTTTCAACTATTAAATGCATTCAACCATTCCCATAACTTTCCATTCAATTCTGCGTGCAGGGTAGAAAAACAATCCAAGCAAAGCAAATTTTTGCACAAAAAAAAAAAAAGGAAAAAAGAGAAGTCAAACGACATAAAAGGTAAATTTCCAAATGGACATAAATTTGGCGAGCAGGCAGCGAACAATGCGGCAAACAATTGATATACCAATTACCCAACTGGCTGACCAACTAGCCGAGTGCAACGCTAGCTGCAGCACCATAAAAAGAAAAACCAATGCTGAATTGCAGTCGTTGATGCTGGACGCCAACACACGCAGCTGCCACAGAGCGGCAGTTTTGTGGACTGGGTGTACACAATCGCATGGCTCGAATCTCAGCATTTGGAAATTAGAAGTATTAGGAGGTGCTTTAGACGACCGGCTGCATAGCTAAGGCCTTGCCAGCCAGAGATCGGGCAGAAAAGCAGAAAAACGCAAGGGTCAAATCGAGTGTAAAGCTTTTTTGGTGTTCTCTTGATAATTGCAGCGCAACAAAATATTATTTGCCAAGCCGAGCAATCGCCAAATGGCATTTAAGCAGCCAACCGTCGATGTCGATGTCGCTGTCGAAGTTGGAGTTGGAATCGCAGTTGTAGTCGAAGTTGTAGTCGAAGTTGGAGTCGTCGTTGCCATATCTGTTTCAATCTTGGTTGGGCGCTGCGCTCATGCGCACATTAGCAGCGTTTAATAAGTAAGGTTGGCTTTGCGATTCCAATGCAGCGATATGGCCAAGTCAGCCCTGTACCGAATGCGAATGCGAATGCGACTCGGATCCGGTCTCATCAGCGTTCGCGTAATGAGCCATTATAGTTCCATGCGAATTTTATTGCCACCTCAGCACGGAGAAGGTCAACGGCTGTCCATATATGCTGCCTGTGTGGCAGCCGTTCAAATTGTCAAACCAATCTCAGGTTACTCAACTTACACACTTGCCCCATCGCGACTTGTGCGTATGCCTAAAAGGCTGGGCAATAACAAATGTTTATGGTGGCAACTTGAGCTGAAATTTGCTTAAGACCTAATGTGCCATAATATCCCAACGACAGCTATTAAGGCTATCAGCTAATCTCACAGAATATTACATATAAAGACAATTTTGTTTGCTACTACTGAATATATACATACCTACTCAGTTTATATATACAATTTGATCATGTATCTGAATTAATTTGCCTTAGATCAAGACTTAATCTAAAAGACTAAAGATATTTTCCTCAAACTCTTTAGTTCACTTGACAAGTTCCAATTCATTCGCATATTGATAATTATTGGCTTTGACTTTCTGATAATGGATTAACGTAAAACTGAATCCGAGATTGTTTCTCAATTGTGTTGAAAACTACTGCGACTTTCTGGACTTTGCTCACAACCGATATACTCCTCGACCCCATTTGATGAACACTTTTTCAATATTTTGCTGCATCATTTAATGCGATGCAGCATTTATGAATGCTTAATTTGTAAATTTAAAAAATGCCACTCGCCAAGAGAACAAACATTTTATATAAATCAATTATCATTATAATTGAGAGAGTTGAAATATATTATTGATAACTTTAATTATTTCATTATTTTAATTTGCACAATCAAGCAATGTTTTTCACAACTGGGTTGTTTTTAATAATATATTCAAATTAGGCAGCTTAATTGCACTAAAGTTGAAAGTTCCTCGAATCTAATTTATTCATCTTATCTTTACTTGCAGGTAAGTCCAATATCTGTTTTGGATACCCATGTTCTGGTGAGTTTCCATTTTCAATACTGTTTTTTGACAGTGTCATTTCGAGTTCTCAAATTCATAGGAATATTTCCCCTTGGAGCTGATGTATACGCTGCGTATACATAAATTATATATGTATATATATATATATATATATATATATATATATGCATGTATACTTCCTGTTGTCCAATAAAAATGTTCAGTGGCGATAACAATATCATAATCGTAATGACTCAAACTAAATACTTAAAGTTGGATTCTATTGCCGACTTATATAAATGTCAATTTTCACTTCATTGCAAGTGGAAAAATGTTTACGATCGACGCGAGGGGAAAGGCCCAGCTATGGTTTTTTTTTCCATAGTTTTCGTTGCTCTTTATTTTCATCTGGCACTATCAGCCTGGGCATAATGTAAAAGAAGTAGTAAAATAAATCGTAAAAACAATCGCACTGTAAGAAGTAATCAAGAAAAATATATGCCAACAGCAACAATACCAACAAGAGAGAGTGCTTCAAGTGGGTGTGCTCAGCGTTCAGATGCCCTGTAGTGAGTCTTGAGTAAGTCAATATTTTAGGGAATATCAAGGCATAATTGCATAATTCTCATATCAAGGAAAACAGCTAAATTTTTTCTACTAATTAGGAACTTAATATACCCTTTATATCTAATTGGGTGCAGGGTGTTTATAATGAATAATATGAATGCAAGTAATCTACAGTTAGATTGTTGTTTTTGTTATTGTTGCTGTGAAGCTTACTCTGCAGTTCTCTCTCCCAACTTAGAAGCATTCAACGCATTTTTGTTGCTTCTGCTGATGTTTTTCTTACATTTTTTTTTGGGGTCGCCTCCGCCAACTGATTTTATCAGCAGAACATTGTTTTCGAAAAACGTCGGAAAACGTAAAAAGCTCAAACCGAAAATTACCAAGCATAATGTGTACATATATTCAATAAGCGATATGATCTATGGATCTATGAAAAAAGAAATCCACCTTGTATATATATCGTATATATATTTATGTATGAATATTGAGTCAATTAAAGTGCGACCGGGGACATTTGTCAATAGATCGGCTCCCAAGAAAAGCTGACCCCAACAAACGGGGCTCGCTGCCCCACAAAACGAATAAGCCCAGCCAAAAAAAAACAACAGCAACAACAACAACAACAAAAAACAAATGATGTTTATCACTTGGCCATTGTCTGCTGTTTTGGAGCTCTTGTTGCCCCTTGTGGTCTTTGTGCCTCAGCGTGTGTTTGGTGTCTGCATCCAACTCCTCCTCCTCCTCCTGCTCGAGCTGAAGCTGGACGACGAGTTTGGCTCGTTACCGAAACGCGTCAAATGACAAATGATTTAAAATTTATTATCGTTGCCAGGTCGCTTTTGTTCCATTCCACAGCAAACAGACTGCATTTGTTTTGTTTCTAATTCAGTTTTCAGTTTTCAGTTTTCAGTTTTGCATGAGCGAAAGTGAAAATGTTGAGCTGACTTTTGTGACATTTCCCAGTTTAGTTTTATTTGTATTTAAGCATCATGATTAATCATGAAAAATGCCCGAAAGCAGATTTCTCAACTTTCCACATTTGCATAGTGCTCAAGTGCTTATTGTGCTGTGCACTAATTGGGAAATATTGATTGAATTCGGTTTATGTTTTCTACATAAATATGTATGTATGTGTGTATTTGTGTCTGTTTGTGTGTTTGTTAAGAGCTCATTGGCATTGTTTGTTGTTTCTGGCTGCTTCAATTTGCGTAAATGCATAAAAGTTACAATAATTTACAATTCGTTGGGTTTGCAGTGCGCAAATTTGCAGTTTGCCATTTCGTTCAAGCTGCCTTCGCCAATTACAGTAACAATAACAACAAAAAACGATAACAACAATAATAAATACAACAACGACTGCAAATAAACAACAACAAAACGCACACACACATTAAACTATCAAAATAAATAGCAATGCAGCGAAGGCTGCCTGGAGGAAAGTTGCTGGGTCGCTGAGTGGGTGGGTAGTTGGGTGGTTGGCGTTGTTGGGTGGCCGTGTTAACTTCACACAGAACGCATATTAATCAAGCGCATAATTTGATGTACTCTTTCTCTCTCTCTCTCTCTCTCTCTCTCTCTCTCTCTCTCTCTCTGGCAGGCGAACATGAATAACGAGCGATAAAAACTTGGCAAATATATGAACAAAATTGGCTGTCGAAATTTGCCATAGTTTTTGGTCGTTGTTGGGCTGCTGCCCAATGTGGGTTGTGGGCGTGGTTGGTTTTGTTTTGTTGGCTAACTGTAATGGCCGTTAACCATTGAATTTAGCAGCAGTTGTTTTTAGCCTTATTGTCGGTTAACCATTCAAGAGCCATTTGCCAAAAGCGGCCCAAAAATGTACATTGTGGCTGCCCCACACACGCACACACACACACACACACACACACACTGTGTGTTGATTTTAGAGTTGATTTTCAAGTGAACAGTTTACTTAATGCACGCAACGCACTGCAACGTAAATCAAAATGCAAATTACGTATACGCCAGAGTTGCCAGAGCTTGCGGTTAGCCAAGCAGCGAACCGATAGCTGCACCAGCCCCAACCCTTAATGCGCTGCATGTATTGCCCAAAAACATTTCACGTCAATAATATTCGATAAGTGCCACGCCCGCACACACACACACACACACACACACAGAAGCACTCTCGAGCAGCAGTTGGTTCTCGCTTTGCGTCTGGCCGCCTCTTCATCGTTCAATTGGAAGCACTTTAGATTCACATTCAATTAATTAATTTAAGCAAATTGTTTGCTTCAAATTAATTGAATTTGCATTTAATTTGTGCTCACGCAGAGACGCAACAATAACAGCAACACCAACAACAACAACAACTACAGTGAATCTAGTTTGTTCGTCAATCCGTCTGTGCAGACAGTTAAACAGAAGTTAGGCAATTAGGCCAGCCCCTCGCACTCCGCCACCAATTGATTACCACCCCATATTTCTGCTCGAGAATAACACATATATTAACTAACTTCATTTCACAGAAGTAAAACAAAGAGTTGACTACACAAAATTTGATAACTCAAAAGAGCCTTAGAAAATATTCCAAATGAGTGCGCACTTTGCTGGAAAGCCTTGAAAATAGTTGAGTAGTGTTAAGCATATGTTCATATAATGAATAAACTAAATATGCAATTCGAAGAACATTTGAGGAAGTTGACTTTAAGCGTATATTTCACCTACCCAAGTTGGTGTATATCTTCTGAATATCTTTTAGTTAGGGCTCAACTGTAAACGCTGCAAGCTGCACTGTTCTCAAGCGACTGATGTGAAATATAATGCAAGATATCTGCCAAGAGCTGTAGATAATTGTGTAAAATTGCAATTGTATTTCATCATGCCAAAAGGCACCGAGAACAACGAGCTGGCTGCAGTTGAGCATAGGCATAACGATAATAATACCTACAATGAGTACATGTAATAATTACTATTAATTTTAAGCCAATTAGTGGAGACAAGCTGCCTGAAAGGCGCTATACAAAAAAAAAAAAAAAAAACAACAAAAAAATGAAAAAGCGAATAATTTGCGCTTTTCACACTAATTAAATGCGAATGCGAGTTGAGGACAAATGGCAAATGAATTGCACTGAGACAAGGACACGCAGAGATGGAAAGCGCCTGAGAAAGAGCGACAAAGACAGAGATAGATATAGAGCAAGTGTAAGTAAAAGAGCGAGAAATACACTTAAAAAAAGAGCCTGAATTTTATAAAATTAGTTGTATATTTTGTGTGCTTTTGCAGACCAAAGTTTAAGTCTAACTTTCAGTGTTTTTTTTAGATATGATTTTTAATAGAAATAAAAAAATTCTATTTTTTAAAGACTGTTTGGCTGAGTGTAGCGACAAATTAAAGCAGCGTCGTCTGCTATACATAATGATTAAAAATGTAAATTTTAATTAAATTTCGCTTGAGAATTGAGAGAAACAAAAAACAAAAAAAAAACACAACAAAGCAACAAGAAGCTAGTAGCTGAATAAGTGGTTTATTGTGAGCCAGAAGCATTCGCGTGGGACACACAAAGTGATCCTGGATGCTAACTGCACAATGCGGGCTGCAGGACGCAGATGCTGAGATGCTGAGGCAGACAGACGAGGCAAGTGACGCGACCAACTTTGCCTCAAGGCAGCGTGAATAAAATAAAGCAAAAATACAAAAATAGAGTATAAGAAAAGCCGAAGCTGATAAAGTAGTTTGCCGGAGGCCAATCAGATGAGTACTGAGTGGGTGGTTGGGTGACATACGGAAATAACAAGGACAGCAGACAAAAAGTTTGTTGCGTTGCAAGACAAATCGAATTTTGCATTCGCTAAGTGAATAAAATGTGGAATTCAAGCAGCATGCGTACCAATAATTTATCTATTCCCATCTATTTTTGGGCAAAGTTGCTCACAGTGAGTGCAAATTATTAGTATACCTCTATTTGTATTTTTTCTGCATAAAACAATTGCCAGCCTGAATTGTTGTCTTATAAAAACAATTTACTCAAAACTATTTCGATGCACTTTGCTATCATTTTGTTTTATTTTCTATTGACAATTCTATTTTCTTACCATGTTTTCTTATCTATACGCTTTGGCCAACTAATTGCCTTTCAAACTAGATAGCCAATAATGGTCTGCTCAGTGTTGAAGGAATAAATCACTCAATTGATTATTTTTTTCTATATTCTTTTTAGTCTCTCTCAAGCGTAAATCGTTAAATTTATTTATAAATTTATTATTATTCAGATAAGAATTTCCCTTTCACAAAATGATTACATTTTCTAAGCAATTCACAGTAATTAAATACATTTTAAGACAGCTGCTTAGAGCTAATTTTAATTTGTAATATTGATTGAATTTTAGATGGGATTTTAATTTAAGAAAATGCATATAATAATTCATAAATTTATCTAACTGATTGTTGTTTTAGAATTGTGTTCATTCATAAATTAATCCCAACAACAACTTGCCTAATCGTTATCGCCACAATTATAATTCTTTTGCGTTCATTCAATATTTATTTAATCGATTTCAATGCAATGTGTCTATATAAATATATATATACATTAGATATATACATATTTATGTTTAGGTGTAGTAGTATCTGCAGCACAAAAGGTAAAGTGTGTTTTGGCCGTCTTGGGGAATTAGTGTTGACCTTTTTGGTCGGTTTCTAAAAGGGTAACGCAGAGGAAGCATCAACTCACTAAAAGGTTACCTGGCAGAGCTGGCAAACTATCCTTGCAGGACATCATCTCATCTTTCCCAGCTCGTCTTTCGTCGCTAAGTGAAATGAATCTGCAATTCTATTCCATTTTATCCACGGCTGCCATTTTTTTACTCCTCTTCTTATTTTTTTTCTTGCTTGCTGTTTGCTGAGGATACGAAGGATGCTGATGATGCCAGGCATCTAGCCAGGTGTGGATTTAATGCGCGTCAGGCGGTGGTTGAGCTGCTGTGGTGCGGCCGACGGGCGGGTCGGGGTGGGAGGGTTAATGGTACCGATAGCATTTTGCTCGTTCGCCCTGCGCTTTTTACCAACCCGGCTGCCAAACACTTTCCGCTTTTGCCACAAGCCAAAAGGAGGCAAAAAACGAAGTGAAAAAAAAAGAAATAGTCGACGTGGCGTCGTGGATTCGCGGACTCTTCGAGTGTAACAGATCCAGCAGCAAATGCAAATAACTTGCAAGTTGATTTTTTTCTCTTTTTTTATTTTTTTATTTTTTGCTGAGCAGCGCAGCATGCGAAACTGTGGCAAGGCTGCGGGTAATCAACAAGCGTTTATGGATGCCACAGCTCCATCGTCGCCACCTCCTCCACCTGCTGCTAATGTTCTTCATGAACTTGTTGATGATCGCCGCTGCACTGGCTCGTTTCTCCGTGCTGCGATTTTTTATCTTGTTGTTGTTGATGAACAGCAACAGCTCAAAAAGCTTGCAAATATTTTTGCTGCTTGACAGCTGCAGACTGATGAGAGCGAAGGGGCGGTAGGTGGTGGGAGTGTGGCAGGGTGAGAAATGGCCAGCAAGAAGTGGCATTAGAAAGGTTTCTCAATTTTGGAGCGTATTTAATTGGTGGCAGTCGAGCTGTCAGCTGACCAGCCAGCGTCCCTCGACTTTTTAAATGGCTGTGAATAACTATATTTGAGGGCACAGTAATACCTCGACTAGTGAACATTCAACAAATTGTAGCCCTTTCGAATTATATATTTTGAGTGCTTGGAAAATATCTACAAATAGTAAACAAACATGATATTTTACTATAATTATTTTTTATTATATTCTTTCAATAATTAAAATATGCTTTTTGCTGGTCGACAAATATTATAAAATATTTATTATTTATTATTATTTAGTTTCATTTATTTATTTTTATATTCTTGATTATTGATAGTATGCAAATTTATACAAATTTGTTCACAAGGTTAATAGAAAGGAAGCCAAATGTGGTTTTCCTGTATTTCAAACCATTCATTTCCCCAACAGACAAACAGAAAAAAACAGATAAAAATTCAATTTAGCAAAGCGTGAAATAAACAAATTCAACTATAATTAGTGAAAATAAAAAAAAGCAGCCCAAAACACACAAAAGAAGCCAGAACTGAAAGGAAGCGTCGAAAACAAAAAGAAAACTTTGCCATTTGAGGGAAAAAACAAGGAAGATGAAACAAGAAGAAAAACCGAAAAATGATTGAATACAAGAGAATGTTAATTAAAAGGCAGTGCTAGCTAACAAACCAGAGACATGTAGCTAACGCACATTAGTCACACCCATTGTGTACCTCAGCAATTGTTGACAAGCCACAAACCGCATTTGCAACCGCGCCAAGCTCACCTTCATCATCATCATCATCATCAACGCTGCTGTTTGATGTCTCCAATATAACAATTACACAACGCCCCCAAACAGGGGCATACACTTGTCGATAGAACTGTACAACTGTACAACTGTACATTGGTACATTGGTATGTGTGTGTGTCCTTTCCTGTAAATTACCAAAGTCAAGTGCGAGCACATCCTGTGCGAGGAGCCTTTCACTTTGTGTGCGCTAAATCGAATTGCTTATCACCTCTTTTTGGCCTGACAGACATCAAAATGCGATTTCGAATTCGATTTCGGTTTCGAACTGAATGCGACAACACATTCGTTAAAGTTCTTAGCAAGTACACCCAAAACCTGCCCTGCCACATGCCCCATCCCCCCGCTATAAATTCAGACGTTGTCTGGCGCAACCCTTTTTTGTAGCATTTTAGCATATATAGTTGACAAAATATGCAGCTGCTTCGTTAGCGCACAGAGTTGCCACCCACACCCACACCCGCACCCAACAACAATACACTCAAATATTTGCAACGATTCGATTGTCGGTTTGGGGGGTGGGGATGGGAGTGCCGAAGGCAGAAACCTCCAATTGGGTTTTGGGTTCTATGCGTTATTATTATTTCTGATATATGCGGTCTTACATTGCGGTTGTCGCTCGGTTGCGGCTGTCATCGCGTGGAGGGGGTTGGGAAGGAGGAACCGCTGCTTGGTAGGACTCCCCGTCAACTTTGACTTTTGCCAACAGCGTCAACATCGCCGTCGACGTCGACGTCAGCGTCAGCGTCAGCAGTGTTGCTGGTCGTGCGGTCTTCGGTCTGCATGTGTGTCTGTCTGACTGTCTCTCCGTCTGTCTCTCCGTCTGTTTGTCCGTCTGTCTCTCCGACTGTCTCTCCGTCTGTCTGTCGTGTCATGGTTACATGCAAATGAAGCATGAGTTTCCCAAAAGGTGTTGGCAATGCCAGTCCAAATGTATGTGTGGCAACAACAACAACAATAACCAACTGTGGCTATACACTAGAAAAAAGTACTCTTGTTTGTTTGAAATTCAAATTCTGAGCAAATAAGAAAACTTCAGGCGAGAGAGCTCAACTAGCTATCCTGGAATATCATTGCTTAAAAAATTCTGTCTTTATCTTATATTGATGAAATTTGCATAGTTGATCAACAATATGTTTGACTAGACTTTGTGTAAGGCTATATCTTTACAACTGGCATCGGAAATCGATTCTTATCGATATACGCGAAACTGTTGCACTTATCGATAACAATAAACTAGCTAAAATCTGCTTCTGTTATGAGAGAGTCTACAGACTCTAAGATGACTTGTTTATAGAGGCAGACAGGCAAACATGACTGTTCCTGTTGATCAGGAATATATATATATATATATATATATATATATATATATATATATATATGCAACTTGACCAAAAGCGTAACTCAAATTTTTTCTCAGTGCATTTTTGAGAATAGAAGGTGTGTCTTTGGGGGGTTGGTGGGAGGTATAAGGTGCTCGGTTCTGTGGCATTGAATTCGGTAAAGTCGCCTCAATTTGCATCTGCATAATTTTATGCCAACCATTTCAACTTTTATGCTACTTTTTTCTCTCATATTTTGTTGACAGCGCGTCTCTCTGCCTCAATAACGATCAATGGGGGGGAGAGAGAAAGACAGAAAGACAGAGACAGAGAGAAAGACAGAGAGAGAGAGAGACAGAGAGAGAGAGAGAGAGAGAGAGAGAGAGACAGAGATGTTGTCGTCAGGTCTATTTTCATTTCTCCAATTCGTAGAACATGCTGTCGAAATTGTTTCGTAATTGCAATGTTGACAGCGCCCACGTGGTGAAGAAGGTCCTTGCCACACCGCAGTTGATGACAACTGACGGTCCCAACCAGTAGCGTCACCTTTCCCTTTAGTGTTTGTGGCGCCTCGCAACTAAGTTTGTATTCATATTTGTATTTGTCTTACCTAGCCCTAAAATAGATGTTGACTTGGGCGCTTGAATACCCTTGCAATTTCTCGTTGTATTCATCGTTTTCATAATCCAGCTTGCTTCCCTGTGCTGCTAGTCCTGTTCAGGCCTGCCTCAGGCTCCCGCCCAAGTTTGGCAAATCAGTTGGTGAATTTGTCTGCGCCACAAAATTGGTGAAATGCATTCAGACATTAACGTGCTTCAAATTTTACGCATGCAACCACACGAAGCAACTCACTTTTGCCACTAGAGTTGGCAGCGAGTCGTGCCTTCGCTTGAGGCACGAACTTGCCACAAATTGAAACGAGACGTTGCATAAGTTAATACTGTTAGTAGCCGATTTAGGGAGCTACCTTATATCATGGAAGTTGGGTTGTAACATTTAAGAAATATTCTTTTCTAAAATGTTCTGATTTTTTCAGTTAATTTTTTAGTTTTTAGTTTATCTTCTTATGTTTGTTTACTCTGCCAGTTCCAAAAAGGGTTTGTAGTATTTAAGTATATTGGATTCTTAAGTGGCACCTTTGCTGACAGTCTGAAATTTATTTCAGTTGAATATTTAATTGTTTTTTTTTTATTTAATTTTATCATTAACAAAAGTTTGAAACAATAAATCAATTTCGCATTATTTTCATGTTTGTATCGCAACACGCGGCCATCTCTATTTGCAAGTGCAACATGCAGCAAGCACCATGTTGCTGGAAGGGCCACACATGTGTGTGTGTTTTTTTTTGTGTGTAATTTTCTTTACGAGCACATCGGAGAAGCGGAGCAGCCGCTAGCCACCAGCCGCATGTGGAATGTGCCGCACAGAATTTTCGGTTCCAAAGTGTCGCCAGCTCCTCAAATTTCCTACACACCTCTCCCCCCCACCACCGCTCGACCTATCAGCTTTGCCATTTGATGACAACTCTGTCGAAATAGAAAATTCAAATTTCAAAATATGGAAATGCAGGCGACGTCAGACAGTGGAAATAAAGTCGTGGCTGTGGCAGCTGCACCTCAATGCGATTCAGTTGACGACGACGTTGACGCTGACGTTTACGTTGCAGTTGCAGTTGCAGTTGACGTCGCAGTCGACGCTTATGGCCGGGTTGTAATTCGATTAACACCTTGGTCGGAGGCCGATGCCGACTATTGGCGTTTAATTGGTTACCAGCGTCAAAGATGGTCCACGAAACAGCAGCTGCTACACTGCAAGAAATTCTACTTAAAATACGTCAAATACTTGCAAATACATGGTTAAATCAATTATTTTTTTTAAATTATATTCGTCTTTCAAGCTCAAATCGTCTTAATTTTGGGTGTAATTGCTTTTTTTTATCTAGATCAATTCTCAACTTTAACGTTAATAAAACTCACTTCAAAAGGTGAATTTAAACAGAAAATGTAAGAGAAATATTTGATAAAGTATTGTTGTACTTTTTACATGATTTATACTTGATTGAAGTAAATATATACTTAAGACAGGATAGAAAACATTCTAAAGATTCCACACTCTTTTAGAGAGCAGCTAAAGCTCCTCTATCAAAAAAGATATTCGATTTTATACTTCTTTTAATATTAGTTCGAAGAATTTGAAATGCTGGCAGTTAGTATTTTTTCCAGTGTAGCCACTCACCCGCACCACTCCATTGTCTGCGGCTTATTAGGTGCGGAAATCTTTATTGATTGATGCATTGTTTGTGTGGCTCGCAGACGATGCGCTGCCCGCCCGCAGACTCCTCGAGAGACTTGAACAGGAAGGAGATGGGAGTGGAGGAGAAGGAGAAGGGGACGCAGTAGGAGTAGTTGGAGGAGAGTGTAAAGATGAAGGCATCGTTATGTGGCTCAGTTTGCATTGCACTTGGCCTGCTCGTAATTCTTTCAATCGAACATCGTCCTTTGCCTAAGTGGCAGCTGTTGTTGAATGCCTCCCAAATCAGATCGGAAATGCTTGATGGCTGCGGCAAGTGAAGGGTCTGCTTTGGTTCCATTCGACGCGTGTTTATGTTTCAGTTTCTAATTGTTTCCCAATCAGCTGAGCGTTCGGCTGATGGCTTTACGAGCTGCCATGTAAATGGGAAATGTGCCTGCTGAGTTCATGACCTAGCCAAGTGGGCTTTTCATAATTCATTGTGGCAGGCGATGCGTTGACTCCTTTGTGTGTGCGCCGCACTCTTCTGCCACTTTCAGAATAGACACCGAAATCGACTTTAATTAGTTCGCTTTCCGTTAAATGCAATCGCGAAAATGTTTGTATTTTATATTTATTTTTTCAATTTAAAGCGCGTAATTCAATATCCCGCGTAATTTTATTTCTCTTACTGGCAATGGCTTCGGAAGAATGCGGGGGGTGCGGCGGTGCGGGGGTGAGGTCAGTCGGCCAGGATGCACAAAGTGCCTGCCACTCATTGTCAGCTTGCCACATATACGAGTCCACCCCGCCCAGCACACCGTTGTCCTCCTCAGCGTGTCCTGTTCAATTCAGTATTTGCATACCCTGTGCAAATTAAAAATGGGTGAAATGGGTTAATGAACTTATGGAAAAGTGTGTAACAAAAAGTAGGTTAAGCCGTCTCCACAAAACATATTTTTTTTTATCAATAGTTGAGTGCATTTTGTGAACATTTAATGTGGGTTGATTTAGTTGTGCAAAGTAGGAATTGTCTTCCATCCCATTTACCATATAAAATGCTGATCAGCAGCAGCAACCGAGGCGATTTAGACTTGTCTGCCTGTCTGTGTGAAGAGACTTCAAATAATAATAATTTGATCAATAACTGCGTCTATTTCGCGTATACCGATATATATCGATAACAATATAAGATAAAATTGTAATGATATTGATTTGATCGTTTAAATGTAGAAAGTTTTAGAGGGAATCGAATATCGGTTAGATTTTCTATATGGACCGACATTGGCACAGTTATACAGATATACAGTTATCCATAGGTAAAGGGTTGCATACAGGGTATCTTCAGTGCGGAACAACCTTTTGTATTGGGTGCCGCAGAAAATGTTCAAGCGAAAAAAGCTTCGATCGATTGCCATTGCTTATACATATATGTATCTATGTGTGTGTGTGTGTGTGCATGTGTGCCACATATATTTGCCGCAATTGTGACAACAACAACAACAACAACAACAGCAATGACAACGAGTGTGGCAACTGGGCTGCAAAATGAGCCGCTTGATGCACGCGGCTTCAGAGGCTCAGGCGGCATCCAAAGTGACCTGCATTCCAACGGATGACGTTGCCTCTCAGCCATTTTCCTTTCTTGTTGTTGTTTTTATTTTGTGAAAATTGACGCAGGAAATGCTGCAATGCTTGGCTGCCATTTTTATTGCTGTTGTTGTTGTTGCTTTTTGCTGTTGTCCACTCGAGAGTTCAAAGCTGTTGATGATTTCGGGTCAAGAGTTGAGCAACAACAACAACAACTGTGCCTCACTTGTTGTTGCCACTCTTTAAAGTTGTCCATTATTTCTGCTGCCTTCTCTCTCTTTCTCAGGCTCTCCCCTCCCCCTCTCTCACTCTCTCCCGCTCTCTTGCTGACTTTAAGTGCTGATCAAATTTCCTGATTGAAGCTTTAAGTGCAGGCCAAAAAGGCAGGGGAGAAGGGACTGTGAGGACTGCACTTGTTGTCCTTTAACAGGATACCAACGGCATGTGTGACAGTTAGAGTGACAAAGAGAGGTAGTCTGAGTGTGGCAGAGAGAGAGGGAGAGGGAAAGAGAGAGCGAGTGGCAGAGTAATTGCAAAATGAAGCTGAAATGCAACAAATGTGCAAAAAGTCTGCTGGTCAGCAGGATAAGGAAGAGGAAGAGCCCGTTTTTAATAGAAACTTGAGCCCTGGCCAAAAAGGGAAGTCAATTTGAAAGCAACTGTTTTATTTTAGTTTATTTTTTTATCTTTTCTTTTTTGGGAACTGCCACAAAGTCAACAATGAGGCAGCAACAGCACTGCAAACATAAGCAACAACATTTGCTGGGAACGCAGATGGTTTCCTTTTAGACTTGCCGCAAAAACAATGATATTTTATAGTTCTCGGGAAAGTTGATATGCCACAACTCATTGAACTAAATGAACATTTTGTGTAAAAGTGCAATGAAACTGGAGATAATTTTTTTTATATTCACCACAGTTGCGAGCAGCTCAATTGAATTGTTACCAAATATTTAATATAACTTAAAATAATTAAGAGATCTTATCTTGCATTAAAATTGAAAAATACAATCGAAAATATATCTAATATTTTTTGCTGTTTCTCTAAAAGTGCTAAGAGTTGAGAGATACCCTGTAAATTTATTTTAAGTTCAATTTCATAGACAATTGGAATAAGAATAATTATCAATTTCAATTCAAGAACAGTTTGAATAATTATTAATCTGTTTGCTTAAGGTTTTTTTATTTTTATTTTATTTATTTATAGCATTTTGATCAGCATAAGTAAATTAGGTAATTATTTAATACATGTGTCAACTTTTAGCATTTTTTATTGAAATGTCTTCTGTCTCATTTTTTGTCTAATTTGCAATGTGTCAGTTGCAAGCGATTTGCTTGCCGCGTTTCGCTTTACTTCGTCTTTTTCTTCTATATGCTGGACATTTTTGCGTACAACAGGAAATTGACTTTTCATCGACAGCAGCAAGAAAAAGAAGAAGTCGATGCCAAAGTAAAAGAAGAGGGAGCAAAAGTCGCTTCAAAATCCTACGCAAATAATTTCAATTGCAGGCTGGTTGCGCGTCATGCGGCGTTGCCACATTTCGTGAATTGAGCGCAAATAGGCAATGCCATCTTCTTCTTCTACAGCCTCAGCTTCAGCGTCTTCGTCTTGAAAGCTGTCAAAAAAGCTTCAGCAACAACTTCCGTTAAGAACGAGCGAACGAGCGAACGTGTGGGCAACAGAACATGTGAAGAGAGCGAAGAGGAGAATGAGGATAGGCCCCCACACCAAAAATCTGCTCAAAAGTTAAGCCATTAGCGAAATGTCCTTTACTTTACTTATAACGCAATTTTCTGCTTCTTTCTTTTCGGCCTGTCCATTGTCTGTTGCTGTTGCTTCGTTAGCCCGAGTTGGAGTTTTGGACACACTGTGCCAAACTGTTGTTGCTGCTGCTGCTTCGGCGCTAAATGACAACTTCACTGTCAGCATTTTACAACTTTCGTATTGCTGCCCACACACCTCCCCCCACGCTCCCTCTCCCGCTCCCTTCCCATGTGAATCAGCGTTGCCCATTTTTCGGCAGCTAAGCAAAGTTTTTCGGTTGTTCCTCTCTCGGCTGCAGAACCAAAAACTTTACTGCAACGTTAATGAAGTTGAAGAATTTTTTGTTCTTCTTTTAGTTTCCATTATTTTTTTATGACAGTTTATGAATGCCTGTTGTTTATTTTATTTTTTTTTTTTTGTACAAGTTTTTCATTGCTTTCCATAGGTAACTAAAAATTTCAAACAATTTGGAGAGCAACAAGAACTATTTGTATATAACATTTCTAGCATTTTAAATGTAATATTCATATATTGTAAAAGATCTCCTTAAATATCGATAAGTGTCATGAACATGCATGAACACGTTTCATCTGGCCAATTATAGCAGTCGCAACGATTTATGTTAGCTTCGAAAGTAACAGTGTCAATGTAAATGGCCGCAAGCATCTGTTGTTATTACAGCCCTATTTACTGTCACTGTTAAGCGCGAATAGCAGCAGATAAAATTGAACGAAACTGTAACTTACAGCGGGCACAACAATACCAACCAACAGCAGCAGCAGCCACCCGCATATTTCCCCTACGCAGGCTGCAAGCTTTGCCAAAAAAAACTTGAACGCACTTTTTAACCTTCAAAACTCATCGGAGAGGCGTTCTCGTTAGGCGTTATGTTGTGCAGAGACTTGGTTCGGCGGCAGCGCTGCCAGTGCTGCGTCGGCAGCGACGTCATGCGCAGAGCATTCTCAGCGACGGACAAGCAGTCAAACGAGTAAAACAATAACAATGCACGCAGCATCAGCAGCCCTCCCACGACACTTGCGCTCTGTACGACTCTCTCAGCTGCGCTACTAGCGGCAGCAAAACTTAACGAAGCCTCTTGCTATAACAGTGCGTTCGCACACGCTCTCTCTCTCTCGCGTGCTCTCTTTCTCTCTCTCTCTCTCACTGTCTGTGTACCGCTCTCGTATCTGGCAGCAGCGTACGCTGTAGAGAAAAGTATGCTCGCGACGACTTCAGTTTGAAATCGTCGCTCGTTGAATTCACATCGGAGTTAAGGCGACCCGCACGCAACGCGGCCGTCGCGCAACAAACAACAAACGACCGTCGAACTCGAACTCGACGCTCAAGTTGAAGTTGAAGTTGAAGTTGAAGCGCAAAGCAAACGCAAATTACACGAAAAAAAAGAATTCAAATACAAATACAAATTTACAGCTCGCCTCGCACCTGTCTCTGTGTGTGCGAGTGCGTGTGTGTTTATGTGTGTGTGCATGTTCTCTTGTCCTGCCTAATTCGTTGTTTCGTTCTTCGTTTTTGTTTTTGTCGCGTGTGTTTTTCAATTGATTTCGTGCAGCACAAAAAAAAATAATAATATTTGCTTAACCAAAAAGAAAATCTTAGAAATATTGCAAGCAGCGCCTCGATTATTGTTCCGCCTAAGACAGCAAAATGTGCACAAAATAAAAAGTTGAAGAAAAGTTGAAAATATTTATTCAATTTGGATCAAAATGCTGGCGCAACAACAACAAAAAGTGCAGTGCATTAAGCCCGAAAAGTGTGTGTGAAAAGAGAGAGAAATTTGATTTATTTTCGAAAGCACACACAGAGCGATAACTGATAACCGATAACCCATAACAGTTAACTGCAGTCCTTGTTCCCCTCTCTCTCTCTCTCTGTTTCTATTCGATCCCCCCTCTCTCTCTTTCTATCTCTGTTTCTCTGATCTATTTCTGTCTGTTGCGTGTGTGTCCCGGCTAACGTGGGCAAGCAAAGGCCGCCAAGATTAAGTTCTCAAAGCAGAATCAGCATCACGCATACCGTCACACGGACAGCCTCTACGACGGTGGCACCGACACCGACGACGACGAATGTCCCTTGGAGTCGAGCAACATGAATCCCTACGAGTTTGAGTCCTCCACGCTCGACTGTCGCGACGCTGGCGGTGGCCACGGACCAGGACCAGGTCCAGGACCCGGATCCTATCCCTGCCCCGGCACCCTGCCCATGACGGGTCGCCATACGGCAGCAGGAGGCGCTGGCGGAGTCGGAGGAGTTGGATCAGTTGCTCCCGTGCACAGCCAAACGTTGCAGCATCAACAGAACTCGCTGGCAGCAGCAGCTGCAGCTGCCGCCGCCGCTGCTCAACAGTCGTCCTCCTCGCACTACGATTACGAGTATCAGCATTTGCCACATCGTCCTCCGGATAACAACTCATCAGCGGCAACAACGGCACAACGAACCCACGGCAGACAAGGTAAAAAAACACTTGAAAACTAGCAAAATCCGTTTCGGCTAATCTCTGGAAAAAGTCGAATTTTCCTCATCAAAATGCAGTCCCTCAACATCCACACAGAAGTTCATTCAATTTTAAATAAACTAACTAAAATCATCAAATCTGTTACAATAGAAATGAGAAATAAAATGTTTGTTGCCTTTCAATTTATAAAGAAAAATATTGTATTATTTTCCAATTTGTTGCCATTCTAATTATGTTTGCTGGAAATGAAATATTTTTGCATTTACTTTGTTCGTTTTGAATTGTTACACTTTATATTTTCAGTTTATTGAAAATATTTAATTATTGGTAAATAAAGAAAATGATTAAGACTCTGTTTAAATGCCAAGAATTTCTTTAAAGAAGCATTTGTGGTTCAAAGATAAAAATATTTTGATTCAGCAAAAAGTTTATGAACTGCCTACGGGAGATGCAAATGAGAAATAAATTTGAGGTAGAGTTGAGGTAATTTTATTGTCTTTTAATTTAGTCAAATAAACCGTTGAAAAATTCTTTACTTTTTCATTGTTGAATTGTGATCAGCAAATGAAATAAATAAAGTGGATTTAATATTGCAAATAGATTTTTAGTCTTATAATATATTTGTTTATTTATTTGAAACTAGTTTATTATTTATTGACTTGAAAGTAAAGAGATTTTCTGTAATCTAAATACCTAATCAAATTCATCACTTTTCCAACATAAAATAAGATTTCGACAAACATTTAAATTGACATCAATAAAAATTTTAGTCTTAAATGCAATTTTAAAATTTATCAAAACAACTCAATTTAAAGTTTTTACTTTCACAAAACATTTTTGAATATGTCACAAAGAAAATAAATAGCAAATGAAATATAAATTTTAATAATTTAAAATTCATTTTCTTTATAAAATAACCTTTTTTCCACATTTTAAAATAAATATTAAAAACTTTTATTTATTATATGAAGAGATGTCCGCAGGCATTGAATATTTCAAGACAAATTGAGTTTATTTTCAAAAGCAAACACCTCAAGTTGAATTAAAATTTCTCAAGAATTGTAGTTGAAAAACGAAGCGAAACCAATTTCTGTTTAATTCAAATTTAGAGAACTTAACTGAATTAATTTAACGGGAAAATTTATAAAATAATCGAACTAAATCTGCCGTAGAATTGAAAAAAGAAAAATCGTATTGTGTTCTTAATTGTGATAATACTTTAATTGTTTCAATTAAAGTTCAATAATAATTTTTTGGACTAAGCTGCCTGCATTAAGCGATGTGAGTCGGGAAAACTTGCGAAGCCACTGAGCTGGCAAATGAAAATTCCGCAGCTGGTTTTCATTTTGAATTTCATGTTCATAACCCGCTTGAAGCGAGAAAAGCGGTAAACTTGCGACAACTTTGAACAAATTAGCGGCGCTTATCGCATCGACAAGCATTTTGCATAAATTAAGCAAATTAGTGAAAAGCCGCGTTGAGCTGGGAAAACTGAAAACGGCAGACTGCGATTGGGATTGGGATTGAAATTGAGCTGCATGATTTTTCCAGCTGAGCGCACTTTTCATTATTATTTGTCTTCATCTTATTCATGAAATGGCAGCAACAATAGAAATTGGAATCGGAATAGATATAAAAAGCCTGCAAAATTTTCAGATGCCAGCAAACCCCCCCCCCCCCCCCCCCCACTCATCCCACCCAACACCTTATTAAAGAATTTCAAATGCGATGCCTGCGGCTGCGGCGTCAGCCAGCAGAAGGAAAAGCAGCTGAGAAGGAAAACCTCGAAAAAATATAATACGCCCGAGCCGAGTTTCAAGTGGAGTTTTGTTACAATTGCCGGCTCGTTCTATCTCTCTCTCTCTCTCTCTCTCTCTCTCTCTCTCTCGTCCTTATGCGTATTGTCCTTTGGGTTTGGTTTTCGGTTTGTTTGCTTACTGCCTGCATTTTACATTTCACAGAAGGTACGCCGACTGCGATGGCGACTGCGACGGCGACGGCGACGGCGTCTGCCTGCCCGCAATCCCCTTATCCTGCCTGGCTGCCTGCCTGTCCCTTTTCTTTAACCGTTATTCACTAGGTTGATGTTTTTTTTTTGTTGCTGCTGCTCGTTTGTCGCTGTGGCAAATTAAATTTAAGCCGCTGCCTGCCACATAAATCCCAGCGACTAGCTCGACTTATCTATGCTATGCTAACCCAAAACAACTCTTTTATTTATTGCCAATTTTCAGACAGAATAAATTTATCTTGGTTTTGTTTTTTAAGTTTTACTTGTAAATATAAATTGCCATCTACAAAATAAAATGTTATTTGTGTAAATTAAAGCATGAATTTGTATGTAAAAAGATTCTGGATCAATTTTATTGTTGCCGATGTTATTCTTAACTTTTTCACACAAACTCTTGTGAAATTTCCATAACTTCCTCGGTTTCTCTGCATCTTCATCTACTTCTACTTGGCTGGCTGGCTGCCTGTTGGCGTCATAAAAACAATTGCTGAACAATTGCAGCCTAGAACGAGAAGCACACACATAAAATCAAACAGCAGCAGCCAGCCAAAAGGAAAGCGTGTGAAAATGGGCAAGGAAAGTGATGGAGTTGCTGGAGCGGGGTGGGGACTTAGGGACTACCTGAAAAGAGCTTGAGTGGCAAATGCCGCAAAAACAAAATTGTAAATTTACAAGAAAAACATCGAAATAAATTTTGTAACTGCAAGCAATAAATTACATAACGGCTACTGCGACAACAACAACAACAACTAAAAGAAGCAGAACAAAGCCGCAACAACAACAACAACAACACTGAGGACGACTTTCGGCACTTCACTTTTGGCGAATGAAATAAAATTCAATAAAATGGTTGGCTTATAGATATGGAGTGTGGTGTGGAGCGGGGGGTGTGGGGGAGGAGCTATGCGCGGCTCGTAAATTCTGCAACACTTCAGCGAGGGCAGCTGGCAAAAAAAAAAGAGGCAACACAAGGGCAGCACCTACCCCCCTCCACACCCGACCAGTTCCAGCGTGTCATAAAAATTCTAAGCGAAAATTGTTCGCCTTCTTTTGGCTTTTTTTTTTCATTTTTATTATTATCTTGGCATAAAAATACGGTGACTTTGGAAAATGGCAGAAAATTCGCTCGCTGCTGGCAGCTGTTGATGTGTGAACATTTTGCGAAAAGAGCACAAAAAAGTCAAAAGATATTTGAAATTTCTATATAAATAAATATATATAAAAATTTTTGTGTGTTTATTTACGGCTTGTGATTTGCATCACTTGTTTTATTACTAATTTTTGTTGTTGTTGTTTTCTTTTCGCCACGTCCAATTAGCCAAAATAGCAGTGAGCAATTTTTGGCCACTTTGACTTATTAAAAAAGAAACAACTTCAGTCACGGCCAGCTGGCAAAAGTCAAAAGCACGCAACGCATTCTACAAATGGAAAGGCAACAAGGTCGCATCGGAATTGGAAACGCTTACACACACACACACACATATGCACATGCATATGTATTATCAATTTTCTCACACTGATTTTTCCAACAGCGCAAAAAGTTTATTTGTTAATGCCACGCCTGATTTGTTTATGGGCCCCCTTCCACATTCAAGTTGCCAGAGAGCAGCTAATGACGCCGCTCCCCCGCACACACACACACGCACACACACACACACACAGAAGCTCTAGTTTATGTTCACCTTAGTGGTGGCAGCTCCACAGTAGCCACTTTTCAACCGCTTCCCAACCACTTTGTCCAATCTGTGTGTTATTTTGTTTATTTTTGTACACGGGTTTTTCTTGCGAATTCTTTTTTGGGTACGGTTCAATTTTAATGCGTTTAGCACTTGCCGCCTTTGGTATTTCAATGTAGCTGACTTTTGGGCATACCCTGTGCACACTGATTGCCACAAATTGGGCATACTCGACTCTTGTATGGCGCTGGCAAATGCAGTTGCCTGCCAGCATACAAATTGGTGTTTGCAGGGTAGCCAATGCAGAGCGATTTGCATTTCTTTCACTTGTATAAACATCGCACAAATTTGTTCGAGTTGTTTAGATTTGTGCGATAATTATTGTAGGCGGTTGCGGTCGTTTTTTGGATTTGTTTAGTGCTTGCCACGCTGCCACACAGCCTCAGTTGCCCCTTGGCATCGCGTGTTTCAACAATTTTGCGCTTGATGTAGTGTTATTGTTCCTCCTCCACCAATTGCAACCTTTCACATTGTGTTCTATCCGTTTTGCGTCATAGATAAAACTGCCTGTTTATTTCGGATGATGAAAATCGAATGAAAAGTGTTGCAACAAAATTGAGGGAATTCAGTTTCAATTTGTAGCTTCAAAATCAAGCTTCGAAAAATATCTACAACTTATTATAGACAACTCTTTTAACTTTTGCTTATAGAAAAAGCCGTTTAAACATTTATTTTTATTTCGTAGTTATTCAATTTACAAATTCTCAATATTTTTGAATTTTTAAATGGCGTCCTAACTTTTTTTTATTATTATTTTTTATTTTGCTGCTAATATTCAAATATTTATTCAGCATGAAGAATTTCCTTGGCACTTTCCTTTTTTTTTTTTGGAGAACTATTGACTCAGCTTGCTAGTCTTTTTCTCGGCTTACGCCGCTTCTTCTGTCTGGACCTGGTCTAATCCACGCTTGTTGCTAAGTTGTTAAACGGCAAATCTTTGAAATCAACCTGGCGGCGGCTTTAATGATGCAGTAAACGCAGCTGTCACATTGCAGGAGCAGGGATTCTGTTAAAGTCTGGCTTTACAAATGCCAGTTTTATGTAACTCACTATGGGAGTAGTAGGAGGTGGGAGGTGATGGGCGGGTTTTTTATATGGACATCAATGGCAGCATAACATTTGTAAAATGTCTGCAGCGATTTTCGCATCTTTTTTTCATATTTTGTGTGCGTCGGAAAGAGAGGAGCGGAAACTGTCAATGACAGAAGCTGAATAGGCGCCGGCAAACGAAATTCCAACTTACTACTTCCTGACAGCTGTCAAAAAATATGCAAACACCCAACAACAACAACAACAACAGCAACAACAACAATGGAAAACTATGCATCGAATTGTGCGCAGAATTATGTAAATCAAAGCGATTTGTAGCAGGCTAAAAAAGGAGTAGAAAAAAGGTAGCAAACAAAAAAAACATTGAGGGGATATTCAAAATGTCAGATACCGACAAAAGGAAAGAGCGCAAAAAGAGGAAAAATAAGAGCGAGAGGGAGGGGAAGGGAGAGGGAGACAGCAGAATGTTTTAGTCTGGGAAAAATGCTGGGAAAATTGCACGTAAAAGCAGCAGGAGGCCAAAAAACCAAACACGCCTCGTAGAAGAAACTACAGCACATTTCGCAACTGACAGGAAGAAAAAGGCAAGGGAAAAAAGGTACACTCAACGAGAAGACCCTAAAGCCCGCACACTCAACCTGCCACACGTTGCAGGTTGCCCGTTTGAGTTCTCGAGTCCTCAAGCGATAATGAAGCGCAAATGAGCAATACTCGAAGATAAATTATCAGCCAACAAATTTGTTAGGTTTGTTCGCTCACAAATAACGCCACCTTTGACCTGCTGCGAGCTGTTTCAACGTGCAACGTGCCGCTGCTGCCACACACTCGTTGCAGTTTGCAGCTGATGGCTCGTTAATGTCGCATTGTCATTTTGGGATTAGCCAAGCGCATTTCATTTTGTACCCCTCTCACTCAACTCAACTCGTCTGCCTGAGGGTCTCTACCTGCCTCTCTTTCTCTCTCTCTCTCTGTCTCTCTCTGTCTCACAGCCTACTCAGCGGAAAAAAGGATAAAGAGCCTTTTTCTCCGCTTTTTCATATTATAATTTGATTTTTGTTTTGCAAAGCCGCTTAGCCAGCAACCAGACTCTAATATTATTAGTCCAAGTCGGGACAGAGGCAACAGCTCGTGTGTTTATACCCTGAACCCAATAGGGGAAGAGGGCTGTGATGAAGTGGACAAAGAGTATGTGAAACCCATAAAGTATATATATATGCTTGATCAGCAGCAGCCAAGTCGATTTAGCGTATAGACAGATTAAAAAGGAATATCAGTTTATAAGATTATTTTGAATTTTATATCAAACTGCGCTCATTGCGCGTATATCGATAAGAATCGATTTCCGATGACACTGTAAGACAGAAGTGTAAGCGAATTCTGATATTGCACACACTATCAGCAATCCCATTCTGTATTTTAAGGATATTTCAGGGCATCTCCTAGTCGAGCTCCCTCGACTGGAGCATTTTTACTTGTTTGCTTTTGGGGCTGTTTGATTTTGTATTCCCAATTTTTGCTGACTTTGTGTTTGATATTTGAGAATTGATTTAATGTCAGCTACTTTGGGACCGAGAGATGTATTATTTGACTGGGGTTACTCGGTGTTTCCGAGCGGACGTCCTAAGTAAGGCTGGTCTAAAATACAAAAAAAAAAGGAGGGAAATTTGTGGCAGCTTCTGTTGCTGCAACAATCTGAAGCATTAGTCACCACATGCTGCGGACAAAGTATAGCATTTTATGACTTGTACACATTGTTTGACGACTGACTGATGACGGACTGACGGACTGACGGACTGACTGACGGACTGACTGGCTGACTGACTGAATGCCTGACTGATGATTGTTTGTCGTAATTGCAGCAGCAATTGCTGGGGAATACTTCCCCCACCCACGAATCCACCCCCCTTCGAGCCTTCGAGGAGCCAAGCACGCAAAACTCATAAAAATATGCGAGTGTTTTTTTTTTTTATTATTTTTTATTGTCGAACATTAAAATTATTATTTTTTATAGAATGTTTCACAAACTGAATGCAAATTTGTTTCGTTCGCCGTTCAAGTTATTCCTTGCTGGGACTTTTACGAGCGCTCAGCATTTCTTATTTTAATTGCATTAAGCGACTACAACTGCAAGTCAGGCAATCTCTCAAAGTACAGCTAAAACAGAAGCACAGAGCACTCTCCACTAGCCTCCCGGCTAGCCATAAAACTATGCGCGGTTCCAGTAAGTTGTAAAATCTCATACGTAATGACAAATTTCGGTTTATGGGCATTATGCTGAAGTTGTCGCAGTCGGCTGATGTGTGTGTTGACAGAGTAGAAAAGTGGCAAGTCGATCTGCCATTCATTTTCTTCATTTTTCTCTGTTTTTGCGTGGGGGTTGCCAACTCTTATCTTGCAGCAGGAATGCACATGGCGGCTCCCTCGCACTCGCCACGCCCAGCCTATTTCCGTGGCCGCCTGCTGCTATCGCTAGTAAAATATACATTTGCCTCGCTATAAATACTATATATGTGTATATCGTTGTTGTATATGTGCCACTTGACTGAAGCTCATTCCAGAAGCACGAGCAGAAACATTGCAAAGATTTCATTTATCAGCGGAAGTGCTCAATGATAGATACACAACACAAACTTTTGACCGATATATGTTTGTGTAGATGTGTGTGCTTGGTTGCATGCCTCTGGCCAGCCGGCGCTGTAATAAATCCAACAAATAATAAAAGCACAGACTAAAGATACACAAATAAAAATAAAAAAAAAAGGAAGCACTTTTAATGCGCCGAAATCTGGGCACCTTAAATCGGCTTAGAGGACAAAATTAGGCAACAGATAAGAGAAAGAGACGGAGCGAGGTGGACAGAGGCGACAGCTTAGAGCTGAGAGAGAAAGAGAGAGAGAGAGAGAGAGGCGACAGCTGTTTGGTCCACTAAAAAGGCAAACAAAATGCGGACACTAATAAAATTTTTGGCGCCCCGAAAAGGAGCAACTGTGCCTCGCCACCCCCTTGAGCCCGCCCCCCCTCTTTCTGGACATTTCATCATTATAGGCAGAGCGATAAAAATAGCAAAGACACAACAGAGAAAGATAGGGAGAGAGATAGGCATAGAGGAAGAGTGGGAAGAGGGAGAAGAAAAAGCACATAGCAGAGGCTTATCAGCGAAAGGAAATCCAAGCAAAGCAGCCACGTTGACAACTGCGAACGAGCATAAGAAGAAGAAATCAGTGAAAATCATTTTTATGTGTAAGCCAGACGAAAGAGCTGGAGAACACGCACAAATAGAGGGACAGATGGACAGAGGGAGAGAGGGAGAGAGAGAGAGAGGGAGAGGGAGAGGGAGAGAGAGAGAAGAGCGGAGGATGCGTGGCAAAGTAAGAAAACAATAAAATAAAATTTAAGATACATTTGAGACCAAAACAAATAGGCAGCGAAATAGGCGCACACACAAACACCAAGGGGCAAGGGCAAGGGCAAGGGGAACGGAGAAGAAGAAGGAGAAGGAGAAGGGGAAGAAGAGGCAAGAGCGAGCGGAAAAGGCAGGAAAATGGAAAATGTTTTTGGCTTGTTTGTAGCTGGGCTTGTTCTTCTTGTTCTTGCTATTGTTGCCGTTGAGGCTGAGACATTAAAATTGTGTGCGGCGAGTGGAAACAATGTCGCAGCTGTAGAGCAGTGAGAGAGAGCGAGAGGGAGTGAGGGAGGGAGAGAGGGAGAGAGCAGCAGGCAGACAAACATAAAAATTTAAGAGCGGGCCGCGTAGGATGTGTGGGAATAATAAGTTGGTGTAGCTCATGGGTTTTTCAGTTAGCTATATTGCCACTTTTTGTGGCAGACGACACTTAAAGTAGTTTGCATGAGAGAGAGAGAGAGACAGATATTTGAAGGGATACATTCAGCCTGGCAGGCCAGGAAGTGATAACAGATCAAGCAGCAAGAAGTAATAAACTGCTTAAGCACTTATTCCTCAGCACATTCATAGTTTCAAGCAGTGTTTGAACTCCAACAAGAGCAGTCAACGAATTACCCAACGAAATAGTAATAGCAATTTGGATAGTGGCTCTTGTTGCAGTAGCAAAGTATGCAATTACCATGCCAGTGGAACAAGTTATCCAGTTTTGGCTCTGGCTGTGCTTTTGATTACTGCAACTACAACATTTTTTTGCTCTTGCAAATGACAGAGCAAAGCAAAAGTCAAAGTTTGTAGCAAGTAGCAAGTAGCAGTAGCAATAGCAATAGTAAAATGAGAAACTTAAAAGCAGCGTAGCATTTTCTAACACTGGTTTTCAACTAATAGCCACAATTTGAGTTTGAGTCTGAGTGATTACCCAAAACTTAAAGATACATCTGCCAAATTTATTTAATGCCAACCACAACAACAACAACAATAACAACAACCGGCTCAAAGTGCCGTCGTCGACTAATGGAAGTTTTACGATAGATACGCATTATGACAGCAGCGCCAAAACAGCATCCAATTTTATGAAGCGTTGGCTTTTGTAGTTTTGGCAAACAGCAGAAGTATCTTTTAGTCGATGCGTGTGTGTGTGTGTGTGTGTGTGTGTGTGGATGTGCATTAGGCGCCTGCATAGATACACAGAGAAGATACATTTACGGCGCAGAGTGTTGAAACAACAAGAACAAGCACAACAATCACATTTTTAGCACATTTTCAGCATATCAACTTACAATGGACGCGACACGCAGGACAACGCATCAGGTTACAGTCATCTGACCGGCTGGTCCTTTTTTTCTTGTTGTATTTTTTTTATTTTTATTTTTTTTTGCTTTGCTGCCTGCCACACATTTTATGCATATCGTATAACAGTACTCTATACAAGAACCTGCTGTTTCAGACTCGCTCGCTGCCCACCCTCATCGTTCGTCGTTCAACGCTCGTCGTTCGACGCTCGTCGCTTGTCGCCTAATGAAAGGCCCTTAGTGTCCTGCCCCCGTTTTGTGTGTGCGGCTCAAAAATGTGGCAGCCAAAGCATTCGAGAGTCGTAAAAAATAATAATAGTGTCTCGAAAACAAAATACAGCAAACACACAACACACACAACACACAGGCAAACAAAACAGGTCTTAAATTGAGCCAAACCACTCTCCCATCTCCCATCTCCCATCTCTCTCTCTCTCTCTCTCTCTCTCTCTCTCTCTCTCTCCATCTCTCTCTCTTTTGGCTGGCTATCAGAGTGTAAATGTTACCTAATGTTTTTATTTGATTAGCGTTCGCTACGTGCCGCATTTGTTGTTCTTGTTCTTGTTCTTGTTCTTGTTCTTGTTCTTGTTCTTGTTCTTGTTGTTGTTTGTGTGTGCTTCAGCAAACGAAAATCTTGTGCATTTTCCTTGGAATTTGTCTACGCGTCTCTGCTGCGTTCATTTGCCACAGATTTCCTCTTCGCTGAGCTGCTGTTGCTGACGCTGCTGTTGCTGCCGCTGCTGTTGCTGTTGCAAGATTAATTGTGTGCGCGTAAATTTTTTAATTTCGTGGAAATAATGTTGGGCAGTGGAATTTCATTTCATGTGAGACCCGGTTCAAAGTCTGGACATTTTGGGTAATTTGTTTGGGATTTGCATTCTTCACAATTCCTTTTCACTTTTTCATCAATTTTTTTTTTTATTGTTCTCCTATTTTTTAAGTGCTTTCAAGGAATTTCTACTTACCAGCTAATAACGGAATGAATTCTGTAAAACTGAGTTTTATTCGGATCGGTTGTCTGTAATCTGTAATCGTTAAAAGTTGTGTAAAAGTTTATAGAACGCAGCAGGAAGCTTATAAATTATATATATTCTTGACCAGCAGCAACAGCAGCGACCACTTAGCCAAGTCCGTCTCACTGACTAATTGCCAGAAACTTGTAATTTAACAAGTTGTTCGATAACTGCACCCTGATGTATAACCTGGTCGGACATATTATTGATAAAATGTGTGAATTTGATTAAGATTGAATAAGAAACACTGATTTTGACAACCAAATTATGTTAGCATCTCTCTCGAGCAGAGCCTTTGTTGTTCAATCTGTAAATGTTGACTTTGTGGCACTTGCATTAATTGAAGTATTTCTTTGCGGTGGGTTGCGTTTCATTTTAAAATGCGGGCATTATGCCACATTGCCACTTTGCCACTCCGCTGCTGCACATGACAATTTGCAGTTTTATGCCTGGCTTTCAATGAAAGTGAGAAACTTGCAAGGGATGGGTTTGGAGTTGGAGGGGCAGCGCTGCTGCACCCGCTTTAATTGTGTCTGCCTCCAAAAAAAAGCTGCAAAATGTATTCAATGAAATAACTCAACTCAATTCGAAAGTGAAATGCTTTTGCACTTATTGCTCTACCTACCAAAATGCTCGTTTTGTTGTATTATGCCAGGCTCGGTTTTATTTCTTGTGTGCTTTATTGCAGTGCAATTTATTTGATGTGCTGCCTCACAAATTACGCATACGCCACGTTCTCGACTCAGATTGTGTAACACACGGAGAGAGAATGAGAGAGAGAGAGAGAGAGAGGGAGAGAGAGAGAGAGAGAGAGAGAAACTCTCAAGGTAAGTGCCGTGTGTGTTTGCTCGGCGCTCGGAAAAGTTTCAGCCAGTTCTGCCGCAAGACGGATAATAGGAGTAAGCAAATAAAACTCGCTGCTTGCCTGCTTTTCATTTTATTTTCACATTTTATGCCGACGAAATAATTTACTTAAACTCTTGCCTCAATTCGACTTATGTATTCCCAATACGCTGTTCTGTCCAATATTGTTTTCCCCCTATTTTTTTTCCGCTTATTTTTGATTGCCTGCGAAAGTTTATGGTACCAACTATTGGCAGTGGAGGGGGGTGTGTAGGGTTAGTGGGCGTGGCGTTGACTCTGTTCACTTGAAAATTGTACACAATGAAATGGTTTTAGTTTGTGCTCGCTTTTTTTGTTTTTTGTTTTTTTTTTTTGCAGCAGCAGCTGGAAAACTTTTGTCGCAAAAAATAAAGTCCTTATTGGATGACAGTTGTCATTTGATTGTTTTCATTTCATTTTTGGCCATCAATAAGTGGAAATATAATAACTTCGGAGCAAGTACGAGGTTTGTTTGCTTTGTTTGCTTGCTTGCTGTTTGCCGACGGTTCAGTTTGCCCCCAGAGTGGACCTGCATCTAACATTTTTGCTGTTAGTTTTTGCCTTGCCATCTGTGTGTGTGTCTCTGTGTGTGTGTGTGTGTGTGTGTGTGTGTGTGTGTGTGTGGGCTGTGTGTGTGGCTGTGTGTGTGGCTGTGTGTGGCTGTGTGTGGCTGTGTGTGTGTGACAGTAATCATGTTCAATCAGTTTCTGTTGGCGCAATGAACAACGATGAACAAAGCTCTGTTTCCCACTCGCTCTCTCTCTCTCTCTCTCTCTCTCTCTCTTTCTCTCTCTCTCTCGCTCTCTCTCTCTCTCTCTCTCTTGCTCTTTATGGCCATCTCCATCACTAACATATTGACATGAAAAGCACTCGAAACATTTGTATGTCATTCCCTTGGTTAATGGCACAAAGACTTTATTAGGCGCCTGCTTGCCACCCTGCCTCCTGTGAAAACATAGAGTTCTGTGCTGTTTGAACAACTGATCACCAACACACACACACATAGACAAACAAATATATGTGTATGTGTGTGTGTGTGTGTCTGTATCTCTGCCCCGGCTGCCATGATGAATTGAAAGTAAAAATATTCCAACAGCAGCAGGCACTTTTAATAAATTCAACAAAACAGCACTTTCCCGCCCCGCCCCCCCCCCCATCCATCAGCAAAAAAAAAAAAAATATATATAAATAAAAGAAAAAGAAATAAAATATTAATGAAATTCCAAACACCTCTCGTGTGTAGACAACCCGCACTCCAAACAGCTCGCAGTAGGAGCTGTGTGGCGCCTCCAAAGTTCAGTTTTTAGCTTTGGCATCGGCATCGGCAGCGGCAGCGGCTTGGAGCTTTTCTACTGGCGCCTTGAGAGCAATTTTTAGTTACGTTTTGTTGTTGTTGTTGTTGTAGTTGCTGTTGTTGTTTGCGCTAACAAAGCACGCACCGGACGAGGCTGGCAGCGACAGACACTTCCGCCAAACGCGCGACATTCACACAGACGGACAGGCGGACAGACAGACAAACTCAGCGACAGGCAATGTCAAGTTTCTTTGGCCATATTTTCGCACCTTGCCATAAAAACGTGGTGTTGCCAAAGCTTGGGGAGAGGCGGTCTCGGCGTGGGTGTGGTTGTGTGCGTGTGTGTGTGGCTGTGGCTGTGGTTGTTGCAGTTAGTGTTTGGGTGTTTAAATGGTGGCAGCTTTTAAATGTTCTATTTGTGCTCAAAAGGAGCCTACAACTTTTTCTTTGCGATTGACTGAAGGATCAGCAGCTGAAGAATGTCAGCTTTGCGCATGTGTATTTTGGCCAATAATGCAAGTTAATAGAATTTTTATGCAGTTGGCAACAACAGCAACAGCAACGGCAACAAGAATGCAGCAAACTTGTGGTTAAGCAGCAAAAGGGAAACACGAATTGCACGAATTGAAGAAAACAAGCGGACAGGCTTACAGCAGCCCCCTAGACGCACCCACACACACACACACACACACACACACACACACACACATCCACCTTGTGCTTGTGAACTAGAAAGTTCTATGCCAAAATTCAATTTGCCCGAAACTACAAAACAAAGGGAATTGGGGGCGGGGCACAAGCCACAAAAGTAGACGAAATTGATTTTAAAAAGCAGCAGCTGAGGAGCAGCAGCACAACGGGAGTTGGGATGGGTTGTGGGGGGTTGTAGGGGGCAATAGGAGCTGCTGGAAACTAAAGCGGTTACGGGGTTGCCTGCTGCGGCGGCACGAAAAACAAATTAAAGTAAATTCCCCAATTTCATTTTGCGGCAACAAAGTACAAAAAAAGAGAAGCGCAACAAACACAAAAAAAAAAAAACAAAAAAAAAACGAAATGAAAAATAAAAGCAGCAGCTACAAAATTGAATGAAAGAGTAGAAAACGCAACGAGCTAAACAATTGCATTTGTTATGTGAATCGGGCGGGCAAATGGAAATTGAAATTGAAATTGGCTCAAGCCAGCTTGGTAACAAATTTAAGCCAAATACTCAATGTAAATCCATGTGCCTTTCTCTCTTTTTAGACCAACTGGCAACGTCCTTGAGCATCAAGTTTAGCACAATAGAAAAAGTTTTAATGATGAAGCATAAATCAGGCAATGTGTAAACAACAACAGCTCAAATTAATCTAATGTTGAATAATATGCACGCCTTCGTTTTCATTATGAGAATGGGCAACTCTGCAGCAGGGCAACTGAGCAGCTGAGCAACCGAGCAACCGAGCAACTGGGCAACTTTGTGCGATTTGCCTAATGGGGCAACAAGCGGCAGGCAGCAAGCAGCAGGCAGCAGACAGCAGGCAGCAAGGATAACAACTGAAATAAAATGTTGCCATGCATTTTCATAAGCAGCCAAGCCTTAAATTTTTATTTGCCCGCTATAAACTACAACTACAACCAACTTTCGACTTTTACTTTGGCGCTTTAATAAAGTGTGAAAATGTGAAAGAACAGCTCAGCACAAGAACAGTCAACAAGAATGGTAAAATAAGAAGATGAAGACGAGGACGAGGCTAACTTGGCCTTAAGTTTTCACTGAAAATCGATTCGTGCAGCTAACTGGACAAGGGATGGGTGGTGGGTGTGGGGGATTTGTATATATTGTGGATGCGGCGTATTTCATAAATTTTTCAACGCTCGAAAATGTTATTTATATTTCATGGCATGGCGAAAAAGAAAACTTTGGCGCAGCACGAACGACTACAAATCGTGCGTATGCCACAAGAAAGGCCAAGACAAATCGGGGTGGTGGTGGCAGCACAACTTTTACACTTGAGCAGTGGGTGGATTGTTGGGGCATGTTGTGTATATCGTCCACGTCGTTTTACAGCTTCGTTTATTACGTGTGAAAAGGCGACAAGGATTGTGGATTGTGGATTGCGGTAGGCGGTCGGCGGCCTGCGACACTTTTGCCAACGTGCCACCATAAAGTTGAGGCAGGCGGAACATCGCCAAGGCTTTTACCGGACCTGGATGCCAATACGGATGGATACGTATAAGGTTACGGTTACTTTTACGGACACGTGCAAATGGCCAAGTTGCGCCTAAATGCGATCTTCCATCGGGTTGCCCGTGTCGACATAAATTTTACGACTTTCCACTCGGCTGGCAAATAAACGTTCGACTTCCAGATTGGTTCTCAGTGCAGCTAAAGCGTGACAGGCAAACACCAAATCGATGACTTTTCAATCCTTGACAACCAAACAAAATCAAAACTCTTTTGCCCCAACACTTTTATGTGCTTCGCTTATCGGGAATTATTATTTTGACGTGCATTTTGTAAAGCATTGAAGCAGACGTCACCGAACCCATTGAGTATATCTTAATCAGATCGGATAACTATAACATATGGCGGCTATTGGAATGAGTTTTTTTTGTTTAACAATATAATCAAAGCAAACTCAAAAGTTTTGCGTGCTTTTAAGTTAAAAACAATCGACATTCTTAGGCTCTTCTCATTTTTACAACAAAACTTTCAGGATCAGACTCGTATATATAACAAAGTTCCCAGTCGAAAGCTGAGCTTTTGATCGAAGAAACTTTTTGGTTTAACAAGTTATTCTAACCAAAATCACCAGCTAAATGTATTGTGATCTTATCAACAACTAACAACTATCTCAAAAATCTGTCCATTGAATATCAGCAGATTAACTCAGGGCATATTGTCTTCGGTGTGCCTCAAGAAAGCCTTTCCTTCTTGTTCATAATGTCATCAATCATAAACATGGCTGGCTGCTCAAAGCAGACACGTGTGCCCCAGTTGAAGGAGGGGTTTGAATCCGTGACAGTGTCGCTGACAGCTTGCCACCTGCAAATTTTGAAGCGGCGACCTAAGTCAACAATTAATATTGACATGCAACTTTGCAAACAGTTCTCTCTCTCTCTCTCTCTCTCCTCTCTCTCTCTCTCTCTCTCTCTGATTGTGTTTGCAGCGGGACAGTTTCGAATGCTAATAAATTTATTGCCGTACAAATTTGTTATACAACTTGAACTTAATTATACAATTTACGCGAACAAATGAAACTGAAACTGTCCGGGGTACTTGTCGCCTGTCGCCTGTCGCTTGTCATTTGCGTGTGACTGCCCCTTAGCCCCTAAACCCTGCCCCAGCCCCAATCAACTTTCAGCTGCTACTATGTGTGGCGTCTATAATTAGCGGCTGGCTGCCTGCCGCGTTGCTAGCAGCAAGTGTTAATTGAATGGCAACAAAAGCGTGGCAAGTGTGCCCGGTCTAACTGACCACTCAGTTAACGGTTAGCAGAAGTTGGCAGCAGTCATAATGTGTCATTGATGTGTTTATCGATTCACGCAAATATTGACACATCAATTAGTACATATAGCATATATAGTATATATAATATTGAACAATTGAGTTGCTATTGAAATTTTCCTATTTTTGCAAATTCAGTTATTAAGTTGTGCCTTCCACAAGGCCGTCTTGCGGATCCCTTTTCAACATAAACATGTGTTTTTCAAATTGTCAAACAAAACACGACAAACCCCAAGCAAACACATACATATATTTATATATATATCTATATATATATGTATAAGGCGATTCATAAATAAAATAAATAAAAATTAACATAGACAACACTGTCGCTGCTTTTATTATTTTTCTTTTGGGGTGACACATTGGAGCAGCATATGTACAACCCAATGAAATGAAATGAAAAGAAACGATGACGACAGCGACGAACAATATTTTGCATCATTTTCTTTGGCATTTTATTTGATTTTCCGTTCAGTTTCTAGGTGTTTTGAGTGTGCGTGTGTGTGGGTGTATGTGTGGGTGGTCGGGCATTATTTGGGCTTTGCTTCGGCGCCACATGCAAATTATGTTTGGCTTTATGTTTTCCCTCCAGGCTGATCTCCACTGTGCATTTGGCTTTCATTTTATGATGCGTGAAAAATAAAATTGTTTTTTTTTATTCATTTTTTTATTTTGATTCTTGAGTTTTATGGAGACAGAAAGAGTCGGTAAGTCGTCACGCGTGGAAGCGTCAGAGGGTGAATGAAGGGGGAGGGTGAGGCAAGTGAGACATACCAGTGGTTGGGGGGTGTATTTGGAGGGGGATTTTTGTTTTTTGAGACGACGAGTTAATTATTTTTGAGTAAGAATCAAACAAATTGAAACCTAGTTCAAATAATTTGTGTGCGGCTGTAGAAGTCTATAGACTTGTGTATATATTTAGATGTACACCTGAGGCACAACACGTGTTTGACATGAGTGGCTGTGTGTGTGAGTGTGTGCAACTGCAGGCTGTGTGTGTGTGTGTTCTTCAAAATATGCAAATTGGGCGAGAACATGAAGAGCAGAGAAGCAAACAAGAATGCGAATGGGAGCAGTCCAAAAGCCGAAGTGGTTTAGAGGTGTTTGAAAAAAGTGCACCCACTGCTGGACAGAGAGGGAGGCAAGGGGAGATAGAGAGAGAGAGAGAGAGAGAGCGAGAGAGAGAAAGAGTAATTGCAGTAAGAAGTGAGCCAAATAAATTTGACTTTCGCTGCGAGACAACTTTGCCCTCGCCACACAAAAAGAAAAAGAAAGAAAAAACACGGAAGACGAAGCGCTAACAAGTAAACAGAAAAGGAAAACAAAAACATTTTGCATGGAAATGAAAATCTGAGTGTTGTGTTGAGCACCAGAGACTCTCTCTCCCTCTCTCTCTCCCTCTCCCTCTCTCTCTGTGTGTGTGTGTATGGCAATTTAATAAACATAATGATCGGAACGCTGCAAGACGATGATGAAGTTGCCTGCGCTTCGTGACAAAATGACATTTTGCTACCAGTTACCAGTTAACCGAGAGGAGCACAACACGAGACTTGCCACCACCCAAAAGAGCACCCACTTTACTGCACGCCATGGCATGCCACTTGTACAACAAACGGGAGCAGTAGCAGCAGCAGCAGCAGCAGCTGCCGCACCTGCCACCTCGTCCCTCAAGGCTGGTCGCTTGGCCAGGTTCAGGTTCAGCTACAGCAACAGCAACAGCAACAGCTACAGCTTTAGCCACCGCTTGGGGCTTAGGTAATGAAGCAACTGGCAATGAAGCAAAATAAGTTTCAGCCGAAACTGAAATTGAGAGACTCGACTCTTGGGCGTAGGTTGTTATTTTAAAATTTAAATTTCTGTATAAATATGTTCACGCACACCCAGCCAGCCAGTCAGCCACTCAGCCAGCCAGTCACACACGCACACAAGATTGAAGTGTGTGTGTGTGTGTGTTGGTGCATAAGAATGCCCCGGAGTCGTCGACGTCATTAAAAGCCAAAAGGCGGCGACTTCGACTAAGACTCGAAGAAAAACTCACTTAAAATTTCAGCGCACGTGAAGGAGCCGAGAGGAGGAGAAATCGTGTAAGGAGTGGGGAAGGGGCAGGCGCTGGAGGGCTGGGGAGGGGCAGCGCGTGAGTTGATGTATATTTATATCATTTTGTATATTTTTGTGGAAGGTATTCTAAAATTGTCTTGAAGTTTGTAGCGCAGACTCCTTCAAGTCTTCTTTGATACCTTATAATATATATATATATTCTGGATCATCAGCACAAGCCGAGTCGACATATGCTTATATCGACGCAGGCCAGATCGGTTCATATAGGCGCCCTTTGGAATAATCGGCCGAAGGATGAGTTCTTGTATGAAAAACATTTTTGTTTAACAAGTTATGCCAGCCAAACTCATCAGTTCTGATTTTCGATATATGACCAAAGTTTTAAGTATTCCGTTATGTTTTTTACTTGTTTAATAATATTTTAGAAGGGTATTTAACTATCGACTAGGCCGTATTTATCTCTCTCTGCTGTTTTTATTTGCCTTTCGCTTTGCGGTAGAAATTGTTGTTGTTATTTTTGGTTTGGTTCTTTGTCAACGGCTAACGGTAAAAGGCGTGTTCTTAGCCGTTATTCGGTAATGAAATTTAAAAATGTGAACATCATTTATTTTTGGAATGGCCAAAAGCCTTTCGTATTATTCTAAGTAAATTGCTTGAGAATTCTGGTAAATCGATTTGCGCACAAAATGATCAACAATTTCGACGCGGAAGCAACGAAAATTGTTATTCTAATTGCGCCTGCCAAACCACAAATGCGATCCACAAACACTGAGCTTGCAATCCACACCGAAGTGTGTCAGGGGCAAGTAGTACCTATTGGATCTCAGCTTGCAACATTTGCGAACTGCGTATTTAGTTTGTGTGCAACGCTCGAAGGGCAAAGATCTCGAAATGTTTTCAATATCTTCTGCAAAAATATATTGCTTGATCTTATTTCAAAACTGGTAATTTGTTTGTGGCCGATGAACAGAGAATATCCATAGTCAATATTTGTCTTGGATAGATCAGTGAACGGTGAGTGCTAATAGCAAAATCTGTATATATAAATCTATATCTATCCATATATTATTATATGACATCATTGCCAAAAGTGGACTTTAAACTTGCGCCACATTTTTCGTTTTCGATTTGTTTGTGAATTTGAACACTGACCTTGCACAGTGGCTGATGCATCATGAATCCAATTGATTTGATGACGCTTAACATGTCACGTACTCTGTTTCTTTTTTTGTTTTACATTTGAATTGCTTAAGCGCAGTTTATTTATTACTAGCTAAATACCCCAGCTTATGCCATCCAGCTGAAAAACAACGCGGCTAACCTAGACACATCCAAAGTGGTGGAACAAGATCACCCGCTCACTCCACTGTGCCTCTTGAGAGGCTTTTAGCCGAGTGCAAACAATAAATCCATTGTGGCCAAAGTGAAATCAGGCTCAGCTCTCTCGAAAGCCACTTCATCGCCATTCTCGACGCGGCTTCTCGTTCCCCACGCTCCTGCTCCCCTGCCCCTGACCCGGACCCTGCCGCTGCCCCTGCTCCCGCTCCAGCCAGCCATCTTCAAACACTTGAGACGTCGACGGTTAATGCTAAGCAAGTGCCAAGGCTAAGACTCTGACTGAGAATGAAAGTAAAATGTTAATCAAGCTGATTGAGTTGTCGAGCCGGCCCAAATGGAAGTCTAATTTTAGGCGCTAAAGGCATTCTCTCTCGCACTCTCTCTCCCGCTCTCTCTCCCGCTCTCTCTCTCTGCTGTAAACTGGTGGGGGATTGGTTAGAACAACAGGCAAACAAACAAACAGAAAGCTCAAACGCTTATTAACATTTCCATTGGAGCATAAAAGCCAAACATCGCATGAAGGGGTGTGTGTGTGTGCTCTGTGTGTGTGTGCTAAAAAAACAGATGAAAATGAAGGCTCAAGGTGCAAAAACCGACAATAAATATGCGTTAGCTTCTAATAGAGACAATGCTGTTTGGTGGGCGAGGGGATGGAAAGCGAAGGAGAATGGAGAATGGTGAGGGTTCAAAGTGAGCGGGGAGTGCAGAGCGTGTGCAAAAACATGCAAATCCCCAAACAAACAATTTTAGCCAAGGGTATAAACGGAGGACTGGGGTAGCTCTTAAGTGGTATTCTGATGAAGACGACAGGAAGCAAAAGAAAACGGAAAACCAAAAAACGAAAACGAAAAAAATAATCGATGCCGGTGACAGAAAGATGAAAGCTGTGAAAAAGGGCTGCATACATACATACATCACACATATACATATATATATATATATATACAAATATATTCATATAAATGTGTATCTCAACAAGAAGGCGTGCAAGGGCCGTGTGCGCGTCGTTATTGTTTTTATTTTCAATAAAAAAGCAGGAAAAAAAAGGAAGCAAACACCGAGGATTTTATACTCTTGTAAACCTTTGCTATACATTTAAGAAATCGACTGATTGTTCATATATATGGCAATAACACGCATAACTGGCGATTGCAGTGATCCAGGCACTTCCCACACATGCAGCACTTCGATCCAAAGCTGAGGGACTATTGAGGCTGTTCAAGAATATATTTATGTCATAGGCTCGAAGACAACTCCCTTAAGGAGTTACCAACGTAACGACAAAATCATAATACCTGCCACAAGGGTTTAAAAAGTCAAAGACGCTGCAAGCAGTCGAAATTGGCAATGAGGCCAGGTCTACAGTTGGCATACAATTGTTGACACAGTGCAGGCTACGCCAGGGATATGGCTGCGTACGCCAACGAGGGAGGGGTTGACGACAAGTGCACAGCGGGGCGGGCAAACAAGCGATTAGTAAGCTGGCACTGTGCGTCCGACTTAAGAGAACGACTCCCAAGTCAAATATATGTATTTGTTTACGTATGGATGTTTTTGAATACGATCAGCGCAATCCCAAAACAATTGAAGATGTCGTCAACAGTCGTGAAATGTGGAATGTGCGTGCAAATAGAAACTGTAGCGGACCAGGCTGCCAGACGGCCAGACGGCTAGGCTGCCAGGCTGCGGTTTACGGGACAAAGGACACGGGTTGTTCCACGTGTATATTTGTGCCATTATTCCAGCCCCTCCCCCTCATTATGAATGCTCCCAAAAATATGCTATATATGTGGCATATACATCTACATACAACTGTTTACACAAGCATGTAATTTGAGGAAGCGATTCTCGTTGCGCGAGTCGGCCATATTGGTTTTTCCACTGCCTCTGCCTCTGCCTATGTCTCTCCCTATGTCTCGCCGTGGCACCCTCAACATTTGTTTTTCTTTGCATAATCTTTGGCGCTTAATAATGTTTTTAGCAAACGGCAAACGACATTTCTGGCTGGCGACATTTTGCGTCACACGCAAACTTGCGGCTCGTGATGATTTCTTTTTGCCAGCTACTATAGCACCTCCTCCCCATCCCCATCCCGGTCCCCATCCGCATGCCCATCCCCATCCTTCTACTCCTGCCCGGGGTTCCTTTAGTGTACCTTGTGACGTTTGCGGACAAGTTTGTTTTTGTTTTCCACAGCTTTCTTCATATTTTTTATTTGGTTTTTTTTGGTTTCGTTTGGTCGCCTTTTTGGGGGTTGTTGAACGGCGCTGACTAAACGCACCATTAGTCTTTGGAAATAGCTTAGAGCGAAATTTACATTATTAAGCTTTCGCTGCCAGCGAGTGCTGGCCGAGAATTGTGAATTGAGCGGGGGGTAGGCAGTGTGTGGCGGAAGGGGGTTAGGGGGAGGGGTGTGCTTTGCTTTTTCATTTCCGTCGGCAGTCGCCATTTTGGGTTTCCCTCATTTTTGGGGCTGCCGCGATAACGGCACTCGCAGCACCGTTAATGCAGCGTTATTACAACGCAATGTCAATATTTGTTTTCGTTTTTTTTGTTGTTTTTTGTGACAATTTTCTGCAACTGTTTGACAACGGTTGCTGCTCACCAAAATGATGGGGCGGACGTGGCAACTAAGAGCTGTGAAAATTAAATAATATTGGCAACCCTAAATATGCTGTGTGTGGGGGAATGCAGGGTTCTTAACGCTCTAAATTGGGGCATGCTAAGCGCTTGAATAAATGTTGGGTCAATCAACTTTGGTGGGGCAATAGGTCAACGCTAAGTGCTACTCAAATTTACCAATAACATTTCACTCACATTCTTATTCATCTTCTTTGCTTGCAGGTATGTAAACAACTTTAACGCCTACTTAGCTCAAGTCAGTTCACGTAAGTTTTGCAACAATCTACCAGATACAAAACGATAACAAAATTATCTAATGCCCGATCGAGACTTTCACTTTTGCAAAGAGAGCTTAATGGGCAAAAGGTAATTGCCAAACAATGGCATCAGTTTTGGGCCACAAACCTAATGCGGCCCAAAGCAATTAGAGTCGAAAATCGAAATCGTGGTACCATGAAGATGTGCACAGCTTAGCTTTAATTGTAGAAAGCGAGCACAGAGAAAGAAAGAGAGAGAGAGAAAAACTGAAGACCCTCAAGAAGTCGTCTCGAACAAAAGACAAACAATTAGCAATTTTTTGTTACTTGTTCATCCGCCAGTCAAAACGAGCAAAACAAAATATGATTTACTATTTGCCTTTTGAACCCATTCCATGCCCAACACTTTGGGTCAGCACACACACACACACACACACAATGGACACTCTTCTGTTCTGATTATTAAACCATCAGAATCAACAATACAACAACAAAGAGAAAGACTAATTAATCATTTGCCAAAGTCTCGCCAAATAGCAGTGGAGTAGAGAGTTCGTAGTTTGGGGTATATTGGCTGTCCCCTTAAATGGAAATTAAATTGCAACAGGGGCAGAGACGACTCCCTCTTCATGCTGCACTTAACGATAGCTACACATTAAACAGTCGACAGTCGAGAGTCGAGGGTCGAGAGTCGACAGTCGCACTTCCTCGTCTAGTGTCGGCCAAAATTGGCGCCACTTGAGAGTCATTAATTCTCATAAATGAATCAAGCTCCTCTGTGTCTGTGTCTCAGTTTGTTGGGGCCATGTGTGCGGTCAGCCTATGTGCCTCTAATCGAATCGAACTTAATGAAAATGAAATGGCTAAAAGACGCAGATAACACAATAAGCAATAGATTGATAACGAGTTTAGTCGAGTTTGCTTGAACAATGCTTTTAAAACTTACACTTGAGAAATGCAGATAACATGATTAGCAATTGAAAGCAGTTAGATAGTTAGATAGTCTTCCAGTTAGCTCTTCAATTGAGTGAATTAAGCATTTAATCCAAGGCAAATGCTCGCTTTTGAATCCCCACCAAAAAGTCATATAAATGATTAACAACAACTTCAGAGCGCCTGCAAATAACTCAATCAATCAGCTCGATTATAAATTCGAGTACCATAAAGAGCCAGGCAAGTAGCAGCGGAGCGAGGCAAAGCACAGCAAAAAACAACCGAAAAACCAACACCGAAGCATTTAAACAAGCCATAAAAATTGAGCAACCGCAAACGCAAAGCAAACAAAACGCCAACGAGCAAAATTGTGCTAAATTTTATTTATTTATTTTGTGCCTGACTGCTGCTGTTGCTGGTTGCTGCACAGAACAAATCGCTGACGAGAAGTGCGAGTTGAGAAATAATTCATCAAAGAGCCAAATTTTTTTGAGATATTAATCAGCGCTATGGTCGCCACATGTGGAAACTGTCGAGTGTTGGCCATGCCAAAGTCAATTTTTGTTTTGTTTTTGGGCGGCTTATTTCAAAGTGTGACCCACAACCCCCCTCCCCACCGCTCCATGCGCCTCACTGAACGTGCTGTGTTTTGCTTATGCACGTATGGACCAAGTTAGTCAGAAGAGGCGTTTGTTTCTCGGTCGGAGCCCACGCAAATTTTATTTTGGAGGTCTGGAAGATTTGTGAGTGGGGCACCACTTGGAAACAATTAAAAGACATTTGACATTATTTTGTTAATGGTTTCTGTGTTGTGTGCGTGATGTGGTTGTGTCTTTTTGTATTTTTTTGTTTTTGTTTGTTGACAGGAATTTTGCTTTGGTCATTAACCATATTTAGAGGTAATAAAGTTGTCAATTTGCCTGACACTCACAGCTACAGTCTACAAACAGAGTGAAAGGCATTGTGGCAATCACTTGGGGGCAGCTGTCGGACAGGTAGTTGACATGCTTTCGATGAGTTCTTCAATTTAATGGCGAGAATGAGAAACGAGCAACGAGAAATAGCAATGAAATTTGAGCTGAGAATTGAGAATGTGATATGTTTACGTATATATATATATATATATATATATGGGCCATTAAAAGAAGTCTTCGTTTGACTTATCAGATGGCAAGCTGATTTGCATATGCTAACAGCAATGGCTGCCATGATTTGACATTAAATAGGACGTGTGAAAGATGATTGAACTGAACAGACAGAGACTAAAACGTATAAATTGGGAAATTTTGGCACTCAAAGCTATTAGACTGTCCAATTTTCGCACACCCACTCGGCTGCACTCAAAATTCGTATAAATTTAATGCAAATTTTGGCTTGTCGAACAATATTTTCAATAAGACATTACCTGCAGCGCCGTAAACCATTTCGTCTAGCCAATCAATAGCCAAAAAAGTGCTCAAAATCATGAAATAATATCACAAATTTGTTGACTTGCACCATAACAACAATAGCCAATGGGCTTGATTGCATAAAAATCAAGTGCAAAAGCCAGAGTAGCAGACAGACTTGAAAAATTGACGGCATCTGAAAGTGAATAGTATGAAATATAATCGAAAATCAATCTGAAAGTGCTGCTCATGCTGTACCATTTAAGGTGAGGCCATAAAACCGAACACAAACTGTTACAGGGAAACAATTAAAAGTCATCCATTAACTACGGTAAACATTCACGGGGAACGACAATTGAAGATCGACAGACATTTCAAGGTCTTGCTGCCAATGTAAATGCATTAAACTGCTGAAATGACCGACGAGCTGTCAATGCGAGAAACGGACCAAGATAAGCCAATAACTACAACAAGAAAAAAAGAAACATGAGTCAAATCAAAAGCAATCAAATTGACAAAACGTCAGTGTAATAAAGCGTTGATAAACCGCAGCAGCAAAAGCGACAAAAAGGCAGAGAAACAATCGCGACGGACAAACAATGAAGTGGAAAAATTGATTAGCCAGTGCCAGAGGGGACGGACTACGACACAATCAGCGAAAACCACGAAAACCAAAACAAAAACCACGAGCGCTGAGCAGAGCAGCAAAAGTGGTCTGTCCAGAGTTGGAATCGGAATTGGTAAGAGAAAAAAAACCAAACCGACCAGACCAGACAAGTCCCGACTAGGGCTGGGTTGCAGCAAATTGCACACGATTCGCTGGCCTAAGGAATGAGTTAAGTTGAAGGGAGTAGAGTGAGGTGGAGTGGAGAGGTGAGAGAGTGGGTCCAACGATGCGGCATTCAGACACGTTTGCCGCATCGGCAGCGCTGCTCAGCCAATTTACAATTTAATAGCTTGCCACAAAATCGAACGATCGAAAGATCGTCGATCAGATCGGGAGGGCGTCAAACTGAGGCAAGGCGCACGGAGCGCAATCAAAATCAAAAGAAAAACATCAACTGCAAGTGCCGAGGCAAGATACAGATATGAGGATTAATCGACTTGGCTGGCTATAAATGCTCTACGAGCTAACTATAAAGCAATAATGTTCGAGCTCTAATTTATTATTGATATGAGCGATTGTTTCCTAGTGCGACAAACTTAGGCCCATTAAGAATTATGCTCACTTCTGAACAATTCAGTATTTTTCCCATTTAAATACTAGATACGAAAACAATTTATTCATTAATTATCAATTGTTTTGTATGTTAAAATTGGTTGCAATAAGGTTCACATTAGAAATCCCATTCTTATTAATTTCTTTGTAGTTTTTATTTTTATCATATCCAATTATATGTTGCCTATTGTATAAATCGTTTAGGCTCTATTTTATTATATGCCACGATGCTTTTAAATTTATCCAGTTACAGCTGAGCATTAAATTAGACGCTCAAATGGTGCTTTGGGTTTTCTTATCTTTGGCCCAAGTAATTTTCATTTCAAGTGACTGACTCGATGCGCCTCAATAAAACTGGTGAGGGGCAGGCCGCCGTTATATGTATGTGGCAGAGATGTGAACCAACGGCCTCTTGCGGTCAGCTAATGCCAGTTTCCCCCCTCCCACTCCGTCCCCCCTCTCTCTAGACTCACTGATGCGCACTTTTCCACGGCTTTTGTCTGTTTGACTTTGGCTTCGGCTGAGCTTCAGCTTTGGAGTTCGTTCTAGCCGCTTATTGTGGTGGCCTATGTTGACTTTTCATTTCCTTTTCTCATCAGTTGATTGTTAAAATTGTTGATGGTAACTCGTTGTTGTTGTTGCCGTTGCTGTTGCTGTTGCTTTTGGAACACTGCGATTGCCCACAGCAGCTGCTTTGCAAGATGCCGCATACCGATGCCCAAGTCTCAGGTCTCTCTCCAGAGCCGGAGCTAAAGCTGGAGCTGGAGCTGGAGCTTACTTGCAATATACAATGTATTTGCTGTGCTTATTTATGTTCGCGACCTTATAAGGCGAAATAGCAAAAGAGCAACAGAGCCAACATAGACTGCTGCAACAGACTAACCGACACACTAGCTGCCTTACCCCGTTTGCTGCCGCTTCTTCTTTTGCTTAGCCGCTTTTGGCCATATTCAATTTTTATAGAGAGAGAGAGAGGGAGAAAGAAAGAGACAGTAAGCCAGGCCAACAGAGTCTGGGATCGGCACAGGTACACACGATTTGGACCTGAACGCTTCTTTGCGCCTTTGGGCCAAACGTTTTTGGTTACAAAGCGATTGCTTTTTTTTTTATTGCTTTCTGTTGCTTGTTCTTGGTGCCCGGGTGTAGTTGGCTCATAATTTGTGTTGACCGTTTAGGCATGCGTAATTTTCGGCCCTGTTTTGGGGCTATGGCTGACTTGTTGGCTTTATGGTCTAGGCCCTTTTTGGGGCAGGTCGCAATGAATGTGTCGGCTATCCAACTATAATACACTGGGGAAGCTACATTTTATTGCTGACTCGTGTGAGCTGCTGTTAAGCTAGGGAATACCAATCGGATAAACCCTTAACGTTATGTCTCCCGGAATGCCCTTATCTTTTTTTGTTGTTTTATGTTTTTTTTTTGGTTTCAGCAACTTTACATCGATCAAATCCTCAATAGTACATCTACACATAAGTCGTTGCCCGAAACCTTCATCGTAATTTGTCCAGCTACGTAGTTTTCATTACTTTCGGGTACTTGTGCTCATTAACCCATTCGAGAAAAAGCACTTAACCCCCTCGGCTGACACCACACATACATCACAGTCATTTGCAACAAAAGCACCAAACTTTAACCAACAGCAGGAGAAGCAGCAGCAGCAGCAGCAGCAACAGCAGCAGCCAATGAATTTGACAGCAGACTTACTTACTGCTTAGTACGACTAATGATTTAAAGTCGCTTTTACCATGGACTTTCAACTACCAACTAGCAACAACAAGGAGAACTCACAGCTGCCAAGCTGTGTAGACTAATGTTCTAATTAACCATATGCTACATCATTAACTGCAGCGTCGAAAAACGAACGAACCCAATTCTAAGCCAACCGAAGCAAAGCCAACGCAGACCAGGCCCAGATCCAAAGGCAGGCAGCAAGTCTGGGTCTGTTGGCAGGTTCCTTTAGCGAAAATTGCGAATCATTCTTCATGCTGTCAAAATGTCTGACAGCTAATCAGCAATAACTGTCATTTAGCAAATAGTTGCTCATATTTGCACTTAAGCAAATAACCAAAGACCCATACACAGAAGGCGAGACTGAGAGATTGGTAGAGGGACGGAAACAGAGTGGTAGACAGAGACAACACACTCGACTGACACTGACAGGGCCGGGTAATGGGACCCTGGATAGGCATCACTGGCAGTCGTTGGACAGCTGAGAAGCCTCATCGAGACCCTCTCTGTCTCTTCTCTCTCTCTCTCTCTCTCTCTCTCTCTCTCTGTCTCTCTCTTGTAATGTCTCACTGTAACACTTCCGTTAAAATCGCGTCGTCGTCGTCGTTGTTGTTGTTGTTGTTGTTGTCATCTAACTGTGACTCATGTCCATAACAGTCAATAAACATAAACATGGCTCGTACATGGGTCTAAATGAATGATGGACATCGAGTGGCTTTTGGTGTTGCTGTTGCCGGTGCCGGTGCCGGTGCCGGTCTGCGTTGATGCCACAGTTGATGAGCTCCCCCTTTGCTAAAGCCAATACCGGTGCCACTTGGTGCAACCGGCCACTCTTGATGCTGATGCTGATGCCTCGGCAAAAGTACATCATTAGCCCAAAAATAGTCATCGTCGTCGCCGTCGTTGCCGCTCTGTCTCTGACTCTTGTGGCTGGCCACCTCTGTGTGCCCATTTCCTAGGAAATGAGCTGCTTAAATGTTTAGCAAAACGGTAAAGCGGCAAAGCGGTGCAGATTTTCCAGCAGAAGCTACAACTGCAACGGCTGCCTGGCTGACTCTCTTGGCCTTTAACGAAAAAAAGTTCAGACTGGCAGCTATTAACCTTCATGTTGTTCCTTTTGACGCACACACACAGACACACAAAGAAAGCAGAAGAAGAAGGAACATCATTATCCTCATCATTATCATCCTCATGCAGCTCACGAAACCGTAAGTTCAGGCTATGGCTACTAATTCTGGTAGTTCCCCGTAGTTTTTCGTACTTTTGTGATATATGCAACGCACGACGCCAAACTGCTGCTTGAAGAAGAAGAAAAGATGCGAATGTGCAACAAACATTTACAAATAGTGTGCGGGGGCATACAACCAAAGAAAATAGAGAGAGGAAAACTAACCAAACCCATATGCTGTGCATGCTGTGTACGCAGTTTGGATGAATGATGCGCTACGACCAAGATTTATAGAATACGTCAATCTTATTATATGGCCCCAAAACAGATGCTTGTCGTTGCTAGAAATGAGCATAATTTCATTAAATGATATCTTATTTTATATTAATTTATTCCTGATATATAATATCCTTATCCAATAAGTGCAATCAATCACGAAACTACCGAAGCAGATCGCTTCTTAAATATAAAATATAAACCTGCATTATTTTCTATTTAAACATTGATCAAAACATTGAATCTGAATAGATCAGTGGGTAAATGGAAAATTATACTTATATTTCTTAATATGTAATCTATAACAATTTTGGAAAGCCAATGTTAATAGAACCCAAGTATATACATATAAATATATATATATATTATTTAGTCACTACTACTGACTACTGAGTGTAGAGTATCAAACTGCCAGGAAAACTAACGTTGGCTTTTTATCTCAAGTCATACATCAGACTTTCAGTATGCACTGTGACTGGTGGGAGTAGAAATGGGAGGTCATTCTGCTATAGAGTGGGTTTGGGAGGGGGTTTTGCTGGACTCCATTGATGGCACACGATGTCGACGCGATGGCAGCTGCACCCAGTTGCATCTGATCTGAGGGCTTAGTGGCTTCGCTTGGCTTGGCTTGGCAACTCTTAAGCAGCACCGCGTGTGATTACCCAGCAGTTAGTCTTGCAGCAGCTGCAACGGCAGCAGCAGCAGCATCAACAGCGCCAGTGCATCAGCATCAACATCAGCATGCCAAACTGTTGGTCTTCGTTCAACTCTCTCCTCTCTCTCCTTTTTTCACATGTAGACATTCTTTTCGCTGCAGCCTGTTTTTGATGCCGCAAGTTTGCTAAATTGCCGCTGTGCCGCAAATAGAATTTTAAACTTGACTCGACTCAGTCTCGCTTTCTCTCTCTCTCTCTCTCTCTCTGTCTCATTGTCTCTGCCTCTTTCTATTGCTCTTCTTATCTGTGGATTGACCTTAAAGCATGAACCGGCGACTCTACACCACAAGTAACTGTACCCCAGAATGTGGCCCATCAAGAGGCAACACTTGACTCCTATTCACTTTGCCTTAATATCTCTACCTGTACGTAGGCCGTTGGTCTGCGTCGGGGCGCTCTTTAATTCACTTATAATTTCCGATACAAACTCCTCGCCTTAGTTGCCCCCCCATTTACTCAATTTTCATTTGAGTTGATTGCGGAAACGGCCACGATTTAGCTGGACTCTGCCTGCAAGCGAAGCTCCACACACTAAAAACAACCACTCGCAGATCCACTCGCCCAACCCATCATAAACAGTGTTTGTCTGTGATGTGGGAAAATAATATTTTCATTGATCATTTATTTGCCGTGAATGTTGCATCTAATATAAAGCAAGTGAGTAGTGATTGATTTGAGGAAATAAAATTATTCAGAATAGCAAAGATTTAGGGTAAAGTTCAAACCAAGACTGATCGTTGGTTTAGTGTAGAGCCAGCATAGTTCGGTCTTTAACAACATATCACAAAAAATCAAACTGATCATAATTATTAATTTGCCTAAGAGCCATAATAAGCTGATGCCCACATTAAAACAAGACAATCACTCTAAATACTTTATGGGTATTATTTTTCATCACCATTAATTATTAACTCATATTATAATTAATAGTTTTGTTCACGTTTATTGTTCAATAATTTTTTTTTTATTGCCAAAGAAACTAAAAATACACAAAGACGTTCACGTCATTGATTTATGAGCGAGACAGTTTCGCAGCAGAAACAAAAAAAGTACATTTACAAAAGAATCAAATGCTAAATTGTAACCCTCAGAAAATCCAAATTTTTCAACAAGCTGTCGCTCGAGCATAAAAGCTACACAAATAACGAATTGTATTAAGTATTATTCACCATCAGCATTTAAAATGTCAAAAGTGCCCCCACACTCGAGATTCTGGGATGTCAGAGTACACAATAAAACAAAAGACAAGAGAAAAAAAGACGTGAAATATGTTGAATCTGCATAGTACATCAAATGTTTTCATTTTTTACTTCTTGTTTTTTGCTTTTGTTTTGTTTTTTTTTTTTTATGATTGATCGTTGCTTAAAGAGCAACTTAACAAGACAAGAGACGGGCCCGTTTAGGGTGGGGCCCCCGGGCAGCAAAGGGTTAAACAGTTACACATGGGCCTCAGCCGGGATGGATCGGGTGGTATGCCTGGTGGTGCAAGAATTATTATTAATTCGGGGTTGGGTTCCATATGAGAACTTGGCATTATAATTGCTGTAAAAGTGACAGGTCGTAACACATGTATGCGTTGCGTGTATGTGTTTCTGTGCAATGATCGATGTTGTTTCTGAAATGATGTTGCATTTTATAACCCATAAAGTTGGCATACAGCAATTCGGAGCATCGAGTGCATTTTTGCGCTTGAATGCGCATAAATCTTGATTTATATTTTGTGAGTGAAGTTAATTAACACCCCATCGAAAATGCGACGATCACAGTTGCGCTTCTTTTGCTTCTCTCTCCCTCAATTTTTTTTCTGGTTTTTTTTTTTTTGTTAACTGCGGCTACATTGTCAGCTGTCAGAGATGACAGATCGCTTTGCCAGGCGTTGCCCAATCGACGAGTCGACATCGGCCCTCAAAGAAGGCCGCCGCTGCTGCCAATTGTAATCGGATGAAGTGTTAAAAAAGCCAAAAAAAAAAAAATGTAAATAAATAAATAAATAAAAAATACTAAAGAACAAAAAAAAAAAAAATGAAAATAATAAAGCTGACATCTCTGGACAGACTTAAGACATAAGATGAGTTTCCTGATTGCTTTGGCAAAAAGTTGTTTTAATGCTCTCCAAAAATAAGTTAGTACTCTATCCATCACTTGTTGTGCGTTTGTGTGTAAAATTTAATTAAAAAATTCCTTGCTATGCATAAATTTGCCTTTTGTTTCGAGAAGGAATTAAAAAGCTAGAACGAGACGCAAGGAGATGCAAGGACATGGAGAGAGAGAGAGAGAGAGAGAGAGAGAGAGAGAGAGAGAGCTCTGGATAGATGCTGTTATTGTTTGTTGCCGGCAATAAAAATGTCATCATCGCAATGCGCGCAAGCTTCTTCTTTTATATTGCATCTCACACACACACACACACACACACAGCCAGTTACACAGTTACACACATATACACATAAATTACAGCTTACTATTTTAACGCATTATTTTACAATAACAACGCAGCTGAAAGCAACGACAGCGGAAGGAAGCTGGCAAAAGTGTTACAGCCACACACAAACTTGGCTAGAAGGGGCACCCGCCCCTTGCACATTCAGTCACACGCACACACGCACACGCACTCAAACACACACACACACAACGATATAAATTAAATTAAAAATGCTTTTCTTGTCTCTGGTTCTTTGCCGCATTTCGCATTGGCTTGTTCCCTTGGCTTGACATTTCTCTCTGCTTAATTGCTTTGTTAATTAAATGTGTTAAGGCATATAAAAGGCAAATAAAAGCGCGACAGGCAAGGACATTAAGTTAACAACAACAACTGCAACAGCCACTAATATGAAATACATTTGTGTCGTAAATTAACGTGTAATTGCCAAGGACATAACTGAAAGGGTGGCGCCACCCAACTAAATTGGATGTTAATTTCCTTTGTCAATGCAAATGAGCGAATGATAAAGACTGATGACCCCATCTAACAAGCAAACTAATGAGCTGGTCATGCGCCACGTGAACTGTCCAAGTGTTTTATAGCATTACTTATATTACTTACACACTAATCACACCAAACTGAGCTGATCATGTATGTTAGCTTTTGAGATATTTCAATTGGATTGCTGAAATTGCTTACTCAATCTCTCAATTTAGGAGTGCAATCATGCCGAGCGCTAACATGACCACATGCTTAAGCTTGACGCATCTTATATAACAACTGCAGCGTTTGCACAATGACCAACTCATGTTTTTTTTTTTTTTTGCCAAATTCCAAACAAATGCTTGTTAACAACGACGACGACAACAACTAACCACAATTATACGCAGCTGCCGCAGTTGCCTTCAACGGAGGTTTTTTTTTGGCAAAGTCAACTAAACTTTTGAGCACAACAAGCTATAAAACCATGATGTCTATAAAGGCCTGCACCCAAAATCTGCAAAACATATACATATACATGCCAAGCTGTCAGCTCAAAAAAACATCCAGCCCAACCTCCATTAACAAAAACTATTGCTATTAGACAACAACAGGAAAGGTGCATAAATAATACAGTAGCTGAGTTGTGGAGGCGGTTTGGCAGAGGCCTTTGACTATAATAAAGGAAAATATAAATGTGGCTATGACTACGATTGCGCCAACAGCACAGCTCAGAAAGGTAAACATGCTCACAGACAATTGCAACTGCAATTGCAACTGCAGTTGCAGTTGCTGCAACTTAATTAGGCATTCAAGTCAAGGCGTCTGCTGCTGTTGTTTGCTGCGCAGGCGCCACACTTATAACCAAAGCAAAATGTAAATTTGGCTGCTGCGCAGCAAATGTGCGGAAAACGTTAAGCTGGATGGGTGCCTGGGTGACGGCCTGACGACTGACAGTTGTTGATGAAGAAGCCGCCCATGGCGGTGGGAGACAAACTGGCCAAGTAAATACAGCAAAAAAAGAAAGAAAGAAAAAAAAAAACTGGGCAATCTGGGAGAGTTTTGTGTATACAAACTAAATACATGTGTGGCAGGCAAGCGCAGCCAAGCGTGGCAACAGCAGCAGCGGGGAAAAAAAGAAAACAGATGCAAAGTCAAAGCAGATGATGAATTGGCATGCAAAAATGTTTTGTGGGGGGTAGAAAATTACCAAATGAGCAAAAAGGCAGCAAAACGAAAACTTAATATTAATATAGCGTTAGTGATGACAAATTCCCAAAACTAAAACCCAAGACACGCAACGCCCACTCAGTAGACATGTCCACGCCCAACGCAGCAGCTACTGCTGCCCCACCCCCAAACATATTTGCAAAGGGGAGCCAAGCCCCAACCCTGACACGGGTTCGACTTGAGGAGTAGCAGGAGGAGGTGGAGGAGGAGGAGACCACATACCGCATTGCAAATTCTCAGCCGTCATCGGCATAACTCATTATTTAATGTCAAATCTGGTCGATAGTTGTTGCTATTGTGGCTGCTGTTGCTGATGCTGCTGGTGCTTCGGGGGCATGTCGTGCGTGCGTGGCAGACATCTGGCAGTAGGATCGGCTGCAGGGCAACTACAAGTGTCAACAGCTTTGCAATGGAGGAGTCAAAAGACAGCAAATCGATGCACTCAGCCAGACTCTTCGATTCTTTTATCTCCCCCTGCTGCTCCTCCTCCTAATGACATTTACACGCATGCAAACACACATAAATCATTTGCGTTTGTCAGTTCTGACAGCAGCAACAACAACTACAACGTGGTATTGAAGAATTTGCCTTACAAGCAGCAAGCAGAGCTAGCCAAGGATAATCGGAAAAGTGACTCGCATGAGGATTGAGTGTAGACAATCGATTCGCATTGGTTAATCAGTCATATTCACCATATTCATTTTTCAGTTGCGGTTTCTCTGTTTTTTGTCGATTTTTGACCGCGCTCGGGCGGTGCATTGCTGCTGAGGCAAGTGTCGAATGCATTTGCCACGGCCCGTCAAAGTATTCTTGGAAGCATTCAGGTAGTGCCTCCAAGCCGACGGTTTCCTTTCCTTTCCTTTCAATTGCGTGCCGAAAGTGAAATCCAATTTCCAATTTTAGTTGTTGTCTGTTCTGTGCTCATTTCACATGCCATTGACTAGAATATGTAGCCACATATATAAATAAATATATATATATATAGATGTGTATGTTGGCAGTCGTGACATTAGATGATTTTATTTGGGCTTGCTACATCCAAGTGGGTCAACTGCCAAAACATCATTATGATGGCTAGACAGTTGCTGGATGCCCTTGCTAGTTCTGAGGCCCATGTAAATATTGCTCTTATTGTATATGTGTATATATAGAACTAAAATATATATATATATATAGTATATATCGAATTTATTTAGGTCCTTGCTGGCTTGGCAACCGTAGGTGGGATTTCTATGGCTCAAATGAGGCAGAGGCTCACAAAGGCACATTGACAATGCCAAAACTAAACATAAGCACATCTTCTGCCTCATTTCCAAGCGGTGGCAGCTGCTGTCAAGCCATAAGAAAAGTGTTGGAAAAACATAAGCAAACAAACACACATCACACAATGCTGTCATTTGTTGTGGCTCTTCAGTTACCGCTGCTGCTGCTGCTGCTGCTGCTGCAAGTCAACAACTGCCACAATGGAAAATGTCAACGTCACTCGTCGTAGTCGTTGTCGTCGTCGTCGTCGTCGATCCCTATGCCCTTTGTCCCCGTGTCCCCCCCAACAACGAACCCTGCTCAGCACTCGCTTTAATAACTGAAAGAGAGAGAAAAAAAAACTTAACACAAAAATGTCCGCACACATGCGGCATTCTCCTGCCGCGCTTTAAAGCCAACTTTCTCTGCTCGGTTGCCTGCCATAAAATGTTTGTAATATTTTGCATATTTCCATGCGCCCTGGACTCTGGCACAGTCAGTCAAAAAAACCGCAAACCCCCGCACTGCAAATGAAGCAAGGGGTTGTTGTCCGTTGGAAATGAATCGGTATTGGGAAAAATTGAAATGCCCAACCTAATGCTCAGCACTCGGCCGCAAATGCTGCGGATTATGTTGGGCTTCCGGTCTCGCTGGTTCTATGCTTCTATATGATTCTGTGGTTCTATGCTCTATGTTGTCTGCTGGTCTCTGCTCAAAAGGCCCGGCCTGATGTCATTAGCCACAACTGTCAGCGCAGTCGTCGCCACATGTCTTCATAATTAAATGTGCTGCAAATGCCAGTCGATAATACTTTACAAATTTAGCGATTATGACCACCCCTGTCTCCCTCGGATGCCAACCCCACCCAAAATGTTGACCCACCCCAAAACACATAAACACACACAGTGGCATCCATTGAACACTTAATAAAAAATAATTAATTGCAGTTTTTGGCACAAAGATTTTCAGAGCAAGCGGATGAGAGGGAGGGATGGAGTAGCTAGCCATATGTTCACACCCCGCACGTGGGCAATATAAATTGCATTGTAGAGTTGCCACCCCACTGAAATAATGCAGTTTTGTGCAACTATAGCAACGACTAGCACGAGATATGCACGATATGTTTATGGCGTTGACAAATAATGTCATTTTTATGATGGCGACAGAGGGGTTCTTCCTCGGATAGAGGGGAGAATGCAGCTACAAACGGGCTGTGTGCCGTTATTGGCGTTGATAATGCAATTTAGATGCCGTGGGTCTAATGACCTGTGCCACAAGACCAAGGGGGGCCTGGCCAAGCGCAAGACGGATAGATACATAGATACATATATACTTATATAAATATATATATACATACATACAACTTGATATTGTTGTTGTCATCGTTGGGCTTAATGACTTTTTACTTGATGCTATTGAACGCACAAGTTCTTCTTTGGCGATTTCCCGCTTCTTTTTCCCCTATTCTATTTTTATATATATATATTTTTTTTTTGGCAATTTTGCTTTGTTGTTGACCATTTAATGCCTCATAAACTTTTAATTTAACAAAAACGTCGTTACTTCTTCTATTGTCGTCGTTGTTGGCTGTTGTTGTTATCGTTTTTGTTATTGTTGTTATTGCATTTTGTTATTACGTTTTACTGCGCAGCTTCTTGGCCATCTTTTGTTCTCTGCGTAAAAATAAAACAACAGTTGTTGAGGTAATTTCCCAGAGCGCTGAAAATCTCAAAATGAAACCATAACCCAAGGAAGTTGGGGAAAGACAAAGCTAATGAAATGTTTAATATTTAATCATTTTGAATAACTGTAAACTCTGACTTATCATAATTATTATCTTCTTTTACTTGCAGGTATGTAAATTTATACGAAACACAATTCAAGTACATAAAAACACAGCTAGTGAGTATTTAAAAATTCCAACTGATCTTTGTATCAAATTTGTGATGTGTACTTTACACACAAATACAAACATTCCGCGCATATTAAAAACATATATTATAAATTCCAAAAACTTCAAAAACTTCTCAAAATTGTAAGGGCAATAAATTGTCGGGTAAATTTACACAAAAAGGCGCTGGCAGGAATAAAGAGAAACCATCTAGGCAGGTCTCTACTCAAAGGGAATGCTTATCGCTTAGACAATATCATTGTGAGCCCACCATGAACACATTATTTGAAGTGAATGAATTGACAAAATGTATGAAATGGTTGGAAATACAGACAGACAGCAACGAGACAGCTACTAAAAATACACAATAGACAAGGCATCATCGGATCAACAATGGGGCACGTGAGTTGAGGGATAGAGACACAAAACACGCAATGAATTAGTCATTTATAGCACGTAGTCTGCGTAGGGGAAGTATATACATATATGTATGTGTGTGTGAGGTCGCAACTGGCACTGCAATAATGCTAATACCCGAATACGAACAAACCCATTCGAAGGGGTGAGAGTGGCAGGGTAAGGGCAGTGAGATTGGTACTCTTGAGCATCAATTTAAGCGCTGTAATTAATAATCATTTTGGAAATGCAGCCACAGCAATTTTTGCTTTTGTCAGTCAGCCAAGAAAGCTGCCAAAGCAATCAGACATTGGCCACTAATCCCCAAGACCGATGCGAAGACGGCCAACACCAGAAACCGCTCCCTGTTCCGGCAGCAGTTGTTGTCATCGCAGCTGCTTGAGGTTTGCTTCAGTGATATATGAGTGTTGACTACGACTCTCTCTGTGTGTGTGTGTGTGTGCCCGCTAATGCCGTATTTAGACCAAAAGGATTAGCAAATGATACAAATGTATCTCGGGCTAAACAGATGAGCGCAAACATTGCCGAAAAAAAAAACAACTCTATTAGTCACTCCGAAGATAACATACTCTTTCAGAGGAGGGATTTAATATCATTATCAATTTAGGAAGCAGCCAATTGATTCTATGGCAGCTATGCAAGGAAGCATAAAGTCGTAGATATTCCAGACTAGCAGACTCGTTCGCATAGAATCAGTAGAACAGACGCTTATGGCTGTGTGAACTCGATTAACTGTGCTGAACAAGAATATATATACTCATTATGTGGTGCAAGATGTGCCGTTCAAAGCGTAACAAACTCAAATACAAAGTGATTATAACCCACGCAAGCGTAAGAAGATGCTGCAGTTGTATTCTTAAGACGGAAGTCGCTTCGCCAGACAAACTAGCATCAATTAAGAAAGCCAAAGTAGTGGCATTAGTTATGCGACAAGGGGAAGAGGGGAGGGCGAATTGTGAGCAGATAAACATTTAAAGTAGCTCAGAGCGAAAGAGAGAGCTAAGCCCAAAGACGACAATTTACTGAGCGCTTTTTCTCTATCTACCCATCTTAGTATCTGTGTGTGTATGTGTATGTATCTGTGTGTATTTTGTATCTTCTTGTTACCTTTCAAAGACTAAAACTCCAAATGATAATCAGTCGTTGTCGAATACGTTTTACATACCCAGCTCTACTTGTAGTTTGTAGCTCGCAACTTGTTCTTCTTCGTTGTCGTCTGCTTCCTCATTTCTTGAGCCCAACACAAATTATGGGTTAGCGTTAGACCTGCACCTCTTGACCCTCCTTTCCCCATCCCCTGGTAACGCTTTGGGCACTACAGCAGAGACACGAAATCTTTTGGGCAGGCAGCCAAAAAAACAACTTGCCGGCCAGAAGCAGCAATAACAGCAGCAACAGCAGCAACAGCAGTATCCCAAAGCAGCCTCATGAATGAAACAATAGCCCAAGACCAAAGACGAACGACGAACAAAGACACCAAAGACTTGCTGGCAGGTCGCAATGGGCTCGGACTTGGGTTCGGGTTTGGGTTCGAGTCGGCTTCAAGTGCCCAGTTTGACTGTGTAGCTCCTTCGGCCACTTAGAAGTTTCCCCTCTTGCTCGCTCCCTGCCTCACTTCCTCCGTTGTTGTTTTCTGTCTTCTGCGCCTAACCGTGTGTGTGTATTTATATTTTTCAGTAGCCGTAGGAAAAATGCATAACATGCTCCACACATTTCCCTCTGTGACCATCCCACCTTTTCAACCGCTCCGCTCGTCTCGAAGTTAGCCCCAAATTGCGACCAAACTCCGGGGCATGATGCAGCGACCGCGACCGCAACGGCCACCGCGACTCTGCCGCAGCTACTTTGCTTATGCACTTAAATTTTTTACTGCCAGCGGGTGCGGCAACAACAGCAGCGACAGGAACAGCAGATACAAACTACTTTCAATTTGTAATTTGTGGCTGTCTGCCCCGCGAGCGAGGCGCGTTTGGTAAGGTGGCAGTTGCAACGTCTACGTGTGAAGGGCGCAATTTCGAGATGCAGCGCATCGCCCATCCCAATGGCAGTTCTCACCGAAAGGAACATTGAATTGAGAATACTTATTAGTTTAGAGCCGTTTAGTATGGGGAAAGTTGATCTGGCGATTTATGCGCCCTTATTACAAATAAATTGAGATAGCCGCGAGATCTATAAAATCCAGTGGCATCCACACCATCCACGAAATGGCAAACCTAAAAGGAACATCTGTATTAAAATACACAACAACAAAAAAGAATACCATTAGCCACGCCCAGAAATTCAAATGACCCAGGGAGACAGAGGGCGGCCGCGAAGGGGGAGAGTTGGCTAATGAAATATGCATGGCTAAAACTAAAAGTGCCGCGCCCCTCGATAAATCAGAATACAATGCATATTAAGTGGTAGAGCAAACAAAACGCTACGTTTCACAACCTTGACCCTTGACCCCCCAACGAACACGAAACTGTTGCTGATGTTGTTGTATTTGGATTTGAATTTGAAATTTTGAATTGACAATCGAAATCGTTGTTGCACAATGGCTGTGAAATTGCTTTTGCCCCCCCAAATGAGAGAGCTAAGGGATGCCGTCGACTTTATGGATTTTAATTAATTTCGAAGCACTTCCAATGTGCCAAAGTTGATGCGGCTCCTGCCGCCGCCAGAGGCTGACGGTTCTCGGGCCAAAGTCCTTCTCGGCCGGCTGTAATAAGAAATTCAATTTCCGCTGCCTCATAATTATTTTCTTTCAATTTGAAAACAGACGCCGTCGCTCTACAGCCCCATGAATTATGGCCGACGGCTATGAGGCCGCCTTAAAGCCACCCACGCATGCATTAGCCCTAGCCAAAAAAAAACTGGGTTCCTCTGCAGCTGGAGCTGGAGCCGAGGAGCTGTATTGCTGGGTCTGAATTGAAATCCAGCTGCATAATTAGTGCGAGCCATGCTAAAAACTATGTGCAACAAAAATAGTTTTTGGAGAATTTATGCAGTTGCAACAAAAAAAAAAGGGAGCAAAGCAAAAAAAAAAAAAAATCACTGAACGAAATAGGAACAGCTAAAGGAACTAAGAAAAAAAATTAACAAAAGGCAAAGACTCCGCTCGCTTTCTGTGGAGGATACAGCAAAAAAAAAAAAAAGAAATGTATATAAAAAATAAGCGGCGGCGACTGTTGCGTGCATTGAATATTAAATTAGCCAGTGAAGGAGCAGTGGGCGGAGTTGGAGGAGCTGGTGGAGGAGGCAACAACGGAATACAAGAGTAACCAGTTAACCAGCCAGCCAGTCACGGAGAAACATCGTCATATGCGCCAGTTATGAAGTTGCCCGGATTGCGACATGGACTGGACGCGAAAGTGTTCTGACAAGCGTCGGCATTAAGCAAATCTCAGCCAGTGTCTGCGGTTGCAGAAATCTCAACGGTGGCAACGGTTCCATCCAAAAACACTACGGCATTGTGTTTTGCATAAGGAAACGCCGCATTGAATGAGAAGCTGTTGCATACACACTGGTGATAGCTGCAAGTGAACTAAGCTGACCGCTTCAAGAGCATATTTAATGCGGGGATAATTTGTTAATTGTGTACGAATTTATTCAAAATAAAGCCAAGGAAAGAACAACAACAGCTTAAGTGGCAGCTAAAATCGCATTCCTTAAGTAGTTCACAGTGGTGGTGCTGCTGCCACTGTTGCACTCTCGTCAAAATCTTAAGCACTTGACTTGCCACACACACAACAAATGGCCAGTCGACACACTGCCTTAATTGAGGGGAATTAATTATTTATTTAAATTGCGTGGCGCGACTTTTATGGGTGCAAGAGCAAAAACAAACATTCGACGATGTCCCAGCTTGGCAATTTGTGGCGGCAACGAACCATTTGCAACATTATTTGATAACATGCCGTGGCTAAGCCCTCCTGCAACCCGCTTTACGTCTCTTTGCCCCTTTCGTTGCACGCACACTCAGTGATTTTAATGCGCTGCGATTTTTTGCGTGTGTTGCGAACATTTCTCTCGAGCAACGCCAGACCAGGTCCAGATCGATAGGCACGCAATGGGGCCAAGGATTTAACAAGAGGCAAAACGTGGCCAGTGCTTCTTCTTCGTCTTCTTCTTTCTTGCGTCTTTGTCTCTCCATCTCTGACTCCGTGTGTTGCTCTTGGTCTTGGTCTTGGTTTTGGTCTTGGCTTTTAATGTCGCATGTCAACGTTGTTATGTTGACTACTTTTTTCTTAAGGCACTCGCAGCTGCTATTTGGCTCTGTGGCTCTTTGGCTGTTTGGCTGTTTGGCGTGGGTGTTGGCGCTTTTGTCGCTGATGAGCGAAAATTGCTTGTTTTGCAGAGGACACTAAAAGGGGAGACTACGCTGGCTTATTTAGTTTAATTGCAGAAGCTATGTGGATAAGTAGTGAAAGCAACCAAGATAGAGAGAGTGAGATGGAAGGCTGCTTCCATTGCAGCAAGATGTTTTTGTAATTTGCGTTGGCTGCGTAGGTGTAGCAAATCAGACGATCTGTGTCTGTGTCCGCTTGCGTGTGTCTGCTGCACCCTACAACAAAAGCAACAGCATCTGCCGCAGCAGCTCCTCAGTTTTAGGTGCGGTGTTTGCTGTGAATTGAGTAATTTATATGGGAAACATGAAGCAAGAGTTTTTTTTTAGGCATGACAACGTTAACATACCCTTGCAAAGCGTGGTTCACCAGCCGACATCTCAATTCGATTATATGATACACAATAACACACAATACTATACGATATAGTAGTCCGGTGTTGGTAGTTTTTTGTCCATAATTTAGGAATTAATTGGGAATATAAAAACACATAAATCTGGTGGTTTTGGTTAGAATAACTTATCAAAGAAAATACACATCTTTCAACTGATCATTTTAAAGGTAGCTAAATGATATATTAATACAGCAAAAAGAACGAAATTTGCCAAATTACAACAGACGACATTCAGACAATGCCAATATCAATTACGCTTTTTCGACGACTCCTCCAATACATTACAAACTTTACGACAAAATTGTAATGCCCAATGAAAGGGAGCAAAAAAAAAAGAGGCAACTCTTGCCAGAAGGCCAGCCCCGCAAAATAATATCACAGAAAATGAAATAACACTTCATTAGCAAGGGGCATAAGGGGTCTTGGATCGTTGCATGCGATGACTTTGAGACATGGGTTGCCGTTTTTTTTTTGTTGTTTTTTTATCAAAATGAAAATAAAACTGGCGAAAAAAGCTTACAGACTTTTAATGAGCTCGCAGCGAGAGATGGTGTGAGAGATAACCCTTAGCAAGATGAAAAATATGGTGTGTAGTCAAGTGTGTGGAGCAATCATAAGAGCTCAAGATCGGTTAGGCAATTTACGGGCGTGCCAGCAAGATAATCACCACATTTCTTGCTCCGATCGATAACGTAGGCACAAGCACTTTATGCCAGCACCTACCCCCCAAATAAAGTTTATGAGTGGGAGCCTGAAAGGGTTGCACTCTATGGAAATGCGTTGCCATCATTCTTTATGCCGAGCAACGAAATTTGCCAGCCAAAAAGTCATTTGGCCAAGTCGTAACTCTCACAATGCAACCCACACGCACACACACACTCACACACTCTTGTTGTGCTGCGACCCTTTGTAAAAGGCCACATCCAGCAAATGGAATGACTCTGTAATCAAAGAGAACTGTGCAGCTTAAGGCAGCATCACAAACTGTTAGAAGAGTAGGAGAAATAGTAGACAAAGGCGGCACATAGAACTAAAGTGTGGCAAGAAACGCAATTTCCCGAATAAGCAAAGCCAAGAAAAGCCATCGAAATTTTTGTTTTCTTTTTTTTTCGGTTTTGCCATTTTGCCTGGGCCAAGACTATGGCTCCAGTGAGAGCCAAACAAGGCCTTACCAAATAGCCAAACAGCAAATGGCAAACACAAAATTGGCCAGAGCCAAACTCTTTCAAACGGGTTACTCGGCTCCTTGGTCGCTCGTTCCTTCCTGGCAATGCCTGGCCAGGCCTGGCCTGGCCTGGCCAGGTCTGTCTTACAATTTAACAAGCAAGCAGATTGTAATCGATTGTTGCCATTGCCGTTTGGGGGCTGCTTGGGGACCGTTATTCGGCCCACGCGCGCTCTACACATATTAGCGAAATATTGTAATAGATTTAATACAATATGAACAAAACAACAGACGCCGCAACGGTTTGTGCAATTTACGAAAGATACTCGCACCAAAAAAAATTAAAAAAAAAAATAAATAAACATCTTCGTTCATTCTTTCCAACCAATTTAGCAGTCATTTGGCTGTCGCCATTCGGCGTGTCTCATAATTCTCGCGCATATTATGAGCAAGTCGCTTTTCAGTTTTTCCACCTACGTGACGCATTGAAGGAGACGTTAATAGTTGGCAGCCGGCAGCCGGCAACCGACAGACAAAGCATTCCATTCGTTACATTGGCCTCTCTCACTCGCTTCCGAGTCTGCCTCTCCCGTGTAAGTGCTGTATTTATTTTAATTTGTATGTGCGTCGAGTACCTTCAAAATGTAATTTTCCTGCGATGCGTTTTAATGTCGTTCAACTTTGGTTGAGTTTAGTTATCTGCTGTATGTATACCTATATGGTATTTTTTATTTACTTTTTTTTTTTGGTACGTGCTTGGAAAGGTTGAGGTTGATGAGGCCGGAATGTCGCTGTTGCCCCGCTAAGCGCTTTAACTTCATTCATGGTTATCTAACAACGGTTTTATGTGCCCAACAAGGTTGTTTAACAGGGTCATAAAATGACCCAAAGTTTCCATTTTAATGACAAGTCACTTACATGGTTATCTTACCGGTGTTGCAGGCACACATTAGACTCTAATTGAAGAGCACAGCAAGAGCCAGATTGGTAGAGCAATGAATTGAACTTGATGGCGAGTTATGAGCTTAGATCAACATCTTCCATGTTGTGACTAAATATTAAGATATTTTTATAGATGGAACTGATTAGTTGAAATTTCTTATTTCAGATCGATAGATTAATTTGCGCCAAACTCTTCGCTGTGTGCCAAACATTATTTCTTGGTAGCTCTTTCTCTCTCTCTCTCTCTCTGTCTCTCTTGCACAATTTCCAATACGTTAAGAGAGAGAGAAGACATTTTCCATAATGCGTTTCGCAGAATTTATTGACTATATTTTGTTAGCAGCAAGGAGTTGCCTTACCAAACCCAAAATTGCCCCCTTACTTTTGCCTTTTGCTGATGGCTTCGTGCACACATCCTACATATTCTCATATGCGTGCCCATTATGGGCTGGCAGATAGATAAACGAGCCATGTGGGTGTTGCTAGGCCCAGGGACTGTGTCTCCAAGCCTACCAACGGGAATGGGCTTGAGTTAGATACTGGGCTAGAGACGGGTGGATGGGTATGGAGGAAGACGACCATCAGCTATGTGCGTGTTTTGTGCAAAGGATTTTTGTGGCCTCGAAGCAGCCAGCGTTGTTGTTGCACTTTTTGTTGTTGCCGTTGTCGATATCCAAATTGCCGTGTGTGCCAAAACAGCGCCGACATATTCGCATTGTGCTGTCGACATCGACAGAGGGAAACAAAAGCCGCCAGAATAGCAACAAGAAAAAAAGAAGCAAGTCGAAATAGAAGGAGAAAAACTATGAAAATGAAAACCCATATAATAGCCTTAGATGGCTCGTCGTTGGGTTCGTACAGCGACAACGCGTACCAAGCACCTTCTACTGCTTTCCTACCATGCTCCTCACCCCAACCCGTTGGCAACCCTATCGTCATCGTCTCATTACTGGAGCTAGGTCGAAAGAAAGGAGAAAACCGGAGTCGGGCTTCGTGCGTTGTATGTGACGGGCGAAAATTGCGTGTCGACCTATTGGAAATTGGTGAAAACTGCGAGGAAAAACTATTATGGTTGCTTTTCCCATAGAACCGCCTGCCAAACTGCTGCCGACTTTCAGCCGCAGCTGCTCTAATCACCACTGTATCACTGCATTCAGTCCTATCGCTGGGTATTATCTAGATGGGCTCCATTCCGCTTTTCAGGTTTTTTTTTTTTTCTTTGAAGGCGTGGGCGCATTTCGCGTAATGAAGTTGATTATGTTGCACTCACTGGTGCGAGGTTGTTGGTGCTACGAAACTGTATTCTAATGGTGTTTAATGGGTGTTTGCAATATTTTTTGATGCATATTGCAGTTGCAGTTAGTCCAGCAATTGCTTCTGAGAGTCTGACCAAAGTTGTTTTTAGCGCAACGAATTGTGAATCTTTCTACTTATTGAGTGGGCGTGTGTATAAGTTAGTGGTTGGTTGTCCGTAGCTTGGAGTGCCAACGAATTAATTTTCCTAGTATTGTAGATAGTATCAGAATTTAAGTCACGAAATGTGCCTTGAAGAAGACATTTGTTTCCCCTGAGAGCGATCTTAAATAGAGTTATTTTCACATTAATTAGAAGAGCATTGCATTCACCACATGTCAAACAATAATTAGATTTCATTCAGCTCTGCCAAATAGTAATTATTTCTTTCCTTTAATTGCAGGTATATTGAAATTCATAATGCAATTATAAATATAAAATAAAATATGTGAGTACCATTTGCTTTCCTTATGGATGAACGGCAGAGTTTGCCATTGGACTCTATCGATTCCCAGCGGGTGTAGAAGTTCGCATTGACAGTTCCCAGTTGCAATGGGCAGCTGCAACAGCAATCTGCTCCCAACTAAGTAATGCAATCATATTAAAAAGATTCCCATATATACAGGGAGACTGGGTGGAAGGGGCAAAATAAAAAAAGTGGTGAGATCTGCCACAGATTGCAGGCGCGCATGTAATCAATGTAACTACAACTTGTTTGACAGCTCTTAGCATAAATACTTGACAACAGCGGCGAAACGACTATCCAAGAGCCTAGTCTCCCAGCTCTCCAGGTGCACAACAACAAAGGCATTCGGCTTCAACTATAATGCGACGTTGACAGGCGCAAGGTGTACTACGTACTACGAGGAGGCTGTAGAAGCAGGTGTGGGGTGGGACAGGCAGGCGACATAAACACAAAACCCTTGGCAAAAGTTGAAATCAATACGAATGCGAATGCGGCAGTTGTGGAAGGAAAAGAACATTTCTTACTTTGGCACATTTAACGAGTGTTTTGTGCACACTTGAGTGCTGCGACATGATGACAGGGGGCAGGGTAGATGGAGTTGCGAAGGACCGAAACAGAAACTGAGATACAATTGTATCTGCAGCTATGCGCATGGCAGCGTTATTATCGTCATCAATATTATGATTATTGTTTTATATTCGTCGCTTTTCAAGTTGATGCGCAACTTTAGAATCCATGTCTGGGCATACGTCTGTCTGTCTGTCTGTCTCTCTGTCTGTTTGTCTGTCTGTCTGCTTGGCTGTCTATCCTTTTGATCTTTTGTCTTTTTGCAATTACAATTATATTTTATTTGCCAGAGTTGACACAGGAGACCAACACACGACTGCCGCTAAAGTTGTCTCCTGCTCTCCGTTGCTATATCTTTCTAATAGCCCTTTGGAAATCAATTACGACGACGCTCATAACCGTCATCATCATCATCATTGCTCGTCAGTATGATCATCATCGTTGTCGTCGTTGTCTTAGCGAGTCTCTGCCTTATAATATTATGTCAATAATTTATTTAGTTTTTATTTATCAACCCGATTGCAGCTGCACAAGCGGCACGTACACGGCCTGGACACATGTTCTAGCAGGAATTCTACAGTGGAAATGACATCAATTCTCCTGTGTATCGCGACTACAATTCACAGCCCAGCCGCACAGACCTTATGCATTTTGCAGATGCTTTGACGCAATTTGTTCGACTTGGCCTGGTAGCCAGCAGTTTATGACTTGGACACAATTTGTGATTTGTGATTCTTCTATTGAATTCCTCAGTGAATTTTTGCAGTAATTCCTTAAACACTACACACTGACTGATGTGCAAGATTGAACAGGGGGTGTGGGACAGAAACCTTTTCAAAGTACTGCCCAAGATAAGCCAGCAAATAGTTGTGTTTCAATTTATAGCTCATACTCAAACGGAGCTGGGTTACAAATGGCGCAATATGCCCACAATAGTAGTTCAAAAGTCAAAGGCGATCCGGCATGCGATTGATGTACATACAGTCATGGCCATATAAATAGCACATTGTTGGTTAATGGTTTCAACAACTTTGAATGCATATTTTTACTGATTTCATACTTGGCCCTTAGCTTTATTAGTTGAGGTCGATATTTGAACTGCAAAATAGTAAACAGTTGGTTAGAACTTGGCACAGAAGTGAAGTAAACCTAAACCGTTCTTGTTTTTACTTTCGTGTTATTTTTATGCTCACGCTTGTATGATTTTGCTAGGACGAAGCAATGATCCAATAGTAGCCAGCAAGAGAATATAAAAACTACAGCAAAGTAGCATATATACAAAGTTTTATATAAGTTTTAGTGTACATAACAATACAATTTCTCACATGAGCAGAAAGAAAGTAGTAGTCGAGAGTGGTGGAGGTTGGGATGGGTTCGTTTGCTCGCTAACCAGGCACTGGGAAATTCTGCAAGTACCTATGTGACTGCTGCTTTATGGGCAACTCGCAAAAGGAGTTGGGTCCATAGGTAGGCGTACGAGTATGTGGCAAGTAGCAAGTGGCACACAAACAGAATATCCATATACACGCTGTGAATTGTGTGATTCTTCTTGGAGCGTGCCGGCTTTTTTTTACTGTCGTTGCTGCTGCAACAATTGTTGACGTTTTGCGCAAGAAAATTATTTACCATTTCCTGGCCATATTTATGGGACAAACAGCGACTGCGTTTCAGTTAACGCCATCAAATGATGACAGCTGAGAATTCGCTTTTGCAGCAGCACTCGTCATCTTGTTAGCAAATAACTTCAATATGCACACGAAGAAACACACACATTGGCCGCCTCTGACACATAAAATGTATTTAATTAAAAATGTAGTCGTAAATAAAAATAAAGTATCGTGCGATCCTTCGTTAACTGACCTCAAGACTTGGCACAACAAAATTGCTTTGCTGCAGCGCTTGACCTCTTGAACAATGCTGAGAAGCAGCAGCCGCTTGGACCACAGTTTTTCCATAAGCGAGAAATAGTATATACATTTTCATTTTTCCTTCCCATATGCTGTTTGCTTGGCCACAAAAACCAAACCTAACCGAAAACCAAACAAAACCAGTTTCTTTCTCTACTACAACAATGGCAACGAAGACTATTTTGTAGCTGGCCTGCCCTCTTGCGTTCTCCCCCCCCCCCCTCCGCTCGCTCCGTGCTTATCGCTTGCCTGCCTGTCTATAAGCTTCAATATCCATAAATGTCCAATGTGCTGTTGGTGGCTGTTGCTGTTGCTGTTGTTGTTGGTCATGACTTTGACTGGTTGCTTGGCATTGCTTCATTCTTTCAGATGTTTTTTTTTTTTTTGTTGTGTTGTTGTTCGTTTCGTCTGCTTTTGGGTTTTGTTGCCTGGTCCCAGTGTCCAGGGCTTCCAGTTGTGTCCAGTTGTCCAATTGTGAGCTCGAGTTGCCGTCTTCGTCTTCTGGCCTCAAGATTTTTATCGGTTTCTACTTAAGTGATTGTCAGTCAGTCATTGGCTGTGGAAGCATCGTCGTCGTGTGGGCAACGTATTGGGACTTTGGTGCTGCTGCTGCTTTTGGCAGCAATTTATTTAAAGCCTTGTATGAAATTTGCCCCGTTTATTTGGTTGTCGATACCCGTTTGCTGTGTCAGTGCCTTATTAAAACGTTGAGGCTCGTCGCAATCAGGCTCATTGCAAAAGGCAATGCCGCGCTGATAAGGCGATAAGCTGAGAGATCGCCTCGCTGCATTTGGTGCTTGTGCTCCTGCTGGTGCTGGTGCTGATGGTAGTTTTTCATTGTGGCAAAAGCATTTTGAATTCAGCTAGAGAAGCCCGATGAGCAGTTTAATTAGGTTTCAGCCGCGTGTGGAGAAGAGCACTTGCCGCTTTCGTCAGCCGCAAACTGAAATCAGGGAAGCATGCTACAAGCACATATGTTGCTGGCAAAACTGCAAGAATTTGTCAAGTGGCAAAAAAACAGAAGCAAAAACATACACACACACACCCTCACACACACCCGCACACCCGCACACATAAAAGGCTATAAAAGCCCCTTAAAAATATAATACAAACACACACACACACACACACACTCAGTCAAAGTCCTACCCACTTGATGCTCTCCCCTCCCAACCACATGGCGAACACGCCCCATGCACTATTTATGCGCATTTTTCATGTGTACCTTCGTTAAGGCACTTTTTGTGAGGTCTCTTTTAGTTTTTACTATTTTTTATATTTATAATTTTATTTAATTTTCTTGCGTTGCTAAGGCCCTTTTGCCCAGGCTCCTTTACCCCATTTGGAGTGCGTGTGTGTGCTTGTGTGTGTGGTAATTCTATTGAAATGCTGTCAGGCTCACAACCAAAACCAACGCATAAAACACCCAGTCAAGTGCCTGTGTCTATGTGTGTGTGTGTGTGTGTGGGTGCGTATCCGTGTGTGCTCTCATGTGTTTACATGCTTGTAAATTCACACACATCTACATGAAAAAGGCAAAAGGTCCCAGCGTTAAAAATGAGCAAAAATCACACCTAAATAAAAACATATGCATACCAGTTTTTCCAAATTATTATTTTATTTTTTTTTTTGTTAACCAGAAATACCGAGAAAAAAACTGTGATGAAAAATTGTAATATATATGAGTCATAAGTAGAAATGGTAAAAAAGTAGAACGGCACTCGACTTGAAATTCTTTAACCACATTTGATAAATTTGAATTTATGCTCTCTTATTGTGCTTGCTGATGTATGTGTGTCTGTGTGTGTGTGTCCGTATGTGTGAGTGTGGCTTTTTGCCAAACTACTTTTACTTAATTGTGAATGTGGTCGAAATGCACTTGGTTAGTTAGTTATGTAATGCGCACACAGGCTTTGATTAATTTAATTACACTTCACATGCGGCATAAGCGGAGCTGCGACATCTCATCTGGTCTAGTCTCTAGAGGAGCGGGTATTATGATATTGTTACAAGGCTTGTAACACAAGGAGACGTACACGACTCCTTAAGGTAAATATATATTCGTGATCAGCAACAATAGACGAGTCGATATAGCCAGGTGCGTCTGCTTCTTTGCTCAGTTTTGAAGCTATCACTTTAAAAGTTGTCATACATCTTAGGATCGGATCACTGTCTTACATAATAAAAAGATATTGGAATTCCCCAATATTCTAATTATTATCATCCTCAGATTCTTATTAAACTGTGCCTAAGTGCCTAAGATAGCCATGCTTTCTAGTTTTTCTATACAGCGTGAATTTAGTTTAAATATATGTATATGCTGAACTGTAGCTTTGAAGGCATTTAGCACTTTAGTGGTTTGGCTACCAGGGCGCCCTCAGAGGCAATCCTTCCATTATTCTTTTGCTCATCTGCCTCTATACATATGTATACGTGTATGTGTGTGTGTGTGTGTGTGTATGGGAGTTATCGGAGTGGGGATAGAAAAAACAGTCGGTATAAGTGTCGAGAACTTTACACATTTGCCCAGAAAAGTTTCATTCATTTTACTGCAAAATGTTTGCCTTTCTCTTTCTCTCTCTCTCTCTCTCTCTCTCTCTCTCTCTCGCTCTTGCTCTGTCTATCTTTCTCTTTTGCTTCTCGACCTTTCAGTTCGGCTGGCCCTGCATGCTGCTTTCAACTTTTTCTCTGTGCTCTTTGCCAAGCCGTAAAATTTTTGCGGCATGAAACTTTTCGGCAGTGCAGCGCTCAAAAAACTAAATTAGTAAATTATAAGCCGCTCAAAATTAATTGCAACAAATATTTACACACACGCGTAGCACTCGAAACTTGCAGCAGCTGCCAAAATGGAGTTTTAAAATTCTTCTAGACGACGAGAGGATGTGGAGAGGGATGTGGAGGTGGCGGGAGCGGGAGCGGTGGCCTTTAAAAGTGCATGAAAAGTAACGCAAAGTAGTTGGGGAGGAAATTCTAAGTGGAAAATGGTCCCTTCCCCTTGATGGTGTCCACCGGGTGGCGATGGTGGATGAGAGATAGTTTGTTGTATTTACAGCGCAAACCACTTGAAAAAATATTTTTTAATTAAATTACAAAATTGCTAAAGAGTTTTTTGCTTTTGGTTGTTGTTGGTATTGTTATTCTTGGTTGGTTGATTCTTGCTTGGGGATCGGGTTAAGGATGTCCGCCTGGTGCGGGTGTTACATAAAGTGTAGCAAGTGCAAAGAGCAATAACTAAGGGGCAGCCCAGCCGCAAAGCAGCACAATAATGTGCAGTGGAGCAGCTTTTGAAATCCAGCTGAGTGTTGAGTCGTCCAAGTTGCGTGTCAGCCGGGTTAACAGCAAAGTTTTCATTGAGTATGTGAACAAAAAATCTATCAACTGATGGCTTCTCTTGTAATATGCAGTTTAATGATCGCTATGAATAAGGAATTCATCATTGAACCATTTGAACTCAGTTCTGTCATCAGCATCTCGTTGTCCGTTGGCTTTGGCCTTGCATTTTTCATGCCCTTATTCCGCAACCACTTAAGGCAAGTACTTAGTATTTGATGTGGCAAGTAACTGTAAACAGCAACAACTGATCCCAGCAAGCAGCAGTTGGCCAGTTCTCCATCAAATGTTTATTTTAATAACCTCTTTGGCGTTTTGCATATTTAAATGCGCGACAGCTAAAGTCACCCCACAAAACTACCTGGTGGACACATTATGTCGTTTTAAGTGTTTCGCCAGCCTGTCGACTTTTGTCGTTCTCTTTGTCGTCCTTGCCTCTCCATCCAACTACTTGCGCCGCCAACAGCGTCGCTTAGCTGCCAGCATTCAGTTTTCCCAGTTTCCCAGTTTCCAGCGAGTTGCACAAATTCGTGCCACTGACGCCATTTTGCAGTGCGCGCTTGCGGAAAATGTGGGTGAGTGCACCGCCCCAGGAGGCAGCCAGGCAACCGGCGGGAATTGTATTTTTTTTTTTGTTCACCAGCTGCGCCATTTTTTATTATTTGCGGCTACTTTTCAGTTCGGACGTTGACTTTGCCACTGTTTAAATTTAAGCCACGAAACTGCTGATTCGCCAAGCGCTGGGAATTGCAGTCATCAACAATTGAGGATATTTCGCTAGTTGGAAATACATAATATTGATTGATTGACTAATTGAGTCGCAGTTAAGGTTATACTCATTTGATTTCATTTGATTACCAATAGTTTGTTGTTTTGGAATAGACAAATTAACTAATTCAAAACTATCGTTAGTTGGACGAATATTCTGCGTTGACAACCGTAAAGCAAACCATTGATAAACTCGCAGAACTAATTTATACATATATATATATATATATATATATATATATATATATACACACATTAATGTCGCGTTTGCGAGGCAGCTAGCAAATAATTATGCATACTTATGCATAATTCATGTGTAAGTCGCTTCAGGCTGAAACTGTCAAATTATTATTGACACTCGGCTGACCGTTTTTGTTATTTATGGAATCGATGTCGATGCTGATGTGATTTGCATTTCTAATCGCCAGTTTGACAATGAACTGACAAATCAACGTTAATTAACATTTGATTATTTTAATTATTAATTTTAAGTTTGCTATAAGACCCCTAAAAAGCAATATGATTTGCCTTAAAGTTTAGACCCTGCTTATGTCACAGCAACTAAACGACTCTGCAACATGCCAAAAAAAAATAAATAAATAAATAAATAAAGCTCCCACAACAGGGTGCAACATGCTAAAACAATAACAAACGTTGCTGCAGTTGGCTTTGTTTCAGTTTCGTTAGACGGACTTATTGTTATCGCTTTATATGTGTGTGTTTGTGTTTGTGTTAGTGTTTGTGCCACATTCAGTTTTGTTTATAAATATTTCATTTTGTGGCAAACAATGCGAGTACGACTAAAACAACGCCAGCCACTTCCGCATACAAGCTAATGCACATACACTCCACCCAACCCCCCCTTGTCAGCAGCAAGCCCATGCGTAGACACTTCCGCATGCTGTGCTTGTGTGTGTGATTGTGTGTGTGATTGTGTGTGTGACTCTGAGTCAACGGAGATGCTGACGACTTGCACTTGTGCCCCAGTCTTAACTCCAGTCCGAATCCCCGTCACAATTCCCATTCCCATTCTCAGTCTATTTTTTTTGTTGTTGCTTATTGAATTCGCGCAAGTTCTGCGGCTGACGACTTCAAGTGGGGGGTTTTGCGGGACTGGGTGGCAATTTTAAAGAACGACAAGTTGAACAGACAACAACAAGATTTTGTAATTTTCCATCTGCTGACATATGTAGTTCATTAGTTGACGTATTTCTTCTGCTTCTTCCCTTTTCTCTTTCTTTTTTTGTATTTTTTTTTTTTTTTTTGCATATGAATCGTACACAAGATTTGAATTAGGGCTGTCAAATCTTTGTCACATATCACCGTGACAAGCACTGGGCCAGAGTGGTCGGGTCAGATGTCACTCAATCAAAGTATGGCCGAGAATAGCTTTAAAAACAGTTGCAACATACTGTCGTTCCATAATGATGATGATGATGTTCCTAATCATCATGATGATTATGTGGAAGATGATATATACGATACTAGTTTTAACTAAAATGCCAATCCAATTGCCGCTGTCTAATGCAGAGCACGGGAATTGATTGATTAGCACACACTAACACACCCCAACATAAACCAACACACACACACGCACTGTCACACTCACACACACATTAACACACAGCATAAGCAGCGGTCACGGATTCTGGCCATGCAATATTCATAAGGGTTGCCCATCGGAGCAGCGTCCATCGATGAACGGAGTGCGTGCCGTTGCTCATTAATATTTAGTGACGAGCTTCTGCGGCATAATTAAAAGTGACTTTTCCAGGCAACCAGCTATGCTGCCCCCCCCTTGCCCCGCTAACCCCATCTAAGCTTTCACCCCGCCTCTCTCTCAAGGTTGGGTAATGCGTTAAGTTTTTCGTCAATGTCGAGAACGTTGTGGGCCCTCTAATGGCTGACAGCTGCTCGAAGTGATGATGACAGTTTAGATGAATTAGTTTATTCAGTTTTTGTTCCTTTTGTTGTTAATGCCTCTAATTAATGCCCCAACTTTAGGTCCCGAGTAGTTCTGCAAGCCAATAGTTCAACTCTTCCCACTCCCACCTAAAATTTTATGCGACATGTATCTTGCATGGGTGTATTTCTTGTGTAATCATTTCATATTCATTGACACCTTACAGTGCACGCCATAAAAATAATAGTTGTTCCAACACGGAAGCACCATAAAGCCAAGGCACAATTTTAATATAAACTGACAAGAAACGTGAAAAATATTTTAAAACGACCTGAAGCAAAATATGCATCGTAAATTGATTTAGTGAGAGAATTCGAGCAGAGAGAGCGGGAGAGAGAGGGAGGAAGAGGGAGAGAGAGGGAGAGAACATATCCCTGTGGAATGCTCTAGAGAATAAAGCGCATTTTGTTCCAGCTTAATGCGTACGTTTATTTTATTTCATTTATTTATAACGCATCCCACTAATAGAAGGCATTTTTCATTTTTACCCGGCAAGTGGAGTTTTTCCCTTTGCCCACACGAAATTACATCAAATATCAATTAGTGCGTTTATTGGAGGCGGTCGTCTGCCCTTCCGCCTTCTTTATGACTACTTTATTCTTTGACCCAATTCTTTGGGGAGTTTCGAGAGGCGTTCAGCATCCAGCAGCCAGCAGCCAGCATCCAGTGTATCAGTATCTGTCATACCCAGCACAGCTGCCTCTGGGTTTTTAGAGCGTTTTCACACTCAAATTGCGCCATAAAAATTTATATATTAATTCCAATATTAGGCTCATTAACATAGCCGTCATAAAAGCGCCGAGACAAGTGCCTGAAATGATGGCAAGCGAAAAGAATACGCACAAGACCGATGATAAGGAATGGAAATGGATGTCTCCAGATTGTAAGATTCAGAGTGACGTGTATAAATCGTAATGTTCAGTCTATAAATAAAATATGTATGTGCAACAGCAGCAGCAGCAGTCAGGCGGCAGCTAAACTCAAAACTATTAGCCCCATTGCCCGAATGGCAACACAGAGCACACATAAATTTTCAAAGAAACGCATCAGAAATGCAAAAATAATCAGCAAAATTGCAACAGAACAGAACAGAACAGAAAACTGAAAAGACAATCAGGCGGCAATCTGACTAAAGACAGCGGACACAAAATGTACGCGACTCCAGCCGTTGACTTTGAGTGCCCTCAGCGTATTTGCGTATTCCGAACAGAGCTAAAAAAAAAAAAAAAAAAAAAACCAAAAAAAAAGTGGAGGATAAGAAATTCTTATACAAACATAAAAATTCTGCGTAATCTACATCTGGCTTAGCGACAAGTCCCACACAATGGGCCACAAGCGAAGACAGCAAAGGGGAATTGCGCAGCTCATAAGTCGATGACAACTCTGGCCAATTGTGTGTTTTGTGTGCGTTGCGTTTTCTTCATTTTTTTTTTTTTTTTTTGGCATAAATTGAAATGAACTTTGTCAATTTGAAGTCCAAATTGCGGTCACAATTTGCATACGAAACGTTGCCTCGATAGACTATAAATTCAAATAGAAGCGCCAAGTTGAAGCAGAACCGATCTGGAATACTACAATATTTTTATTTTTATCAGGAGGCAACGGAAGCTGCGTCAAATGAAAAGGGCGGATGGGAATACGTTTTAGAAAGATTTGATTTGAGCACATGTCTAAATATATTTATATGTATATTAAATATTTAATTACGAAACACACAGTGATAATGGTGATAGGATGGGTGTTGTCGAATAGTTCATTGACTTCCTGTAAGAATATCCGTCGACTTTAAGTGCAGGCAGGGCACAGCAGACGAGAAACCAGAGAGTTTCATACTACTTCACCTACATAAAAAGCAGTTGATGTGGTTGTTGTTGTTATTAACTTGTAGGCGACAAAGTCACTCACTTGTCTGCGGTGACAGCGGGTATCGATTACATCAACGAAACTGAGTAATTTAGTGTCCAGCAGCAGGGAGAGAGGGGCAGAGAGAGACAGAGAGAGACAGAGAGAGAGAGAGGGGGAGAGAGGGAGAGAGCAAACAACACGCAGGGTAGCTAAAAGTTACTGATGTGTGATAAAAAAAAGAAAAGATGACTGATAACACAAGAGTCGCGGAATGCCACAATTATCGCTTGTGTTTCACTATGCAGCAAAGAAGCTTTATATAAATAATATGTTGAACACAGCACTTTATGTTCTTGTACTCAATTTGCATTTTACTTTGTTCTTTCTCTTTGCAGGTAAGTTGCTATGCCACTATTTAAATGAACAGAAGTTTATCGCGGGGTATGTCAATTAATTAAATATGCTTTGAATGACCTTATTCTACGCCATCCTTGGCGGTGGGCTATTTCATGGTAAGCAGAACATAAAAGACAAACTTTAAAATGCATTGAAAACAAACAAGTCAAAGTTTTTGGCATGAAACCAAGCCAACAAAAACAAATGGCAAAGTGAGAGCCAAACTAAACCAAAGGACACTCGCTGAAGGTCAATTCAAGGTTTTCCAAAATACAGAATGCGCCAACAAACAACGACAACAGCAACAACAACAACATGAGCAGCCCGTTACCAGTTTGTGGGTCTTGGGTATATCTTCAGTCGAAAACACCCAGCCAGGTGGAAGCAAATAAACGTGTGGCACTTATACTTGTGGCAGCAAATTTATTTTGCATGCATTTTCAGCAAAGCCATTGATGCAGAGAGGGGTAAAAACAAAGACAAAGGGATAAATAGAGAGATAGTGGGAGGCAGAGGGAGAGAGAGAGAAAGAGATAGAGAGAGAGAGAGAGAAAGAGATGATGCTATAAGAATGTGGCAAATGTTGTAAATTTTTATTGGCACGTAAAACATAAACAAATGTTGCCAAGGGTGAGAAAAACGTGCGCGTTTTCCAATTGATTTTCAGCAATACTACTGTGTGTGTATTTGTGTGTATTTGTGTGTGCGAGAGTAAACAGCTGTTTGTGTGCGTATTTGTTGAAAGCGCTTTACAAATTACTCGACCAATATATTTTATTTGCGGTTTAATTAGTAAGTTGGCCAACAAGCAAGCGAAGGGCAGCAGGCGCAACAAATGCCAGTGAAATTTTATAATTTAACCATTTATACATTGTGCCCAATAGGAAAAAACGACTATTTTAGTGAAAAAAAATACAGAAAATGAATAATTGGATATAAATCAGTAAACTATATAAAGAGAAAGAGAGAGGGGGGGGGGGGGGGGGATAGAGACAGAGAGAGACTGAGATGCTAACTCGTCCAGCTTTTAGCTCCTATTATTTTATTAGCTGTTAGTAAATATACAGGGTATTGAGTAGTCGGCTGCACTGTTTTTATTTGTTTAATTTGATACATTTTCGATTAACTCATTTCCGTTCTTTGTGCTCAAAACTGAGCATCGACAACAACACATTCACTGCACAGTTGCCCATTTGTTCATTTGTTGAGTTTTATATGGATCCGTTTTGTTGCTTTTGAGGCAAGCTTATCAACACTTGCAACAGCAGTACTAAAATGCGCGGCTCATGTTGTTCTTAAAATTCTCTAGCTTATCAGTGGCTCACATATGATTTCTAGGAATAAAAATATGCTGCCCAAAATACTGAGTTCACTCGCCAGATTTGTTCATGACCTATTTCATAAGCAGTTCCCACATAATTTATTCGAGCGGCGTTTGCTTTGATTTGGCCAAGCATTTAGCTGGGGATCACTGAGATCAATGTCGCCTTGATTATAAAATGGGAGCGGCAACAAATCATTGCGCCAGATTCGACTTTCCATATACTTACTATAATACAAAGTGCCCCCAATTCGAGCTTGCAACTAATAATTAATTAAAACTTCCGACATGCCGCAAACTAGAGCAGAACCAGAGACATTCGAGAAGATGTCTGGCTAGACAATCAGCTAAAATTAATATAATTTATGTATTCACGCATTTATGTAGGTTTCTGGGCGTTAAATTAATAAGAACTACTTTAATAACCACTGCGGTCAGAGTTTAGCGAGGGGACATAAACAAAACTCAACTAATGACGGCTAATAAACACCACCGAAGCCAGCTACAAACCGGACAGTGGGCGTGGCCAATGACGTCGAGTGAAAAGCTAGTTAATAATAAAGAAAACCAAAAATAAAAGAAAAACAATAACAAAAACACCAAAAACGACAACTAAAACATGCAATTTTCAACGAGGGATCCCAGGACGGACATGAATCGCGTTTAAAGTCGTTTAAAGGCGGGCGCAGAAAATACTTTTAAAAGCAATGACCAGACAAAAATACAAAAAGCCAACTGCCTCTGGTACATGGACAGATACGTAACGATACAAAGCATAGGTGAAGTGGCTTAGTGTTGAAAGCAAAAGATTTACAAGATTTACACACGCCAACACACACACACACACACACAAACAAGCAAACATTGTTACTCTCTTACACAGCTGTATGTTAAATAATAAATAGCCACAAAGAGCTAAAAGCCCCATCATAGTCGGGCTGCATATATGAGAAATTACAGCGGTATGCCAAAGCGTGACAAGGCACAAAATGAAGCGAATTCAGCTCAAAGCCGCAGACAGTGGTTTGCTTCTTTACTTTTTGTTTTGCTTTTTTTTTTTTTTTTGGTTTGGGTAGCTGAACGCGGCCTCTTTGGGCCAGATAATTGGTTATGCCAAAGCGTCAATTATGTACTCCAAAAAGGTGGGCGCCAAGCCCACAAATTTAGAAGGAGTGCGAGTTAAACTCCGCGAGATGCCGCATTGTGGGGGTAATTGGTAAATTGTAAATGCAGCAGGTGGGTTTCTTACTCTGGCCAATATCGTATATCAATGTGTGGCAATCTCACAAGCAAATAACCCAAAGACGTACAATAAGAAGAAGAGGCGTCCCTTTGAACAGGTCAAGCATCGACAAAAAAACAAAAGTAAAAAAAGGGTAGAACGGAAGCCAAATGATGAACGTAAAACGTTTTTCCGGTCAGTTAAGAAAATTATAGGTTACATAAAAAACAGAGAATGAGGGAGTTGTTGAGGAAGAAGAAGAACGTGAAGACGCCCTGCCAAACTCGATCAGACACATTCGGACAATTCGTCAAGAAGTATTTATTTATTTATTGAATTACTTTGTTGCTTCGCTGCTGTTTCAGCTTGGCTTACTTTATTAGCCGTAAAGTAGTAAAAATGGTTTAGGTGCGAGTGCTGGGCTTATTGCGTGGGGTCAAGACTAAAGTGAAACTCAGCCAAGCATGCTATTCAAATACAAACAGAACTATGAATACGAATACGAATACGAATACGAATACGAATACGCAATGGGAATGGGTATACAAACAAACCGCTCACAACAATCCCACCTACCAAGTGGGGGTGGAACACATACATTTACCTAGAGTGCCTACACTTAGCCTAGTTGTCGCCGTTGTTGTGGTTTAAATATAGCCGCTTCCTATGTGGAACTGCTCTAATTTTATCACATGCAACCATCGGGCGATCCGTAGGCGTGTGCTTCCAATTCAGAGGGACAGGCGTGACAGCCAAAAAAAAAAACCAAAAAAAAAACAAAAAAAAAAATCAAAAAAAAAAACCCAAAGCGAAAACCATGTAAAGGGCGAAAGGCCAAATAAAAGTGAGGTTAATAGCGACATGCTTTCGATATGGCGATATGGTTAACAGACAAGCTGAGACTCAGTCAATGTAGGCTCTTTCCCATTTAAGCTGTTTCCAAAGGGTGTTATGAAGTGACAGTAGGAGACATCTGCAACCGTTGGGATGTTGAAAGATGTTGCTCAAACTATAAATACTCCGTTAAAATGTTGAGAACATTCTTAAATTATTCGTTTTGTATGACTTTAAAGGAGTTTACTGTAAACCCCCCTCGAAAGAAACAAATGCGAATATTACATTCTGTTGTGTGGAACTCAACTGAGAAACACATTTCTGCCATTCAAGTGAAATATGTTCCGTATTCATTATTAACAAGTGGTAAATCTAGCGGACTATTGGCTTCACTCGTGTACTCCTCCCACACACACACACATGCACACGCACATATCCTGCGGCACAATTTCTTTTCTATTCGTTTATTATTATTTTTGCTTTTTTGCTTTTACTCACCCAACGACTGTCCAAGCACGTAACAAAAGACAAACAATACGTAACCCGAAAGCATGGTGAGGGGAAAGTGGGGTAGTGGGGGAGTGGAGAGTGCAGCAACGACAACAATAAGTTGTACACTGAGAGTGGTTAGACGAGAAGTAATCCAGTTGCCGGGCAATGGCGTTAAATGCCGCGACTCTTCGCCTGTCGGCGCAATTTCAAATGCACATGTGAATTGCTGTTGCATAGAGCCGCTGCTGCTGCCACTCGGCTGCCCCAGCATAATGGCATATTAATAAGCAAGTAATATGATATGCCAGGCGATGGCGATGGCGACGGCGATGTCTATCGGTGCTACACGTCGTCGACGCTGATGAAATTATTTATGCCTAAGCAAACTGGCTGTTGAGCAGTGAACGCTAACGGAAATGGGAGACCAGGAGACGGAATTCGTTATGTGTGTGCGTGTGTGTGTGTGTGTGTGGGGTGACCATAATTAGTTGTAGTTATGGCAGTAACCAATATATGTATGTGCCACAATATGGACAATAGAAACACACACACTCACACACAATCACTTGTAGATAAGAGATACAGTGAAGGGCTGCGTGTGTGGCTCTGTCTCTGGTAATTGAATACCTCGACCGCTGTTGTTGTCGGTTGCACACATCATCGAGCCTTTACGTAGGAACCGCGGACCGTGGAACTCTTACACATAGCCACACGCTTGGACTCGGACTCGGACTCGGAATCGGACTTTACTTCAAGCTACTCACAAATCGGATTCAAAGTTGAACCCGCCAAGGCTGTCAATCAGATGGGAACCGAATGTCCAATAAGTGGCACGCGGACTGTGTTTGCCATGGCCAAGCCGGGTTCATGCATTTTTCATGGCACTCGATTGTGGCACGGTAAATGGGGGCGTTATCAAGCGCTTCTCAATAATAACTAGCTGCCCAATATGTGTGTGTGTGCGTTATTAAAAAATTGTTGCGTGCGCTTGGCTATTTAATATAATTAGTGGTAGTGACAACAACCAGAAACTTGCAACTGTCGCGTACCACTTATTAGTAGTGTTGTCAGCCATGTAATCGTTTCCGCTTCTGTGGGAGTAAAGGGTTTCCAAAATGAACGGTATAGCCTAGATATATATCTATATATATATCCATTTATATTTATATCCACTTTGACTTTCAAATGGCTTTCAAATGAGAGGTTGAGAAAAGTGTTAAGCGACCATATTTCCAGGTAGATTGTTAAATAATGCGCTTTTAATCTTAGACGAGGTGTTTCCCACGTTTGCAGTTCACATTTCTCATTTAGAGACTTTCTATTCTAGCCAGCAACTATTCAGCTCAACTAACAGCTCATTTTGTATTGTGGCATTTGTACAATTTATTTGCATTATTGACACTTAATGCTGTTGTTCTGTTATTCTGTTGTCTCTCCACGCAGCATCGCAACACGAGAGTCAACAATTAGGGACCCACAAAAATGTTGCCCGCCCCCTCAGCCAAAACAAACGAGGCAAACAATTGTTAAAACACTGGAAAAAAAAGAGAAGCAGAACTCACATAAGACAAACATCAGTCGGATGGAATAAAGCGACATGTCATTAGCACTTGCAGAGCACATAAAGAGCACATTATGCAAAGAATTTCGATCTTATTTACTGATCCACAGCTCAGAGCATTAACTGACAACAGTCGGTATTATTTTTAAGTTGATGTCCCTTGGGTTCGATCGTCAAAAGTTGTTGAAATGCATTTACAAAGTTGTTGTTTTTACAGCTTGTTTCGGGCTGTTCGGACTGGTATGGTTTATGTTCTGTTTGTCTTTGGGGACACTTCCCATCATTTTTATGTGAATTGTTTTTACAGTTGCTGTTGGATTATTTTTCCTCGTCTTTTTTTTGTTTTTTTTTTTTTTTTTTGTGCATGGAAATTGACTTTGGTCCACGTAGCTCAACTTTTGAAGCCATTCAGCAAATTAAGGGCATTAAAAAGTTCCACGCACGAACACACACATGAATATACAGATACTTTTGGTTTTGGAGTGCAAGTTTTTCAATTTGCACGTAATCTCAACGGCAGCAGCAGCTTAAAATTCAGCCAAAACTTTGCACGATTTGTTGGCCATTAGAGGAGTGGAGGGATTAAAAGCAAAATTCAGGCCCAGGTGCGAGTGTGGTAAGGGGTGGCAACATTAATCATGGAATGCCTGCTGCATTTTTGCATTGCAATTGGAATTCGGTTTTGGTTTGGTATTTCCTTTACTCTTAGCTATAGCTTTGGGTTTCAGCTGTGACTTCGCCTGCCGATATCAAAGTTTTGCCTTCATTTGCATTTCGCACAAAAAGTTACGTATCATTTTGTCTGTGCTGTCCTGTCGAGTCGAGTCGAGTCGAGTCCAGTTCAGTTCAACCAAATCCCTTTTCTGGTATCTCTATCGAAAGTCACATTGGATTAAAAAACAAAAACGGATGCACTCCCCTCACACCACCTCTCTGCCTCTATGAGTCTTTTGTGTTGCTCGCAAAAAAAAGAACAAAATAAAAAAAAAACAAAAAGAAATACCAAAATCAATTTAAAGTTTTGTTGCATAAATTTGCACCACATTTTTTGCAACGAACTTAAGTCGGAGAGAGGGAACAGGAGCAGGGGAGATAATTTTCTCGATTTCAAAGTTATTTTTTCTCCCAATCTCCCAATAATTTTTCCTATCTAATGCCTTCTATGTTTTTTTTTAAATGAACTTCGCTTGCTTTTTCAATAAAATCGTAGAATTGTGGTTATTGTTTTTGGGGCACAAAAAGTTGGGAACTTTAATTAATTGATTAGTCTTGCCAGTGACAGTTGAGTTTTTGTTTGAATACACACAAAAAATAAAATAAATTTAACAACGAAAGGCATTATTGTATGACTAAATCTAACTCTTCTAAACGTGCATTAATTTTAACTGAAATTGTACAGCCTTGGCATGAATGCTTTACACACACACAACACTCGCACACACACACACACACAGACACACACATTGTTTTGGCTTTCGAAAGTTTTGGGTGAGCCATCCACATGCTCGCTTGAGCCATAGAGCACAACAGACCGACAAACATTTTTTAATTAAACCTCAAGCAATTACAAACGCTTGAAGTCATGAGGCGGCACAAAGGGATAACATCGACAACAACAACGACACCTCACACAGTTTACACTCGAAATGACATGCAAAGAGCGAACAAATTTTGTTGCCGAAAACAGCGAGACAGAAGCTGCTCTACTCTGCTTGCTCTCTGCTGTGGCTTTGTGTGGCACTAATTGATGTGCCAGCCTGGCTGCTGATGCTGCTGATGCTGCTGCTGCTGGTGCTATCTATATGACTAGGAGTCTGACTGTCTCGCTGACACAAACTTGCAACTGTGTAGAGCCAGCAACGACAACAACAATTACAATCAAGTTGAAGGAGCCACTGCTGCAGCAGCTGCCGAGTAGAACGACACCCAGCTCTCTTCAACGAAGAAGCTGCCACAATTTTCTAATTATTTGCAAAATTTTATGCCAACAAAAAGGCACAGAGCAAACGCAGGCAACCAACCCATTTGGGTTGGGCGCTGGGGTATGCATAATAAGTAGAGCTTGGCTGCTGCGGGGTGTACACCAAGTTGTATGCAACATTTTTGGTTGGCGTTTGGCAACAGCTGTTGCAGTGCAGCAAACAAAAAAGAACCGAACGAATTTTTGCAGCTGTGCAGCAAATGCTGCTACAAACCGAAGGATAACTGCTCCCCAGCCCAGCTGTGTGTTGTGCGTGGTGATGCTAAATTTAACATTAGTTCGATTCTCATTTCATTTGCTGCCAACAATTTTGGGTTAAAGTATCTTTTGAGCAAATGATGCCAACACCAACAACCTCCTTTTGGCAACGTTAGCTCTTATTTTTTTCAGCTATTTGCTTGTAGCTTTTGCCTTTTTGCTGGTTGCCTTTTTGTGATATTTTTGCCATCTTTATCGCTGTCATTGTTTGACTCTGTGTGCTTTGCGATGCGTGCATTTAACTTTTGCTGCATCAGCGGACGCCCCAAAAAGTATGCATCAAGCAATACACTTTTGACCCCTTTCAAGCATTTCAAAAGCAATTTCCAATCACGCAAATGGCAACGCAAACAAATGTCAAAGTTTTACTTCTATGCGAAAATATGTTCATTCATAAATGCTCAAAGCGTTGCTCACATTTTGAATATAACTCACACGATTGCCGCAGACCCAAACAGAACAGAAACCAAACATAAAAGATGCTATCATAATCCGACAAATGACAATTAATTGTCTGTCCTAATGAACAGCCGTAACAAAAAGAAAAAAAATAGAAAAGATAAAAACAAAAACCTCCAGCGATAAAACGGGTTATAAAATGCTGCCAATTGATGCGTTACAAAATGAACCCAAGAACTGGGCGTGCCAAGACACAAATGCAAATAGACACACTGAGGCCCACACTCAGCGACCGAAACGCAAATTGAATTCGGTGAGAAAAAGACGAAAAGCAAACCAAACATTGACTTAAAAAAAGAAAATACAACAAATTGACGCTTCATTAGTTTCTAGTCTAACGAAATTTGCGCTTGAGCGGCCCAAAAAAAACTACAAACAAAAAAATTGGTATACAAAAACCACACAACTGAATGAATTTGTATGGTTTTTGTTTTTGTCTAGCAGTGATTTAAGCATTAAGTTCATTTGATCTACGAATTAAGTCATAACAGCGAATACAGTGATTTGAAGCAAAATCATTGTACAAATCAACTAACTGGCTTAATTCCCCTAACAACAATTATACACATATATTAATAATATAGTGGCTCAAACGTGGTAATTCAATTTAAATATCACTTGTCGAAATTCGATTTAGCAAATCTAACTAAATTTAAATACAATTTCTATTGTCTTGAATTTTGCAAGGACATCAAGCGTAAGCTTAAATAATCAATCTTTTTGCTTTAATTTGCCTAACAATATTTATCAGTGAAATAAAAGTTGAATTTTGGCTTCAATCGTTTCGTGAGCTTGAAATTGTCTTGAAGCGTTTCAATTGAAGATTGCCACCGAATTGAGCGAGTTAACTGCTAAAAGTTGATTTTCAAGTTAATTACCGTTTGGCATGTGCGGCAAGTTGTTGATGCTACTGCTACTGCTGATTTGGTTGTTGTTGCTGTTGCAAATAACTAACAGGCAACATCAGCGGCAACAGGAGCGTTGACGTTTTAATTGAGTTTAGCAACCATGGCAGCTGCGCTTTGCAGCAGCGGCAATGCCAACTTGCGTTTAAGTTAAATAATTTCATTACAAGCAAATGTGCATGAGGAGGCAACTAGGAATTTTCTTGCGAGCAACAGAGCGGCATCTTTAACAGTTTAACAGTTGCCACAGTTGAGGAGTATCCGATGTATCCGATGGCGATAACCCAACAATAACTGGCGATTTGTGTGTCCTCCGCACACAATACGAATTGACTGGAGCAGCAAATAACAATGCACACAAAGCCATCAAATTGGCGCTAACTGTGTGCCGCAATCTCGTCGCCATCTCCCCTGCCCCTCGTTGGCCGTGGGGCCAAACTTTATGGCGGTTTATTGTTTGCTTTTGCAACTGCAATATACATGCATGCATTTGACCACTGATAAAAACAAATAAACAAAAAACACAACTGAGCTGCAAAATTCCGCTGCGTGCATTTCAAATTTCGACTATGTTTCAGTTTACTTTTTCGCTGGGGCGTCGTAAAAATTGATGAATGTTTAGCTGCAACCCAAAACTCGCTGCAAATTTGCCTAAATGGAGAGCAGGAGCAGGACTGAATTTGGCACAATAGCATTGATTTGCGCTAAATTTTAAATAATATGCTGGCATTAAAAGCGTTTGTTTTTTGTCTTTTTTTTCTGAAAACATAAATTTGCCATTTGCAGAATGACAAGTATTGATGTTGCAATCGAAGCTATTTCGATTCGTTGATTAAAAACGGAAATGGTCGACTGTCAAAAATTGTGAACTGCAATCCCCATTACGGAAATGTAAGAAAAATATTTGGACAGCAAATTCAAACCCCCTCCCAAGCAACTATTCCTACAACAGCAATTGAACTGTAGGACAGACGGCAATGCCAAGAAAATGACGACTGCAGTTTTTCATTTTGCTGGGGTTTCTTAGGGAGGCGCTGCTCCACTTCACTTCTGACACAATGCGACAAGAACAGTCGCCAGAGATAGAAAAATGATTGTGAGAGAAAAATGTGCCGGACAAGTGTTATCGTTTCTTCCTTTGTCATAGTTTTCTGCGAATACGAGTGGAAGGAAACTCATCACAATCTTCTTAGTCGACTCCAACTGGCAGACGAATCCTAAAAGAGGTCATCCAACTGACCAAGATAACATACCAAACATACTACCAAAGAGTCAAGTCATAGATTCTCGCCAGTCCCAAACTTACATAACTCATCCAGAGTACTCAAATACTGATTTAGATATCTGTCCAATAGTGTGATTTTTATGGTCTGTTATTACATGCACGGCAAATGCAGTGGAAAAACTCTCTTTTGACCTGACACTTCTGGCGATAATTTATATGATTTTTAGTTTATTTTTGGACCTTGGCAGCAAACTGGCTTTTCTTTTCGCACTGATAGTGAGGAGGGGGAGCAGGAAGAGCGTCTGCGCCTAAAATGCGGCAAACATTTTATGCGCTTGCTTATTTTATTGCCGTTGGCATTTCAAATGCAGAGCCATAAACATCGCTTTTGTCGCATTTCGCACGACACATTTGGCGCGCTGTCAAAAACGCCAGTTGATAAAGAGCAACACCAGGAAGTGGAAGTGGAAGTGGAAATACAACGGGAAGTGGAAGTGGATAAGCTACCGAATGCATGCAGGTCGCCTGCAATAGGTTTACCCGGAATTTGGCCTAAAATGGTCATATACTTGACTAATCGCCGTTCAATTTGTGCCGCTGCTTGCAGATAAGCTAATTGTCATGCACACTAAATGCATAAGGCGACTGGGAATCTGACAAGCATGGGGATGGGGAGTGCCGTTGGCCGATGACGAGGCTTATCGCTAAATGCGCTCTTGACCGACCACACACAAAACGCCATTCTTGTTGTTATTGTTGTGGGTGTTTTCGAGGAGCAGAACAAGGACATGGCTCACAGCAAATATCTTCAATTGTTTTAAGCTGCTTTCTCAATTAGACACTGTGGCTATCGGGCTGCTTCAACTTCACTTCATCCATAAGCCATAAGCATTAGTCCAACACTAACCAACTAACTAACTAACGAACTTATAAACTAAACAAAGCCCCGAGCCATTGGACTTCACAACCAACAATCCATCCCACAACCAACCCATCGTCTTCAACTGATAATTTAGCACGTACATACGAACGAGATGAGATGAGATGAGATGAGCTGAGCAGAGCGGAGAGGGGACTTTGTAAGTCCGAGTTTCAAAGCTACAGTTCACAGCTAAAGACCAACTGCGAGTCACGTCGCTTGTTTCATAATAATCAAGTGCTGCCAATTGTCGAGCCTGTGGCATAAATGTCAACGATTTGATAATGGAACTATAGCTGCGCAATGGTTGTAGTTGTTCAGCTTTTTTTCGCTACTAGCAGGAGCGTGACAAATATCTGGCTGGTCCTTGAGCACACTCCTTAGCATTAGATGGCATTTGTTTTGGTTGCTTGAGTGAACAAAAAAGAAAATAGAAAAAAGAGAAAAAAATAACGGCCAAGACAAATATTTGAAAAATTGCACATGTAACGGAAAGCTGTTTATGTCAGCGAGGGTTGCCAGGACCACAGAATGAAACAGCATGGTTTTTTTTTGTTTGGACCACCCACTTGATATCGATTTGTTATGCCACACAAAAGCATCAAGCACACACACACAAACACACGCACACCACAAATGAAAATGAAAGAAAAACAGCTTCTGAATTTGGCAATTGCGTTTGAATGACGGCTTATTTCGCAGCCTCTGCACTTTTCGCTCTATTTACTTATTAAATTTGTTGAATTCATACGCAACTAGCAGCGACAACAATAATAACAACAGAAACCACATGCCGCCAAACCCGCCCACTCCCTCTCCCACTCCAACCAAGCCTCTCTTTCACAGCGCATACATTTTGTAGCATTTCCTTCCAATCTATGTGCACATTGTGGATTTGAGTGTTGGTGTGAGTGTGTGTGATGTGTGTGTTGTGTGTGTATGTGTTGTGTATGTGTTGTGTGAGTGTTGTGTTTTTGTGTGTGTGGCACTGTGCGGGTGTTTGCATTTATTTTTCGCTTTCATTGGCATTTAGTTTTGGCACTCAATAGCCTGAACCGGCAACCAACTCTAAGTGAACTTAGTGGCATTGCTGGTATGGCCTGATATTGAGAAATTACTCGCACACAGCGGGTATATTCGTTTTTAGTCTGCATTTAAATTACTTACTACTCGATATATATATATATATATATATATATATATATATAAATATAATTATGGGTAAGTTTGTGTACTTAATCCTCAGCTGTGGTGTTCTTTACTCATCAAACTGTAATACTCTCTCCATTTTGTATACATGCCAACATGCAAGATAAATATATATATAAATATATAGATATATATATATATATATGCATGTATTTCTATACGCAACCCGTGCTATCCAATGTTTGTTAGTTCGCCTGGCAGCGTCTTTGTTCAAATGGGATTCGACTTCAATTTCGTTGGCTTCTTTTCTTATTTGGCCAACTAAATCGACTTTGCTTTTGTCGCTCTTGTGTTATGTGTGCCATGTATACAATATAAGGCATTTCTATAAGCTACAGACACACACATACACACACACACACACACACGTACACGTAATATCATACATATATGAGAAGTGCCGTCTCTCACTACATATGCGTTTTCAATTTGGGCGCTTTAATAATTCACAATTCAATAAATGCTAACAAATTGACATTGTCCAAAATGTTGTATAGATTTTCCTTTTTCCTCGGCTTTTCTTTGCCCAAACAACCCTGTAATCATGTGGGCATCTTGGCTGCTTTCCTTTCTTTGGGGGTGAGACCCAAACCAAGCCCACCAATTACATTGCCGGGGAATTAACTTGAGCGACTTTTATGTCAATTCAATACATTTCATTTACTCGACAATCTCTTTCTGTGTGTGTGTGTGAGAAGGATGGGACTTTCTTGTCTGGCAGGGAGAATGCTTTGTCCTCTTGTCTGCTATCGCATACCCAGCCTACTAGCATATTTTCTACGTCCACTTGTAGTTTTTGCGCAAATTTTCGGAAAATTAATTTGTAATTTTAGTGAGTTTGCCTGCTGTTGGCAATGCTGCGAATGCTGTCGACGTCTCTTTTCGGGGCAAGGACTCGAGCTCAGCAAATATCCTGCGGCGCTCACAAATTATGTGCAAATAAATTGCTGTTTGTTAAGTGGCTTTGCATAAGAAGTTCGCATCTACGGTTCCATCCACACATGTATTACATCTATTCAGCTGTCTGTCTCCCTGTCTGTCTGTCTGTCTGTGTGTCTCTCAGCAGCTTTGGCATTATTGGATCGCACATGAATATGTAAGTTGGAAAATATGCCATACAGATTTTAGTCAAGTTCAATTTATTTCTATTAATAGTCAACCATCATCCAATTCGTATGCTTTTTATCGAGCCATTCAAATTCATTTGTGGCATGTTGTGGGGATTAAGGATTTGGCTTAAGCTTTTCCTAATTCAAATCATTGGGGAAAGTCAATGAAAAAGGTAAATCAATTGCATGAGAACTTTTATAGTTTGTTGTCTACTTGTTAAATGGCTTGGAAATGAAACTTTGATCAGAGCTTTGCCGGCAAAGTGCGAAACAGTTAACAATAATAATTTGTGAATCCAATTTAAGGGGAATTAACAAAACTGTTGATTAATTCAGCCAAACATGCGCGCTAAATATTATCTCTTAGCACTAATCAACCAGGTATTATTACACCTGTAATTTATTAAAGCCCTGCTGAAGCTGAAGATTAGCATAAAATCTACAGCTTACACTCGTTACCTCAACATATCCATCAAACAGCAGAGGTCAACACAAAAAAAAATAAAAAAATAATAAAAAAGTTGAGAATATTTGAGTGAAGCATATGTTTTAATTAATAAAACTCGTTACCAGCAACTTCTCCACGCTTCACAGCAATCACCTTTCATTAGAGAACAAAAAGCCACAGCCTGAGCCCGAAAGCGACTCGAAATAGGTTTAAGCTCTCGAAGCTGGAAAAAAGCTAAGATGTTTACGAGTTCTGCATAAAGAACATAATTAATTATATGGGCAGGCGTTACAAACATCCAGCAGAGAGGCAACTGAAGAAGCGTAAAAATTGTCCAAAAAAGCACAAAAGCGATACAAAAACAGAACACAAAAAGAGAAACCATTGAACGGTATTCAGTTTTCATCTTTTTATTTTTTACAATCGTCCAAAGCGCTAATTACAAAAACAACAACAGCAAAGGCAGCCGCCACATTAAGACCAAAACCAACTACACATCTAAATATATATATATATACACCCCTAGGAGGAGTGTGGCGAGAGGTCGGTGCAGAGCAGCAGTGCTAATGTCCATGCCGAGCTCAAGTCATTTATATTAATTTTAATAACATTGTTAAGCCGCACTCTGCCTAGGATTTGTGGCCCAAACGAACCAGCCGAACAACCAGCCCGGCCAAAAGATTCGAAAAGTCGATAGCAGTCGGGTGTTAACGATTGAAACACTTTTCGGCTTATGAATTTTTGAGTAGATAATCAAGCAGTTGGATGTATATCCATACATATACCTATATGTATATCCATGCCTACGACGGATATTAAAAACAAATTAACGTTTTGTTCACTTCAACTGCACATTCAAGCCGTTCAAGGCTCCCGGAATGGTAGGCAAAGGGGGCGACGGGGAGGTGGAAGGTTTTGTGGCAGAGGTAACTTTGTGTAAATGTGTTTTTAAGTGCATTGGCATTTCAAGTTTTTGTGAGTTGACTGCAAAACTGCGTCCGCATTGCGTGTCAGATGTGTGATTTAAAATTTTTCGGTTTCGATTATAATATTTAGCTTTTCATTCGGCTGCAGTACAAAGCAATTAGTAATGAATTTGGTAGGGGAGGTGAGTTGGTTTTTAATTGACCCATAATGCGGTTCGCAGACCCCAGAGAGGCGGTTAGTTAGAGCCGTGGGCCCCAAAACCAGCATCTGATTGGATTTGGACAAACGAGCCGATGGTGGCCACATGGTGTTCAATTATTTGATTTTGAATTTGCGGTTGGCTCGCTGATTACGTGGCAAGCATTCTGTTTTGCATAAAAACTTATACCGAAATACTCTGGTGGCCAGCTGCATTTAACATTGGCTTAACCTTGGCTCGTAAAGACCCGACCCAACCAGAAGATTTCTTCGCCCCAGATCTGACAACAGCAGCGACGCTAGCTTTGGCATATTAATTACTTTTACTTTTTAAGTGGGTGAGCAGATGGGGTGGCTGGGTGCCACAAGTGTAGAACTATTAGAGGAGACGTTCGGCCACACTCACGATAATGATCCATGCCATCGGCCAGCGGGAGTGAAAGGCGTCCGCTGAGTTACTTCCTTCCCCCACCCTCCAGCTGCCAATGCTGCGTACTTAGCACTTTTCCGGAAGATACAAAACGAAAAAAAAAACAGAAAAAAAAAGGCAGCGCCCGAAAAACCTCAACCAGCATGCTGCTACTGCCACACTCTGTGTCTGTAATTAATCATCATTACATTTTCGTAAACGAAGCGGATTTTAAGTGGGATTTGCAGCTCAGGCAGCCGACAGCCAGCGGCATCTACTAGCCAGTCTATCTATCCCCGGCAGACAGACAACGAGTCAGAGAGATAGTCAGCTATCTATTGGATAGCCCATAACATGCTCATTTAGTAATGATTCCTCTGTATCGACTCTTCTTTTGGCAGTCACTTGAGCGTATTTTGCGCTTCATTCATTCTCGCCGTCTCCAACTCCTGGTCTACTGTAGTCGTTGCATTGACAGCTGGGGCTGCTTATCTGTCCTGCATTTGACATTTAGCATTAAAAACGCTTTAATAATAACGCAATAATAATGCCCTCAGCCTCACAGCTACGCCAGTTCGCTTGTTACAATTTTTGCGGGCAATGGCAAAAGACAGCGCCAGATATTTATCATTTCATCAATCAAATGGACGTCGTTCTCCGTGCGGCTGGGCAAATGGGTAAGTGGGTGGGTGGCCGGATGAACCAAAAAGAAAACTTTTCATCATTTAATTTTGCCGCTACAATTACCAAAGTTCAGAGACGGAGTCTGAGTCTGAGTCTGAGTGGCGAGTCCTTCAAAGCATCATCAATCTCTTTTAGCGCATAAGCAAAATGGCGACCATTGACAGGACAATAACAGCAAAACACACACACACACACACTCGCACTCACACTAAAACTTATCAATTACAATGGCCGCCATTTTGTTGAGCAGCACTTACACTCACACACACACATATATAGACAGGCAAACTAACACACACGCCTCGCATACACATAAATCTCATAAATGCATGTCATATTTAAAAGCCAAAGCGAAAAGCCCCACAAAAGCTGCGCCCTTGGCTTTGTCATAGATTCTTGTTATAAGTAGTTGTTCAGTTGGCGCTGCTGGCTTGTCTTGGACTTGCTTGGGATTGGGTATTGGGCTTTAGTTGTGGTTTCTCATCTCATTTGCTGTGGCTGCCGGACACAGCACACGTACACTCAGAAAATAAGTTCGTTTCTCTGTTTTCTAGAAATAAATGTGCAAATTTACGAAATTGCTTTTTGCCCGACTTTTGAAAAAGATATTCGCTTTTCTTGTGAAATATATATTTCTCATAACTCATAAATTACTCCGCACAAGCGATACACTTGCCGTATGGCGATTTCGTAATTTCAGTGCGACTCTTTCTTTTTTTTTTTTTAAGTGTACATGGCTTTTGTCGTTGTTGTTGCTGAAGCGGCTGCTGCATTTGAGTTATGACTTAAGCTGACATTTCATTAGTGCGCATTAAGTGTTCTGCGAATGAGTTGAACTACTATGAGACTGCCAACATTCAACATCCAACATCCAACATCCGACACTGTGCACAATGGACCTGATGAGTTGTAAGAGTGGGGAATGGGATTGGTTGGAGGGGGAATGCACATATTGGGCTCTAGTTTTTAGCATAGCGCTGCCTTAATTAGTTGCCATCACAAGGCACCATTCACATAAGCAGATTTGAAGCACTCGAGCACTGGCAAAGCGCTGCCACCGGCCCTGTGAATGACCCAATTTAATAGAATTTGCCCACACACTCGACCCGACTTGACTCCAGTCGATTCGACTGAACTCGATTCGATTCATTTCGGTCCGAATCGACTCTTCTGTTAATTAAACATTACTCAAACTGACCGCAGGCCTTAAAAGTTGTGCGAATGCACTGAAAATAATTAATTGAGTGGCAAATACGGCCAATAAACAACAAATCGAAATAGTTAACTAGACGACCGTGCAAGGTGCGTGGGAAGGGACTGTGCCGCTTTACAGTACAGTAAAGCTTGCAGCTCATTAAGTTTTAATTACATTTTTCGAGCAGCGAAAACAGCTACAATCGAATGCTGATTGCCCTGCGCTAAAAGTTGTTAAAAATCAAACACCATTGCTAAAACACTTGGCTGCTCGCATTTGTCCTTTACAGGGTATTCAATCTAGCAGTGCTCACGGGTTGCTCACGAATAAATGAATATAAAATTCAAATTCAAATTTAAATTAAATGAGCTTGGGGCAATTCAGGTCGGACCATGTCAGTTTGGGCTTGGCTCTCGCCTCTCTCAAGTGGGCAACCAACTCGAGAGGCCGCAGCGCCACTTGAGCGAGCCATGGAAATGAATGAAAACTGACCGCGGACCGGCCATTTGACCGTCTGACCGTCAGACCGTCAGACCATTTGACTGACTGACTAACTGATGGAATGAGTGAGTGAGCAACTGGTCGAACCATTTGCATGCACACAAAACATTTGCAAAAATAGCAAATGCCACAACTAACTAGAGCAGACCGATAGCAAGGGGCAATGGATACGAAGTGAGGAAGAGTGGAGTGGAGTAGAGTGGAGTGTGGACTCAAGTCGACTGCAGGTCAATTAATTAAGGGTAAATTAAGTGCACCTCTAGAAAGAAAGGGAAGTCGCTCCAGCTGCTGCTGCCCAACTGCTCGACTGCTTAGCGATTTGAGTGGCAAGATTATGAACTCGAGCCATGCCCAAAGTGTATGGAACAGATCCTTGACAACAGACCAGCCTGCCTGACTGCCTGCCTGCCTGCCCGACTGCCTACCTACCAACCTACACACGGAAATGGTTTAGTGCATTGGCCGGAAGTAGAAAAGCTTCAAAATGGTAAATGGTAAGCAGGCAACGACAATGGACAATTCACAGCGACAAGCTACCGTATGGGCGGTCAGAATGCCGACCCACTTGATGCATTGCCTGAGTAAAGTCCTGACATGCTCCTCGCAGATAAACCAGCCATATGCATTTGTATTTGTCAGTTTGGCATTCGACCGGCCCCTAGATTGCTGCCCAGTATAAATGAGCCGTCGAAACGACAGAGAAGCATGGCCCGGGAAACGCAAGCAGCAACGGAGAACTGAAACTGAAATTGAACTCGAAAAGTGAAAATAGCCTGTGTTCATAGTTCGCTTTAAGATCAATTCAAGCACTGCCAGAGCCAGGCACAGGACTTGAGCCTTTGTGTGTAGCGAACAATGAAAGGGAATATTAAATTAGCAGAAAAATGATGCGCATATTAATGCAACTGAGCATCGCGATGGGGCGCGTGCGGAGGCTGCTGTTAAGCGAGTGCAATAATAAACATAATGATAACCAGCAGCAACGACCATAATCAGCAACAACAATAAAATAATAACAGCAGCAGCGGCAACAACAACAACGACAACGTGGGCACATCTCAGATAACGACAACAATAATAAACTCAATAAGCAAATAAGTAGCAGGGCAGCCAAGCAGACATCTTGCGGAGCAGGCGAGGGAGGAGTGCAAAAAATCAGGTTTCTGGTGAGTTGCGAGAAGAAGGCTGTGTGTCATATTTGCATGCCTTCAAAAGAAGATTGCAACAACAATAACAGCAATTTATGATGGCGATATGGGAACTGCGGCGAAGCTTTGCAACGAAACGGACAATTGACTTGCCTCGTGGCATTGTAGCTAGTGGCTGTTGTTGCAGTTGCAGTTGTAGTAGGTGTACGAAGAATCTTCAGAACATATATGCAGACGATGGCAGACAGAGAATGTTGGCAGCGATAAATTAAAGCGCACTAACTAACCAACAGCAAGATAATGGCAAATGAAGCCGTAGGAGTAGCAGCAGTTGCTGTGCGCATCTGACCGAGCACAGGTCGTTGCATGCTGCCACAACATGTTGCGCATTCAAATGAAGACCGCTTGTGGAACCCACACACACAGTCGCCACACATATGTGCCTATACAGAGCCTCAGGAGCACGTCCATTCAAATTGTTCGAATCGAGAGCTGAGAACACTGGCTCCATGCTCATTGTTTGAATGCAGCCGCTGTTTCAGTTGTTGCAGTTGCTGTTGCTGCTGTTGCTTCAGTTGCGCCTGCGCAGTAATTTATTTCATTTATATTTTGCCTCTGCACTGCTTCTCCGTTGTTTAGCTCGCACAGGCTGCGTTTTATTATCATTGCATAAGCACAAAAAAGGAAATTTTACGTACATTGTTGTTAAGCCCAAAAGTCATTAACTTTGCAAGTTGCAACCTCGCCCGGTGTTCCTCCCATTTGCGAGTGGAATGTTTGGACATATGCTTGTGGCTACTGTACGCGGCAAGCCGCAACTGCAACTGCGGCAAGAACAAGTAACAAGAGCAACAACTGATTGTCTGCTTTTCGTTTGTCGAAGACCAGGTTTCGCTCTTGGGATTGGCATTGTAATTGAAATTGGTAGCACTGGCCAGCCACAATCCGACTGCACTGCCTACGCAGAAATGTTGCCAAATGACTGTGTGCCTGTCAAAAAATGTTCGAAGCCTTTGTTGTTGCACGCAGCGCAGCTAACGAAGCTTGATAAGTGCAACAGTTGACGCTGCCATTGTTGTTGTCCAGCGCTTCGAACTCTGTCTGATTGGCATGGCTTACGCAACACATATATGTGTGCAACCCCCTGCAGAGTTCAGCGCCACACCAAACGCATTTTAAACTGTCGCCTATTAATCAAAAATCAATTTCAGTTCAAAGCACAAGTTTCACTCGATTTTCAAGCGCGGAACCAGCATCCAAAATTTGCATATCAGTTTCGAATCATTTTCATTTCACAGTTCCTCGCTAACGATACTCAGATACGACCGTAACAAACACTGATAAATATGAATGTATATAAATATAAATAGACTTACACATTAGTGGAAAAAAAAGCGGCGTGGCAAGTGTCGGGCAACATGGCAGTTGACATTTAATGCCGTTAATATGCAGATGACAGAAAATTGAAACTCGTATCTCATTCGCATCTGCATCTGGAACTCAATCGTATCAGATCGGGTTACTGTGGCTAATTTTTTGTCACTTTGCGCTGCGTGGCGCTTATGCAAGAAGTTTCGATTTCCATTTCCATATTTTGTATTTTTCATAGTTAACATAGTTAACATGACAATGGGGGGGTGGATGGGGGTCATTTATTTATCATTTGCATACAAAATATGATCGCTGTAAACATTCATTAGCGAGACATTTAAATTAATTTTACAATTTTTATTACGATAGCCAACGTTGACGCCTCTGCTTGGAGTCAAAATGCAGCTGCATTGGGCGAAAGTTGAATAAATTTCAACGTTTTTCTTTTTGTCTCTTATAAAGCAACTTGATGCTGCCAAACACATATCACGCTAAATAAACGCAAGCCGAATAAAAATACATCGGAATATGCGAAATTGTCAAAGTAATTCGGTGTCGGTAATTGCTGCAAGTGACATTGACAATGCAACAACGGCGCCGACAACAAACACAAACTCTCAGTGTGGTTGCAAAATAAACACTGCAATTGAATAAATTTATAATATACAGTTGCAGCACACAAGAGCCATAACAGAAACCAAATGCAACGCGGTTAGCCGCAAAATGCTGCAAATTAAATTATTTATATGATTCAGCCAAAAAAATATGCTTTTTTTTGTGCACCACTTTGACTTAAAATTAACTCTTTGATTCCATTGATTAACTTAGCTTCATATTTGCACATTATTCAACACACAACTAAAGCAAAACATTCTCTTTTATTTACAGGTATGCAAAAATAGCTGACTTTAAATGTGAACTGGGAACTAGAAAGGAACTATTAGTAAATGGATAAGTGTAGATTGTTAATACGTTTTAGTCTCTCTGTTGGCCCTAAGCTGTTTCCAAATGGCTTTAATTTAAACAACAAAATTTACATTTTTGAATAGCTTCGACGCGCAAAGACCGAAAGTTTACAACCTGAGATCGGCTTATTAAGGATTCCAAGCCTTTTATTTTTAGCAAGCTTATGCAAATATTTTTACATTTAATTAACAAAATTGTGTTTGCAGCCTTAAGCGTAGCCTGCGAGCCAATAAGCCAAAATAGGCAACAGGGCAACAGGGCCAACACATGCTCACCTCGCTCCCAACACTATCCGGAAAGTTGGCCATTTTTAAATTCAATTTCGAAAAGCATCCAGGTACACATGTATGCCTAATACAATAGATAGAGTCGCACACACACACACCCACACACACACACACACACACACCGGCTTGTAAACACAACGTAAATAGTTTCAATAAAGGACAACGGCACATGGGCTGGTGTCGGTGCTTGGGGGGAGCAGTAACAACTGTTGTTACACGTGTTGCTGCCACAACAAAACACCCCGCTACCCACCACACACACAATACCCCGCCACACACACACACACAGCACTCTTACACACATGCTGCATTTGGTATACGCCGTGCCCCACAATTGTTATTATTTATGTGAGCCAAACAGCAGCTTCCGTTTGTGCCACATGCGCCGCGTTGCGGCAACAGTGGAGCAGCAACAACAACACGAAAAGGAAGCGGCAAGCATTTAAAAAATGCACGCAGCGAGGCCTTGACTGCAATATGTTGCCTAACAGAAGGCGCTGCCCCCTCGCTTCTCCCTGCAAATGCTGCTGCCTGTAGCAGTTTTATAGATTTTGTGGCAGGTCAGCGCAACAGCGCAACAGAGGTGCAGCTGCAAGTGCTTTCGTTTGTTAGAGTATGTGGGGGGATGAAGGGAGGAGGGAGGAGGGCGTGTATCGTTGCCTTGTTTAACATTTTTCAACAATTTATTTAATCATGGGGTTTAGCTTCAAGTTGGAAAACATGCCAGCAGCTGCTTTTGCTGTGTGTGTGTGTGTTTTTTAGCATGCTTTTTAGCAACGTTTAATGCAAAACACTCGTCCTCTTTCTAGCTGCTTCTCTCAATCTCTCTCTCTCTCTCTCTGTCTCCCTCTTTCTCTATGCCACTTGGTCTCTTTCTAGTTGGCACACATTTCGCATGCCATTAAAAGTCAGCGGTTTGTTTGTTGTGCTTGGGTGTGTGTGTGTGTGTGTCTGTAGCTCAAGTTATGCTGGGTTTTTTTTTTGCTGCTGCTGCTGCTGTTACATTTTAATTGCTTTACATAATGCCAGTGTTTGCTTGTTGTTCTGCTTGTTGCTGTTGTAGCTGCAGCTGCAGCAGCAGCTGTAGTTTGAGTGCCCCAATGTTTTTCCATTAGTTTTAATTGTTGCTGCTGCGCCTGTGCGTAGGCACCGAATAGTTGCATAAACCGGTGTGGCTGCCACACACATTTGCTTGTATCTGCATCTGGTTGCCAAGCGCACTGCAATTACCCGATTTTAATTACGAAATTAACTTTGTATCCAGAGTAGAAATCAAAGGAACACAAACTTTTTAATTAAGTGCAAAAATTGTGTAACACTCAAATCTCGAATGCGAAAAAAAAAACACAAAAACAAAAACGAAAGTCATGTGCTTAAGGAGGGTTGCAAAAACTGAAGTACTTGAAAATTTCTTGAGAAATAAATAAAGAGAGAAAGGGAGAGCGAGAGAGAGCGAGAGAGAGAGCCGATCAAAGTTGTGTAGCCCTGAAAATTGACGTGAGCGCTCATCGTCCCATACCCTCTGACATCATCATCATCATAATTCGCATGCCTCTTTGCACCCCAAAGAAGAAGGAAACTTTTGTGCATGCGACGGCGCATAATTACCAGGAACAAACTTTGCAGCGGCAGCAACAGCAACAGCAACTAAACTTGAAAAATGTTGTGCGTACACAGCGAAAGTTGTGTTTGCCGCTTTTTTTTTTGTTGTTTTTTTTTTTTTTCTGCTTTCATTTTATGCTTGTGTATGTTCCAACGCGTGCGCGCTCTTTAAGATGTTGCCGCCAAAGAAGCACTCGTAAGAAAACCCGAAATGTATAGAAACCACAAGAACATGGCAACTAACCCTCAAAACTTTCGCTATTTTTCAATTTTGTGTGAACTTTAAGAAAAATAAAATGCTCAAGTGCTCAAAACTTTGCTTGGCGGCCGGGGTTTTGGGTGTGTGCGTGTGTGTGTGTGTGGCAGGGTCAGTGTGCAACCCTCGAAATGCCAAATAAAAATTAAGAGTGCCAGCCAAAGCAAAGCATCCCATTTACGACTCTCCAACGTGCACTAAAAGCACAAGTATCCAAAATGAAAAGCAAAAATAAATGAAAGAAATAGCTAAGAAATTTTTAAATTATATTAACACAAATTGCGGGCAAGTGGAGTGTGGCAAGCGCAATGTTTGCCCCGTAAAGTGCCCATTACTGCAACCAAATAATAAATAATCAAACTACCACAGAAGCGACAAAGCCAAAGACGAACAACTCAAAAGTTGACCATTCCGACTTCAAGCGGTTTAACAATCAGTATCGAAAACAGTTCCCCTTTCAAGTTTGGCCAATTAAAGTCGTTGCGATCTGCTCCCCATTCAGACTCCCAGATTTGCTGTAAAGCGAAACTTGTAATGTATACGCAGCGTTGTCGCGAACATCACAAAAGTTCTCATTTGATAAAAAAAAAAGTTGTTGTTGTTATTGTTGTTGTTGTTGCTGTTGTTGATGTTGTGTTTATGCTTGAGTATTATGTATATTTACTCATGTGGCTGCCTTTGTTGTTGCTTATGCTGAATGCTTAACTGGCATATTCTTCTCTTTTTTCTATAGTAATTTGTTGTTGCATGGCAACTTCAAATGGATTGCGTCGAAATATGAAATCCAATTAGGGCAGGCTACCCAATATGTGTATAGACACAAATATTTAAAGGTGCATTTTCGAGGGGACTGAAATCAGTTGCAGGTTTTTATGCAATTTAAAAAAATACAGCATAGTTTTTTGTGTAAACCGAACGCAACAACAATTTACACGCTTAAAGCAATTCTTTTGTCTTTTCAAAAGCAGCCCGCACGCTACCCACAACACACACACACACACAAGCAAATGCCTTGGGCACATACACACACACACACACATACATTTATATATACACACAAAAGAACTAAATAGCTGTCAAAGCAAAGCTGGCATAGAATCTGGGGCTGGGTTGGGTTGGGTCAGGTCATATTGTCTGTCGGCTTGTTGCACTTGGCCTAAGGCTCATTAATAGAGCGATTATTTTTTTCTTCTCCATTTTGCCCCACACACACACACAAAACACTGTCACACTTGACTTGTTGGCGTATCTCTCCAGCTCAACGTGGGTGTGTGTGGGTCTGTGGGTGTGTGTAGATGTGTGAGAATGCCCTCAGTTTCTTGGGGGGCGCTTGTTGACACTCATTGAGACAAAAGTGCTTAACTGGTGCACTTTTACCCAACAAAAACAAGCCAACTGCATTTGTGCTGGTAGCAAAAGAAGATGAAAACTACGACTACTATTTTATACGCCTTACTTTTTACACTCGTTCGCGAGCCTACTGGATGGGTGTGTGTGGCATGGTGGCAAACTTGAGTTGCTTTATTTTCTGCTTTTGTGCGCTTAATTTGCTTGTCAGGCGCAGTAAGTTTGTAGGCTTTGTGCCTTTGCAGACAATGGAGCACACTGGAGCTGCAGCTGGAGGTCTGCCACTGCCTCTTGCGGCACTTGCGTCATTTGTGGCTGTGGCGTTAGGCAATTGTGTTGCATAGCGCGAGGCGCTAGCAAAATGTCAAGCACCTTAACACATTGCAACGGCAACAATAACAACAGCAACGGGCACAAAAGGTTAAGCACAATCAACACACATGCAACACACACACAACACATACACAACACACACACACTCACCAGACACTCGCAAACACACACGGATTACACACAGCTCACAATTATGATGGCCGATTTTGGATTTGCTGGCCGTTTGGCTGCCACTTGACACTTTGAACATTTAATGTGCCGCTGGCATCTGTCAGTTAAATGAACACACATCCGTATATAGATGTGTACAAATGTACATACACACAAAAGTATCTGTCACAACTGGCCTTCATATCATTTTGGGGGGTTGTCTGCTTGCAACTTTTCTGCTGCATTTCCTGTGTTGCCTACTTTTGTGCTCGCAATTGCCACAGTCGCTTAATTTATGTAATTTCCCGCGAACTGAGTGGCAGTGGGCGTTGCGGAGCGACCTAGTTGCAAGTTTCGAGCTGCTAGCTGTCTTTTGAAACTTGCACTTTTCCACTTGCCGCCACACGAAATGCACTCAAAATGTGTCAAATTTAGCGTCAAATTAGGTTTCAGATTCATTTGGCGCTCGCTATTCATTTTGCAACCGCACCAAGAACTTTTCTCTGTCTAACAAGTTACGATTCGAGTCAGGCCAAATAACTCTTCAACAATGCAACACTTTCAAAATTGTCACTTGACATTTATTGTAAGACTCGAGGCAATGAAGAGATGGGAAAAAACACGCTCAGAAGGCAATTAGCCAGATGGCGTCTCTTCGCTTTAAGCCTTAAGGTATGCAAGTCTCTATCGCAACTCATCGTTGTACTTACACATTACTTCTGGGCAATGCGATAAAGCAAAAACCACAAGCTTGTTACAGACACTCGTTGGAAGATTGGATAGACGAGGCCCCTCGTCTAATAGGATTACAGACGGGCGGGGGTTGCGCCATTGCCACTAAGTAGGCGATCCGGCGGGAGCAACCAGGCAAAAATGGAAAGCAAAAAAAAAAAACTGATGAACTCAAATCGTTGCAAGCGACTGGCCTGCGGTTTTGATGCCACCGTCTGGCGAACTTTGCATGCCACAAAATCAATTAACCGGCGACGCGTCTCCCAGCTTGACAAGCAAAAAAGAAAGAAAATGTGACAAGCTGCCAAAGTTAGTTGGCAGGCCACGAGAATGCTCGAATCGAGCTGGTAACTAAAGAGTTCTGAAGAGTTAGATAATCACAAACTGGGTCAGTGTTTAATTTTTATTAACTGCAGCGCAAAATAGGCATTGAATAGCAGCTGGGAGTGTGAGCTGAGCATGGAACTTGGACTTGGTGTTTCGAGACTTAGCCTTAGCTTAAGGCCGGCATCAAGTTATCAACATGTAAACAGGCTTGAATCAAAGTTTGATTGTAGCCAGCAGCAAAAAGGGACTAACACGCTTCAGTCCCCGCCCAGCAGTTACAAACTAACCGGCATACAAAAACCGCAACTAAAGCAAACAAAACAAGTACAAAAACAGCAATAGCAAAAAAAAAAAATAAAAGAAAAAAAATGAGAAAAGAAACCAACTTTTACCTAAAATATGCACATCGCGTGCCTTTGGCTTTTTACCTTTATATGTTGTGTTTAGTCTTAACGTACTTATAGTAGGCGTATGCGCATGTGTGCGTCGCTGTGTGTGTAAATCCCAGACACACACACTAACGAACGCACACACACACACACACGCATACGCGCCAAGAGACGAAACACGAAACGTGACTAAGCTGACAATTGTGTCGAAGTAAATCCAAGTTTTGTGGCCATAGACTCGGACTAAATAAATCTCCGAGCCTGAAGGGAGTGAGCGAAGTTTGACAAACAACAGCCGCATTAGTAGTGAGCAAAAGGGCTGTAAGCAACAAGGAAAGGGCCAACTAAAGGTGCGAGCTGTGGGTGGCAGTTACATGACAAGCGACATAAACAGTCATAGTTGTAGTTGGGCCACTCTTTGCATATAAAGGAGGTGCCCCCAAAAACATTGCCAAAATTTAATAAACCATACGTACATATATATATATATATATATATATATATATATATATACATACGATCATTACATAAATCTATGTGACTAGAGCAGTACAAGAATCATGAACTGAATTCAAGTCGCTTCGTAATCGAGCCTATTGCAAAAGGTTGACAACGTTCTGTGTACTATTTATAGTTATGTCAAGAACAGGCGGTCAAACACAGGTCTCACGCCCACACACACACACACACACACACACACACACATACACGGTTCGATGCAAATGTTGGTGCAAATATAAACAGAGGCAAACGTTTACACGCATATAGATGGCCCGCATTATAGTTGATGGCAGCGATGTAGCGTAGCAGAGTGTCCCTGCCCCCAACTAGGTGCAGTCAACTGATGCCACACACACACACACACACCTACACATAAATTTAGCATAGATGCACACGCAGCTAAACAATTGTCAGGTTTCGGGCGCCTTTGTTTGTCTGCCTATGCTAATGTCTATGTGTGTCTCTGCGTGAGTGTGTGTGTATGAGTGTGTGTGTGTGTGTGGTTGAGTGTGTGTGTTTGAATGTCTGCGACTCTGCTTATCAACGAAATGACAGCAACAGCAACAGCAACGGCAGCGGGCACAAACAAAATAAAAACAATGCCCACATTGTGTATACGCAATAATGCGTATACAATGTGTTTAGAAGGTTGCATGCAGCATAAATCGTTGCAATTACCAGCCAAAATCTTATTGAGTAACATAAATTAATATATTTGTTTAAATAATTAATTTCATGAGAAATGCCAGCACGTTTCTGACTGTCGACATTCATAAACTCGACACCCGTTTGCTGGCAACTGCTTTCAATTAATTCGTAGTCAACCCCGTGTAAATGAAGTAAGGAGGTGTGCAAAGGAATTGTTGGCAGGCACAACAACAGCAACAACAACAACAACAGGAACAACAACAACAGCAACGACCAGGAACGATAACAACACCTCCAACAGGCAAGCAGGCAGGCAGGCAGGCAGTTGCCATCAGTTGGCCAACTGAAAACTGTAGTTCAAATGAAGGAGAAGCAGAGCAGACACAATTTCATTAAGACGGCAGGAGGAGGAAGACTGAAGATTGCTGGAGAGCAATTCATGCTTAACTGACATTTCAGTTGTCATACCAAAAGTGTTTTACATTTCTCTCCTCGTCAAGACCAGAACTGAAGATGAGGGAAGGAAGCAGACGTTAAAGGCGGACATGAAAATGTTGATGACGTTGTTATTGTTATTGTTGTTGTTACTGTTACTGTTGTTGTTGTTGGTACTGTTGTTGTTGGCACCTTAGCAGTGGCGTCTGGCATTGGACGCCCAACCTCTTTTGCATTGTTCATTCCTGGCATGCCACAAGCAGCTGGTGTCGATTTTCGGCACCACCTGCAACCATACACCACCTTCCACCTTCCAACTGCCACCTGCCACCTGCCACCTGCCACATCCTGAGGCATGCCTTTAATTCAATTAACGTAACACATATATTTTTTGGCGTGAAGCTGCCTTAAATTCTGCTACACATCTTTAAGACCCATTTAGAAGTGTAGACGTGCTTAGTTAAAAGTGGTAAGCGATGTCAACTAGAAGATTGCTGTCTCAGTCTGTGTGTGTGTGTGTGTGTGTTTAGCAACTTTAAATACTTTTGCCATTTGCTTTGTTACTGCTCATTTCCATTTGTTGTCGAGTGCATTATAAAAGCATTAAACTGCCAGCCAAAAAGGCCATCAGCATCACCCCCAATTCGGGGGTGAATACAGAGGGAATCAAACGCTGTGCATCTCCCAAAAAAAGTACCCTACAGAGCATATTTGCATTGTCACGCACACACACATTTACATTTACACTCGCATTTGCAATGTGTGTGTGTGTGTGTGCGTGGTTGTGTGAGTGTGTTGGTTGTCGCTTTGCCATGCTCCGCCTGACGAAATGCCATTACACATTTTGCATACCCAGAAAGCACCAGGAGCAACAACAACAATAATACCAATGAGTACGACAACGACGACAACAATTCGCATTCAAAATGACAACGACAATGGCAGCAACAACAACAACAACAACAATAATAACAACAACAACAACAACAACTACAACACAAACAAACAAACAAACAACGCCCACACACAAAAATAAACGCTGGAGGTTGTAGAAATGAAGATAAGCTGCTTATCAGCGCCATTGCCTGGCCTGCTCTGGTCTGGCTGTATATGTTGTTGTTATTGTTGTTTTCGTTGTAACTGCTATTGTTGTTGTTGTTGCTGTTGTTGCTGTTGTTGCGTGCGCTTTAAGTGAGCGCTTGGCATTCACATTGACGACTGCTCCTGGGCTGCTCTTACGCTTGTCTGCTGTGGATGCGGATGCGGATGCGAATGCCAACTGCCAACTTGCAAAGTGAACGGCGACCATTGCAGCGACTTTTGTTTGTATGCCAGAGTTTGGCATTGTCCCTTTTTGTTTTGTGTATGTGTGTGTTTTTCTCCGTATTTTGCTAATCCCTTTTGCGAACTGGAGTGAATGAGATGTCGCCACAATTGACATTTTTGCCGCTCGTTGTTTAATATTAAACTAATGCGCATGTAACAGCCACAATCCGTGCTCTGCTCCCCTCCTCTTATGCGCTCTTAAATAATGTCATCGTCTGTGCTGTGCAAATGCTCCCAAATCGAGTGCAGCTTAACTTTTACACTTGATGGCAAAATAATTTGTCTAAAAATGCGTTGCTAATGTTTTTGAACTTAACTTTTGGTTGCTTATGCTGATGATGCAGCAGATGCATGAAAGTGCCTGCTTTTGGCTGGCACAAGTTGAGCTACCTGCCCAACTTTCAGCCAGTGCCGCTGTTGGCCAATTTCAATTTGCTGGCCCATCAGCGGTAAGCGCCTTAAGTCCCAAATCTAATTACACACACAAGCCAAAAACAAAAGGCCACAATTATTTTTAGACAGAGCTGCCCGCTCTTAATCATAGCTGACCGACAGAGCGCGAAGCCGTCTGTTCTCTCTCTCTCTCTCTCCCTCTCTCTCACACTCTCTCTCTGTCTCTATCTTTCTCTCTCTCCACCCTGATTCAGTAATTTTGGATTTTGTGCTGAAAAATGTGGGCAAGTTTGCTACTGTGTTTAACCGCGTGAAATAATCTTTGCTGGCAGCAGTCAGCCAGCATCCTGCCGCAGCCTCTAGAGTTGGGCCCGTTTCATTATGATGATAATGCGCAGGCCCTGTGGCCATTCAGGCCACATCCCAAGCTGGTGTCACATTTTCCGCAGCTTAAATCCGCTGGCCACTTGCCCGCTCTCAGCATTCCTCATTCAACTGCACAGCAGCCCAAAAATCAGCCAAATTGTCTAAGCCTAGCGCAATGCGATTTAGCTGCGTTGGGTGCTGGTTTGGTTTGGGTTGGTTTGGTTTGGTTTGGTGCTGGCTGTCTCTGTTGTTTGGTCCTGGCAACCAACAAACCAGGCAACAGCATTCACACACTCACTGTCAACAGTCATCGCTGTTTCTGCTTGAGCTGGAGAACTCAGCTCAACTCTGGGGGAATGGGAAGTCAAACAGCGTCAGCAGTGGGAGCAGGATATAATTTTCGCGCTATGTAAATCTCAACAATTTTGAATTTTGTCCCATTGGCCGACGGCAATTCTGCGTTTTTTTTTATGATTTTGGTTGTTTTCGCTTTTGGCATTTGAATTTCTCGAGCATCCTGTTTAGCAGCAAACCAAATAACACTCCCAACCCCAACACGGCTACTTAGGCTGCCGCGTCTTTTAAGCCTATAAATGAGCTTAAAATTTTCTATGCGACTGAATGCGAATGCTTTTGAAATTTATTATTATACTGAACATGGCCAGGAAGGCGTTCGCCGAGTGTTGGCATCAAGCACACACACACACACTTGAATACCTTTCTATGTGTACATAAATTATATATATATTTATATAGATATGCATGTTTGTATATACTTAAAAAAGGCGTTTGGCGCTGTCGTCGTCGTCGTCAACGGCATTCAAATTTGTTTTTCTTTTATTTTGGCGAAGCAAATTGAATTTTATTTCGATTTCTTTTCGCGCTGCTGCTTGAAGAGACAGTTTGCTTTTGATTTTCAAATTGCCTCTTGCTTGGCAATTCTCTGAATTCCATCTATGTAGACACATTATTATATGTGTCTGTATGTCTGTGTGTGTATGTGTGTGTCTGTGTGTGTCTGTGTGTGTCTGTGTACATTCGTATTTGTATTTTGGGCGCGGCCAACAAATTGAATTTACCAAAATACGGCTAAATAATTTCATTTTTATTTTGCGCCTGATTTTCGAACTGGGTTTCAATGCGCACTGATTGCATGCCAGCGGGCTGGCGAGTCGGTTATATCTACAAATCCAGCGATTCACCGACAGTTCCAATTTGTAGTTGTTTAAAAATTCACTGCATACTTTTAGTGTGAAATGCGCAATTTGAAAACAATTTTAAAAAAATTGGCAAATTGCTGAAAATACTTTGAGGAAATACTTTTGCATTTTATTGCATTGAAAGTGCATATTTTATGTTTGAGCCAGCAGTCAAAAGACAAACAAATCAAAATGCTTTCAACTGCCTGCCGAGTTACGGGTTATGATCAACTCACTAAACTCACCCCATCCACTCACTGATCCACTTTCTCTGTCACTCTTTGCAGGCTTTCTCCTGGAGGGAGTCACGCCAACAGCTCCACCGGATGTTCCGCCACGTAATCCGACAATGAGTCGCATGAATAATGCTCGTTTAATTGCCGGCGCTGTTGCTAACAATCCCAATGATCTGGGCGTTGACTTTGAGCCATCGTGTTTGGTGCGGACGCCATCGGGCAACGTTTACATTCCTAGTGGAAATCTAAGTGAGTATTTTAGATGCAGTATATGCCATATATAAATGGGACATATTCCCCTCCCCGGTTGCCGGCAGTCGTATGCAAATCGCATGAACCCTGCGAAAGCCACTTGACTCACTTAAATGTTTGGTTCGCCCGCGACGTGCACAGAAAATTCCATTTGCCATATTGCTATAAAAATGCAAACTATGAAAACTCCAAAACACAACAAAAGGCATACAAATATACTTGTTGTGCTAAAAGGGGCGGGGTGAAGGGAGCAGCACAAGAGCATTTTGCAAAAATTTGCAGCTCTTTTGTTTTGGGCCATGCGCCTAAAAATGCCGCAATACATTTGCCATTTATTGTTTTTACAACAATCTTTTTGCTCAATGTTGGATTTGCGTTGGTTTGTTTGCTCGTTTGCTTGTTTGTTTGTATGACTGGGTGTGTGTGTGTGTGCGTGTGTGTGTATGCATATCCGCAAGCAGGCTTTAGGGATAAAAACATTCGAAAGTGGAGTGAAAATAGTCGACAATAACAGCAACAACAACAACAGTAACAACAATAAAAGCGCGGCACTAAACAAACCGACTGAAAAAAGATGCCAAACTGCCGCTGGGGCCTACAGCAAAAAATACAAGCGAAAATAAAAATAAAACCAGAATCCAGCAAACAAATGCTGCTGCCTTTTTGGCGCACAAACGTGTGCATATATACACATATACACACATATATATATATATATATATATATATATACACTCCGCGAAATTCGATTAAATGCACTTGTGTTTGTGGTGCTAACAACTGTGTCCAGCCTAACAGCAACTTGTTAACGCATTTTATAAAGCTGCTGCTTCTTCTTACACTGTTATATTGCTTTGGAATGCAAGTTCCGTTAGTTGTTCATTGTTCATTATATTATTTTTGTTGATTTACGGTTGTAAATATCGATATGATAATGATCGATTGGCTTGGAGGCAAATGTGCTCAAGGCCAGTGTTAACGAAGGCACACCAAATGGGCAGCTTAAATGTTGCAAGAGAACACATGCAGCACTCAGGAGTGCCACAATGTAATATTTTCTGATAAGATAAAAATTTCATTTCGATAGTCCAAACGGTTTAAAGTATTACTGGCATGATTTCAAGAGTTCTAAGGGAATTCTGATTATAAAACTTACTTTTGATTATAAGAAAAAAAAATTAATAAAAAAGTTATTTTAATGTTACAAATTTAATTGCTTCTTTATTTGACGGGAGTTTGAAACGGCTAACTTTTGTGGAATAAAAAACAAATATTTAAACCTTATTTTAAATTTCATAATGAAAAAATCAAGTGTCTTTATTCGAATTTCGCGGAGTGTATGCAGCTGTACGTGGGTGGTTGGAGATTTGCGAAGGAAGCCGCAGCTGAAATAAAGTGCCTATAACTGCGCTGCATTTAGGTGTTGGAATAGCAGCAGCTATTTCCCATTATAATGGCTAGAACTTGTCGAAACTAAGTGTGTGTCGGCGAAGGAGAGAGGAAGAAGGATATTTTTGCCAAATTGCTGATGTTTGTTATAGCTTCAATTAATCACTAAAATATTATTTTAATAAGTTTATGCGAACAAATCAAAAATAAAAACACAGATGGATGGTTATAGAGTTGAAAATAAATTGCTAAAATTCGTTTTGATTTTACTTATTAACTAAAATATTATTTTAATATATTTTTTTATATTTAGTTATCAGAGAAAATGAGAGCGATTAGGGAAATTCGTGCCACATTTGCTAGTGTTTAGTTAAGGTTTACTAAGAGGCTTATGCTGCGTCCATTCATCATACTATTCATCATATTTATAGATGGCTTTTGGTTGAGTTTCGTGTTCAGACTACTCATTAGTGCTCTGCATGCTTTAAACAAATTTTGAAATGGTTTTTAAATTTTTCTAGTTGCAAAAATGTTGTACGCATGCCTCGAAATGTCAACAAATGCGAGCTAAATTAACAAGAATGAAGAACGCATATGGAAAAACCTAACAAAGCGCACCCAGCTCAGTGTGTGTGTGTGTGTGTGCGTGTGTGCGTGTGTGTGGATGTGTGTGGGCGTGTGGGTGGGCGAGTGTAACACATTTGCAAAGCATACTTTCGGGCTGTTGTGCAGTTTGCTTACGTGTCCGTGTTGTTGTGCCTTTGTTTAATGCTGTTCTTGTTTTTTGTTTACGTTTGTTTTTTAGCATTGTCTAAATACACACGAAACGTTGCTGTTGTTGCTGTTGTTGTTGTTCTTGTTGTTATCGTATATATGCCAAGCTTTGTCTAGATTTTGCTGCGTGCCATACAAATTTCCCTCGTTTAGTTTGCTCCGTTTTGTTCTGTTTCATTTCGTTTTTGCTGTTGCCAGATGGAATATTTTACTTGGTCCCAGCTGTTTTGTATAAATGCAGCACTAAATTCTCTAGTCAATGGTTACCAAATTCGAATGCAAAACTTAAGCTAGGCGCTGATCCGCAGCAATGAATGGATTAGCAATGCCAAAGGCATTGCATAAGTCAAAGCCATAAGCTGGTGTTGCTCAATTTGGCATTCTGCATTTTGGATTGCATTGCATAACAATGAATGAATGAATATTGAATGCGACCCAGCGCCATTTGCATTTTGCCAATTAAATGACAATTTATGAAATTCTATTTGAGTTTATACATAAATTGATAAGCAGCCAAAATCTCCAATTCAACTCCAATTGAGACTGCAATTGGCGCAGAGTACGCAATATGCCAGAGCAATCAGCGTAAAGCACATATTGATTAAATTCTCGGAAAATTGAGATTTCTCGCAAATATGTGTGTGTGTCTGTGTGTGTGACTGTGTGTGTGTGTATGTGTGTGTAAACACACACTGTCGCATCTGCTCTCGTATATATTACGTTCTGTTTGCTATGGCGGGCTTTTAAGCCTTCTCTACCCCGATGTCCTTCTGTCATGTCCATGCTACTTGCTTGCAACGTTGCAGTTGCATATTTTCATTCCATTTTTACAGCGACGATTTTTATGCAAAAATATTATTTGTTGACTTTTGGCACCCAGCCGCAACAAGAAGGTTCCCAGGCACAGCACGAAAGTTGAATTTGAATGCGAATAAAGCTGGAATGTTGGACAGAACCTAAATGAACGGGCCTACAACATTTCTGCACTCACTATAAAATAAAAAAAAAAATAGCTATACACTGGAAAAAGTTTGCCCATATTATGCTATAGTTTAAAATTTTGCGTCGGGTTTCCACAGGACTTTTTTTCATATTTATTTGATTTTTTTTTTTTCAACATGCAAAAATGCTTATGCGCCATTTGCAAATGCAAAAAAAAATATATATGGGCATTCTGCGCGATTGGGTACCACTACAACACAAACACACATGCTCATGAGAGTTATCGTAAAGTGAAATAAAACTTTGGCCAAGAGTTAAAAAATATATTTTCATCTATATATATTTGTGTGTACGTGTTTGGGTATGAAAGAAAAGTTGCATAAATTGCTGGGCAAGTTTTGCAAAAAAAAAAAAAACAAAAAAGAGAACAGTGGAAAAAAGAGTTGAACTCAATTCAAACAAAAGTCGACATATTGATGGTCTCACGCTGCCTCGATGCCTCCTCCGCTGCAGCTGTGATTTAAATGACAAATGTGTTGCACTTTTTTTATTTGCTTGATGCAGGCACTTAAAGCTTTAACTTTTCCATTCCGACGGCAGCTAACAAATGTAAATAGCAAATTATTTGAGTAATAAATATTATTTAGAGTCATAAGAAACATTATCGTAAAACAACGATTTGCTCATCTAACCAATTAAATAAATAATTTTCCCATGCTGTCTTCAATTTAAATTTGCTTATTTTTTTATTTAATAGTAAAACCCCATTGGATTAACAAATAATGTTAGTGAAATGTTTTGCTGCACAAATTGTTGCCAATTTTTGTGAATTGAAAATACCTCAAATGGGCATGTTAAGTGCCTCAACACACACACATACGGATCCCCAAGGACTGAAGGCATTGCTGGCTTCCACAGACATTGCACTTCAAAAGTAAATGGCAACTGGACGTTGGTTATGCAAATGCAACTGGCTGGCCCTCTTTTTTCTGTTTTTATTTTCTGTTTTTTCTTTCTTTTTTTTTGCCCAGAGCATCTACTTATTGCCGCTTTTTGTACTGCACCAGTTTCTATGCTTCGTTTTCATTATAATAACAGGCCATTGCGGCATTTTGATGCGGCAACTACTCACCTTCAACCCCCTCTCTGTCTGCCTCCCATTTACTGTTGCTTTAATTTTTTATCGTTTCGAGGTTAGTTTTTGTAAAACTTTAGCTGTCATTGACCTGCAGAGACGACCAAAGGCCAGACACCGACGACGACTCTGTCTGCGGCACTGCCTACCACGGATGCACGCCCCAATGTGTCTAGTGGCGTCCGGTTGTGTCCTTCAACTAACTTCCAGCCGATGCTATATAGTGGAAGAGTAGTCTAGTCATGTTTAGTCCTTTGCGGTCTTCTGGCCGTCCAGTTTCTATTGGCATTGGCTCGTCGTTATTGCTTTCGACTGGTTTGGTTTATCGTCGCTGGCAGCCATGGAAATAGTCGTAAATTTTGGAGCACTCACACAACCGGGCTAGCCCAACCACCCCAAATGGGTGTATGCCTTAAATTTGTATAAATACGACGAGTGGTTCGAGCACGTTTCGGTTTTTGTGCTCTTTGCTTCCACTGCCACTGCTACTACTGCTACTAAATTCATTCATAATGGGTTTTTCACTGCACTCACACAGCCCAGTCCAGCTCAGTTCAGTTCAGTTCAGTTCTTGGCTGTCCCCGCTACGCCTCTGCCCCTTGCTCAGTGTTGCATTGTGTGTATAAATTTTGCGTTTTTACGCAAACTGAAATTTATTGTAGCGCAGTAAAGTAATTTATAAATTTTATGCCTTCTAAGTACAACACCCACCAATTCACCAAACCACCACGCACCCCTCAAAACCCTTCGCCTGCCACGTTTGTTATTATCAGACTGCAGAAGAGGCAATGAATGAATATCTGAATCATTTTCGGCATGTTGCTGTTGGTCAGTTGCATACTACGCACAGTTTTAAGTTTTGCTTAATTTTAGCACCAGGCAAAAAAAATCTATTCCAAGAAAAATTTTACCCAAATCCCCAAACAGTTTTTACACATTTCTCTGTGTGTGAGCGAGTGTGTGTGCGTGTGTGTGTGTGTGTGAGTTGGCTTTCTTTTTTTTTTGCACCTGCTGTGGCGCAACAAATTGCCTTCTGGTTTGTGTTTTTATGTTTGCTGTTGCACTTAACGTTACCCACTGCTCAGCTACGGATATGGCACGAATATATATATACATATCTATATATATGTATGCATGTGTATCCGATGGCTGTATGCCTGTATTCGGATAGACGTAAAAGCTTTGGACGCCTTATGCATTTGTCCGTATGCGGTAAATTTGTTACTTTTGGCTTTGCTGTTTGTCGTTGCTGTTATTGTTGCCCGGGCAATAACCATTTGGCAACTAGAAATTGGCATTTTATGTTCGCCTCTCTCCCTATCTTCAGCATGTATCTTTTGATTTTTGAGTGCAGATTGTTGAGGATATATTGATATTGAGTGCGGTTGGGTCATGTGCAGAAGACTGCATGAATACATATATGTATATATATACACATGTATATATGTATATAGCGCAGAATTGCTAACTGCCCCATAACCAAGTGTTTTCTCGCATCACGCACCAAACAATTTTCCCCTCACATTTGGCAAACTTTATGGCGCACCCAAATAGCTCGCATTCCGCTGGTACTTTCTATATATACTTTTTGGCAAATATACCTGCCCGAAAATAGGTATAGCTCACTTTATAACCCAAGACTGAGCGCTCTTCATTAGAGCGAAACCGAAGTTGGGCAATTTCTTAAAGCATACTTTTAGGTGGTGTATGTGAAATATGTTGCTCCTGCCTGTTGGCTGTGCAGCCTTTTCTTTGGCCTCTCAGCCCGTTAGGCGCACATTTCATAATGAAGCCACCCCGTAAGGTATGCAACAAAGAGAGGCACCAACAACGGCATGTTGAACATTAGCAAAACAATTTTTGCATTAATTTTTTTTCTTTTTGAGTTCGTCGCTGCAGTTGCGGCATTATTATGCTTACTTTATAATTATGCGCACTGACATTTCATCGTTTTGCCAGAATTGCCCACACAGTGCCGTGGTGGGCGTGGCGCTGTCTTGCGCTGCTTACATAATTTATATGCTTTTAATGATTTCGCTTTGGCTTTGCAAACAATTTTTAATGATTTCATATGGCAACATAATGCACTCTATCCCATATGCCGGCATCTTGCTGTTGTTGTCATCGTCTCCGCGTCTATGTAATTAAAATTGCAATGCACATACTGGGTAGATACTTGCACACAAACTCGCACACACACTCGCAACACACATCCATTGGCACACGGGTGATGTGAATGTATCGCTTTTGTGTTCTCAGTGCCTCCCCACATATAAATATGTTAATTAAAATAATGTTACCCCAGCGCTGGCAACAAAGAAAAAAACCAAGCAAATGCCTTAGAATAGCTTCACACATACACACACACACCAGCAGGGTCCCCTGCAGGCGAGCTTTGTCACCGTTTTGCATTTACACGCCACGCTCAACGCCTTTCAAAGGGCAACATTGCCAGGCCAGCCTCATTACGCGTTACGTATACGCAATGTGACTCGCAGAAGGAGCAGCAGCAGCTAAAGCTAAGGCTGAAGCCCAAGCAAAATGTAAACAAGCGCAAAAGTATGATGACTTCCGTTGTGGGAAATGCCAACAGGCAGCCAATGCCTCCCCCTCCCTGAGCTGAGCTGACATCTTTTGTGCTTTCATTTATGCGACTTTCCGCATTTAGAATAAATGAAATATGAAAACTGACGACGTGCAAAATGCATTTAGCCCAGGAGTACCTAGGGAAGCGTAGTAGTAGCATTAGTAGGAGGAACTGCCAAGACGGCACCACATAATTATGAACTTGAAAATTTGCTGTGTGCTGGGAAAGCCGCCACTCGGTCTCAGAACAGCGGTAGTCGCCAACCAAGCAGATTGCATAATTATTTAAAGAAAATGCCGCTGCATTTCCCAACGATGACTTTCTCCAACTTGAGACATTGTCGAGTGGTTTATTTGTTTTGCTGCTCTTGTCTCAGCCCTTTGGTTAGACAGCGAAAAACATTTTAATATCAAAATCTTTTACACATGCCAAACATATTTTAGTGTTTAGCTATTTTTATTTATTTTTTTGTTAATATCTTAAAAGTTTAAAGAGTTTGTTGGGCAAAGTCATTCAACTGAAATGTTTTCATTTGTCTGCTGCTCAGCATTTTTGTTATTGCCCGAGGTCATTGCAATTTTGTGTTACAACACGAAAGTGTCTATCAAACACACACACACACACACATCCACATAAACACGCATTGATGTGCAAACACGCACACTTTTACTCAGAACGTGAACGTTGCGCTTCTCGACATTTTCTCGTCGTCGTCGTCGTTGTACTATATGAAAATTCATTTCAATTAGTGAAATGGTTTTGGGATTTGTATGGCAAAACAAGCAACGAGCGTTGCGCAGGCAGATAGACAGCCCCAACGTACGTCGCGTGTGCAACGCTTGTTGCACCAACTTTATTTACCTTTACGTGGCGCATAAATTGTAAATAGAGCTCTATAAATGGGTGTGCAATATACATTATGAGCCTTGTATGCCAAGTTATGTGCCTCGAAGATTGCGACTAAGTTTTGAGTGCAGGGGAGATTGAGAGATTGGTTCGTGCTTCAGCCGGGCATTGAACTGTGTGGCAGACTTAAAGTATGTGTGCCCAGCAAAACCAGAAGGATAAACGGCACGGATACGTACACAATTCTCAGCCTTGGAGCAATGTTTTGCAATGCTTTAAGCATTCAGTTTGACAAGCTGGCTGGCAGGCTTACGCATCTACAGATTTATTTGGATACTGGGTACTGGGAACTGGGTACTGGGAACTGGCTCTCTCATATGTAACTAAAGTGCGCAGTTTCGCTTAAGTTGCTCCCTTGACGACACTTTTTTGACGCTGCTTTATCAGGGACTGCGAAACAAGCGGAAGCGGCAAGAGAGCCACAACGAATGGCAACCAAATTTATACAACTAACAAAATGTTTATTTTTATTTTTATTTCTTTACTTTTTGTTTCACTTTGTGTTTTTCTTGTTTTGCCTCTGCTGGTTTTTATCGCTCTAAACGTTTGTTGGAAACAGCCGAGGGCCAGCAGCAGTTGCTCCCATAGATGGAGCAGTGTACGAAAAAAAAAAGAACCAAAAAAATAAAAAATTCCACTTAATGCAAAAGTATGCCACTGTTTTTACTACTCTTTTACACACACACACACATAGCATGTGTGTGTTTAGTCCTACGGGAAGTTTTCTTTGCCGCTTTTTACAAGCGCTGCAATCTGAGGGCAAAGCATGCAAAAAACGTAACTTTTTTTTGCAAATTCCAAGTGATAACGAAAAGAAAGCAACGAGACGCGTTCGCGTTGTGGTTGCAGTTCAGCGCGACACTTTATTTAGGCAAAGGGGGATTCGTATGCGGATGCGGAGTAGGAGTAGGAGGAGGTGGGTGGCAGCAAAAGTTGCACATGTGAGAAGGGCTACTCATTAACATGTGACAGTTTTGCATTTCTCTTGATTTATGGCTTTTTCCAAAGACACACAAAAAAGGTGTACACAGTATACAAAAAACTTGTGTTAGCCAAGGGTGCAAAGTTGTGCAAATGTATGTGCATAACTCCTAAAAAAGCCACATAAAGCTTTAACAACCAAAACAGATTGTGCTGTTGAAGTATATTCAGTGATGCATCTAAGAATTTGATAAAGAAACATCAACATCAAAGTACATAAAACGTTTGGACTAAACACAATTACTCTAAACGAAAACTCTTTTTTACATTTGTGCCACTGATTTGTTTCTATAATATACATTTCTATGTGATTTGTGTTTCTGACCACAGGGTCAGAGAGCCTAACCTTCTTTTTTTATACATTTCTATGCGATTTAGAGTGAGTTATTACTGACCGCAGGGTATCTGCTAGTAGAGCATCTCATTATTTCATGCTTATCGTGTGCAGACGTTTTCTTTTGCTATTTTTCTTTTATGGTTTTGCTTTTTGTGCTGGTTTCTTCAGCTATACGCGCTGCTCCAAAGTGGCAGCCATTTTGCAAGTTTTGCTTGACAAGTGTGACAAGTTTTAAAGCCCATAACTAACAAACAAAGCAGCAGAGAAGAGACTCCCCGAGGCATCACATGCTCCTTACCTTGCAACCAAGGGAAGATGCTACACGTCTTTTTGTTTCCTAACCAAATATGCTGTGGTTGAGCCTCGGCACATTACACATGTATATCGCACAGGCAGAGTGAAAAACAGACAAGAGAGAAAGAGAGAGAGAGAGAGAGAGAGAGCTGTAAGGATAATAATAGTAAATTCGGCACCCACACAAATTTTTCGGTTGTGGGGCTGCGAGAAATCTCCACAGACTTTCACATGAATCGTTAAACTTTTTGCCATTGTAATAGTTCTGCTCGGTTGGTTTGCCTTCTTCGCAGCTGATTGCATGTGTGTATGTGTGTGTGTGTGTGTGTGTGTGTGTGTTTTATACATGCCTTCTGCTTTCTGCTTTCTGGTCCTTGCTTTCGGTTCTCAGCTCTTACATCTCGGTTATGCGCATAATTTATAGAGTGCGACAATATGTTGCCGTCTGCTGGGCTGGACGAAACTTTTGCACTCTCGCTTAAGAAAGTAAAATGTTTCTTTTGTTCATGTGTGTGTGTCCGTCTGTTTATGAATGTGTATTTGTGTGTGTGATCCAGTTTTTGGGGTTCAAATAGCAGTCGAAAGTCAAGGCTATTAGCACTGTTGCCTTATGCACATCACATATCGAGGGCAAACATCATTATCAATGCTGCTTTTGCAATTATCCAATGTGATTCCTGTCATCTGCAAAGGCTCACATCCACACAAACACACCCGCAATCCTGAGAGACTGATTGATAAATTATATTTAGGTTGGCATTTGAGGCCGAACTCAGACAATCACAAACGATATCGTCTTATCAATTACCAGCATTAGTTTAAAGTCAAGCGTAGGGAGCATACAATTAGTTAGTTTGTGTAATGCGAGCTGGCCGTCATCAGTTGGCATGGCTCAATTATGTAAGCTCCATAGGGATATACTGAACGGCAACCATTGACAACTGACACAGCAAATGGAAATGAACTTGGCGTACTGAAGATTGTCAGCTTAAGAGCTTATTTTCGGCTTATTTTGACAGTATTCATTCAAATGTGTCACCAGTTTTTTGAAGAGCAGTAAAACCATAAGACTGGATTCGGCAATCATCGCCTACTGATTAGCTACAACCACAATTTTTGCTTAATTACAAAATCCCAGCCTACCACAAATTTAAATAGAAACAAAGAAAGAAACGAAAGTGACGAAAGTGACAAACACAAGAAATAAAACTGTCCAAAATGAAGTTTAGCAATAAAAACATAGTCTTCAACCGTTCTCTGATAGACTGTGTTGACTCTGTGTGAGACATTAACTTAGCCTGTCAAAAAAACCAACCCTCTTTAAATTTAAAATCAGCCTGAAGAGGGTGAGATTGAAAGCGATATAAAGTATTAGTTATGTGTATATATTTCAAGCCGAACAATGACATTAACCCAATATGTCACTTATAAAACAGATACATCTATCAGGACATCATAGCTCTATTAAAATAACACTTTAAGTGGCAAGATATATATATAGATATATATATAAAGTCCATAAAAACTATAAGTGTAATTGAAAGTAGAAAGAAACTTTATGATTATAAAAGCATTTTTATAGAAGAACTACAATCGTTGCCGATAGTTTCTATGGAAAATATAGTGATTTGATTATATATGATAAAGATAAAAAAGTCCAATGTTAACGGCGCATAAAAAAACTTTTACACATTATGTGTTAATCTTAAAATACCCTCAACAATGATACTATAATGTGTGCTATGTTTAAATAGATTTGATGGCAGAACGACTGCCATTAAAGATAACTACAATTGGCAGATACTTGTACACATAATATTCAGTGTATAGTTTGCATAAATATTCTAAAACCTGATCGCCTCTATTCTGTGCCAGGATTTGTGCTGATATTTTGTTAGAACACTCTCCCAGGGGCATTCAAAAACATGAAAACAAAGGCCACACCAACAACTGAAACAGACAGCGCCAGGCAGGCCAGGATGGGGTTGGCAGTAGAGTTAGAGGAGCGGCATGATAATAATCAGATGTGTACGTTTTGTGTGCGTCGGACAAACATATTAAGCGATTTATTATAAATAATTAAAATGGTTTTTAACCCCGGCACGCGACGGTTTTGCTGTAGAACAATATGCGTGTAATTTGCACCGTATTTACCAACGTTATTTGGGTTTTTATTATATTATATAAATATATATATAGATACATATATATATAATATATTTATATGTGTATTTTTTGTGCTTTTTGCCATAATTTAAATAGCTACCAACTTAGCGTATTTGACAGTTGGTTTTTGTGTGCGCATAATTTAGTTGAACAATTTTATACCATTTCATGAGGTTGAAGCCTTCGATTTTTTAATAATTTATTTGTAATTTATTTACTAAACACCAGGCTGGCGAGGGGCCGGGCCTCTAATTCATCGAAAATATTTCAGGGCAGTTGAGAAGCATTCAGAAGCTTTAATTTACTTTTAGTTAGTGATTAGCTATTTTAGTTTTTATCAAAGCGCTTTAAATCCTTATTTAATGTTCTATAATCGGCCGATTTTTCCTGGATGCCCGGCCCAAAGTTAAGCAATAGCATTTGTTTTTCTACATTACATACTTATAGCAAAATAAAATTTGTTCGCACAAAATGATATCCAATAAACTTTTGACCTCATTTTGTCAATAACTACGGCTAGCAACAAGGTGGGGCAAAGGAGCAAAAGAAGCGAACGGACAGCAGAACAACTGGCAAAATATTTTGTAAAGGCAACCTGCATGACTACAGATCCTGCGCACGACACTCTTAAATAGGTGGAACGGCCTAAAAAAAAAAATAACAAAAAGAACAATATAAAAGCTAGCCAAATATTTGCACTCTCAGCGGCATTCCGTTGTTAGTCAGCTGCTGCTGTTGTTTCCAGAGCAAGGATTATAAATTATAGCAGGCTGGCACCGTTATTTATGTTGTGTCAATGGTTCCGAGGCAGCCAAGTGGATGCTCAAATGTGTACAGACATATATATATATGACATATATATATAAATATATATTTGTATGTGTAGTATATGGAACGTGTACACAGACATGCAATTGCGTACATACATCATCAATGAATGCAAGTGCGCGCTTAGTTGAGTGGAAAAAGGCTGCCGGATGCAAGTCGAGTACAACAAAAACTATTGCCTGCCAATAAGCGCACAGCTTTAAGCTGCTACCAACTTGGAAGCCCGGCAGACGCAACCAAAAGCTTTTGATTTATTTGCTTGACGGCAATCATTAATTTGTGTGGCACAAAAAACGAAGAAGATAGTCGGAAGAGAAGGAAAGAGAAGGGAAGGGAAGGAAAGAGAAGAAGAGAGAGCTTAGTATACAGATTCAGCTGCTGTCAGCTTTTGGCGACAGGCAAACAAGCAACCACCAAAATGGAACCCAAGCAAACCAAGGCACAAAGCAAATTTAAATAAAACGAAACCAACAAAATAATCCGACACATGCGCTGCCAAATGATTGCCTTAACGCCGCTTCCTTGTCGCCTTCCACTTACCACTTGCCACTAGCCTCCCCAACTCTAGCTGCAATCCAGCTTGCTCCACACTAATCCCATATGCAGTGCCTTCCGTGGGGGTGTCATACATTAAACTGAAAGTCACTTCATTTTATCACACAGTACTATGGAGGTAGAGCTAAGCCTGCCACTTTTTAAGGCCGTCTAAATGCGTACAATGGAAATGCTTTAATCAAATTGTGGCGAACACAAATAAATCAAATCAAATTAAGCAATTGCATTAAATAATAACAATCGCAAAAGCAACGCATGCAATATTGTTGACACTTAATATTTATATTTTATTCGTTGATCGATTAAATCAATGGCTGGTTTTTGTGGCAGCTTTTTTTTATTTCTAAATAAAGACTCACTAAAAATATCTTAAATAAAATGAAAAAAACCAAACTGTGCACAATTGTGTTCTGCTTCAGTTCAATTGCTCAATAATTCATCGCTGCAAAAACAGATCAGCCTTTGCTTTGATTTATTAGGGATTTTGTGGTGATTTGACAGGGGGTATTGCAATTTATAGAAACCCAAAACCAGAAACCAGAAACAAAAAACCAAACCATCATCAGTCACCAGGCAAACAAACAAGGCGTAGGTAGACTCGCGGCGCGTCATACACAAAAAGCTTGCATACATTATGGCTATGTGGCAGGCATAGCTACAGTTACCTGCCAAACTAAGTTGGCCAACGCCAACGACAATGCCAAAGCCGTCGCTGTTGAGTGCGCGTGCCTTCAAGCAGAAACACGTAGAAGAAATCATGAAATGTTGCCGCCATCATACCGAAAATTGTACGGTAACGTGCAAGCAATCAAAGTACATGAAGCCAGCGGATTCAACTCGACTTGGTCGGCGTGAGTTTTCTGGTTCCGTTCCAAGTCACGGCTGCCACTGAGTCGGACACGTCTGATTTTTACTACACACGTGTGTGATGTGACGTCAACAGGAATCGCCGGCTGCCTACTAGTCTGACAACAGCAGCAGCAGCAACAGCAGCAGCAACAACAACAACTACGAACTGGCAACTGGCTGCAGCACTAACACAAAGTGTATGGCAGCCACTAGCTGCTCCGTCTCGAATTCACCCTCTCAGTTGCACTCCCGTCAAGACATTGAACAATTTTCTGGCAGCCATGCCATACCAAAATGTATGGCATAGCTGACGGCCCAGACGTGCCCATTTCTGCTCTTTGCTGTTTAAGCAAGCATGCAAATGTCACATGCAGTAGAAGAGTCGAGCCGCACCAGCAGCACAGTCGGCGTAATAAGCAGTCTCAGTTATCAACGTGCTAGGCGAAATGTTGCTGCATAGTTATGTGCTACGTGTGTATGGGTGCATGTGTGTGTGTGTGTGTGTGTGTTTCGTATTCATAAATGATGAGCCATGTTGCTTAGCTGGCTGCCTCAACTGAACTAGGCTGAGCTGAGCTGAGTTGGAAGTTGGGGTTAGGGTTGAGTTTAGTGATTTCCCCAAGCATGTGGCATACTTTTATATGATTTCGTTTTGGGCATAAGAATTTTGGCTTATGTTTATTGATTTTGCACGCCGCACTAGTTTGCTGTTTGTATGTGCGCTGGTACGCAGCTAAAATTGGATAGTTTGAGTTATTGCCAGTAGCTGATTTGTGTCAGCAGGAAATTTGCTAGGAATTTGTTGCATACTTTGTTGCTTTTGGGGCGCTGCAGTTATATTTGCGAAAGTTATTTCCCAGCCGTGGGACAGCTATAGCATAAGAGCCCCAAACCTTATCTCATATGTATGCCAGACATTGGCCTACAATATACACACAAACACACATATATATATATGTATATTCCCAACAGACACGACCTCTGCACCCACACACACACACACCCACCCACAAAGATGACGAGGTAGCTGTGCCTGTGCTTTTAGTGTCGATCAAAAATTCATAGGGCACATCGAGAGGTGTCAATAACACGGCTACTTTATAACTGCCGTCTGACTTCTTCCACGCCAACTGTGTGTCTCTCTGTCTGTCTGTCTGTCTGTCTGTCTGTCTGTTGTAAATCTAGTAATTTACAATTACTGCACGCACACGCAATTTATTTTCCAGTTCTAACAAATAAGCTTGGCATTTTGGTGGTGGCCTGCAAGAGTAACGCGACTCTCGAGTCTCCGACTCCCATTTCGTTGAGACGAGGGCTGCTGTCTCCCAGGTGTATTGCAAATCAAAAAATCAGGCAACATGAGGCAACGCAAGGCGTGGCATGGCGTAGCGTGGCAAGGGCACACGCACGCCCAGGCAATCAGTTAAATGTTTGTGGAACTCGCCAGCGTCGAGCACTCTAGTCGAGTCTCCAAGGAACACAGAGCCCTCTCTCTCTCTCTCTCTCTCTCTGTCTATCTCTCTCTATGAGTTTTGTTCGTTTCCTTTTTATTTTTGGCCAATTCTACACGCCTTTGAGTAGAATTGAGTTTGCCAGCGCAGAGGAAACCACAGAAAAACTAAAGAGCAAAAAAAGTAAAATGAGAGACTATGGAGACGACGCCCGATGAAGCGCCAAGTTGAAAAATCGTTTGTCGCAATGTGAGAAATGGAAGCGCAAGGGCCAAAGGCAAACTCGCATCGAAAAACCAAAAGCAATGCTATTGAGGAAGGGCGTCCTTCTGGCTCAGGCGCAGACGAAGTGATTTGGCTTTAAGATACAAAAAGAAAAAAAAAAAATAAAAGCGGAAACCAAAAAAACCTGCCACGTAATGAAACTGACAATTTAACTCGTTCTCGTGTGCTCGTGTTGAAAAATCGTGTTATCGATTTAATGCGTTGCACTATATATAACCTATATATACATATTTATATACATATATATACAAAACACATGTGCATGGGTTCGCACTGGTGTATCCACTGTAGCCAGTGTATTCGAAGCAACCGCGCATTGCCGAAAGGGTTAGCTCTGTTCCATCCTTGTTTCGGTATTGGCTGCGTTGTACTTCGGTTGTTGCCTTTTTTCTTTGCCATTGCCCTTAGCTTTGGGTCTTGCTTTATCGCTGGCTTCTGTCTCTTCTGACTGACTGACATTTTCGTGTTGTTTGCGAGAGTTCCCTTTGGCCATTTTTTTTTTTTTTATTCTTCCTAATGGCCGCCCTGGACAGACTTGTCGGCAAAAGCATTTGATTAATTCGCAGCAGTTTTCAATTTGAAATTGCTTTAGTTTCGTTTTTTTTTTTTCTTTCTCAAGTCCTTTGCGTATGTGTGTCTGTGTGTGTGAATGTGTGTGTGTGAATGTGTGCTTGCAAGAGTATGTGGCAATTGACAGCACTTTAGAGGCGTCTGCAAAGCTTTAGTTAAAACTTTGCCACAAGCCCTACGAGGGTGTGTATTGCTCTTGACTGAGATTGAAAGCAGCTTATAGTATTTTGAGTTATTTTTTATTGCATTTTTAAGTGTATATTTATATATATGTAATATGTATATGCCTGATTTTGGCTTGTTATTCCTGTTTCTTTTGACTAATTTTACAATCTTTTCCTCTTTTCGTTTTAGGTACGTATGCATAAATCTTATGACAAAACCTTAAAAACAATTATACCGAGGGATAAGTGAGTAAAAAATCGGACACTTTTGGAAGTGAAAATCTCAGCTGAATTAAACGATAATTAACAAAACGAAATAATATTTAATCAGAAGATAGAACATCTTTTGTAAACATAATGCAAAGCATTTTAAATATGGAAGAAGAGAAGAAAAATACTATCGGAATTTGATGTTGATTTATATTTTTCTCTTACAATGCATACACATACTAATAATGGCCATTTGACGCAGATTCGAGCAAATATAATCAAATGTTAATTAAGGATGAGGTTAGAAATAAGGATGTGAACATTAAGTTTGTTTTCTTCTTGTTCTTTTGCAAAGTGCGATTGGTGGGAAAATAACAAGAATTCTTAGCAGTGAATTGAGAGGAGCAAGAAAACAGCATCAGCTCTTACACTAATCAGAACTCGATTCTCACGCAATCGTCAAGATATGTGCCACTTGCAGTGGCACGGAAATATTTTATTTATTACTGTCAGTTTTTGGTTGCTTTTGTTGCTACTGCTGTTGTTATTGTTGGTGGTGGTTGTGGTGAATGGTGATGTCGTATATTATTATGATTATTTTGAAAATGCAAATGAGTCAAAGTTTCCAGTTGCCGGTTGACATTTGCCAATTGCAGATACAGCTGCAGATCCAGATGCAATGTTGCAGGCATTCATTATTATTAATATGACAGAATACAGAAACTGTGCGATTAAACATGCAAAATGCTTTAAGCGAATTGCGAACAGAATTCGAAATGAATGAATGGTTAAGCGTACGGGTGGATGAATGAATGGGTGTGTGAGTGAATGCCTGAATGGATAAATGAATGAATTCAATTGCCGACAGAAGATGTGCAAAGCATTTCTGGTAGGCGCCTTTCACTTCTTACCCTTTCTCTCTCCTCTCTCCCTTTCTCTTTCCCTCTTCCTCTCTCTCTCTCTCTCTTTGTCTCTGTCGCTCTGTCTGCATTTTGTGACATGTGAATAGAGTCAACAATCGACATGGCACATTGTTTGTAACCATTTTGCATACACGCTGCTTGACTTTTCGCATAATATTTGTTGGCATTGTTGTTGTTGTTGTTGTTGTTGCTGTTGATGTTGCTCTCGCCTGTTTGGTTGGCCATTAACATAATTTCAATTTGCATAAAATTACGTTAAATATTACATTTTGGACAGTGAACTGCAACTGCAACTGCAACTGTGAAACTGTGACTGTTTGACTGACAGCAACCACGCCCCATTGCATGGGTGCGGAGCTAATTGCAGGTGTGAATGTGTTGCTTTGTGTCCATAGCGTGCTTCATTACACACAAATTCACATACATTTTAAAATACATATGTGCTGCCATTGTTACTCATACGCATTTAATAAATTTAATTTTTATTGCATTTTTGCCTAAATAATGCGTTTCATTTTCAGCTCTAATGCGAACAGTTTTGCACAAATTAAATGGAAATGTGTATGGCTATTTTGCGGTCGATTTATGTGCTCACAATTCTATATAATGTGCAGTGCAGTGCATCCATGTACATGGCCTTAATACTAATTGATTAAATTGATTGAAAAAACCCGCAAACAAAAAGTAGGCAGCTACTTCCTAAACTCGCTTCGTCATGTTAACCTGAAAGCAACAAGCAAAAACTGAAACAAAACGATAAATGGCAAATGCAACTACAACTGCCACTCCGATCAAAGTCCCTGACTGGAAGTGATTTAATGCATATTTGATAGGTACACTTTGTACTGGTTTTAAAGGGCTTCAGAAGAATGCTTTGTCGTCCTTAACTTGGCCAATTCATTTATTACGTCGCATTTCTTGAGAAAACTAAAAGCCTGCTTAATGCGTAAATTGACGCAGCCTTTAAGCCATTTGCCTGAATCGCGAATAGCGGCGCACAGCCATCAGCGAAACTTTGAAGTATTTCCAACTCGATTATCATAACCCAACTAAGAATCATAATCAAATTTACCCATTTGACACTAAACTTTCAACAAAGGGCGTGGCAGTGTCGAGGAGGGGTTGGGTTGAGAGGAGTTGGAGTGTGCTAGGGAAAGTTTATGTTTGTCTAGGACCAAACCAAGAACCAGCATCGTCATCATCAGCTCTTGTACAGTTGCCATCAAATTGAGTTAGTCAATTTGTAAAATTTACGTCTAGTTTTAACATTCAATATGCCATTAAAATGTTGCGCCTCAAAGTATTTGCCCTGCTCTATCTCTATCTCGCTCTCGCTCTCGCTCTTGCTTTCGTTGCGGCTTCTGGGCTATGCAAATTTTGAGGTTTACAGTTTTCAGTTGTCAGCATTTTGTTAGTTAGTTAGTTTTGTTCAAGCTGCAGTCGTGGAACTCGTCCTAGACATATATATATGTATGACCCTAAAAAGCCGGCTACGGTACAAAATGTTTTGGCCACAAAGCATACCCATATAGCCATGCCCATAACCATAACAGAGTTAAGACCCCAAGCCGCTTTATGGTGTCATGCTTACAACGCTTCCAATGATACGGCAAAATTGTTGGTCTGCCGCCTTTTAGCTTTTTATGCACACCACACAAACACACAGAAAATATGTATGTACATACAATCTGCAAATGGAAAAGGGGGAGTAGGGGGTAGGTGGAGTATATTGCATTTGTATTGGCATTTTCTAAATGTGTATGCGTAAGCTCATTAAGCTGGCCAAGTTCTTAGCCTTCATTTTGGCTTTGCATCTGACTTAGCTGTTTGTTTTCGAGTCTCGATCTGTTTTGGGGCCAATGTGTGGCAGGAATATTGTTGCATTGTGTCGAACTGAGAGCCAAACTCAACTGTCCATGCAAATAGGCCATAAATTCATATTTTATTGGCTCGGCTTCGACAGACATCGGCAAGGACCGGCCGACCCATCGACCTATTCCTGTCTGGCTATCTAAAACTCTTGGCCAAATGCTCGAAAGCTTTGCACAAACAATTATGTCAACTATAAACTGCTTTGCTCCTATGTGTGTATGTGTGTGTGTGTGTGTGCATGTGCATGTGTGTTTCGATGGGTGTGCGTGTGTTGACAATGAACTTTTGGCATTATGGTATTGCATACTTTAAGGCGGCTTGCGAAAATAGCCAACAATAAATTTACACAGAATGCTTTCAGAGAGAGGCCTGCTTGATTTGCTTAAGTGGTTGCTTTAGTATTATTGCTTTAATTCTGCTTTTTAGTCGCTGTCAATAAAGCATAATCATTTAAATGCTCTCTGCATATTTTCCACATCATTTGAGTTAATTCAAATTTATTGGGTCTCTCATGTGTCCCCTGAGGCACAGCTTGAACGCGTCGGCATATTAAATGCAATCCGAACTGATTAAAATTCTAATTAACTGGACAAAAATCTGATTGGCTCTCCCTTCAAAATCTGCCCTTGCATAATTGCCTACATAAATTAGCGCTATCAAAATCATAAAAAAAAACTATGTCATCTGCATATTGTGGCATATTAATAATAATTTGATAAAATAAACGCCAGATTTTTAAAGACAACATACAGTTAATTGTCCGGAAAAAAATATGGAATATTTGCAAAAATGTTTATGCTGTTCAAAAACATTAGCAATTTTCGTAGTTTGGACTGCAACTCAACTGAAACGAACACTTAATGTAATTTGCATTTTCACAGTGTGTTTTAAATGATATTTTCATCACAGTTGGACAGTGTTCTCTTTCTGGCTTGCTTGCCGCATACATTTCAATTCGGCTCATGCAAAAATTTGCATTTGCTGCTGTCAAGCAAATTATTGCATCCAGCTTAGCTCGTTATCCTCTTGGATTGTTGTTGTTTTAATTAAAAAATATGTATTATTGCTGTTGATGCCTTCTTCTTGCTGTTGTTGATGGCCGCCAATCTGTCTGTTAGTTTGTCTGTCTGCTCATCCATTTGCTTTGCAATTCAAGTGTTAATTTTATTGACATGTGGCAGACAGCAAAAACCTTGTGCGCTGGTAAAAGTTTAAATGTTTTTATGGTTGTTGCCATTTTGATTGCTCGTTGCGGTCGCAGTGGATATTTTAAATGAATTTAATAAACGCAGAACCTCAAAGCAATACTCGTAAATTTCATAATATCAAAGAAGAAAAACAAAAAAAAAAAAAACTAAATCAATCCAGAAGCGCGTTTGACATGCAAGCCGTGAAACAGCAGTAAAAAGAATGCCAAATGGAATCCAGCAACCCGAACTCAAACCAAAAATCAAAAGGTAAAAGGAAGCCAGTAGGAAGAAACATTAATCAGCGTTAAAAGTCGCATTAAGCAAAAGTGGGCGCAGCAGTTGCGGGGGGCGCAAATTGCACGCAAAGCTAACGCCAAACCAAACCAAACCAAACTGAACCGAACCGAACCGAAACAAAACCAAACCCAATGAGGACCCAAAACTGTCGAAACGTAAACGAAAAGTCGAAGAAAATTGGAAAAATTGTTGTCAGCGCGAAAGGGAAAGCTGGAAAGAAAGAACGAGCACGCAAAGCCAGCACGGCCATTGCAAATAGGAGCGTTAATAACAACAACAGCAACAACAGCTAGAAACGTGGCAAAATGAGTGACTGGCAGTCAAAATCATTAAAAAGTCGTAAAAATCAAGGGAAATGGTAAACAGAAAACGAAAACAGGCAACAAGGGAAACTGGGTGCAGCAACTGGAGATTGGTAGGGCGTCGGGCAGAGTACAGGAAATGGAGGACGGCTACTGAAAATACGCACGCTTTATAATTAGAATTTAATCAAGCGCAAATCGCAAACTCTCGCAAATTGAAGACCGAACCGAACCGGGCCACCAACGAAAATGGGTTTCAAACCCGTCAGGCCGCAGCCTGTGTGTGTGTGGCTGTGTGTATATTTGTGGTGGTGTGCAGCTATTGTTTAAAGTGTAATTAAAAGCGTCGTAAAAACCTTTTAGTGTAACGACGAAACAGCAAACGCTGCGCCGATGATATTAAATTTCTCAGCCTCAAAAAAACTAGTTGGCTGATTTGAAAGGCAAGCCCTGAAATAGCAGCTGCAGCAGCAGCAGCAGCAGCATACTAGATGAAAAATAAAACCTCCTTTGGGTCAACCGACCTTGTCCGACCTTTGGGAATTGATGGTGGCCAACAACTTTTTTTTTGCATATGTCATCTAACAAATGATGCGCATTGTTGGTTTCGGGTTAGGGCTTTCAATCATTGCCAATTATAAAGTGCGAGAGTGTGTGAGAATTCTTTGCTGGACTCTATATTAATGGGTACAGAAATAAACTGTAATTAGTAGGGGAAAGTTGCGATAATTTCCGTAAAATTAGAGCAAGCAAGCGCCTAAATAATCCACTTGGGCAGGCTTTAAGAGTAGCAGCCAGCCGGAAGAAAGAGGACTTTTGACATTCTAATTACTGGCAGGCAGGAATTGTGGCAGGCTGGCATGAAGGAAGTCAGGCAGGCAGGCAGTCAGAGCGCCACACGAGCTGCTTGTCAAGTATAAACTTTGGTCATAAACAAAATTTTAATGGAGCAATTATAAGCGGCTAAAAATGGCTCGCAGAAAACAAAAAGTAGCTCGCAATTTTCATAACTAAAGGGCAAACTACTTTTGCCTCAACTAGCGATGGAGTTGGCGTGAGGCAGCTGGTGGTGCGGAGTGGTGCACAACTCTCTGCTTGTTGGCAAAATGCAAATGTGTAACACGCAGTCGAATCGTTGAGACCGACACGAACAGCTTATGCACGAAGATGATGACGCATGCCAGTCAAACAAAAAAAAAAGAGAAAGAAAAAAATAAATACCGTTAAACGTCCGGGAAAGGTATGCAATGGCATTTGTTAAAGAGCTCCCCTGTAAGGCTTTAACCCCAAGCAGACTTCATTGATATGCATCTGACACGGAGTGGGCTGGAGGCAGAGAACTGGCAGATTTACCCGCTTGTCGCCTTTCATGCTTATCGCTTGAATCAGTTACAGCACCAACAGCAACAGCAGCAGCAGCAGCAGCAGCATTGAAATATCTTCCAATGCCCACCTCCAGCAACACAGCCACGAGTGGGTCTGACGAGTCATTCATTGGCGATGTGAATAGGCGTCTGACTCACACAGTTAACCCCTTGTTGCCGGCATTAAAATTCACCCCCACGATGCGCACTATGTCTACTTTTTTGTTTTGTGTTTACATTTCAGCTCATGCGTTTTTTGTTTGCTTTGTTTTGCTAGTATTTTTCTATGGCAGGCATTCAAGAGTGTTCGCCTGGCAATCTATTAAATGTTCTCAGTGCGTTTGCTCGTAGGCAGCAGACAATGAAACTGTTGAAGTGATTAAAAATAGTCGTACCGCCCCACAACCCACCCCACCCCTCCCTCAAAACCATAATGGAGCTTGCACTTTTTATAGCATACTTTTGTGCTGTTTTTTATGACACGATTCCTTTCTGTTTTGTCTCTGGCTTTCAGAGCTGGTTAAAAAAAGCTTTGAAAATCGATCAAGTCGATGGTGCGCTAATGGATTTCCAGGCTAGACACAAGTTTATTGAACTGCCGACAATGGACTTTAGTTACAGACAGAATGGTGTGATTAAATTTGCCTGCTGCGCTCAATTGTTAAGAAAGCAGTATTGAAACAGTTCGCTGCCTCTGCTCTGACATCGACACATGCAAAAGTCTGACCCGGCCACCTATCGTCCTTAATATAAAGCACAAGGCCGAAAATCTTACGACTAATCGTTTTTTGATTTCTTACCTAACTAAGGGTCTTGCCCACCTTGTCTTGGCCCGTGTCAAGCTGAGGCAGGAAACGTGCGCAGGAAAAGGGTTTTCACAGCACGCGCCCATTCCCATTGCCATTCCCATTCCTATTCGCGATCCCGTTTCTCATTTTCTGTCCATTACGATTTCTTTCTGGGTCCCATCTAGATAGTCTGGTTTCGAGCAGAGAGTAATAAACGCCTATCGCTAGCCACGCCTTTAACACAACCAACCAACCAATTGCCCGACCCTTTTTTTTGTTGTTTGTTTGCTCGAAAAGACTTTTGTTGCGGCTGTTTTCGTATTTGTAAGTTTGAATAATGTCGTTTTAATTACCGCCACATTTTGAAGGACGTCGCGTTGCCCTGGAAGAAATCACAATCAGCGGCAATCGCTGACTAAAAAAAGTGAATATTAAATACGAAGCAGCGGTGGCAAAAGGAGAAGGAGAACAGCTGAAATCATTTAAATTAAATTCGAAGAAAGTCGTCACGGGATGAAACGCAACTGTGTCTAATTACTTTTGTATGTGGGAAAATAAAAAATTAAATTGAAATTACCCAAAGCGAAAAATGGAAAATGATTATACTAAAGAAGGCGTAGAAAGACTTAAAATGAGAGTGGGCGTAAGTAAATGGTTGAAGATTTATTACCACAAATGACGAGTTTTTGGTGCTCGGCTAATTTTGAACGCGAGCATTTTTCTTAGCACTTATCCTTCGTACGGTGCTGAGTTCTCCTGTCGTTGATTTAATTTGTTGTTGCCTTGGCTGCGTTTAATTATAAAAACGCATTTCACTCTGGCTACCTTTTTTTTTGTAAGGCTGCCATTGCCATCATGGGCATCTTAGTAAGTCCCAACCATGCTCCGCCTCCACCTGCCCTTCTATGCCCATGACAGACTCCCCTGGGCTGCGGCAGCCGCAATCCAATCAGCCGCTAAGTCGTGAGCCTGCCCAACTTGGCGTTGATTAAAGGCCAAGTTCTTTTTTATTTTGTTTTCCTTGCGCACTGAAGTATGCTATATTAAATGCGTATCAGCTTAGACAGGCCGCTAATTGACGGTCGAGGGATGAGGAGCAGGAGGAGCAACGTTTTGTAATTGAATTGAATTGATTTAGAGGATTTTCCTGAGTGTGCTGCTGCCTTCATGTGAAGTGTCTGCTGTCCAGTCACTGATACGGGCCCCGGTAAATTCTGATGTGTTAACGACCCAAACGTGACGCTAATAAATTTCAGCTTGAAACAAGCCAATATACCTGGGTTGAAATGGTAGCGATAAGTGTGATTAGGTGGTATAGAAATAAGTGTAACAAACAAACCATCGATGTTTTCATTTTGCAAGAATGGAACTCCAGTGCAACTGTCAAACTGAATTGCAATTGTGTGCTTTATTGTCATCATATTATTGTATAATTTTCAATCAGCTCATCATTCCCCCCAATTCCAATGTATCTCTTCATTGCAATGCCAGTCGATTATCAAAATTAATTAATCGCCCATCAAGAGAACGACTGCACAAAATTCATTTAGCTTCAAAATTCGTCGGCATGCATTGGAAAATGCATTAAAATGCATTCAACAATTAGAAAATCCGCAGTATAACAGTTTGTATAACACACACAGACACACACACATGCACATAAACACACACACAGTTTACGAGGCAATGCATATCATTCTTATTGCATAACAAAAATTGTCAAAATTGTCAGTCAGGCTGAAATACATACATAGCTCATATGCACAGCTCCCGATCCGCTCCGGATTCCCTCTCGCTTTCATTGCAAAATTTCATTTCCGCACAGGACTGTCAGGTAATGTGCAAATATCTCCCCAGCAGCCCTGTCGCTGTTTTTGACAATTTTCATGTTTCAATATTTCATTATATGCAGCAGCAAAACCAAACCATTGTCGTTTTTGTTGCTTTTGGTTCTGCTTCAAAATTATTTATGCATAATGTGGGCGAGGTGACAGTGGATTAAAAGGTGGGGTACTTTAATGCTCTCATATCCGCTGTGCTAACAAAAAGCATCCCCGTATAGCAAAACTGCCTTGGCTTAATGCATACACGGTCAATGGTTATTCAGTGTCATTTACGGTTAGAAATTGGCCCGCTTTGATCGATTATGTAGAAGAGTTTTGGGCATGGCACGGGCGCACACACAAATCCCAACATTCATTATAAAAACTATTCCGCCCACATCATTTACTAGTATCGTACTCAACTCGATGACATTTTTTGGTATTCGTCTCTCAGTTTCAGCCAAATGATGAAATGTGCTGAAAACCGATATGAAAGTGCACAGTGTATCACTCTCTCTTTCTCTGTATTTTTCTCTCTCTATCTTTTTGTTTCTCTTTATCTCTCTCTTTGCCCTTGCTCGCCACATATATTTTTCTGAATCGAAGTTCCTAATTTGAGCTCGGGCAACAGTTTGGCAAGTGGACGTACCCCGAAAACAAAACAAAAACACGAAACGGCAATACGAACAAGTTAGTTTGAGGGAGTGGACTGTGTGTGTGGGGAGGGGGGAAGTCGCGCGCTCCAAGTGGACTCAAGAGACGTGGCAACGTGGCGTTAATGACAGAATAAAACGAAATCCAAACATAAATTACGCGCTTATCAATTTCATTTATCTTTTGGATTTCTTGGCCACTCGCTGCTAGCGTTTCGCTTTTATTTTGATGGTTTTGTAATTGAGTAATAAACTTTGGCATCGTTTCGCTTTTGCGTTTCACCAAAGTTCGCCAGTGTTCGACGTCGCCTTGCCAACCAATCGAAATAGTAGAGGCCATAATAAATTCGAAAGTTTTGCTTTTTTCTTATTTTGCAAGCCATAATGAGGCAAAGCAATTGCCCAGATAAGCACAGTCAAGTCGAGGAAGTTGCAGTTGTGCCATATTCACTTACTGTCCAATAGACACTGCTCTAACAACATTTATTGTTTTCGACGCCTTCGATAAGCGTCCATAAAAATAGCCATTATCAAAAATTTACTACTACTTTTGGCCTGTTAATGAGTTTCAATCGCTGTAGTTTGTGTAGAGAAACAGAATGAGAGAGAGACAGATACAGAGAGAGTGTTCTCAAGCTGCCAGACTTTATCGGCCTGCCACACAGGCTATTTATCAGAACTACCCAAGCAACCCCCAAAATGCTTAACCCGATTTTACAGTTTATGGCCAATCAGTCAACTAGACATCCAACTAAGCAAATAAGCAACCCCCATGCTCACTCCTCAATTCCAAATAGCCATCAAATCATGCGAGTGCATATCTCCATAATCAAAGCAATTTATTTCAATTAAATTTAAAACAGCAAATAAATCTTCAAAACATGTGGAGTATATACATATATACATATGTATATACGATATACATGTGCATATATGTATACTATATACACAAAATTCCCCTTAAAGCCCTTCACAGCTTAGTCGAGAGTTCGCCTGGTCTCCACAAGCAGCCTTGCCGGAAATTGACGACTATCAGTGTGCAAATCAAAATTGTTGGTCATTGTCGCAATGCGCCTAAAATGACACACAATAAATTTTTATTTGTCGCTATATTAAATTTTATTTTACCCGAACTACAGCTCGAGCACAGACAGGACTATCAGACTATCCACGGGACACACACAAGGACTCTGATCTATACGAGTAGCTACAACGGACTGTCTGGCATTTGTCTGGCATTATCCATATAAACACAGCCCCACCCGCTCCGTTAGTCAGTTTTCTGTATGCGTGATAACTACAAACGTGCCTGGGGAGGGGGCCGTGGCACATTCGGTTGCCTTTGGCAAAAAGCGTTCGCCGTCTGACGACTGCCGCGGAAAAAGGCAAATTCATCAATTACTTAATATAATTACTTTTGGCTTTCGGATTATGCATATACACCAACATTCTCACACACACAGAAACAGAGAGAGAGAGAGAGAGGGAGACAGGGAGAGGGGGAGAGAGAAATATATATACACGCACCCGGACAGTGGCAAAAAGCATTGCATACTGCGCTGCCTTTGGCGGCATAGCCAGCATTAATACTTAATATAATAAATTGTAGCCAGTCGGCAGTGGCATCCATCCAGTCGCATTTCCCCCAGCCCTTGTGGCCATCACCCCCCCTCCCTCGGCACAATCCCCTTTTCAGAGCAGCGGCCACAAAAACGGCAACCAATGCGAATGTTCGGTTCTATCTGACTTCGTTTGGCCCGCACGGTTTGACTTGACCGGGCATCAGGCTGTGAACAGGACGGATGATGCCAGTGCAACTCCATACTCGCAATTACCAGTAGCTCTGATAAAATTAACAGACTCACCCGGCGCACTCGACGTAAACGCGAACCCCAAAAGAGAAAAGTGTTTGGAACATGATGGGCGTCTCTGGCTGCCTATTTGCCATTTTAATGGCTTTTAAAGTGCAACCCAAACGGCGTGTAAAATAAGCAAAGGAATGGAAAACACTTTTATTTATAAACATATATGCATAGAATGAATGTTCACTCTATTCCAATCGTAAAAGTATTTAGTTTCTGACCATAAGCGATAATCAAACGCCATTTGGGTTGCCTTCAAGTTAGTGAATCCAAATGTGACCCAATCATTAATCGACAATGCGACTTTAATATAATTATATATGCGAACACATTGTGGACATGTGTTTCCCTTATTTAATGTCATAAACTATGCCCATTTTGGGCATAGTTTTATTGGCATATAAATTGTCATAATTTGAACATTGTCTCAGTTAATAATACAACATTAATTTATTTATTGGCAACGAAGCTCATAAAAAGCGCGCATTAAAAGCAATTAATTTCAAACTATGCCAAGCCCATCTCTATATACATATTTGTTTCATAATAATATGTTACAAAAGATAAACTATTGAATTTAATTCAATTGGAATTGATGTTGGACTGTCAGGAAAAACGCTCTAAATTACTTAATTGCATCAAAAATATTAATTTCATAAATTTGAAATTGTTAAATACTTTTTTTTAATATTTATGGTTGTGGATATTTAATGACCTCAGATGCATTCAATTAAAACAATTAAACGTCATAAAAATAGCAAAGTGCATAATGATTCATAAATAATGCCACAATTTAGGAAACACAAAAAATTTTCGAATGCAAATATGAAATATTTAGCAATATATATTAAAGCAATTGAATTGTCGCAACAGCTGTGCCTTTAACACTGCATAAGCAGTGGAGTGTGCAAAAGTTAAATTGCGTATTTTCTTAACTTATTTATTTGTTAAATATAACGCAAAAACATTTGTTCTGTCGCTCAATGCTAGCGGGATTGAAATAATGTCATGCGTTGCACTCGTATTTGCTCCAGCGCCAATAACACAGTGCATTTGTGCATGTGTGTATGCATGCGTGTATGTGTGTGTGGGTGTGTGTGTATGTGTGTGTGTGTGTGTGTGTATGCTAAGAGAGAGCAAATATAATATGCAACGGAACGGATGCGTGGTTCATTAAATATGCGCCATGAAGCCTGGCAAGCAGACGAGTGCTCAAAAGTATGCAATTGAATTTAAATATTGCAAGTGGCCCTCTGCATGCACATGTGTGATAGACACACACAAACACACATACACACACGCATGTGACATAGTGGTGCTTTAGTGGACGCCATGTTTTCGTCGTTGCTTGCGTTAATTAACACAAACATTATTACAAATTGACCAACCAAACTTTAATTGCTGCACATTTGGGTACCTTTCACAGCCCCTGAACCCCTTCCCTGCTGTGCCGCATGAGTAAAACATAAAAACATAATATAATTATAAATTGATGGCACCCTCACAACTATCATTTTATTTTTGTTTTATTTTAATCCTCAATCCAAATGAACGCCGCTTTATGCATGGTTTGGATGGTGCTTTTTAGCTCGGTCGATTCTAAGTTGTAGTAAAAAAAACACGTCTAAGTCATTATTCACATTGTTGAATTAATCTGGCCTTGTTATTAGCAAATTGCATGTGCTGGCTGCTGTATCTGCTTAAAGTCGACGACCTAAATGTATTGTTTCGAAATGGGAAATTTGGAAAACCACAAATGGGCTTTTACACAGAGCGTGCATTAATTTCAATTAATTGCGATAAGGCTGACAATGTTTATTGACTATAAAATAAGCAGCCGTCATTATAGGGGTAGGCGAAGTCGGCGCATTATAGCCATAACCGCAATGTAAATGGCCAACAAAATCGCAAAAAATTATGAAAATGATGATCAAAATCGACATTGCAGTAATTTAAATTAAATGCATTAAAATTTTAATAAAAGCATATAATAAAAAAATAATGATTGCAGGAAACAACAAAGACAACAAATAAACAATAATTATAATAATAAAAACAACGAAATTGTAGCAGTGCAAAAAAATACAATTGCAATAAATATGGAAGCGCTTTCCAGTTCATTAAATCGAAAACAAAAGGGGACCGCCAGCATTTATTTTACCTGTTAAATTCAGCAGGCCCCAAACAAGCAAATAAACCAACAAACAAACATTTCATTTCATTTAAATGCGTTTTTAAAATACTCACACATATTTCACAATGTGTTTAAAGCTGGCTTTATCGCAATTATTGCCATTAGTTTGACAAACGATGCCGCAGAATTATGCAGCATTTGAAGCTAATTAAATTTAGGAGCGGAAATGCCAAGTGATTAAGCAGAGCTGCAGCTCCTTCTGCTGCTTTTAATCACCACAACAACAAAAAACAGCTGCAATTAAAGGGTTTTGGAATTCCGAGCGCTTAAAAGTATGCTATACATTTTTTGCACCCGTAAATAACACAGCAGCGATATTTTGGACACAGACTCACACACACATACACTCTCAAACCTCATCGCAATCACTCTCTGTCCCTCTCCTATTACTGTCTATCTCCGCCGCTCGGCCTCAGAGTGTGCTTTCAATGTACCGCGGTTTAATTGGTCCAAAAATTGCACGTCAACGTAGATAAATTTTTATTTGAAAAAGTTTATTAAACATTTGCTTTGTGCAGGCAGCGCACGTAGCTGCCACCCCCACTGGATGGCCATGACTATTCGTATGTGTGTGCGCCTTCTTTATTCGGTCCCCCCTCCACCCTGTTCCTCTCTCACTCTCTCTCCCTGTGTACAATTGTCCTCTGGTCGCTTTTAGCCATTGGCGTTTTTTATTTCAAACTTTTTAACAGTTGCTTTTTGGCATTGCCTTCAATTTGGATTCTCCTGTTTATTTTATTTTATTTTATTTCTCTTTTTTTGGAATTTTTGTTATTGAAAAAGTTTTGAGATTTGTAAAAAAAAGAATATGCGAAAGTTTTGCCTTGTAATTACATGCAGCACCCGCATACACATACTCTAAATAAAAATACAATTTTGCCACTGGCAATGGTATGAAATGGTCAGTTCAAATGTTCCGACGCGTCTCTAATGAAAACGTAGACAATATTTTATATGCTGAATACATACAAACATGAATAGAATAATTTTTGCCAAATTTGATCACGTATTTGAATCTACTACAAATTTGCACGGTTGCAACGTTGTGTAAGAGTTTTAATTTTCAAATTCGTGGAGTACTTGGATGCCTCCTTTTGGGGTCGCTACTTTCTAATAAGTAAAAAGGCATGGCTTTGACGGGTAGCCACAAAATTTTAATTAAACGTAGCCAAAAGCAATATTTGGCCACATCAAACAATCAAAATACATAAACTAAACTTAAGCTCGACACTGATAAGCCCGGCATTAAGCGGCTAAAGGTAAACACCCCAAAACTGAGCTCGGGACTAACTTGGCAAACAAAAGACGACAACGGACCACGAACCTCGCTGAAAACTTATTTATGCGGCGCTCTTTGCGTTGTCTGCCGCTCTTAGAGAGCTCAAATTGTTATCAAATAATTTATGCGTCTCACCTGCAACAACAAATTAAGTTTTGTAACTCGCCCAAATCGACAACAACAACAATGAGAACACAACAGAAACAAGAGGAATAACCAGACCAATACAAAGACAGCGAGTAATCCACGTGCCTTCCAATTTTAACTCATTAACTGGGAGCGAAGTGCTGCCAGCTCCGTCCCCTCTCCTCGCTGCTTGCCGCCAGCTGGCCATTAAAAGACTTATTTTCACACTTGCATAAACTCATTTAGTGCGAGAGCAAACTGAAAATTGTCCGCACAAAAGGTAAAGAACCCCTTCCTCCCCCATCGCCGCCCGCACAATACTCGCCACCTTATCACACGGCACGTTGGACACGTTCGCAGTGCAAGAGAGAGAAAGAGAGAGAGAAAGTTAGAGAGAGAGAGAACGTGAAAGCAGAGCAGAGCGCATCGTGACATAAAATTAATGCCCAACCGACAATTTTAATCGGCAACAATTTTTGTCTTGAGTTATAGCCCAAGACGAACGGCAACGTCGCACCCCCAGACGAGGTCGCGAAAACTTTACTCCAAAAGATTTTCAAGCTTTCGGCAACAAAGGGAAGGAGCTATAGCGGAAGAGAGTGAGAGAGAGAGAGAGAGAGAGAGATATACAGACAGCCGGATGCGTATATTTAGAACTTATTAAATTGCTATAATTTATACGACTTATCTGGTGGGTGGCATGGCGTCTTCGTCTCTGAAGTCTGGAACGTCGCATGCCTGCACGGCTGCTTGCCTGCTTGCCTGGTTGAGTGCCTCGAGGGTTGCTTCGCACTCGTAAAATACTGAGCGAACAAAAAATCTCATTGCATAGCTACAGGCGCGCACACGGCATGAACCTGCGACAGTTCGGGGCAATGGCAATTAATTTACATGCAAATCGCGCCAAAAGTTTTTTACCTCCACGCGCCCAGCGACTGCTATAAAAAATCCACTGTCTGCACAGCGTCTTAAAGTATGCGTTGCTTAAGGGCTACCACACAGCCTTCACCCAACACACACACACACACAGAGACAGATACACACACACTCACACACACACATACACACACTTGATTAGTGCGCCGCCTGCTTAAAACAATATGGCAGGGAAGAAGGACTACGACCCTTTTGGGACAGCGAGTCGCGTGCGTCGATGTCGACAGGTTGCCGCACCGTTAGACGATCCAACTTCTTTAAAGTCCTCTTTGTTGCTGTCATTGTTGTTGTGGCCCCTTCTTGTTGTACGGCCTAACAAATTGCAATATTTTTTCCTCCATTTTGTGCTGCTGTTTGATTTATTGTACAAGAACAATAGGAGCAGCGCTGAACGAGCGCACATTAAACATTTAGAAATGAGTTTAAAGTTTTAAATGGAATTTTTGATTACACGCAAGTGCCGCGTGGACGGGCAAGAAAAGAGGTTCCACTTAGAAAGAAGGGGCGTAGCTACCTAGAACAATTTGCCACTCATTTAAATTAGCGTAATTGCTAAAGAGAGATTATTAGACTTAGTGAGGGGCCTATAAGGAAAGCATGCTAAGTGAACAGCTCCAAATGGGATATAATTTAATGGACACTTAAAAATAAGATTGAAATTGTACATTTTATGACCCACATGAGTTGCTGCTCTGCATGCCATGTTGCCCAACTTAATGGCATTTGCCACGATTTGCAGGACCATTCGTAAGCTCCCCAGCTGCTCCAGGTCTTATTTTGTCAATCCATCACAATCCCTTTTGCCCATCTCCGATCCTTGACAACCCTCTTATGACAGCATAATATTAGCATTTCCCTCCTACCGCTCATCTCTCCTGCTCCTGCTCCTGCTTCTGCTCCTGCTTCTGCTCCACTCAACTTCAACCCATTCGCAGTTTGGGTAAATCTCTAAAACTCCAAACACTTTGTATTTACAATAAATTTGTATCTGCTGCGCGCTTGCGCTTGCTCTTCGTTTCTTTTTCAATTTCCAGAACACAAAACGCAGCCATTAAACGCTTTAAAATCAACATAAGCTTCACGAGGACAGGGGCAATAAAGTCGATCCAAAAATTGCTTGCTCCGCACATTAAATCCAACAACATGGCGAACCCCAACATCGTTCTACATGCCTAAATTCCTTTACACAGCAACACATACAAACACAACACACACACACACACACACACACAGACTCACGCATATACATACACAATTATTGTGCTTTGCACACAAAACGCAGCAAAAGTAAGCGAAACACTTTACCATACTTCTGGCTCTTCCCCCACTGCCCCTGTCATCTCCCCTGCTACGCTCTTTGCCCACTTAATACTTAAATGCAAACGTGTAAATTATGTGATTTTTCCCCGGCGGCCATGTTTGTTTGCAAACTCCATTACCAACATGGCGGGAGCTTCCTTTAGCCTCGACATCTCCATCCACCATCGCCACTACCATCACCTCCTGTTGCCCCCAACGCCACCGTCACCTGTTTGTTTCGAGAAATCGTCGCTCTTTACCATTAAAACCAAACAAAAAAAAAACAAAAAAAAACAAAAAACGCAAGAAAAAAAACCTAAACGAGTACCCCTTTTATGTGTTTTTCATGTACTTTTATTTGATTGTCGCACGCTTCGGCGCCTGGCAGGGAAGCCAGATGGATGGGCTGAGGGAGCGGAGTGTATGGGTATAGTGCTGGAATTTATAGCTCTATTTTAGTGCTTAAAATATTAGCAAATGTTCATTAACGACTATGCAAATTGGCCTTAGTCAGGCTCACTTAAAACACTCTGCAGAGCCCAAGCAATTACTCAAAAATACTTAACACACAATTGGCGATAAGAAAAGTCTTAACTACCCACTTTAAATGTTCCACGATCCATTAAAGTCCAGCCAAGCACCGTTTTAGAAGAGAATTTCAATTCATACCTCATCTGCTTGATATTCTTTAATAAAACATTTTTTGGAAGACATCATATTTCAATAGCGGTTACTCATAAATTGGCCGTCCAGTGAAGCAGAGCCAAATTAAATCTAGAATCTCCATCCTCGGATCTAAAGTGTTTATTGCACAACACCTTGGCCAAACACATAAAATATAAATTTGTAATTTTAATATTATTAAAAATGTTAAATTGCATGCAGCATAAATCTCATTTGTGCTTGTGGACAGGTCTGGTGTGGGGATGATAGTCAAAGTGCGTCAGCTTGTTGGCATTATTGTTGCTCAGGGGTTGGGACAAAAACACACAGACACACACATACACACACCTACACCTACACACACACGCTCACACACAAACACACTCACGCACATATATGTGCACATTGTACAATAACCATTACTGGCAGCTGTGTTTGCCACACTATTTTTATTGTCCCCCTTTTTGTGTGTTGCTTTAATTTAAGCGATTCGCTTCGGGTTCATAAAACAGCCGATGGCGTTCTCCCTCAAAGTTTTCATAAAAATGTAAATGTAATAAAATTACTTGTTAAAAGCAATGATTAAAGGCCTAAGTAAATCCATGTGAAATGCATTAAAGCAGAGAGCATAAGGTAAAATATATCTTTAGAGTTTTCAATTAAAATCATTTCGACCGAAACTAGCCATTTTCATTGATTGACCTCTTAAACTGACTTGGCCAGCATTTGATAAATTATTAAAATTACTAAAGCGTATAGGGTTTTTCTACGCAAACAGAAGCAAATTGGAATATATTTAAAGGTTTTACAACTGAGCTGCAAACAAATCAATATCATCGTGATTGTGCTGTTGGAAATTCAAGCGGCTAATAAGTATCATCGTTTCAAGCCAAGCCCAGCGTTAAGGGCGCTTGCCATTTATTTAATGAGGCAGCTGCAGAAAGCACTTTCATCGTGAAAGCTATCTGTTGGTCCCCCCTTTAGACTGCTGTTTTTTAAAAGCACCCAAAGCCCATTAACTTGTGTGAATTTATTTCAGCAATTGCCGGCACCGACTACAGACTGCTATTATGCGTTCGTTAATTATTCACACACATACACACCCACACACCCACACACTAACACACACACACACACACAAACACAAATGCCTGCTCACATCCCGAATCGTAACACGTTTTGGTCATAAAAATCGCCCCCTACAAATGACACGCCCCCTAACGAGGCAACTAGCTTGAAAAGAGGCAAAGCGCTTAGCCTTTGGTCCCTAATACAAATGTCTCTGCGAATCTATGGACATTTATGCATTCTTTCAGCAACAGCCCCAAACTCACCCTCATATATACATCAGTATATATGTATGAGGGAGCAGCTTGACATTAAATAAATCTAGCATCCCATAGAAGCTTAGTGGGTAACTTTAATACACCCACACACACACTCACACACACATAAAAAATGACGCAGACATTATTCACGCTATCATTGCACACAGAAAAACAGGCAGACAGACCAGGAGGACGTGACGGTGGAGGTGGAGGTGGCGGTGGCGCAAGTCGACCCATTCATAATGGAAATACTTTGACCATATTAATTTTGGTTTACCCAACTTCAGCTGTTGCGATTTATGTTTGCTTGGATTTGTCGCCCTATTCCGTGTTGTGTTCGTAGCTTTGAGTAGCAACGAAATATGGAACTATAACAGAACAAACTAGCTATGATAAAATTGTAGAATTTGAGCAAGAATTTTAAACATTCAACTATCAAATATCAAATTTTCTTTATTTATTTTAATAAGATTACAATGTCTGCCATTCAGCAAGCATTGTATTTTCTGTATTTTTCTTTTTGATGGAATCAAGTCAAAAGCTGCCCGCTTTGACCAGGCGAAGCTCATCTGAAAGATGAATTGAATCCCGCACCCTTTTATACTATTTCGATCAACTCACTTTCGCAATTCCAACTTCAGTTTGAATTCACAATACACACACACACACACATACACACAGATGTATGTTTTCATTTCCGTATCATATACACACACACACACACACCCGTCTAGTGACTGTTTGTTCCCCGGGCTCTATTTAAGCGCTCGCCATGCAGCTTCACAGCACCGTCGGCATAATCGAATTATCATCATGGCGTCAACAAATGATTTCAACTTATGCTGCTACTGCTCGCCATTTGCCCTCCTGGTGCTGGCACTGTCAACGGTCTCTGGCACAGAACGGTCCCACAGCCGCAGTCCCTTTTTTGCATCACTTCACTGGCCACCGCAGTGGAACCTTTCAGCCATCTTCTTTTCTATTTTTGCTTGTTTTTTTGTTTTTTTTTTTTGTACCGCTTTCCGTATTGTCAACGTCATTGTCACTGGTCACTTTCCCTGCTTACCACATTCGTTCATTCGCTTTTCCGTTTCGTTTCGTTTCTTTCATTCGTTCGTTTTGGTTTTATTTTATTTCATTTTATTCATTTTTTTTTTGCTGTTTTGTCATCGATTGTTTGAGGTTATGTTGAATGTCAGTTCGTTATCCTTGTACAAATCCTTTTATACAAATGAAATTTGCACCAAATAGCGATAAGCAAAATACAATAGTATCAACGTTGGTTTATTTTACCAGTGGATTAGTGGCTGGAGGGTTAAATATCACAGAGTGAGCTGTGACTTTAATGCATCTCTGTTTCCAAATAATGTGTTATAAACATGTTTTAGCTGATTAGCTACATGCCTACGTGTATAATTGATGACTAAACGCATTTATCGCTCTTACTTGCAGATATTAACAAAGGGTCACCAATCGATTACAAGAGCGGATCGGCCTGTTCCACACCCACAAAAGACACTCTTAAAGGGGGCTACGATCGCAGCACGCAAGGCTGCATGGGTCCGGTGCTGCCGCCAAGGAGCATGAACGGAATGCCCACGCATCATTATTCGGCGCCGATGAACTTCCGGAAGGATCTGGCCGCACGCTGCTCAGCCAACTGGTTGAGCATTGCCGCATTGTCCGCCTTTGTGGTACTCTGCTTTCTGCTGATCCTGCTCACGAGCATCGGCACCCTGCAATGGTCGCCATCGGCACCCTGCACAGTACTAGTCGGCAACGAGGCCTCCGAGGTCACGGCGGCCAAGAGCACAAACACTGATATATCCAAGTTGCACAACGCATCGGTACGCGCGAAAAATGGACAAGGCATTGGCATCGTTCAGGGACAACCTGGCGGAGGAGGCGCAACGGCAACTGTTACAACGGCCACATCGAACAGTGGGACGGCTCAAGGACTACAGTCGACCTCATCCTCGTCCGCGGAGTCAACATCATTGGCAGCGGCAGCTACTGCAACGTCCTCCTCTCAATCTTCGCTTGCGCCATCGACGTCACTGTCCTCATCCTTGGCAAATGCCAATAATGGAGGTAATTATGCACAACTTTTAATTATTTTTAAATGAGTTTTCGTAAGTTTTATAAAAGTGTGAGAAATAAAACGGACAAAAAAAGAGATGAAAAGAGAGACAGAGAATGAAAGACGATAAAACGTATTTAGTGTTTAGCGCCCACTAAAACAATTTCTTTTTTTTCGATTCCCAGTTAAAAGTTTTCTTTCTTTGCATTTAACAAAGACTGCTGCGAGACTTAGCTCCGTATTCTTGATTATTTATAGTCTATGCTTTAAATTGGGTAAAAAAAATGAGTAGCGCAGCTAGCTAAAAAGAGTGCCAACAAATGTTTGAGTTGCAGCTTTTAACCAGTTAAAGTAAACAACTCAATAATCAAATCAATACATCCAACACAGACTGCTTATCCATCATTCTGTGTAAACGCATCGATCAAATGTAGAACTTGCTCGTTAAAATGTGTGTTATCCTAGTCAGATACTCTTCAACAGTGCGGCATTTGATAGTATAAATAAATGTAGAACATATAAGTAATATAAACGAGTATCAATAAATACATTCAAAACATAGAGTTTCCCGCTCCAAGTTTATTGGCAAAACGTCAGCAAATTAAAAAAAACTTTGGTTTATTTCACAGCATATAATTTTTTTTTATTTTGGCCCAAACTTGTCCAAAAGAGGATTTGATATTTGTGCTATCTATTTTTAGGTCAAATGGAAAACACATGACACTTAACATTCGGCAATTAAGCTGTCAAATGTTGACATAACCCTCTTTTGCACACTTACTATTTCGATTCTCTTTCTCTCTCTATCTCTCACTCCCTCCTTGCAAATTCTCGGTCTATTTCAATCATGACCATATTAACCCTCTAGAAATAGCCCGTGGCTGTCTCCGCAATCTGTCAGCTTTTTACCCACATACGCTAATTTCTAAATGCAATGAACATTTTGAATTGAATTAAAAATACATTTTATGCTTAATTTGAGTAAAAGTGGATTGCTCCAAATGGGGAAGGTTACCTCTAAATGCTAACCACAAACAAGGTACAAAGTAACCTCGCTCTCTAACTCTGCTCCTCCGAATACCTGTAGCAAGACAAGGCGACACAAGAGCAGTGTCAACAAGGCTGTCTGTCAACGAGGCTGCTCACAACCAGCGACATAAGCGTCGCCATAGACGGAGTTTAATGGAGTGGCAGCGGGGGCGGCATGATTTTGATTTTGATTTTGATGTTGATGCTGATGCTGATGATGATGTTGCTGGAGAAACTTTTAGCGACTTAATTACAGGCGCCAGTGGAGTCCATGTACAAAAGAATTTGGCTGTTACTACACCAGCGAAATCCATAGACGAGTCCGTTGATATACAACAGCAGCCCGTAAAGGCAATGGGAACAGCCATCTCTCCGGGAGCCAGACATAGCAATTACGATACAACTTTGCACAACATCGATGGCATATTGAAACTCGAGCAGAACGTTGCTGATAGCTTTATGGATGATATTAGTGACTATGATTATGAAGCTGAAGCTGAAACTGAAACTGAAGATGAAAAGAAGGAGACAACTATGGAGGCAACAGTGCCTAAGACTAGGCAACAATTTGGCAAATCATTAAACTTCAATTTGCTTAAGGCAGCAGGTAAGACGCTTGCCAAGCCGAGACGGAAGCGTAAGCAGCAGCTCGACGAATCCAACGAGACTAGCGATGCCATCAGCGTTGAGTCAGATACAGAGGCAAGCGGTATTTCTCCTGTTGTTATTGATGACTATAATCAAACTGACAGCAACAGCAGCAACAACAGCGACGACAAGGGCGAGGGTGCGGACTCAATGCTGACAACGACGTTGGCAAGTGACAACGATGACATTGTTGAAATCGACACCAGGAGCAGCGCGAGCACGGAAAATACTAAGGGGACGTCCTCAACCGACGACGTTATTGAAAACGATTTTCAAATCAAACAGAACCTGAAGCAGAAACCTGCCGCTGCTGCTGCTGTTGCTGCTGATGATAACAATAATGAGCGTGATTTAGCCGACAACTATGAGGCGAAGACGAAGAAGAAGAATGAGATCCAGGAGCAGGAGCAGTCAACTCCACCCCCACTGAGCATAAATCAAACTGGGTCCGACTTAATGCTGAGCGATGCAGCACTTTTCGAAGATAATGATGACGATATCGATATAGTCAAATTAGACGCAGCGCCCACCTCCAATGAGGTGGACCTATACAAAACGGCTGTCGAGCAGCCTAAGGAAAAGCCGCCTCAGCCTCAGATTCGGCCAACTAGTGAAAATGAGGTCCTGAAGCAGCAGAAGAATGACGAGAATATTGTCCCAGCCCATTTGACACCATTAAAGCCATATGTTAGCGAGCGCATCGATCGTCCCAGTAAACGTATTCTGGTCAATCTGACCATTGCCACCGACGACGGAAATGATTCCATTTACACGCTCCAAGTCGCTGTGCCAACTGGCGGCGGCCCTCAACATTTGGAGCAGATACTGACCCATGAGCATGCAGTCCATGATGAGGACAATAATATTGAGAGCATTGGCTCCTGTGTGCCCGAGCCGCCACCCCGTATGCCCGATTGCCCCTGCAGCTGCCTGAGCCCTTCACCAACTTCCTCCTCTTTTGTGGATAACAACGACATTAGCCAAGTTGACATTGACTCCGCCAACTCGATGGCAGCCAAGCCGCACGTAGAAGCCACAACAATTTTAAGCCATGTCTCGACTGATAATGAAAACGACGAATTTGCATCCACCACTGCATCCCAAACCAATACTAACTCCTTTAGCACTGAGTTTGATAACAGCACTGATCCGATTACTGTTGCTGATGTACGTTCTGATGAAAAGTTTGCATGTCCCGATGTTATGCCTATACTCATACTGGAAGGTGATTGTACTGTCTGCTCTAACTGCTAACCCCACTTAAAGTGCTTAACATTAACACATCGACCTAATTAAAAACTACTATAAGGCTGTACAGCTAATTAACTTTTAGGCTAATGCTCATTTGACAAAATCATTTTCATAACAGGGAATTGTGTGCCCTTCTATAAACACATCATAACCTCTAATAATAGTCGCATCTGTACAAAGTACCTTCAAGCATGAATATAGGACATAAACCTACGGCCATGTAAATTTTGAAACAAAAAAAACGTCATTGACTTAGTAATATGTCTCAGCGAGTCTCCATACAAACATTGAATTGGAAAGGATTGATCTTTCCATATTTTATATATGTTTTACATAGCATATAAATATATCATTTTCACCCCAAAATCCATAAAAAAATGACGACAACTAACCCATACTTGAATTGTTTTTGTTTCTCTGTCGACCAAATCACTGCTCACAAATGCTGCACTCTTGTCGCGCTTATATCGAATACGCTCCGATCCAGGTGCACGCACGTTCCCCGCTCGTAGTTTTCCACCGGATGGCACCACCTTTGGCCAGATTACATTGGGCCAGAAACTGACAAAGGAGATACAACCGTACAGCTATTGGAATATGCAATTCTATCAATCGGAGCCGGCTTACGTTAAGTTTGACTACACCATTCCGAGGGGTGCATCCATTGGAGTCTATGGGCGCCGAAACGCTTTGCCCACCCACACGCAGTACCATTTCAAGGAGGTGCTAAGTGGCTTTAGTGCCAGCACACGTACTGCAAGGGCAGCACACGTAAGTAGCCCACTTGCTCGTCGATGTTTTGTCTAATTCATTAACTAACTGATTACCACTTTTATGTGCATTTCATGGATCACCTAATCTCTACACATCACATATATATGTTCAACGCACATGACTTAATCGGGGATCTTGCTCGCTCGCTCGCTCGCTTACTTGCTTGCCAATGTCAGCTTTCGATAACGCGTGAGGTGACTCGGTATATGGAACCGGGCCATTGGTTTGTCTCGCTCTACAACGATGATGGGGATTTGCAGGAGTTGACTTTCTATGCAGCTATTGCCGAGGACATGACTCAAAACTGCCCCAACGGCTGCTCTGGCAATGGCCAGTGCTTGCTGGGCCACTGCCAATGCAATCCCGGCTTTGGTGGCGATGATTGCAGTGAGAGCGTCTGTCCAGTGTTATGCTCCCAGCATGGCGAGTACATCAACGGCGAGTGCATTTGTAATCCGGGCTGGAAGGGCAAGGAGTGTTCGCTTAGGCACGACGAGTGCGAGGTGGCCGACTGCAATGGTCATGGTCACTGCGTCAGCGGCAAGTGCCAATGCATGCGGGGCTATAAGGGAAAATTCTGTGAAGAAGGTAGAAATCACATAATCGAATACCCAAGACTCTTCCCCCATACCCAGTTTTCCAAGTTCTCCATGCGTAATTTGTTTAATTAAATTACTGAAACATTATCAATTTATTATTTTAGTGGACTGCCCACATCCGAATTGCTCGGGACATGGCTTTTGCGCTGACGGCACCTGCATCTGCAAGAAGGGCTGGAAGGGAACTGATTGCGCCACCATGGACCAGGATGCCCTGCAATGCCTACCCGACTGCTCCGGCCATGGCAACTTTGATCTGGACACACAGACCTGCACTTGCGTGGCAAAGTGGAGTGGCGACGATTGCTCCAAGGAGCTGTGTGACCTTGACTGCGGCCAGCATGGTCGCTGCGAGGGCGATGCCTGCGCCTGCGACCCCGAATGGGGTGGTGATTACTGCAACACGAAGCTCTGCGACAGCCGTTGCAACGAGCATGGACAGTGCAAGAATGGAACCTGTCTGTGCGTAACCGGATGGAATGGCAAGCACTGCACCATCGAGGGTTGTCCCAGCAGCTGTGCCGGACACGGACAGTGTCGGGTGAGCGGCGAAGGTCAATGGGAATGCCGCTGCTACGATGGTTGGGATGGACCGGACTGCGGCATAGCCTTGGAGCTCAACTGTGGCGATAGCAAGGACAATGACAAGGGTAAGTAAAAAGACAGTTAATTTGTTTCTGCACCGACTATAATCAATGTTATTGTCTTCACTAGACGGCCTGGTTGACTGTGAGGATCCAGAGTGCTGTGCCAGCCACGTCTGTAAAACTTCCCAGCTGTGTGTCTCTGCACCCAAACCCATTGATGTTCTACTGAGAAAACAGCCACCGGCAATAACGGCCTCATTCTTTGAGCGCATGAAGTTCCTGATCGACGAGAGCAGTCTGCAGAACTATGCCAAGCTGGAGACATTTAACGAGAGGTAGGTGCTTCCTTGTAACCAATTTGCTGCTCATCGTTTTTAGTTTAATTGGAGAAACAAAAAATTGTCGGCAAAGTTAAAGACTGTGTATAGTTTCCAGAATTGGCAACGGGCCCGTTGAGGAGCCCGATCTTTTAAACCATATTTCCTGTAAAATATAAAACATTTAGCTGGATCAAATAATAATCAAAATAGTTTGCATAATTAATATTTATATATGTTTATATATTTACGTTTTTCGTTTTCGTGCCCTCGTCTAAAACAAATCCTGAAAATAAAGCAAAAACAATTCCGTACACAAATCCCAAATCCCATTAAAAATCTTGTAAATAAATCCCTAAATGTCCTTTGTTCAAAACTTACCCATCAAAACTAAAACTAAACAAACCAAATCAAATCTACAATATGTATTCAAAGCATTCTTAAGGTACCATTAATAAGTATTAATTTAAATGGAGACAATTTTAAGTATATATTTAACGTAAGACTAACTTTTAAGTACACCTTTCACAAGGAGTGAATATCATAAATCACTAAATCCCTAAATTACATACTACTCCCATAATCTTCCGATTCCTAACTAAGCTCAAGGGTTCTTGTGAAGGGTCGCAGCTAGTTTCGGTGTCGATCGAAATCAAGTATATTTTATTTGGTCAAGGGATTTCCAAAGAACACAAACAATTCTAACTAGTAAAAGATAAAAAAAAAACAAAAAGAAAACAACGACAACCATGCTAATTCAAATATTTTTCTCTCTGCTCTCTTTTTCTTCTCATCACGCGTGCCCTTAATCCGAATACAAATTAAATAAATACCTAATCACTATAACTACTACTCGCTCCTCCTCATACAACTACTACTACTACTACTACTACAACTACTCGCTACTAAATCCCATCACAAAATACAAACACAAACGAACGTTGCGCAAACGAATTCCAAATGCTTTGTATTAACTAACGAATTCTATATTCGCTATTTGTTCTCGCTATAAATCAAAATCATTTACTAACAGCATTTTTTGGAATTATTTCAATGCAAGGTAAGCAAGCGAAAAACCGGTACTAAAATAATACTAAAACTACTACTAATACTGATACTCGATGGTTGTTTGGTACACTCATTTCATTTATTCAACTGTTAAGTTTCTTATATGTTTAATTCCTTTAATACATTTACATTATAATTTATAGCGTAGTTCTATAAATATTTCAATAAGATGATTTGGTAGTTGATTTTACTTTAATACTCACACACACACACAAACACACACACACTTGTGGGTTCGTCAATGAATTTGTTTGTATTTTACTCTACTCGCCAGACAACCAATCAAATAATTTGGGGTTTTCATTTATCTTACTTATAAGCTAAACAAATGTCGTACTTACATAGGTCAATGCTAGGTCACATACAAATATATATACATAACCAAACTATATTGTTCAAATTGTAAACCTTTGTGTGTTGATACGAGTCTTATGTTATGTGCGTGTGAATTTGTTATTTATTTGTACTTATATCGCATTATTTGTTAACTAAAGTAGTTAAAGCGAATCTTAAGTTCGATATGCTTGTTAGCCACATTGGTAGCTGTAGTTCACCCCCTAGTGAAATACCATTACAAGACCCGACTAACTTATTGCTTCTGTCACTTTTTCAACAGCCGATCGGCAGTGATTCGTGGACGCGTTGTCACCTCCCTGGGCATGGGGCTGGTGGGCGTGCGTGTCTCCACGACAACTCTACTCGAGGGCTTTACCCTAACCCGCGACGACGGATGGTTCGATCTGATGGTCAATGGCGGCGGAGCTGTCACTCTGCAATTTGGACGCGCCCCGTTCCGGCCACAGTCACGCATTGTCCAGGTGCCGTGGAACGAGGTCGTCATCATCGATGTGATGGTGATGAGCATGTCTGAGGAAAAGGGTCTGGCAACGACAACAACGCACACTTGCTTCTCTCATGATTACGATCAAATGAAGCCGGTAGTGTTGGCTTCGTGGAAGCACGGTTTCCAGGGCGCCTGTCCCGACCGCAGCGCCATATTGGCCGAGTCGCAAGTGATTCAGGAATCCCTTCAGATACCCGGCACTGGCCTGAATCTAGTATACCACTCTTCACGCGCTGCTGGCTACTTGTCGACGATCAAACTACAATTAACACCGGATACGATACCCGCATCGTTGCATCTGATTCATCTGCGCATTACCATTGAGGGCATTCTGTTTGATCGCGTCTTTGAGGCTGATCCGGGCATCAAGTTCACCTATGCTTGGAATCGCTTAAACATATACAGACAGCGTGTCTATGGCATAACAACAGCAGTAGTCAAGGTAGGATATCAGTATACGGACTGCAAGGACACCGTCTGGGATATTCAGACGACCAAGCTGAGTGGACACGACATGTCAATCTCTGAGGTTGGTGGCTGGAATCTGGACATCCATCATCGCTACAACTTCCATGAGGGCATTCTGCAGAAAGGCGACGGTTCCAACATCTATCTACGCAACAAGCCCCGCATTATTCTAACCACCATGGGTGATGGCCATCAGCGTCCGCTAGAGTGTCAGGACTGCGATGGTCTGGCCATGAAGCAGCGTCTGCTCGCACCAGTTGCTTTGGCCGCCGCTCCCGATGGCAGTCTTTTCGTTGGCGATTTCAACTATATTCGCCGCATAATGACTGATGGCAGTATTCGCACCGTTGTCAAGCTGAATGCCACACGTGTCTCCTATCGCTACCACATGGCTCTTAGTCCGCTTGACGGAACACTGTACGTATCCGATCCCGAATCGCATCAGATTATACGTGTGCGCGACATCAATGACTACTCGCAGCCGGAACAGAACTGGGAAGCGGTTGTGGGTTCCGGGGAGCGTTGCTTGCCCGGCGATGAGGCCCACTGTGGTGACGGGGCCCTTGCCAAGGATGCCAAACTGGCCTATCCCAAAGGCATTGCCATATCCAGCGACAATATCCTGTATTTTGCTGATGGCACCAATATCCGCATGGTAGATCGTGATGGCATCGTTAGCACCCTTATTGGAAACCATATGCACAAATCCCACTGGAAGCCCATACCATGTGAGGGCACACTCAAGCTGGAGGAAATGCATTTACGCTGGCCCACAGAGCTCGCTGTCTCGCCCATGGACAACACCCTGCACATCATTGACGATCACATGATCCTGCGCATGACACCCGACGGAAGAGTCCGCGTCATATCTGGCCGTCCCCTGCATTGCGCTAGTGCGTCCACAGCCTACGATACGGATCTGGCCACTCACGCCACTCTGGTTATGCCACAATCGATTGCCTTCGGCCCGCTCGGCGAACTCTTCGTCGCGGAGAGCGATTCTCAGCGCATCAATCGGGTTCGCGTTATTGGCACAGATGGACGCATTTCGTCGTTTGCTGGCGCCGAGTCCAAGTGCAATTGTCTGGAGCGTGGCTGCGATTGTTTTGAGGCCGATCATTATTTGGCCACCAGTGCAAAATTCAACACCATTGCCGCCCTGTCTGTCACTCCAGATGGACACGTGCACATTGCCGATCAAGCCAACTATCGCATACGGTCCGTCATGTCTAGCATACCAGAGGCGAGTCCTTCTCGCGAGTATGAAATCTACGCACCGGATATGCAGGAGATATACATCTTCAATAGATTTGGACAGCATGTCTCCACGCGCAACATTCTCACGGGAGAAACGACCTACGTCTTCACGTACAACGTCAACACATCGAATGGAAAACTCAGCACCGTCACTGATGCGGCTGGCAACAAGGTCTTCCTGCTGCGCGACTACACTTCTCAAGTAAATTCCATTGAGAACACCAAGGGTCAGAAGTGCCGTCTGCGCATGACTCGCATGAAGATGCTGCACGAGCTGAGCACACCCGACAACTACAATGTCACCTACGAGTACCACGGACCGACAGGACTGCTGAAGACCAAATTGGACTCCACTGGACGTTCCTATGTGTACAATTACGATGAGTTTGGCCGACTGACTTCAGCTGTCACACCAACTGGCAGAGTGATTGAACTCAACTTTGATTTGAGTGCAAAGGGCGCCCAAGTGAAGGTATCGGAGAATGCACAAAAGGAGATAACCATGCTCATACAGGGCTCCACAGTTATCGTGAAGAATGGAGCCGCAGAATCGCGCACAACCGTCGACATGGATGGCTCGACGACGAGCATCACGCCCTGGGGACACAATCTACAAATGGAAGTTGTACCCTACACAATTTTGGCCGAGCAGAGTCCACTGCTGGGCGAGAGCTATCCAGTGCCAGCTAGGCAACGCACAGAGATTGCCGGAGATCTGGCAAATCGCTTCGAATGGCGCTACTTTGTGCGACGCCAGCAGCCACTGAACCAGGGCAAACAAAACAAGGGAGCTCCACGCCCAGTTACTGAAGTTGGCCGCAAGCTGCGTGTCAACGGCGACAATGTGCTGACCCTGGAATATGATCGTGAAACGCAATCGGTTGTTGTAATGGTTGATGACAAGCAAGAGCTTCTAAATGTGACCTACGATCGCACTTCGCGTCCGGTTAGCTTCCGTCCGCAGTCGGGTGATTATGCCGATGTTGATTTGGAATACGATCGCCTTGGACGACTGGTAAGCTGGAAATGGGGCGTGTTGCAGGAAGCCTACACCTTTGATCGCAATGGACGCTTGAATGAGATCAAGTATGGCGATGGTTCGTCGATGGTTTATACCTTCAAAGACATGTTTGGCTCACTGCCACTAAAAGTAACCACACCACGACGATCAGACTATCTATTGCAATATGATGATGCTGGCGCACTGCAGAGTTTGACAACGCCACGGGGTCACATTCACTCGTTCTCGCTGCAGACATCACTTGGCTTCTTCAAGTATCAGTACTACTCGCCTATTAATCGTCATCCATTCGAAATTCTTTACAACGATGAGGGTCAGATTCTCGCCAAAATACATCCACATCAGTCTGGCAAAGTGGCATTCGTGCATGATGCTGCAGGACGGCTAGAAACCATATTGGCCGGACTTTCAAGTACCCATTATACTTACCAGGAAACGACCAGTCTAGTGAAATCCGTTGAGGTGCAAGAGCCAGGCTTTGAGCTGCGCAGGGAGTTCAAATATCATGCGGGTATCCTTAAGGATGAGAAGTTAAGATTCGGCTCAAAGAACTCACTGGCATCGGCGCACTACAAGTATGCGTACGATGGCAACGCTCGCTTGAGCGGCATTGAGATGGCCATCGATGACAAGGAGTTGCCCACCACACGCTACAAGTACAGCCAGAACCTGGGCCAACTTGAAGTCGTACAGGATTTGAAGATCACACGCAACGCTTTCAATCGCACCGTGATTCAGGACTCGGCCAAACAGTTCTTCACCATCGTGGACTATGATCAGCATGGACGTGTGAAGAGCGTGTTAATGAACATTAAGAGCTTTGATGTATTCCGCTTAGAGCTCGACTACGATCTGCGTAATCGTATCAAGTCCCAGAAGACAACCTTTGGCAGATCGACGGCTTTTGACAAGATCAACTACAATGCGGATGGCCATGTCATTGAAGTCCTGGGCACCAACAATTGGAAGTATCTGTACGATGAAAACGGCAACACCGTTGGCATTGTCGATCAGGGCGAGAAGATAAATTTGGGCTACGACATTGGCGACAGAGTCATTAAAGTGGGCGATGTGGAGTTCAATAATTATGATGCACGTGGCTTTGTTGTTCGACGAGGCGAGCAGAAATACAGGTACAACAATCGAGGGCAATTGATCCATGCCTTCGAGCGAGATCGGTTCCAGAGCTGGTACTACTACGATGATCGAAGCCGCCTCGTTGCCTGGCACGACAGCAAGGGCAACGTCACACAATACTACTATGCAAACCCCAAGACACCGAAACTGGTCACACACGTTCACTTCCCCAAGCTGGGCAAGACAATGAAGTTCTACTACGACGATCGTGACATGCTGATCGCCTTGGAACAGGCCGAACTACGATACTATGTGGCGACTGATCAGAATGGTTCTCCATTGGCCTTCTTCGACATGAACGGGGCCATAGTTAAAGAGGTGAAGCGCAATCCATTCGGACGCACCATCAAGGATACCAAGCCGGACTTCTTTGTACCCATCGATTTCCATGGTGGACTGATCGATCCGCACACGAAACTAATCTACACAGAACAGAGACAATACGATTCGACCGTGGGTCAATGGATGACACCACTTTGGGAAACTCTGGCCACCGAAATGTCAAATCCCACAGACGTCTTCATCTACAGATATCACAATAATGATCCCATTAATCGTAACAAGCCGCAGAATTATATGATCGACTTGGATGCCTGGTTGCAGCTCTTCGGCTACGAACTGAACAACATGCAGAGCAACAGATACACCAAACAAACCCAGTACACGCCACAGGCCACCATCAAGTCAAACACACTGGCACCCGACTTTGGTGTCATCTCGGGCCTGGAGTGCATTGTCGAGAAGACCAACGAGAAGTTTAGCGACTTTGATTTTGCACCGAAACCACTGCTTAAAATGGAGCCCAAGATGCGCAATCTATTGCCACGTGTCAGCTATCGCCGCGCCGTCTTTGGAGAGGGTGTTCTGCTCTCGAGGATTGGTGGACGTGCCCTGGTCAGTGTAGTGGATGGCTCCAATAGTGTCGTACAGGATGTAGTCAGCTCAGTGTTCAACAACTCCTACTTCCTGGATCTGCACTTCAGCATACACGATCAGGATGTGTTCTACTTTGTAAAGGACAACGTTCTCAAGCTGCGTGACGATAACGAGGAGCTGCGTCGCCTTGGTGGCATGTTCAACATATCAACACACGAGATCAGCGATCACGGTGGCAGTGCTGCTAAGGAGCTACGCCTACATGGCCCCGAGGCAGTGGTAATCATAAAGTACGGTGTGGATCCCGAGCAAGAGCGCCATCGCATACTTAAGCATGCTCACAAGCGAGCAGTTGAGCGTGCCTGGGAGCTGGAGAAACAGCTGGTTGCAGCCGGATTCCAGGGCCGTGGCGACTGGACAGAGGAGGAGAAAGAGGAGCTCATTCAGCACGGTGATGTGGATGGCTGGATTGGCATTGACATACACAGCATACACAAGTATCCACAGCTGGCAGACGATCCCGGAAATGTGGCCTTCCAGCGCGATGCCAAGCGTAAGCGGCGTAAGACTGGCAACAGCCATCGGATCGGTTCCAATCGGCGACAGCAGAAATATGGAGAGCTGAACGCGTGAGTGGAGGAGGAAGAGCTGGAGAGTGAAGCTGCAGATGAAGCAACGGAAGAGTATGACGGGCCGGAGGACTACTTGATAGCTGTGGGCAAGGCTGTTCGCAGAACAAGCAGCGAGGCAGCCGAGGAGCAGATTTTGTAATTACTTAGGTGAAATACAGCAGCGATAGGCGATAAGCACCAAGCACACCCAAATAAAGGAAAACATCACGACACAACAACACACAGAATACACTTCAATTTAACTCATTAATATAAACTTTAATCGCGTTTAAAGTTGGAATATTAGTCACAAAGCAAACCCACAAAATATCGAGACGAACAAAAGCAAGAAAACCACGTAAATTTCGAAATATATGTATATGTACATCAGAACAAACAAAAATATATATGTATGTATGTTGATGTTGAGTTTAAGGTAACAATAGGGATATGTTTAGTCCACGTGTAACATTAAATGTAATTTTTTAAAATTTGAATATCATATGCAAAACAAGCACTTGGTTCAAAAGACAACCAGGCTATCCGTGCAGAATATACGACAGAGACGCGTCAATAATATATAAACGAAAACTTTACTTCGGGCATATAGATTAGTATACATAATAATAACAAAAACAAAAAAAAAAAGCAAAGATAGCTACACAAACAAAACTGTACAATTCCTTGATGACAGGCAGCGTTTGCTTGGTGGCCGAAATGCCAAGTAAACCGCCCACTTTCGTTTAGTCTACAGAAGTCTAATTAGCCAGTTGCATTCGATGTCAAACAAGTATTACAAACAACAACAAAAAAAAAAAAAAAAGAAATTATGCATACTCTAATAAGTAAAATAAAATATTAATATAACTCATAAATAAATGTAAAAAGTTAAAAGAGTCCCCAGCAAAATCAAAACAAAAAATAAATAAATAAAATATGAAAAGCGAAGGAGAAGAAAAAAAATAACGAATGAAATACAGATACAGATACAAATGTAGTATCCCCTAGCCTAGCCCGTACTCTCCATATGGTAAAAACGAACTTAAAATGCTGCTTCATTTTCATAAATGCTTTGTATATTGTACATACATACTACATACATATAAACAACTACAATACTTAACTATGCTTTAACACTCAGCGCGCCATTTTGATTTGTTTGAAGCCCTTTTTTAGTTTAGACATGCGTAAATAGACTCGTATTTTTTAAGCGAATGCTCGAATTTACTCAAAAGAATCTAATTAAGTTCGACAGCCAAAAATCAAAAAGAAATTTTGCGTCAGCTACCCTTACCAAACGAAATACTATACAAAACATACTCGTACTCCAACATACTCGAAAACTCTCTATCTATTTCATCACTGACTGTTTATTTTGATCGTTCAACCGTTGAATTCATTTCGAAGGCAAAATGCATTAATACTTTTTACAAATTGTGATATATTTCTTAACATTTCATTTCACAACTTGAAATGTTGCAAAAATTAAGAATCGAAGTAAAGAAAATCGAACCGAACGTTTAATACAGCAAAGTACTTTACTCATTCGTTTTCTCATTCATTTGTTTAATTTTTTTTATATTCGTAGTCTGTTAAGAATTTAGTTTTTTAAATTGCAATATTTAGTTTAACCATTTTTGCCATGTTAATTTGTAAAAGCAATGCAGTTTATTATGCCTTCAATCCAATGCTAGATTAAGATTGCATCTCGATATTCTTATCGTTTTTAAAATTAGGTTTTTATTATTGCAATTTTCAACACATATATATTTTATAAATTAAAACTTATATCCTGTCTTTTCACTTGTCACTTTGCTAAAGTGTTTTTTGTTTATAATTATTCACATTATTAAACTATTTATAACTGAAACTAAACTATTGACTATTGAGATATAAATAAACTAGCATTTAAACTAAGAACGCATACTTAAGTCTTGAACATAAAATAATACGCAAACCCCATATAAAACCTACACATTGTAATATAGACACACTCAACTACACATCGTCACTAAGGATTAGGCTAATGATGAAACTCATAAGAAGATCGAACATAGCACTTAACTAATTGTGAAAGTGAGGAAAGGAGTTAAAAATAAAACGTAGGAATTAGCTAAAGTGTTAGTAATTTTATTAAATAAAATTATACATAATGCAAAACACACATATAATAATGAACATTGAAAAATTAATTGTAAGCAAACAAATAAATTAAACATAACAAACAAAACAAAACAAAACAAAACGAAACAAAACGAAACTCATATAAATGTATGAATGCATCGATTGTGGCATGCGAAAAGTTGTGTAAAGAGAAGCATAAAGAAAACCAAATTTTCATGTTTTCCAAAATGATACAAAACACTATTTTACACAAAACGAATTGTATAATAAAAATGCAGCAAACGTATATAAATGTATATGTAGTAAAATTAAGCAGCATTATATTAACCAAAAACCTAAAACGAAATTATTGAAATCAGCTTGAACACAACAGTAAACAAAAATTGTGACTGACAGACAGAAATCAATATGTATCTACATCTACTTAATTGTGCTTAACTTGACTCAGTATCTTTTGTTCTTCAAAACGAAATGTAAATTTTTCAAATACAAAATAAACAAAGAGGCAACATTATAATTGGTTAAACTCATATATTACAATTATTCCGTATTTGTACTGACAAACTCATAGCAGAGCAAAGTTGATAGAGCAAAATGATAACCCTTTGATAATAAATAAATTATGAACAACACTTGTGCATTGTATTAAGCAAAACGCTGCACAACTTAGGCGAAGTGAAGCTAAACTTAAACTCATAAAAATTGAACAGCAAAAGATACTCGTATGTAAAGCAGAGATCAAACACAAAATACACACATTTATGGCAAGCCGATATATATGTATGATTCAACCATATATAATATCTAATAATATAACGAAAAAAAAGCGATTTCAATAAAAATAAAAAATTAAAAAAAAAAACACAAATAACTGGTATTTTATCTTTACAAAATGTTATTTATGAATGAGCTCTTTGTTTGCCCTGAGCGACTCTTCTTTCAGAATTATTCAGGCGTCCTTTGGCCAAATTATAGCTGTAAATAACATAGACACAAAGCTTGTTGAAAACATTTTTATTTAATTTCATATTTCGTGTGTCGGTTTACAATAAATACCAAGCAAAATGCTTATCCTTGACTAATTCGCATTTATAATAGGCTGTGACCCTTTGGGTTCTCAGTAAAGACGGTGCCGCCAGACGGCTGATTCACAAAATTTGAATATGGGATTGGAGCCACCTCAGAGTTCGGCGCCTGATTTAGTGCATCCGTGCCACGAGTCAGAATAAGTAGCTTTCCGCTAAGACTTTTATCGATGGTCTGGAGCTCGCTGACTTGCTTCCGCTGATCCACCACATAAATGTTGTAACTGACACCATACAGTCCAAATAGCACTTCCAGCTCGCGACGCAGTGCGTCCAATGTAATGTACTCTTTACTGGCACCATGCTGAAGCAAAATAGATGCTTTGCTGCCTTTGGCAAATCGCGGTTGCAGCTCGCCACTTAGTGTTACATTCAGCCACGCAAGGCTGGGCAGTTGCAGTTCTTCGGCAGAGCAAATAGTCAAATTGAGCTGAACACCTTTCAGGTCCACCAGCTCACTGATGATCTGGCGCTTGGAGGCTGCTAGTTTTTCGTTAAAAGGAACGAATTCCGATTTGACGGCCCCCTTTATCATTGGCGCATAGTTGACCAACACCTTTTGTAGCTGTGCCTGCGCTGCCTGAGCATCCTTTTTGCCAGCGTTGCCACTCAAATCATAGTAGATAATAACTGGGTCCGTTGGTATCAGCTGAGCCTTCTTCTTGAGCTTCTGTACCCGATTAATAGCCTCGCGCGCCAAACCTTCCTCGAGCAATTCCTCGTTGGGTGTCATGTCCATCAGGACCAGCACTTCGTTATCGCTGTGTGCCTCAAAGTTGCCGCCCACCTTCTCAGAGGTACAATAGATGACACGCACTTCCTCCAGCTCAATGCGTTGATCCAGTATGCTAAAGTAGCCTTGGGCGACCTGCTGTTGAATCTCGTCATCCGTGAGCGCTTTGATGGCGGCCATAACAGCCTTAAAGTTGCCCTTCAGACGCTGACCCAGCGACTAAAACAGCCCGAAGTAAGAAAAAGAATATGATGAAATACAAATATAATGTGAATGCTTCACGTGCTCACCTTGTGATCTGGTTCCGCACGCAACGTTACGCCGTACTTTTCCTTGTCCGAGCTTAGGGTCAGTTTTCGTACATTCAACTCGCTGAGTATGAAATCTTGCAGACTCTTAATCTCCTCCAGCGTTTGAGTGTCCTTGTGGATGACAATAATCTCCGAAATCGGGTATTTGACGGGCAGTGTGCGACGATCTCGCATCACGCGACCCAACTCCACCACCGACTGCATCAGTGCCACCGATCGCTCGATGTCACTGCGAATAAACTTGCGCTGGCTGACAGGCATCATTTGGTAGTGTACGGAATCGGTATGCTCCAGGCCACCTGGTGGCTGGAACAGCACCAGTCGCTGGAAAATGTACTCGGTTAGGTATGGCGTGAAGGGGGCCATCATCTTAACCATGGTGTACAGCACATCATAGAGGGTATCTAGCGATTGTATGCACTGTTCGGCGCCCATTTCGCCCTTGATACGACGACGGTTTAATCTAACGTACCTAAAAGTGACAGTTGAGTTATTAATGATTAACAATAATGCGAAATAGGGTATGAGCTTATCTCACCAGTTGGTCAGTTGGTCAATGAATTTTGTTAGCCTGGGCACCACCGTATATAAGCGATACATTTTCATCTCCGTCGCAAAGAACTCCAGCAGGGACTCCTTGAACGACAGGATCCACACGTCAATAACCGACGCGTGCTCCATGTTCTGCAGATGTCGCACATGATCATACGAATACTGAGCTTTGCCTTGGAGATCCTCTTTCTCGTAGCGCACAATGTTCTGCAGCAGGAAGCGGTAGGCATTGTACCATGGGAGGAATACGTCCTTGATTATATCACGCACGCCTTCCTCCTTGAAGCGAAGGCTTTCTGCACGCACCACCGGTGAGTTAATCAGATAGAGACGCAGGGCATCCGCTCCATACTTGTGCACCACTTCCATGGGATCCGGATAGTTCTTCTTGCGCTTCGACATCTTCTGACCATCAGCGGCCAGCACCAATCCACTGGCAATTAGATTCTTGAAAGGCGCCTTATTGAACAATGCCGTTGATATTACTAGGAGCGTGTAGAACCAACCGCGTGTCTGATCAATACCCTCAGCAATAAAATCCGCCGGGAAGTTGTTCATGAAATCCCTTTCGTTCTCGAAGGGAAAATGCTGCTGGGCAAATGGCATTGAGCCGGATTCGAACCAGCAGTCAAAAACAGGCGTGATACGTCGCAGTGGTGGATTTCCGGGCACTGCTGACGGTATTTCAATATCATCAATTGTCTCGCGATGCAGATCATTCACGAGTACACCGGAGAGCTCGGCCAGCTGTTTTATGCTGCCAATGACAATGGTCTCATCACCGTTAGGAGATCGCCAAATGGGTATCGGTGTGCCCCAATAGCGATTGCGTGAAATCTGCAATGGAATGGAATATAGAAGGATGTAGAAGAGCACAATCGTTCAACTTACTGCCCAATCTCTGGCCTCTTTCAGCCAGTTGCCGAAGCGCTTCTCCTTCACAAAGTCCGGCACCCAATAAGTCTGCGAACTGCAGGCCATTAGATTCTTGGACATATGCTCGACGCGCACAAACCACGAGGGCACAGCCTTGTAGATTAGCGGAGTATCTGAGCGCCAGCAGAATGGATAGCTATGCTTCACCTGACCACTGGAGACTAAGTTTCCGCTCGCCTTCAGGTTGGCCATGATGTGCTTGTCCGCATCCTTGACATACTGGCCCGCAAAGTCAGTAACCTCGGATGTGAACCGTCCGGAATCGTCCACGGGGCAAACGACTTCGCTCGACTTGGTAATGATGCCCGCAGCCAGGCAAACGCGATAATCGTCCTCACCAAAATAGGGTGCATTATGAACAATGCCAGTGCCAGAGTCTTCCGTCACATACTCATCCACGAGGACTCGGTGTGCTTTAACCTCGGCACCACGCTTGGCAAAATATGGGAACAGTGGCTTATAGTGCAGATCCTTGAGTGTTTGACCAACAAACTTCTCCTTCAGCTCGTATTCGGCCTCGGTCTTAAAGACGTAGGACAAACGCGACTCGGCCAGCACAAAGAGGCGATCGCTCTTCACATCGCGCACCTATAAAGAGAGCATCAGTCAAGAATTATATGCTTAAATAAAAATGATAGATATGCCCACCTTGACATAGATCATCTTTGGATTCACACAACAAGCGAAATTGGAGGGCAGTGTCCACGGTGTGGTGGTCCACACGAGAAAGTAGGTATTGGGCAGCGTAACTGCTTCGAGGGCGACGACGACGCAAGGATCCACAACCTCTTTGTAGTTCTGATTCGCCTCGAAGTTGGACAGCGAAGTTGTGCACGCCGTGGAATAGGGCATAACCTTAACGCCCTGATAGACGAGTCCCTTGTCAAAGAGCTGCTTGAATATCCACCAGATGGACTCCATGTACCAGGGGTACAAAGTCTTGTAGTCGTTCTTGAAGTCAATCCAGCGACCGCAGCGCGTCACAATTGTCTCCCATTCGTCCGCATAGCGCATGACAATCTTTCGGCACTCGGCATTATACGCAGTAATGCCCATCTTGGCCACATCCTCTGGTCCCTTGATGTTGAGCAGCTTGTCGATCTCAAACTCCACCGGCAAGCCATGGCAGTCCCAGCCAAAGCGACGATCCACATGGTATCCTTGTTGATACGCGTAACGCGTCACAATATCCTTAATGGTGCCAGCCAGGATGTGGCCATAGTGCGGCAACCCGGTCGCAAACGGTGGACCATCATAAAACGTATATCTACAAACAAAAGGCTTCTTTCAGAAACTGTCTGATGCAATGGGCGATAAACTTACTTCGGTTTTCCCTTTGACAGTTGGCTGCATTTTTCGAAGATTTTCGCGTCACGCCATTGCCTGAACACATTTTCCTCCTCGGCCGGAAAGTTAATGTTCTCAGGTACGCGACAGACGTCGCTACGTTTCAGTTTCGTCGGACTGCTCATTTCTGTCAGACTTTCAACGTTTTGCAGACTTAATTTAATCTGATGTCTTTCCCAGCCTTTGGATGAAATGCCGAAAGTGCGAAAAGTGATGCGATGGCAACATGTGCAACACTAACAGTGATGCCTCTGGGCACCCTAAAACCGTAACAGATTCTGGAATGTTATTTGTGCGGGCTTATTTGATTTGTTATAATAATAATAATATAGTAAGCAACTCTGTGTGATATGGTAGACGCAATGGTTTAATTTCAAAATTGGGTTTGGCTTACGTCTGGTAATCTCTAAAACGGTGTTTAAGTTAAATTTTTAACGGCAGAACAGCTGTTGGAAAATCTTAAGTCTTATCGATTATTAGAACGCTGCGTAATGAAACCAGTGTATACCCATTGATTCACGGATGGTATCTTAATGCTTACAAGAATTGGTCACACTATCTAAAATGTGTACATTTAGCGAAGCCGTGTTTTATCAGCAAAATAAAAGACAATAAATAACAATATTAGAGTATAAAAACTCGATCGCTTTGGAAAACGTACGCTGGCGTTTGTTGGCGTATCTGACACTATCTAATTCTTGCCACCAGCAGTGCTCATAACATATTTTTTGTCTCAGATAAAATCCCAATCCAAAGGAAAAAATGGCACGCCCAATTTTCCCCAATCAGCAGAAAATCGCTGAGAAATTAATCATTTTAAATGATCGTGGCCTGGGGATACTCACGCGAATTTACAACATCAAGAAGGCATGCGGCGATACCAAGTCGAAGCCCGGCTTTCTGTCCGAGAAATCGCTGGAGTCTTCCATCAAATTCATCGTGAAACGTTTTCCCAACATCGACGTGAAGGGTCTGAATGCGATTGTTAATATCAAGGCAGAGATCATCAAGTCCCTGTCGCTCTACTATCACACGTTCGTCGATCTGCTAGACTTCAAGGACAATGTGTGCGAGCTGCTCACCACCATGGATGCCTGCCAGATCCATTTGGACATCACACTAAACTTTGAGCTGACCAAAAACTATTTGGATTTGGTGGTCACCTATGTGTCCCTGATGATTGTCCTCTCACGCGTCGAGGATCGCAAGGCGGTGCTGGGTCTCTACAATGCCGCCTTCGAGTTGCAGAACAATCAGGCGGATACGGGCTTCCCACGCTTGGGCCAAATGATTCTCGACTACGAGGTGCCGCTGAAGAAGCTCGCCGAGGAGTTCATTCCCCACCAGCGACTGCTGACGAATGCCTTGCGCTCGCTAACATCGATATATGCTCTGCGCAATCTGCCCGCCGATAAATGGCGTGAGATGCAAAAGCTCAGCCTGGTGGGCAATCCGGCTATTCTCCTTAAGGCCGTGCGAACGGACACAATGTCCTGTGAGTACATTTCACTGGAGGCCATGGATCGCTGGATCATATTCGGACTGCTGCTTAATCATCAAATGCTCGGCCAATATCCGGAGGTGAACAAAATCTGGCTTTCGGCACTGGAGAGCAGCTGGGTAGTGGCCCTGTTCAGGGACGAAGTGCTCCAGATACACCAGTACATTCAGTCCACGTTCGATGGTATAAAAGGCTACAGCAAGCGCATCGGCGAGGTGAAGGAGGCCTATAACACGGCCGTCCAGAAGGCAGCCCTCATGCATCGCGAGCGGCGCAAATTTTTGCGAACTGCCCTCAAAGAATTGGCACTGATTATGACCGATCAGCCGGGTCTACTGGGTCCCAAGGCCATCTTTATATTCATTGGGCTGTGCTTAGCGCGCGACGAGATCCTTTGGCTGCTTCGGCACAATGATAATCCGCCGCTACTGAAAAACAAAGGTGAGCACTTTTTGTAATAATTTTTATTCGAAAATATAAATGCATTTTCTTGCCCAGGCAAGAGCAATGAAGATCTGGTTGATCGTCAACTGCCGGAGCTGCTGTTCCACATGGAGGAGCTGCGTGCGCTGGTGCGCAAATATAGCCAGGTGATGCAGCGCTACTATGTCCAATATCTGTCCGGCTTCGATGCAACAGATCTGAACATACGCATGCAGAGCCTGCAGATGTGCCCAGAGGACGAGAGCATTATATTTAGCTCGCTGTACAATACGGCTGCTGGACTCACTGTGAAGCAGGTGGAAGACAACGAGTTGTTCTACTTCCGACCCTTCCGGCTGGACTGGTTCCGGCTGCAAACGTACATGAGCGTTGGGAAGGCGGCACTACGCATCACGGAGCATATGGAGCTGGCTCGCCTGCTCGATTCGATGGTGTTTCATACGCGCGTTGTCGACAACCTGGACGAGATACTTGTGGAGACTTCGGATCTGAGTATCTTTTGTTTCTACAACAAAATGTTTGATGATCAGTTTCACATGTGTTTGGAATTTCCGGCACAGAATCGTTACATAATTGCATTTCCGTTGATCTGCAGCCACTTCCAGAATTGCACACACGAAATGTGTCCGGAGGAGCGGCACCACATTCGTGAACGCTCACTAAGTGTGGTCAACATTTTCCTGGAGGAGATGGCCAAGGAGGCAAAGAACATCATTACCACCATATGCGACGAGCAATGCACCATGGCCGATGCCCTATTGCCCAAGCACTGCGCCAAGATTCTATCCGTTCAGTCGGCGCGCAAGAAGAAGGACAAATCCAAATCGAAACACTTTGACGACATTCGCAAACCGGGCGACGAATCGTTTCGCAAGACTCGTGAGGATCTGACAACCATGGATAAGTTGCACATGGCGCTCACCGAGCTGTGCTATGCCATCAATTACTGTCCCACAGTCAACGTCTGGGAATTTGCCTTTGCGCCACGCGAATATCTCTGCCAGAATCTGGAGCACCGTTTCTCACGTGACTTGGTCGGCATGGTGATGTTTAACCAGGAAACCATGGAAATAGCCAAACCCTCGGAGCTGTTAGCCAGCGTGCGAGCTTACATGAACGTGCTGCAAACGGTGGAGAACTATGTGCATATCGACATCACGCGCGTGTTCAACAACTGCCTGCTGCAACAGACTCAGTCACTGGACTCGCACGGGGAGAAGACGATTGCGGCACTGTACAACACCTGGTATAGCGAGGTGCTGCTCCGACGTGTCTCCGCTGGCAACATTGTGTTCTCCATTAACCAAAAGGCATTTGTGCCCATCTCGCCGGAGGGTTGGGTTCCATTCAATCCGCAAGAGTTCTCCGATCTAATCGAGCTGCGCGCTTTGGCCGAGTTGGTGGGCCCGTATGGCATCAAGACGCTGAATGAGACGCTGATGTGGCATATTGCCAACCAGGTGCAGGAACTGAAGTCGCTGGTGGGCACCAACAAGGAGGTGTTAATCACTCTGCGTACCAGTTTCGACAAGCCGGAGGTGATGAAGGAGCAGTTCAAGCGATTGCAGGATGTTGATCGGGTATTGCAGCGCATGACAATAATTGGTGTGATTATCTGCTTCCGTAATCTGGTGCACGAGGCGCTGGTGGATGTGCTGGACAAACGCATTCCCTTCCTGCTCAGCTCGGTGAAGGACTTTCAGGAGCATTTGCCAGGTGGAGATCAGATACGTGTCGCTTCCGAAATGGCCTCAGCGGCGGGTCTGCTCTGCAAGGTGGACCCCACATTGGCCACCACATTGAAATCAAAAAAACCCGAATATGATGAGGGCGAACATCTGACCGCATGTCTACTGATGGTCTTCGTGGCTGTCTCCATACCAAAGCTGGCACGCAATGAGCATTCCTTCTACAGAGCCACAATCGACGGACACTCAAATAACACACACTGCATGGCGGCTGCCATCAACAACATTTTTGGCGCCCTGTTCACAATTTGTGGACAAAACGATATGGAAGATCGCATGAAGGAGTTTTTGGCATTGGCCAGCTCATCGCTGCTGCGTCTGGGTCAGGAATCTGATAAGGAAGCGACCCGGAATCGCGAGTCCATTTATTTGCTGCTGGATGAGATTGTTAAACAGTCGCCATTCCTTACCATGGATCTGCTGGAATCGTGCTTTCCATACGTGCTCATCCGCAATGCCTATCACGGTGTCTACAAACAGGAGCAGATAATGGGACTGGGTCTATAATCCTTACCAAACAGACAGCAATAAGCGTCACGTATTCTTATCCGAGTATTTACCTAATTAGTTACTGCTAATCGATTATTGTGCATTATGCTAACGAATTACAAATATTCTATTATTCTATTGTTAAACATAAATAATACCGTATGATATATGAGATAATTAACCAATTTAAAAAACGTTTCTACGCATTTAGGGCATTCGTATTCAGCATTTTGATACATAATTTGTATAAATAAAGTGCATATGCAAATCAAATCATCAGATAAGTGTTTGGTTTTATTTCTCTCTTTATTAACCCTTGCTGAGTCCTCAGTAAATAATACGTACATATCGTAATTGCATTTAATTTATTTTATTTTATTTTATTACTCGTGTGTATATTAAATGTGTATTTAATTTTTGTTCTTTACGTGTTGATGGAAAAATATTCCACAATATTAAATTATTTGGTCACGTTTAATGTTACTTCTTAGGTTTTGTGTACAAATACTTTTTGTAGGTAAGTAATAAAATATGTTTAGTTCTTCTCCTCCTAGCGAATTGGATTTCCCTAGCAAATATAATGCCTGTATTCTTAATGAAAGATTTTTCATTATTTTTCTTTTTGTATAAATTTCATTAAAGAATTCTCAATTCCACTACAAGATTTACTTGTTTATATTTTATTTCAGTTATCGTTTGGATTTAATACCATGTGGGATTTAGCGGATATTTCTTAACATGGTGCATTTACTTAGTTTTTGGATTATCTCTGTTATCTGTTAAAGCCCGCCGATTGATCAAATAAACCAACAAAAGATCAATATATTTACTGCATAGATAAGTAATTGATGATAATATTCAAATGAAAACACAATGTATTAAAAAGAGAAATAATATTTAATTTTCTACGAACGTCGCGCGAAGAATATTAACAATGTGAAACCAATTAAACATACAATTGTATTCGGCTGAAGTCCTACAATATTTTTGGTTAAATATACCACAATCACTACTTGCTGCTAGAAAGCTGGCTGTATTTTATCGTAACAATGTCGTTAGTTATCTACATTTAAATATGTCATTAATTATAGTACACATATTATATTTTTAACGTGATTCTCAATATTTTACTAATTCTTAAATTTGGTTTAGCTTTTGTTTCGGTTCGAAAAGATTATTTTAGAGTTTTTACTTTGCATTTTATTTTATTATTATTATTTTTATTATTATTTAATTTTGTTTTTTTTTTTTTGTTGCAATCAGTCAGTCAGTTTAGGCATCTGTTGACTTAAAAATTGTCGTCATTGTCTTTTTTGTTATCGCAATACAAAAAATATACATGAAATTCAAATAAAAAACATAATTTAAATTTTTTATTTGCTTTTTGTTGTTTAATGCTTTTGCTTTTCTTTGTCAAAAATAATTAAAATCGCATTGTTTGCTCATCGTTTTTAAAGCTCTTGAGTACAAAATCGTGTTAATTTTAAAAAAGCTTCGAAAACTCCTTATTTGCCTTACTTGCATTGAAATTTGTTATGTTTGTTTTTTGCGCACTGGCTTAAACGCTAATTTAGCATAATATACATATACATAGATCGTAATATTAATTCCACTATGACAATTTTGTTCGCATATAAAAGCTTACAATTATGAGTTCCAGTAAGTACGGATGGGTCGGATCTGCCCGTTTGATCCTGTTCCACTGTGTTGTCTCTTAAGTGTGCTAGACGAACTCCTCCTGCTCCAGCCAAGGATGCTGCAGGCACTCTGCTGCCGATGCCCGTATAACCGGATTGTACTCGAGCATTGGCAGCAAAAAGTCTGAGAACTTCTTGGCCTCCACGGGATCCCAATCGTACTTTTCCACTAGCACGTTCAGCAAACTCCAAGGCTTCAGTTTGGTAATGTTGCGTAGACTGCCTGCAATTCAAAATGCTTAGCATTACACCCAAGTTCCACAGCAGTGGATGATTTCTCTCTTACCATAGCTTGTGAAGTACTTGAGACCGTGCTTGCCACGCAATATCACCGACTGCGGTATCGAGCCGAGCAACTCCACAATGTGCGCCAGATGATCCTCGTCGCGGCTGTACGATTCTCCCGCATGCGGATCGAACAGATAGTCACCGGTGGCCAACTCGAAGGCCAGGCATGCTGTGCTCCAGATATCGGCGGTATAGTTATATGGCGCACCCAGCAGCACCTCGATGGAGCGATACTGTCGCGTCTGTATATCTTCGGTGAAGTGGTGATACTGTTCCAGTTAGGTTGAGATGGTGAAATCAAAGATTTTTAGTTCGGGCTCTTAAAAAATGTATTTATTTAGTCTATTTCTTAATCTAACGTGAAATCATAATGGCTAAATGAAGATCTTTTATAAATAAATTATAAATTGTTTATAAATCAAATCATACTAAAATGTTTAAATTCAAACAAATTTGGAGCTAACAGTTTTGACTGCGATTTGGTAACCAATCCATCAGTCACATCAATAATCATTAAACATTAAGCATGCAGTACTTATATATATATATATATATATCTGTGTATATAGATTTGTATTTCGATTTATACTCACATCGTAGCATGCGTTTCCCAGATCGGCGATCTTTACCCTCACGTTGCTGTTGTTGATGAGCGATTGTATCGTGTGCGTATAGGATTGACTTTGAGTCTGGCTCTGGTTCTGCGAAGGAATGGCATTGGCATTGACATTTAGTTTAGCGATTGTTGGTGTTGATGTTGTTGTTGTTGTTGTTGCATTAATTGAAGTCGCGATGGCTGCTGTTGTAGCTGTTGTTGTTGTTGTTATTGTTGATGATGAGGTTCTGTTATCACAACTGCCAGTGTTGCTATTATTGTGAAACTGGTCTGTGCTTGCAATTGTTGGTAATGTTGTTGTTGTTGTTGATGTTGGCGTTGTAGTTGCAGTTGTTGTTGTTGCCACGAGATGCGTGAACGAGTACGTGCACGTGCTGGTAGTGCTGCTGGGGGCTGTAGGTGGTGCATTGGCATTGGCAGTGGCAGTGGCATAGGCAGAGGCGGAGGCGGAGACAGGGACTGATGATGTGGATGTGGTATCAAATCTAGCTGTGGTGTTCTGTTGGCTGTGGGTGGGGTCATTGTTACCATCGGCCGTGGGTATGTTGTTGCTGTTGTTCTGTTGTGTCGTTGACGTGCACGTGCTTTGAGTATTGGAGTTGACAGTGGTGTGGGTGGAGCAGGAGTTGGTATTGTCATTGGTATTGGTGTTGGTATTGGTATTGGAGTTGCTGACTATGGCATTGGGCAGCTGCTTTAACATATGGTGATATATTTTATATATATATTTTTTTTTTTTTTTTTGGTTCACACAAGGAAAGAAAAGAAGAAAAAAGAACACACGATTTTGGTTGTTTTTTTTTTCGGTGCAATGCAAGAAAAACAATCATTAGATCATTCACAGTTGGGACTTGTCCAGCTTGCAGCCCATCTGTGAAGTGTTCTAATTAAATTAAAGGATCTAAGATATGATAAGTTATACGTTCAGTAAGCTTGACAACATTAAAAACAATTAATTAGCGTACAACATATCTTAGACATGGTTAAACATGGTGGATGTATGTATATGGACTATGCAGCATAAAGGCGATAAGCAGATGATAAGGTTAATCTATATAACATTTAAAGCTTAAGCCAGTTGTAGCATAAGGTAAATACACATACATTAAACATTTAAGCAATTGATATGGTTTGTGTGTGTTTTGGCGTGTAATTCTCGTGTAACTCGGCAAAAATGTCTTAAAAATAGAAAGTGTCTACAGTTGCAACATAACATTTATATATATGTAGTTTATAGGTAAGCCATTAGGCAACTAAACATTCCAACATGATGTATGACGTATGTATGGCAAATAATTAGCTGATGTAGCAATGATGATATTCGATGATGATCGGCTAAACTAACTCCACATTCTACAAAAGGCCTATTCTTAAAACTCATTGATTAGTAACGACAACTTCAAGAAGCACTTAAGAATCGAGACTGCGGCAGCACACAAAAAAGGATACTTTGTAATGAACGATGCTAAGCACTCTCGAACACACACACACACACACACAGAAACACACACACAGACACTCAGTTTTACATACATATTTAGAACGAACGAGCGAACTTTGAGCGAACTTTGCACCTATAGTTGCGGGGGAGGGCGGGGTTGGGGTGAAACTAAGCAAACATTACCTTTTCCGGAATTGCACTGAGACTAACGTCGTGCTCGGTAGGTGTGTCGCTGGCAATGGTGCTATTGTCACCGAGGGTGTCGGTATCAGTGTCCTCATCGCGGTCAATAGAAGACTGTGCGGATATGCCCAATACCAAAATGAAAAAAATGTCAAAAGAAAAACAACAATGGAAATCAATGGATCAAATCAAATTAAGAATAATTTGCCGACGTGTTGTTGCTGTTTTTGTTGTTGTTATAGTGTTGCATACATATATATATATATACATACATACACACAGTGATACGTACATCGCGTACATACATATGGACAGTTAGAATATGCATTGTATAATAGTAGGTCAAAAGTTTTGTGGTTTGACTTGAGTGCAAAATGTTGTTCGAACGCATCCATCGCATCATCGCGGATGTTGATGAGCTGGAAAATGGTGTTGGTTTCGCAGGTGGTGTGCTGTGTGTGTGGCGCACATTGGGGTTACTCACCTTGGCAGTGATTTTCTTCTCAGCGCGATAGCGATTGCTTAAATTCGTAGTACCACCGATTATTGGACTATCAACGCTGCCAACGCCGAGCAGACCAACGCCATTGCACTCGCTATCGCCCAGCAGGCTGGAATATTTGGATGCCAGCGAGGAGGTGGTGTTCGAGTTGAGCGTTGACGAGGTGGTGGTGTCGTCTTTATCCAGCGAAGACATGACCACGGCGGCCAACGGCGTGGATGATGTCGAGTTGTTCGCTGTACTGTTGCTCGTGTTCGTCGTCGAGCCATTCGGTTCGATCAGCGGCCACTTGGCCCGCGTCTTCGTTTGCTTCTCAATCGAGCTGACTACGAATGGGATGGAGAAAGTCACAGATGATCGAATCACCAACAAGGGCAGAAAATGTCATTGAGATCTTACTATATGAATCGGGAAAGTCGGCGCCCTTCACACGCAGACTGTTGATCTCATCATCGATCTGCTGATTCATTGCCGCCGCATTGTCGATAACCAGCAGAATGTTCTCGGGCTTGACGTCCGTGTGAATAATGCTGCACTTGCTGTGCAAGTAGTCCAAACCCTCTAGCACCTGCTTAATGATATTGCGCACCTGGGCAATGGCCAGTCCCTGGTAGTTGTTCTTCACGATCAGCTTGTAGAGACTGCAGCCCAGTGCCTCGAAGACCAGGCAGGTGTGCACACCATTCACACCACGCACCGTAAAGTGATTCATTAATCGAACGATTCTTTCCCGCTTCACATCGAGGGGATCTGCATCCCGTATGGCCTCCAGCAGACGAATCTCATCCGCTGCCGTCTCTATATAATGCGGTGCACTCTTCACCACCTTCAGGGCCACATACTTCTCATCCCTAAAAAAAACCGGGATAGGTGTTGTGACTCAAATAGCATTGGAATGCAATGGCGTTACTCACTTTAGATCTCGACATAGCCAAACGGTGGAAAAGTGACCCCAGCCAAGTTTGCGCACAACACGAAACCGATTATCGAATATATCGCCAATGACCACCGGATGATAGCCACCACGGCAATACTGTGAGGCATCCTCCTGCTCCTCATCGGATCCGTAGAGGCTGCTATCCGGAGAGTCTGGATAGATTTCATCTGTGGTGCTCAGCGTACCGCGTGGCTCCGAGCTAAAAGCAGAAAATACTTCTTAGTTGAGCTAATTTCGAAATTTTCATATTACATTTTTGTTTAAAACTGTATAAGCTTAAAGTAAATCTAATGCTTAAACTAAATTTGATTTGAAACCAAAGCAAACCAACAGGTTAAACAAAGAACTGATGAGTTCTGGATATTTCTAAAGGATTACAGTTCAATCTAACTCGGATTACTTCTCATCTAAACTTGGATAACTTTTAATCTGAGCAGGTCAGATTAGATTCAGAACTGATTAGTTTTTCAACCATCTATGATCAAACTATCTAGGATCACTTTCAATCCAAAAAAAATTCCCCATTACATGAGTGCAACCAAATCCACTTCCTCCGGTTCCGGCATTTTCACAGGTGCAGAGGTCATTGACGTGACAGTTGTTCCCACAGGTTGTTGGTGAAGAACAGTGGACGGCAGATTAATCATCAAGGGTTTGTCCCTGGGCACCAGAGGATTCTCCACTATTCGTTCTCTGGGCGACAATGGCTCAAAGTTCAATGGTGGTATTCGATGTCTTTTGGGCCGCTGTGATTGCTTGCGGAGGGCAATTAGTACGGGTCCAGCCGAGACGCAATTGCGTTTCTTGGTGAATCGCTTGCGACGTCTTTTCTCCTCCACCTCGAGCATGGCCTCGCTGGCCGCCTCCTGGGCGGCACGCTTCTCCTGCTCGGACACATAATTGAAATCACAGCTCAGCTCTTTTGTCACATCCGGCGTTGTCGTTGTGGCTGCCGTCGCATTGATCACACATTCCTCTGCTGCTGCTGCGGCTGCACTGCTGCCTGGCCTCAGTTGGTGCATGAGATATAGGAAGAGTAGCAGCAGGCAAAATTGCAGTCCATACACAAAGACTTCATCCTGCGCTAGTGTGTTGATAATGTGACCTAGCAGATGGTCCACTATGTTGACATAGATTGAGCACAGCTGATAGTATTGGGCAAAGCTCTGACTAATTAGCAGCCAGTTAGCAAGCCACAGCTCTTTCCAACGCCCTCCATTTGGTGAGGTCGCATTTGCCTCCTCCTTTGGACAAGTGGCGCTTCCCACTTCCGAGCTGTACATCCACCAATTGTCCATTGTAATTGATTGTATGTGTGTTAGTTAGTTCGACTACTGGCAATTCGCTGTTCGCGTTCTCGCCTACATTGCAACCAGGCCCAGTAATGATGGGGGGATGGGGTGGCGTTTTTTGGTAGCTAGCAACGACCTTGACTTTCCTATGCGTTGACGGACTGCATTAGTTTTCGCATTGTTTGCACTCGTTTTACTTTCTTTCGAATTTGGCTTACATAACGCGCGCGCTTCGAGCTGGCGGACGGAGGTAAATAAATAAAATCGCACAACGCAAAAATTTCAATTATGAACAAAAACAAAAAAGTATCTGAATCTTATTTAGTCTGTTGTGTATATTGTATATTGTGTGTGGCTCGACAACCGTTGCGTTCGGTGGCATTTGCGAGAATATTGCTCGACCGCTTGGTCTTTTCGTCTTTTACCCATCAAATGAGCGAGCCAAAGTCAAAGAATTCAATTCGTGCCGAAGCGTTTTTCGTTTTCTGTTGTTGCTTTTATCACTACTAGCCAAATACATTTATAGACAGCTACATGTGTACTATGCATATATATATATATATGTGTGTATGTATTTGCATATGTGTGTGTGTGCCCCACAGTCTATAAACATGTGTTGGTTTGCATGTGTGTGTAAGTAAATGTACGTATTTCTGCGTCATTATCCAATGTACTTCATCAAGTCGACGTCGTTGTTGTCGTAGCACGCGGCTGCCGGTCTTTGAATACCGAACCAGCAATTGAGAGCGTCAAGCAACAACATCATTATCATCTTCATTCTCTTCATCATTGTCAGTGTTACAAATTTCTTAGGCACTGTGCCAAAAAATTGGACTCTATGGCATTGTGGAACCGATGTTCTCTTTGAAACAATAATAAATTTGAACTTAAAAACTTTTCGTCCTCGTTCTCGTCCCTACAGGAAACACGCGACGCGATTTTTTAAGTATTTTTCTTGTTTATTTGTTATTTCTTTTGTTTAAAGTGACTAAGCAGTCTGTGTGTATTGATTTTATTTTATTTTTTTTTTTTCGACAGTCTTTGTTGGCATTGCAAGCGTTTTGTGAGTGCCACAAATAAAAAACACTTGTTCCATGCATGAGTCACCCCAATGCACAAAGAGAAACACGCACCTTTCTGCATCTTGTGCGCTCAGTCAAAAAAATTACTCAAATTCTCTGGCTGCCTTGCCTGCCACGTCTCTACAATATTATTATTTATAGACTTGGCAAAATAAGAAACAATAATTCGCTGTAAAAATAAGTGCAAATAAAACGCACGCGCCTTGCGCCATTGTGTGTATGTGTGTGCGAGTAAAAGTATGTGTGTGTTTGTGTAGCGTGACAACGTCATAGTTTACTCAAGTGCAGCATAGTTGGCAAGGGCGTACCCAGCTCTTCGTAAAAGGGATGCTGCATTGCTCTAAAAAGGTGTACTTATAATTTTCTCACAATTATTAGGCTAAACCAATTTTTGTGTATGCAAAGTTGAGCTGTGGGGGGCAGCCGCCAACGCCTGCCTCCCCCTGATTACGCCTTTGATTGGTACTATTTCTGGGTGATTGCAGGGGGCACGCGCCACGTTTGGCTTTTGCGGTTAATGCAAATTAAAAACGTAAACAAAAGCAAGCAACCATTAGGGTGGTCACTGCGTGGGCATATCTTTCAGTACATCAATATTAATATATATATATATGTATATACATATACGTATGTAATTAGGTACGTATGTATGCGTGTGTGTGGGCGGAAAAGTAAAGTTCAGCATGAGCCGCAAATAAAGCAAATAATGTTCAAATGGTTATCCTATTAGCAGGCACTGCATAGTGGTGCAAGCAGACTTAACATTAATTGGTAAAACCCTTTCCTCATGCATTCATTGCATACAACTAACTATTTACATCAGTTTACAATTTTTACATATATAAAAATGTTTGCAATTCATTTTCAAGTTTCTCTCGACATGGTCAGCGTTGTCAATTTGTTTACAACTATTTATATAACTTATAAGCTAAACTATTAATAGAACCTTCGTGATTAATTACAATATTCTTTGAACCAAATCATGACCAAAAAGGCATTGCAATATAAAATTGAATTAAAGTCGGCATAAACTTTAATCCATTGCGAATTGGACGCGATCAACAGAAATCTCAGAGTGAGGAATATTTTTATTGTCAGTGATTATTTTTATAATGTTCGTTTAGATTGTAAGTTTCTGTTGACAGCTTTGGAAGTCTTGGAAAAATGTTAATATGAGAATTTCCATTTTCCTCAGTAGTTATTATCCAATCTTAACCCATAACAATGACTCCTTCTTACCGATTTTAAATATGTATAACTTCTAATGTGCAATTTGTGAACTTATCAATTCAGTTTCCAAACAACAACAAATAAAATTAATATTTAAGGAATATTGAGCTGACAGTGGGACGCTTTCGTCCCACTGTGCACAGCCTGGGAATGAAAGCACTTGGCTGACCTGTCAACACTGAAATTGAGAGGTTGACTAGATGGATTTAATTGGGCTCACGCTGCGTATGCGTTATACACGAGTGTCTCAAACTGAATGATAAAAACAAAGCAATGGTTTTAGGTGGTTAGGTGGTTAGGTGGTTAGGTGGTGACGGTTACTCACAGACTGACAAAGGGTCCTCTCAACGCTGGCATATCGCGGCGTCGATTCAATGGCGGCGACAGTGACAACGAGAGAAAGTCCTGCTGTGCCTTGTCCTCGTCCACAATGCTCGTCGGGGTGCTGTAGATGCGTGTCGTGGGCAGATAGCCAATCTGTTGCAGAAAATCATCACGATACGACAGTTTTGTTGTCGACTGCGACGACGTGAGCGTACCCAGCGACAGTGGCTGATGTGTGCCACCCGTGCCCGATCCTGATCCCGCACCGCCACCCGCTGCATGGTGATGCAAGTGCAGATGGTGGGCGTTTGGAATGGATGTCGGCGGCGATGCGACATTAACATGATGATGCGACGATGCTGGATGGAAGTGTGGATAAGGTATGGGCGCCGGTGTTGCACCACCGCCATAACCATGTCCATGGCCATGTGATAAATACGGCGGTGCAATGATCTTGTCGTCAAAGCTGCGCCGAAAACTGAATCCTTTCAGTGAATTGCTGTAGTTGCGATGAGACAGCGGCGAGCTGCCCAAATCTATGCTGGCCGCCGGCCCCAACAGCTTCATGGTGCTCAAATAGTTGGGTGAAGCGCTGCCCGCGGGGCTCAATGTTTGAGTCGATGGCGCCTGCTTGCCACTGGCCGTTGCCGTTGCACTGCCGAGCATGCTGAGCGCCGGCGAGGTGCGCAACTGTGGACTGCCGCTGCCGGCTGTTGTGGCCGCCGCCGCTGTGGTGCTGCACGCGGAGAGCGGCGGCGAGATGGCGCTCAGCGTTGAAATGCCGCTATCACTGCTGCATATGCCGGCCGGCAGTGTGTGCGAATGCGTGTGTGAGTGTGAGTGAGTGTGGCTGTGTGTGTGCGTTGGCGAGATGAGATGATGCGGATGCTGTTGATGTTGATGCTTATAGCCGCTGCCGGCGCTGCCATTGCTGCCACCACCACTTGCACCGCTGACGAGGCCGGCCATGCCGCTGCTGGGCAATACGGGAGCCAGCTTGGCAATTTGCCCGCCGCACTGTGACTGCCTGCAGATGTGCCACAAAGAGTCGCCTCGCCTGATTGTCGACTGCTCCTCTTTTTCTTTTACTATTTCTATTTCTATTTATTTGTTTGTTTTTTTTTTTCGTTTTTACTATTTGTTTTGTTTGTTTGTGGCAGCTCTCCTTGGCTGCTATTTGGTTGTTGCTTGCAGGGAGTGTCGTCGACGGCGTTGTCGTCGTCGTCGTTGTCGTCGTCTTCGCCTTGCCTAGCAGCTACATGGCGTCGTCTTTGTCGTCTTTATCGTCGTCGGCGTCGACATCGTCGTCGTTGTTGCCTTCGTCCACATCCTTGTTGGCCTGCGTCTAAGCACCCAGTGTGGCCAATATGTAGCCAGCCTCATTTCCATTCGGCGCCATTGGAGCGCAATTTTAAGCACTTAATTTTATGTAGCATACATTTGTGCGTAGGAAAATCAATGAAGCCCCTTTTGCCTGAAGCATTTTTAATGCATTTTAAGCAGCGTTTTTTCGTTTTTCGATCGCTTTGCTTTGTAACCCAAATTGCGCATGAAAAATTAACACACACATGCACACACAATACACTATATGTATATATATATATATACACGCACAAGCACACACACACACACACACACTGTAAAGCACAATCAGACAAATACAAACGCGTTTCAATTTTTCCTCAGCGTTTTGGGATTTGATTTTCGATTCATGGCAATTTGAGTTGAGTTGAGTGTGGTATAGCCAGCTGGCAATAAAATTATTAATTTCAATTCATCGAATTTGAGCTACTGTTGCACTTTAGACATTTTTCACATGACCGATTTAGCAGAATGAAAAAAAAGGGGGAAAAAAATGAAAAGAATTGTAGATTCCACCTTTGATTTTCGGTAACAACTTTGCAATGCGTCGCGCACGAACTCTCCGACTGTCTATCGGTTTCTGACCCGTACAAACTCTGCAGCGAAGTTGCGCCGAGCCGCCTCCATTTACTACCCAGCCTCAGGCCGCTCTCACTCTCACTCTCTCGTTCTCTCTCAGTGGCAGCGGCAGAAAGCGCATGTGCCGGCTTTATCGTTACTGCAAAGGCATTTGGCACAAAGCACCAAAACAAAACAAACCCAAAAAGAGAGAGGGAGAGAGAGAGCCAGCTAAACGCAGCGAATAAAGCTTACTGTCCTCAGTCAGTCAGTCAGCTGTCAAAAGCTTTTCAAATACCAACTACAATAACAACAACACACTGCAGACTGCCGTATTTGTTTACCAATATGAAACAACGAAGAATTTCGTTTGTATTCCTTGTTGAGCTTTCAAATGATGATAATCAAGTTTTTCATAGTCTTTCTGATGCACAAACAGGTGGAAAGGAGGGAAACAAAACACCATTTTGATTTATATAGTTATTTTTATTGATTTCGGTTTCATTCTGTTTATGGCAATTTTTAATTTGAAAACAATTGTTAATTTTAAATGTAAATTTTTGGAAATGTTTTTTTTTTGTTTTGTTTTTGTTTACTCATACGAACAATAAATACACACGCAAAACTTTAAAATGTTTTTATAATTATTTGAATTTTTATATAAGTAAATATATACATATATACATTTATATAGATATATGTATATATATATATTTCTTGTATGTTTGTATACATTACTTGCTGGTACTTCATAATTGATATTAATGATATAACATGCACGATATTACAGAATTTTTCGGGACTAATTGCATTAATTTACAAATACATATGGGGAGAACAGTTGCTCGTCACTGAATGAAATATGTGAAGAATACAGTTTGGATGTGGAATACTTTTGTGAATAATGGGGTTTAATGTTTTAACCAATATTTTTGAAATAAATAATATAAAAATCGTAAGCAAATGGACAGATTAGCGTTGTTCTGAATTCGTTCGATTGAATTACTCATCCAGATGAACGAACAAACTCATTCGCTGATTGTAGTTCGTTTGGTGGATTCTGCCATTGAAGAAGTCAGTCGTTTAGTTCAGTTAGTGGTTTCGTTCTTTGAGTCCGATTATTGTTCGGTCCGATTCCGGTTCGTTTTATGCTTTCATATCGATCGTTCGCGCTTATCGATAGCTGTTAATTCATTTGCTCGTCTTTTGCCAAAAAGAAAGCGCTTATAGTCACTGAATATAATAAAAAGGGCTGACGTATTTATTGCAAGGATCTATTTAGTATTTCGTTGGAAGCCCTGAGTAATTAATTGCGCTACATTAACTCAAAGCATCTCACAATTTTAAAATGAGTTTGGACTTAAAATGATATTCAACAAACGATAATCACACATAAGCGATCAAAAGGAGCACAAGCAATAAAAAAAAATCGAACTAAAATCGGAGTTGAGCGAACTACAATCAGTCCTTAGCAAACTAAACAAATGCACGAACTAAATGGCCGATTCGTTCATTCATGGAATGCAAAATAACGAAGAACTCAGCAAACTGACTGTGCATTACTATTAATGTTGTCCATGAATGGGGTACAATTTTTTCATAAAATTTGGAACAATTTAGATAAAGGGGATTATATTCAATTTGTTTTGTTACAAAACTTGCAGAGTGCAAATATATGTTATTGTTATTGTTATTATTATCATTATTATTATTATGTTCTTTCTTCGAATGCAATTCTATGCTGTTTAACTTGACTTATTTATTTACATTTGCAGTTAATACAATGGGTCACAGACTTATTTATTATCGAACATCGTAATTCAACTAAATCGGTGACCCATCGCTTAACAGGAGCAACAGGTTTTTTTGAATTTTTACATACATCGTTCGTATTTTTTTTTTTTTTTTTGTATTTTTAACAATTTAGTGTAAACTTATTTTGGAAAAATGGTTATGCAAATTTTCACAGGTTTCGATCGCCATACGAAAGATCAGTTTAACAAACATTTACCTTAGCTAGGGGCACACAACACACACACAAATGCAAATTAAATTTAATGCGGCATATGTGGCAGACACATACACAAAAAAAAACATACAAGTTAAGCTTACAGGTTGGTTTTCATACAATCCGATGCGATCGGGCAAAGGGAAAGAAATCGACCTTTGCTTTATAGCTGGTTACAGTTGAATTTAATTTAATTAAATAGGCATTCATTTTTAATAGCTTAAATTTTTGCACTATTCTGACTAAAATGGAAGTTAATATTATTAGATACATTTTGCAGCTAAATAGAGATACATAAGTATATGTATGCATATGAAAATAACACTTTAGGTAAGTATCTAAGTATCATATATATATATATATATTTATATATATTTGCAGATTGAATAACTACCAAGAATTGATTACGCATATCTAAATAATAATGCAATAATATTTCAACATTTTCAAGGTTATTTTAATGCGTTCTATTCGCAATTCGATTTGCATTCTTCGGCATGGTGGCCATTGATGTATGTGTGTATTATTTGTTTGTTTGTTTGTTGGTTGATGAACAATTTCTATCGGATTGATCGATTTAAACATGTCAGCATTTGCTTTACAATCATGTTATGAATTAGAATTACATATATCTGCAATAGCTTACAATAAATATAAGTATGTATATATTTTCGGATTTTGAACATACCAAATTTTTTAATAATAAAAAGGAATAAAAAAAATGTGTGTAGCAGTTCAAAACGCTCTCATGAATTGGTTTGTCTCGCTTCAAGCATGAACCTAATATTTTTGTTTAACCATATCTAGATGTGAAGAAAGAGAGAAAGAGAGAGAGAGAAAAAGTATAGTGATAAATTAAAAATAAATCAAAATAATATTAGTAAAAATACGCCTATTTCCAGAATGAATAAAACAAAACCAGTCAGCAAACAAATCTAAAGCGCAAATTGGCAGTGTGATCATCTAATTGTCAAACAGTTTTTAACCGGATGAAGTTATGAATAAAAACCAAATCCTTTTTGAATACTAAAAGGTGTATTTACACTGTGCAGCAAAATTCCATTCACAATTCATTGGATACACTCCATAGAAGAAATATCAATAACCAAAAGGATCATATACGCATTATATAGTACTCCAACGCATATACATAGTAACTAGGCAGTGTTTTGGTAATGCCCCATCTATCTGAGATTATTATTATATTGTTATTGCTGACTCATCGAGTATTGTGATCTCCTGTGTTCGAATGGACGTGTTATGGTTATTCTTTTTCTTTTTTTGTTTGTGGATGGATGCCACTCATTACGGAAAGTAGCCAGTGAAGTGATCCAAGGACTGGGAAAGTGACAACATTTACGAGGCTCCAATTGTGTGATCTATCAATCAATTCTAGATTCACAGTGTGAAAATATTAGTGTCTAAAAATATACGTTTAGATCCCTATAACTGTGCTACAAATGCTACGAATGCATGTACTATATGTGTATAATGTGTATATGAGCTTACTTATAGAAATCGTGTATTAATTGTTATTGTATTATGTTATTATATTATTATGTGTATTGTCCTCTTGCGCACAAACAAGTGCGGGTAGCGCAAAAGAGTTATAAGTGGTAGTTAGTGATTTCAGTATCAGACTATACTGCAATATATTCAAAAGGTTACTGTGGTTTTACAATACAATATTTTTTGGATTTCGTAATTTATGTTTTATGTTTTGTTATGTTAAGTTCTTTAACTATATACGCAGAATTAACAACAAGTTCGATGGTCATAGACGCTTTGTTAAAGTTAAGCTTGTTATTGTACTGCTGCTAAGGGTTTTTCATGTATTTGTTTTTTTTTTTTGCTTTTTTATCTCTTTTGTTCTGCTTGTAGATCTTTGCTGACTTGGATGAAGTCATGAAGATATCGATTCGTTTACTGGTTAACGCAGAGCCAACTGTAATTTCGCTTATATACCTGGTGTGTATGTGGTCTGTTCTGTTGTGTTCAGCGACGTGTTCTCATTGGCAGCGACTGGAGCACCCGTGAATGGATTCACTCCAATAGCAGTATCATAAGTTGGCGGCGGCATTGCAAAAACGGGCTGACCACCAGCAACGCCACCACCACCACCAGGCTGACCAGACTGCTGTTCGCGCGGCTGCGTAGTGACTGTTGAGCCTCCAGCACCCAGATTGATATCGTCAAGATCAGCGTCCTCCTGCAGACATGGAATTCAATTCAGATTTTAGTATATTTAATATATTGTTATATGCTAATATCTACTCAGTATTCAGTTCAGCATTGTTTAGTCAAACGTGTTTTCGGTGGGTGAGCGTATTGCATAGGAAGGAAAGCCGTTGTTTACAAAGCAAGCCATCATTATTTATACATGTAGTATTGTAAATGCATAGAGAAACCAAAAATCACACTAAAACTACATATATATATGTATTTGGATATATTTGTTAATTTAGATAAAACGTGTTTACACAGCACACAATTTTGTTAAGATATAAATTAAAAGTGAATTCATTTACCCAGTAGCAGGCCAAAAAAGATGATCACAGAGTGTGAATGCTCTTGTCGCCTTGGAATCATTTCATTTAATGCGTGCATTTCTTTTGTGTCTTGTTTAATGTATTGCTTATGTGATTATTCAAAATTTACATTTCAAACTTCTGAATTTGGTTAGGATTAGGTTTGTGGATTGGCTTGAGGTTTAGTGGGTTAGTTTCTTTTTATACACGTTTTGTTTTTCTTTTTTTTTTTGTAGAAATTTGCGTTGAGATCATGCGGTACTCGTGCCGGTGTCGTTGACTATTTCTATACTTACAAGACGTGGATGCTGTCCCAGATGCGGTGGCAGATCGCTCGCCTCTCGATTGCCATTGGAGCGCTGGGCATTCACATTATCACATACACAACACATACCACATGGACGAATTGCGATTCGAAACCGAATCGAAATCGGACACATTGTATATGCATATATATATGCGTTATAATTGAGTGTGTGAGGTTGTAGGTTGTGGGTATGATGAGTCGATCGAAAGGTGGAGTTTTATATATATTTTTTTTTTATTTTCGAGAAAAAATAAACAAAATTAGAAACGTAAATTTGTTGTTGTTTTCTTGGTCGTATACACATACGTATATAGATATATAAGGATTTACAGAAAATACGAAAAGAAAATTGAACTCAATGATTAAAGCACAAGAAAACAAGAAATCAATTTCAATGTGAGACTGAGGAGAAAGGGGAAAAAAAAACAAGAAAAGCAATTGTTTTGACTGATGAAAACGAAATCACATAAAATTTACATTTGTCTTTGGATTCACATCGATTTGAATTTACAAAATGCACATCAGTTTTGTTCTTCTTCATTGAATTGAAGTTGTAGTGCATATTTATGTATTAGTACAGAGACTTTAAATATTTTTTGAAGCATTTGATGATTTTTATGGTGTTTATATTTGTTGCTAAAACGAAAGAAAAACCAAAATCAAACGAAACAAAAGTGTAATCATTGAACACAAATAAATGTTGTAAATGATCGAAACATTTTTTTTTTTTTTGTTTGGATGTCAAAGTCGTGTCCAGATGCGATATTGTCGACAACTTCAACTACTGCATATGTACATACTTACCTCAAACTAAGAAACAGAACATAGTGCAAAGAGATCGACAGATAGATAGAGATATATAGAGGCAACGGAGGCAAGAGTACAATGAGTTAAATTGAACAAAACAAATCTAAAGTAAATGATCCAATTCAAGCAATACAATAACAACAGCAAACAAATAATTAATTTCAAAAAATTAATGTAATAGCATTTATTAATCAGCCATATTTAAGCCAGCCATTAAAATGCCAGTTCAATTTATGCATTATGAAAACTACTTTTGACTAAACAATCGCCTCACAAAAATCATCAAAATGGGTTCAGTGTTTATTAGTTGTGCAGTGTAAATGTGTGTGTATCTGCGTGTGTGTTGGTTTGGGTGTATATACAAGCAGTGAGTGTGTATGTTTTGTTCAAATCTTATGAAATTTATTGTTTTTCTTGTTTTTTTTTTTTTGTTTTTTGTTTGATTGACTTGATGGTTAGTAGTACTGTAGTGGAGTGGTGGCAACTGGACGCAATCAATAACCAAATAACCAAAATCAAACATCACTCACATTCAAATGTGCATACTGATCGTGCGACTCGTTCACCGGCGGCTTGAACTTGCCACAGCAGAAGTTGCAGCAGCAGCAACAGCAGCAGCAACAGCAACAGCCCGTCAGCACCGAGCAGCAAATGACCAAGGCCTAAAAGACAAATACGAAAAATAGAATCAATTAATATATCTAAATATATTTTAGAAAAAGGGCCAATCAATTATTTGGTATGCATGACGTACCTTTACCGCCGGCGATGTAACCACAAAATATGCATTCACATTCTCCTCACCGAACTGCTCGGCAATGTAGAGACCCAGCGAGCCATAATTATCATAAATATTGCGTTTCGTTTGGTCGCTCAATATCGAGTGTGCCCGATTGACCTCCTTGAACTGTTTTGTTTTTGGAGGATGGAAAAGCAAATTGCAAAATGAATGAATCAATTAAAAGATTTGATCAAAAAGAGTTCGTTTATTGAACTGTGGACTTTATTACCTTGTCGGCAGCGTCAACATTGTCTGGATTTTTATCTGGATGGTATTTAAGTGCAAGTTTTCTATAAGTCTTCTTGATATCATCAGCTGTTGCTGTTTTAGGTAGTCCCAAGATTTCATAGAGCGAATCGCCCGATGTGCTGTAAACAAAAAACAGAAAAAAAAAGGAGAAAAATAATCCAAATAAAATGTGCAATTGAGCAAATTAACAATCATAATCAATTGACCAGTAATCACTGTGAGAATATTTATGCATATATATTTGAAGTATGTAAATATTTGTATATTCCAACTGATTACACAGTGAACAAAATCTTTATCGCATTGACAGTTGCGGTTCGCATTCGGCATTGCGTCTTAGTGCTGATCGAGCGAATTAATTTACATATATACAATATATGAGTTTTTTCAAGATAGGGGCGTTGGATGACTAAGCGTCCGTTCTGCCCAAATGGGCATTACTCTGAGCATTTTCCCAGCAACACGTTGAGTGCAACACGCGATAGAAAAATATAAATATTTGTATACATATACATACATACATATATATATACATACATATATGGCCCTCTGTGCCAGGGGATTTTTTTGTGGCATTGACAGCTTCAGGAAGGGGCCGGGGCGGGGATGTCGCTTGGCGGATGCGTACGCAGCCGGTTGAAATGCAATACAAAACAAGCCAAGACGACATCGCTTTCCAGCCAGACCGAAACGTATATATACATCTATATATGTGTATATATATGTGTGTGTGGGTGTGAACTATTCTTGCTGTTGTTGTTGCCGCTGCCTTTAAGCAGCTTGTGCACTTTGTATGGATTTTTTTTTATTTTTTTGTTACCTAGATTGGGCCGAGTGGCTTATTGTGCTCTTAACTGCTTTGCAAATTCAAGTGCGCTGATAAGGCAAAGAAGACAACATAATTTGCATGACGTTGAAGCTGGAAAAAGTATGGAATATGGCAAATAGAAAAGTGGCCAACAAACCAGCCCACACAAGGCCAAGGACAAACAGCAAACACATAAAATAAAACAAAAAAAAAAATATGCCAACTCTGTGCGAAAATATGTCAAATTGGGGCAAAGAAATTCGACTCCGAGCATTACTCATTGCAAATTATTGTAGTTTTTACACACACACACACAAATACACACATGTATATAAGTATATGTGTACTCAACTGTTTGAGGGTCGAGAATGGGCACACAAACGACCAAAAATATTTAACAAGGGAAACAGTTAAAGATAACACAAATACACACACACACACACACACACACACTAAATAACTGTATGTGTGTGTGTGTAAGTGTGAGTGAGAGAGAGCACTTGTTGTTATCAAATGTCAATCAGGGATTCAGCAGCGTGTGCTTGTGCAATTGTTGTAGCCAACACAATCTATACAAAATATGTCTTAATAAAATACCGATATCTCACGAATAAATCGCACAACTATCAAAGGGAATTAGCTTAATGCATGCATAGCACACGCACACGCAGACACACACACACGCAAACAGCCAAACAGCTGCATTCTTTTTTCATTTCTTTCCCTAACTGCGGTTCTTAATCCTTAGCTGAACTAAAGGAATTCAAAAAAAGTTACAGCTGCTGCTGCTGCTGCTGTTTCTGCTGCTGCTACTGCTGCTGCTGCTGCTTCTGCTGCTACTGCTGCTTCTGCTGCTGCTTCTACTGCTGCTGCCTTCCTTTTGTTGTTGCTGGCGGGCGCGGAAAATCAATTGAACGTCGACTGCGCTGCCGCTGCTAACGTTGGCGTTGGAAATGCGCATCTGCCGTCTCTGCAGACTGTGAGCTTGCTTGTGTATGTGTGTGCGCAGAAAGAAAAAAAAGGGCATACGAAGAAGAAAATCGTTTGTGAAATTGTACTTACGACAGTTTTCTTTTATCCATGCCACCGCCACTCATGTTTGCAATTGTTCTCGGCACGTGCCTCTTTAATGCTCGTTGTCACAATGCTTAGCAATAAATAATTAGCACTACTTTTTTCTTTTCTTTTTTTTTCTTGCACGCACTCACACACTCGGCAAACACATTTGTTATATTTGTCACGAAAATTGTAAATGACTATGGCTACTACACGGCTATAGTTATCGATTCTGACTAGTGGTGGACGCGTGTCTTTCACTTTCGACACGAGACACAGTGGCGACACAATCGATAACAGGTCTGGCAGTAAGCAATATGTTCTCGTATAACAAAATTCAGTTAACACCACCAAACAAAGCCTCTATAAGTTAAATGATTGTTATATTTATTTCTTTTGTTGGTGACAAACTATCGACATACAATCGTGACATGAGCTGTCACCTTTTCGACAGAAATTAAAAACATCAAAGTGATTACAAGAAATTTATAACTGCTACATATGGTAATGGCAAATGAAATATTGAAAAATGGTTTGTATACGATTGGCAAAACTGGCGCATAATTCAATTGTTATCGACAATCGATTTCCAATACGATATTCGTAGCAGTCTAATATACCATATGCTTAACCCGCTGCAGGTGTGACCATTCAATCAAAGAGTCCAATTAGAATGTGCCGCTCAGTGTTCAGTGTTGATTTGTCCGTTGAAATTGTCGGTTGTTTGTGTAAGTGTTTATTTATTTGCCCAAACGCCAACCAAAATAAATAAAAAAAATTTCCAAAACATTTGAAATTGTTACACATTTGAATTTTATCAAACAAACTAAATCACGCGTGCTATGTTTCTATAATTCAGCAAATTTCATCAGCTTTTACTTATTTGCATGCTTAACATCTGCGCCCCAAGCTTACTGCCTGCAAAATTTAACGGCTCGTTTTGCAGCAGCAGCAGCAACAGGTGTCTGTCCATTAGCAGCAAATCTGTTTCTCTTTAAATTTCCCCACAATCCGCGCGATCAAAGTGTTGGAAAAGTGTTGTTTTTGTGTTTAATTAAAATGCGATGAGATCTACGATCGTTGTACGTATTTACATACGATGCGAATGCATTTAAATGTGTCAAAGTTGTGGCATTAACAAATAACAAAAAATCATATCGCATTTGCAAAATTTCAAGTGCTATTCCTAAGAAATAAAAAAGATTATATCTATTTAGTTTTCGTTTGTGCCGTTCAATTTATGCGTATATTTTTACTGCGTGCAATTGTTTTTTTGTTGTTGATTTCGTTGAAATCGCTTTTTTGCTTTGCCCCACAGAACGTGACAAAATGGTTTAAAGCGCCAAGACAACAACAACAATAAGTGCAACCATAAATATGTGTATGTAGTATGTATGTATGTATGTGAGTGTGTTTGTATTTGGCAGGTGCATAAAATTAACAGAAAAAGTTTGAATTTAGTTAGGAGGCCTGTTTAACGGCCTAATTCCAGCTACAAAGTCAAGTTCCGTTATGACCCACTGCATGAATGTGTGTGTGTGTGTGAGAGAGTATAGACATATGTATATGTAAATCTGTAGCTAGGTAAGTAACATGCCCGTGTATGTGTGCGCGTGTATGCGTATGTGTGTGTGTGTTGGTTTATTTATAGCAGCATGCGCAAATTGTCTAAAGTTATAAATGTTATGCCGATATTCATATTGCAAATCCAATTAGCATTCAAGCGCAAATCAAGCCACGCATTTTGTGCGTCGGCGTCAAAAACTTTTACCGTTACACATTTTCAATGGGCCCCCAACCCCCAACCACCGTCTCTGTCCGGCCAAAAATATGCAATTCTTATGCAATTAGTCGCAGCAGTAATTCAACAATAATCCAATCGACAATAATTTAAATTTAAATTCATATGCAACGAGAAATAAATTGATAGGCGCCATAAAAAGTCAACAACAACAACAGCTGGTACTGCTGCTGCTAAAAAAAAAAACAAGGCGAAAAAAACAATTCAATTGAAAGCCCACAATGCAATGCAATTTTTTTTCTCTTCACAATTCAAATAACAATTTACACACGCCCCAAAACCCCCGTTCCAAAATGAGTCAGTCTCAGTCGCAGTTGCAGTCGCGTGTCGGGGCATACCGGCAGCAGCAGAGGCAGCGACTGCGACAGCGACGCTGGCAGAGCAGCATCATAAGCATACTGCGACTGATGGCATTTCTTAAAATGTGATCGCTGCCGGTGGGAGCTGAGCAGTCGCTCTCATACTGTTCATGCTGTTCATACATGGCACACATAAACGTAAAGAGAGCGAGCGAGAGAGGGAGAGAGACATGCAAGCGTGCGTTTTGCAGTCGCTGTTAGCGTCGCTGCTGCTGCTGCTGCTGTCACTGACCACACGCAACGGTTGTTGTTGTTATTATTTATTTATTTTTTTTGTATTTTTCCTTTCGATGATAAATGGCAATTGACGTTGCTGCCAAAAATAAAACAAAATGCAAAAAGCGTAAGCAGAACGCGGGTTTGAGAACAACGCGCACTTTGATAAGTGCTGACAGATGCCAGCGGACACATCCTTATCACGTATTAGGCATTAAATTTAAATAAATACCAATGTGTGCGTGTGTTTAAATTTAATAACGCTAATTAGCGAATGTGGGCCAAGAGATTAGGCAGATTAAGCATGCTTCAGCTATGTGCTTAGCATAAGAATTGCCCGCAAATTACCCGCAAATCACTCGCAGAGAAGGTGACCCGCAGCAACCAACAAACCAGCAAACCAACCCGTTGCGGTTAACACCTGTTATCGCACCTTGACGTGGGCCACACTTGAATTTAATTAAATTCGCATGCACATAGATGGATTTTCAATCAGTCCTCAGCCACACCCCCACCTCCCTCCCAACCTCCCTCCCGCCCTCCTGCCACTGAGTTGGCCAACCAACAACGACTGTTAACTGGGCTTATCACGGACTAAATGCAAAACAGACAACCACACGCCGCACACCACACACTATCTGAGGGCCGCCCTGTGGCTCTGTGGTTCTGTGGCTTTATATGTGTACAACATTTTAAAAATAACTGAGCTGACATATGTTGCATTGTTGCTTATCACGACTTGACAACAATGAGAACAACCACAGCAACAACAGCAGCAACAACAATGCATGTGGCTTACTCATTGTCACAGTTTCAGAATGGAGGCTTGGCTTTGGGGCAGGTAACTGGCGAGAGGCAAGCGGGTTGCGGCGTTTGTTTAACTAACTAGGCGGCGGGCGGTTCAAATAACATCCCATAAAAAAGCGTTGACAAAAATAAAATTAACATAGCCATAAAAATAAATTCGCAAATTGACGCATACAAAAAACAAACTTAAAAGTGAGCTCGACAATTAGTTACTCATTACCATAATCTGAAGTGCTCCAGATTTGTTTAATTATGCTATTTTTGTTAATCAACAAGATAAACTAAGCATTTTAAATACCATTTAAGAATTTTTGCTCGGCTTAGCTGGAGAAAATATTTTAACTTTTTGTTATAGCCATAATCTAATCTTTTTTTTAATTCAAAGAATTACTATTTAAATGAGTGTTGCCATAATTAATTTAAGACATTTTCCCATTTTTTTTCTTAACATAAAGAAATCATCCCATAAAATAAATATAAAATGTAAATCAAATTTAAAAAATCTCCTTTAAAGTTCAATATTTAAGTAAATATTTAGTTAATAAATGGCCAACTTAACGTATACGTAATTTATTTTATTTATTCATTAAGTCGAATGTAACTGCTTATGCTACCCGCTTGACAGAACCATCGAAAGCAGGGTAGCAGCGGAAAACGGCATTTAGGGTTGGGTTGGGTCTCCATTGTCTATTAGGGCGAGCACACCTGTGGGGTCTGAATTTTCGTGGTGACGCCACAAAATGACTTTAATACGACGAAATTAAAGTTGAAAGGGCATCATTAGCTCCACAAAGAAAATGAAAGAAGCAATCGCAAAGGAATTAAATGAAACGAAATTGTTGCGATATCATTTCTTGTTTGGCCCAAAGTGCGAGTGCGTGTAATGATAATATTTTATGGTGTGGCTTCCACAGCCTAATGGCCACGCAAAAGCCACAGAAAAGCCGCAAAAAACAATGCCTAAAATAGCAAAAATTACCCGAGATTTCTTGTGCCCTCTGTGTGGCATGTGGCATGTGGCATGGGGCAAACGCTGCGGTATCTAATGGCATGATTGGCTCGTCATGCTGTGTGGGTACTTCTATTTTATGTGCTGCCATTTAATGTCTCGAACCCAGGAACAGGAACACAAAACTGAAACTTGAACTGAGATTCTAACGCAGCATGTCAATGAACCAAGGATGCCGGGTGACAAGTGCAGCCAAATTAAGATCTTAAGAGCTTAAGCCGGCTAACAACTGAGACAAGCGCGTCGCACTGGATTTAATGCTCACTTAACCCGCATCGGGAAAGGCAAAAACTTATCAGATTTAAATCTTTGAATCACTTTTGGGCAAATGTTTCACTCTTTGAATGCACATTAATTTATTGGAAATACATCAAATTGATATTGGCTCATGACTAAGTCAGATAACTAATCATATAATTATAGTAATAATAATAATGATGTTAATACAATTTGTAAATATCCAATTGAGCACGTAAACACATTTGTTTTGGCTACTTCTGACTGTTCTCGCCTCAATCAATTGCTCCAATTTACGCAAAACTTTTACGTTTCCGTTTTTAACAGAAATCAGATTATGCACAACTTTATGGCTGCCATTTCCTTGTTGACTAGCTAGACGCTAATTGATTCGATTATCTGAAGAACAGCATTAAAACAATAACGGCATTGAAATGTTTTAATTAGCAACTTTACAACAAAATGGACTGAAGCCTTTAAAAAGGTTGTATTAAAACATCTCCTTTAAAATACAAAGTAAGAAGTTAGAAGTACTTCTGGATGTCTTATTGGGTTCACTTTGTGAGCGGAAGTCAATGAAATTGGCTGCCTGGTTGGTTGCGGGTAGTTTAACTGTTAATGAAAGCGCAATTAACGGCAGATAAAGTTTGGCGTGCGAGCTTTCCTGATTGTGAAGCTTTCCCTGCCTACTTTGTGGTGCTTAGCTTTCAGCGCTTTCACTTATCAGCAGTGATGATCATTATCAATTGTTATTTGTTATTTGAAAATGCGACTGTTCATAAATTGGCCAGTTTTGATTAATGGTTCCGAGAGCATTAATGTATTGTAATCGGAATGATATGGGTCTAAAAGTATGTACCGTTATCAGCAACTTATTTAGCCCTTGAAGGCTGCCAATCGGATTTATAATGGGCTTGACTTGTACTGCAGCTTATCAGCCAACTGCTTTCAGCTACTGCTAAACAACAATGTTGCGCAATTTATATGCAATTTGTGACAGTTTCGATTTAGTGCGACTTTCAAGCGACACGCACGCAACCAGTGACAGGCAATGTGGGGGCAAGGGGCAACAGCTGAAGCGGGTATCTGCATGGTTGCAAGGACATCAAGCTATGCCCCTTTTCGTGCAGAGACATAGCTCTCTGCACAAAAGAATTTGCTTATAATAACGCGCAAAAATGCAGAGCGAGAGAGAAAGACAAGAATAGTGAAAAGCACTTGGCACTTGGTGCTACATAAATCCCCATCTCTGGCAACACTCCATTTGCTGCTTTAAATCTTAAAGCGCTCGACTGCAATCTTGTCATAGACTTGTGAGCCACTCATTTGCCAAACTTTTTGTACACGTCATGTTAATAAACAAGCTTGTTTAGTTTGGCAACAATTTCAACAAAGGCGAAGGATACAAACAGGATACGCAAAGCAGCAAAGAATACGCCGGAGATGGATGGGTGCATGGCGTATACGCAATGTGTGCACGTGCCTGAAAACTTTTTAGCCGAGAGGAGCCCTTAAATTGATTTTGAAGTAATAAATGTGTCGGAAGCCTGACGCCTATTGATACTGCTTGCTAGTTGCTACAGGGAAAATTGACACCCCTCCACATTCGTGATTAATGGCCACAGACAAAGGTCCTTCTCCAATTTACAGAGGCGTTTGCCTTTATTACAAGAATCCAATGTGATAGGCGCCTTGGCCATAGGGTGAGCTGCTCCGCGTCTCCAAGAAGCAGATGCCCGCGGCGCTGATGCTGCCCATGCGCTGCGTGGACCAGCGACAATCCTGGGCACTCATCCTCTCCACGGAGCCGCATAGGGCGACTAAAAACTCATTTGTTGGCGACCACATTTCGACGGCCAGGTTCAGGGCACGTTCCTGCGAACAGACATCCGAATTGCAGCCCGGCTGCTGGTGTCCGCCATTTGGATAGTAGTCCACATCGCCCAATCTGCGTATGGTGCCCAATCCATGGCTATTTGTGTGAATGACTTCCACGTGGAGTGCATCTGTGTCTGCAAGTTGATGCTTGAGCTGCTCACTGTCTCCACTGGGATCCAGTGCTGTGATTAGTGGCAACTGTTCGTTCAGCTGCTGTTGCACTTGCTCTGCCGCGGCACCAGCCAAATGTGCACCCGCTGCAAAGCCGATGAGCTGTTGCCGCCCCAGCGGCACATCAAACTGACGATGCAGCATCACGAGCAGACCACTCACGCTGGCAACAATCTCCGATTCGTTTTGGGTCTCGGCCAAGTCAACGGCAAAGAAATTACAAGCATTGCGTTCCAGCAGCGCCGTTTCCAGAATCAAATGCTCAACACAACCATTGGTGCCCCAGCGTGGTATGGATACTCTGCGAATGGAGGGGCATATGAGAAGGGCAGATTCTCGGCTTAGTCTGGCGACCAAATGACTCACACAATTGGATCCGCTGCGTAGAAGGAGGAGCGTAAAAGTGATTCCACATCCGGATCGATGCGTTGTGGCGCATTCTGATTGCGACGCGTGTAAAGCAGATACCCGGGTCCGTTTTCAACTGCAAATTGCTGGGATTTTGTCAAAGTCTATCCATGATCTCATCTCGATGCGGCATTGATTGACTCACCAGCGGCAGCTGCCGTCAGGGCCAGCAGCAGGCAGCCAAGTATTACTTTAATGTAGCGCATTTTCCAATCAACTGATGTCAAAATTCATTTCGGTCACTTCCCAATTCACTGCTCGCTTGGCGATGGCTGATTAGATTATTATCGGCCTCATTGATAAGCGCTGCTCATTAAAATATCTGAGCAATAAACCTAAAACAATAGCAACAATACATTTAGCGGCATTCAGTAGATATGTTTATTTATACGTTTTAATCGCCAATTCGGGAACTAGTCTGATGATGTCTATTAAGTTGTCAGCCACTCCACTGAAAGAAAAATATATACATTTATATAAAATTACTCAGAATTTAAATAAAACTTGCATTATTTTTCAGTGATTTTGCTTAAGGACCATAAGTTTTATCTTAAAACAAAACAAAAAAGTACCTTGGATAAAAAACTGATTTTTTTCCTGCAGGGGTTTTTAAAGATACTCAGATTTTTCTTTCAAAAAAACCTTTGCACTCGAAAAAAATGGTCCCAAAAGTAAAACTTGGTTTTTATTAACTTAAAAAACAAAAGTCACAATTCTTAAATTTAATTACATTTTAAAAGCAAAGTTTCTGCGCACTCAAAATCATAATTTTCATTTAAATTGCACAAGAAAATTTAACGTAAAAGTAAAACATGCTTTAAAGTAGCAGAATTAATTTAGTTGTTTATGGAAAGCGAATTTTGGGCTAAAAATCAACAATGAAAACAAAGCACTAAAGTAAAAAATATATATTTTTATCTTATTTTATCGCAAACTATTAAAATCGACTGCCAGCAGCAGATGCAATTTTAAATAGAAAGAATTCTAATTCGAAAAAAATTTTGCTTGGTGTAATTTAATAAACATCCGTAAGACTTGTACAACTTTTGATAGTTAAAGGGTATGTGCTAGTCGAGCTGATGAGGCGAGTGCATAATTATCTGTTGCCCCGTGTGGTTTTCACATTTTCACATTGCTCACCTGTCCGTTTGGCAGCCGCTTATAGCTTTTCTCGTTTTGTATTTCAGGCACGCCGAAATTGCGACACAAATTGTTATTTATGGCGCTTGTTGTAGTTTGTCAAATTAATCAGCATTGCACTAAAAATCGTTGTGTGCCACACTTCGCTGCCCCCACTTCATTTGCATATTCACTGTTGCAAGCAAATTGCATTTAATTGCTTGACGTATCAACTTGTTGTCGTGTCGGAATCAGCTGCAGGTTATTCAACAGCCAAACACTTTGCACTTTAATGAATGACAGCTTGAATGCTCAAACAATTGCAGCGATGGGAATGTGCAGCTGCCACAACACCAGCTTAACATGTGGCTAAGACAGACTGAGTGATGAACTCGGCCAGCCACTCACAGTGGCTTATAGCATATTGACCCTTAGTTGATGGCCAAGTTTCTTAATTAGTCTCTAAACAAACACATGCATATTGCTGACGGCTGCTCATAAAATAAAAGCAGGAATTTTCGGTTAGCTGCTGCTGCTACAGCTGCTGCTGCTGCTACTGTTTGGGCCAAGTTAAGGGCGGCAAAGTAGAGCGTGAAGAAGAACGCGCTCAAAAACTGCGTTAACATTGCAAATAAATTGCTTGCGAAATTGTCTGTCAAGTACAGGCGGCATGTTGCCCAACGCTAGCAACAATTAACGGAAAGCCTTGCCCCAAGCGCTCTATCCACTCCTCCCCCTCCACACCCACCTCCAGCAACACAAACACTCCGCTTGCCGGCTCAATGGGCACGTCAAGCGATTTTGAAGCTCACGCTAGATTTATGGACAAACGCGCGTTATTAAATGTTGCCAACGGCGTCCCATTTATAACCAGGCTAAACACTGGCCATGACGAATATAGGGCGTAACAGTCCTTGCCTCAAGTTGCAAGCTATCCACTCAAAATGGGTAGGAGGAGCAGCCACATAATCTACCAAAATCAGTTGAAATATCCTTTGGGTGTGTATTAAATGCTCAAGATTGCGTTTGATTGTCAGTTTACTGGAAATTTTCATACTTGGCATTCTTACTTGTTGAGGGTTTGCGATTAAAGTGAATTAATTATGAATTAAATGTAAACGTATACAGCTATAATTATAGCCAAAACGTTACCTGTTCGTCAAATGTTTTTTCTTAAATTTCATTATTTAATTGCTTCAATGAGAAGACCAAAAAAAATCTAATTTAAAATTAAGCGTCTATTTTTTTGAACTGCAGCAGAGTACAAATGAGTGCTGTTAAATCTTAGATCTGTTCAGCTAAAGAGTATCTCTCAGTCGAGCTACTCTGGCTAATGCTTATTAACATAAACAGCCAACTGAAATATGCGAACATTTCAAGCTAGAAATTCCAGCACGACGCACTGCAATAATGCGAAATGACAAACTGCGAGTCTTTAAGCAAGAGTGTGTTGTGCGCGGGGGATGTGTGTGAGTGTGTGTGTGTGTGGGGGCGCGGGGGATATTGTGGCTATTCAGGTGAAATTTCATGAGCTACAAAGGGTAGGGGTCGACTGCATGCATGTTCATTGACAGCGTTCAAGTTGCGACACTTTGTGGAGTGTCCGGAGTGTCCTTATGTCTCAGCCTGTGCAAGTACGATGGGAAATTGAGTTTGTTGCAAGTTTACTTCACCTGTCTGTCACCAGTTCCACAATTGATAGCTTTGTCAACTATTGCCTATCAGGACAATGTATTTCCGATGAAGGAAGGTTTAAGTCCAACACAGGCAAGCATGCACTAGAAAAAGAAATCATAAAAGAAATCTATTTATTTCAACAAAACTTCCAACGCTGAAATGATTTTTCATTAGTTGTATTTCTCAAATTTTACGCGTTGATCTCCATCTTCTTTCCACGAAGCCCTTCTTTTGATGTGGCACATCCGGGATATTTTATCGTTTGTGCAGCGACTCTGACAAATATCTCGAAGATGTTCAGCCTAAAGTTGAGTTGCACATTGGACTATAGTAAATTGTCTTGTTCTTCAGATCAATAATCGAAGTTCTTCAGATGAATAAGAGTCGTACATCGCTGGACGTTGCTCATACATTTAGCATAGGAATAATAATTTTCTTGAAACTCCAGTGACTCGCATTACTACGGCTTCTATGAATACGATCGATCGTTTATTGAATTTATATAGAAGATCGTTCGTTTAATGCCGAGTCCTTAAAAATCGGGGTTTTTTTTATAAAGATTTAACCAGTTCCTACTCACCGCAGTTACCTTTGCCGCACGGGCAAATAATTTACTAATCAGTATAAACAACTTTAACAGCTGAAGGACCAGCTTCCTTGCATGATTCGACTTTTGGCTCATAGAATTCCATTTCCCAATTTCCATATTTCATATTGGTGTTGTTATATTGTATCAGCACTTATGACATATGTGTCTAAATGCCCCGATCCAAGAAATTATATATATCGAAATATCGACATTCTGATAAATCGAAAACGATTCGATATAATAAATTTCTGTGACAGCTGCCAGCAAGCTCGAACTTTTAAGTTAATATCACGCATACGCATGGTGGGTGGAGTCCATCACCAGCATAAACTCACCCAAAACTAAATGTCGACCACAATTCACAGATGTGGACGTGTGAAAGCAGCAATCAGAAGAGTCACAGAGTCAAACAGCCAACCAAACAAAGAATATTCCTGGGTTGAGAAATGCTATCAGTGCTTTTCACGTTGCTTTTCTCTTTGCTTGGTTTGAAGTAAAATAAAGTGTCGAAATCATTTTTGATGTGCGGCAATTTCTCATAAAAGTTTCATTACATAGTTGGATGGCTGATGAGCTGTGCTGCAGCTCATGTTGTCAATTGGGAACATTGTCATGAACTCAACCATGTACATACTCAATTAGTGGCCAACTAATAAAAAAGTTATAGTTTATAAAACTCTTTAGTACAGAACTCTTATGCACAGACAAATTGAGCTTTTTTGATTATAGAAAACATTTTAGTTAATCAAATTTAATAAATATTTAATCAAGATACTAAGCTATGACCAAAATGGCATTGGTTTTGACAGTCAGTTCAAGCTTGTCGTGGAAGGAGATGTTTCTAGTGCCATAAAATATATACATTTTGGTTTAGTATCATTAGCCAGGTCGATATGGCGATGCTAGACTGTCTGCTTTCATAGGAACTTATATGAAAACTTTGGCATGCAGTTAATATCTTTATATTCTATTTTGAGGTCTTTGTTTACCAAGTTATGCTCCCCAAATTTGATCGAAGATTGATCAACATTTTGCCATGAAATTTGAGATTTTGATAACTGTGCCAAAGATAGCTGTTCCATCTTCCTCTTGTATTAAATCCCAACTGTCTTCTATCACATATTTGATATCTAAACAGAGCTGACGAGAAATACGAAACACAGTATGAAATGAGAACATAAATATCTGCATTGCATCTACGTGTGTGTGTGTGTGTGTGTGAGTGTGTGAGTGTGCGTAATTGTTAGATGGATGGTTTCCGAGTAATGCAATTTTCAAGAAGATGCAATTATTGGTAGCTTTGACATCTCGCACACAGGAAAAACGCAGGCGGGGCGCAGAGAGAAGGCCATTGAGTGCATGTAATTGACAACAAGAGGGTGCAGAAGCTGTTGCCACAGCTAAAAGTTCAACAACAATGTTGCAGCACGCCAAAGGACCAACCAAGTACAACACTGCCTTGCAACTTAATTTAAATTAGCGAAACGACAGAGCATCCTCAACAGCAACAAGTCCAACCCCGACCCTTGTGGCGCGTAATGAGTATACATCGAACTGCTAATCTTCAGTGCACCGCTTCAACCCGTCATCAAGTGCAACGATATCGTGGACTCCTGCTCGGCATCCTGTTGTGTCTCTATCAGTGTGCTGGCTGTCATGCAGAAGTCTTTAAATTGGGCTATCTCACTGGGTCGCAGCGTCGACCGGGTAACCTGGACTATCAACGACCTGGCATTACCATTTCGGGTGCCATCTCGCTTGCCGTCGCCCAGGTCAACGCCGGCAGACTGGGCACCCTGGGTCACTCACTCGAGTTCGTTGTGGCCGAGACATATGGCGATGAAGTGGCCAGCATAAGACAGACGGCCGCATTGTGGACACAGCAAGTGGCCGCCTATATAGGCCCCCAAGAGACTTGCGTTCACGAGGGTCGCATGGCGGCGGCCTTTAATCTACCAATGATATCCTATGTGGGTAGAAAATAAAAAAATTTCCTTCGTTTAATTACTAACATAATATATACTAATCCCTGCAGTACTGCACACATCGAGATCCCTCCAATAAACTAGACTTTCCGACATTCGCGCGAACTCGTCCGCCGGACACACAGATTTCCAAGTCAGTGGTGGCTCTGCTGTTGGCCTTCAACTGGACACAGGTGAGTTTTTTGTACCTGGACGAAGTCAGCAGTCAGTACCAGCCCGTCGCGGAGACCATACTCAGCACTCTGGTCAGCGCCGGAGTTAGTGTGCGTGACATTCGCACCTGGAGCACCATTTACCATCATGGATTCATGGCCAATCCTTTTGACGCGCTTGTGGAACAGACCTATGCCAATACACGCAGTAAGTGGAGACATCTTCTCGATAGATCCCCTTGATTCTAGTTCTATTTCTTTGTTTTAGTCTATCTAGTTCTGGGTCACTACTACGAGCATGTGGGCTTGATGGTCAGTCTACAGCAACGAGGTCTTTTGTCGCAAGGCGAGTATTTCGTGGTTGGCATCGACATTGAGCAGTATGATCCGGCCAGGCCGGAGAAGTATCTGCGTGGCATGCTAATGGAGAAAGTTGAGCCGCTGGCGGCGCAAGCCTTTCAATCCTATCTCGGCATTATGCCCACAGCACCCATCTCTTTTGCCACGTTTGCCAATGAGGTGAGTTCCGCTTTTGTAAATGTAATCAACATGTTTTTCTTTCACACCACACTCCGATCTCTGTTTAGGTCAACAAATATATGGAACGACCGCCATTCAATTTTCCCAATCCACTGGGCCTTTTCGGTGGTGCCAAGCAGGTTTGCCCTAAAGATCCCGTTCAGCTTTCCATTCTCATGCGATTATTATTTCACATAATTTCTAGATAAGCGCCGAGGCAGCCTATCTCTACGATGCAGTTCATCTCTATGCCAATTCCCTTCTGACCGTCTTGGACTCGGGTGGCAGACCCAGGAATGGCAGCCACATTGTATCGGCCATAAAGGGCTCACGCTATCTAAGCGCTATGGGGTGAGTGCTCTTGGAATATATATATTTTTTGGTGTAATATGGAACTAAATCCAAGCTCAACAGCTACCATGTTTATATTGATGAGAATGGAGACGCTGCCGGCAACTATACGGTATTGGCGAGAGGCACACACCGAAACAGCCACAATCAGACTGTGCTTGGTCTGCTGCCAGCTGGCACTTTTAGCCGCAGGAGCAACCACATCAACAGCAGCGATGCACTGCCCGTAAGTAAGCTGGATGTCCTTCAATTGTCAATTCACAATTCTGCTTAAAAATACTTTTGCACTTGCACGCTTGCCCTTCCAGCAGCAGGTAAGCGCTTTGGCATAGCAAACAATCAAACACACATTGTTATCTCCACTGACCACTTGTTGTCTAATCCCCTCTCTCTCTCTCTGCAGGATTTAAATTTGTACCGCAACATCGACTGGGTGGCTGGTGTACGTCCAGCAGCTGCACCCAAATGCGGTTTTGGCGGCGAGAAGTGCGTCAGTAAGTTATATGCACAACCTTTCGATTCTTACTTGCCCATTGAGAATGCCATTGATTTTTTAATTCCAGATTATACAGGGGAAATATCGGCTGGCATTGCTGGGGGTGCCTTGCTGCTGCTGGGTCTCGTCTCGCTGGTTCTCTATCGCAACTGGCGCTACGAACAGGAATTGGACAGTCTGCTGTGGAAGATTGACTTTCGAGAGGTTCAGGTCCACGAAAATGAGAAAGAACAGCAGAGCCAAAAGCCAACCAGAGTAAGTTGTGGAAAAGGCCACTTACAATTGGGTTGTGCAGTAATGACTGACTTACTCGGCTTCGCTGCTTTATGGCTCAATATTAAGACAACTTAAGGCATCTTGAAACTTTTTTATTATTACAACTTTTGGACTTGGTTGGACTTGACATTCAAACTAAATTTGCTTGACTGCACTTTAACGGAGCAATAAATTTGTGTTAAATATATTTTAATGGCAGTTGAGCAGTGCTCAGTGCCAAGACAACTTTAACTTAAATCTTCATGTTTACCAATTTATGACAAAAGTTAATTTTAGTCGTTGGCATACATCGTCTAAGCAACTATCCTGCCATTGCATGTCTGACAGAATTTCATAAATATATTGCCGCGTCGTCTTCCTTCGCAGTCCACCCATCCATTAATCCGCACCAGCCAGGTTAGTCTAAGCTCCAATCCCGACGCCGACTTTCGCTATACGACAATCTTTACGCCCATCGGACTGTACAAGGGTCAGCTGTATGCCATCAAGAAGGTGCGCAAGAAGTGCGTGGACATCACACGGGAGATGAAGAAGGAGCTGAAACTGGTGAGTAAGTGTATCAAACAGATTGTTGCACTACCAATTTCCGTAAATTTATCGAATTAGCTGAGAGACGCACGGCACGACAATGTGTGTGCCTTCATTGGTGCCTGCACAGAGCCACCGAACATCTGCATCATCAGCGAGTATTGCACTCGTGGCAGCCTTAAGGTCAGTCGGCTCTGAACTTTCGAATCTTTAGTCTCTTAGCCATGACTAACAACCCCTATTTTTATTTGGACATGCAGGACATACTGGAGAACGAGGACGTCAAGCTGGACAACATGTTCATTGCCTCCATGGTTGCGGATATTATACGCGTGAGTGCTGCTCTGTAACATTATACTAATGGCATCCACCCCTCCACTCAATCTTCTTCCATTCGATGTGTGTGTGTAAGCGACTGACTCCCTTCTTGACTTCCGCAGGGCGTAATCTACTTGCACGAGTCCCCCATCCGATTCCATGGCTCGCTGTGTACATCCAATTGCCTGGTAGACTCACGCTGGGTGGTAAAGCTGACAGACTTGGGTTTGTTTGCCTTCAAGCAGGGCATCGAAGACAACTCCACAGACGCCCAGCACATGTCGGCCAAATGTTTGAGTAAATGCCTCCATCCTCTATTCCCCACCCCCGTTCAGTCCATTTGAGCTGATATTAATGCATGTTCGCTTTTTAGAGCTGCTGTATCGTGCGCCCGAACTTTTAAGACAGGGTCCCTCGTCGCTGGTTATGGGCACACAGCGCGGAGATGCCTACTCCTTTGCCATAATCCTGTACGAGATGCATGTGCGACGTGGTCCATTTGGGGAGACGGGTCTGACGGCCATGCAGTGTCTGCAGAAAGTGATGCAGCCACAGGATCAGGTGCATCCGTATCGGCCCTCGTTGCAGCCCCTGGAGACGGCCTTCGACTGTGTCAGCGAGTGTTTGCGCGAATGCTGGGCCGAACGGCCCGAGGATCGACCCGAGTTCAAGACAATCCGTGCCAAACTTCGACCGTTGCGCAAGGGCATGAGACCGAATATCTTTGACAATATGATGGCCATGATGGAGAAGTATGCCAACAATTTGGAGGCACTTGTCGACGATCGCACCGATCAGTTGCAAGAGGAAAAGAAGAAGACTGACGCGCTGCTGCATGAGATGCTGCCGCGCTGTGTTTCCGATCAGCTGAAGAAGGGCCACAAAGTGGATCCCGAGCACTACGAACAGGTCACCATATATTTCAGCGATATTGTCGGCTTTACGGCCATGTCCGCGGAGAGCTCTCCTCTTCAAGTGGTTGACTTTCTCAATGATCTCTACACCTGCTTCGATTCCATCATTGGACACTACGATGTCTACAAGGTGAGTTTGTGTGCAGTGCCTCTGTTTGTCTGTGTACTAAAACCTTTCACTGCAGGTAGAAACCATTGGTGATGCGTATATGGTCGTATCTGGTCTGCCGCTGCGCAATGGGGATTTGCATGCAGCCGAGATTGCCACTATGTCACTGCATTTGCTCAGCGCCGTGTCCGAGTTTAAGATACGACATCGACCCACGAATCGGCTGTTGCTTCGCATCGGCATCCATTCGGGTCCAGTTTGTGCGGGCGTTGTGGGTCTGAAGATGCCGCGCTACTGTCTCTTTGGCGACACGGTCAACACGGCGTCGCGCATGGAGTCGAGCGGTGTACCGCTAAAGATTCACTGCAGCTGGCAGTGTCGACAGTTGCTGGAGCGACTGGGTGGCTATCATTGTCAGGAGCGTGGCATGATTTCGATGAAGGGCAAGGGGGAACAGCGCACCTATTGGCTAATGGGTGAGGATGAGGAGGCGCGCGTGCGTCGCACTTATGAGCGATCGCAGCGGCGTGGATCGCGTGCTCTCAACAAGTTCATACAGGGCACTATCAAACAGGCCCAGGAGCTGGCTAATGATTGTGGCATACGCTCCTCGCTGAAGCAAAAGAATCTGCCACGCAACTCACTGACTCGCTCCTCCAGCCTTGAGTCGCCCAAAAAGTTGCGTTTTGCAGCTGGAAATATGCTGGAGCATCATCGCTATCACAGGTTGGATTTAAATAGAATTTAATTAACTGAAGGGCACAACACTAACTGTCCACGTTTTTCTATTAGTGACGAGGCCTTGTTGGAGGTGGACTCGTACACTGGACTCCGTCGTTCGTCTGGCGGCTCAACACACTCACGCTACGAGGAGTCAACTTTGTCCTGCCAAAGCATCGAACAGCTCCAAACGCTGCAGCAAAAACAGCGACCTTTCTCCTATCCAACGGCCAATACGCCGCTGCTAATGCATCACGTTGAGGTCTAAAATCTGAGGAAATATTACCTCTATAAAAACTTATATATATACATATTAAGTATAAGTGCATATAACTTAATTAATAGGATAACACAAGTAGCAAAATTTTCGTCATTATGCTTAGCCAAGTATTATTATGTGTATTGTGTGTGTTCAGCTCGTGTCCGTCGCTTTAAGTGTTGTTGCAGAGGGCGCATAATGCCACAATATTGATTATACTATGCATTATGCTTAACACTGAATGCATATAGAATATGTCCATTTAATAGTCAGCATTTGAGATCGGAGCGAGTTCTCAACTTGATGTGCAATTTGTAGTATCAGCATATTGTGAGAGTGATTATAAATCTAGTCGTTGTATACAAGTTAAATACGCTATAGTTTAGCCAATAGGTTCAACTTAAAAATGAATAAAGAAATCGCATACTAAAGTTGACTATCTTTAAACATCAATTAAAATGTTTGCAATTGTGGTTTGTTTTTGGTTTTGCGTTTTTATTGGAAATTGGCTTGTTGTCTTGAAGACACACTCGCTATTTTCATATTGTATGTGGTAGCTTATTACTTTCAAACTTAACATTTTTATTTTTTCATATATATATATATATATATATATATATATTTGAGTTTTAAACCAATTTGTGCATTTCTGTTTTTTGGGGGCGGCGGTATACGTAGGCCCCTTAACATTTGATTATCCCTATCTCTAAACTCTTGCGAAAGCCAGCTTGCAAAAAATTCAGATTGCTTGTGTATAAATACGTATTACATAATAGGGAATATCAACTTGATTGCTTTTGTTTGAACTTAGTTACGCTAGTTATATATGTATATGTATTTTATATGTTTGTTGTGTGTTTTACAATTATTTGTTTATTTTGTTTTAATGTTATTATAATTTCTTTTGATAAGCCACAAGCTTTAAAGCGCACTTCAATGCATATAATGTAATTTTGTAAATTTTCTTCGTTTTGTAATTACATAATTTCGAAAATCCTTTTTGCAACTCGGTTGTTTTACTTACAAATATTTATAATGCGTGTGTGTGTATTGGTTTTCTAATAAACTTTGTTTTTATACAAATCTACAAACTTCAACAAGTTACTAAATAACAATTTCATACAAGTCTAGGTATGAATCTAATATATATATATGTGTATATAATGCTCAATTTTGTTTTTGTTTTGGTTTTTTTCTATAAAAAATGCTTGCAACAATAACTCATCTACTCAAAATATGCATACAATTTTTGTCATATTTGTATATAAATAAGTTCAATGTTATTATTCGGTTATTCTTCGATTGCCAAAACAATTTGTAGGCGGTAAAAAACTAACAAATGGAGCAGTATTTCCAGTATTTTTCTCTTTTTGGGGGGGGGACACTGATAACAAATTTGTTTATAAATATCAATACATAAACATGTAAATTCATATATATTTCTGTAAATATATATATCGGTATTTGTTAAATGCGTCTCTGAAAAAATAGTGTGCCAACAATCTTATTTTATTATTACAATTTGTCAAGTTGTCGCTTCCCAATTATTCGCTTTTGATTAATTCATTTTTGCCCTCGATTAAGAAATGCTCTACAAAAATTGTTCAACAGTATTAAGCTAAAGCTAGCGATTTTTCTATAGCTTCCAATATCATAAGTTTAAGAAAGTAACTAACGATTCATGGACGATAGTAGATACCAAAGTATTTTGTAAAAACGAATTCCTCAGCTCATTTTGATTGCCGTTTAACGTAAGGTGTCTTCTAAAAGACCAAACTGAACTATTCTCAATGTTTTCCGGATAAAATCGCTTGTAACAATTTGCCGAGTATTATGAAATTTTCAGCTGACAGCCAAATATTGGCATGAGTCAAAACAAATGTTGGTCAAGCCTTAAGCGCAATTTACATTTCATTGAGATGAACTGCCGAAAGGTCAAATTGGCGCAGAGATCAACTCGGTAAACAGTTTTGAGGGATCGGAGATTTAAGCCCTCTTTTGGTATACTTCTCAAACTTTTGAATACCCTCTCAAAGTCAACTATTAGTTAGACAGCCCTATGTCAGCCAAAGTGTTTCAAACGCAACAGTTACAGTTGATAGTTGTTTAGTTGTGGTCCTGCCATATAAATATAGATGCGCCTGGCCACTTCATCTGGTCTTTTTGAGCACGCTCGTCGATCTGTTGGAAGACAGAAGTGATTACATTAAACTGTGTGCAAACACTTAACACTGCTCACAACCTTCGTATGCCCTGCCGTGCCGGACTGGATGGAGGTGTGTTGCACGGTGATGGCGGTGCCGAGCCGCCCGATGAGCCACGCGACGACGCAATCGATAAGTTGGACGCACGTGGTCCTGTGCAACCCAAGTAAATAGCTGAACCCTTGTCGACTTCGCCCAGATCAACACGCGATCCGTGAATAGAGGATGGCACCGAACCTGTCACAAATCGAAACTTCGCAAATCATTCAAGTTGAATAGCTCCAAATGCTTACCAGTATAAGCATGCAGACCCGCTGGACTGCTGCGGGGACGCACACCGAAACCGCTAACGGTGCTGGCACTGCGCTGCAACGGAACTGCACCGATCTTGCTTTCAGCGGCTGCTGGCTCCCGGCGATTGCCAGCGCTGCTCACACGCTCGGTTCCACTCATTGAGTTGCCTCGGCCGCCAGACTTGTAGCTTTGACGGGAGGGAGAACGTTGCAGTTGCTGCTGAGTCTGTTGCAGCTGCTGCTGCTGCTGCTGTTGTTGATTTCTCTGCTGGTACTGCTGCTGTTGCTGTCTCTGCTCCCTGCGTGCGTCCTCAATGGCCGCCGCGTACTGTGCCGCCTCACTGGACGTTGTGGCCGTTGGACTCCCAGCTGACCGTTCGTTAGCAATCTCATCTTCGGGTATGCGCTCATTGCCAACCGAACGACGTTGCAGCGGCGAGTGTTTCGGTGATGTGGGGCAGGATTGAGCGGCAAGGGATGCTCCACTGGCAGCACTACTAACACCCAGCGTACTTGTCGAGGTGTTCAAGTTGGAATTGGAGGATTGGGCGCGCAGCCTGGAATGGGTGGAGGCGCTCGAAGGACGGCGTCGGAAGAGACCTTTGCTGGGATCCATATTGCAGACTCCTGTATGCATTGGGTAAGCAAGAAAAGAAAACAGAATTCTAACATTTCAAATTTCGATTTCGCTTAAAAACATTTTTATTAGTCTAAAGCTAAAAAAGGTGAATAAATTAACGTTTTGAGCGCCGTTTACGACGATTCTTCTTGGCCTTGGTCGACTTTATGGGCTGTTCTTTCTCAACGTTTTTTGCCAAGTGTGCCGAGTGCCACTCATCGTTTCCAGTTTGCTCATCCACATTCTTGACGAAGTGACCAGCATTGCAATCGGCATCGTAATAGATAACATGGGGCATGAGCTCTTCACCCGAGCTGCTGCTGCACACATCATCATTCGAATTATCCAGATCTGTTTCAAGCTCTGTCTCCAAATCGGTGGATGATCGCTCAAAGGTGTTTGCCTTCCATCTATCTACGATAAACCTAATTGTGTAGGAAACACTTTCTTTCGCCGACCCAGAAGCCCCACGACCAACCACAGAGACGCCCCCAATTGTGTAGGGTGCAATGCTCGCACCTGTTGGACACTTTTGGCCCCGAGAGCAGTTGCCCTCGCATATGTCCCGATTCTGCAAGAGCTCCTGGTAATTGTCCAACGCCATGCCGCACTTGACACGATCCAGCTGCTCCAAGGCTGAAGATGGGAAACGCTCTCGCAGCCGCCGTCGCTCATCGGCCAATTTGTATTGCTCAAATTCGAGTAACTGGGTCTGAAAGCCAGCGTTGGGATTGGCAACTGCGCGTCCAGCGCGCACCACCTTCAACGCCTCCTTCCAGTTGAGATGCGTGGCCGTCATAATGTATGCAACAGCGACAGTCACCGAACGCGACATCCCGGCCAGACAGTGGATGAGGACATTGCCCTCCCGCAGCCGGGCTGCGTGTATGAAATCATTGCACACGGAAAAGTACTGTGATAAATTTTGATCTGGCGTATCTGAGGCCATCACGCACAGATAATGCTTGTCCTGAAAGGAATATGATTTCAATTATGTTATTTAGCTTAAGCATGGAGCTGGCTTACCGGCAACAGACGCCTTGGACTGTCATGTATGGCTATGATGTGGGAAATTTTGAATCTTTCTAGCTGCTGATGATCTTTGGAGTCGCGGTAGTTGCCCACATAAAGTCCCGGCAAGACCTGTCGAAGAACCAAAAAGACTGTTTAATTAGCACGCCTTAATAATATTATTTATCTGATGGCCAAATCGACTATTTACTTTTCCCATATGCCAATTCATTATGTAGACTCCGGTAAAAAAAGAAAGGAAAGTTTCTGGCAGCAACTCGATAACTATTTTGTTTATTTTACTAATGCAAAAGGGCCTGTTTTGATTGTTTTTACTGTTTGCCGTTGCTACAGGCAAGTTACCGTGACAACTATCTCCCAGGGTCGTCTGTCTACAGCACTTGAGTTGAGCAATAATAAAACTGAAACTGTGACTGAGTCACAGTGACTGTTACTGGTGAGTGACTGGGGATGGTTAGGCAGTCACAGTTCCAACCTGAACAGTCACAGTTCATCAATTATATAGTCGAAATTCTTTGAATGATAGCACCATATAAAAATTATTCTAATTACCTAAATGATTAAACCCATAAATTGAGGGTTATCAAATATATTCTTATTATTATTAAATAAAGAATTCCAGCACGAAGTAATGGAAACAATATTATGAAGAATTCTAGCTTGAAATGCCTTCGCCTCCAAACTTCATTAGAATTATGGAAATTTCGACTTTGAGATGTGAGATTTGATAAACCTTGAAAATATATTTCTATTATTAAGGTAAAACCACAATTAAATGGATTCACAGTTGCTGGTAATTGTCACAGTAACAGTTATCGCAGGCCAACTCTAATTACATTTAATATGAATACCAAACAAAAAATGTGATATGTTAACGAGACATTCAATAAATGTTCTTCTTTATTGGCATTGCTGGTATTTTGTACTGGTTTAGTTCGGGTAATTGGTAAAACTTACCTTGTTCATACCATTCCCCATATTGCTTCATTTAAATGTTGCGTACACCTGCCCACAATTGTCAAAGGAATTGACCAGAAATGCTGAAAGTACAATAAATAAATGAGAACGAGAATGAGAATGAGAATGAGAGAATCCTTTGGTTTCTGACAAGTTCAGGGCACATTTCATTTGAAGGCAAAGAAGAGGGACAAACACGTTTTGTGTGTGTGTGTCTATTGTTTGTTGCCTGCCCCTGACGAGAGTGCAAGTAGCCAAGTGGCTGTAGTTGCAAGCTGTTGCGACTGTCATGCGACCTCATCGCTACCAAACAAACGACGTCAACAGCAGCAGCAGAAGAAGCAGGAGAAGGAGTCCGAGCAGACAAACATGGCCTAGACGTAGACAACAATGGAAGCAGCACCGCGTCCGTCGCGGAAGTAAACAATCCTTGACGTTGCATCTCATTAGTGAGACAGACAGACAGACTGACAGTGTCAGGCAGACACACACAAGGCAGGCAGACAGCAGTCAACTCGACTACTCGATTGAATCCCAGAATGTCAAAGGTTATATATTTACGACGGCTTAGCCACATGTTCGTGTGGCATGTTTGGTTGGCCCTCAAAAGTAGGCAAGGTTTTGGATTATGGCTTATGGCTTATCGTCGGCAACAGTTGGTTGACTGCTACTGGCCCTGCTTTCTTTCTTTTCAAAACAAAAGCATGCTCATCATCATCATCCTCACACAAAGTCAAGACGAAAGCCGCCTTGACGCTGCTTTCAATGAGACTCGGTCTGTAAGCGTTTCCCCCACCACATTTGCATTTAGCATTTAGCATTTACCACATTTACATAAGCCTCAACTTAAGGCAATGAGCAATACAATAGTGTTGGGTTGGATTGGGGTAAGGACCAGGCTTTGTTAAGTTTTATACCTGCCGCAAAGTGTGTCGCCTGCTTGAAGCACTCACAAAAAGATGGCCTGAAGATAGAGCACGTGTGCCATATTTACTTGTCGCTGCCAGCTGCCAACTGCCAGCTGCTAGCTGCCATTAAACAACAGTCCTTGCCACACAAATTACACTGAAATTATCGCAGTCAGGTCTTGAGCGCTGCCATCAAAGGTAATTGATCAGACAAATGGCTGTTTAGCGCCTCTGCGGAAAGCATTGCCTCCATTGCAGCATTCTCGAATTTCGGGGTGGAGCCTAAAAGTAGTGGCTGCCTGCGCCTTTCAATTCAATTGATATGACTGCGACTCACATCACTTTTGCATGTGTGTGTGTGTGTGTGTGTGTGTGTGTGTGTTGTTGCAAGTGTGCGCATCTAGTTGATGGCCTGCTCTTAGTTTATCTATTGGCTCATCCGTTGGCCAAACACTTTTAGACCCATCACGTCGCATTTTGTCAAAGAGTTTTTATCTCAAATGTGCAGATGTGTAAGAGTGTTGGTGTGTGTGTGTGTGTGTGTGTGTGTATGTGTGTGTATTTATCTGTGCATGTGCGGATTAGTTTTGTCTATCTAACCAGTTTGTGGGACGCCTGCTCGCACAGAATTCAGATAAACACAGCCTTGAACTTTATGTACACAACCCTTTTGGATTCAATTTAAATTCAGTTGCCTTAAGAAATAAATTATTTGAAAAGCAAATAACTTAAATGAATATTCAAATTTCTTAGTCACGTTCCAACAATCGATTTAACTTCTACTTTTATTAAGCTGATGCTGCTTCGATTCAGGTACAAGAAAGAAAGATTATTTGCTATTTGAAAGATGTTTCAAATGTTTCTATCAAATAATTAGTCAGATGCTTCCAAGAAACATATTTCATATTCAGAAATTCGTAATTGGTAGTCACGATTACTTAATACCAATAAGACTTCTATATAACTCTTTATATATCCGCAGTTGTTCAATAAATGAAATCAAGAAAAGGTTTTTAGTTGATGAAGAAGGTAAAATGATTTTTTTCTTTTGGGAATCAGAGAATACAAGAAAAAAGCCAAGTAAGAATTCAACATTTTTATTAGATTGCTATAAACCCAAAGCTTCATTCTAACCGGACTGCATGAGAAATGCTGATTTATTCAAAGTGTTAACAATAAATTAACTTTTGCAACTGCGAGTCTCGCTCCAAGGGAAACGGAGAGACTAACATAAATGTCTATATCAACGCGGCTGATAAGGTAAATGAGTGCATGATTTATGGGTTCAGATACGTTTAGGCCGAAATTATAATAACAACTGCAATTTATCGCAATCTTAATTGGACATGAAGAATGTTGCATGCCGCCCTTAGGCGCAGCGGAAATGGCCACCAAATTGATCTGGCGTGGCAAGCTTAAATCAAATTGAAAATGCTGGCATTCTGTTAGCACTATTAACATGGCCATTGGCAAAATGTGGCAATTGTTCCGTTTTGAGCTGCCAAACACAGCTTGCACACAGTAAACGATTAAAGCAGCCAAATTTAGTGTTTCTCTTTTTGTGTTCCTATTGTTTGTCTTGAGTTTGCTGCCAAGTTTTTTTCACTCAGCTAATTGGCAAGGGGTCTTGCAGACGAATGAAATGAATACAATTTCAGGCCAATTTTTTTTTTTGTTTTGATTATTTGTCGAGATCATTAATCGTTGTTAATGACCACGTCATATAACGTAATGGAAAACAGTCTGCATAAATTAGGCCAGTTTATAACCTTGCTGCACAGTCAATAATTCGAATAAAAAATAATAATAAAACATGTCGCCACATGTCGGCGCGGCATATCGCGTGGCAAGGTCCCCATATCCGGCTATAGATTCCCAACTCTTCGGCCCCCAAGCGTGCAGACAATTATATCGCTTAGACATTTTACATTACCAATAAAATATATATACCACATGCAAGCGGCACGAATGACACACCTACTACACACACACACACACACACACACACACACAGAGAGAAACTCACACAGTCTAATAGAGTGGTGCAATTAAATGGGCTGGCACTTTATGACTCCATTTGCAGTGGTTGAGGCAATGCATACACTTGACCAAAAAAAAAAAAAAAACTCTTAAAGTCAACTCAATATTTTATATGCTTGCAGATGGTATTGAAATATTATATTAGATTATATATTATATTAAATGTAAAACTTTGAATGGGACTTCTCAGATAAAGTATATTTATATTCTTGACCAGAGTTTATTATTCTATTATTCTATTTAAGCAACTCACTCAGCTTAAAAATCAGCTATAACTATACGATTGTAATTAAAAACTTGATTTTTATTTAAGAAATTCCTTTGGTTTATGAAGATAGCCAAACTAAACTCGTTTTGTCTATGCAAAGATGAAGAAAGAAAACAAACCGTGCTCCTAACTAAATCCTAAGCTTTTATTAAAAGTAATTTTATAAATTTAAAAATATCATATTTATCACTACTAAAATACATTTAAAAAACAGTCTGAAAGTAAAACTCTCAATGACTATAAACATATTTTTGTAATTCCGAATATTCATAAAAATAATTAAAATGTCAATCAATGCACTGGTTTCAGAGATCTTTTCATTTTATTCAGCTTTTCGTAATTTTGTATTGCTCCATCAAATATTGAAACTCAGCACAATGTTATAATTTCTACCAGCCAATTTTTTTTCGTGTACAGAAATACACCCCAAAGGATAGTTTTTTTGTGTGGGACTCCCCGTTTCAGAGCAGACTTTGAATGTTTGCTCGAAGCTCAACAAACTGTGCAAACTGTTGTAATAAATGTCTGCCTATTAGAAAAGGACACACAATCGGGGCACAGCCACACCAAACACACCAATACACACCAATACACACACACACATACACATAAACATAAATGTGGCATTGTCATTTGCTGCGGGCTACTAGTTTTATATGAATTGAAAAAGCGCTACCAATAAATGGCCAACAAGCCAAATAAAAAGCGAGAGCCTCGAGGCGAAAAATAAAAGAATGTTTCTTACTTCCGAGACGAGACCTGTTTGGAGAAGTTGTTCGAGTGGGTGTGTGTGTGTGTGTGCGTGTGTGCGTGTGTGGCAGGCAGTCAGCGCCTCTGTGTCTGCTGCCCGTCAAATGTCGGGATAAGTCAATGGACTGTGTGGAGTCGAGCCTATAAAAGTGGCAGCAAGAGCCAAGCAGACGCCTAACTGGCAGCCGGCATCTGCCACATGCTGCCATAAAATAGTTTATTAGCATTCAGGAAAAAAGCACTCGCTCCGCTGGATAAAAGAGCTGCTGATATCGGAGTGTCAATCCGGGCAGAAAGATTCATTGTTATTCATTGCGATGTGCGCGATGCGAGATGCGAGCGTTGCTCAGAGTTATGTAAATATTTGCAACTCCTAAGCAAACCCAAAAACTGCTGAGCAGCAGCTGCCACAGCGCGAGCGAACGGGTGGGTGAGGGAAACCCTAACCCAGGTCAACCCAACATGTGATGGATTTAATGGGGGTTTTAAAGCAAACCCGGCAAGTTAATTAACCGCATTCCTCTGTTGACGCTCATAAGCCCTTTTTCCATCTGGCTGCCTGTTCTCCACTTTGTACGGCGGATTGGGCTCGGGCTATGTATGTGTGTGTGTGTGTGTGTGTGTGTGCATGGAACACGCACGAATGAACATACGCCGGACATTTAGGGCTGGCTTTGAAGGTCGTCAGCTAAATGCAAATGCAGCTGGGATAAGAGGATAGTGGCCCGGAGAGGTGGCCAAGAGTGTTAGCCCCGGTTTATATGCAGGTTAGTTATTATGAAATGAAATGGAAACTTTTGCAAGTTCAAGTTTCTCATAACGAAGCCTAATTTAAATGCATAAATTGTACCTGTGTGTGTATATGGGATACAGCATATTAATTTGGTTTTGCATACGAAACGACAACGAAAACAAGGCAAACAAACCCCAAACATTAAATTTTGTGTGCAACAAGGGAAATTAAACTGAAACTGAAACTAAGTAAAACTCGTAAAGCTGGCAATTATGAAAAAAGTGCAAGACCAGCAAGAAACGGTTTTTTTTTTTTGTTTAGAAAGGGTTTACCCAAAACATGAAACCCTAAAATTAAATATGTATAATAAACTTTGGGTATCTTGTAAGTAAAATAAATAAATTTGATATTTTAGCCATATCAAAAAAAGGGACAAAAAATATCAGATGCAAATTATCCCTCCGAGCAAAAGAAGAAAAAAATCACCCATATCAGGTGACTGGTGAAAAGTTAAGTTTGCTGTTGAGATAGAATTAAACGTGACCTGTTCAAGGTAATCTCCTGACAATCGTCAATTGTCAATTCCCAATCATCGTCATCCAAAATGGATGGCTCGCTTAGCCTGCCCGGGCAGGCACTTGAATAAGTGAAATGGATGGCACGTTTAGAGGCATTTTCACACCAATTTGGAAGCCGAGTCGAACGCAAATCACTGGACAACAAGCACACGGCACAAGGCACACACACACACACACATACACATCCATACACACTTACACATAGGCCAAATTTAGGGGCTATGACACGGTTTTACATATTACTCATACGACACGTGTGGTAAGGGTTTGGTTTGTTTTTTTAGTTTCTACATCGCCGTCGATGGGCATTCAACTTAATGGATGGGGTTGGGCTACGCTAATTTTCAAGTTGCGTGCTTTGACTTGGTTTTTTCTTCTTTTTTTTTTTGTCGTAGTACTCGTAAAAATACGCAAGGAAAAAAGGCACAACAATTATAATGATTGCAAATTACGGCTCAGTGTAGTGTAATTTTCGAAACATTTGGCGTCATTTGGATTACTGTCCAAGGATTCTAGCGAAATCAATCCCAGTGGAGTGTTGACCAACCCCAACGGCCATTTGGTTGGTCATCATAAAAATATGCGTGCAAAACGAAAAAAAATATAGGTAAAGCAATACATACAATTGTTGTTGTTGTTGGCCTCGCTGATTGCTGCTGCTGCTGCTACTGGTGATTTTATGGCCAACTTGGCATCCACGTAGCCCCGTCGTCAATGGTGATGCATTTGGCGCGATTGCTTGACTGCTCCCACTGGCCACACAGATGAGGATGGAGACGGCAAATACGAAGATGGAGTAGAAGTAGAAGTAGAAGAGCAACGACAACAACAACAAGTCCCGTTGGTTGTTTCAGTCACTGCTTAACGACTGTTGTTATATCACACACACGGATAACGCGCGCAGACGACAGACGCAAGAAGAAACTGTGAAACTCCAACACAACGGTTTCCACAAGCGCCGACCGCAACGAGCAAATTTTGATTCAATTTGAGTTAAGAGTGTTTTTGTTTGTTTTGTTGTTATTTGTACAATTTTGTCGTATAGTGAAAAAGATAACTGGCATTTGATTGACAGTTAATTTGTTTAATCATTTTGCGTTTTTTGCAGCTTCAGAAAATGGTGTGTATTGTGGCGGAGACACGAACTTAGTAGCGACAGCAACAACAACAACAACAATAAAATAACAAAATCCAACTGCAACAACGGCGCGAGAATGAAAATAAAAAGAGCTGAGACCTCCGCCGAAAATAAAAGGTAGACGAAAGCGCCAAAACGCCTCAAATGCTGGTCACACACTGAGACCGTAACTTCAGCTCAACGCAAGCAGTGCTGCAGCAGCAGCAGCAGCAGCAGGACACATTGAGTGAAATGCCAGCTGAGGGCTATGAATGAAGCAGCAGCAGCAGGCAGCATGCTCGGCATGCGCATGAACGAACTCACTCATCGTAGTAGCGCGCCAAATGGAAAGCACTCAACGCAAGCAGAATCACTCAAGGCACAGTTGTGCTCTAATTCAACTCACACGCCTCTTATGCCGTTATATAATCACAATAATGGGCTACCAAAAAAAGCAGAAAACATTGAGAGAGAGAGAGAGCGACCAAAAGCGAGAGAGAGAGAGCGCGCACAAGAGTGGGAGAGAATTTTTGAAGCTGAACGACCGGCAAGCGTGCATTAGAAGCGCTCAGTCGAATTTATTTTTTGGCTGAGCAAGTTGTAGTCATTCAACGTTCGTTGAGCCGCACATCCACAGCCATGATCCATATTTATAATTTGCCGACTCATCGCGCTTAGCTCCCATTTTTGGTAATTTTTTTTTCGCTAAACTCAAAACACCAAAAAGGGGAAGTGAGGTTATCGCTGAATATGATACTTATCGCTAATGACTTTGTTTTAAGTGATTTGTGGCTTTGAATTACATGTATTGTTCCTACACAAATGAGAATTTGATATGCGTACAAATATATTGCACTACTACTAACAATATTGTATATACAAACATAAGAAAATACAAATAAAACACCCCCTTGCGAAAAGCTCTGCACGCCCTTGTTATTGATAGCAGCTAAGAAGAGAAAGAGAAACAGAAAGAGAAAATAAGCATTCCGCATTGGCAAAGCTTCAGTATGCAATAGAATTTCAATAGGGGAGGACTGACTGAAATATCGGGCAAGTACTTTCAATGGAGACGAGTTACTTGAAGCGTTCCAATCGCCTATTAAATCAAAGGAATCGCCATCAATTGCTCGCCACAGTGATAAGTGAGATAATTAAAACCGTTCAATTGATGTACAAGCAATCATAGACTTTATGTATATTTCTACAGTCAATTTAATATGTTTGGCACATGGCATCGGGATTGGTTGGCTCTCGCCTACACTGCGCAAATTACAATCGCCGGATACGCCGCTTCAGTTTCCTATAAGCGTCAAGGAGATCTCTTGGATCGGTTCAGCGTTGGGCCTGGGCTCCATGACCGGCAACATACTCTCCGGACTTTTTCTCCATCGAATTGGTGGCCGGCTGTGTTTACTCTTCATGGCTCTGCCACACTCGGTAAGTATTTTGATTCACTCAAAACAATCTGCTCACAAATTCTATTTTAGTGTCTTTGGCTGTTGGTTTACTTTGCCAAGAGTGTTGATTATCTGATTGTTGGTCGATTTTTGGCGGGCATTACCGGTGGTGGTATATATATTGTACATCCCTTATTCCTAAGTGAAATATCCGATGCAAAGTAAGTACAAACCGCACAGCTTACTTTCAAATAAGCAGCTGCGTGAGAACTTCTAATCATTGGATACACTTTGTATGTTTATCATAGCCAAGTATTGTGATCTATAATCTTGTCTTTAACTTACTTTGCAGCATTCGTGGAACTTTAGCGTCGATGGTGATGCTCTCTGTGAATATTGGCATTCTCATTGGTTACATTTTGGGCACATATCTTGCCTATCACATTATACCATTGATAGTCTTCGTCTGTCCACTTTGCTATTTTATATTGGTATTCATATTTATACGTGACTCACCGATGCATCTCATACACAAGTGCAACTTTGCGGCAGCTGAGCAATCTTTCAGATACTACAGGAACATCAAGGAAGAAGAGGAAAGCTTGAGTATGATGGCAACTGGTGAATTTAATAATATTAAAGAGACGCTCACCAATGATGATAATAAACCCCATAAAGTCGTCCTGAAGGACTTCTGTAAGTGATAAACACAAATAATTAATTTTGATATAAAATTAATTTGTATATTTTTCTTTAGTTACTCGTGCCGCAATTAGGGGCTATGGCATGGCGGCTGTGATTGTTATTGCCAATCAGTTTAGTGGTCTTTTCACCATGCTCAACTATATGTCGGACATATTTGCCATGTCGGGCAGCAGCATGGATCCGAATACGAGCACCATTATCATTGGATCTGTGCAGATTATGGGCGCTTATGTGAGCACAATTCTCTGCGATGTCTTTGGCCGCAAAATTCTCATGTTGGTATCCTCAGGGGGCGTGGCTTTAAGTCTGACTGCCTTTGGCTTCTTTACCCACTTTGCGGGCATTTATGATTTGACCGATTGGGGTTGGGTGCCCGTCGCCATTATGTCCATGGATATATTTTTGGGCAACATTGGCCTGATCAGCTGCCTCTTTGTGCTGATGGTCGAAATGTTTCCACTTAAGGTACGCTTCCTTCCAGCATTTTCTTTTATTTTTCTAGTTTTTTTTTCTATTTACTTGTTTTATTTTTCAGATACGTGCCAGAGCCACATCAATTGCGATTGTTGTGTGCAGCTCGCTGGTGTTTCTAATGCTGAATATTTTCCCACTGTGCATGGCCAAGTGGGGTCTCCCAGCCACCTTGTGGTCATGTGCGGGCATTACGGCAATTTGTTTCTTTTGCTTTTTGCTCTTCTTGAAAGAGACCAAGGGAAAGTCAATGCTGGATGACTAAAATAAAAGACACAATTTTAATTATTAAGTAGAAAACATTTGTAGTTTATATTCAAATTAAAACAAGATATAGAAACAGAAATCACCCCACTCCACCTTGCAAACACATCCACACACTTTTGTAAATATGTCGAAAATTTTATTTTGAATTATTTCAGTATAATATGCTCAGCTGCCTCTGCAGTGGAACTTACTGTTGTTGTTGTTGTTGTTGATTTTGTTGTTGCCTACGCCTGAAATGATTTGGAAAATACAACGAACGCAAATAGCGGCAACAGCAGAACACAGTTGTGTGGGCGCGCCAGTGACCAGGCTATATCTATGTATTCATATAAACATATATACATTTATATGTATATATATATTAATAAATATATATACATACACATCTTGTACAAATATAGTAAATATGCCTTTGCATGAAATGCGACAGTCGCTGACGCATATTTGTGGCCCAGTAAATTTAGTAAACAGCTGCTCAAAATGCTGTTCTGTAAAGTCAATTATTTTGTTAAACACAGCTAGAAGCACCCCACACGATAAAAGACAACAACTACTTATCTATCGATAAGCGATCGGCATGAATGTTGATCGATTAATTGGCGAGCCGACTCTCTTCCGTGTGGGTGCGCATCCAATTCGTGACGCAGCTGAAACCTCTGCACAAGCCATATCGACAGCTCAAAGGCGTACACACACACACACTCAAACATATATATGTGCACATGTACATATATACATACATACATATGTGCTGTGAGTTGGCAGAAGCAGAAGCCATGCGACTGTTGCTGCTTGCTGCCCGCTGACTGCTGCTCAGTTTCAGTTTGTGGAATTTGCTCTCGCTCTCTCTTTAGATACTCAGCTGATGAATATTGTTGTAGTAGCTATTGCCGCCATTGGCTATTTATAAATCTGATGTGTATGATTCTTGGCGTTCAAGTGGCCCACGATCGCCTCAGAGAGCCCTCAGCATCTCTGATAGAGTTGGAGAGAGAGGGAGAGAGAACGCGAGAGTTAGAGAGTGCAAAAAGAGAAAATACTGTCGAAATCATTTACCAATTTAGGAGTTAACTGTTATCCGCCGAGCCGACGACGATTATCAAATTTAACAAGTCGCGTGGTAACTCAAAATCTCAACTAACAAGCGAAACGGCGAGCATTCTTAAAAGAGAGAGAGAGAGAGCGAGAGAGAGAGAGAGCTTACGCTGCGACGCCGACTGCGACTGCGACGGCGACGGCAACGTAAACCAAAGGTGGCATCGGCATCAAGGCAGCCCCCAAAACAAGCAAACGTTGGAAAAAGCATTTGCGCTCAGTCGACGAACAACTTTGGCATCGAGCAGTGGACACACAGCGACGACGTGGATTATTTTAGACTTAACGGACAAGTGGGCTGTGTGTGTCTGTGTGTGCGTCTCTGTATCTGTGTGCGTTCAGCGGCAATGTGCAAAAATAATTTTATCTATTGGTGTTGTATATTTAAATTGAATATATAAAATACAAAGCAGCACACCGAAACACACACACACAGCGAGAGACCGAGCGAGAGAGAGAGAGAGCGAGGGGCAGAGAAAGAGCTTGAGCTTCTAACGGAAACACGTAAAAGCCAAAAACAAAAAAAAAAAAACTGTCGGAGAGTGCATCCGTGTGCGTGCGCTGAGCTGAGCAGCTGCCGCCGTCGCTGTTAGAAAGTGTAGCGGCAAAGAGTGACATCATAGAGACGACGGCAAAGGAGGAGGCAAGAGCAATTAGCAGTTGCGCTTGTTGTCATTTTCGTTATTCGAATTCTTCTAACGGCTAATAAGCCATTAGCAAAAGCAAAAAAAAAGCCAAAAAAAGGAGTAGAAAAATCAAAAGCCGCAGTTAGTTGCGATAAATCGCACCTTCGCATCAAAAATCGACATCGAAACGGGACACGAGACAATAACAACAAACAACAACAAACAATACGTTCAAGGTGAACCTGCCTTGCCTGCCTGGCGAACAGCAACGACAACAGCAGCAGCAGCAACAGCAACGGCTGCAAAACAACTCAAACATATTTCGAAATTAGTCGCTTCGAGACGCGTCGAGCAGAACGGCAGATAAAAAGAGTGACAGGACTTGCGGCTTGTGGCAGACAACATGAAGCCAACTGTGATAGCAGCTAATCAAACAACCGCCGGCGGTGGTGGTGGTGGTGGCAATGGCAACGGCAGTGCCACCGCACCAGGTTCAGCCGGCATCAGTATACCCCTCAATCGAGAATATGTCGGTGTGAGCAATTCGCCACAACAGCAGCAACATCCGCAGCATGGCCAGCATTACGCACAGCAGTCGCCATCACAGTTCTACAGCAATTACGGATCGCCGCGACAACAGCAGCAGCATCATCAGCAGCCACAGCAGCAGCAGATTCCCCCCACAACTCAGCAGCAGCAACATTTTCAGGTGAGTGACTGGCAAAAAAAAAAATACAAATCAAATCAGCGGCGCCAGTCTCAAGGTCGCCTAGCTGCTTATATGTACATATGTACATATATACACATATATTCATATATATATATATATATATATATACATACATATATGTATCGGCGCCCGACAAGGCCGCTTTGCATTGTTGTCGATCGAAATTTAATTAGCTCAAAATGCTACAAAATGCACTTGACGCGCTCAGCGAATCCTCCAAAAAAAGCAACGCAAAAAACTTGTACTCGATTCCCTGTCTACGTATGTGTGTGTGTGTGTGTGTGTGTGTGTGTGTGTGTGTGTTGCACATGCAGCAATGCACACACAACCCCTGCAGCAGTTGCGTGTCAAGTGTTATGCACACAATACACTCACAAAAATAAAGAAAGTTGAAAAAAAAAACAATTTAAATTTGCTCAAAAACATAACAGGAAAATAAATAAGTACAAAAAACAAAGAATAATTTGCTGCTGCTGTTGACAAAATTATTTAGCAAATTTTGAAATTAAATATTTAAAAAAAAAAATAATTATTTATGAATTTTTAAGTGGTTGTGTTTTTTGCGAGTGCATCATGCAAACACTATTGACCCAATCCGGTTGTACTAACAATCGAGCAACGCTGCGTATGCTTAACGTGGAATTTCCCAATGCCGCAGGGAACAAGAAGAACAATAAGAAGAAGAGTTCAAATTGAACAACAGCTGGTTGAATACAATATCTAATCTTATTGCCTCCCAATGCAAAAGTATCAAGTGTTGTTTTTTTTTATTTCTGATGAGCGGGACAAGAAATTTGATTTGTGCACGTTGAAAATGGTTCGACAATTTCTAGAAAATACTCGATGATAGAGAAACGCAAATGCTCTGCAGCAGCAGCAGCAGCAAATACATATATATATATATACTTACATACATACATGTATGTATTAATGTTAAGAAAGAGAGCACAGCAGAGAGTAAAATTAATTCGTTTACTTTTCGCCTCGCATTCTCGCTCTCCTCTCAGCACACGCTCAATATTTTACGACTCTGTCGCAGCTGTAGCTGTAGTTGTGGGTGCACTAGCTTACCTACATACATACATACATGCATACATACTTATACTTGTGTATGTGTATAGGTGTGTAGGTATATGCATGTGGGTGGGCAAATGCCAACACATACTCACATGCACATATACATACACACGTATACATACACATATACTTGAGATATGCGCGTAGGCGGCGACAGCTCACAAAATAACAGCATTTATTTCTTAACTTGTTGTTGGCCAAGGCAATGAAGCCGTGACGTTTTGTGGTCAGCTGTCATAAGCATATCATCGGATAGTGACTTAATTTACTTATTTACACAACTTGCAATAAGTGTGTATTTATCTTAAATATCGGAACTGATTTAACTGATTTTTAGCAGACTAGTTTCTTTTGCTCCAGGAATAAAGTCTGTCAGATTTCAATTTTATATATGAGCAATGTAAAATATTAGGCGAAATATGCATTTTTCTTATTAAAAGAAAACAAAATAATATTAAAGATGCACTTTAATATTGCAAATCTGCCATTGATGCAGTATATTTTCTAGTCGAGTATCTTTCTTTTTTCATACTTACGTATGGGGGCTCTGTTATATTCTCAAAGATCTGATTACAGGGCGTATACTTATGTTAGTTGTGTAACAAGATTTTTCTATATTTATGCTCTCCAAGGAAAATATTGTATGTACTATAGTATTTAAAAGCTAGAATCAGCAAACTTAATAAACTACAACAACATATTCTATATTTACATATTTTCGTAAATATCATTTTTTTTTCTTCTTCTTTTTACATATCATTAAATATAGAGACATGTAACTTTATAGAAAACCCCGCAATAGCCATTTGTTCGAAACCATTCTAAATTTGAGCACAAAATTCTTTTTCATCTTTTCAAAATCATTCTATGTATATTTGAGCACAAACAAATTGGAATTATTTTAAATACATTTAAATAGATACAAATAAATCTACATACAACAGAATTGTTTTTTACTTTGTTTTTCGAATCGTAAGATATTTTATTTTTTAAATTACGAACAATAAATAAAATAATAAATACTTTCTTGAATATTAAACTTATCATTTGCTAAATAACCATTTCTTGCAAACACTGCATATTTTGCATAGAAACAGTGTCCGTTACACATATACACACACATACATTAATGTAATACGGGCACACACACACGTGCATTTATGCTGGTTAAACGTGAGCTTTTTGATCGTGAGAAGCGCTGCCAACCTGTGCTGAAGTTGCGAGAACAATCTAGGCAAACAACTTGAGTTGTATTGGTGGGCGTACGTTACGATTGACGAATGCTCAATGCTATAAAAGTGCCTGTCATCAGCTGCCGGCTGGCTCATTCACAAGCAAACAGTTGAACAGAAAGTACGTCACGGCAACTGAACGTCGCGTAAAAATAAAAAAACAAAACGGAAAGAATACAAAGCATAAAGGAAAATTGCGAAAAGGCTGTTTCGCTGATAAAGCAAACAATTAACTTAAAATAGGTAATGAATAGCTGGCAATTAGCTGCCAATTGAATTTCAGCGATTGTCAAATCGGACAAACAGCTGTGTGCGTGTGTGTATGTATGTGAGCGTGTGTGTGTGTGTGTGTGCGTGTACGTCAAGTGCTGTTATTATTACGCTAAATGGCTAAGCGTCTATTTACACGATGACGTCACTTGTTTTTTCTTCAAGCCTGCAAATTATTATTGTTTGTCATACACTCACACACACACACACACACATGCATAGCAGTGTGTGAATCATACGCTTATAAATATAAACAGTTTTCGCCCACTTTGCGCTTGATTTTTGGTCGTGTTTTTTCTGTTTTCTTTGTTTTTTTTTTTTATTTTTTGCGTTAGACTAAAAATAATTTGTTTGAATTGGTTTTGTTGCAGCCGCCCTTTGGATTTGAGGCCGATATGGACATGGATATGGATAATATGTTTCCACGCTCCCGTTTGGGGCGATTGCATAACGATCATTTTGGAACGTTTGGCGGCGCACGTAAGCGGAATAGTTTGCACGATCCCCATACCCAAATCCATCCCACGGCACACTCAATGCATCCTGACGAAGACTTTTCTCTCTATTTCGACGATGCTGCAGACTTTGGATTCCCACAATTCTCGACGATGGGGCGACGCGGACGTGTCGCCGGCGGCGGCGCCAATAGCCACATGGAGCCCGAAGATGATTTCTTCAATAGACTGCCATCGGAGTTCCGTCAGTACATACCAGAAAGCTTTGGCGCTCGGCGAACGGGTGGCGGTGCCCCACTCCAATCCCGCCCCCCGCAGCAACAGCAATACTATCAGCAGCCACCGCAACAGCAACAACAGCAACCACAGCAACAGCAGCAGCAACCCCAGGTGCAGGTGCAGGTGCCACAATCGCCCTCGAAGCGTCTGTGCGACGCGGCCATCCAAACGGAGGATCCCATTGGTCGCTCGGAGGTCGATTGTGCACCTCCAGCGGTCAATCTGAATCAGCATGGATTGCGCAACACGATGGACATGGGCGTGAAGAGTGCCGCCGAACAGGAGCAGGCATTGCGCTCACATTCGGCGCCACCCAACGAGCAACTGCAGCTGAACCAACAATACCAGCAACAACAGCACCAGCAGCAACCGCAACAGCAGCAATTTGGCACACAGACTACGCCGCCAGTGCAGGCAAACTATGGACCTGGTCAGCAGCAGCAGCAGCCCCCACAGCAATTCCATAAGAGCTACTATGCACCGCAGCAGCAATCGCATCCCCAGCAACAGCAACAGAAGCAGCAGACACCGCCGCCACCGCAGACACCAGGCGGTAGCACTATACGCACCATACCCATCTTTGTCGAGGGTCGCTCGGAGCCGATCATCAATGCGCATAAGGAAATCCCAAATCAAAATGCGCCGCAAGCCTCTGCCTCGGCTCAGGCATCGGCACAGGCATATTATGCGCCTCCGCAGCAGCAGCAGCAGCAGCATCCTCAACAACACCAACAACGTCCTGGTCCAATTAATACTCAACAGGCGCAAACAGCCGATCAACAACAGCCAGCGGATGCTGGTGTCGGCTTGCCACCACAGACGCCACACACGGTGGACTCGATCAAGAAGATACAGGATATTCAGCGGGATGTGCTCGACTTGATGGCCAAGGTGGAGCAATTTAAGGGCACGCGCGAGGACAAGGAGTACGCCTATCTGGACGAGATGCTGACACGCAATCTACTCAAGCTGGACACCATCGATACAAATGGCAAGGACAGCATTCGGCTAGCCCGCAAGGAAGCCATCAAGTAAGTTCCATTTATCAAATTGCAATTGCAAAGAATTTGCTTATTAATTGTGTATTTATGTAGATGCATACAGGCATCCGTCAATGTGCTGGACGCCAAGGCCGAGGAGAATGGACGGACAGCAGCTGGAGCTGGAGCTGGAGCAGATTTGGTGGTCGCTCCACAGACGGCGGAGCCGTCGCTTGCCGATGAGGCCGAATCGGCTGCAGTCGCTGAGCCAGCAACGCCACAGCCATTGGATGCGACCAAGATTCAAGAGCCGATCCCATTGCCACCGCCACCGAGTGCCGCTGCCGCTGCAGCGACAGAGGGCGCTGCTGACAATGCGACAGAGTTGCCGCAAGAGGCGGCAACAAGTGCACCAACGTCCACCACCACCAACGAGACCACAACGCTGACCCAGTCGTCTGAATGATGAACGCATCGCCTTTACAAGGCGACCGTTTCGAAGCAGCTACACAAATTAACCAAAATCAACTGAATTATTCGCGTGGGTGGGCAACAAAAGAAAGAAAAACAACAACAAAAAAAAACAGACTAAAAATGTTTTCAATGTTTTTTTTTTTGTATCGACGATAGGCAAAAAGTCAACTTTGGATTAAAGAATTGTATTGTTCGCAGTCAAACGCTTTGCTACTATTTGGCACACAAATGCATACACATATATATCTATATTAATATGTATGTATATAATCTCATCTCACACACGCACACACACTCGCGATGCCTACAACATTAACACACACACACACACACCACGTACACACACAACTAGGCTAAGTTTAAATTTGATATAAATGACAAAGTAGCGTTTGAAAATTGTACTGGAAAAGCGTTGAAGCGTTATTTGAAATTATTGCAATTTAGCTGATCAATATGTATATATATATGCTGAATATATATATAAATGCTAAACAAAAGAAATGAATCAACAAAATAGACGAATGCAGTTTTTATATCAGAGATATTGTTGTGTGTAAAGGGGCAGCAGCATCCACAGAGACAGGCCAGAGGATGATCTCATACACATCTTTATATAAACATATATATATATATATATATATATATATGGGAAGAGAGTCGCTCGTCGTTTTGCTTAGCTGCGAATTGTTAAATCAAGTAATGATAACTCTAATGCATAATTATTATTGTGTTACTAATTATTATTAAAATAAATGTAGATATTGTTCACAATATAATACACGTACAAAAAAACAAGTGTCGCCAGCCTGGGTATCCTTTGCTGTTTGCGACTTGCATACATTTATTACATATATATGGTATATATATATATATATATATATTTATATTTGATAAGTACAAATACTCAAGTGCGTGTGCATTAAGAAACATTTTTAAAAAAGGACGCAACATTGTTTCGGAAATCTCAAGGATATTAGCAATCAGATATATATATATATATAGTGTATACAAAAATGGAAGGCACCTACATACTATATGGAAAAGAACATGGTGCGTGGGATGTACGCTGTACGATGTACGATGATCGATGTAAATCGTGTTATAGTCAATATATTAAATCTCATTTAGGTATTAGTATGAATTGCATTATTGTTCGAAATATTACTGGGCAGCCGTTTTAAATATGTAGTATATATATATATATATAGGTATACAGTATATATGTATATATATATATATATATGTGTGTAAGTAATTTGGATATATGTTCCATAAAAATACAGCTGTGGTTTAGAAAAAAAAGCTGCCTTGCAGTTGCCATATTTGATACGGGTTTTGCGTTAGAATGTTGCTTAGTTGATGATTTCCACGTAGTTAGCCGGAAAGAGTCCATAGGTTCCATCGGGGCCCAAGCCCTGCCACCAGCCCTCATCGATTTGATCAATGTGCGTGATAACATCGCCGGGATCGAAAGTTATCTCTGATTCATCGGCTGCCTGATAGTCATACAAGGCGCGTGCCCGCAGACCCAAATCGCCCAGACTCTCCTGGCATATAAAGTCATCCTCGTTGACCAGATCTGTCACTTCACATCACATAACGAAGAACATAATTGATTAAATTGCTGACAATTTGTGGAAATGTTTGAGGCACTCACATGCATTGCGCTCCAGCGTACTAAGACCGGATGTCTTTACGGATTGCGATTGCTGTACCGTTACGGACACTTTGGTGCGCACCTCTTCCTCCTCAGACTTGTGGACAGCCGTGTCCGTCTCGTTGGACGATGTCGTCTCGTCCGGTGACTGTGATTGCAGCGAATTAGTTTTACTGTGCGGCGACCGTTTGATCGTCGAGAACTGTTCACTCTCATGGGCCAGTGGCAGATCCTCAGCTGGCTGCACATCCTCCTCCTCGACGATAGCTTTCTTCATCTCCACCTCAGCCACGACTGGCGCCACAACAACAGACGGCGTCGCCTCTTTGATAATCGCCGCTGTCGCCGTCTTAATGGGTGATTCGGGACGTGGAGGAGGTGGCGAAGAGGCTGCAGTATCCGGAGTCTGATTGTGATTGAACACATTGATGCGCTGTGCAATTGAATTGCGAGCAGGCTTTGCCGGCGGTTGTGTGTTTAGCCTGTAAATGTTGTAAATGTCATTTAGCGAATCCTGGCTATGAAAATGCCCGGCCCGGAAACCCACTTGGACTGCAGCTGACCCTCGCTGGTGTGCTTGGTGAACATGGCCTTGGCGGCGCCCACACGCGAGCCAATCAGCTCGCGTGCCTCCTGATTGCGCGCCTGGCGCATACGCTCGGCATCGGTTAAGTTATTGCCAAAGGATGCAGCGGTCTTCTCCGGACTCAGCGGTTGTGGCGAGCTGCAAACAGAAGATATGAAGATGAAGATTAACAACTAAACCAAATCAATATTCAAATAGAAATAATCACGTCTTGATCGGCACATGAGCCGGTTGCAGTTTGCTCGTGCTTATGACCAGCTTTTCGCGCTCCTTGTGCTCCTTTTCTTCGCGGGTGCGCTGCTCCTGCTCGATCTTCTGCAGCTCCAAGCGTTTTGCCTCCTTCTCAGCGACTAGGCGACCCTTCTCCTCGGCCTCCTCCTTCTTCCAGAAGTCCTGCATGACGCTGGCGTTCAACTCTTTCGTAGGAATGACACGCGTATAGTTTGTGCCCACGGGCACCTTTTGCTCCTCCATGGCGCCACGTGGCTCCTTAAAGCTGTACGCCGAGCTGACCGTGCTCAACTTTTTGAGCAACCGTTCCAAATCGATATCATCCTCATTGCGTGCATTGATCGTCAAATGCGCACCCGACAGCAATTTGCCCACGTCATGAATATGATTCGCACAGGTGCCCTTCCGCAGCACAGGTGCGCCTTCGCCCTGTAAGATTAGAGCCAGTTTATTTACAGTCCGATAAGATAACAAAAGCAAATGACAAAAGGCAAAGAAATTTGACGTGTTTGGCAAGTGACTCACCTGCCAGTTAACCAGCAGGTACTTATTGAGGCCAGTCTTTGGGTCTTCGATGCGCAGAAACGCATACATTATTTTGCCACTGTTCAAATCTTCGGTCAGCTCATCGACGCCCTCCTCCCCCTTGGCGACCACTTTCAGTTCGTTCGTCTGCCCCTCGTAGCCGAAGAGCGCCCAGTTGGTGTTGCTCTTGTCATTCAGCACATCCTTCCAGGCGTCCACAATTTGCGTACGATATTTATCGAAGCTAATGGCCATCTTTTCACTTTGCCAAATTGGTATGAACAATGTGCGTGGATTCTTCTTCGTCGGCAAACGCGACAAGCCAACGACCTTGAACAAAGCCGCAAACTGCGACGAAATCGAAATTTCAAAGGTCTTCGCTAGCTTTCACTTGCGCTCCGTTTTTGGCACTGTCACCGTTTGCCGTTTAAAGAAAGCCAACGCCCCAAAAAACGACTTTAATTTATATCTCAGTTAGTTGGAGTTTAATTAAATGCACATCGGATGCAGCAGAGATACTCACACACACACATACACACACCGACCCACACAGTTAGACCCACATTCACATACAGTTTGTTGATATTATATCGATTATAACGATATCTTGCATTTTCGATACAATAAAATATCGATTGTATTGCATTTTACCCGCTTTGGCACACTGCATTTTTAGTTGCATTTTATTAGAATATAAATATTTAAAATTAAAATTATAAATATGCTCACTACTGCTAGTTAAATGCGAAAAATACCAGAAAAAGCTAACAAAAGAAAATTGCGTTCACTAAATTGTCGCATTTGAAATCTGTTCAATTAAATTTGCGCCAAAATTTATTTTATTATGAATGATGAATAGTAATAATAACACGAAAGTTATTAAAAATTGTTATACTTTGGTTGAGCCGTCTGAGCTGGAACTAAGATTCCCATTATCCATTGAGCCAATGCGGTTACATTTAAATTCATAATTATCATCGATCTCCACGAAATATGTTGGCAATGTGCCACGTCCCTTGACATAGGTCAGACCACGGTAGCTGCACTCCACGCCATAATCGATCAGTATTTTGGCCGTCTCTTCGGTCACCTGTATCTTGCCAGCAACGCCCGTCGAATCCATCCGTGAGGCCATATTGACTGCATTACCCCAAATATCATAGTGCACCTGGGAGGCACCCACAACGCCGGCCATCACCTCACCACTGGATATACCAATGCTCATGTCCGTATCGTATATTTCGCGATAAACTGATATGTTATTGTTGCACACCCACAGGGTTCTCATTAAATCCAATGCAAAGGTGGTTAGCACAAAAACCACCTCATCCCGTTTCCGGATCATTCTACTGTTCTTATTAAGGAGCACAAGGGAGCGACGTGCACGCATAACTACAAAAAATAAATGAATAAAAATACATTTTCTTCAATATTAATATTTATATTAACAGCAGCTAAGAGTAATACTCACCCTCACGAATCACGGAATCATGTGGACCCCTCGTATCGACGTATACTTTGGAGAATCGCACATCTAATCCACATGCTGCCATATACGTACAGCCCACAATTTTGATCTTTTCCACTACATAATCGTCCCTATAAAACGTCAACTACAGCAAAAGAAATTAATGCCACAAACCTATGGCACAGAGAAACCACAAATCTTACAATTCTGTCAAATTCCGATATGATCTCGTTGAGAATACGCAAATTGGGGAAATCCAATGGAAAGTTTTTCAGGGAGGCAAACATAACAGCGACCATCTCGTAATTCTCATAGTAAAGCTCGTGCTTGGCCAGCGCATTCAAATAGACGTTGACTGCAAAATAAAACGGAACAATTAGAAAGAAAGGATTTTATGCGTACTTGTATCCAATTGTAGGCCCTACCGACATGGGATGGCAATATGTTGTGCAGTAGAACACTTATGGACTGATCGGTTATACAGCCATCATGCTGTTTCTTCAACAGCTCAACTCTCCATCTGAATGAAACATTGATTTTATATTGATATTGATTTATATTGATGGCTATGGACTCACTTAAAGTTGATCTTGTTGTTGAACTCCGTTTGTCGCTCCTTGAAATATAGCTTAAGTAGAATTATAATGACAAATTCGCCGTGGCAATATTCAGGTGACAAGTACGGATTGGTTGTAAAGGTATGATGCATAATAATTTCAAATTGAAAGAATACGATAATGAGATAGGTTATCGCTGCCAAGGTGCTAACAATGACCTTCATCATGATGGGAATGCGTGTGAATATCAAACTCATGCTAATTATGAGGGACACCATCGTGGTTAGCACCCAGGGAGGAAAGCACATACTATATTCCGGTTCATAATGGTACAGCTTGCTCTCAATCTGCACAAGCTGAAACTCTGACTTGTCGCAGTCCATCTAAGTAAAATACGAAAATTAACCAGTTAACCACAACAAACAATACAAGAATACCATAGACTATTAACAACAATTACCAGCATCATAGATACGATGGCAAAGTACACGGTTATCGTATACAAATAGATACTCATGCGTTTCACCAGGCTGCTCTGGATATTCTCGCCCAAGCGGAATAGATAGCAACTAAATAGGGAGTATCTGTGTGGTCGTTGGGAGTATCGCCAAATGCAGATCTTCTTGAACCAGGCGACAATAAGCAACATGGTCAGGCTGATTACGAAAAGTGTGCTTAGATATGGGGCAAATGGAACGAATCCACTCAAGAAGACCATTTGCGTGTAAACCAGGCTGAGGCAAATGATCCAGGCTAAAAGTATACTGTACTTAAGCAAATAGTCCGGCTGATTTATGTAGCTGTTTTCGAGGCGAGGATCGTGAAAGAGCATCATATAAAAGCCGATTGCAGGATTAGTATGCTTCAAATCCTTCATATCATTGGCTGCATCAAAGCGCAGAAACTTCTTGATGGCCTTACAAATGCTGTGTGTGGCGTTATACGTGAATAATGTCAAAAATGTTGGCATCTTAACGCATTTACCCGGACGGACCCACAGGCATCTTTTTGAACTCCTCGGCGAGCTCCTGTTCAACGGTTTGATTCTGCTCCTTGCTGTCCATCAACGGCGTTATTGTGCTGATGTATTCAAATTTGTCAATATTCAGGTTAATTGATTTGTGTGCATAAGCGTTTAATCGTATCAGATACGTGTTAATATTGTGCTTGACAAGATAGGGATCCGCAAGCGCTGCCGGAGTACCCGGATGGACCTCAAATCCAAAATCAATTATCATTTGAAGCGTTCTTTCGCTAACATGAATATGTCTGGATACACCAGTTGCCTCCAAATGGTTAGCAATTATCACATCTCTGCCTAAAATAATTGAATTTCTCCAGCTTAAGTGATGATCGAGGGATCATAGTTGTTAACCGCTTACCCCAGATATCATATTGCAGCTTCGCTGTTCCAATAACGCCAGCGAATACCTCTCCTGAGTGGACACCAACACGTATATCAATGTCGACATTTTGCTTTTTTCTGCGAACGGTTTAATGGTGCTTAAGGTTTCTGAAGTTTTTAATGATAATCATCTACTACTAACCGTACTTCGCGCATGTTTTCGATCATGCAGAGGCCCAGTTCGACACAGCGCTTGGCATGATCGGGATCGGGTGTTATCATCCCAGACACACAATAATAGCAATCACCCAAAAATTTTATGCGCTGTACCATGAATCGTTTGGCGGCGTTATCGAATCGGGCATAGATCTCATGGAGCAGGACTACAAGATTGTTCACCGATAATGTGGTGGTCAGATGGGTATAGTTGACGACATCTGCATATAGGATGCTGACATCCGGATGAAGTTGAATGGCCATAATGTGTTCCCTTCTATTTGGCAACACTTGATCGCGATGCTTTTCCGAGTATTTAATCCGATTGCGTATATCGGACTCGATGGGTTGTGCTATTTGCATCGGTAAAATGGAGTGCAGGAATACCTTCTCCTGCTTCCGGGCATTCCTTATCCAAAGGTCCTCCATGAAGTACTGATGACGATCCAGGAACGAGGAGCGTACAATAATATCGCGTATTACGCGAAAAAATGTGCCCAACAGATTCAAGCAAATGTGATGGGCAATATGGGTGGTTATATACATAAAATTACGTCTTAAGCTATGGTTGACGATTCGAAATATAACATAAAATAAGGTTGTCGAACCTCCAAGCACCAGCGGCGGTAATATATGAGGTATTGGTAGAAACACGTATATCGTTAGCATAAGATACGTATCGAAAATTGTCATTGTCTCCCAGTTGATATAGGCATGATAAATGCAGAGCGAAGCATCTGAGAAAATATTAACGATAGATTAACATATAACTAAATACATGTTACTAGTATTAATAATTACACATACCAATGGCAACGAAAAAAATAACGACTACGATCGACGTTAAATACGTTAAATAAAAATGCCTCAGCACGAAATCCTCGTAGAAGTTGACCCACAATGTGGCCGAAACAATAACGGCCGAAATCAAATAAACGGCCACATCGATATAAATTGAATCATAATAGGGCTGTGTGAGAAGGTTAAATCATAGCTTTAGCTTGCTCTTTAGTTGATCCTAATCATTAACAAAATTCACCGCAGATGTTATTAGCAACAAAATGCTGTGAGACGCTATGAATCCCAGATGGAGCACAAGGAACACACCGATGTAATTGGCACTCAAGCGCATCTGGTACTTGTGAAACTCGTGTTCCACACCAACCTGCTTGCACTTTTTCTAAATGTGAAAGTAGCATTACGATTTTCATTGGGATGGCAATTAAGAATATTACCTTTAAAAATGATCGCTCCCATTTCAGCTCCAGCGAATAATCTAATCTGCACGACATTTTGGAATACTACTAAATGATGTATTATTCAGCAACTAAGTGAAAAATACAATATGATCAAATGACAGAAAAGTGCAGGCAAATTTGTGTGTTAACCCTTTTACTAGTCAAATGGAGCAGCATATGTAAGGATTTCTAATTATGTTCTTATTTAAAATATATTACGTTTCGTTAGCGCTACAACGAACTTAAGCTTCGTAACATAACCGTGAAATCAGCAGAAACGCAAAAGCGAGCAAAATGATCGCACTGGGAGCAACGTAGCGCAAATAGAGTAGCTGACGCAAGAAAGCAAAACGTAACGCAACGCACAAAAATCAATGCTTACCAACACTAAATGTGTTGTTTTTCGTGTAACTCACGGTGGAGTTAAACAGCATTTCAATACAAGTCGGAAAAAAGCAAGTAAACCTTTTGCATGCTAGCGACAAACGCACATCTTCCAAAAGCGTACAAATATTGCCATAATCTGCAGCTAGAGCAACGGCTAGTGTGGAACATAAGAAAAACAGCTGTAATAACGACAACAACATTTTTTTGGAGGCGTCCAAGCAAAGGTAAATTTGGTAAAAAGCGAACCAAACAAAGCAGCAGCAGCTAAAATAAAAAGACGAAATTACTGCGACTGTTGAGGCTGCTGCTGCTGCTGCTGCTGCTGCTGGCATGCTTGACAACACACACAATATGGCATTTTGGTAAATCCGTTTCGGCACCAGCTGCTGCTGCTGCTGCTGCTGCTGTACTTGGTCATTGCCAAATTTCGGCTGCTGCTGTTGCTGCTGATGCTGTTGTTGCCTGTCTTCAAACCTGTCCCAAAGTGCATCGTGTTTTGGGGCCCTCCACCCCCAGTCGACGCCAACGTTCAAGCAGCAACAGCAGCAGCAGCAGTGCTGGCAGCGATGCAACGATGAAAACTGAAAACTCTTTCAGTCAGCAGCAGGATTTCGCCTTACTTGTTTTTAGTCAGTCAGCAACGGCAGCAACGTCAGCCTTTGTTCACTTTTGGTTCAATTTACATACATATATATATATATATACATATAAAAATATATATATACATATGCATATATGTTCATATATCCAGTTTGTGCCTTGGTCAATGTTTGTTGCTGTTGTTGTTGTTGTACTTTTCAGTGTGAAACTCATGCGGTGCAGATCGAAACGATTCACAGACAGTCCAAATCCACGGCCATAGTTGGGAGTCCGCAGCACGCAGCACGTTCCTGAACGATCTTCGTACACACTATATATATATATATATATATCGCTATATATATATTCGATATGGAATCGGCGCTGGATGTGCTCTCGAGAGCGGCCACCATGGTGCAGAATAACGCGAGTGGTGAGTAAATAATCCATTCAAGTCTTTGACACATTTTTTGGTCATGTGATTTTGTTTGTTTATTTGTTCACATTGTGTAATCGCCAAAATCTCAACGGACGCCCATTAAACAATTCCGCTAAAATAACAATTTGATGGATGTTTACGGTTCTTGTTAACCTCTCCTCAACTCCCTCCCACCTCCCCTTACACCTACCACTCTGTAGTCGTCTTTATGGTTTTCACCTTTGCGCCGGCGTACTAAAAGACACAACAAAATAACTTGAAAGTATTTCAACAATGTTCTTTTGTGCTATTAAATTCATATGCACATTTATTGCTTGAATTTATGTGTGTGTGTGCGTGTGTGTGAGTGTGTGTGTAGGTAGGCAGTTGCCATTAAGTGGTCCGCTTTCAAACATGAAGTTTATATTGCCATCGCTCTTTAGTCGCCTGTAGCATGATTCATAGCCCTTGGCATTCTCAGCTGAAATGCATACTTTAAAACTCCCAAGACATTTTCAGCGACTGCGCTGCTACTTTGTAAAAGGCTTTGCTGCTGCTGCTGCTGCTGCAACCGATAAACTTAAACATGCATACAAACACACACACACACACATGCATATGTATGTATGCACACACGCATAAGATTCTTTTTATTTTATTTTTTTTTTTTTTGCGTACTGAAAATAAAACATTTTCAGCCGAACAAAACATTCCAATAAAATGAGTTTGCGTCGCATTCCGATTCCGATTTTCATAAATGTGTCAAATGCCGCATTTTTGAATACGACGACGACGACGACGATGGCAGCGCTCTCCATGCACCGCGTGCGGGCGTTATCAATAGTTGCAACGCTCGAGTTTGGCGTTGGCGTTAGCTTCGACGCTGACGTTGACGCTGGCGCTGACGTTGACGTCGAGATGAGCACGAATGTGTTATATACTTGCCAATGTATTTGTGTATTGCATATTTTCGCATTGGCGACACATTTATTCAAATCTGTCTGTGTGTGTGTGCGTGTGTGTGTGTCTTTGCTCGAATTTATTTGCAATTTAAAGCGTGACATGCCAAAGAAATTGCAAATGCTTAAAAGCTGTAACAAATCCATATACAAATTATGTGCATAAATTTATTTATTCAATAATTATTATAAATTGCTGAATTCTTTGAATTCTATTAAATGTGCTGCGCTCCCCATTTTGGTCTGATAAAACGGCCAGCTTCTCCTCAGAGAGTGCCGATGTTGTCGTTTGTACAAATTCATAAACATTTGGCATGCATAGGCCGAATACATATTGATAAAGAGGAATGTGTTGTGATAAACCATTGGGAACACCATTTGTGTATACCTCCCCCCACCCACACACACACACACACACACACATACACACACCTTATCCACACGAGTTATTTATGTTTGTTTACTTTTGGTGCTGGCCATTCGAGCGATGTCTTTATCAACATTTCTCGTGCATATTTTGACAAATTTCTTGGCAAAATAAAACATATTTATAACTATATATGTATATATATATATATATATATATATATATTCTATACACACATATTGCTCTCAGCACAGAACGGAAAATATTTAATAAATACTTATGTCTGCCATTACATATACACACACACACACACACACAGACACACACACATACAAACATAGATATGTCCGGCAACAATAAATTGTGAAAAATATGTGAATATTTGAAACCAAGGAAAAAAAAAACAAAAACAAAAAGCAGAATTGAGCAATTTGTGTGCGTTTCGTGAGCGTTTTTAAACGCCAGCGGAGACCTTTGTCACATGTCTCAGTCAGTTTTGAATGTTGAATGCTTAATATTTAAAGCATGCTGCCCGAAGACCATGGTCTATAAAATGCCAATCAGGCCCTTTGGCTTGTGTGTGTGTGTGTCTGTGTGTGTGATCGTCACAACATTTGATTGATCAGCCAAAATTGGAAATGCAAAATGTCGTTAACCTGGCTATGATTAATGAATTTGTCATAATCGAATTCGGCTAAGCATACACACACACACACACACACACATAGGCATACGCATTTTGTTCTTCATAAATCACACGTGACTGGCCCATGTAACTCAGTCAGTAAGCCTAAAGAAAAGCGGGTCGATTGGGGCCCAAGTCCAAGTTAGTTAAGCTGGCGGCAATTGTGCCTGAGATTTCGGACTAAACAGCTGCCTCAGCTGATGCCTGTGTATGTGTGTGTGTGTGTGTGTGTGTGTGTGTGTCTCTAGGCCCATAATTAATAAACAAATAGTCGTTACAACAATTGTGTGGCACACAACAAACAGCGAGAAAAATGGAAAAGCAAAGCAAGCAAAAAGAAAACAAAACAACAAAAAACAAAAAAAAATGAAAGAAAAATTGTGGCAATTTCAAGCGATTCGAGTTAGTTGAGCGCTCAGCAGGCACAGCTGGATACGTCAGCTCATCAGGTAATTTACATGGCCTTTCAATTCCCCGTTGCCAACTAGCTGTGGCAAACAAACGGGCAAACGGGCAAACTGGCTAACTGGCAACTTGGCTGGCAGTGCCAAACACTCTCTTCCTTTTACTAGCCAAACGGTACGCATAATTGCCGTGAATCTCGACCAGAAGAAAAATGAAAAAAAAAAACAGCAACAACAACAACAACCAAAATAGAAACTGGTTTACTCGGCTCATTCCCGGCTCAAACAGCTTGTGGCCAGATGACCGCCTAGCTCCAACTCCAACTCCAACTCTGACTCCGACTTGGAGACTCAGCCTCTGGTCTCATTGCCTTTCTTTTTGCACTCGATGCTGCTGCTGCTGCTGCTGCTGTGGCTGCTGCTGCTGTTGATATTTATTTAAACATTTGACTATTTGGCCATGCCATAAATTTTGCTTGTCACAGCATCCGAAATTTTCGACAAACTTAATAAATATGCATGCAGATTTCAACATTTCTCGTAATTTGGCAAAAAAAAAAAACACACACAAAAACTGACATTTGCATTTGCCAACAAAATGCGATCGAAAATTTCGTATTGATATTTTCTCACGCTAAACTTAAAGCCGGATGATATTTTGGAATGACAACTATATTTATGATATTGTTCTTATTGCCATTTGCCCGTGTGTTCTTCATGATTAAGCTCTTCTAGTTGTTGTTGTTGTTGTTGTTGCTATTATTATATTTATTATTGTTGGCATTGTTGTTACTTTTAGCCAATAGACAAACTGGTTTGAAAACCGCGCGCACGCTCGAGTTTTATTTAAATTTTGAACTGGTTTCTGCTGATTTGTGTTGCCTTTCTGCGCATATTTTGTTTGTATTTGTACATTCGTGTGTATGATGCACACACACACACACACACACACACACATATACTAATCGTATCTTATTGAATTTCAAAAACATATATAAATTGTCTGCCGCTATCTGTCAGCTTGTTCTAGAAATCGACCGCTATCTTCGATCTTCGACTTACGTCCGCCGATGCATCCGATAGAAATTTCATTCACTTGCCACTCACACTTCCGTGTGCCCAAAACCAAAACCAAAAACAAAAACATAAACTGATTATTACTTGACCCATTTCTTGCTCATTGCTCATCGAGAGCTCTCAAATTTCTGCACCGATTTCTAAACACAAACATAAAAAAAAAGAGAAAAAAAACTGCACACATCATTTGGCAACAATTAGCCAAGCATTTTCTGCAAAATGCAAAACTGAAGAATGGCGTAATATTGAATTGCTGCTCAGCTGGTTGACTAAGCACAAATCCAGAAGAGCAACTCAATTCCACACCATTGACTCTCAACTGCCAACTGACAACTTTGTGTGTGTTGTCCAAATACCAATTGAATGTGTAAAAACACTCTTATCACAGCTGATCTCTCAAAGCTATACAGGATATATACGCAGGGTTATCCTTAAGCTGTTGGCCCGTCTTTGCCTCATTCTCAATTCGACATGCAGTTGACAGTTTGTCATTGGGTTACCGAATATTTGATACCCTTTAGAATAAAACTTATGATTGATTGGTTAGATAGTGTTTAGTTGGCTAGACAAGGAGGAGCTTGTCCAGCTGGAGATGGTTATTTGACTGATTGGTACTCAATTGAATCAATTGGAATTGGAATTATATATTATCTCGATATATTTGCAATCACCTAAAATGAAAACTGATCTTTTTTTGGTTTGAATTATATTTGTTTTGGCTTCATCAACCAGTCACCTTATTTGTGGTCGAAGAGTTCTTCATTAAATGCGTTGCAAATGTTTTGATAATGTAATATTAACCTTCTGCAGTGGCATCAAAGTTCACTTTAAATACATATTTAAAAGAAGTCTGATTGAGTTGTTTCATATTTGAATTTATCGATGCAGATTCGCCAATCCTTTGAATGCCAGATGGGTTTGCGTTAAATGCCTAGTTAAATTTGTTTACGAGCTCTTTTTTTTTTGTTGTTTATGTCTACAACGTTTTGGGTTGCTGTAATTTGCAATTGTTGCTGCTGCTGTTGTTGCCGTTGTTGCTGTTGTTGGTGTTGGTGTTGTTGTGTTGCTGGCATGATTGCCATTCGATTGACCTCGTTGCGCATGCGTGCGCATGTTTCACGCTACACTAAAAATTTTCGCACACCTAACAAAAAAAAAAAAAAAGCACACACACATAAGAAAAAGAAGAGGATGAGGAGGAGCAGAAAAAAAAGAAGTAGAAAAAAAAACAAAAGAAAAAAGCTCGTGCCGTTGATGAGTAAGTAGCAAGAGTCAAAAAGTGTCTAAGCTCGCCCCACGAGAGACGCTGTGCCGTTTGTCAGCCAAGTCAATCATTCGCAGGCCAGCCAGTAAGTCAGTCTGTCAGTCTGTCAGTCTCTCAGTCTGTCTGTCTCTCTGTCCGTTTGTCAATTGTTCAGTCTGTCAATAATTTAGCAGTGAGTTTTGTTTAATTTGGATTTGGCGCGCGCTGCGCAACACAAAATTGCACATTTTGTACACTGATTAACAAATGGCTAAAACGGCAAAACTCTGTTAAACGACGAGATAAATATGTATAAATATTGAAAGAGGCAGCAAATCGATGTTCAATCTCGATGTGATTGCAACGGAGCAACAGCTGAGCTTGCAACAGGCTCTCGCATATGATGGCAACACATTAGCTGGAATCATCGATGCTCTCTATGAGTATTGACTGCATCGATTCTTGCTGCTGCTGTTGCTACTACTACTACTACTACTAAAGTTGTTGTTGTTGTTGTTGTTGTTGCTGGGGCAACAGTAGTAGTTGTGCTACAAATCGGGCGTAAAATTTCATGGGCCTGCTATTGAATTAAAAACAAGTTTGCTTCATGTTGTCGTTTGTTGTTGTTGCTATTTTTATTCTGCTGGCGCTGCTGTTGCTGTCGCTGCTGTTGCTGGCGCTGCTGTTGCTGTTGCTGTTGCTGCTACTTCTGGTTGCAGTAATGGCCGCCGCAATACAACACAGCCAGCAGCGCCAAGCCCCAACACAACGTGCCGCGGCAATAACAACAACAATGACAACAGCCAAACACAAGCAACAGTCACTTTTTAGTTGTATTGCTGCGATTGTTGTTGCTGCTGTTGTTGCTGTTGTTGTTGTTGCTGTTGTTGTTGCTGTTGCTGTTGTTGTCGTTATTGTGGTTGTACTGCCGACCTATTGTTTGTTTCATTTTGTTGTCATTTTCGCAAGCGAGTTTGCAGCCCATACAAATACATTAAAATGAATGCATGTCCAACAATATACATACAAACATACACACACACACACACATATATACGCCCAGAGTGTGTGTGTGTTTGCTGGTGTATGTATATGTAGGTGAGTACCCAGTTGAAATATTGTCCACTGTCATTCTTTGAAATCTGAACTGAACTGAGGGCGATCTATTAGTGATAAAAGTAGTTTGAGAAAGAATCGCTTTTGGTAGGCTTTAAGTCGGCGATATATCCAGCCTTTTATATAGTACAATTAAACATCTCTGAAGTTCATGTTCAGCAAGTTAAACAAGTCCAAAACTCGAGGAAAGGTTGCACTTTTTTTGTGGGATTTCACTGCTGAAGTAAACCTGCTTACAAGTTTAAATTTAATTATTCATTCTAAGAACTGACTAATTGCTGTATAATTTAATATAATCAAATGATTGTAAATCAAGTGAAAAGTACATTAAAAATCTCCCAAGTGCTGGTCTAAAATAAATAAAATCATTAAAAAAAGCACTCAGTTTTGCAAACATTGTTCCCATGGGAGTGCTCCAAGCCCAGCTCGAATGCGTTACACAATTAATGACAAAATTATGGTGCCCACTGCAAGCGTAGAGTGTTGTCTTTGTGGTTAACTTAAAATAAATCTGTATGCAATGAGCGGGCCCAAAAAATCGCCTACGCGATTTGCTGGGGCAGCGTCGTCCAACCTCGTCTCTATTCACAACTTCAACTTCGACTTGTGCCCAACCCAAATTACAAACGACTTCAATATATTTATATATATATATAATTTATATATATGTATGTGTTTGTGTAATCGTCACTTATTTTGACGATTATCTGCGTGAAGTGTGGGATGCTGCATAAGTTTTCATCCTGCGAATAAGCAGCGTTAATTTCCTACAAAAATCACCTAAAACTCCAGAAACAACCGAAATCCGAAGAAAGCAGCTAGCGAAACAATGGCAGCCAACCGTCAATAACCCAAAACGGAAATTGGTAAGAAGCAAAATACACAGAAAAAAAAAGAAAAAGGAAAAAAAAACAACGTCAACTTAAACGTAAACAACAACACAAACAATATGAGTGCCAACTGTCGCAAGTGCAAATGGCTTTTAGGGCCAGAAGTCTACACGGGACGTGCCGAGATGAGAGAGTGTTTTGCTCAAAGGAGGAGACGAAGCCACAGATTGCAAAAACAAAAACAAAACAACAAAAAAAGAAGAACAACAACAGCAAACGTCCCGTAGGCAACTTTTAGCGAACGAGAACGAGCGCGAATCGAGCGACGACGAAGCTTTTTGGGCGCCCGAAAGCTCCACAGTCTTCAAGTCGTCGTTGTGATCGTCGTTGTCTGGCGATCAGTTCAAGTTTGTTCGTCGTCGAGCCACAAAGTGCTCAGCGCGTGGCAGCGAGGCAGACACAGTGCCAAAGCTCGAATAGTACAGCTAAACAAGCAGAAGCAGTCTAACAAAAAAAGTACAAAACAAAAAAAAAGCAAAGAGCAGCAGAGAAAGAGCAGAAGAAACTGAAGCCTCACATTGATCGTATTTGGATTCGTATTTGTGGTCTTCGTCGTCGTCGTTTCGTCGTTGGTCAGAGCTGAAAGCGAAACTGGCGCTCAAGTTCAGCAAGCGAATCGACGTCGCTGCTGCCGTCGCCGCTGCCGTCTACGTCTTCGTTGTCGTCGTTTTTGTCGATTTCTATGCAAATTATTACTCAGAAAAACATATATAAAAAGCGTGCTATTTATATTTCGCTAAATGTCGACTTGAAGCGCCGCCGCGTTTGCCATTGCTGCAGCAGTGGCAGAGACTTTGACGGGAACGGGAGATTGAAAGCGTGAACCGCGGGAACGAGTACGGGTACGGGTGCGGATACGAGTGCAAGTACGGGTAACCGGGTAACGGGTGCTGATGCGGGTGCTGCGGGGAGGGACCTGGATTGTAACCCGAGACCGAGTCGCCAAGTCGCGCAACACGACAAAACAACACAGATCGTATCTGTATCTATAGCAGTGACTGTCACTGTATTTGTATCTGTATCATTGTGTATGTGTACGTCTGTGTCTGTGCCTGTGTGTGTGTGTGTGTGCGTGTGTATCTGAAGCGGCACAGAGCGCAAAAAGTAATCATAAACTAAGGCAACAATAAAGCGAGCGAAAACGTAAAAAGGGAAAAAGTAAGCTAAAAGTCACTCAAAAAAAAAAAAAAAGGGAAAAAAAGAAAGAAACACCGCTTTCCGTCGATCGGCAATCGACAGGCCAGACGAAAAGACAGACAGACAAACGTTGCTCGTCAGCGATATTGAGCTTCAGCTGCTCCGTTTAATCGTGGGTGATGATAACCAATGGGATTGTGATTATTTTTATTATTGTTGTTGCTGTTGTGATCGCGGCCTAGGATATCAAGTGGAAACCCAAAGTGATCTCGCCGAAGCTGCATCAGCAAGAAATGTGATTAGCTTTGCGTATATATATAAAAAATATTTATATATATATATACATGTGTCCCAGACAGAGATAACTAACTGATAGCCATGGAATATTTATGCATATTGAACGCCTTCGAGCAGAACTATTACAATCGCATCAAGGAAATCGAAAGATTGGCCGCTGCAGCCGCCTCCGTCTCACCGCCGCAACAGCCATCGGGCTCAGGCTCCGTTTCAGCCAGTGGTGCTTCATCATCATCGGCAGCATCCTCAACGGCCAGCTCGCCCACGGCAGTGGCTACAGCAGCAGTCGCTGCCACAGCTGCCGCATCCTCATCCTCATCCTCGTCGTCTGGATCAACGTCGTCGTCGTCGTCGTCGTCTCGCCACTTTCCGGCCACCTTTGCGCACGCAGCAGCGCTGGCGGCGAGGCAACAGCAGCTGCAGCACAGATTCGCTGCGGCTGCCTATCAGCAGAGTCAAGCCGGCGACTTTTCTGCGCAGTCGTCGCCACTGTTCTATCAGCAGCAACAGCAGCAACAGCAGCAGCAGCAGCAGCAGCAGCTGCCTGGAGCTGCTCAGCAGCAGTTTCAGCAGAATAACTCCAACATGGCCAATAGTTTGATATGGCAACCGTGGAGAGATCTGCAGCAGGCAGCAGCCATGCATCATCAGCTCTACAAACAGCAACAGCAGCAACAACAGCAACAACAACAGCAGCAGTTGCAAAAAGGTTTGTGTTTCATGTGGGGAAATGAGTGAAAACTGTTTTGGAAAATCATTTTGACCTCCAGTAAAACAAAATCAAAAAAGTCCAATTAGTCACATACAAGTTTCTTGTGAAATACGAAACAAAGGTGACGAGTGGGGGGAATCGGAAGATTAGCATATTACAGATCATTCCATATGCTGACGAACAAAGCCCGACCCAAGGCAACATATATTTGCATAACACCTTCTACAATCCAAACAAAATGTATGCTCGAGAATATCAAAAATCTGCCAGGTTCTTGATAAGTGTGGTTCTGTCGTTTTGTAAACTGTAGCTATCATTTGAGAATAATAAATTAAATTCTCAAATTCCAAAGTTAAAAGTTAAAAGTGTGAAATTTTGTATACTTGATTTTAGTAAAAAAGTTCTTAACAATAAGGAACTCTTAAGGATATATCTATGTTTCTTAAATGAAGAAAGAATACATGAAATTAAATAAATAAAGTTATTTAAAAAGTTAAAGTTAAAGATTATTACTGAAAAATATGTAATAACTAATAAATATTTAAGGGTTATAAAAATGTCAGTTATTACTGAAAAGCATGAAATAGTTAAGATCAGTTTAGGGATTATAGACAAACGACATAATCAAAGAAACGTGCTTAAGTTGAGCAATTATTGCTTAAAATCACAACAAATTGCTTAAAATCACTCATAGCGCAACTTTTTTAATACTAGTTTTTAGGTTGATTTCTTTAGCGCTATGTTGTTTTTGTCAGTGTAGTCAGCAAACAGTCGTTGACTCGTCTTTTGCAGCAGTGGCTCACGTGAAGTGTGATATCTGGATTGCTGACGACCCAAGCTAGCCAAAGTTAGTCAGTTAGTCAGTTAGTCAGCCAATCAGTCGGACAATCAGTCAAGCAGAGAGTTCGAGTCTACGTGCTTATTTCATTGATTTGAATGCACTCGGTCAATGAATGAAAGTCGACAAGTCCACCTTTGGTTATCGGCAGCTGGCCAAAGCGTGGCTAGGACGTGCTTCTATATATATAATATATATATAACACTGATCAGTAAGTGATCAGTTGTGACTGACGTTGGGCGGCGCATGAAAACGTGTCTTGTTACGCAAACTGATGACGCCAAAGAAGTTGTGGCAGTACACAAGTGACCCATTTCATATTCGGTTATTAGCGCGAAATTGGTAATGCAATTGGCAACACTTTTACGACGGCTAACACATACAATTGGCAACGCCCGACATTAATTGGCTGGCCAGTCAGTCGTTCGACTTGCTTCCGCCGGCGTCATCTTCGTCGTCACCATCGCCGTCGTCGTCGTCGTCGTCGTCGTCGCTGGTGCCAGCAGTGCTGTGCTGCTTCTAATTGCTCACATTGCACAAATCACACAAATGCTTTCAATTACATGGCACAGACACAGGCGCCGCCAAGTGAAACGAGCGACGCCTGGACAAATATTAAAAAACCAACAAATGTACACCCTGTCTATGTCTCTATATATACATATATATCTGTACAGCAAATGCGATCCAACTGCTCGCCGGCCCAGCTTTTTGTTTTTGTATTTGTTTTTTATTTTGTTGTTTACCCCGTAAACCTTTCAACAACAAAAAACAAGTATGTTTAAATGGGGTATTTTAAAGTTGTTCAAATCTAATAGGCAACAGAAAACTTTACGGATGATATAAGGTGGATTTTACATAAATATATATATATATATATTAATGATCAGCGTCTGCCTGTCTGTCAAGTCTGCCCTCAAATCTCAGTCACTTTGAGAGATAAGTATAAATATATTTTCGAATATTCGAATAAGTAAAAGTTGAAGTGCACAAGAATAAGTAAAAGTATTAGTATAGATACAATTATAAGTATACATTTAATTATAACTGTAACTTTAAGTACAAGCCAAGTGCAAACTCTCGTTATAAATTAATATTTATATATATTTTTTTAAGGTTTCTTTAGTTATTCTAATCTATATTATTAATTAGCAGTAAAACACAGTTCGATCTAGCGCTGAAGTATAAGTTATATGTTCTAGGATAAGAACAAGTAAAAGTACAGATATCAGCATACTTGTGGGTTTACTTCTTAGTGTTAGTACAAGTTATAAGCATAACAATAAATGAAGTAAAATCTCTCGTACAAAAAGGAAACTTACTTAGCTGTTCTCATCTCATACTCATAGCCACAATTTCAGAGATAGAGCACGATTCGACAGAAACAAACCTTGGCAAAATATTGATCAACTGCAACAGAAATATATAAAATAATAATATGGTTTTATATTCCTATTAACTTAAGCAAAGGACTTAGACAAACTCATGTTTACAGAGTACCGCACAGTCAAATTCTTTAGACTCGAGCTTTCTAAGTTTTTGTATCACTTCTTGTTGCTGTAGTGTTTTTCTGCTATTTTTTTTTTTAATTTGTTGTCATATTAAAACCAGATTTGCAATCAAGTCGGGCACGAGCATGACTCACAAGCCGGCGCAAACAAAAAAGAATAAATAATAATAATAATACAAATAAAAACAAGTGAGAACGTAACGGGCAAACGGGCGTAGCCGACTACGAAATACTCTGATACCATAAGTAAAACCACAGAACAGAACAAGGTGGCTGTGGTCAACAACTACCGATCTTTGAGGGAGATTCCTAGTTTCATTTCAAATATTTGGAGGCGTGGGCCTAGCCTGAAAATTGTTAAAGATATCTGACTTTGTCGATGTGTGATTTTCGATTTTTATTGATTTCCTATCGTCCGAGTGAATGTAGCACTCCTTGTCTGACGTGGGCCAGACCATTCTATGTTCCAAGTTTCAAATCTGTAGCTCTAAGGAGGGTGTCGAAAAAAGTTGTGTTTAGGCAGACAGCATGACGGATATTAGACAGAACCAATATACTGTGATACCTTCGATATCAGAGTATTTTAAGAAACGCCTGCGACGACACCGACGAATAATAATAAGTATACAAACTTTGGCTTTAACAACAACAACAAAAATAACACAAAACGTGTTTGCATAAGCAACAAATGTGGGGATTTTTTTTTTTGTTTTTTGTTTTGTTGTATTTGCTTTGCTATTGTGAGTTGACCAATTCAAATGTTCGACTTTTCAACTGGTTGGCTGGTTGGTTGGTCAGCTAGCAGTTCTTGATGCGATCGCCCTTCTGCGTGCGCGAATTGTTTGGGTGATTAAACAAAGTTTTCGCAATGACTTGACAGGATTGGGAAGCGCTACACATTATCAATGGTCGCTCGCAGTTGCAGTTCACAGTTTTCCCCTTTTTCCCATTTCTGCCAATTAGCTTAGGTCGACGAGAGTTTATTTAGCTTAGCTGTGCCCTGCTTTGCCTTTGATTAAAGATCGCTCTAGAAAGGGGGTGGGCAGACGGGGGACAAACCGACAAAAGCAGACAAGCAAACAAGCAGCAACATAAATAAATAATAAAAAACAGAAAGCAGAACACAGAACACAGCTTACAGAAGATGGGCCCACAGCAAAGAAAGCCCCAATGATGAGCCCCCAACTGCAAAAACAAAAAAGAAATACAACAAAAAGAATAAAACAACGCTTGGACAATGTTGTCTTTTGAGCGACGACCGGAAATGTGCAATAAAATTTGAATGTTTCTTTATTATTATCATCATCCCCATCATCTTCCGCTGCAACAGGCAGCAGCCCAAAGAGTCCCACTGCGATTATTGTTGTTGTTGTTCTCGGTCCACTCCGGTCCGGTCTGTTATTTCATGTCTTTTTTTTTTTTTTTATTTGCTACGCAGTTGCAACTGCGTCGAGTCCACTTCATGAGGTATCGGAGAGCAACCAGTTTGTTGTTGGGCACCTTTCGTGACGCAGGCGCACAAAAATAATAATAATAAATTGCAGCCAGCGGTGACGTTACCAAAAACAGGACCACAACAACTGGTTCTTCCGTCACAGCACATCCACATCCACAACCAGGGGCACAGGCACAACGATTGCCGCCTCCAACTCCACCAACGCCAGCCAGCACGCCTCCTTCATTCATTCATTCATTCATGCGTTCGACGCCTTGGCGACCAAAGAGGAGAACCAAACCAAACCAATTTGAACTGAACTGAACCGACAACGCTGCTCGAAATGTGCAGAAGTCGTTTGACGGGTTTTTTTCTGTTTTTTTTTTTTATTTTATTTTTGGCCTGGCTCCCCCTTTCAATTTGGGCTCCAAGACGCGCTTTCGAGTGGCCCAAGCGTAATTTTGAACTTTATTTTTAACTCCGTTTCCTGAGAGACGCGGCGACGCAAAACAGAAACAGAAACAAAAACTGCACTGTACGTAAAAATTGGAGTATGCATTTCTGGGGCGTAGCGAAGGGAAGGGTATACATTATACGGTGCTAGTTGGTAATATGTTTGATGCCCACGCAGCACCTTTGGCTTCCCACGCCAAGCTCGAACGCAAAACCCATTTTGAATGCCGGGCACGTTTGCCCAGACTTGCGCACAGCGTTTTGCTCAGTGTAAACGCTCCACTCACACCAAAAAGCACACACAAACACACACACGCACACACTGACAAATTCCCATGATCGTAGAAAAACTAGTTTTCTTAACCAATTTTTATTGTGATTCGGAGTTTCGATTGTGTCGTTTTTTTTTTTTTTAGTTTTCTGGCTTATTCGCCATTGTCACTGTTTGTTGGGCTTTTATGCATAATGTGTTGTTGTCTTTGTGGTGCCCACCTCCTGACCGGGCCTGTGTCTCTGTCTGTGTCTGGGTCGCTCACCGTTGCCGTCGCTAGTTCGAAAGCTCCGTTCGGTCGATTGAGCGGAAATTCATTGAAAAAAAAAACGAAAGACTTAGGCAACAAACTTGAACATGACTGCGACGCCGGCAGAATCCCCAACTCCATGTGATTCATGACGCCCACATCGGCGTTGCTTATAATCAAAATTCAAGACAGAACGAGAGCGAGAGAGATCGGCTGTGGCTGAGAAAGCGAGAGAGAGGGAGAGAGAGAGAGAGAGAGAGAGAGAGAGAGACGAAAACCGCAGTGAAACAAATTAGAGGATTAGAGTGAGAGCCATTCTTAAATTTATGGTCTTTAATTGAAATGCGATTTGGCTAGCCAAAAATATAAAAATGAAATCTTAAAATCAATATCAAATCCAATAACTTGTTTTCTAATGTCCAGTTTGCTTAATCATTGCAGAAACGCGCCTCACATCAAAAGAGCTGCCAACCGCCAAGTGGCGACGCGAACGTCGCCAACGTGCCGCCGCCGCCGAATATCAAGTTCATGATGCTGGCAGCGACAGGGAGCGTGAGCGGGAACGGGATCGCGAACCCGACATGGATAGCCCCATTGATATGTCCGTGACGTCGAGCACGGTGAAGCATCAGCGCGCCTCGCCGCCGCCACCGTACCGCGAGCCACTGGCCGGTGCGGCTAGCAGCCATTGCTATGCGGCCAGTCGGCCCAGCGTTATCACGCAAGCGCCGCCAAAGAGGGAACAGCCGGAGCATGTGCATCACCACCACCACTCGCACTCCAGTCGCGAGCATGACAATCGCAGTACGGGTAGGTTGCACCCCACAAACAACTAAAATTATCAATTTTAATGTGCGCCTCTTGTTTCCATGTTGCAGAGTCCGTTTCGATTTGTGACATCGATGAGCATTTTCGGCGCTCCCTGGGACCGGACTATGCCGCACTGTTGAAATCACCAACATCCAGTTCGCCCACACCGTCGCCACAACCACAACTACAGCCGCAGCAGCAGCAGCAGCCATCACAACCGGTGGTGGTGGCTAACAGTGGAACACCCATGCAGCAGATCTCGCCGCAAGGCTATCGTCAGCATCAGCCTACAACTTACCAGCAACAACATCACTCGCCGTTGCCGTTGCCGTTGCCGCTGTCCAAGCTGGGCTTGCCCATCGTGCACTCACCCACGTTGCACTCGGCACCGGTATCGCCACAGCATGAACTGCCGCCGCCGCAGGAGGAGCCACTGTCCCTTACACCGCCGCCCGTTCGAGCAGCATCCGCATCCGCATTGACAGCTTCCACACCGCCGCCACAGCATTTGTCGCATCCGTCGCCGCTGTCGGCGACAACGTCGGGCGCCAGCCTAATTTTAGATATGCCCGTAGCGAAGAAAGAGAGAGCCCTGGACACGCCTCATCATACACCACCCAGATATAATACACCACCGCCCGCCTATGGCAGCGTGCTGGCACCATCGACGCCAACGCCAACGCCGCCCACAATGCCAGCAATAATACGTGTGAAAGCTGAGCCGGGATTAGCCGCCGCATCATCGACGCATACGCCGCCCGCCTCGCCTACCTCATCCACAAACATTTCGATATTCACCAAGACTGAGGCGTCTGTGGACGATCACTTTGCCAAGGCACTGGGCGACACTTGGAAAAAGTTGCAGGGACAAGGCAAGGAATAGACAGACGGACGGACAGACAGGCAGAGAGAGAAAGAGAGAGATGCAAATGCGAGGACCAACTCAAAATGCTGTTCTGATTTCAAACTACACAATTGATGTTTAAAGATCTCAAATGATGATGATGTGAAAAATTCTTCAAATGCGAGTGTATTACAAGTTTCTTATTATGATTTTACTAATGAATATACATAGATATGGAAAAGCGTATACGTACATGTGACAAAATTGGTATTCTTAACGCATAGTTGCATAGATAGACTAATCCTTAATATATATATACACGCATACATATATAGATGTATATATATTTAAACATGTGTCTATATATTTTTATATATTGATTTCATAATTCTAAATTGTGAACTTAATGTAAGCTTATGGTTATCCAAATGAATCCTATACAACTTAAAACTAACGAGTGACAAACAAACACACAGTACTCTCTAACATGCACTCTATTATTGCTTAAGTGAAATCCTACAATAAACATTAAAAATTACAAGAAAACCATTCATGCGTATTTGAGTATTTTATTTTTAAAGTCTGGTTTCGGGAGCCCGCGTGTTTTGCCAATTCAAACTATCAGAGTAATTTGTAACGCTCTGGCAACACTGCGGCTTGTACATAACGACTTGACTGACTCAACTATCGCGTGCAACTATCGACTGCCAGTGTAACCACATCAAATGATATGGATATAAATGCTTTTGCAGCTGAGTTTCTAATAATAATAATTATTATTATTTATTACATGAGTAGCATTTATAATTACTTTAACCTATAATTAATCTTAGTTAGAGGCCTTTTTTGCATTTTTAATTCAAAAATGCTCGCATCATTGTAAGCCCATATTGTGTACCTATCGATATCGATAACACAGTTATTGGCTGCCAGTGTGTACGCGTATTCGGCGAGAACGTACCATTGCAAAACTAAACTTTCTGCATAAAACATAAAAAAAACATTAAGCAAATGAAAAACATTACAATTAAGCTATTCCATTAAGAGTTAAAATAGACGTACATGTGCATGCGTTGCGTTTAAAGTTACCAGTTCGTGTTTGTGTGTGTGTAAAAAGCCAAAAAAGACCGAAGGCGAACGAGGGGCGAAGACGAAGAGAAAATGTCACGCAAAGCAGCAGCGACAGAAAAAGAGTGAAGAAATTACATTTTGGGGGAAGGAAAAGCGCATGAAAACTCAACAATAACAATATTAAAAGACTCGCTCTGTGCGAAAAAAAGGCGCAATTCCAATTCCACTGACAATGCTTGCCCCATGAAAACCAAAGAATTTGTATTGAATAGACATTGAGAGAGAGAATCGAAATTGAAAATAACGAGTTGTTGTTGCTGTTGTGCAGTTGTGCAGTTGTAACTCAAGCAGGCTCAGACACCTGCAAACGCAAGGAGGAGCGATGAAAACAACTGAACTGATCCTGGGGAGGCGCCTAACCACCACCACTGTTCTCGTACAGTACTCGTACTCGTTCCTTGATTTGAATGTCGTCGTCGACGCCGTCGTCGTCGCTGGTGGGTTCTGAATTTGTACTCGGTTACAATTGGAACTGGGATTGGGATTGGGACTGCGATTGCGTTAGCGATTTGCACTCCTCCTCATTGACACAATGCAAAGTTTGGACTCATCATGCCAAGAAGCAGATGTAAGTATTTCCTATTTGTATGTGATCGCAACAAAAGCGAGACGAGAGCGTAGAGAGAGAGCACAATTTAAAATTTTGTGGCACTTAAATCTTATTTTACATATTCACACAGCTATTCATAAATGACACGCTTAAGAAGCTAAAAGGCGACAATCCACTGAATGCGAGTGCTCAGGGCCTGACTCATGCCGTTGGCTCGGCCGTTCAACAGCAGTTTGTCTATCAGACGCAGACGCAGAGTGCACAGGCGTCGCCACAGCCACAACAGTCACTGGGTCAGCAGCAGCAGTCGTCCTCGTATCATCAATTACATCCGGTGCTCCAGGCCTCAGCATGCTCACCCACGCTTGCCATCAACAATAGCCAGCAACAGCAGGTGCCAAGTGCTCCGGTTACGGTCAGCGTGCGATCGTATGTGGAGCCAAACTTGCTGCAGGCGATACCTCAAATACCTGCCCAACCGCCAATCTGCATATTCGATGATGACGAATCGCCAACAGATTTGGGTGCGGGTGGTGGCAACATTGTCATACTCACGGAACAGCCGCACCATGGCACAGGAACGGCGATTGCGATAGCTCCGTCGCCGTCATCGTGCTCCTCATCGACAACGACACTGTCAAATTTGAACTCGATCACGTCCCCATCGCCGATAGTTCCTGATCTGTTGTTGTCAACGCCACCGGGTGTTAATTCCAGCTTAAATAATAATAGTAATAGCACCACCGTCACCAATTCGCATATTTTCCAGCATCTGCAGCAACAGCAGCAGCTGCAGTCCCACAGCATAAGCAACAACAACAATAACAATAGTAAAAAAGCTGACAGACGGCCAGCCTCAAGTGGCTCAAATGCATCGTCGGGCAGCGGCAGCAGTCATCATCAACACCACCACCATCATCACCAGCAGCACCAGCCGCACCTCCAACAGTCCCAGCCGCATAACCACAATGTCCTCTCATCGCCCACATCGTCGCCAAGCAAGCGACAGAAAAGCAGCAGCAGTAGCAGCAACAACAACAATAATAACAACAAGGAGTGCAGTTCCTCTAGTCGCAACACAGCTCCAACGACCGCATCATCACGTGCTGCCGCCGGAGCTGGCTCCAACAATACTATCAATGCCAGTAGCAATGCATCATCATCATCCACCTCCGCCACCACATCCAGCACCAGCAAGCGAGAAACGCCAACAAAGTTCTTTAACATACACGACAAAATCAAGGAGCTATATCTGCAATTGCTCAGCAACGATATGAATCACTTTACGGAAACCGGGGTAAGATTACAAGCAATTCAATATGAACACCAAATAAACAATATTATTTATGAATTGCAGCTAAAGCAGCGAAGTCGCTCGTTTATACTGGAACGACTTGTGGAGTGCGAACGATTGAACACCATTGTTGTCAACCTGTATCCTGGCAATAAGGGCTACTCCCTGGCCCTGCACTATGACGAGCAAGCTATGCTTAATCCACACACAAACGAATGGATTGTCGCGGACAGCACCCACCATCTGCACGGCAGCGAGAATGCGACCGACAAGAGCACCACCACCACTAATCGGAGCAAAACGCAAAGCGCCGACAGCGATGCGAGTAACCCGTTCCGCACAAAGGCGAGACTGACCGAAAACAACGATGCCAGCGGCGGAGATTCAGCGTCTGCGCCAGCATCTTCGGGATATGGCCTGGTTGAGGTGCTGCGCTGGCCGTATGAGAACGATTTGCTGTTGCAGTGCATCGATAGAGAACTGCTGCCCGAGTTCCTCATGGATCTGCTGAGTGCGGACACCGTCAGCCTGAGCTCACCCCAAGATGGCAGCGAGGGGTCGCGGGTATATGCCAAGCCCAGCGTCTTTTATGCTGGCTGTGTAATTGCGCAGATACGCGATTTCCGCCAGACGTTTGCCACCTCAACAAATATCTGTGATATGAAGCACATCCTGCTGCGACCGAGCAATGCAACGCTATTCGCGGACGTGCAGCAGCTGGGCAGCTCCCTGGGCTGGGCGGGCGCAACGCCCGAGGATCGGCTGACCCTCGAGAGTCAACTGGTGCTGGCGACGGCGGAACCATTGTGCCTGGAGCCAGATCCAAGCATTGGTCGGCAGTCAATCAATGCGCAGCACGAACGCCAACGCTTCAACTCGCACGAAATGCGCCGCCAAATGAAGAAGTTCACCCAGGTGGCCATCAATCGCAAGCGTAAGCTCGATCAGTTCACGCATCATCAGGGCCTCGAGCTGTGCGACTATCTGACGCGTCTGCGCCAGCGGCCGCGCACAAGTAGCAGCAATCAGGCGAACGCCACACCCGCAACGGCGCCCAGCAACAATCCGTTGGTGGGCGCCATGCTCTCCTCGTTCACGTCAAAGGTGCCGCGACGACCGCACGAGGTCATCCGACCCATAAGGCCGCCCACTGTCGACTATCCGGCGAATCTGAAGGTGCCCGAGCACGTGATCAGCGTGGAGAAATATGCCAAGACTTTTGAGCCACTCAGCGAGTTCAGCGATGCGTGCAAGGAGCGCTGCCAGCCAAATTGTCGTCACAGCTTTCAGCCGCAACTCATCGAGGAATATGTGCTGGAGACGGAACGGGAGGCGAGCGAGGGACGGCGTGCTCTCTATCACATCAAGCTGTCAATTTACCAGCGTCCCTCCGATGCCGAATATCTGGGTGAGCTCTATGTGGATCGCGACTACCGCGAGGGCGAGCGCAATGGGGAGTCGTGTCGCTTTGCGCTGGGCACCCGGGTCCATGCGAATCGCTATATTCAGCAGTTCCGCGAGATATTCACAGAGGAGGGACGCAAGGCTGTTAAAATTACGCATCTAATACCTGGACATGTGCCAATTGTTACCCACACTGGACTAACCAATGAGCAGCGATTGCTATTGCAGCAGCAACAGCAGCAGCAGCAACAACAACAACAACAACAACAGCAGCAACAACAGCAGCAGCAACAACAGCAGCAACAACAGCAGCAACGACAAGTCCAGTTTACTCAGCAACAGCAGCAGCAGCAACAGTTACCTGCCACAGTGCATCATGTGGCGCAAACGCATCCGAATGTCACTTTGTCCCGTCAACCAATTATCGCCAAGGCAGCCAACAACACGATTAGCATGCAGCAAACGTTTCGCCAGCAACAACCACTTGCCACCACTCAATTTAACGTTGATGGTGCACTTCAAATCCAGCAACAACAACAACATCAGCAGCAGCAGCAACAACAACAGACGCAGCTTGTCAGTGGCAATAGCAATGTGGTGCAGCAGCAGGCGCCGCAACAACAACAACAACAACAGCATCAGCACATACATCTGCTTACCACCAGCGGCAATGCAACTAACACCACCACACATCAGATGAGTCTTGGCAACGGATCGCTTGTACTCCTGCAACAACAGCCGCAGCAACAACAACAGCAGCAACAACAACAACAGTTGACCACAACCCTACAGCACTCGGGCATAACTATACAGCCAGCCAACATGCAGCAGCAACAGCAGCAGCAAAAAGCAGCAACAGCTCAGTTGAACACGGCCATAGGTGCCAACTCCGCATTGCGCGCCCAGCTCAACTCCAATGTGCCAATTCTCGTAAGTATAATAGAGTTATGAATTTTAACAAAAGTTGAATACTTTTATGCTGATAGCTTACAGTCCGCATTAACACGATAATCCATATTGGCCAAGATATGTGAATAACACTTTTGCAATCTGTAATCGATCTATTTTGGCTTCAACTACCTCCTACAAACCATCTTAAGATGCCCAATATTTCTCAGTTGTTTGTCTGAATCAGTTATTGCCATTAAATTTTTATTGAAATTCCCAATCTGAATAAGATTTTAGTTCATTCCTTGCAACGCATTTCTTATTCTTTGCCATAACAAGTAGTATTTTCACATTAGTTTGATGATCGCTGGAGAGTGCGCATGGAACTGTCTTCCTTTGGTTTTTAGCGTATTGCTAACCAATTGGACAAGGCTAGTCATCAGTCCCCGAATCAGTCAGTCAGGATTAGCCTTCTTATTTATATGGATATATTAGTTTTGGATCACACACACTAATTTCTATTTATTTGCGGGCAGCAATCGCAACTGAAGACAACTCAGATTGTTAGCACACAACATCAATTGCTGCAAAAACAACAACAACAACAACAACAGCAGCAGCAGCAGCAACAACAACAGCAGCAACAATTAAGTGCCTCAAATAACAACAACATCAACAACAACAACAATAACAACACGGCCATGCATCCAAATCCTGCGATCAATGCTATATTCACCAGTATCATGAACTCTGCCAACCAGTACCAGCAGCAGCAACAACATCAGCAGCAGCAACAACAACAGCAGCAGCAGCACTGTGAGTCACATAATCATGTTTAAATTTCGCTGTCTGCCCATGCATATTTTATCGAATAATTTACTTACAGCGGGCAGCACACCCACCAGCAACAACAACAACAACAACTCGACAGCAACCATCAATATTGGCAGCAACACCAGCGGGAACGGGAACGCCTCGACAACCACGCTGAAAAACTCTAGCAATGCTTCGATTCTGAACCTGCTTAATAGTGCGCCTGCAGCCATGACGAGCACACCCGTTGCCAGTGGCGCTTTTACCACCTCGTCCACTGGCCAGCAACAAACGTTGACATTGGTGCAGCATCAGCAACAGCCGCAGCAGCAGCAACAACAACAACAGCAACAGCAGCAGCAGCAGCAACAACAACAACCACAGCAGCAACAAACAGCGCCCACAAATGTCGATGCAACTACAACCACCTACGTGCAAACAACTCGTGGAACTCCGACGCTGGTGCAACGCAAACAGTCGGGCCACGAGGTGCTGCAGAGTTTGTTGAATCGCAAAATTAACTTGGTTGGCACAAGTGGGGCGACCACATTTCGCACCAACTCGGCGGGCAATCTGATTGCCGTCAATCTAAATCAGCCGCAGGGTCAAGCTCAGCAGCAGGCAGTCGATGTTAGTCATGCGGTGCGCGTATCAATGTCAGCTCTTGCCTCGCAGCTGGCCTCGCCACCGGCCGTCATGACGAATCCCACCACTGGTTATGGCGCCTATACGGTCAGCACGGGCGGCGTCTGCAGCAGCCTCAAAATACTCAATACGGGCCAACAACAGCAGCAGCAGCAACAACAACAACAACAGCAGCAACGTTTGCTGAGCTCGTTGCGCAGGGATAGTACAACTGGCCCGCCAAATGCCATTGTTGTCGGAATGGCGGCGCCATCGCCTGGCAGCGATTCCAATGCATCGAATGCTAGTGGATTTGCGGTACCCACCAATCTGTCATCGGCGTCTGGCGGTGGGGCGCTCAGTGCACTGCTTACCAATGCTGCCACACCCTCGCCGTCCGGTTCGGATCACTCGCAGTCGTCCCAAACGCATCAGAATCAGGTGCTGCTCGATCGGCTCAGCAATGTGACGTCGAATGTGTCCGCCGTGTCATCCGTAGCCATGCCGCACATGTCGCCGCAGCAAGTGGGCTCAGTGCAGCAGCAACAGCAGCAACAGTTTATTACCAAAACACTGGTGCACTCGCCCGCCACATCATCCATACACTCGCCCATGTCTAGTCCACACCCGCAGCCGTCAGCGTCGCCACAGCAGCAGCAACAGCAGCAGCAACAGCAGCAGCAAACTGCTACGCTAAATCTGCAGGGCATCAATCTGTCGCAGCTGCAGGGCGCCATGGCAAACTTTGCTGGTTTGCAGAATGTACAGGTGCAGATTCCCGGCTTCACGCAGCCCATTTCGCTGCAGTTCTCCAACAATGGCTTGCAAGCGACGTCGGTGCAGTTGCAGCAACAACAACAGCAACAGCAGCAGCAACCACAACAGCAGCAGCAACAACAACAGGCAAACACAAGTAACGCCACTGCGAGTGGAGCTTTGGCGCAAGCGCAGACGCAACAGCGCAGCGTGTTGGTCTCTGTGCCCGTATCGCAGCAACAGCAGCTGCCACACACCATCACATTGCAGACGACACAAACGTCGCCCCAGCAACAGCAGCAGCAGCAGCAACAACAACATCAACATGCCCCACCCACGGGCACCATTGTTAACCTGCCCTCAGGGATGTCCGGGACACAGGCGGTAGTTATTACAAATAATGCAGCTGCCAGCTCGGGTGGCACCGGCGGTGGGGGCGGCAATGCCAGCGGCACTGGAACGACAACGACCATGCTCACGCTGCCCATTGGTGAGTGATCCAAGTAGCAACTAAATACACGTGCTGCACTCGACTCAAGCTTGAGGGCACCACAGAGACAGAGCAGCTATGTTTTTAATACTTGTTGCAATTTTAATTTATAAACTACACGCACAAATACAATGATGTATTTATATATATATACGTATATAGATATATATTATATATTTACCTATTTTATTGAACATGCTTAATTTTGTTCTTTTCTGTTTCTGTTTTCTATTTTTGTTTCTTCGTTTCTTGTTTACACAAACCCGTTAACCACTCGTTTCGACACACTCATGCAACTAAACTGTTTATATGTTTTTGTGTTTAACCCATGCCATCAGTTTGATACATTCACCGCCTAACTGACCCTTAGTCGGGGCCATCGGTGGCAATTAGTTAGCGTCTATCTGACCAACAGATTCATTGTAACCTAAAACAACAACCAAAAAAAACTCCCCGCACACCCGTTCTGCTTTCTGTTTACAGCTCAACTAGTCGGTGCCGGAGTACAGAAACTAAATCCTCAAACTATACGTACCTCAAGCGGTGGTGGTGTAGGTGTTGTCACAACAGCAGGCACCGGTGGCATCCAGCCTCGTCCTCGAAGCGTTCAGGTTGTTGGTACCAAGCAGCTGACCAGCAGCCGACAGCTGCTCGCCACACAACGTCAGATTGGCGGCTCAACGTTGAAGATCGCGTCAGCGACCGTGAATGGTAGGTGGCAAATTCGTTTATTCCATAATGAATAACTTATCTAAACAAATGTAAATTCTTGCCCGATATAGCCAATGCCGTCACTAATAGTGCCAACCTTAGTGCTGGGCCCATTCTGATGTCTGGGCAGAAGGTGCAACTGAAGACCGTCAAGGCGCCAACGCAGCAGCAACCACAACAACAGCAGCAGCAACAACATCGAATACTCAACCAGAGCACTGTAACGTCCGGCTCCCAGGCGCTGCCCAGTCCTAGCCAGGTGGCCCACCCACAACTACAGCATATACAAATCGCTGGTCGTGCTGTTCCAGCGAATGCAAGTGTCATGAACCAGCGCACCCTGACGGCGCTGGCGGTGGCGAAGCAGCAGCAACAACAGGCAGCGGTTAATCGACGGCGTTCCACCACCGATGCGACCAAGTAATGACACTCAGTGGCACTCCCCGCTGTGTTGAGTGAAATGTGAGATCAGCTTCTCCATCCAAGCCTAGCCACAGGAATACTGTTCGCAATGGGAGCAGTACTTGCTAATACTGCAGTCATAGCGATCTATTAATTTTTGTTAATTGAGGAGAGGAGACAAGTAATAAGGCTACGCGTTGTGTATTTGCATGATATTATAGTTTATGTTTACAACTTATTAAGTAGCACTACTAGCATACATTGTATACCCATATATCTGCATATATATCTTTTGATGTGTATAATCGTAAGTGTAAATTATGTGGGCTGATACAGTGCTCAAGCCGTATGAGATCAACACAACAGCTCATTTAATAACGCAAACCACTAGTGAGCTCGTTGAATTGGCATCATCATCCGAGTTGAGGATGCCAATTTGGCGACAGTTTAGGTAAAGCCGATGGCGACTGCAATTGTCTGTGTCACTTTCAAAAAAAAAAAAAAAAAACTACTGCTAAACTACAAAACGAATTAAGTGTAAAGCTCTTATTAATATTTATCTAATTGTACATATTAATTGTTTCATATTAACGTGCGCCGAAAAGCCATTTAAGAAAACAACAAGAAAAAGAAAAACAAAAACAAAAACAAAAAAAAGAAAAACAGAAACAAAAACAAAAACAAAAGAATGTCTTATCAGTTTGGCTCTCCCAACTCCAATTTGTTACACCGTAAGACTAGCTATGTAAGCGTGCGTGCTAACTTTAAGCTTAAGCAGTAAGCCAGAAAGGCCCTCTAATACAAATGGAAATAAACGAAAAATAAAAAAACATAAACATAAACAGAAAACAAAACAAAGCAATAATAAGGAAAGAAAACAAAATGTAAAATTTGTAATTGATTGTAAAACAGAAATTAGGGCTAACTATTACGACTTGGATTAGTTACGAAGGTATGAACAGGTGTAATGGTTCATATAAATATAATAAATATACATATGCATATTGTACTATTATAAATATTATTATTGTAATTCTAATTATTATTGCTAATTATTTAAATGCTTAACCTAATTTTATTAAAATAAAAAAAAACACAATTTTAGTTTGTATTGAAAACCAACAAAAACAAATTAGTACTCGTACTTCCTATGGCAATTTACAAAAAGAAAAGCAAAAAGTGAAAGAAAGCAAAAGTAAAAGTAAAAAAAATAATATGTGTACAATTTATTTGTAATAGCGCAATGTAAATCGAAAGGAGACGAAGAAAAATCGGCCGAAATTAACCATCATTTTCATACATACATACACATAGGTAACTAAGTAGTTCCGAGCTGAAAATTATCGCTAAATATATATATATATATTTATATTTATATATATATATGATATAAATTTGTTTTGATCTAAGACCGTCTTTGTAGCATGAAATTATTTATTTAAGTATTTTTTAATTTTGTTACAACTTTTGCTGTAATTGTAACTGTTCGGCAAGGTTAGCTTTTCTGTACAACAAAATTGCCTATTTAATACAAATACCCTAACAAATAACAAATAATTTAATGAAAAAGATAAAACAAAAACAAAAAACAAACACAGAGATACCCAACTATACACACACATACACTCAAAAGTAATTTACTCAATGTTATAATAAATGTGATTTAAGAAAGAAAACATGGTACTACCTAAAAAAATTATAAATGTTACGATAAAAAGCAGGTAGTCAAGGCAGAAAATGCGCACGAGTCCGTTTTCTGGAGTTACTCCAGAGCAAAAGTGAAAAGAAAACAAACGAATAAATTAAATATAATTACATGAAAGTAATGCGGAGCAATCTAATGAAGCATAAGATATTAAATAACTATTAATATAAATGTAACTTCAATTCAATAACTGCTTATCTAAATACCTGACGTAGAATCTTTTCATTTAAAACATAAAACCAATAATGTTTCAAGAAAAAACGATAATTACTTTCGAGAGAACTGAGATTAAGCACTGACAGAAGTGTCACTCATGGATGGATAGCAAGCAAAGGCATCTAAGAAAGACTTATAATAAATCAATAATAAAACAGTCTTGTTGTGTGAATGTACAAAAGCAGTGTGTTTATTTCAATGCAGGCGCTGCAAATTGCACCAGTTTGAATCGTATTGTATTTTATTGTGGAACACATCCGAGTTATTTTTTATTGCATATATAAATAAAAATATATTAGTGACTTATGACAGCTAGTCGATATCACGGAAAAGCAATAGATTTGAATAGAATCGCAGTCCCTCAACGGATTCATCGCGGCAAACTTTTCCCAATCGCTCGGTGACCAATAGTCGCTCCTTAGCTAGTAACAGTGATATGCCCAGTTGCTTGGCAAGCTCCTCTACGGCCAGGGATTCGGCCTCACGAACTTTCTCCGATGTATCAATTGCAATTAGTTCATCATCTTGGGACTCCAGCTGCAAAACCATGGCACCGCTCGGAAATCGGCGAAGTTTTATGGGACCACTGAGCTGCTCGCAAGCGTGGAGTAAATCCTCTGGCGAGAGCAGTTCAAAGCCACGAGCACGATTTACGCGACAATATACATCTGCCAGTGACATCATACCACCGTGTTCCTAATCAACATCAATTTTAAAAGCAATTAAACCAATTTGGTTATTAAGACACGGAGAATTGGACACACTTACTTCAATGGGATCGAGTAGCATTTCGCAGATTTGCTGAGCCAAACTATTGAAGTACGCCGTATTGCTGGTAAAGTTGTCGCGCGTCACCGGATCATCAATGCCCAAGCTGAGCAGATATGATTTGAAGCGCACCGTTTCGTCATCGGATATCTCACCTTTTTGCTCACGTATTTTGCTACTAATATTCTTGGAAAGACCCACCATATCCTTTGCCATGGCCATGAGAACACTCAAGTCCTGAAAAGCAAGTGCTATATTCTCGTCCGTGGCCTTGGCCTTTGCTTCGAGATTACGTTCTATGCCGCCAATACCCGTTCGCTTCTGAATCCTCGCGAGCCTATCGCTAACATTGGCCACAGACTCGGGTCCTCTCACTATCGTCTCGCTTGCCAATGAGATTTCCCAGACGCGTGCGCTCAAAGTCTCTCGTAAGGCACTGTGAAACTCCGCGCTTAGTCCGTTCTTGCCTGAAAGCTTTATGTGAGCAGCTCGACTTGTGTCCAGTGGACCCGGAGCTTTATCTGGATGGGGCGGTCGAAGGTGCATTATAATACGCGTCTTGCGTCCAAAGAAATTGGAGGCTGTGGTTTCCTCACTGAGAGAGACCACATAGCTAAGTGGCAGGCATAACGTGACGGCAGCTCGTGCTATTTCCCCTGGCCTGCCCCAGAATAGCCTATGTGTGGTAAGCACCACTTCCCCATCCTCGAATTCCGTCTGTAATAAATGCGCACAAGGACATTGTGGTAAAATCCAACTGGTGTAAAATGTGATTCGATATTAACCACCTTTTGATCGCCATCGTAGATTTTGACGTTACGGTCGCGGCTAACAAAGGTCTCGCTTTCCACTAAACGAGCCTCCTGGTATGCGAAGCGATTCATTGCTTAAGCTCCTAATTAATAAACTTCTATATTTGTTTTGATTTTCAACAGTGTTGAGTACCCCTTGTGTGCGTGAGTGAGCAATACAAATCTGTTCACTCTTCTTGCTCATCGGTTGTCAAATAGTGTTTACCAGCACTAATTTCCAGTGTATGCATATTTCAAGCAATTATTACATATCTGCATCCCGATGACAATGTCAGGACCAAAATACAAATTTCTAATTGGCGCCATATACATTTTGAAAAACTGTTAAAAAATGAATTTAAACATACTCTATTAAATAAAATTTATGTTTCTGTACTATTAAATTTAGACACATTATTTTCACTTTCTTATAATTTCTTGTGGGGAAACACATAATATAATACCTTAGTCTAACATGCACTATCGATTGCTAATAATTGGAAATATCGATAACATCAGAAGTGCTATCATGTGCCTCCAATAGCAAAAATTTTCATTTGTTGCTATTTTATGTTGTTTTTGTGCTTATTTTTGTGGTAATATTCTAACAAAACTCACAAGTTGGAGATTCCAATGCAAAATATGTCATTGTTCGACTGAATAAGTTATTTAATAATGCACCAAGGCGTAAATTGAAAGTCTTACGTTTACATCGATCACCGGATACGGATTACTGTAAAGCTTCGACCACGAAATTTTATGTATCATGATGGCAACAGCAACAGCACCATCAACCGAGGCGAGCAAAATGCTCGAGGCTGCATTGCAGCAAATGGATGGTATTATATCAAATTCAACAACAGCAACAGTTGGTCAACAGCAAACTCAAGCCCAGATTCAGCCAGGATCAGCAACTACAGCTTCGCTGACCAGTTTCTGCGAGCGTAGTTTGATATCTGCCACAAATGTGCTATCGACAGCTAAAACATTGGCGCTGGCACTGCAACAAGTGAGTCAGAGGCGTAGTTCACACATTCTCATACATTCTATTATCACTGAAACTATTTATGTAGGTTGGCTTGGCAGCGCCCGCTCCCGACCCCGTAACCGCGTCAATAATTAGCGATTGGCTGGAGACACACATACCGCGTCAAGACTCCGATGAACGCATGCGTCGCTTGCAGCGCGATAAGGAAGGATTGGCCCTGCAATATCAAATGCTGGCGGAACGTGTTTCCGAGCAAGCGGACAAGATCATTGAGCTGGAGGGTTTGCTAACGGAAAAATCCCAGCAGCTTTGCAGCAAAGAGGATCAGCTGCAGCGACAAATGATTTCGCGATCTGCGCTTGAGACACAAAAATTGGAATTAATGAGTGCCTTAAGTGAGCTGAAGCTGCATCGCACCGCGCTTGAGTGCGAAAACGAGCAGCATGTCGTTGAAGGCAGCGGTTGGGGTGACGGGCGCAGCTTGCCATACGGCAGCATGGGCAACATAAACCAAAAGAACTACACAACTGACGGTAGCACAATGGCACCGAAAACTCCTCCATCAGCCTTGCGTCACCAGATTAAGCCACAATTTCATAGCTTGCCCAGGTCCCATGGCGGTGCTAGCAAGCAGGCACATCGCCTGCAGGCTAACAACAACAACAATAATCACACGCTCGACGTGAATGCAAACAGTAGTGGGAAACAACGCAATGTGGCTTTCGCAGCTAACGAACAGATTGTAATTGGCAATAGTGTGCCGAATGATAGTTCTTTCTCCACGGAGAACGACATAGACAAATACTCAGGTTTTAGATCCCAATTGCAATCAACGCCCTCGCCAAAGTTGCGCGAGCGTTCTGCGCGCGGATTGCGTAACATTTTAGGCAAACTACGACGCAGCAACAGCAGCAACTGTGAGCTGACTGCATTGGAACAAGCTGAACCAGAGGAGTTTCGTCGTGGTGGGGCGCGTGCAACTGCAGGCGGCCGCATAGAATGGGGTGCACAGACTCCAATGTTCACTGATGCCGATAAGCATTACAGCACCTGGAACCCACAGGAGGTGTGCAACTGGTTGGCGCATCTGGGTCTAGGCTATTATCAGGATAACTGTAGGTGAGTATGCCCAAAATATTCTTTTTGTGATGAGACGGAGTCATAGAATCATAATATATTACCCAAACTGTATTATGGTTCAACAATATTTACGTACACATTTCTATATATTTTGTATAATTGTTATTTACAGGAAATGGCTGAAATCAGATCCGAACGTATGCTTTTTTACCGCTTCACCGGTCGACATCGAACGTGAACTGCATCTGAAGTCAATACTGCATAGGAAGAAAATTATGCTGGCCATTGACGACGTAACGCAGAAGCAGTTCGATGAGCTGACGCTTAAGGCTGCCTGGTTGGATGTGGGTTGGGTGCTGCGTTGGCTCGATGACATTGGTCTGCCGCAGTATAAGGATCACTTTCTGCAGGCCAAAGTCGATGGTCGCATGCTGCACCGCTTAACGCTGGAGGATCTTTCGCAATTGCATGTCAGTTCGTGCTTGCATATCGCATCACTGCGTTGTGGTATTCTTTGCATGCGAAACATTCGCTGGGAAGCCGATCGTCTTATTCGTCGCTCAACCAAGTTGAGCGAGCAGAACGATGATGCTATCAGCTCCGATAAGGAGAGCGTAGATCTGTGGACGGCCCACCGAGTCATGGAGTGGCTAAAGACCATAGATTTATCAGAGTATGCGCCAAATCTACGTGGTGCTGGAGTCCATGGCGCATTGATGATCTACGAGCCGCGATTCAATGCAGATTTGTTGGCCGATTTACTCTCAATACCGCCGAGTAAATCCCTGCTTCGTCGCCATTTGGCGATGCATTTTAAGGAATTAGTGGGACGAACAATTATACATGGTAAACGAGATGCCGAAGCAGCTCCTGGCTATCTGCCACTGACGATCACTGCCAAATTGAAGCCACCGAAACGCTCTCAATTTACCCTTAAACGTCGTAAGAGCACAAAGGGACATACTGATGTCGATTGGTTGGATTTTGTTTGCCCAATGAATGCCGTTGTGCCTGCTCTGTCAACATCAGAGGGGTCTAAGGATCTCGACGGTTCGTTGAGCTCCAACTAAACGGTGCGAACTATAACGCATATAATATTACGCGTAAGATTCTTATAATTATTGTTAATTTAGTTTTAAGTATACGAAAAAACTGATTAGCCGAAAACTGATGAACTAACGAATTAAGCAACAACCAAACAAACGGACTTACAGACACTGGAACTGTATTTGCAAGAATTTAACTTGGCACGGGATGTGACGCCAAACTTGAAGCAATTTTTTGTTCGTTTCGATATATCGAACATTTATCAATTACGTATTAACCATGCAGGCAGCTAAATGCACAAACTACTAATACATACCTTTCTGAAAATTGCACTTTATTTTATATAAACGTACATGCACTATTATTATATTAACTAACAATAAGACGACTTGACCATTAACGTCTTCCAAAGTATGCATTATGATGGAAAACTGAAGTATTTGAATGAGCATATTACCGACCTGGAAAACAAGCCAAAGTCTGGCATGACGCACAATAACTGAGTTTAATAATGTTTTATACTAACACTGAATTGTACGTATTAGCCCGATATTTAACAAGTATATAACGCCTTATACATTTTGTACCGAAAATGAATTTCTCAATGTGTCTTATTTAATTCAATCTCGAATGGAGTTCATTTGCCGGCTTCACAGTGTGATCTGATTCAAGGACATATATTTTTGTTAGATATTTAGTTTATTGTTAACAATAACATGATTACAATGCTATAATTGCTGAACGACTAGAGGCACGGCTATTAGCTATAAAAAAAAAACAGCCAGCTTGGACGGAATCAACATACGTAGATGATTGCTGTCTTGTCAAAGCGTGTTCGCTTTCCTTGACCAATCCTTTCTTAAATCTATCAATCTTTGGCAGTGCTTTCGGAGTTATCTTAGTAAAGCTCGTGATGTGGCCGGTCCTAAGTGCTGGCCTGGTTTGCTGCAGTCGACACTGTGCCCAAATTCTCAACACCCAAGCCAATTTGTCCGGCAAGTATATTCTCAAGGACGCTGTGCTGGCTGCGAGCATCGCTATCTTTGACCTGATGCTTGCAAAGATCACTCTCCGGTATGTGATCCTTCCAGTTGCGGAACAGATAGCGCGTAAACTTCTTCAACTGCCTGAACTTACAGTAGGTGGCACCCTCGGCTGATTGCAGTTGTTGCGTCTGTATCAGAAATCCCTTTTCCTTAAATGTATTTTCAAGTTTTTCGCGCTGCTTTGAGCGTCGTGACAATCGTCGCTTTACCGCAGCCACAGTCACGGGCCTCGGGCTCTCCATCGACCGATGCTGATCGTTAATATCCATTCGTTTGTGGCAATCTTCTTGTGGATGCAAGGGGCTGTGAGAGTTCGAGTAACTAGACGGACTTTGAGGTGCGACTGGCACTAGGCTGCTGGATAAGAGCAGAGACGATGTCGGTGATTCGGATGGTATGTGCAGCAGTTCCAGGCTGAGATCTGTCGAGGGTGGTGGTATATCTATGTAGAGTTTGTCATTGCTGCCATTTGTTGGGTTTAGCGGTTGGTGTAGTTGTTGCTGTTGTTGTTGCTGCTCCCTCGAGATAAATTCGTAGCCACGCATTGTCCTGTCACCGGTGCCATTATAATAACGATAGTTGCCCTCCGCATCCACCGACAACATCTTCTTTTCCTGTAGCATCGGCTTTGCACCGCCCGTAAACTTAAACTTGCAAATGCTGACCTCGGTGGATGGACTGGAGCTGTGATCCGCCTGCACTGGCGGTATGAAGATCGCAGAACGTTTCCGCTTTCGCATCGTAGTGGCAGTCTCCATTGATTGCTCCAGTGGCTCACGCTTATCCGCTGTGCTGTTGCTGGTGACAGTGTTGGTGGTGGCAAAGAAGCCATTTGGTATGGGTATCTTTAGGGCTAGCTGGTTGTCTTTTTCGATTGTCTCCAAAGGCACACCTAAGCGGCAATTTTCCATTAGCTGCTGGTAATACAAGCCCACAGGTTGTAACAGCAACTTGGCAGAAATTCTGGGCTTCTCCTCCACAGATAATTTCAAATCTGGCGGCCCAATTGCAATATGCTCCATGATCAGCGGTGTCACCCGATGCGACGAACTGCCACATTCTGTCGTTGATGTGGTTGCATTAGTTACCGTCGATGGTTTGTCACTATCCCCGCTGGAGATTGAATAGCGATCGCTGGAACGATCCCTCAGGCAGAGATTTAGAGGCTCCTCTGACAAAATGGTGGACACCCTGCTGGACACAACTCGCTGTGTGGGCATCGGTGCAGTTACTGCAGTTGGAGCCAGCGAACACTTCGGCTCAACGACTGGGAAATGCTCCGCTGCTGGTATAATTGTGCCATAGTTTTTATAGATCAAGTGACAAATGTCCGCCTTTTTCGGTTTGCGACCCCGTCGTGGTTTGTAGTTGTCCAGTGTGATCTCGCCCATGTATGGCAAATCGGCATATTTGATTGCATTGCGCTTGGAGCTGGACACTGGCTCAACCACTGGCTCCAGTGGCGTTATTACAGCTCTTGCGGACTCCACTCTCGCCGGTTGAGGAGCCTTACCGGATTCGTGGGCCTGCTGCTGACGCTCTGCGCTGCGTTGGATCTCTGCGATCTTTCTCAGCCAGCTGCGCACATTCTCGTGCGATTGGTTCTGGTGTGGGGGCGTTGTTTTTACAGGTGGCACGGACGGAACTGGTCGGGCGCTGGACAGTTGGCGTCTCTGGGTCGCCTCATAGTGGGCAGCATACTCTGCCGGCAGGGCCTGATGATGAAAACGCAGTTTGATTGCTCCCGTTGGGGTTGAGCGCTTTTTCGATTTGCTCTGACGAGATACTCGTTGTTGTGTTGGTGGTGTCGTGCTCAACTCCTGCACCGGGGGCTGTCTTTGCATTTTGCGTGCATTCATCAAATTGGCCTTTATTTGTTGTTTGGTAAGCGTGCTGCATGCACCATTCTGCACGGCATGCTCCTCCTCCAGGGTCTTGCGAGCCAACAGTGTCTTGAACGGATAATCCTGATCTTCATCGTGAGGGTCGTTGCTGGCGCCATGCGAGATCAGTGGGTCATCCGAGCCCTGCAGCAACAGCTTGTTGCTGTTCAAGTCCAGCCGCAGATCATTCACTGGCGTCACCGGCCAACCGCGATCAGGATCCAGTTTGATGCATGGCAGCAAGCTGTGCGAAAGATGTTGTTGTTGCTCGAGCTTGTTGGCAGCTGTGCTCGAACACATGTGCACTTTGCCGCTATTGTTGCTGTTGGTGTTGTGGTTGTTGTTGTTGTTGTTGCTTATGTTAATGTTGTTGAAGGCCATAACCTCTTCCCGTGTGAGATCCTCCATGTTTTACTCTGCATTGGGATGAAATGAGTATGAGATTAGTTGATTAAATTCATTCATGACTGCAATGTGTGCCATATATGGCATAATTGCAACTCGCTTTTTTCTTATGACCCACACACATACACACACACACATGTATATTTCTCTTTTTCTGCTTTGAAACACACGCCGGCAGAAGAAGTCTCCGTCGCCGTCGACGTTAGCTGATTGTATCCGTATCCGTCCTCTATCGGCGGTGGCGGTGGCAACACGGGAATTCTATTTAAATGCTCTGCGAACTGGCAAGTGTTGTATCTCATCTACACACACAAGCAGTCACTACAAACACACACACACGCACACACACACACACACACATTCATACACAGAGCAGAGAACGCAAACGCATATCGCTCAGAAACTGAAATTTTGTTTTTGTGCATGAAATTCGATTCCCTTGAGCGAAAGTATGCCCATAAAAGGCTTAAAGCGTGCAGATAATTTCAGAAAAATGTGTGCTTTTTTAATTATTCATGATTAGAGTAATTTTTGCCCCAATCAGAATTGAGTGTGCTTTACATCTTCCTTTTTTGTTACCTGTTAAGTTTTGTTGCTTTTGAAAGTGGGTAAGATAAAATCTTAGATATTTTTGAGTCCAGTCTAATTCTTAACAGTATCGTGTAGATGGCCACGTTGTTTCTTGCATTCGATTCACGCGTCTGTCAAACTGGATAGCAGCAGCACCGCCACCGCGCGCGAATACATCGTGTTGACATCCAAAACTCAACTAGTTGCGGGAAAGTCACGAAAAGCATCTTTTTTGAAAATATGCTCCTTAGATGGATCGCAGCCGGGAGACGCAGACGCAGACGGGCTGCGGGGTGAGGATGCGGACGCGGAGAGCGAAGCAAACCAAAGCAAACCAAAGCACGCCCCGCACACAATAGAAAAAAATAGCACGGACGCAAACGGCTGCTGAGCAAAGCCAAATGAAAATCAAATCAAATTCCTCTGCTCCGCTCTTCGTATTCATCGACCAGCGTTGTGCGTTGTCGTGCCTGTATTTAACGCCAAAGACGAAGATATTTCGTGAATTCATTTTTAGAAAAATTCAACTTGTTGCCGCCGCGCTGCTTTGCGGCCATAAACCAAGCAAGCAACCAACCAACCCCCAACCCTCGAACAACGCAACGCAAAAACAACAAACAACTAATTGCACTGCAAATATCCTGACGGCACAATACACTGTTCTCAGGGTAAACACAGCAAAAATATTTTTTGAACGGCTAACAAGGATAGCTCTAAAAATGCGGAAACGATTTCTGAATATTAAACGAAGTTAAGCAGTTGTTCTGATAAGGAAAAAGTATTTCAAATTTGGAATGCTCCGAATAGCATTTGTGAAGCTATTATACCTGATTTCAATTTTAAAAACAGGGTGCTAACACGGCAGAGAAATAGAATAATTCGAAAATTTGTTGTTGCTTTAGTTAGATTATTTCATTCATGAACATTTTGTTTTTGTTCTTTGGTCCACATATCATTAGTGGCAAATACTTAATGGTTTTTTTTATCAACATATTTGGATTTAATAGCTATTCTGTAAAAGGATCCCTAAAATATATATATATACAAAATGCAATAATAGTTATTTAATGTTAATTATTTGCATATAAAAGAAATTACTTGCGAAATGTTCGCAATAAGTGCAAATTATGTAGGGCATTATTTATTCGATCATTTGCAGTTAAGGAGACCAAGACAAAGGTCCTAAGTAAGATGATCAGCAGCTGCAGCTTTCAAGGTATGCAAGTTTCCCAAGTTCTTCGTACGCATAGGTGAATGGCTAAGATTATGTTGTTTATTAATAGCATCCGATGTCCGAGACTTCAGGTTAGAGCAACTGAGATTTGCCTTGCGTCTTGCATTTGGTGTATGGTGGATGAGTATGTGTTTTAGAGCGGCATAGGTGTTTATGTATTAGTGTATCTGGCGGCTTATTAATTTCCGAAAAGGAAAATTGCCCTCAAAATAGATGACTGTTTGCGTTTGTTTATTTCGGGAATAGTTGCTTACGTGTGCGTGAGTGCTTGTGTATGTGTGTGCAACGGTGTAAAAATATGGGTCATAGTGGTTTTATTGAATACGAAAATACATTGAGTAGTATACTTCTTATTAGGTAGCTGATTTGTAGCAACGCAACAATATCATAAATAAAATGTGTGTGTTTTTTTTTTAAATAGCTAATTCGAACACACTACACACAATTTTGCATTCGTAGTTCACGTGCCTTAAACCTTATACGATAGATAATCAATTTGTCAAAGTTTGCTTGTATTTTCGAAAAAATGTATTAATCAAGTTGTGCAGATCTAAAGACGAGACTCGCAGATCTAGGTAATTTCTATTCTCTCCGATTACAATTTCAATAGTAAAGTATAATTGAGAAAGAAGTAAAATACAAATTTCTTGAAATTTTGTTACGCCAGGTTCGCTTATAATGTAGGGAGAATAGAGAGCTATGTGAAAAAGAGCTTTAATTTAAGGGCATAAAATCATATATACCCACGGGCTTACAAAATTATAGATTAAAGAAATCTTTTCAAAATTATTAAATATCTTATGAATTGTCCTAAATTAGTTTTAATTGCTCGCCGAAAAAAAAATTATTCAAAATGTAATAATCTTAAATCTAAACAACAATGGATATTATTTAAGTAACGTCATTAAAATGTAACGAACCACGGTTATCCCGAATATGAGTCAATATCGAAATCCTCACCATACCCGATTATCTCTGTGCTCTTCGCGATTAATGATCGGACCGAGTGTTAACGATGAATCGATAAGCTTCGGCTCATCTGCTAATCGACAAAAGCTCACCGCCTTGAGCCTCATAACAGCAGAAAATTAAAAAGTAAAATGGGAAAATTTAAAGATCAGAAGAGACACAAAGTCATCACCTGCAAAGCAGAACAAATCTGAATCAGCAGGATATGAATATTGAATCTGGTGGGCAAGAGCATCGCGGGGGCTAGACTCTAATAGGCTAGACTCTAATAGGAGGTGTATCGGGTCCAGATTTCGGATAGGTAGTTGCAAATTTCAACACTACCATAACATCGATTCCTTGCTTTTGGAACTCAACAACTGTGCTTTCTGAAGTAAACAACATAAAGTAAAATATGTATGACCTTGCCTGACGATTATTTGAAACTCTTTCCCGCCATGAGTAATGAACTTGTCATTCGAATTTCAGGGTATGCAGACCGACTAGTCGATCAAACTTACTGAAAACATTCCTGGGGATGGATCATAAGGTTGTTAACGATGTGACTGAAAACCGGTTATTAGAAGATTTAGGAGGTGAGCTTGGCGTTGTTATCGTAGCAATCGAACGCTCACGTTTAACAGTCGAAACCATTAACCGCAGTGCTTTTCTGCCTAGTCTTCAGAACTTCGTTAAGAAATTGGTTTACCATATACTCAAAGAAACAGAAACAAATTTTGGACTTTGGAAGCATACTTATTGACCGCAATACGATGTCGAAAGAAGCAAGGTGTTCTTTAACCTTCACAATCTATGATGAAGAAAATCTTAAACAGATGCACAGTTTCAGACATGACGATTGCTTGGCATTGTCAAGAACAGACTGATTGCGGGAAACTGTGCCTGGTACATAGGTTAGTTAATTACTCTCTTGATCTCCGAATTTGTCGAAGACGAAGATGGGTTGCCGCTGATGGGCATATTGGATGGAGCAATAAATGTATTTGTGTAAGTACATCCTAGACAAACAAAGTTGATTGTCTAGACTCTAGATACTATGAATGTGATTCATAGGCGTGTGCATTGAAGTGACAAAAAAGTAGAGAAGTTGAATATTGATAGTGGGTGGGCAAGTTTACAGAATATGCAATCATTGGTTAGCTCTAGACTCAAAACGCAGCTACTGCTATTTACATTTTTGAAATTAGACGACAGAGGTGCTTACATCACCATCAGCAATCAGCGGTTTCGCAGTCGTAGGTTGTGGCTGAGACTGAGGCTGACGTTGGCCAGAACTTTAGCGCCTTGCGTATTGCACATCAACTATTTGGTTGCCACAGTTTCTGAACATATTTATAAATGACATTCAATAGCATTATTTTTTTTATTTATTCAATACCTGCTTGCGGGTACGTACATATTTGTATTTATGGCCATAACTGCCACTTTGGCCGCCTACGCGCTGTTGGCTGTTGGCTCAAAGAACAGCACAACCACAGCACTAGCACATACAGCAGACTCAGCGTTGCGCGGCAACGGAGAGCGGCAAATTCATAAGTACATATTAGTATCACAACAGAAACAATTAGCTCACTCATCAATAACTTTTCGCAAAGTGGCCTAATGACATTTTTGAAAAATTGGTCAAAGCGTTACCAAAAATGCTAATTGCTAATATTATATTATTATCACGCAATGTCAAAAAACTCGCATCACTATCATCATTGTCTAACAAGTTCGCGTTAGCGTATTTCTATTCACGGCGGCGGCATTGCGACTGCGCTTGCAAAATATTTAACGGGCGTAAATTCGCATGCGCGCAGCAGCTGATTTGGACAAGCAGGGTTGCCAACTCGTTTCGCTGTTTTAAAGGTATCAAATCGAATTTGATGCGAAGTGGAAAACAACAATTGTATAATATATGTTTAAAATCAGCTTGTTAAAATATTCATGAACTAGTCGAAAATATCTCATTAATTATATTTGTACAGGTGTATAATTTTTCTTGCTCCTTCATTCTTGTTCGAACGAATGGAAAAATCCTGGAGCAAAAAATTCGTCTTGACTATTACAGTTTGACAACCATTGTGCAGTCACTGACAGTTTGAGGTATAGTCTAGGCAAGCAGTGCTAAAGAGTAAATATCAAGCAGTTTTCTGGGCCGCAGCCACTCGTACAACACTCCACGACAAAATTATAAGCTAGAAGGAAACTAAACCAAAACAAATCAATTTGTTTTGATAAAGTTTTGTAAAAAGTTGTCCATGCATATGTGGTTTTAATCTTATCTTAAAGTTTCAATTTAACTTTAAATTCAATAAATGTACCATATAGCAAAAAATAAAGAACTGGATCATACAGATTTTGGTTTTGTGTAATATTTATTCGCTGAATAATTTATATATATTTCACATACAATATTATACACATCACAATGTAAATAAGTATAGTCTATAAATATGTTTAAATCTGCAGTGTATAGATTGGGTTTATATGCATAGGTTGATAATGTTTTTCATTATACTCTTCTGCCAACTCAGAAGCGCATTATTACTCTCTCGTTGAATTCAAGCAAATATATTTGGCTTCCTCAAATAACAATCAATATAATGTATATATATATATATATGCATAGTATTAAAATGAACTTGAGATTTTAGACACTTGCATACACACATTTGTGTTGTTGAGTGGGCTTCCAGAGAGTTATACAGATAAAAATTTGTAGGTAAATCGGAGGTTTTTCAGCATCATGTTATTATTGTGTATGAGTTGTTGTGCAGATCTCAATTATATTTTATGCATATATATTGTGTTTTCAATGACTTGATCATTTAATAATTACATTGAACTATAATATAGAAGTGTATTTGCACATTTGTATGTACATCCACTATATTTTACATATGGTAGTTGAATACGGAAAGCATTGTTTTTTTTTACATAATTACATATACATATTCAAAAGGATTTTAGAAAAGTAGTACATTAATATAAATATATATTTAAAATGCGTGTATATTCATGTATTTGGGTGCACATGCAATAACATATAAAGTATCCTTGTATTTACATACATACATTTCAACATACGCATGTGCTTCATTTACCAATGCTAGATTTCTCTCAAGTCTTTTAAAATTATGTTTATTTTATTTTCAGTAGCCGTTGCAGTAAGATAATAAGTGTACTTTTATGCATTATAATAAGTATTTCGATTATTATTTATATTTTGGTATATATTACACATGTATATATATGTATATTTAGAAGTATATGTTTGGCTTGCACCTTTTATATACTCGTACAACAACATCAAAAATAGAATGATAATATTGTTGAAAAAAATTGAAAACACTTCATATATATCTTCTTTTCCAATATATAATATATATGTATATATTAAGAAATACTTTTTACTATGTTTTTAGTTAATCTCGACAAATATTTAAGAAGTTTTATGTTTAATTATCGTTGTGTTGTATTCACGATGCTTTACAAATGTTCCGCTGGCTTCGGTTTTTGTAGACGTGCATAATACAATGGATATCAATGGAAGGAACACTGAATAAAACAATTAGCATTACTTATTGGCGTTATTATTCTGCTTACACTTCTGGGACTGCGACTTGCATTCAAAACTGTCAACGCTTAACACTCACTCGAGGAAACATTCATACATATATAAATATATATATTTATATATATATATATATACATATGTGTGTGTACTCATAAACATTTGTATTTGGCATGCAACGCATATTGACGCATTGAAAAGGACAACAGCACCAATTTGTCAACTGTCGCCAATACAAAGAGGTCCCGGCTTTGACGTCATTCTTGTTACTGTGGTCTAAGCAAATTTCCTGAGGCTGCTGAGTTGAGGCAAGGTGAGGGGGTTGGTCTTGTGCTGCATGATTGACGACCTATTCACCTTTAGGAAATGCTGTTGAAATGTTTTATATTCATAATTATTTAAGAAATGCACACTTGAATTGTCCTCGTCAAAGCCGACTGAAATGTCAACAAGTCGGTTGACAGTTATGCTTGATACGCAGCTATTCTTTGGGTTCTTTGGTGTAATTCGTATCCGCTTTTCTTTAAATAAAACCCTACAGTTAAGAGGCTCATTACTTGAGAGAGCTTAGCAATTTATCCCCCCAGTTGCTCGTTTATTTAATTCGTTATGTGTTTGTCATAGGAACTTTTGATTGAGCTTGTGCACTTCTCATTTGCTTATACGCATATGTACAAATAAATATATTTATATATATATATATATATATATATATATATCATATAGGTATATGTGTATGTATAGTACTCTGCATAGAACATGGTCAAATTCGCCGAGTAGAAGAAAATTTGCTTTCAAAATTATAGTATGTGTAAATAGTATGTCACATTTAAATTCACGAGAAATTTTGCTTAACGTTTTAATTATTTGACGGCCCATGCTTTGAGTCAATTCAAGACAAGCAATGATGAACGCTGTTTGTTCATATTTCACTAAGTATTTGTACTTAAAAAACAGCTTCCAAAATCGATCTATTTAATTTTTCTTCTTTACTGAAGCCGAGAGTGCTCCCTTGCGCCCCAATGGAGCTTCATCCATTTGCTTAGCGGATGTAATGCCACATCGCTGTGGGTTTGCGTGCATTGTTAATCATGTCGTGCCAATGTTGGCAACCGGTGCCACTTTCCTGTGGACCAAGGCCACAACAACCAATTTCCGCTGCTTCACTGCCCGCTCCAACCACATAGATCTACGGGAAATAAACCATTGAATTGATGGCACATTTAATTGATAATTTTGGGTGAAAATGCATTAGCATCAGCACATTTGGTCTATGGCTAACTTACCTCAATCGCCGAACTGTGTAGATAATTTGATTGTAAATTAAATGTGAATGCTTCGTTCCAAATGGGATTGGTTAAATCATCCGACTTTGTAATGCTCGTCTTTTTCTTCTTGACGCGCTTGCCATTTTGTATTAGGTAAATCTATGTGAGTTCCATAATACACTCATTGATAGATAAATACATACATAAGTTTGAAATAATAAACTTACCTTGACATAGGGCTCTTGAATGGTATCCAAATTTCTGGCCTTCATTATGACAATGGTCAGACGCTCTGCCTGTGGTAGATAGTTCAAAGAGCACAAGAGCTCTGGGCGATCCTCTTTGGGTTTCTTAGTGCGCAACAAGTCGCCCCATATCTAAAAAATGTAAAATGTGAATTAAAATTACTGTGGATTTGTATAAAATGTATAACTCTTACCTCAACAGATTTGGAGAGATCGAGGCCATCAACGAAAATGCGCACTTCGCCAATAATATCGTTGTGCGAATATCTATCATAGTCGAGCACCTGCAAAACTAACTCTTTGCCCTGCAACTGATCGCGTGAAACCGGAAATTTGAAGTGCTGATCAAAGTAGGGATTTGATTCGCCGCGATGTATGTGCGTCTGTCGCTTACGGCTATCCACATCCGGCTGTAGCATGAGACGCACATAAGGATCTCGGAAGCCACCCTCCTCAATCGGGCTTAGATTGTGTGCTGTAAATGAGATGCCCAAAGGGTAATGCGATCATTCAATAAACATGATTCATTTAACAACTGACCCTCAATCAAGTGCACCGTCAAATCGAATAGATGATAATCATATTTCACACGCAAATGCAAGCGACCCACGGCATGACTGGTGCCGGGAGCTGTCAAATACACGGGTCCGTCCGGCATGCGATACAGATCCGGCTGCAGTGCGCCCAGTGGCGAAGCGGGGCCCACAGTTGGATCGACACCAGGCTGCTGGCGTGGCGGGATCAGCAGCGGCGATAAACAGCGACCGCCAGCCACGCCCACACCCCTGCAGACAGGAGGTGCTCCGATGCCACTCATGACCATATTGGGTGCCGATCCAATGCCACCACCACCCGATAGGGAAGCCAGACTACTCTGCGAAGGACTCGGTGTGCGAAGGACACTCACATCCGTTGAAGCCGGGCTGCTGCAGCGCGCGTCCAGAGAAATTGTCCGCATGGGACTGGGCGATCGGGCCAGATGATGAGGAAAAGCCGCCTCACTTGGCAGTGAGCTACGTCCATCAGGTCCAAAAGTGCGTATCTGGGGCGAGGAGCCACGGTGTCCCTATGATTGACACAAGTATTGTAATTAGCATTACTAAAGAGGATAGTTGTTTGATCTGATTTGGTATTTTATTTAGAACATTTTGCTATACATTAATTTTTATTCCTTTAAATTTATTTTTTAATCTTTTAATTTGCAGTTCAAATTTTCACTCACCGATTGCCTGGACGGAGCGCTGTCCACACTGCTCTGGCTGGATATCGATGGTGTGCGCTGCAGGCGCGGCGGAAAGGATCGGCTCTGGTGGTGCAAGTGCAAGGGGCTGTGAAAGAGCTCGGGTGGACCACGTATAACATCTGTGGAGAGCGGATGATTGGGTACACAAGGTATTCCATGCAGCTGTGTAGCCGGTTGTACGGGATGTGTCTCTCTCGAAATGTTGACTTCCTGCAAGTACGTACGGAGGAAGGATTCAAGAAATAAGCATTTGTATGTGAAAGCATTAGTTTTTTTTTTTGGTTTTTTGGATAAAGCACCTCTGAATCCGTTGGCAGATCACAGCTATCGCTGACACTACCAGCCGAAACGCTGCCAATGCCACTGGTAGTCGATGTGACCGATGATGCCGATGGCGGTGGCGTCATCTGCTGTGGCGGCGGTGGCGTCGTCGATGAGGCCGCCCCATCACTACCCGGCAATATTTGGGTGCAACCATTGCTGCTGCCACTGCCGCCGCTACCGGTGCCGCTACCGCCGCTGCCACTGCCACTGCCACTGCTTTCGTCAGCCGAATTGCGATCGAGAGTAACACGACGAACGGCACCAACACGCTCCTTAGCCATGCGGGACCAAGACTCGATGCGCTTGTGTGCCAGCCAGCAGGCTGCCGGACCCAGGCCACTCATTTTAACACTGATTAAACTTTAACTTTACACTCGATTTGTTGTACTGGAGCGATTACTTTTAAAATACTGAGAACACCTAAGTTTCTAGCAGGAGTACGGTAAAATTGTTACTTGTTGGCTATGTCGAAGCTATTGCTTTGATTTTCCCTGATGAGTGCAAGCCAGAGAACCAGAGATTTTGACTAAACTGATCAAGGTAGAAAATCCCAGAGCAGGCATTAAAATTATTATTTCAAGAACGTTCTAATTAAAAACTCTTAGATTATTTAGGGAATTTGATTTACAACAGCGCTTTTCGCAAAAACCATTTCGCTGGCTTACCATATTTTTTGACAACCCACAAACACACACGAAAAGAGCATCGTGTGCATTTGGTAATCCGCTTAGACAAACACCCTCGCCTCGCCCATCCCTACAATCAAACAAGTACATGGTTGTTGCATATGCATGTGGCACAAGTATCGTGGTAACACCGCAATCACAATTCACACCCAGATTAATGTGGCCACAGTTGAGCTTTGTTACCTTGGAATGGCATTAATTTTGTGTCCGTGAATCACCTTTCCGCAAATTGCAACCATAGAAACCGTAGTCAAAGTGTGCTGAAAGGACATGTGTCGGCTAATCACTCAGAGAAACAGTGACCACACTCCGAAGGTCCTCAGAGCCGTTAGTGCTTAATTATGGCCTGCATATAAATGCTATGCTACTCTTATTTCTACCTACTGCCAGTAAGCTCAAGAGACATAGAAGATGCCAGCAAATGAATCAGAACAACTTCAAGAGACAACTCGTTGCCTCGGCCAATTTATAACGTTGAGCGTATCGAAGGAATAAGTCCCCCAATTGGCGGAGGGATGACAATTAGATCGCACGGTGTGGAAAAGAGACAGAGGGTTGATACTTCTCCCTATGCAATACGAATGTAAACAATTAAAGGACTCTCGAGCATTAAATAAATTAAATGAATTTAAGCACGTGTAGCAAATGACATCAAAACACCGAAGAATTGATCGCTGGGTGCGAGAGAGACAACAGAAATCAAGTACCAACCCTCAAATTAGTTCGGGACCATAAAAATACATTCTATTGTATTCAATGGAGAGACAAATTTATACATGCATGTATTGCATACGAGCTATCGATGCACATATGTATACACTTAAAAATATATATTTGCGTGTTCTATAAAGGAAAATGACTGCAAATCAAGTGCATTTTTCAGTTTTGACAAAATTATATCGACTTTTTCGTGTAGAATTTAAACGAAATTTAAATATGCCGCTGGCTTCGATGGGGAAAAAGCGAGGAATATTTTTATTTGATTAAATATAAAGTTCATTTTTGTAAAGTGTACTCATTTGTGTAGAGGGTTTCTCAAAACATATGTGAGTGAAATACGGCTTTCCTGATACCCACAAGGAGTACATTTCGGTATTTAAATGTAAAAGCTGCAGTTTACATGTGGATATGTTCAGTTTTGATATCAACTAATACTGTCCATAATTACATTGGCTTGCACTTTGGCATACACCCAGATTAAAGGCTCTGCGACTGCGAAAACATTAATTTCAAATCATTGAAATGCAGCCAACCGCACCGTTGCTAATTGACACCTTAACTGTAATCAAAGGGACAACGCATCGGCCAAGCCCATTTTTCAACGCCAGTGCATAAGCATGACACAGAATGCACACCGAGCCACACACCCAGACACACACACACAGACACACACTCATACGGCACATATGCTCAGATGCCGTTAATGTTGTGTGCGAGGAAATCCCTGCAAATTGCGGCAGAAAAATATGAAAAAGCAACCCAAAAATTGTGCTGCCACACCTCTTCTGTATTCATGATATGCTGTAAAATTGCATTAAAAGGCGTTTTAATAGTTTGGCAGTTTTGCAGCTATCATTGGCATATGAATGTCAACCCCCGAGAAAACGTGCCCCTACTCTGAAGTGGACAGGGGTTGTTGATGTTTCGAGTACGCTTTGCGACTGCGGCTCTCAGCTTGGGCGCAATATCAAATTAATGTTTTCCACTTTGTTTAATTTGTTAAGCCTTGATTAATGGTATATTCATTGTTACCACTTCAAATCATTTTGCTGTTTCGCCGTTTTATATTATTGCCATTTATGGCTTGTTGCTGCTGCTGCTGTTTCTGCTTAGATAACTAAAAGATTGCAGCGTACTTTATATCTGATTAATGCACTTCTTCGATATTATATGAAATAATTTACAAACTTGAGAGTCATATTAGATAAAACTTCAGTGAGAAAACTATTATATGCGGATTGTTTGCATTTTAAATGATATCTGTTTACGAATTGAGATTGAAATGCTGAAGCCAATCGAAGCAGAAAATTCAGCAAAGTGCGCTCAATAATAAGATACGCAAACTCATTCGGAGCAGATTCAAACTGTTGGCCTCTTTTCAAGTTCCACTTAAATTAAGCACAAGCAGCAGGAAGCGTAACAAATAAAAGATGAAAACTACAGGCGCAGTTTTTTTTTATTGCTAACTAGTTTCAAGCATTTTTCAGGCAATGCAATTCTGTTCTATAAATTTTAAACTTTGATACTGTCTATGTTTTACTTTGTTAGAATGGAAAATGGCCTTGGAAATTAACTCAGGTTTGAATTATAATTATATTTAATTTCAGTTCGTTCACATAATTTCCTTTGAAAACATAAAAATTTTCATAGTTTATCAGCAGTTCTGCTGATTATCTCGTTTTTTATATGATTTCTTTTAAATCCATCATGAATCTAAATTTTATACATCGTTCAGCTAGAATCGCTACTCGCATTCCGGTCTCCATACAATGTTGGGCCAGCAATCACAGAAATGTTATTCAGCGACGCCAAATGAGCAAGAAGAGAACAGCGGACGAGGGTAAAAAAGAAAGTTGCACTGATGATGGACAGTTTTTCAGTGGGTGCTTTAAGAGTACGTAAGCAAGTAAATCACATATATTATAAGCAAAGATTTAAACTATATGCAATCTCTAAGAACCACCCAAGAGGGAAAAGTGTTCTGACAATAGGCCAGTAAGGAAGACGGGTTGCAGTAATTCGTGCGAGGATGGCCCATGCAGGGAAGGGCGGTAGACAAAAGAAGAGAAAACTGAACGGAATAATGCGACAGATCTGCTAATAAGCATCATAAAACATCTCTTGTAAAATACATTTCGAAATTTTCAAAATAACTTGATCAATTGGTTTATCAGGAATTAAATTCACCAGCTGTGCAATGAAACATTTTCAGAATGTGTTTGCATGTTAAACACGCATAAGGCAACTGGTCTTGCACATATACATTTAATACATCAGCAGGGGCTGCCCAACAGCCCCACAAACTGCCAACCTGTGTGCGCCCTTGCACTCTCTTACTAAGTGCCAGCGCAGTGTGCGTACATTTTAATCCTATTAGAAGAATATTTCCTGTTTTTTCACAATGCGGTCATTTTTTTTAGTCGTTGTCTGACATTCATTTTGACGGATAGCCGTCCATCAGTAGTTACAAGTAGTAGATATAACTATGTCCTTTAGCTTGGCCACCTTCGCTTGCAATACAGAAAAGGAATAAAAATAATTATTATAAATGCTCTAAGGCGCATAGAAGAAGGAAATCGCTGTGAACCCATTAGGTAAGTTGATATTGCTACATATGTCCATGCTTATGAAACTTTCATTATGCCCATCAGAGGACCACAACGGTAGGGGCATAATTTATATTTAGTATATGTCTGCAAAGTTACTTCATCTTCATTCCTTTTTATGTCACCTGAAAGCTTCTCAGTTCTTTGCACTTGAGTTGCGTATCTTTAAACTAGACTGTAAATTGTCTCGCAGTCAAATGCAAATGCGCATTAGTTGCATTTAATTAAAGATATCTGTTGTTGTGGCCCATGTATAAGCCGGTCGACAATGAGGAGAGCATAGATTACACTTCCAAAGAAACGGACATTACCATTAACAATCACATTAGAAGCAAACAAAAGAAAACAAATTGGCTCGCCAACTTTTGACTGGAATATATACTGTAAAATGGGCTGGTTCGCAAGGCAAAAGAGCAAAATGGCATCAGGTCACGTCGTCTAAGCCAGCTCCACAGATAATACTGATCGGGCATTTCCGCTTTATAAGTCCTTTGTAATCTCATTTAAATAATTGTGGCACAAACAGAAACACAGGCGGCTGCTGCTGCTTTTGCTGCCAAGCGACGGTTTCAGCATAAAATACAAAAGCCGTAAAATCCGTCTATGCAATGCATTCCATAACAGGCAACAAGACATTTGGTCGTGGCCGGAAATTAATATGCAAAAACAGAAGTCCATTATACGCTTACCTAGACACACACACACACACACACATAGACACACACACACACATACCGACACACAGTCACATAAATGGAATATAGAAAACGAACGGTCTGATTTTGAGAGGTAAAAACAGATTTAGAAAAGTTCACCATGGCTCATGTGATGGCCCCCAAATTAGTTTGTTCCAAAGCATTTTGCTGGATTACAACCAGAATGTGGAATATGCATTTGCAGCACTTTCATGTTGCATAAGTTAGAAGAATTATTGCGTATTTCTAATGAGGTAACAAATTGCGCAATCGCAACCACATGTACCCCCTTCGGATTCTACTGCAAAGTGACGAGACGCGGGCAACACTTGTTGACCTGGCTATAAGGAGAGTTGTATGGCGCAGTGAAGCGTTCGCCGATAATCCGCTCATCAAACGTCAATACTGCTCGCATGGTTTGACTGTTTGTCTGTTTGCCTGTCCGTCTGCCTGCCTGTCTGTCTGTCTGTCAACTTGTTTACAAAGCATTCGAGCTCGCGCTTTGTGGCAGTCTGAGAACTGCTTACCCCAATCGGAGCCTGACTGTTGCCCGGCGGCTACAAATTAATCACTAATACAATGGAAATTGTGCGGCTGCTGAAAGGATGCGATGCGGTGGCAGTGATAGCTTTTTATTGTACTGCACTGCTCCTAGTTGTATTTCGATTTGATGTATAACCCAAGGGCCACACACACATACACACAGGCAAACAAGAGATTTGCTGGAATGTTTTTAATGCTATTTGGTGCATTGTACAAATATTCATTTGGGAAAGCATTACTTAATAGCACCATATGTGCCCTAAATAACAATAACTATTTTACTGAAAATATAATTATCGAAATTCGAATGCCAGTTCGATCTGAGTAGGGTATTCGAAAATCTACCTACCGCATAGTATATTACTATCTATCTTGTAATCTCCGAGAAGCTCATCAGGAAAGAAGGCAGCTTAAGTTGTACACACCTACATGTGTTTTGGGAAAAGTCGAAAATCGACAACTTTAATGTAAAAGCATAAGAGCTAAGATTGTAAAGTAAATCATTTAGATTCATCTATTTGTGTTCCCATTCGGGTTTCGTTTCGGTTTTTCTTTTTCGCCTTAAATATCATTTTAGACGAGATTCTTAGTTCCTACGAGCCCGGTGGCAGTTTTTGCGGTTTGGATGAAAACAAATCGAATGCTGTATTGATTTCAACAAAGAACAATTTGCCAATTCGCAAAAGATGTAGGCAAAATAAAAACATGCCAATTGCATTGGACAGATAAACATCAAAGGCAGGCGACTTTGGCAATTTGTGAATTTAACCCTCTCCTTTCAAAATGAACGCCATTGTATCAACCGGTAAGGCTTGTATATATTTGCACTGATGCATTCGCCTTATCCGATTTGCTATTCTTTATCAAATGCGTACACACACACACACACACACACGCACATGTGTATGCACATATGCATCCTTGCCAGCAGCAAGAATTGATTGATGTATTTGTTTGGTCCCGCGCCAATCTCGTTAGTCATAAAAAGATCTATACAAATAGTAACTAAGATTAATGCTACTTATTTTCTTTTTTTGCCATTGACTAGAATTCGATCTGCAATCGATGTGCTTGGGAATCATCTTTCAGTGCCAGCGAGCTGGTAATTCGATTTTGAATTATTACTGCTTGGAAATGGAAATATTTGTCAATGCAACACAAATCAGACAACAATGTTTCCCACTTTAACTTGCTAAGGCGTCAATAAATGACGGATACAAACCCTTATTGCCCAGTTGCTTCTCTCAGCGCCCACTATCGATTTTGTTTAAATCGCAATGAACAGTCATGAACAGGCAGCGACTGCAACGTAATTTATTTGAGTACATTTCCTGTGTGTTTCCTGTTCTATATGCATTATTGGACGACACGCAATGCATCTTAATTACATTTGCATATTGCACCGGTTATAAATGTAAAAATGCATAAATGTGTTAGGCGAGTCCATGCAACAATATGTTCTCGGCAATACTGACTTCATTTCATACTCTGCAACCATTCACATTTAAAGATATTCTTCGTTCCGATTAGAGGGTATCTTCTCGTCAGGCACTGTCGCGTAGACAATTGGCTATTGTATGAGTATTGTGCTCGTTAATTAACGTTGCACAGCTTTGCATGCCTTAAGTGACTCCAGTCACCACAAATATGTTCAGCTCTTTGAATGAAAACCCAGCATTGCAATTGCAACCAAGAAATAACTGACCAAAATGGTTGAGGGAAATAAAGTCAACAACTGAATTTGCAGTCAATAACAGAAATAATTGAGCTGAATCATCAAGTTGAGCTTGAGTCCCCAACGGAAATGCAATTTCTTACCACATTGACTGACATGGCTTAAATGATACAGGATACTGAGCGTAAGTGAATGAACACTGAAGCACGCATATAGGATATGTATATAGTCCAATATTAAGTGTGTATGTGTGTGTGTGTGTATTTGTGTGTGTGTGTACATGTGTGCATTGGTGTATTTATGTTGTGTGCACTTGCATGGCAAATTGAAATTTACGAGTGGCATACAAGGGAAAGTGCTAGCAAAAATAGAGTACTACTATATTCAAGACTGCGTGAACAGCAGATACCCTGTATGTAGTTCAAAAGATATTCCACCCAATTTAAACAGCACACAATTTGTGGAAACATTTTTAATGCTAACTTTAAATCGGTAAAGAATATTCGAAGCTGTTTACATTTAATAAATAAACTAAAGGGTATCAAAATCACATCGGTCAGAATCAGAACTTCGTCTTGGCAAACACTTTCATCAAGAAGCAGCATTAATTGTGACAAATTGTGGCAAGTGGCATATGGTAGGGTGTAGAAGGTGTCCAGCATTGGGACTCCAACCGCCAATGCTGACTTTGGTAGCCATTTTCATTTGTTTGTTTATTCATACTGCTGGCGCCCTTATGTTTTGCTATGTTTTGTATTTCAATCTCCAGCGACTTGGAATAGAAATAGCTTAGCGCAGAAGCCTTTCTCAAGCGACTTTAATATGGAGACGAGGGCGCGCAGCTTAAAGCTCACAGGCAAACAACAATAAACAGCTGTGCATGGATCCCTATACACATAGGCACACACACGCGCACATATATATACACATATATATATATATATATATGTAGTAGGAGCCCAGCACGCGCCTTATTTATCCATGTTACTAGCACTCCCTTGCTGCCCTCACGCACTTTTGTTGCTTCAACAGCACAGTCAACATTGTAGGAGCCCTGCGCAAAATTGTGCACTCGCCTGATTCGTTATCTAAAAATAATTATATTAACTTTGCTTTTTGGTGCCGCTGCTTGTTGCCGCCTGCGTGGATATGGATGTGAATGTGGACATGCATACGGAGTAGCACTGAGTGCCACAAGCATTCCATCTGCTCCACACAGCTGTTGTAAATTCAGTTAGCATCCATGCCAAATGTATTTAAACTAAATCTAATACGCAACCAGTAAGGCCAATCGAATAATATCCTTTGCTGTTTGCAGCATTGTGGGCTCAATGTTCGATTTGGACAACCCGCCCATTATAGCGAAAATCTAATGCTGCTGCTGATAGTAAGGAATTTCATCAAAATTCTTACAAATCAAAACTACAATTTAGTGGAAGCAATGTGGAACCAACCCTCGCTGCCAAATGTGAATGGGTATCCTTGAGTATGGGAGTACTATAATATTCATTAGGATTGTGCTTCAGTTAGCTTTGCATCGCAATACGAAACCCTAATAATTACTTCATAATTAATACGTTGGCAAGGCAGCATTACTTAATGTACATAGCTCTTAAATATACAGATATACTAATACTACATATATATATATATATATGTATGGCAAATAGGTAGCTAATTCTGTTCAGATCTTCCAGCTGTTGTCTTAATCAGTTTGTAAATTATAAATATTAAAGTACGTTTTAGTATGCTTATGTACAGTTCAGTTCAGTTCAGTTCAGTTCAGTTTGATGTTGTGTACACCTAAAAGGTTGCTCCAGCAGGGAACAAACAAAGCAACAGTTTCGACACAGGCACAAAGACGACGGCGACGCAGGAAAATCCATAAAAAACACCTTTCTGACTGTGCCGTTTGATAAAAGAAAACTTTTTGTACCTACTTGGGCGCTGGCTTTTAATCAAAATAGATGATATCTTAAAACCATATGGGTATCACCAAGCTTAACACATTTTAGCGATTGAAAAATAAAGTAATTAAAACCACAAACACTTCAATTTGAAACTCATTAATTGGTTTTATTGTATTTGTGTGCGCTTTAATATCCATGAATTAAATTCGAAACTGTTCAACACGGACACAATATCGAACCGTTCTACACAAAATGCCTGCGCGCGTACAACTGAAACTGATTTTCATCTTTTTTTCAGAAATGAAGGGGACGACGTACAACAAGTTGCAAAATTCGAGTTGGACGAGGTCGAAAATGACGAAGACGATGACAGGTCGGCTGGGACGACATTGCTCGGCATAAAAACTTTTGTGGCATTGAACTGAGTTCGCAGGTTCGAAAGCTTTTTCGCAACTTGTTGCCTAATCAGCTGTTGCACTTGCTCTCTTGTGACTTCTGGACACTTTCTGAAAGCGACATATTCGCAATGTCATCAAAGTTTATTGCCTACTTTCGTACGCCGTTCTTATATATATGCTTATATCCAATTCCGCAGTTAGGCATATGTGCTAATTATGTATTTGTAATTATAATATGACCACAAATTTCCTACATGGCCAGCTTGAGTTGAAGTGCGATAAACCTGAATATTTGTCAGCGTCTGCTTGCATAACAAATCCTTTCTTACTTTTCTGGACCATTGAACCCCACTGAGACGAGGCTAAGAATTGAACATGAATACATATACATATGCCAGATTTCAGCAGCAGCCGCAAGGACTATAAATTAAAATGGCTGAAGTTCGAAAAAGCTCTGAGAGCTTTGTCAGTCGCTGCTAATTGTGTGCGACTTCACCTTGAAAGCAAACACCCAAACAGCTAAATAGAGAGAGAGAGAGAGCGCGAGAGCGTCAGACATACACATATATCTATGTACCAATCTAAATATGTATGTGGTATGTATTGAATTATTATTACATACATGTGTATATGTAAGCACGAGCTTAATCTGTCTGTGCTTGTCATCGCGTCAAACTGGGAATTTGTACGCTACGTGTATATATGTGAATATATACACGTTTGAATGTACATAGGTATGCAAGTATTTCCATGTGCATACATACATATATGTATATAAAATATGAGTATTACACACCTTTGTGGGCAATGCGTGACTTGGCTGAGTTTATCGCAAATTTTAGTTCGGTGGTTTGAAATTATAGTGTTAGCTATAAGAACTGCCTTTAGTACCATAAATTATCTTAATTACCGGTTGTTGCGAATGTTTTGAAAATCAACGTTGTTTTTCGCGCTTAACATTTGTGAAACTGGCTAAAAATGTACGTAGAACATGTAATCTCAGTTCCCTAAATACATATGTACTTTTCAACTCCTGCAGAACATATGGCTACTTATGCCACCTATCCACATACCTCAGTAAACAAGGTGCAACAGACCCATTTGAAGGACAACATGTTGACACATTATTATTTATGTTCAATTAATGAAAAGAGGTATTTTTAATGGGCTATAAAACATTAATACAAGGCAATTGTTTGCTGAAGAAAACAACATCAAATTGATTTCAAGTTCAAATTGGTTGTGTTTCTATGACAAGTGTTCAAATAAATATGCCGCGATTTTGCTGTTAAAGATCAATTTCTTTCAGCTTTTGTAACTGGATGCCTTTTTGCGTCGTTGTCATTTGGGCTTTAGTGATAGCTGTAGTAATACATGTTGCAGATATTCTTTCAGTAATTTAAATAGCAACCTCAATAAAATGACTTAATGCGTACTTAAGCCTACTTATATATGTATGTATATACATGTGTGTGTGTGTGTGTGATGGGGGGCATGTGCGGTTTTAAGCTCATTACATAATTTTAATCAAAACACGTGTCAGCGGCGTCTTCACTTTGATTCAATTCCAGTAAATCATTTTTGATTTCTTATTTTCAATCTAATTACTTTAGGCTGCAAATCATACTTATATATTTAAGTATTTGTGTCAAGAGGAAGTGCAATTTGTTTGAGATACGTGTTTCAACTCGGGTAAAATGCTTTCAATCCAACAACCTAAGTGATGCATAAATGAACTTTGCTGGGTCATAAGTCGGGTCAATTACACATGCATAGATAGTTAAATATAATTTCATGCGTCTAATGGAATCGTTTCATTTGTTTCTATAACATATATGCGGCACTTAAACACGCTCCAATTGCCTCCAATGCCTAGAGGGCAATCTTAGCATATGCTACATGGGAATAAGCGTAATTAGATCGGCTTGAGCACAAAGGCCAAATCGAAAAAAGAAAACAGTGTGTCGAAATAGGTATGCTTAATATACTGTATACGTATACGTGCGTATTTACTATTACACCAGCTGTAGCTAGTTGCTTAGAATGTTACATAACGAAGCAACAAGACTCATTTTAAACAGGCGCCACTCAATAACAGGCGCCACGAAAATGGCGATGTGTCTGGGCTCGGCTGGAGATGTTACTATCTTCCACGTGGTCTCCACAGCAGTCAATGTGAGCATGAAGGGCCATGAAATAGGTTCATTAGTTAGAAGGGTAAGGGGACAAATGGTATATGTCGCCAAGGCGGCGTTGACTTGTCAGCAATTTAACCATTCTATCACAACAAATTTGTAAAGACGAGTTGGTACAAGTTGAACATGTGTGTTCCACAACTAATAGTTTGTTTCAGGTAAGTAATTAACTAAATTTATTGAAATTGTGAAAAACAAACAAAATTACTTAAGAGCAGATTAAGAAGTATTTGCAACAAATTTAAATAACTTAAGAATTTTATAAATTAAATATTAAATTTAACAAATCTCAGATAGTCAGAAGTCAATTGAAATATGATTTCAATATAATATTAATCTCTGATATTAATGAAAATCAAAACGAATTATAAATCGTGCATTAAGCTCTATTCAAAATTACTAAAGGGTATTTCGAATGAAAGTTCAGTATTTGTTTTATAACAGTTCATTTCATAGCTTTATCCAGGCTATAAGCTTTTAAAAAGTGGAAGTTTTATTTGCTTTAGCCAAGAAAATTGTTAGCTTTTGATAGCTTTGAAAGCTGTAAATACATCAGTTACTGACTGCGAAAGCAATCTCAGAGGATGTATGTATGTAAGTTGATGTATTTGATGCCGACTGACTTATTGGTTATCGAAGTTCTATGTAGAAGCTGAATGCTGAATCTGTCTGTTTTACATTAACAAAATAAATTGCAATAATTAATAAGTATTGCTATTTATTGAATAAACTTGATAACAATTTGCCTTCAACTGCAAAACCTGGCTTAGCTAAATTTGCAATAAATTTACATTTTTCAGTCACAAATATATCTCAATACTAACTGTACTTAAGCTGCAGCTGTATTCAGCTCTGATTTTTATTTAAAATAGCCAGAAATCTTGCTTATTTGAACACCCGTCGTGTTCAACACCCCGTGCAAAATGCCCATGGTGAGAGTCTATAGACAAACCAAAAGCACGCGCACTTTATGAATGAAAGCAAAGCCTCTTCACTCTGAAGTGTTTTCGAGTACTCTCACCTGAACCCCGAAGATGTGGGAGGCTATTTTTCAATTTCTCGCTCATTTCATGAATGAAAACTGGGCAAACTGTCAGACCCTGATGTTCATAGGCTGTTAGCTACGCTGCCTTTAGCCAGTAACCCATGAGAACTGGGAAATTCCGCTGGCTTGTTAAAAGATCATTAGCCGACACGTTGTTGCTGTGAGCAGAAAGAAATTCTATTGAAAATTGCCCATTCGATCCTTTCGACTCACTACCTGTGAGTTGAGTTGCTGTTTGCCAGGTGCGCAGTCTGCACTTGTCTAGACAACCTGTCGCCGGGAAACTGGAAGGCGAGTGTCCTGCCGTGCAACGGTTGTGGTCTCAAGTGTTTAATTTAAGTGAGTTTCTTTTCCAATGACTAGAGTTTTGTAGTTTTTAGTTATTGTCTGCTCCCTAAATACTAACTAAATAATTATTATTTTGATTTAAGAGAGCGAAAACCAGAAAATAATATATTCACAACATGTGTGATTATAATTTTGAGTGATGAAGGAATTGAATAAGTACGCTTCAGAAAAGACAAACACAGATGATCCAACTATAGCTCTTCAATTTAAAATAATACTAGCAAACAGGCTGCATAATTTTCTGTGAATTGACAATACAATTCGATATATAAGAGTTTCAGTACCACGTAACTTAACAACTGTTTAGAGACACCAATGTATATCATACTATTCAATGATTTTGCAAAAAAGAAAATCGAAGCTAATGCGAAAGTAAAACACAACAGGAGTCGCACACCACCTACCTGAGCACTCGAATCTCAAGAGCTCGATCTTCAACTCAAGTGGGCGCACACTTGAGAAACACTAAGAAACACTTTTTGTATACGTCACTGATGACTATCGTGCAATGGTCGAGTACTACCTGAAACGAATTTGTCCAGAATAGTTCTGTGAATAGAGCTCGGAATTCCGTTTAAAGCCACCGACTGTGCCATTTTGCCTGCAACGGGCCCACAGGGGCGTAGGTGCAATTGCGTTTATTAGCACCGCACCCCTGGCCTCATTCATTTCGAGATGCACCACAATGAAAAGTAAAATACGTTTGCCGTATTCATTGAAGAATCTATGTCAATTGTCGACTTTGTCCACCGAATCAGTTGAATCCGTTTTGGCAAAGGCAGGTTTGTTGCGCTCGATTCGTTTTGGCTGGTACTCTTCAGAAAGTAGCTAAAAAACAAACAACAGACGCTAACGATAAGCATCTGAGTTGCCGGATTTTCTCAGACATAGCCCCGCAAAACCGTTTCAAAATTGCGCTCAATTCTGTAATTAGCTAGACATTTTTAAAATGTGTCGTAAGAATTGAAATCGTGATGTTACAAAATTGCATTTGATTAATTGTGATCGGAATGATATTGCAATTTTCTTTTGCATTATCTTTGTGGTTACCACGCAGGACCACACAATTTGAGCGATGGGAATTTCAGCCAGATAACTGACACGATCGACTTTGAAGCGGTAAAATCTTTACCAAACTACTAAAATGTTCTAAATGGCCATCAAATAGCTGACACGTTACTATTTAAATTCGAAAAGTATCCATTTCCTATGGCCTTTTAATACGCCTGTCGACTTAACGGCAAGACGAACTCAATTCTTGCTGATTTTATGCGAAAATATTTAGCCATTGACATGTGTGAAAATGTAATCTGACAAATTTCCGGCACCGAGCAAACAATGCCGTAGCACAATTTTCTAGCCGATTGGATTAACAGCAACGCTTTATTTGTAACAAATTCAAACAATTTTCTCCAGCTCATGCGCATAGGTCAATGTCTGCCCAGCGATATCCTTGGCTGGCACTTTCTCCCTTTGCTTCGAATGCAGCACAGCAAAGTTAAAATTTCCATCCGCATCCAATGTCCATGTGCGTTTTGCGGCCAACGCGTTCATTTCTGTTCCCCCAAGTTTGAGACCCAAACGCAACGCAGCCTGCTTCTGTGACATCTTCTCGTAGGACTTTTCCAGACAGGATGCTATCTCCTCACGGACGGTGCCCACCAGCATATCCATAAAATCTGCATACAACTCTGACGGCATTGACTTCTTGGCCTGCAATATTTTATTGTAGCGTCCCTCCATGAAATAGTTTTCCAAGGCCAGAACCGGCGAAATGTAACGATTCTGCAGCAATAGCGCCGACGGCAGACGCTCGAGCTCAATGTGAAAATCCGCAATGCGATTGGTGGCCAGCATGTAGAGTAGATGCAGGCCCATAAATTTGTGCATCTGTGGCGAAGACTCCAAAAACTTGTCGTAGTCGTAGTAGTACATCTTCAGCTGCGTCATGTATCGCTCATAGGCGGCGTTATCCTTCACCTTAATGCTATGCTCAATAGCTATTTCCAGAATATCCCTGGCGGTTTGCAGCTCCAGTTGTTGGTTGGGCTGCATAGGCCCTTGTCCGCTTAGTCCTCCAAAGCCAACGCGAACCATTTCCAATTTAAGTGAGTCCAACAGTTGTCCACAGCGCCCCAAATTAGGTGAGTTCTTCGCCCACTCGCTTTTCAGCTCTTTAAAAAACTTCAACATGATCGCGATATTTTTGACTTATTTTCGGATCAACGACAAATTTTTATGAAACTTTTTTTGTTACTGTCCAGTTGTTCAAGCAAGCTCTGAATACTTAGATATAACATTGAAGTAACCTTTTCGCAGGGCCTGCTATATTGACTCGTTTGGAAAGATGCCTTGGCTTACTGAGTTTTGACCGACATTCAGTCGAAACGGCTTAGGATAGGAAGCTGATATTTTGAACATGCTTCCCTTTAAGTAAGCCTTAAGTTAGCAGAGAAAGCTGGAACGCCTGAGTTTAATAACGAGTTCAACAAATGTTTGAATATAATAATACTGGTTATTGATTGAATAAAACTAAAAATTACAGAAATTTCAACCGCATAATGCCAGTCGCTGCTGTATTTCTTAGTCGGCAAGTTACTTATGGAGTAAGAATCTAAAACTTTTGAGAGAGGTACTTGATTTGAATTTGACTATTATTTTTTATTGCCAACATTACTGATAGTTTATATAACTTGTATAACTTGCAGCTATATAACAACTCTTGCCCTGGCTCATACAACCTTTTGCTGAGACATTATAACATCAATTCACTGGCTTTGGTCTCCAAATCGGATACTCCTAGTTCAGTTATAAACTAGGAGTATCCGATTTGGAGACCAAAGCCAGTGAATTGATGTTATAATGTCTCTACAAGTTAAAAAAAAAAATACTTTGTATTTCTATCAATTTGTATTTATTTTAGGCTATTTAACATGAATATGTACAATTTAATGACTAATAAAAACGTTTGTACAAATAACATTCAATTAAAAATTGATTCTATGCGCTTATCTTTAATTCACAACATTTGGGCGACGGCGAAGTTTGGGGGCTGCTTGAGTTGGCTGATAGGTTAAATGTGGGACTCTCGGAGCCGCCCTTTTTTTGTTTGACGCGTCGATTCTGGAACCAAATCTTCACTTGCTTTTCCGAAAGTCGCAGCCGGTTGGCAATTTCGATTCTGCGCAGGCGCGACAAGTATGCATTGTGGGAGAACTCACGCTCTAGCTCCAATAGCTGGGTGCTGGTGAAGGCTGTGCGGATGCGTTTGCTAGAATCAGCATAGTCATTGATCAGTGGCGTAATCTCCAGACTAGCTCCCTGAGATTTAATGGGTGAACTGACGGGCGAGCAGGAGGACTCGTGTTTGAAGCGTTTCGTTTGCGGCTCTTCGGCATTGGCAAAATCCAATGAGGCACTCGAAGACGCCGATGGGGATGTGCAGAAAGCTCCAGCCTCGTGCACTGGCAGACCAGGAGTTAAGCCGTAGAGAGCCGTCGGCGGCATAGTCAGTTGTGTGTTGCTGCTGCCAGGTCCAATCGCATTGGCCGAGAGTGGTGGCGATGGATAGCAATCATCATAGTTGACAAAGCCACTCGACTTGCGCTTGTTGGATGCAAAGAACTGCGCATAAGGATGATAAAGTGATCCGTGCGGATGCTTAAGGACAGCGGCAGCCGCTGCTGCAGCCGCCGCTTGATGCTGCTGCTGCTGTTGTTGTTGTTGCTGCTGCTGCTGTTGTTGTTGTTGTATACCAAGTGAGAATAGATAGCTGCCCACGTAGCTAGCTGGATATGGTAACATTGGTATGCCCGGTAGCATTGCAGCTGCTGCAGCTGAGGCAGCCACGGCGGCGGCGGTTACATTGGCCGTGGGTGATCCAAGTGGTTCCTTGTTCTTCTTGAGCGGTGGCATATCGCTCAGCAGCGAGTCCATGAGGAAAGAACGCGACATTTTTGTTGGATTGAGTTGCTTGGGATTTTGTGTATGCGTGGCGAACACCTCACACGATCGGAGTCTGAGCGTTACTGGTTAGCTGTTAGGGCTGTGCCATGCACTTTATATAGACACACCGGTGGTTAGGGGTTGTTTTTTGCACCACCCCTGGCATGCTGTGGCGGTGCGAGCGAGCACGCATTTGCCTTTTGTTGACTTATTTTGAGGGTTGTTTGCTTATTTTCTTTGACCATTAAGCCACCATTTACAGCTTGTCTTCATCTAATAACAGCAAACTGTAGCCATTTAAGCTCCGCCCTTGGCACAACGATCACTCACAATGGCAGGTCATTTGTTAGAGTATGTGTGTGTGTGCGTGTGTGACTGAGTGTGTGTGCGTGTGTGTGAATTTATATACTGAATATTCAGTTGAATAACTGCAATGTTAATGGTATTGCTTGATTATTTTGAATTATTTATTTGATTAAGTAAACTGTATTCTCTGTTCAAAAGCCTGTTTTTTTTAATTTATTATTGAAAATACCTATTTAATTTTAGTTTAAGTATATTTTTACTTTGATAGTTGTTTGACAAAAAAGGACTCTGATCAAATTTCTAATTGACGCACTGCTAAAATCAGATGACTAGCTGAAGTAATAGCAAAATCTGCTAATTTTAGAGCCGAAAGATTCTTGAAGTAACAAATTTTTAAAATGCTTGTTTCTCGTTTACCTAAATTATAAATAAGTAAATAGCCAACATAGAACAAGTCACTGCTAATAGTTTTTACTGATCATTGTTAAAGTTTTCATTGTTCAAAGATATAGTTAAAAATGGTTTATTTTTAAATTGGTGAATATTTAAATAACAAATCTAGAGAGAAATATGCTAAAAGTATAACTGATCCTTAAATACTTCAAATCGGCATTTGACTGCGAATTTCATGCTATCCAATGACACACGGCAATTTGTCCTTTAAAACGTATTGTGTAATTGCAATTGTAATTGTGTGCGTGTGCGTGTGTGTGCGTGTGTGTGCGTGTGTGTGAGCACCTCAGTGTTGTTTTTATTGATGCATTATCTCCGTGTGTGTCTGCCAAATCGGTTAACAATGCCAACGACATACATCAACCTGGCCCATTCACGGTCGAGAGCCATTTTCATTCATTCATTCACGGCTCGGGTTTAGACACACATTGCGTCTTTGTGTCCTCGCCAGACATTGCGTCGCCTCGAAGAGTGAGTTTTTGGGTTACATTACACAGAATTATGGCGGCAGTTCTATCATTTGTTAACTCGCTTTAAGGATCTGCTTTAATTGTCCTTTTCAAGTCATTGTCACTGTGTAATGCCAAGGTGTCTGCACGGGTGCTGCTTTGTGTGTGTTTCTGTGTGTTTTTGTGATATTTTATCATATGTTAAGTGGCTATAAAACTGCACAATTACTGACGTTAATTGTTGTCCAACTCTCAAACTACTTTTGGACGCATTGTTGACTGCAGTTGCATACCTTGGGCGTCCCTGGCGATCTATCGCCTACTTTTTAGAGGCATTGTTGGCAGTTTGGCTTCTGCTTAATTGGCATACTTTTCACATATCGTAATACCATGCAAAATGCGAATGCAACCCGGTGGCAGCTGCCATTTTTCCACTTTTTGCATCAGTTTCTTTTTTTTGCAACTAGATCATTGGGTAGGCGTTGCGTCGGTCTCGTGCGCTGGACTTGGTTCTGGCTTTTGTTATTGTTGTTTCTTAAAGGGCCACTTCAGTTTTTGTGCTACTCACCTTTGACCACATCCGTTGCTCTTTTTTTATTTATTATTTTCTCCGTTTTTACACTCGATTTAACTGGGTATTGTTAATTCGAACGGTCTTCAAATGGATCGTGCTATTGAAGCTGCCTGCTTTCCCTTAAATCAATACAACTTTTTGAATGCTTATCGACATTTTGTTTGAGCCACGTGTATATGATAAATTCTACAATCAGTTGACAGTCAATAAGTATCGGAATTTCAGAAAAGCAAAAAAAAAAAACGGAATTTAAAGTAATAAAAAAAATATGTCCAAGTATCTTCAAGCTCTCGCTCCCCTTCGAATCACTCAAGCAAACAATTTCATTTTAATTGTGAACAAAACTCGGCTAAACGCTAAACAAATGAAAGCTGAGTGCAACTTTGTATTTTCGTTGAATTATATATACTATGAACAGGGAGAGAGAGAGAGAGCGAAGGTATTGAAATGATACGAGTCTATGGCAAACCGGATTCGCCGACAAAGGGGTGTACGGCCATGGAACCACCACTACCACCACCATCAACAGCAGCATCACCATGGGATGACTGTCTGGCTTATGAGACTTCAGTTGCTTCCGTTGGCTTGGTTCATCATCTATTGACATTAATTGGTTGTGACATTTGCATTTGACTGATTGTTGTAGTTGCCATTGTTGCTACTTTACTTTACTAGCTCACCATTGAATAGCACTGTGAATATCAAACGCACTTCTGAGGGTTTGTTTAGCTAACGGGCCAACTTGACGGCAAGGGTAGGGAAAGGGTACCATCATCATCCAATAAAAAAAGAAAAACACTCTTTGTATGGCATATTGGCTTAACAAATATGACTTCATTATAGCTCAAGCCGTTTCTGATACTACGCTTATGAATAAATTATAAATGAGCTTTGCACCACTAAACGATTAGGGGTTTTGAGTGCGTGTTTCTCAGTCATCAGACCTCAGGCAACAAATTAAACAGTGTATGTCTGTGTGTGTGTGTGTGTGAGTGTGTGTGTGCGGTCTGCTTATTTGATAAGTCATATTGCACGAAATAGGTATGTATTTTTCAAATATGAAGGACTTTACGAGGGACTTTTTCTATGGGCAAAGCGTCAACACTAACGGCTATAGAAAAGAATATTTCAAAGTCCTCTACCGCCAGTTTAATATTGGATGCATTCAAGCAGAGAACTATGGACAACAATGCCAACTTCTTGAGTTATTCATGAATGAAAGTCAGTACAGCAACAAAGGTCGCAAACAATGCATTAACAATTGTACTCGCTACATCGCTGCGAGCACTTGCAGTGATCTGCAGTTGTCTTTGTGTAAACCATTTTTGGCCTCACCGTTTATACACCCTAATGTCCATTGTTAGTGTCGTTCAGGTAACAGTGTACACTCGAGAATTCCACCTTTTATAGTGGGCAGCTAGGTGATTTGATAGTTTCTTCTTTTTTTTTGGCGACCATTGGCCATCATGGTCAAGGCCAAACTGCCGGACAAACTGCCCATTAATCACAACTGTTTTGTTGTGGTCAATATTGTGGCTTTTTGAAGAAGGCAAAGAGGGTGTATAGTTGTAAACAATTAATTCAGTTGGGTGGTAGCCAAACTCTTATGCCGCACGTACAATCAGCCCTTGACAATTACGATACTTAGCCACTAATCAAATTATATATATACAAATAAAAATTACGAACAAACACACGATCCACTTATCATCCCTCACCGCCACTTACGCTTGTCAACAGCCAGCCAGTTAATGAAAATAATATTTAAAATCAAAAACTGTGTCCTCATCGTGAACCCTGCACAGGATATGGAAACAGGCTCGCGTTCTACGACAGTCGCAGGATTGTGCGCAGGATTGCCGCTGCTTCTGGATGTGGCACGGGGTAAAGATCCCGCTCAAACATTAGGCCGATATCGAAATCAACCCCAAGGGAGTCGAATGATTAATAAAATATACGGCTGTCTTATAAATATAAAATGAACAGGCAGGCAAACACACCCTTTTGGATTTTTTATGGTAACATCAGACGCCATTCATTTTCGGTTGTTAAATTTGTATCATTGTCGAACTATGTGGTTCTTGATGGAATTTATGATTATGGAATTGATAAACATTGCTGCTTAAAACAAATTTACTAAGAGGGAACAGGGCTGCACAATTGAAATCTGCAACAATTCAAGTATCTGTAGAATTTAATCGGAAAAGTGACTTGCAAATGTTATTGGTTTTGTTATTGCAGAAGTGAAACACAAATATTGTCCTAAGGAACAAATACGATTCATTTACTTCTTAATATTAATATTATAAAGCCTACATAAGCATTCATTCGCATCGAAGGATTTTAATGAAACTAATTCCACCATTTTATGTGCAAAACGCAAACTTTGCAGTTTTTCAGAGTTTGATTCGAAAGTTCGACTTTGTCAGCCAATTGTTAAGAAAACATATCTCTTCACAATCATTTCTTCGCAATTTTTATATTAATTACAATATTTTTCCACAACAAAAAACATGAAAATATTTTTCTTGCAAATCACACTTAGAAATATTTGTTTATTCATTGGGTTTATATGAGAGGCAAACAAATCCGTCTCAGAAAATGTAGATCAACTAAGCAAATCTTTAATATAATTAAGAATATTTTATAGAAAATAGCATATTAGTAAAAAAAAAATATAAATGACTCTAAAAAACGCTCTTGTAACTGTTTCAAAAACTGTAAAATAACAAAAGATGCTGTGGTTACACAGGCAATGACCCTCAAACTGTAAAGAAATTTCCCTGCATCGAAAAAAGCCAAGACTCAAACCCACCCACTCAAGTTGTACGCATTATTAATTAAGAGGCAGTAAAAGTATGCTGGTAATCGTCTCTTATATAAGTATAAATATATGTTAGGCAAGTTGTCAATGGCAGGAACCAATTTCTGATTATCAATGTCAACGTTTGTTATATAAGTTGTCATATTAATGAACGCTTACCTTCATCTTCAGTTTGCGCATTATGCGTGTCTCCTCCCAGCGATCCAGCTCATCCCATTCCTTACGTAAGCATGTTAACGTTTATAACAAGTTTAATCAATAAACACCAATTAAAGCAATTAATTATACACTCACCTTACCGCGCTTACGCAGTAGATAATAGCGGTACATCACAATAGTTACAGCCAGGATCAGTGCTAGCCCGGTGCCTGCTGCGGCACCCAAGACCGCTGAACTTACCATAACCATTTCGTTGTCCTTTCTTTTATATATGCTCTGAATCTGATGCTTAAGTTCTGATCGTAATTTAGTTCTATAATTTAAGGAATTAGAAAAGAAAAATAAATATTTAATATAAATTTATTTAATACAGTAACAGCTTAGCCCATTAAAAAAAAACAACATTTAATTTCTTACATTTCATTTTTTCAATATATATTTTTTTTTCAAGTACTTAACCAAATAAATATTAATTAAATGTCAAAATTAAATATCGATAAGTTCTTCATTTCTTCTTGAATTTGGTGTAGAGAAATTTTCCCACTGTTCTTTCAAAGAGTACAGTACATTTGTATTATCTTCCAGAACATGGTTATAGTGTCACATGTATGGTTATGTGTCATGATAGGTTATTTGTTTGCGCCACAACTGTGCAAACTTGTGTTTCTATCGCGGCGTGTGTTGTTTTTAAAAAGTTGCGATGCCATTGAATAATTTGTAAATATGAGTAAAGACACGTCAGTATTTCACAATACTGAAATATATTATTTGCGGAATGATACATTGATACGAGCAAAACAAGGATGTGTCTTCAATCGGTATGTGGTGTCTTCGAAATTATCACTTAAAATGGAATCATCCTCATCATCATCGTATTTTTCTATTACGGGATATCTTAAGAAGTTTTTTATTATCGGCTCTATGATAGCATCATCATCGGAAATTGCGTCATCTTCATCGTCGTCATCCCCATCCTCATCTGTATTGCGAAAAGTTTCTTTATCATTGTCGTTATTATTTTCACGCTTAACAACATATTTAAGATCGTCATCCTCATCGATTTCGAAGGTATTTGTAAGAACCAGAAGACACCAGAAGCAAGAGAAAATAATTAGCATAAGCTTTCTCATTACGACGTCTCAACGAATACTGACAAACCCGATGTCGGCAAGCAATTTATTAAACACTGCAGCTGTCATTTGTCAGGTGCAGCAATAAACTGGTTTTCAAAACTGGAAATTTCTCTTGTTTACTTTCGTTTAAGAAGCTACGAATTTTTAATTTTCTACCAAAATATATAAGAGCGTTTTCAAAATGTGCGCAATTAAGTTTTGTTATTATAATTTCCATTACATGTAAAGGGTTTTATAAAAAACAAAGGTTTTCTATATTTGTTTAGTAAATAGATTTCTAGTAAATAGATTTCTTAGGGCAAGTCCCTTAGTGCTGTGATATAATTTGTGTTTTGTAATTGTACTCCTCAGCTGATATTTTGAGTGCAAACAGTGGGATGGTAGGCATCTTGAAAGGTTTCTCAGCAACTTATATCGAAAAGTTATTATTTTGGTGTTAAGTAGTTGTTGTTGTTTAATTGGCAACTGCTGCCATTTCGATCGAGTTTGCACAATTGCTAATTGCAAAATTGCAATGGCAAGCAAATAAAAAAGAAGTTAAAAAAATCCTTTGCAATTAAAATACCTGGTTTCTAACTCAGCCCAACGAATTGAAATACATACATACTTTTATTAATCACCAAATATGTAGTTTCAGGGGAAAGAATGGTCATTGAAAAATTGAGTTTCTAGAATTTGCTTTTGTTTATTTTACTTTACTGTTGAATGTGTTGTGTTTCAATATTGTATTATGGAGTAGATAAATCACTTAGAGTAAATCCATCATCCTTATGCCGTCTTTATCAGATCGGCGTCGGCAATTTCAGCAATTTCGGAATCATCACCTTCTTCATCTCCTTCTTCAGAGTCGCTAGAATCATCTACCTCTTCTCCCTCCACCTCCTCAGCTCCTTCCTCAGCGGATTCGACGTCCTCCTCACCTAATTCGCTATCATCTCCAGCATCTTCTTCGGAAGCCACTTTTTCGACAGGTTCGGCCGATATTGTGGCGAAAAGGACAAAGCCGAAAAGAGCAAGCAGTAAAATGGTACGCATTTTGAATGGTTTCTCAGCAACTGATATCAAATGGTCTGTGTAACAACTTTTTATACAGACTTATTCATAAAGCTGCGCGTTATTTAAAGTATTTGTGTTTGTTTGATTAACACCAACTGTTGTCTCGATTAGTGCCAAGTTGAAGCCGAATTCTAAGGCTAATTAAATATTTGCTCTTTGGAATACTTCAATGTACCGACGATTTTCATAAAAACTTGGTTTAGTTTGCACAATTGTTTATCTACTCAATGGTGTGTTTATTAATTTTTGTCGCATTAAATGCAAACAACTAAATATTTTGGTTGAGTTCAATGCAAAACAAATATTTATGGTTTTGTACGACCCGTAATAAAACCTTGATTGTAGTTTGTTCACCAAAGGCCTTAATTTATTTTAATCCTAATATGTTAAGTTAATTTATCATAATTTGTTTAGTTTACTTTCTTAACATTTATTTTAAGTTTGGTTGGGAAGTACAACCCGCAGTTGGAAAACATACAATTATCGTAAGACTATTATTAAACAAGATTGGAATTTCAATTGCCTACAAAGCACTTCACTCGAAAGCGGCTTTTATAAAATTCATGTGAAATAGTGTCTTTAAAATGAAAAATTGAGTACCTCTGTTAAAGTTCATAAAATGTAGCATACATTTAAGCGATATAAAATACAGTTTTCTTCATTAAAAATAAATTTTAAGTTAGTTTAACGCCCATTTCTATCACCGTAAACTATTTTATGGAAAATCATCTCCATGATTATTGTGTGCTTTATGGCGCGTTTTATTTAATCGGCTTAAAACCTGAACTCAATATTAGATTAAAATTTATGTGTATACTTTATTGTGCATACTTTATATATGAATACTTTATTGTAACTCATTCTCGGCAAGGGTGTAAGCATAAACAAGGCAATGCAGATAAGACTTGAAGAAAAGCCTTGTAACTGTGTTAGTGGCAAATAGAAAAACCAGTAGGTGTGGGCATAAAAAAAAGATTTCCATTTCAAATTCCATACATATATACGAATTTAAAAAAAATATATTAAGCCGACTGACAACTTAGATCTATTATTAGGCCAGTTACAGAGCATCGCTCAGTCGAGCGCTGTCAAAAGTAAAATGGGGTTAGTCTTTAAGTTAAAATCACATGTACTTTAAGGTCATCTCAGCTCAGTGGAAGCTACAATGGATACAAGCCGTGATTAGTTCATTGTTTACATACGCAAAACAAGAGGAAAACCAACAAACTTCCCACTGTGTCTATTTGAGGGGCTAAGGCAGAAAGCAGGCAAATACGGTCTACTGCTCAGAAACGGAAGTGGCTCAATTATTATGTCAATTGTGAAGTGAACAGCGCTCACAGTGCCCATCTGAGACGTAGTAACTATTTTTGGGTTTATTAGAAATCATTGTGTAAGTTTTACGCCGCAAATAAGCAGAAAATATGTTGGATTAACATAAAGCAGGGCTTTAATGGAAATTAGAAATAAAATGTGGGCAGATTGACTTTGCAGTTAATAGCATTTCAGTAATATTATTGGAAAACTATATCAAAGCAATCATTTCCCCACTGCGCAATATTAAGTGTCAAATACAACAGCTGAAAAGTTAATGACTTTGAGAAATTTGAATTTTGGCGTTTTGTTTCGCCAACAAACTTTTCACATTACCAATATATTTTAGATAAGTACTTTTGTGTACTTTTTGCGGACAACACCAATTATCATTAAGGCTCATAAGATCAGCAATATGGCTATTAGAAAGCTCTGAACCTATTCAGTTGTACTAAAACAAAGTCAACGCAAAGCTCTCAATTCTATTTGGCTTATCCTGCTTTATATTTTTCCCATTTTTTTCGGTACTTTTTCTCTGAATTCTATCTATGAAAATTTGCGCACATGGGTCTAGAATGGGAGGTATTCCGGCGCCAATTGACAATCCACTGAGAAGACCCTAAAATAAAGAAAACAACAATGCGAGCCGACTGATTTCTGCTTGCCAAAATGTTGTAATGAATGTTGCTGTTTTTATTGGTTAGCAATATAATCAACAAGTGTAATAGCATCGTCATCGTCCATAATCTGACAAAATCCTGAAGGGTTTACTTTTCCGTTGAACAACAGCACCATCCGTCAATAGACTTTGCCTTACTTGGGCACATTTGCATGGCTCGCATTTACATAAATTTCATTTGTAAACAAAAATTCGCGCATTGAAAAACCTCGCATTGAATTTAACGACCATTTTGCCCTTAAGTGCATTAAAGCATGTGCTTAAAATAGCAGAGCAAAGCGTCCAGTTTGAGTTGGCTATATGACCATCGAACTTAACATAACAATACTAAAAGTAGTAGAACAACAGGTCCTTCGCTGGAGCATAAAGCTTGTCCTCGAATTAACATTTTGATTGGATTTTCCAATATTGCGCCATATGGCTGGTTTGGGCTGGCTCTGCCACTGACTTTGATGGCTGATTGAGTTCCCACTGTTTACGTTCTTTTCGCTCCTATTTGAACCAACCAACATAGAGAGCATATACAAATTGTATGATAAGATAAGCACTTTTATTGTTTATGCAGCAGTCAAGTAATATGAACTCTGAACTTAACTGCTGTGTGTACTTGTATAATAAGCAAATCAACGCTAGCGCAAATAAAGAGTGCTTGATAAAATTGTTTGTTTATTTAACCAGATCCAATATGGCAAAATTATGATATACATTACTATTCATATTTTCACAAGCGACACATTTAGACGTCGACAGTTGCATCCAGGACAGCAGGTTCCACGACATTGCTTGTAGACTTGGTAACTACTTCTTCAGAACTATCATTAGAATCTGCATCAGGAGCAACTGGATTGACATCGACAGGCGCAGCTTTTCGTGAGCGGAAAAGATTTCTGAACAAGCTATTGCCGTAGCCGACGGGCCCCATCTGTCCATATCCACCCCAATAAGGTTGTTGGTAGCCGTACCAGTTCTGATATTGGTCATATTGCGGCCAGTATTGGGGACTATAGGGCATCACACGTTGACCAATCGGCAATGGTGCAGCTCCGATTGCACCAACCACTGGATCAACATCCACTTGAGCAATGGCCGGAACGGGCGGTTCAACAGCCAACTTGATTAAAGGTCGAGCAAAGCGGCTTTGCGAGAAAGCCAAAGCAATCAAGCTGATGAAAGTTAAGGATTTAAACCAACACATTGTGTATAACGAATTCTTTCCTCAACTGTTTTTAATTCTCGCCGTTGCCTGCTTTTATTACAAAAACAGGGGATCAGCTTACTAAATATTGGTTTAGCTCATTTTTGCCAGTCAATTGTTGAATTCCAAACGTGCAAATTTTTGGGAGTTATTTACCTTCAGCTCGAGCGTCAACTCCGTCTTTAAAAACATTTAAAGTTCTAATTATTTGCTTAGCTTGAAGAAAGTGAATACCGATTTTAATGGATTGTCATGAGCGCAAGTGTTTTATTGTCTTGACAGCAAAATACGACAATATATATTATGTGACAACCTCATAAGGCAAAAGCTGTACAAATATATATTAGATATTAAATAATCCTAAGCACAGACAGAGCTGATGTCATAGGAACTCTTATATTCAAAATGTACCGAAATAATATTTGCATAGCAATGTCTCTTCATTTCTATATTAGAAATCACCTGCATTTGATGAAGACGCAAAATAATTATAAACATAACAAGTTAGGCGTTACTTGTAGCTATTTAAGTAAAGTACGTGAGTGGGTGAAGCACTTTAAAAAAAGAAAAAAGAAAACAAGAAATAGACTATAAACTTGGCTCTCATAAAAAGTTTTGACATTGCGTAAATGTCACGTTAAACAAACAATAACAAACGACAAACTTCTTTAGAATATTGACTCGAAAGACCAAATACAAAATAGAAAATAGTTCCGACAAAAACTTTTGTGATTAGTGGAGTTAAACATTTGAGAAAACAGTCTCGCTGTTAAAATATATGAAATCATTGATGTTTTTGAATATTGCGCGTTTAGTCTGTAAGATCCTTTGTTAATGTTATCGATATGTTATTGATAATCTAATTAATCAAATGCAACTTATCAGTTTATATTGACAAACCGTCCAGTGACTGCGCCAGATACGTTGGTCGGAATTGTACATATCCCTGTGGTGTGTGGTCATAATTTCTGATTGACGTCAACGTAGGGTTTTGGAACATATATATTTATTTATATAAAGTCACTAAGCTGTAGGCGTAGTGGCGTAACGAGTATTGTCAAAAATTAGGGAAATACTGTATACATTAGAGCTGATAAGCCACAAAGCACTCGACGCTTATCTTATCAAAGATTCAAATTCATGCATACCTTATGTGTATGGGCATAATAGACACTTATGTTGTATATATTTCAGCACAAAGCCCAAACGAAATGCATCCCACTCAAATGTTATGCATATAGAAATACACACGCTGACAGCACAGCCCAACCCAAGTAGAGTCAATAAAACCTGTCGCTTTACATGTACAGAGGAGTGTCCATGCCTCGACCCGACTGCGATGTCCTCTTGCCAACTGTGATTGCTTTGTGCCAAGGCCAGCGGCAGTTTTGTGCTTTAACTGACCGCCGGGCAAAGCAATCGCAGTTTTAATAACCTCTACGGCGGATAACAAGAAACGAGGGGATAACATGCGGATTGTAGCCTTACACATGCAAGTACATATGTTTATTTTGGTTCAGCACCATTCAACAGGCTGAATTAATGGACACTTTTGTTGCTCTTGTCCCAAGTGTCAAATAAAAATCCATTATCACATTAATAAACTAGAGAAGTATCTGCTAAAAATAGCGGCGCACTTTTTGAAGTGCACAGTTAAAGTGCTTAAAGTGCTTGAATAATAATGCTTGTTTAAGAAAATATTACTTGTTTTTTGCGCATTAAACACACGAAATACGTTTGGGTTTAGATTATATTTATATTATTATTAACATGCCTTGAGTTGACTTACCGTAAAATAGGTAAAATAGTTGGCTTCTGAATTATTTTTGTAATTTTTGTTATTAAGTCTTTGCGTTAAAACATCTTTTAAATCGTATTACCAGTGCAAGTTTCAAGTCCGTTGAACATATTTGCTCTTTAACATTAACCAATGATTTTATATGTACTTAAATGTCACAAATAATTGACACTAATTTCAATTTTTCAAAAATAATTGTACTTGAGTTGAATTTAAATGAAGTTGCTCGCTGCACAAAATGTTAGAGGTAACAACCGTAGTCTTAACCGTTTTGCGTAATCTCCGACTTCCAACTGCTTGCCACAACGGCAGGATGTCCAATGGTAGGCGATGCGCCACAGAATGCTACCATATGCTAGCAGTATTGTTGGCCATCGTTCGTGCGCCACACAAAAAGCTCCTTGGGGCATTGCCTTCGGGTCGGCAAAAAAGCTTTCATCTGTTATCAGTCAGAGATTATGGCTTCGACCGGCGTCGTTTCGTGTGCATTGTGTGTTGATAACGAGTCCGACCACTAATTGTCTCTACTGTCTATCCAGCAATCAGCGTCGGGCAGCAAATACAGATTGACGGCCATCCCAACGGTGTTTGCTTTTAAATTTTACTTCTTTAGCTCAAAGCCAGATGCCTTAAAATTGTATTTTATTTCGACCTGAATGCTCAAACAGCCAACAACAGTCGCCTGTCCCATCCAACACCCAACTTCGTTAACCTGTTGAACGAGTAGAATACGATTATCTAGCATACGCCCCGTTGAATGCACACTTCTTTGCTGTAGTCAATGATTTAACGTGTAATTTTATTGAAACTTGTCTTATGTCTCATTTTCTTAAATATTTTACATTAAATGCTGCAATAGCCGCTCTCGCACAAATAAGGCACATTCGAAAAATGTTTCATTGTATTAGTTGCAAATTTCAACAAAAATCAAATGATAAAAAAAAATTTAATTATGTCATAGGCATAAGATTACTTTAATCAATCTAACAGAATTAAACAATCGCACAGGACTTAAATTAAACGAAATTAGGGTAATTAATGTGGCTGTTCCTTAGGTAAATCATTACAAACTAAGTGTTTTAACATATACAGAACATAAATACTGGGGATTGAGACAGGGTCAACTAAGAACTATAATTTCAAACATTAATTAATTAATTGTTACATGCAAATAACATTTACATACCATAATGAAGCTGGGGGGTTTGTTGACAATTTTTGGCTCTTAACTAGCTATAACTAGATATACAATGAATTGATCATGACTTAACAAACATCTTAAAATGTACAATTAGCAGGAATAGAACATTAACACTAATATGGGCCGCTCTTCATACACATCCAACTGAGATGCATGGCTGTCTTGGTAATGGGTCCTCTACAACAAATTAGATTTGAGCACGATTCCAGTTTTTATTTGCGTTAGTCAATGATGTCGCGAATGAACGCGTTTTGATTTTTGTGTCGTCGGCCAGTCCAGACTGGTCAACGAAGGTGACAAGCTGTCATTTTTATTATTATTATTATTATTATTATTATTATTGTTGTTGTTGTTGTTGTTGTTGCTGCTGTAGCTATTGTTGCCATGATTATTATTGAGCAGGGCCGGTGTTTGCAATGTATAATCGTGGGCTAGTACGATGGGCTGCAGGGCGCTGAAGTTCACAGCTGGCATGTGGGACGGAGAGGCTGGCGCATAACTCATACGCCCCGTGTTGTTCGAATTGGTGGGCGTGTTGCCGTTCAAGTTGGCATACTGATTGGCCACGGGCAGAGGGGATGCTGGCACGTTTAGATTAAGACACGGGCCAGCTCTGCAATGGAAAAATGCATCAGTAGGGGTATAAAACACATTGTTAAATTGGGTGAACAGAGCCAATAAAAGTGAAAGAAAAAATACTATATACTTATGAGAAAAGCTAAATACTTAATAACTACTACGGTTGCAGCTCATTGCCATTGATATACATAATTTATGTGGTGGTATGTGAAAATTGGTGCTATCAAATTGATTGCTTATGGAGCAGACCTTTTGGCACTTTGGGCCTTTGAGAGCAACTATTATTTCTTGGCGGAATCGCCTTTGCTCAATTTAACTCTCATATTGACTGTCACTAGAGGCAGCTTAGTGCTACGAGGGGGTAGAACAATGAAAGCAGTTATGCATCGCTTATGTACAGAAACGAACAGATAAACTGTATTACGGATGTCCCTCATATACCCAATTTACGCTCACCTTTGTTGCGTTATTGTGAAAACCGATTTGCTAACAATACGCTTGCCAGTGTGCCAAATGCGACCAATATACTTGATGCGTTGTATGGCGATGATGGCCAGTGCGACAGTCCTTTGAAAAAATAATGTTTCTCAGTATGCAAATATAATCATATTTATATCATTGTTGTAACTAACTTGAAAAGCTTCTTTTTGGTGACTCGCTGAGGGGTCAGTTTCAATCCAGGAGCACCAGCAAGATTTTGTAGCGCCAGCTGTTCACTCGCCTGGTAGCTCTCCAGGGTAAGCTTGAGATATCGCTTCTGATATACGAGTGCCTTGCGATGGCTTTCGACGCGCAGATAGCGACCAAGTAGTTGACGGCATCGCTCCTCCAGTTCACTGACATTCGCATTCGCATTGCCATTGCCATTGCCCGCACCAAGTTCCTCGCACTTCTTCTGCAGCGCAATACGCTCTCCGACCAGATACTGCACAGTTTCGGCCATCTGGCGATTCTCTTGCGTGTTCTCTGCCAGCAGCGTGTTGATCTCCTTCATCTTTTGCAGGAACTGTGCCGGCACAGTATCATCTGTGCTGTGGGCCAGACGATCATTGGCCTGAGCCAAGGCCTCGGATAACTTTGATTCGCGCTGCGATGAGCGGGCGACATCAAAGCGCAACTGGTTTATCTTCTGCTCGAGGTTTTCTTTTGTCGACTCGGCAGCCAATAACTTTGATTTTAGCTCATGAATCTCGGCCTGCAATTTGACCTCTTCCTGGTGCTGCCGAGCACGGGTGTTGGCGCGACGCGTCTCCGCCTCCTGTAGGGTCACCATACGCGCTTCCAGACTCTCAATCTCGTTGGCCTGCAATGTGAGGCGTTCGTTGAAATGCTCCAGTTCCATTTCCGCCGACTCCTTGTCACGCGCCAGCTTATCCATTTCCTGCTTGAGTCGTTCACAATATGCGACACGTTCCTGCAACTCTTTCTCATAGCGTTGACGCTCCCGTTCGCTGTTGCGTTGTGCGTCCGCTGATCGTTCTCTTTCCCGCTCATTCTGGGCTGTCAGCAGCTTCAGTTCGCTGCGTAGTCTTTCGCACAGCTCCGATTCGAAATCGGCACGCGGTGATTTCCGTGGTGATTCTGTGGGTGACTTCAAAAGCGAACTGTTGCGTCGGCTCTCTGCACGCTGCAATGAGGTCAACTGGGTTTGCAGTCGCTCGCATCGTTCGCGCTCCATGTCCAATTGTTTGTGTAGCTCGTCCTCGGCTTCGAGAACAGCTTCAAGGCGCTTGCGCATCGCCTCAATGATCAAGACATCCTGTTCCTGTATTTCCTGCGAATGATGTTTCTCGCCCAGCAGCTCTCGGCTCAACGTCTCCGTTTGTTCGCGCTCCACGGCCAACTGAGCCTTGACTGCCTCCAATTGATTAAGCAGCTCACGTTCACCCGTAAAGTTCTCGTCATCGGTGCCGTGGCCGTTGCCATTGCCAGCGGTGGGATCCGCATCAGTTTGGACTTCCTTCTGGTGCAACTTGTTGTCCAAATTGTTCTCCTCTTCGCTCTCAATGGCTTTGAGTATGTTCGAGTCGAGTTGGGCCGAGTAGTTGAGCTCCTTTTCTACTTGCTGTGCGATCTCGTCTACCGAATATTGCTTGGAGCTGTGCTCACTGTTCTTCAATCGCTCGAGATCACGCTCCAAATCCAGCACCTGTTGCTGCAATTGATCAGTGCGCTTCAGTGCCGACTGCAATCGTTCTGTCAGTTCTCGATTGCGCTCCGTCTTTGTTTTTATCTCAGCATTGAGAGTCTCCAGCTCTTGCTTTCGAGTTGCAGCCATTTCCTGATGCTGTTGCTCGCATTGGGCATGCGCCGCACTGACCAAGTTCAGTTCTTTCCGAAGCGTCTCACGATCGGCAGCCTCCTGGGCGGCAGTCTCTAGAATTCTGTTCTCCAGCAAGTCGATGCGCTGGCGATATTTTCGCTCACTCTCTTCGTGGTCGCGCATGAGCTTTTGCTGCTTGTCCAGCTGCTCCTTTTCGTGTGCTAGTTGCTGCTGCAACTGGTTAAGATTCTGCTCCAGTTCGGTCTTTTGCTGTTGTTTCTCCTCCTCCAGTGCGGATAGCTTTTGCTTCAGCTGCTTCAGTTCCGGTGATGTTATAGCTTTAGGCAGCTCTGGTGTTTGCATCAACAGACTGGGCGTCTTAAACTTGGAGTCCTCGGTTAAGTTCGAGAAATTGATCTGTCGCGGCACCAAGCCTGGCGTCAATTCGCCACTGACTTGAGTGCTTACGCCAAGTGCATTGGGATCCTGGAAGTAGTGTGGATGCTCAAAAGTGTTGGCCGGATGTGCCACCACAAAACCACTCAATTCGTCAGTACGTTTGTAAGTGAGATTTGCGACAGCTTCCTTTGAAGTTTCCTGAAATCAAAATCGTTGATAATACAATATTGCAACTGCCAACCCCTTAATCATTGTCTTACCATTGTCTGATGCAGGAAGCCCACTGCAGACTCGGGCAACTGGAGGGGTGCATTGAGACTGCGCATTGTCGCCCGACGTTCCACATCCGGTTCGGGAAACTCGGTAATCGAGCCAATATCGCTGAGAGTCCGAGCACTGTGTTTCGTGCTGGCATCCTGTTTGCCCGCTGCCGGGGAGGAGACTGGACTCGCATCCCTGGCTGCCTGCAGTTCGCGCTCCTTTGCCTGTAGCTGCTCCTGCAGATGGTCAATCTCATCGTTCTTGTCGGCCAGCATGGTTTGCATCAGATCGGGCAGCGATTGGCGATTGACCATTTCGGTGCGCATTGTTTCCTTCATTTTGTCCAACTCGTTGCTCTTCTGCAACACTTCTGCCCGCAAGCGTTCAATCAGACTGCGATCCGGCTGAGAGCGTGCAGCTAGCTCTGTCTCAAGGCGGACAATCTCATCCTTGCTGCGTTGCAGCTGCTGTTGCATGGTGGCCATTTGCTTATCGCGGGCGGACAACTGCTCGCCCAGATTGCGCAACTCGCTCTGGAGCTCGTGGACACGCGTATTGAGATCGGAGGTGCCTACGCGATGCAGTTGCTCGGCCCGTTGGCGTTGTTCCTCCAGACGCTTCTGCAGCGATGAAATGCGATGCGATTGCTCATCGATTCGACCCTGCAACGAGTCGCGCTCGTGCTGCAATTCCTGCGGAGTAAAGTGAAAGAGTCTCGATTAGTTTCCAGAGTCAATGGCCGACCGATGGACCTCATCTGCATATCTCACTACCACCCTCTCCCACACTCAACCCTTTGGCCGACTTCAATTAAAGTAAATTGAACGCTTTCAAGTGATGCTGCACTGGCGATAAATGGTGCATTTATCTGCATTATATATCTGCACTCGTATCTCTTTTATACACAGCGTCGTGTGGATGGCAAGCATTTTATGCGGGCATAAGCACTGCTCCAGCCCCCGATTACAGCGATTGCCATAACAAAGAAATTTATTCAGGCACACACGCTGCTTACTTGCATTATGCATAATGCACTGACGAGCATTAGCCTTTCAATTAGGCTCTTGTGGCATGCAACATATTGTAAACAAACCAGCGCATGCAACCATAACCATAACATCAATATTCGTAGTGATTGAGCCAGGTGCATCAGAGGGGAGGCGGCAAGTGATTTATTTTGAGGATAAGCCTTTGAAAGTAGCACAAACTGGGCACAAAAATGGAGCTGGCAAAGTGATGACGAGTGCATCTATTTTTGACAGAGCTTGTGCCATTTTCTAAACAGTTCTTTCACAATTAACGATGTGCTAAATACCATTAGAAGGCCTACGTGCCAATTCCACAAAAATAAATATATAATAATAACAACAATTATTGTCAAAATAAACATACATAATATGTACTTAATGCATTTAAATCCAAGTACAATACTTTTGTGTACTTGTCTATAACCTTGTCAAAAATCATTCCTATATATGTGTATATAATGTGCATAAACAAATGTGCCGCCTGCCAATTGAGTTTCAATTGTGTGCCGCGTCTTTATGTTATTGAAATTGTATACATATTATATTTAACTCACTCGAATTGGTACCATTTTGAAGTTGAGCGCATTTTTTTGAGCGCAACAGCATTGGCACTTTTATAACGATTTATTAGGCAGATTTAATTAAATTAATCAAACAAAATTCAAAACACAACTACCAAATTGAACGCAAACATTTTCATGTGCGTCGCGGGAGACTCTCTGTGGGTAACTGAGCGATGTGCCGAACACAGGCAGAATTTCAGTTTACAATTTTAGAATCTCGTTGATCCGCACAATGCTCAGGAACTTTAATCAAAGCACACTGTTTCGAAAACTGTGATTATAGCACAGTGCTTACAAAACTGTGAACAGTAGAGCAAACACATTTACACCTCGTCAAACCAATTAAAATTAAGCTCTCAGATATTATCTCCTGCGGGGAAATTCAGTGAATTAACTAATTTAATTCAGTAAGTATATAAAAAGTAAATATACATCAATAACTATGCATTGATTTTACAATACTTAATACTGTGTCGATCAATTAACTGACCGTAAGAGCTAGGAGCTGTCCTTTTAAAAATGCTTCCCACATGCGTAAAAAAGTTTTACATGAAACTTTTGTTGTTTCTTGTCCGTTATTCAAAGTTAGCAAAGACAACAACCAATTCACCACTAAAGCTGTGCTAAGAGCTACGAGTACTCACCACACAGCCACTGCGCATCTGGGTGACTTGCATTTCCAGATCACGTATGCGCTTGATTGCAGCCTCCTCGACCCGCGTATGCTTGTCCAGTTTCTCGGAAACACGCTGCAATCCCTCCACAGTCAGTGAGTGATGCGCGGGTGAACTTTCCGCTGTATGTGCAACCGTTGGCGGCTTACTGCCACCGTGGACAGATACATCCTCTGTGGCACTCAGGCTGCAGGAGTTGGAGGCGTTGTTTGAGTTGTGCAGAGATTCCAGTGTCTTGGTCTTTTGCTCGAGTGTTGTTTCAATTTCGCGCAGTTGCTCGGCCACGCCTTGTTCGCCAGAAGGTATTCCCTGCTGTAGTTTCTCCTCCAGTTGACGGATGCGCGTCTGATATCCTTCGCCAATGTCCGTTTTTAGACTGTGCACCTCCTGTTGCAGGGCATCATTGGAACGCATTTGCATTTGTACGTAGTCCTCCAACTGCTTGGCCTTCTCGTCCAGCACTTGTTCGTTGAGCGCCTTGGTCTGCACCTGTGTCTCCAGCTCCGAGATAATCTCGCGTAGCACAAAGATCTTGTCTATTGACGCCTTCAATTCCACTTCAAATTTGTCTCGCTTCGCATTGGATTCGACCAGCTGTTGATTGACCTCGCTCAATTGCGCCTCCAACTGGGCATACTGTCGGAAAGGGATTAAAAATAGATATTTTAGAATACTTGCTAAATAAATAATGCAGTTTTATGTGTGTGCTCATGTAATAATTGTGTGCGTGGAATTGATCGTGGCATATATGTATACTATAACTTACATGCTTCAGCTTGACAACCCTCAACTTAAATGTGCATTTCAATTTCAGGTGCAGTTATTTGGTAAGGATTAGATTATTGTGGGTGCATGCAAAGAGGATTACGATTAGCATATTCATCAAGGTTATAACAAATAATCATCAATCTTATGTAAGTAGGTATATATATAAGTCTTTGTCTGTCTGCGTGTGTGTGTGTGTGTAGATAATTCTCAATGAAACAAATATTTGACTCGAATGAATTTAAATCGCACCCCCGCCCTGAATATTTTCTTAACTTTTGTTTTTGTTTTGTTTCTATAAATACTACGTCGGTACATGCTTACGAAAGATTTTTATCTATACATATACATATATATATATGTATATATGGGCATGAGTACATATAGCAGACGATCATGCTGCCCTTGACTTCGATATAAAGAGCAAAATGAAATATTCACTGGATTGGGTGGGGTAGGCACATCTAAAAGGTAGGTAACATTTTGAATTGGGCCCAACAGGTGCAGCCAATCAGTTGTTTATTAAGTGCTCGGAGGGTTCACTAAATTCACTAAATTCGGCCAATTTGTGTATTATAACTAGCAACTAAATCTAGATTAGTTTAACATACGTGTTATAGGAATCGGTGCGAAATAGGAAAAGGAACTTAAAGTATAACAAGACCTACACAATATGTGTAGAAGCGCAATTAAATAGTTAAAAAAAAATAAAATATACATGTAAAAAATAGTCCAGAAGAAGAGAGAACCAAACCATAAAGCCAAACGAAACAAAGGAACATGAAACCAATCATAAGTATACATATAGAACATATATATGCAGTCAGTATATGACTCAAAGAGACCCACGACATGAGAGGGCACTCACCTCCTCAGAGGCATTGGCAAAAGAGCTTCGCTCTTTTTCCTTGTCACGCAGCTGCAATTTGAGCTGCTCAATCTCGCGCTGAAACTCATCGCGTTCCTGTTCGCGTTCGCCGGCCTGCTCCTCCAGGAACTGCCTGGTGGCCTTCAGCTGTTTGTCTGCGGTGTCAATCTGTTTTGGCGGTAGGGGTAGGCATATGGATTGGGAGGTATAATAACCTAAACTCATACTTGGCTTACAAACTAGACGCGCTCAACGGGTATTATATACGGATTGATCATGCGTTTAGCACTGCAGATGATATGGATATGGATAGATTAGGGAGGCGTTAACTTACCTGTGACTGCAGATCTTCGCGATCCTTCTTCCCAGACTCCACGACCTTATCGCCCTCGCGACAGAAGTCCTCTATCATCTGTAGTAATACCACCGTTGAATTACCCGGCTCCTGTGACTGCTGCTGCTGCTTCTGCGTGGGTGAGGTTAGCAAATGGCGTGCCCTTTCCTGTAGTTGCACAAAGCTGGCTGATGACTGATCTAGCGCCTGCGGGCTCTTCATGTCACCGAGGCCATAGCCCTCGGCATAATCTGTATGATTGAGTGAGTTCAACTGCGATAGCTGATCGCGCAGCGCCTCCAACTCCTGACCCAACTCGGCATTTCGATCAATGGTATTCGTGAGTTGTTGCTGCAGTTTCTGACGATCGGTTTCTGATTTAATTAGACGATTCTTCAGCTCTATCAGCTGGAAACTGAGCTCGGAGGCATTGCCTGCCTGCTGCTGCAGATCCAGTGGCAGTGAACTGTGCGTCTTGTTGATTTGTACACCATGGCTGGTCTTGCGCTGATGCGCCTCGCCCAAATGCTGATCGTTTAGCGAGTTGGTGCGCATAAACTCGTGGAGCAGCTGTTGCTGAGTTGGATGCTGTGGTGCAGTTGTCTTTAGGCCATCCACGGCTTCGCAGCACAGCTCATGTTCCTGTTTCTCCGTCTCATCAAGTGGCTCTGCAGGTTCGGCGACTTGAGGCCTATCCAGATCCTCAGAGAGTTGCAGTAAATAGGCGGCCTCTGACTTTAAACGTTCGAGGCAATCGCCTAAATCGAAATCTTCATTATTGTCATCGGGACTTTTGCTGTCGATAAACTGCACTAGGCTGGGATCCTCAACCACTTCCAAGAGACTATGGACATCGGGCACCAGACGCTGTTTTGTGTTGTTAAAAGAACCCTGCAGCAAAGAGCTGCTCAGCGTTTGCTCTAAATCATCACCACCCTCCTGACTGCGACTGTGTGCCAGTATGCGCTGCATCTCCTCGGAGAGTGTGGCATTGAGGTCGCCCTCACAGTTGGCCACACACTTGGCCAGGCGACAGAGGACACTGCGAAAACTCTTTGATAATTCCCGCAAACCATCTCGCTCATTGATAATGTGATCCAAGTCTCGACCCGAATCGAAGGTCAGATGCCGCTTGTTCTTGCGGTTAAGTTGTTTCTCATAATCCAATTTTATGCGCGACATCTAGACAACAATTGTAAGCGTTATTTGTGCATATTGCATTAAACTGATTAGTTCAATATAATAGTCACCTCTTCAGCATGTTTGATATTCAACTGGGTGATCTCCAATTGACTCTTTGCCGTAAACTTCTCGCGTAGCAATATAAGCTCCTTGGGCCAGTGTTGATCATTCGCGGCGTTCTCCGACAACAAACTCTAAAAGAAACAAATCGAACAGAGCGTTATTGATTGAAATCAAATTGTATATGCACAGAATACATATGTATGCATATGTAGATCAAATCAAAGTCTGTGAAAGTTTGCTGCACATTTGCATGCAGACATATTGAAGTTAAATGTATGTATATATACATATATATATATATGTAGAATCGATGCTATATTCGGGCAGCTTTTCCCTTGAAAGACAGCTTTTCAGTGCAACAGGACATAAATATTTATTTATCAAAGCAAAATATTTATACATTCGTCTATAGAAGAATTTCCTTAAAAATTCCTAAGTTTTCTTTAACATCTGATCTGACAATGAAGAAAATCATCGACGGTCTCCCACTCAGTTTTATTTTGTTTGTTTATCGAGACCCGACGAGTCGCGTGGTTGTATCTCAAAGTTTTGCTGTGGTTGCTGATGCTGCTGCTGTGGCACACATACATAAATAAATCTTAATGAACGTGCCGCAGAGAAGTGGTAAGAACTGGAGTAGAAGTCGCAACTGTGGCAGCTGCATTAAACGTCAAATTTTCAATTAAACGAATTTAAAAGAAATGTTTTTACAAACAGATGAGCAGCACTCGATCTGCTGCCTTATCTGCCGCACAAAGGTCGCCCAGAGTGCAAAGCTGATTATTCTGTTGCATCTTTCTGATTATTATTATATATTTCCTTTTATGGCCAATTTTCTATATTAAAAGATTACAGATTAAAAGAGAACAGTGCAAAAAAAAAAATAGAGAGAAAGAGACTGTTCTACAATGTTGCATTATCATTAAGCAACTTATGCTGAAACTTTACGGCGGAGAATATGTCAAGAAACATTTTTAGTTCTGTCTCAGTTTTGAAAATTTTGCAGCCAACGTCTGGCAGAATTTGCATAGCACAGAAAAAAGGTATTTTTAGTTTCTTGCATAACTAGGTGAAAAAGACAGACTGAAGAGAACTGAAATCAAAATTTGTGTAAATGCTGGCATACGTCATGATTTTATGCATTTACAGCTTTGATATGACAAGTATGAAGTTGTGCTAATATTGCAACTATATCAATGCAACTAATCAAATAAATAATAAATGAAAATTATCAAAAAACACATCGTTGACTTTTCTCAAAAATTATAGCAGTGCACAATTTGGCAATAAAAATGTAAATATTCATAATATTTACATCGAACAAATTGCACTTGCGAGTGATAATTTCACTATTGAATTTTGGTTACAAGTGAACAGATTTTCAGATATATTAAATATACTATTTATTTCTCGACATGTATTCAGTACAATAGAACAAACGAAAATCCATCTACTTTTATTGAATTACAACATCAAATTCTGTATTATTTTAAGAGATACACAAAATGTTAATCTTGTCATCCAGTTAAAGACACCCTCTTCTTATTCTTCATCGACGTTGAGGATCAGTGCCAAAAGACTGTAGGCTTGGTTCATTATCTGTAAGGTGAATATCGTTATAAGAACATAAAGTTATCCTAAGCAACTGAAAATACCTTGCCGAACAATACCAGACCGATGACAAAAAAGCCGCCGGCTTGTAATTGTATGGGACGATTTAGATAGATCATAAATGTGAATATCTGGCGACGCATTTTTACAGACATATCTGGCCACTGGCAGGTATAAAGATCATTGACCAACTGATCTGCTTTGACGATAATTTGATTCCCATAAATGCAGGGAAGAAAGATTTGCGTCGTCATCGCGACTAAATACTGAGCCTTCATCATGAGGAAAAATGGATCCTGCAATGTAGTACTCTGCGAAGGACCAGACAACCAGATTGATTATATTTCTTTGTATTACATATACGACTCTTATGTCACTTACCATCTGTAAGCAATAGATGGTGAGACAGATTATTATGGAGCTCAGCAAGATCTGCATAAGTGTGCTACGGGAAATGAAATCTTGAACACGGTTCACGTGGATTTTGATGCGCCTGTGAAGCGCAATAATTGCCACAAACTGCGCGTGCAGCTGCTGCTCAGACTCCAAGCTGTTGCCAGTTGGAGCAAGTGCAGCCATGCGCATCCCGACTAGTTCGAGACACAGTGAAATGTGCAGCATCAGATAGCAATTGAGTAAATCCATTCCTACGTTGGAAAGGCACGAAAAAGGCACTGCGATCACTTGAAAGGCGAACGTGCACCCAAAATTTATGGGTTGTGTCCAATCATAAGGGAGCCACACCCAAAATGGCAATTTATTAGGATAGTTAAGCAGCGACGATAAGAGGACGCACAGACCCGAGCTGAAGCTGCAAATGACGTACACATTGGTGACGAGAGTAAATCTACGATGGGCCAACTCCCACATATCGCGCTCCTGGCCAAAATGAACTGCAAATTGCTGGCTAGTGGACCACTCCTCAAGTAGTTCGCGGGCAATGTGATGGCGACGCCAATTGTTCACAATCTTAACCAAAAGACTCGTCATTGTTAACATAATGAAAAGCACTTCGGCTCTCCGCTCAAAATCGTTTGTCACGAAAGCCTCGACCCACATCAGGGCCGTGAACGAAAAGGTCATTATGCCATGTAAGAGATATGGCCAACAGCGATTAAATCTTCGGGTCCATGGCGTATGCAAGGATGAGCCCTGGTTTGGCCATATTGCAACAAATCGAAGAAGTCGCACCACAATCCGCGAAGATTTTATGTTATCGAAATCCATTTTACAAAGTTGTACAGACGACTAGTCTAAAAAAAGTGGTCCTTATATACCAGAAAAATGTCCATTACTTGCTAATTGCTTCATTTTGTGGGCGTTTCGGGCTTTCAATTAAAAATCAATTATACAAAATTTGTCTAATTTGAAAATCGATATCAATGTTCATGTGCAGTTGGAGCAGTTGGAGTCGCTTGGGTGCATTCATTGCATTCACTCGGTTTAAATGCACCACAAGCAGAATGAATACCCCGAGCCGAGAGTGGCGCATTAAAAATAGACCAATGTTTCCAAAATAGGCACCAGCGGCAAACCAAATTTTTGCGCCTTACACAAAAATAACATCACATGTTGGGAATGGGAATGGGAATGCTTAGTGTTTATGCTTTTGGAAAAGGGCATCGACTTGTCTAGTTTTGGAACATATCCTAAGTCAAACTGTTCACTCTTCAAATTTTTCGAGTGTTTTTTTTTTTTAAATATTGAATTTATTTCTAAGAAACGTTGGCCCAAGCAAAATCCAGATACATTTATTAATATTATCTATTTCTATTTCTATTAACTAATAACCAGTTAAATGTTTTCTTACTCTTTTAGAGGCCTTTTCAAATCCAGAAACCCACTTTGTATGCATGTATGTATGCTATTTGTTTTGTGGAAAGCACGCCAACCATAAAACCGTTAGATTTTGAATTGTATCCACTTCCTCACAAATTAGATTTGATTTATGTTTGTTTGTATTGTATATATTTAATTGTACACATCAAGTGTATTTTTGCATGTCATAGTCTATATTATAGTTCCACTTTATCATTATTAGGAACATCAGTTTGTGTGTATTTGCAGTTGTTGATTTGGCGTTCTTTTTGATATTTTTTTCTTTTTTTTTTTGTATTTATATCATTTAACGATCTCTTGAGCGCACATGTTTTTATGCTAATTCAATAGTATGCGTTTTTCTACATGTGTATTCACGCACATATATAATACATATATATATTTATATTCAACACTATACAAACACAAAGTGATTTAGCGCACGCACGCTTTGAAGTAACGGAAAAGACTGAGCAGTCGCCTTGAGCTACCAGGCTATTTAATAAAGATCGATGGCACGCTCCCGAGCAAGTGATAGAAGGAGAGAGGTAGTGAGAGACAGAGAGAGATAAACAGCAAGAGAGCATTTGCCTTGTGGGCAAGCAGCAAGCAGTGCACTCTGCACTGCTTGCCCTGTGCTATGGGCTTGTCCGCGTGTGGAAATTAATTTAAATTTATGTTCGTTAATTTTGGACAGTGGAGTGTGCATTGTTATTGCACTCAAATACATATGTATATGTAAGTATGTGCATATGTGCATACATATGAATGGTGGCATATAGCCGTCATCGTTTGTTCACACTTCTTCAATATACAACAACTCACAGTGGAGTTGATTAATTCTAAGCCGAGCTACCCTTCGCACTTCCGGCCAGGCTTTATTGGCTTTATCTTCAATTGTGAAGCAGATAAATGCATCGCCAGTCGTTTGTTTACGGAATTCAACGAGAAGCACATGTTTGTTTTAAGCGACACACATACATATTATACGAATACATCTACATGAATACATGGTATATATGCGCATGTATCTCATAAGTAAATAATCCAAATCGCTGAAAGACTGCTAAAGTTGACTTAATGGCATTCAAGGCATACTTTTCAGACTTCGTGAAGGCGTTGCTCACCTAAAAGCAACTTCACCATCAGGCTCCCAACTTCGATGACTTGGGAATTCGGCATGCAGCAGCGCTAACTCATGCTCTTAATTCATTTACCCGATCTCTTAAATTGTACAGACATATGCGTATTTCAACTATATATTGCAGAATATATATGTATTGATATATATGCACATATGTTTTGTCTTTAAATTTGACACACATTTAGTCGGCTACAATTGTCGCGACCAGATTATTTACTGCAAAACATTGTCCAACACCGGCCGGCAATGACAATGTATTTTAAGTGTTCCCTAAAGTTGTACATAAAATATATCACGTGGCGCTATTAATCAGTTCCCCAAATATAGGAAACGGTTGTCACCGGAGGACGTGTCAGGCAAGGGATGACATAAGTCAACATTCGATGGGGATCGTTGACTTTGGTCTTAAAAATAGCTCTGATGATATCAAAGAGTACAAATTGTATGTTGTATGTTGAATCCGTCAAACAGCTAAGTAAAATGATCTCTCTTTATAGATATCTACCTTTTGAGTGGCCACACGTATAGTAAAAGAACTTGGACCACTCCATTGCAAAATTAATTTACGCGATTCTGGCAACTGGCCAAAATGTAGCACGATTTCGCTCGTACGGTGCGTGCTTAAAGGCGTACACAGAAATAATTTGCATCTCGACAAACGAAGGGAAGCTTGGTGAATCACACTCAACAGCATGCAGAGAGCACAACCACATGCAGCATGTTGCATCTTGTTAATAAGCAGCGTTGAGGAGGCATCTGTGCAGCAAACTCCTTACCTGTATCTGCTGTTCCAGCTCTGTGGCAATGTCCTGGCGTGCCAGCGCCAGTTGCTCCTGCAATCGTCGCTCATACTCCTCAATGATGCGTTGAATCACCTGTGATTCGTTCTTGAAATTCAGCTCATCCTCATCGATTATGATTAGCGAGCTGTTTGGATTCTGGGCGGGCGCTGACGGTACATCCACTGTATCTTCGCTAGTTTTTTGGCAGGTACGCGGTGATTTAGGTGCAGACTGGTCAGGTTAGTTGTTGTTTGCGGTGTCAGGTAGTCACATGGTCGGGTTTAGTTGTTTTTATTGGGTTATAAAAGTAGAGAAACAAGAACGAACATGCACAGTTAGCAGTTAGTCAACAAACAACGGACAGGTATTTGCATATTGGTCCACACATAAATAAATATGTGAGTCGATTTCAGTTTTGCACATGCGACAATAAATATGAATAGAAACTCACCAGGTAATCATCGTCCGCATGACGACGCTCATGGAATCGCAGACGTTCGGTCAGTTTGCGAACCTGCTCCGCGTGGGAGCGCTTCAGCTCATGAATATGCGTCTGATAGAAGACTTTGAGGTCGGCAATCTCCAGGGACATCTGCAATATTAATTGTAAGCATCGATCTCAATCAACTCTAGGTGGATACTCACATTGTCTTTGGTTTCCTTCACGCCCAGTGCATCTAGTCCGCTGGGCGTGATTTCTCGATGACTGGGACTGAGCAGCAGTTCGGCGCGTTTACGCTTGCGCGGTGATGATTCCTTGGAGGCTAACTCATCGGGCAGTTGCTCCACCTCCGAACACTCGGATGAGGTGTCGCCGCTCACATGCTGAGACTTGTGCGAGAACACATCATCCGAGAATTGTTTCTCTAGGTCAGCACAACGATGCTCAAAGTATTTGCGCAGCTCCTCCATTTGCTTGGCATGTGCCGCCTGCTGTGCCTGCTCGCTGGCCAGTTTGTCCTGCTCCCACTGCTCCCGACTGGCTTGCAGCTCTTGGGCGCTCTGATCACGGCACTTTGACAATTGCTGGGACAAATAGTCATCAAACTTGCGCTGCACCAATAGAAATGGTCGCAGTTCGCCGGGAAGCAGGCATTTTTGGAACTGTTCTATTTGCTTGCTGAAAGCGGGTGGCCATTCAGGTGGCAGCGGCTCCACGCCCAGATCATCAATGCCCACTGACTGGCGGGGCACCGACAGCTGTCGTTCGCGTGAGCTGCGTGATACACGCTCCTCGTGATCCGTCAGGTAGTTGCGATCCAGATCATCTTCGCTTTCACTTATCAGATCCATTGAAATCTCCGATATGTGTCCGCCAGCATTGCCCTCTCGATCTGACCAGCCGCTGCTCCGTTTAACGGTGTCGATGGCCTCATGCAGTTGCCTGCGCAACGCTTGCACCTCGTCGCCAAGTCTATCCGAATCCGATTGCAGTTGGCCACGCACGTTTAGCGAGTGCTGCAGCGATTCCGTCAGCTTGGCAATAATATCATCACGTCGGGAGAGCTCCACATAAATGTCCAGCGTCTGCAAGGACACAATATGATACGAGTTAGTACATACATATGTTGTTAATGTAATGAAGACTTACCGGCGCCCCAAACTCCTCTTGGAATGTACGATATTCCGTTGAGGTAGTCACCAGGGAGCTGCTGTCCCGCGCAGATGCTGGACCCCCACTGGATTCGCGCCGTGCCGTCTCCAGCTGCATGTTTAGCGAGGCGAGGCAGTTGTCTTTGGTCTCCAGCTGCGAGTGTAGATCCTGCACCTTGGCCTCAAGCTGTTTCAACATGTTTAAGCTGACCAAACTTGAATTGCTGCCAGCTTTGCATTCCTGCAGTGTCTTTGCCTCCTCCAGGGACAGCGATTTCGGCTCCTCCACTGTAGTGCTCAGCGAAAGTAGACGTTCACTCTCCTCGGTAATGTCCTCGAGCACATCCTTGCTGAACTCTGTCAGCGGTACACGTTCCATTTGCTTCAGCTCCACGTTTGCTGTGGCGCTAGTTGTTGTGTTCTCCTGTGAAGCTGTAGATTCCGTGGGTGAATTCTTGGCACCGCTCTCAGACAGCGGCTGCTGATGCATGGCCATAAGACGTAGCTTCAGCAGCTGCATGGAGGCCTCCTCCTCATCATCATCCTCGTCATCCTCATTCTCATCATTGATTTGTTCTTCTGACTCCGGTTGCAGATGCAGCGTTTCAAGCATCTTGGCGCTTTTGTGCTCGACTATTTGTGCCAGTTGCAATTGGGGCAGCTTTAAAGTTGCCACAGCATGTGGGCCATCTGATGGCTCCAATCCATCCAGATCTGTAATCATTTCTAATTTTTGTGATGCGCTGCATAGCGTGCTGCTAACAGCCGCTTCTTCACCATCATATGTGATCTCTACGGACTCATTTGTGTGTACGATTTCTTCCATTGAATGATCCTGCTCGCTGGGTGGTCCAGCAGCAGTATCCAATTCACTCTCCTCTAGCCTCGACGCCGCTGGACTTTGTGGATGTTGCTCCTCATCGGCTTCTATCGCCGATTCGGATTCGTGATGCGGTTCATCCACAAAATCAGAGACATCATCTGTGGTGCTTTGATTGCTGAGACTCTCGCCTTCGTTCTGAGCAAGCAACGACGCCTCCACGTCAGGTTCGACGTCAAAATCGTCTTCATGACGCGAGTGAATTGGTTTTATATTTTCCAATGGTAAACTAATATCAAAATCATCATCATCTTCATCGTCTTCGTCGTCGTCTACGTCATCGGACAGCGTTGCTTGATCCTTTGGACTGTTTAGCTCAGCATCGTCATCATCACTCTCATCATCCACCACAAAATGTTGAGCCAGCTGGCCGCCAGAGAGTTCGGCGTCGTCAATACGAAACTCAGCAGCTTCCTCGCTGCTCTCAGTTTTGGCACTTTTTTGTGATTGTTGTTTTGGTCGGGCAAAAGCCGCTGCCTCGGATAGCGATTCAATGTTCGAGTTCAGTTGCTCTTCCACCTCACTCAACTCGATGGCCTCCTCGATATCCTCTTCGATGCTGCTGCTTGTGGTTGTCGTTGTAGTCACTGTGGTTGCCCTAGTCTCCATTATAATATTGCTGCTCGCTGTCTCACTTCTTGTGGCTGTTGTTGTTGTGGTTGTTGTTGCCGTTGTGTGTTGCTCAGCCATTTCAATGGTCATGGAACTGGTGGGCGGTTCAATACTAAACGAGGACACTGTCTGGTCGTCCTCGGTGAGACTGAGATTATTCTGTTGCCGCAGTAGCTCTGCAGTATCGGTCGATGTGACCGCGTAAGGAGTGCTGCTCGAGCAGCTTGTGAGTGCTGTCAAGCTACTTCTGGAAATTATATATGTGTGCGTCGATTCGTTATCTGAGCAGTCGTCAGCAACATGTTGCTGTTGATGCTGCTGGTGCTGCTGCTGCTGCCTTAGCTCTTCCTTCTTGACGACGGACTTGTGAAACACAAAATTTAATGTTGGTATAAACTCAACATCCACATTTTGTACGCTATAATTGCGACTGGTCGCCGCCTGTGTTTGTTGTTGCTGCTGTCCAGTAGCGACTGTTGATTCTGTGGATGATGCTACTACCACTGGCTCCTCAGGCGCCTCGATTGCCTTGTAAAAGGCGCTGCCACTGCTCGTGCGTAGTAGGGATGTAATCTGAAATGAGGCAAAAAATTAGATAAATTATTATTTTGTGAACAGCATTACAATTTAAAAGATTTTTTTGTATAATATTTTTGAAAAACTGTTCCATTTATATTTATGCTTATCTGGCGATCGATTTCAAGCTAATTTTTGTCGATCTGTGTGAAAATACACACCTGGTTGAAAAGTAGCCAAGGTTAAAACTCATTTTGAAAGCGCCACAAAAACACGATTCATAAATTTTTGAGCGATTTCGAAAACTTCACTTCGCAGGCCGTAAAATTAATGTTAAAAAGTGTTGTTTGATATATTTTTGTTTGCTTTCAATCTGATTTGCAAAGATCTCTGTGAAAATTTGCTGCGCTCAAAAAATTAATTACAACTTCTACAGAAATTTAATTTTATAGATAGAAATGGGTTAAACAAGAGTTAATTTTTCATTCGACAAGTCTTAAATTTATAATCAAAATTTTATACATGAAAATGCATCAAAAGTATTAGAAAATGCAGAACAATTTGAAGAAATACATATGCAAAGCGTGTAATGTCTGCAAGTATCTAGATGCATATTTGTTTAATAGTATTTCAAATGTGCAACACTTTTGCATTTGTTTGGCCGTTGTACGATTTGGCAGTGACACTTTTGGGGCCACACGCCTGATGCCACATAAAAAATGCATTCACACAAATGATTTTCGTTTTCGTAATGATGTCACCTCATTTTCAACGCCAACGATGCGACGTTGTGGCAACAACAGCATTGTGAGGATTATGGGGTTAAGCGACGGCTTGCCCAACCAAATGACAGCAAGAGATTTTATAAAATTAACAGAGCAACAGGAAAAATGTGATCGGTGATCCGAGATACGAGATACGAGAGACAAGATCAACATTGATTAGGCAACAATCGCTGACATCTCCGGCCAATTGACCCGCAACTGTATCGCAAACTCAAGTGATTATTGGAGGCAGCATCTGGTGTACGTTCCACGTTGTGGCTGACTCAGGCCGCGATGTGTGTGATGGATTGCAGCTGTGTTTGGCACGCACAACACGGCAACGCATCAAGTTGCCAGCTACCGACTGCCCTTTTATAATTAGAATCATTCCGAGGCATAAATTTCTTGTTGTTGAAATTTTGTAATAAACTCACCGATCACCGCCTGCAACTTATTAAAGTATGCAGATGGTTCGTTCATTTCTATATATCATTATATATATATATATATACATATACATGTGTATATGGCAATGTGGGCACTAATTAAAATGTTGTCCACTTGAGTGAGTAGTGACGGTGCTCGATATAGTTCTGGTGAGGTAATAGAAATGTTTGGAACTGTTGCAGCATCCGCCCGAAAGTCTGGAGATTCAATTAGAGAATATTTCGTGTATGTATTCGACATTAATTGAGATCGTTGCGCACATTGCAAATATGCCTGAGCGAATGCTAAAGAATTGCAAATTGTGCATACGCCATGTAGGTCAACGCATTATACTCAATCAAAGAGAAGACGGCACAAGGCACGAGGTACAAGGCTTAAATTGTTGAGCTGGTATTGTTCCCGTTGAACGTCCTTGAACTTGTCAAGCTACGCAAATTGAGTTGAGGTCCTTTAATAGTAACGGGATAACAGTTTTCGCCATCGCCATGGTTACTCTAGTTCCCGTTGTTGAAAAACTTTTGATGGCTATGTGTGCGTGTCGCAAGTTCTTTATATTTCCAGCTCCTACGAATGTTGCGATTAAATAAATTTCATTTCGTTCGCCAAGCTCAGTTGGGTCTTTGAAATCTGTTTGCTGTTGTTGTTGTTGTTGTTGTCGGTGTCTGCCTTGCTTTGGGTGTGACACACATTTTGTGGCATAGATGTCGGTTAAATTTGAGCCACACCTATTAAACAGAGGCCATCGACGGGTATCTGATTTTCATAACATAAATATATGCCAAAAATTGACACGAATATCACTCAACTATATGAAATTTATGTCCAAATATGACGCAGTGCTTTTCGGACACACTGCTCTAAACCCCACAGAGATAAATAAATGAATATAGCAATCATCAACTCACATGGATTTTACTCATGGTTAAGGTCGGATTGTTTGATGTACGCAAGATGAAGTCGCTGTTCTCACTTTGTCGTTAATTGGATGTAATTATTCATTTTTTAACAACTTGCAACACACACATGCTTCGCTTTTCATTTACCGCACAGACAACCGACCGAGCAACCGGAGCGACCGCCTGCAATGCAAGTTCTTTTATAAATAAAAATGCCGCGCTGACGTTGGAGGCGTCGTCGATACGATTCCCAATTCAAATCAGAGGCAGTCAATCCAGAGCAGAGAGCACAACAATATTTGCAATGCGGTTCCAAGCGGTTCCGTGCACCAAATGCGCTCCCATTTCGTATTTATAAACAAAATGTGGAACGTAAAAAAGATTCGACTAAGGCGGGCAACATGTTGGCAGCCAAAGAGAGGCCCCATCAACATGCTGCCTGCTGACTGCTGTCTGTGTTCTGTTTCTAGCTGATGGTGCCGAGTTGATAAGGCGCTAAATTTGAATGTTTATTTTATTTGTGCCTTTGAATGTTTTGGCTGTGTAGCACTAAAAGGTCAAAGACGCCTTTAATTTCCACGATTTGTAATCACGTGCAGATAATAAAGATGTCTATTACAGAAGTAAACTAACAAACTACACCTTATGCAGTAGAACTTCCAAGAACTTTAACCCGAAGTTCACTTACAAAAAGTGTGAATTGTAGTTAAATTTAATCCATAAAAGTAGTATAATAAAATAAAGATATTGAATACTTTGTTGCCTCAAATCCCTTAAATAGATACAAATTTGAATAGTTGGGAATTAAGCTATTGTATGAGCAGCTACTTTGTTGTCTTAAACAAACTACCAAAGTGAAAACAGTTTTTTATTTTAAGCAATATTTGTCAAAATTGATAGATAAATGCAAGTTGTATAATATGTTATTTACTACTTGTCAGTTGGCAATTTAAACATACCCAATCATATATTGTATATAGATTCATGATTTCACGTGTTCACTTAATCGTTTTGATTTCTGATCAAATTCATTATCAAAGTACACTTTTAGCACACAAACTTGGCCGAATTTGTCGAAGGGTCGCCGCCAAAATTGTGCCAAGAAAATGATATATATAAACAACTGAATATCGGGGAAACATTTGCGACTGTCAATTATACATATTCAGTTATCCACACTCTTGCACAGATGCGATGTTTTTGTTGTTGTTGTTGTTGTTGTTTTGAACGGGCGGCAAAGTCTATTTCTAGTTGGATTGCTTTACAATTGAAACACAATGAGGACTTCTTGCAGGTTATGTAGGCGAAAAGATTTACGTAAAATATCAAAACAGAACAATCGTGCCACAAAATAAGACTTTACAAGACTAAAACACACGACAAATAGAAATGAAAGTACGCGAACACGTTAGACCATCGTTGTAGAGTAGCTATTCCGGCTGCTCTGAAATGTATACTCCAGAACCCGGAACGTGCAACAGATTTGTGATGTGCAACCGATCAGAACCGTTGCGCGTAACACAAACAGCGCGCCCAATGTGCAACTGAAATGCCTCCGTCTCGCCTCAGTCTTGCCTCAGTCTTGCCTCAGTATCTGTGCTAAGAGAGTCGTTCAACGGCATTCGTCTTTTATTTTCGGTTGCTCGAAATTCAAAAGAGAATAATGCTCACTCAACTGCGACCAGATATGTTTTATAAATACATAAATACATGCATACATTCATGCATACATTCATACATACATACATACATACTCACAATGTGCATGATGCACATGCATTTCTAAATAAATATACAAAATAGATAAACAACTTGAAACGTTTTCCAACGAGCAGAAATCTCATCTAGCAATTTAAATACATTAGATATATTTTATGAACTTTAAAGATATATATATATATATATATATACATATTTAAATATTTATATTTAACTCGTGCAGCAGTAAGTTTCCGCTGTTGAATATTTACACATATCTCCAAAAATATTCTTTTAAATATTTCGATATATTTGCCAGAGTTTGTGTGGCTCTCGCTGGTATTTTCTGGATTTTAAATAGTTCGACTCTGGTTTTACCAAAAGTATCTTTACAACTTTCGGAACCTAGTCAACTTTACTGAACCCATTAGAAATGCGCTAAAAGGATTTTTTGAAGTTGTTCAAAAGCAGCAAACAGTCAGCATATAAAATTTATATATTATTTATGTCTGATTTTTTGGACTCGCCGATATTTGGACTCGCCGATAATTTTGAATACATCTCCCTCTTAACTTCAACAGAAAACCACTTAATATCATAATGTAGTCGATTGTGTTGGACTCCGATCTTCGAAAACAAAAGCAGACTTGTTAAACTTCGCTGCTGATTTGTGTTGGGATTATAGAGAATCGTTTGTAGCTTATTTATAGTTATAGTTAATATTTATTATTCCTTATATCGGAAGGAAAAAAAACAATTTCATTCGTATAAAAATTTATATAATTATTATATATTCAAGTCAGTGTACAAATTACATTTTGTACACCATTAACAATTACTAGCCGTATTTTATAAATCGTCTCATCAGTTCAGTTTTTTAGTTTTTCTTTTTTTTTTTTTTTTTGTAAATGCAATATCAGTAAATAAAATCCAACACTTTTGAATAATTAAGGCAGATCATTAAGGCATTTAGTCGATTATACAATTTGTTGTGGGTGGGTTTTTTTTAGTTCAGTTAAATATTGATTAGTATTCGATGTGTGTCATCAAGTCGCAGAAAGTTCTTCATGTCGATCGACGTTAAAAATATCATAATTGGATTTAGTCAAAGGTCAATATTAATACTAAAATGTTGGCAATGCGGAGTTTTTGTCATTCCGGTCGACCGGCCTCTTTCTGCTTGAACTTTGTTGAGTATTTGTAGAAGTCGGACATTTCGAAGGGTTTGGTCACCTCCTTGTAGGGCTGAAATGTGGCCTGCTGCACAATGGTCATATTCTTGGGCGACTCAATGCGTATCTCGGGCGACAGGCTGGCAGCTGTGGCTGTGACAACGGCAAGCGGTGGCGACACCAACGCATTGTGCAACGCATTGCCACCAATACTGTTCGTACTATTGCTGCTACTAATATTATTATGATTGTTGTTGTTGTTATTGCCACCCACTGGTGGTGGTCTGGGGGGCGGCGTTGGCTGCTGGCTTTGGTTGGGCTTGGGCGGCAGATTCCTAAATGGCGGTATGTCGAGCGGTTCGAGTGGATACGATGCCGATATGCCCACCGTCTGCTCCATGGCATTCAGATAGGAGGTGGACTGACTCAGCTTGCCAAATCGTTCATCCGCAGCATGCTGGGCGAGCAGTGCCTTTGAGCTGCCGGCAACCGTATGTCCACCACTTGGTCCATAATTATGAGCATTGCGTTGTGCCGACATGGAATAATGACGACCCGACACCGACATCGATTGCGACGAGAGCTTTGTACGCGGCGTCTTGTTGCCGGCGGCGCCACTGCCACTGCCACTGCTAACGGGACTATGCGCCGTCGACTCGATTTGACGCACAACAGCCGGACCATCGAGCGATGATTCCAGCCACTGCTTGGGCTTCAGTTTCTTCTCAATGGTCGCCGTTGTGCCGCCGCCGCCGCTGGCGCTGGCGCTGGCCGAACACAGCGAGATCTCATCGAGCGGTTTGGGTTTGCTGCCGTAGCGTGGCAGTGGCGCCGCCAGCATATCGCTGGAATGCGACTTAGGCTCGGTCATGCTCTGATTCTGATGCGGATGGGGCGGTGTCAGTGCCGCAATATGCGACTGTGAACGCCAGCGATATTGCTGCTGCTGCTGTTGCTGCGTGTGTTGCACACTCTCCATTTCAACGGACATGTAGCTGGGCGCCAGCGAAATGGCATCCAGTTGACGCTGATGCTGCTGATGCTGCAGCGACGATTGCTCGTAGCTGATGGCACTCGGCGACGCCAGCGGCGATACATATTTTTTGATGTTCTGACTCGATTTGATGAAGCCACCCTCGTTGTAGCTCTGATGCGTTGGCGACAAATAGTATTTATCGCATTGCACAATAATTGGTTGCGGTTGCTGTGGCGCCACATGCTGCTGCCTCAGCGTGGCCACATTCGATGAGTTCGCCGAGTACATTGAGATGACATCCGTCTGGGCGCGCTGTTGTTGCAAATAGACAGCATGTTGCTGATGATGGTGTTGCTGCAACATGACGTGTGGCTGCTGCTGCTGCTGTTGCTGTTGTTGCCGCTGTGCTGCATACTGAGCGTTGATGGGTGTCGGTGTTGGACGCTTTTTCAGTGCGCTCTTCACATGCGGATGCTGCTGCGATTGCTGCTGTGCCACGCCAATGACAAGCATGTCACCATTGGAGCCAGCTGGCTGATAATTATCATATTCGGAACTGCGATTCGAATGCGTCTCCGAGTGTCGATTGCTGTTGCTATTGTTGTTGTTGATAATGTTGTTAATATTACTATTGCTACAATTGCTATAGCTTTGACTGCCACCGGGCTTAATCTCGCCACGACTGCTGCTGCTGGTGCTCTGTTTGCGTCGCAACAATGCGTTGCTATTGTCCTTGGCCAGTGCCTGCAACTGTTGCTCGTGCTTGTATTGCTGCGCCAGTTGGGTGAAGAACTCATTGATGGTCATGTGCTCGTAATTGCCATGCATTATTGCCGTCTCCTGTTTCTGGATCTGCTGCAGCAGCCAACTCTTCTCGCTCAGGCGCTGTTCCAGCATCTGTTTGCGTGCCTCCAACGATTCTCGTTTGCTTGCCGCATCCTCATTATTATTATTATTGTTGTTGCTGGTATTGTTATTGTTATTGTTATTGTTGTTGTTGTTGCCGCTGGTGCTAGCATTGCCATTGTTGTTGTTGTTGTTGTTGCTTTGTCGATTGTTCGCTGCCGTTTCATCATCTTTCAGACTGGCCATATTCCTGCTCTTTGGCGCTTTCAATTGCATCGCCAGGACTTCTGCTCCTTACCTCAGCTATTGTTGTTTAGTTCTGTTTCTGTTGTTGTTTCGCTCTGCTTGCATTTACAGGGGGGGAGGGCTGGGCACGGGTGGTTGCGGTGAGCGGTCGTTCTTATCCTGGAAAGACATAATCAGTCTTCAATCATCAAACGCCAGCTCAATCAGCTCAATCATTTCTTGTTTTTTTTATTTTAGTTTCTTTTTAGTTGAGAGTTAGCAATCAATTTGGTTTGTTTGTTTATTTGTTAGAGACGTGCACTATAGCTTATTAGACTTTGTTGTACAATTTGCCAGCTGCCTGCTGTTTGAGTTGCCTTCACCACACCACCACACACCACCGCACCACCAACCAACCACTGTATGTTCAAACGTTTGTATGTTTGTATGTATGTGAGTGTGTATGCGTATTTATCCCAATCCCCATGCTCTGTAATTGTAGATCAGTTCAAAATCGCCCAGTGCCCCCTTGCTTATGGTTTTATGAAACACTTACTTAAAAATATATATCGAGTGTGGTTCAACTGATAACGATTTAACTGTACATATACATATGTATATGTGTGTGTGTGTGTGTGTATGCTTATTAAGAAATAATAACTGTACACACACACTCACACACATAAGCCGAGGACGAAAACAACTTTACACATAAAGCAATAGCCGCATAAACAAACGAGTATCCAAACATAACAACAAAAGAACAAGGCAAAGCAATTGTGTATGAATGTATGCGTGTGCGTGTGTGTTTTTGTGTACTCACCAATAGGCCGCCTTAAATTATGTTGCGGTGCCCTGCCTTAATTTGATGCGCAATGTTTACCAAAACAACGCCTTCTTTGTATGCGTGTGTGTGTGTGTGTGTGAAGATGCTGCAATACAAGAAAAGCATATATAAAATATACAAGACACAAGCTTAAATAACAGTTACCGAGGTGAGCAGCCAGCGCCAATAACACCAATTCTCGTCTCTTTTGTTTTTATGCTACGCTGAAATGCGATCGCAGCATAGCGTCGCTGTGTTGACACGGCGTCGTCAAATTTTCGCCCAAGTTCAAAATGATCACGAACACAACAAACCGAGTAAGTGGCGTGATGAGTAATATTTTCTTATCATTTACGTCAGTATATTGCTAAATAAATATAAGCGTCACTTTAAAATAGTTTACAAATAAAAAACTAATTGAGAAAATGAAATTAGTAAAACATGCGAGAAAAAATGCTGCAGACAGCTAATAAAGAACAAAAATGAATTTGTATATCTCATCGATATATTTACACCACTAAGCAGGCGATACTTATCGGTTTGTTTGCTTGTTCCTATGGCACACACACGGGACAACTTACAAGTGCGGCAAGCTAGACTTAAACATTAGGTAGAACATAAAAAAAAACACTATTATTGCTGAAATTACTATGAAATTAGTTTGTGAAGTATTTCTTAAGCAAAATGCAATTCTATAAATGTAGTTCCGTGTAAACTACTCAATTAGGCACCATGGGCACACACACGATACAATCCGGCAGTCTCTCTTTAGTTGCAGTGTTGCACAGCAATCGCGGAACCATTGTGATTCATCCAACAGGCCACTAAAAGGTATTTGTAGATTTTCCAAAAACCGTCTATTAAAATTATATAAATTCTAGGGTTGCGCGCATAAAAACTAACATATGTCATTGCAGTTTTTAAAAGCGCATCATTATCTGCGCACCATCAGTGGATTTCTCTTGCAGATCCAACGCAACAAATCGCTGACAAAAACGTGCACCGAACGAAGAAAGAGAGAAAGAGAAACCTTTGCCAACAAAGCACAAGCGACAGCATTTTTTAGCACTGGTGCCGCAACAGCAGCAGCAGCAGCAACAACTTCTTGGGGAAGCAAAAAGCAGAAGCGAAGCGTTCAATTACGTGCAGCAGCCAACGATTTCATCATGTCTAATCCAGAGATCGAAGCACAATTGGCGCCACTGCGTGAGCGGGTGCAGGAGCAGGGCAATCTCGTCCGCGAACTGAAGGCAAAGGGTGCCGCCGAACTGGACGTAAAAAAGGCCGTCGCCGAGCTGAAGGTGCGCAAGAAAGTGCTCGAGGAGAAGGAGCTGGCGCTGACGCCCAGCGTCATCAGCTTTGATCGCGCGAAAATGGAGGATCTGCTCAAGCGTCGCTTCTTCTACGATCAGAGTTTTGCCATCTATGGCGGCATCACGGGCCAATATGATTTTGGTCCCATGGGCTGTGCCCTCAAATCGAACATCCTGGCGCTGTGGCGACAATTCTTCAGTCTAGAGGAGCAGATGCTTGAGGTGGATTGCTCCGTACTGACACCGGAGCCGGTGCTAAAGGCATCGGGTCACGTGGAACGCTTTGCCGATCTAATGGTGAAGGATGTAAAGACGGGCGAATGTTTCCGACTGGACCATCTAATCAAACAGGCACTCGAAAAGCTATCGAAGGCCAAAGATGCCACTGCAGCTCTGCAGGCCGATTGTGAGGACATCATCATCAAACTGGACGGTTTGAACAAACAGGAATTGGCGGATGTGTTGGCCAAATACAACATCAAATCACCATTGACGGGCAACGATCTCTCCGAACCCATCGAGTTCAATCTAATGTTTGCCACACAGATCGGACCCACTGGCCTGGTGAAGGGCTATCTACGCCCGGAGACAGCGCAGGGCATCTTTGTGAATTTCAAACGACTGTTGGAATTCAATCAGGGCAGGCTGCCGTTTGCCGTTGCCCAAATTGGCAACTCGTTCCGCAACGAAATCTCGCCACGTTCCGGTTTGATACGTGTGCGTGAGTTCACCATGGCCGAGATCGAGCACTTCTGTGATCCCACGCTCAAGGATCATCCCAAGTTTGCCGGGGTGGCCAACGAGAAGCTGACTCTCTATTCGGCCTGCAATCAAATGGATGGCAAATCGGCACAGCAATCAACCATTGGCGACGCAGTCAGCAGTCAGCTGGTAGCAAATGAAACCCTTGGCTATTATATGGCACGCATCCAACAGTTCCTGCATGCCATTGGCATCAAGCCGGAGTGTTTGCGCTTCCGCCAGCACATGGGCAATGAGATGGCGCACTATGCCTGCGATTGCTGGGACGCTGAGATTCTCACCTCGTACGGTTGGGTGGAGTGTGTCGGTTGTGCCGATCGCTCGGCCTACGATCTGGGCCAGCATACGGCGGCGACTGGTGTGCGCCTGGTGGCCGAGAAGCGTTTGCCAGCTCCAAAGACCGTCGAGGTCAGCGAAATTGCGCCCAACAAGCAGGCGCTGGGCAAAACCTACAAAAAGGATGCCAAGGCCATAACGGAGGCGCTGGCCAAACTCTCGCTGGACGACATCAAGCAGGTGGAGACACAACTAGCTTCGGGTGGCCAATACAAACTGACTCTGCCCGATGGTGCCACGCACGAGCTGGGCGCCGAGACGATTGGTGTAAAGCATGCCACAAAAACGGTGCACGTGGAGGAGTTCATACCGAGCGTTGTGGAGCCATCTTTTGGCATTGGTCGCATCATGTATTCCCTGCTGGAGCATAGCTTCCAGTGTCGCGAAGGTGATGAGCAGCGTTGCTACTTCACCCTGCCCCCTGTGGTGGCGCCCATCAAGTGCTCAATTCTGCCGCTGTCGAACAATGCCGAATTCCAGCCGTACACACAAAAGTTGTCCGCGGCGCTGACCAAAGCGGAATTGTCCCACAAAGTGGACGATTCGAGTGGGTCGATTGGAAGACGCTATGCACGCACCGATGAGATTGCTATACCCTATGGCATCACTGTCGACTTTGATACCCTGAAAGCGCCGCACACTGTGACGCTCCGGGATCGGAATACGATGAAACAGGTGCGCATCGATTTGGAGGCGGTTGTTGGTGTCGTTAAGGAATTGGCGACGACCCGTCTCACCTGGTCGCAGGTGCTGCAGCAGTATCCGGCCTTTGAGCAACAGGAGACAACAAAATGAATTCAATCCTAGACGAAATGATGACGTTTTCAAATCAACTCTTAACTTTGTAGCCAAGTTTCGTTTAAAAAAAGCATTTAAAATGCGCTTTATGCAGCTGCTTGAATTTCAATACACGCTTTCGCAAATTCTATTTTTATTAAATGGCTTTTTTATTTTTGCATCAAATAAAAATTGTTTATTTTAGATTTCTTCAGACTAGATTTGCAAGAATTTAAATTTGAAAATTAACAAACTCCAACTGTTCACCAACACTGCTTCTGACCATGGTCACCATAGAAGGTTGTGTCAACGGTTATTTTGTGGTTTCAGTTTTAAGAAATTTTGAAAGCAACAATATTTGGCAGTATTTTAATTCATAAACGCAATAAACTTTTTATTTCAAGACTGCAAGGCGTTTGGAATGACATTTTAAATAGCCGTATATCGATGTCATCGATATTTATTTAAAGCATCGAATGTTTTTCTCAACTTTTTCATCACTCAATAGAAATCGCGGAAAAAATTGACTCTTAGAATAACAAATTCCTTAAATATAGCAGCAATCCTATGTGTTTATCATATATATCTAAATATGGTTTTGAACCTGGTTTGTTTGAATTTTAATTTTTTGGTCTGTTTAATTACCTCTTATATTATTTTGTATATCAAACAAGAAAAAGCTAGACAAGATATTAACAATTTTATAAGAAGGAGGAATTTAAATAAAAATTTAAAAATAAAACTGAAAAATTCGTTAATTGGAAAACATCGTACATCGATGTCATTACCATAAAATATCGGCTTCGATAAACATCGATATTTCTCATACAGTACTGAATCAAAAACCATGTGCTTACACCGCAAAATTTGTGGCGCAAGTAGTTCACTATGGAACCACTCTATTCTGCTTTGTGTAGAGAGCACATTCCTTTAACCTCTGCTTAATTGCAATTTCGGTTCAAAATAGCGTCTATGTAATTGGTACCGTTGGCGAAATATAAAAGAAAGAAAATGTAGAAGATTAGTTTATGAGAAACAAAGTGCATCCAACGAGATCAAAAACTATTGTAACTGCTAATCAATTAATGACAATTGTTGAGTGTGTTTGTGCTTTGCCGTGCCACGTGCGTACTAGCTGATAGGCGATAAAGTTGTGAGAATAATGAAAAATATGAAATATATCCTGGTCACCGGTGGTGTTATAAGCGGAGTCGGGAAAGGCGTCATTGCCTCCTCCTTTGGCACGCTGCTCAAGTCCTGCGGTTTAAATGTGACTAGTATTAAAATCGATCCATACATTAATATCGACGCTGGGACATTTTCACCATACGAGCATGGTAAGTTTATATAAATTATATTAATACTACATATAATGTATGTATGCAAAAAGAAACAACGCAATAGATTTCTACCATATAAGTTTGGCGTATTTTCAATAGCTACAAATGTATGTTTGTGTAAGTGTATGCATGTCCGCGTGTCTCTGTTTGTGTATTGCCTTTTGTCTATGCAAACTACACACACATGCAGTATGTCAAGAAAAGTCTTTTGACACTGAAAACAAATTCCAAATTCTCAAATTTCATTTGCAAAAAATAGAAAGTAATTTATTATTAACTTTTCTTAATTTTCTGCTTTTAAGAGGACTTCATTTACATTCCTTGGAATCGTCGAGAAAGTGTTGGGACAACCGCTGTTTACGATTTTGTCAATTCGCTTTTCGGCTGATCCCTTTCGATAATTGTTACATAAAATTCAAAAAATTAAAAAACAACAGCATTTGATATGGCCGCAGCATTTTTAGGAGATACCGGTGTCAACAATTCACGTTATATTATATTATACATCCCTTAAATTTTAAGTGCTAGTTTTAATTATCCTTAAAAAATTTGGACTATATACGTACACTAAATTGTATATTATAAAAAAAAGTATAGAGTTCACGTAGAGCGCAATTGAATTCTAAGCGAAGATAAACGGAAATGCCAGAAGTGTAAAAAACAAATCTCGCCAATTACCCTGAATAAGAATGATTCGCGTTGTCCTTATACAATCTCATGTGCATTGCCTTTCTACACTCATATATTATATATATATATATATGTATGGACAGAGCAACGAATCACACGCTAAAGCAGCACTGAAATTGTATGTTTACTGCATACCTTTCATCTTTGCATTCGCATTTTGTACTTGACATTGAAAATAAAAGTTTTTTCTTCATTGCGCTTCGTCCCTTTTTTTATTGTCTTTGCCTTTCCACGTGTCGTGTTGAGTAGCAGCCGGCGAGGCTATGCATTGAGGTATTCTTATTGGCAAACGGTTTTTGGCGCTCATATCTATGATGGTGTTGAAAGAGGAATGAGAAAGAGATTGTTAATGAAAGTAATATTTCGGTAAAAAGAGCTCTCTCTCCATCTCCATTTCATTTCAAAACATTCGTTTGACAACTAAAATGCAGTCATGATTGAAGAAGTATTCTGCAATGACTTGAATAAAAAACTTGAATGTAAATAATTTCGTCTTTTGTAATAAAATAATTAAATAAATTACAAATATATTCAAATTAAATATCCTTATGTTTAATTATATATATACTAAACAATGAAAATAATAAATTAATTAAATATTAAATTAATTATATTAAATATCCTAATTATCCTGTGCTAATAGTATATGTACATATAAATGCATTTATTTGACCGTAGATCGATTCATGGTCAGATGCACATATTTCACACATACAAACAGAATTGTGCATATATGCATTTTGTACTAAATTTTGAGGATTGGATGAGAGTCGGGCACATGTTACCTACCAAAAAGGATGTGCTCGCATGCCAGCCCCCACTTGATGGTTGGGTGGATGGATGGGTGGGTGTTTGCATGCATTGTTGCTTGGTTGGCTTGCATTGTCCGCCCGCATTGACGCCGCTGTCAACCACGAATTTCTGTCTGTTGCCCATGCCTCTGCCTGCCCATGTCCCTGTCTGTGCCTGCTGACTCTGCTTGTCATTTGCATTTTTCGCATGGGCTCGTTTTCGATTTTTTGGGGGTCGGTTTGCATTGCATTTTGTGTGCAGCTCTTGCTCATTTATTGTTCGAGGAGAGACTCTAAAGAAGGCAGAGCAGGAGGACGAGGAGGGGGCGTAGGCACAGTGGTCTGAGTGTAACGGTGTCAACATAAACTGCGCTGCTAGCGCTGACGCCGACGTCGACAGTGCCGCACATGCGTGTGCTTCATTTGTTTGGCGTTAATTTTGAGAGTGGGTAGTCGTCGCATGTGGTGGCCAGTGGATCTCTACTGCCCGCTGCCCGCTGCCTGCTGATGTGATGTGTGGCAGCCTGGCACTGGGGACGCCATTTTGGTCGTCAAGCCTGCCAGCCCAGTCCCAGTCCAGTTGAGCAGGAGTGAGTCCCTCGTCAGCATCGTATTGCTTAATATGTTTTTGTGGATTTTCGTCCTCGCCATTATCATCAACATCATCATCTCATTCTTTAGAGTGTTGTGCTGCTTAGAGGCAACTGTTGGCTTGTTGGCCTGTTGCCATTTTATGTTTTGTTTTATGTCTTGTCCTCTACGCACCCTTGCTTCCACCAACCTCCTTCGCATCTCCTTCGATCCCCAAATTCCGGTAACGCTAAGCGTTTTAAGTCTTTGCTTTTGCTCGTTTCGCTCGCTGCCTTCGTTTTGCTTTTGTCCTCCATCCACTCTGTCGGTGTTTGCTTTTGGTCGTCGGCGTCGCCATCATTGACGCGTCAACATTGTTAGCAGCTGTTGCTCTTTGCCAGCACATCTCCCCACGCCCCCCTTCCGTTGTCCTTCTTGTTTGTGTTTTTTTTTTCCATTTGGCATATGGTTTGTTGCCTTTTTTTTTGCTGCTTGTGCATTCGGTTTTGTTCACGTTTTTCCACGGCAACGACGACGACGAAGAACAATAATGTGCAAAAAATTAAATGGAAAATACAATTTTGCTGTTGTAGTTTGTTGTTGCTGCATGTTGTTGTTGTTATTGTTGCAACAGCAGCAATTTCAGCCGGATGTTGTCTGTTGTTGATGTGCGTTAGCCAACAATACTCGCAACGCAGTGAAACTGTCTGCTTATGTACAACATAAAATTATTATCAAATTCGTGGCTTAAAAAAAAATAAATATTATTAAATAATTTAACTTAATTTCTAATCAAATATTTCAATTATTATTATTATTTAAAAAAAATGTCTATAAAGTTGCCAAGCTAAAAGCCTGCTCCAAATCAACGTCCGCATCTCAAATCAAATCTCTCTTTTAATCAAGCTCATTTTGCTTACATTTGTACAACTGTTGTTTCTTCATACACTTTCCACAATTAATGTTGCACACTCTTTGCTCATTTATTTTGTTTTTTTTTTTTGGGAATGGCAATTAACGCCTGGCGTCGTCTGTCGTCTCAGCCAATGTCAGGCCGTTAGCCTACCAGCCAGCCAGCCAGCCTTGCCACACCGACCAGCTATCAAAAATGTTGCTGCATACAATGTTACCCCCCTCCCCAACCTCCTGCCACACACACATACATACTCACACACACACTCTCGTCGCTGTGTCCGTCGCTTCAAAAATGTCTGAAAACGATTCGGCAACGTCAACGCCAGCCGGCGATTCCACTTCAGCGTTGTGCACACTGGCTTTGGCTGACTGTGCCTGCCTCGCTGCCTGCCTGCCTGCCTCCTGTCGCGTGATTTTAACAATCCTCCTCCCATCTCTGCATGGTTTATGCTTTTCGCTCGCTTCCGCGCGTTGATTGTCGTTGCTGCTGTTGTTGCTTTAGCTGTAGCTGCTGCATGCGCAAAACGACGACGACGTCGACAGCAGCAGCAGCAGTCCAGGCCACCGGCACCGTACACCCGCCTCACATACACACACACAAATCATATGTATTTGTGTGTGTGTGTAAGTGTGTGCGTGCCTGACTAGCCGGCAAATGCCGCGCGCAATAAATGCCCAAAAGCAGCAGCAGCAGCAGCAACAGCAGAGCCATTTGGCAGCAGGCTGTGCCAGCGACGGGGGGGGGCAGAGCAGAGCTGAGTTGAGCTGACACACAGGCAAAGGCAATGGTAATGGCGACGGCGGCGGCTGTTTTTAGCGATTGTGCGCGCCCCCCAAAACACACTCACACACACACACACACACCCGACCGAACGCTGCGAAACGACACAAGCTCTCGCACACATGCACAAGTGTTTATATGCATGCATGTATATGTGTATGTGTGTATGTATGTATTTGTATGTCCGCATGTCGTCGTCGCAAAAGCTTGTGGCGTGGCTTTGGCTTTGGCTCTGACTCTGCTCTGCTCTGCCTGCCTGGCGTTTTTTGCGTTTTCTGTTTTTGTTGCCTGCTAGCCTGCTGCTGCTGCTGGTGCTGCTGCTGTTAGTTGGCACGTTTTGCTGGCTCGCTGGCTTTTGGGCTTGGGGCTTGGGCTATGGCAATGGCAGCTCCTCTGTCTGCTCTGACTGCAGACTGCAGCCTGCTGCCTGTCGCGGTCGCGCCACGCTCGCGCGCTGCGACGTCCGTTGTTGTTGGCGGCGGCGGCGGCGCTTCGCACTTTGCTCTGCTGAATTTTCAATTTCAGTTGTAAGCTGACTGCAATCAGCAGTGGTTCGCTTGCCTTGTTTCGTTACGTTACGTTACGTTTCGTTTCGTTACGCTTCTTCTGCTTCTTGTTGTCGCGTTTGGCTCCGCGCTTCGTTTTTGCGATTCGGCGCGGCTTGTATTGTGTGTGTGCTGCTTACGGCCGATTTTCGAGTCTGCCGGCCACAGACAGACAGACAGTCATTCACTCAGTCAGTTGGCCTGTCGAACTGTCCGAACGGTGGTGTGTGTCTGTCATAAAAGTTTTTCGCTAAATAATATAAACGCGGCGCCCGATTCACCGCCGCCTCCCCCACACACACACACACAAAGTCGCGCGCAATTTTTGCATGTGTGTGTGTGTGCGTGTGTGTGTGTAGCAATCATCATCAACACAAGCACACACACAGGAAGAAACACCTATACGTGTGCATACATATTGTATGCGTGTTTTATTGATTTTGTAGGACCGACAATTGTTCAAGCTGTAGTTAAGAGGCCTCAGCGGTTACACAGCCCCCACCAACTTTCCGCTCCTCATCGGCTTATGCTGGTTAAAAACACACATATCTGCTGCAGATAATGTCCTTTCCTCAATTTTTGTTTGTTGCATTTTCGCAGTGCACTCAATTCAAAAAAGGACACGTAAAAGGATTGAGCCTATTATAATCGAAAATTTGCAAATGAAATTTAGTTAACCACTGGATAGAAGAAGAGGCGAGCGTAAACTAAAAGAATGCAAATGAAGATTTAAGCAATGAAATACCGTTAGTCAAGAATCTATTAGAAAAGAGGAGCGTAATAAAATTTGAAAATGTAGTTGTAAGCAATGAAATACCGTTAATCAAGAATACATTAGAAGAGAAAGAAAGAGAGACGAAATGAAACAAGTGAATGTCAGCAAGAATCAAAACAGGAGCAAGCAAATTAATACCGTTAGTCAAGAATACATAAGAGAGCAAAGTAAAAATGAAACGGCAGATTTAAGCAACAAATACCGTTAGTCAATCAAATTTTAATGAGTTTAGGAATAAGAAGAAGCGTAAAGTAAATTTGGAAAACCAAGCAATTAATTCCATTATTTGAAAATGTTACATCTCAATCTAGTGCAGAAAGGCTCAATGCGATTAACATATGATAGTCTAAGGAACTCGCTTGTAAATCTTGCTCTATAAAATAAATATGACAAATTTGTATGATCTTCTGTTCAATGTTAAAGTGTTTGCATCTAGTGTAGATTAATTAACACAACATAGATAGACAAAGAATGCTTATGGAAATCCTGCTCTATAAACTTGCCTTCAACTGTTGTCCAATTGAATGGAGGCCTCACTGTGCCTGTCACACTGCGCTTGGCTTGACTTGAATCGGTTCATAACTTTATTGGTCGTCGGCCAGCCAAACTTGTCGAGTTTTCTTCTTCTTGGCAGTGTCGCAGCAAGCCAGCAAGCAAAAGCAAAGCAAGCCAAGCCAAGCCAAGCAGCTAGCTAACAGCTAGCACCTCAGCTAAAGCAGCAACAACAGCAGCTGCTGCTGCTGCTACTTGCCCCCAGCTCTCATTTCGCAGCTTACGTGTACCCCCATCACCCACACCCCTCACTGCTCCCCTTCCTGCTGCTGCCTGTCGCACATAAAAACGGCAACGGCTGCGACGACGAAAACGAAAATTTAACGACTGCGCAACGTGACGCATTATTTGTCTGCGCTGTGCCTGCCATTGCCTGCCACTCGCTGCCCCCTCTACCCCTCCTGCAAACCCCTACTCCACTAACGCTCACCTCTCCCCAACGACCGAGCTGACTGGCGTCTGGCCTGGCCTGGCCTGCCTTTCAGCAGTTGTTCGGCCTTTCAGCCTGCAGCCAGCAGCAATAGCAGCAAGCTTGCCGCAGACTCGCGCCGCCAGAAATTGCTTTTGCTTTTGCTTTGCTGGCTGGCTGGCTGGCTTGGCTGGAACTTCACCAAACTGCTCTGCCTCCCCTCTGCCCATTTGCCCTCTTCTAACTGCCATTTGCTTGCTGCTGCTGCTGCTGCTGTTTTTAGTATTTCGCACTCTGTGCACGCGGCAGCAGAAGCAGCAGCAGCAGCGACGACGGCGACTGCAAGCATTTTTGCATGACTGACTAACTACTGGCTGTGGCTATGGCTATGGCCTCAGTCTGAGTCACTCACATATACACACATACACACACGCGCACACACAATCACAATCTTGAATAAATGCGCCAGTTTGCGTTATGCTGGCAGAGCGAAGCAAATGCTGGGCAAAGGGGCTAGCAGTCAGGTCGTGAGAGGGAGGGGGGGGGGGGAGAGGTGACTGCATGGCTGTCGCAGGCAGGCAGCAGGCTGGTGTGGCTGGCGTGGCGTGTGTTTATAATTTGATTTCGCTTCTTTTTCTTTCTCCGCTTCGCGTCGTTCGTAGTGCGATGGCGACGGACCAGCATTTCCTGTCGCTGCTTGCTGCTAGGCCTACGAGCTTGACGACGTTGTTGTATGTGAGAGAGGGGCAGAGGAGTGGAGTAAAAATGCCGTCTGCTGCATCTGCTGTAAAAATTCGTTGGCACGCCAAAGCAAGCAGCAGCAACAGCAAAACTGAAACTGGCTGCAGCAGCGATGGACGGCAGGCTACGGAATCTTAATGAAGTTATTGTGTCGTTGTTGTGTTCGAGTTGAGTTGGGCTGTGCTCGTCGTTGTTGATGTGCCATTTACATACTTGCACACACACACAGTACACATAAATCTATTGCCATTTCACCTCCAGCTGCGCTTTTGGTTTGGGTGTCAGACCAGAACCAGAACCGTCGTCAGTGGCCACCCAATAATAATTATAATGGCATTCGCAATGCTCACTTGGACTTCGACGATTAATATATGGCAAATCTACAGTGTTTTTTTTATTTTGAAATTGATATTTGTTATGAAAAAAAAAAACAAGTAGAAGCAAGCAAAGATTATTTGTGTTATTGTTTTGAATTATTTTGTGATTTTTTTTTTTTTAATAGTGACTTAAACGTAAATATAAACATTTACTAGCGAGCTAACTGATAAAGAGTCGATTCAAAACAATACACAAAGCATTCATTCATTCAAAAAAATGTATTGTTTTATTTATGATATGAGACGATACGTTCAACGTAAACGTTGCCATTTTATTAATGAATCGGAACTTTAACGATCAACAAGAGCATACAAACAGTGAATGAGCTTTTCTCTCTCGTTTTTGTCGCGTGCACACGCTGCCCAAAAACACGTGTCCCCCAGTTGAGTTTCTCTCATTGAGAAAACAACAGTTAAAGCTTACGTACTCTAGTGAAGTCTGGCTTAGCAGGTCTCACTCTCCCCACAGACAGATGTATATAATAAATATATATATATATACATACGTATTTATGTGTGTGTGTGTGTGTGTGTACGTGTTTGTGCTTTAGGGAAGTAAGAGTAAGCTCTCTGGCGAGTGCTCTATTTGTATGCATGTGTGTGTGTGTTTCTGTATGGTAAGCGGAGAGCGGTGTTTTGAATTTGCAATTGCATTCTTCGTTATTCAGTCAGCGGTGGTCAGCGCAGCACGCGTGTGTGTGTGTGTGTGTGTGTGACACAAGCCAAAACGAAGGAAAAGCAAAGTAAAAGAAAAAGGGCAGCTAAAATGGCGCCAAAAAAATCAACAATTGTGCTAAATGTGGAGCAATTTATACACGACATCGAGGAAAGGCCGGCGATATGGAATCGCAATTTTCATTGTAACAAGGCCTTCCTCGAACAAATGTGGGACGAGCTGAGTGGCACACACAAGCTACCAAGTAAGTAACAAATACCCTCTACAATCATTGAACAAGCACAACTCCAAAGGCACAACTTTTCGGCGAACTTTTCGAGCAACGCTCGCACACAACGAAAAGAGAGGGGGAGAGAGATGAACTTTTGAGATGTGCCAAGAGATGGAGGAAGAGAGTGAGAGAGAAGAGTTGTGCCTATTGAGTAACTTATTCGATGAGCGTAGCACGTGATTTGAGATTCTATTTTGTGTGTTGTCTTTCACTCTCTCATTCTCTCCCCGTCAGAAATCGTGCTCAAGGCCAAGTGGAAGGGACTAAGGGACAACTTTCGGGTTGAATACAAGCGCATTCCTCGCGCAGATAACGGTGATTTTCTGCTGGATCCCGCCACATTCGACTCCAAGTGGCTGCACTATTATGCCCTGCTCTTTTTAAGTGAGCAATGTCTTCTCTCTCTCTCTCTCACTCACTCACTTAATCTTTGTTAAATCTGATGATAATTTGTATTTCTGCAGCGGATCACATGCGTCATCGTCTGCCCAAAAATGAGCAGGATCAGTCGTATTATTTCAACCAGCAGAGCGAGGATTGCGAGAAGACAGTGGTGGAGCCGGATCTCACCAACGGTCTGATACGTCGCCTGCAGGACAGCGATGAGGATTTCGATGAGGATGACATCGATGGTGGCGGCGATGCTGGTGGCGATGTCAGCGATGCCAGTGCGGATAGTTTGCTGCCCACGCCGCCAGCAGCGCATCAACAGACTCAAATGAGCACCACACCGCTGGCAACGGGCGCACTGAAAGCGCAGGAGGAGGCATTTGCCGCCTCCCATCAGCACGCACTGCTCAAGGCGGGTCTGTTGCGGGCCCAGCTCATGGAATTGGAATTGGAGCGAGAGGCGCAAGACCTCAGCAAAAAGTCAAAAACGACAACGCCGCTTGCAACGGCAGCAGCAGCAGCAGCAGTAGCTGCAGCACTTGTTGCCAACCAGCCCGAAATAACCCCCGCCGCTCCAGCGCACTGTTCGCCACCGCCGATGGTAACGACGACTACCACAATGCATAGTGCTCTGGTCACGGCTGCGCAGCTGGCGGCAGCGGGCACAGTGTTAGCGCCAGCGACCACCACATCCAGCACATCGAGCAACGCGGGAGCCATGCGTTCCGTGTCCCCGCCCCCGCTCTACAACAAGGCGCATCATCCGCTGCCCACACAGACCGTTGGTCATCATACGGCCGCAGCCAAGGAGGATTTTGGAGCTGGTGCAGTCAGTGGTGGAGGCAATGGCAGTGAACATTTGAATTTTACGCAACACTCGTATGCAAATGGTTTGATTCCGGCGCTAAAGTTGAAGCGACCACGCCTCTCCGAGGACAGCAATTTCAATGGTTCCTCAACGATGGATGGGGCGCCGCTGGTGCCGGAGGATGATGATTATCACTACCTGCTCAGTCTACATCCGTACATGAAACAGCTGACGGCTGCACAAAAGCTGCGCATTCGCACCAAAATCCAAAAGCTCATATTCAAGGAGCTGTACAAGGAGGATCTCGAAGAGTCCAAGTAGAGTAGTCCATCCCCATCCCCATCCCCATCCCCATTCCAAAAATGAAGACTGTAAATAGGCATCATCCCGCATCCTGTAACTAGTTAGTTATGTAAGATTATTAAATCTAATCGATAGCTATAACTATGCCATGTAACTTTATCCATTTCTAGTTGAGCGTTGCCACCACTTGCACCACCAACCACAAATTGGTAGCTGTTGGTGCTCGCCATTTAGCGTAAGCACAAAGATCTGCAAATTATAATAATAATATTAATAATAAAAAAGAAAACCTATAAATGTTGATTCTCTGCGTAGTTTTCAATTGGGGAATGAAATCCTATTCGAATATGATTATTACATAAACAAAATATTTTATTTTGTTCGCAGGTGAGGTTTTCGTTCTGGACGATGGTGGCGAGGTCGATCTGGATCTGGGCAATTACGAGCGCTTCCTGGACATAACGCTGCATCGGGACAACAACATAACAACAGGCAAGATTTACAGTTTGGTCATTGAGAAGGAGCGTCGAGGTGATTATCTTGGCAAAACGGTGCAGGGTAAGTTTTTCTGATATCATCATTGTTAATTGGTTTTTGCTAACGTTGATTGCTCCATTTAGTTGTGCCGCATATAACAGATGCCATACAGGAATGGGTGGAGAGAGTCGCCCAAACGCTTGTCCAGGGCTCATCCAAGCCACAGGTGTGCATCATTGAGCTGGGCGGCACTATCGGCGACATTGAGGGCATGCCCTTTGTCGAGGCCTTTCGCCAGTTTCAATTTCGCGTGAAGCGTGAGAATTTCTGCTTGGCCCACGTGTCCCTGGTGCCGCTGCCCAAGACCACTGGTGAACCAAAAACAAAACCCACACAGAGTTCGGTGCGTGAGTTGCGTGGCTGTGGCTTGAGCCCCGATCTGATTGTCTGTCGCTCCGAGAAGCCCATCGGCCTGGAGGTCAAGCAGAAGATCAGCAATTTCTGTCATGTGGAACCGGATCACGTGATATGCATCCATGATCTTAACTCTATATACCATGTGCCACTAATAATGGAACAGAATGGCGTCATCGAGTTCCTCAATGAGCGTCTCCAACTGAACATCGATCTGAGCAAGCGTTCCAAGTAAGTCGATTGCATCATATTGTTCAAAAACTCTTTTAATTCTCAATTTGCTATCGCGCAGGAACATGCAGCCTTGGCGAGATCTGGCCCGTCGCACGGAAACTGTACGCAACGAGGTCAGCATTGGCATCGTGGGCAAGTACACCAAGTTCGCGGATTCGTACGCGTCTGTGGTAAAAGCTGTGGAGCATGCGGCATTGGCTGTGAATCGTAAACCGAACGTGGTTCTCATCGACTCGTGCCTGCTGGAGAAGGAGACACATCAGCGGGAGCCATCCAAGTATCACAAGGAGTGGCAGAAGCTATGCGACTGTGCCGGCATCCTTGTGCCCGGTGGCTTCGGGTGGCGTGGCTTAGAAGGCAAGATACGCGCCTGTCAGTGGGCACGGGAAAATGGCAAACCATTTTTGGGCATTTGCCTTGGTTTGCAGGCGGCAGTGATTGAGTTTGCTAGCAATGTGCTTAAACTGGAGGATGCCAACAGCACGGAGATTAAGTTCGATGCTGCCAATCCGGTGGTTATCGATATGCCGGAGCACAACAATGGCAAACTCGGCGGCACAATGCGTTTGGGCAAGCGCACAACGATATTTGCCGATAAGACGAGCAAAATTCGACAGCTTTATGGTAACCCCAACATGGTCGAAGAGCGACATCGTCATCGGTTCGAGGTGAATCCAAAGTATGTGCAGCAACTGGAAGAACTTGGCATGATCTTTGTGGGCACCGATGAGGAAAAAAATCGCATGGAGATAATAGAGCTGAAGGATCATCCATATTTTGTGGCCACACAATATCATCCGGAGTACATGTCGCGACCATTGAAGCCTTCGCCGCCATTTTTGGGTCTCATTTTGGCTTCGGTGGGTAAATTGGAATCCTACATCGAGCATGGCTGCAATTTGTCGCCACGTCAAATGTCGGATGCGTCGTCGGAAGAGGACGAAACTGTCGAAAGCATGACAAAAAGTTTCAAAGCACTCAAAACACAAAAAATTGATAATCAAAGTAAACGACCAGTCAAAGAGAACGTCCTTGTCAATGGGCATAGCTTAAATAGCAGTGAGACTCCGTTGGACAACGTCAGCAATGACGAACATGGAGCATGCGGAGGAGCTGTGCGATATGTAATGTAATGAGTAATGTAATAATAATTTTGAATAACATTTATACGTTATCGAATAATATTCATTGATTTTTCTTCATATTATTTTCAATATATGAAAAAATTATTTTGTTCCTTGTGTTTTTTGAATGTAAGCAGAATGGATTATTCTTAAATTTATTTTGTAAATGTATCAATGTGGAGCATGCCCACAAGTGGAAAATAATGAAAACCTTCAATTTTTATTTCATTGTGCGTAAATGAAATGTATGTAGAATCCTACATTTATTCTATTTTTAAATATTCAAAATATCTAAGAACGTCTATGAATAGTTATAATTTCTTATTATATGCATTATAAATAATACGTTCATAATGTAAATTATAAATGAAGTGTCAAGTTTAAGAAAACTAATATGTACACAAGTACTTAACTATATTTCCGATATAGTTTATTCTTGTTAATTACTGGATTGGTTAATTGGTTTTCGTGAAAATCTGAAATTAGTAATTTTAAAAAAGTGTTTTATTCTTATACTCCAATATATTTAATGAATAAATATATTTATGGAATATTTTACACTAAACGCTTAAATTATGCTCCATGTAAAATGTATAAGCAAAAAATACGCCTAATAAAGTTGTGCATATCTAGCTTACAAGGCAGATTAAATCTTCCCCAAACTTATGTAGTATATACACTCTTAAAATATGTGGAAATCGGCCAGAATATACGATGAGCCCTTTGCGCTGCGCCCAAAAAAGCAGTTTTGTTTTACTTGTGTTTTTCTATATAAAGAATGCCACTTGACAAAGTAATTTTTATTATGCTTTTTCAATTTAAAAAGAGTATAAAAGTGTACATGCGAGGAAGGCGACATACATACAAATTTATTTATATATATATATAGATATATATATATATATATATATATATATGCTTAATGCGTGCGAAAATTGCATTGTGGTCTTTTACATCGCATGCAGCCAACAAATTTATACTTGTTCTGCTCGAATGCAGAAATTTATAAAACGCTAATGATAAAACTTAACGAAGCCTTGACTAGACGTAGTTGTTGTTGTTGCTGTCGCACAGAGTCTTTGCTAGCCAAGTCCACAAATAGACGAGTATGTGTGCCTTGTGTGCCTGCTGTGCTGCTGCTGCTGCTGCCTGCTGCTGCCTGCTGCTGTACATTTGTATTAGCTAATTATCTCGGTCCACATAGTATTTGCATTGCATTGAGCGGACTTGCATTGTTTCTCATTCAAATGAGCACATTCTGCGCGCGTAGAGACGTCTTGGCAGATATAGGATCGTTGCGGATCGGCAATGCACGCCAGCCACAAGAAAAAGACGCGAGCACGTAATCGACCCAGAAACAAATGCAATCGCAGCGATGAGACTAACCCGCAGGATGTCCAGGATATGCCTGCATCAGTTGGCGAAACGATTAAAATTGAACCCAGAACTGAGCCAAACAACAATGCAATCGCCATCATACAGAGCATTATCCGCAGGAAACTGTTGGCCAAAACAAAGAATAATAGTGGTAGTTGTGGTAGTTTATCGGAATTGCCGTCCAGCTCAACGAATGTGGCGCCTGTGCGGAAAGTAGCAACGCCACCGACCCAAACACCAAACGATGGCAAGAGTGATGAATTGAATGCGTTCCTCAAATGCATTGGCAATAAACTGCAAAAAGGTGCATGCAACAAAGTCACTTATATAATTGTGTCACACACACTAATCCAAATGCCTGTGCATAGGTTCCGGTGAGATGCCCACGGATGCTCTATTCAGTCAGCTGGGCAAAATGTTGAGCACGTCACCCTTAATCGACTCGGAGTCATCCGACGAGGAGGCCGAATACGTTGAGTACATATACAAGCCGCGACAATATTTCATGGCATCGCTGTGCAATGTGAGTTGTTTGTGCTGTTGCTGGTGGTGATCGTTAATCCCGCGAACCATTCTATAATAAAACCATTTGGCATTTGCAGCATTGCAAAGCGGATCTGTGCAACCGGCAGATGCTTCAATGTAAGCATTGCGCCCTGGTCCACTATTGCAGCGCAGTTCACATGCGGGAGGATCAGGAGCATCGCCAGCTGTGCTACGGTCTGCGACAGCTGGTCGACCGCCATGGTAGGTGCATTATTTATGTCACAACTAGAAGCAATAAATCAAATATTTCAAATGCCTAAAAATATTTTCTTTATTTTTTGCCAGGCCATGACATATTCTACAAGTGCGGCGATTTTAGTGGCGAACAGTTTCGCTCGTATCGCATGGTCAGCGTTCGCCAAGTGGAGCAGCTCATAAATCGAAAACTGACAGCCACGGAGCAGGAGGTGTTGCTCTTTCCTTTCATCTGTGGCGAGGCCAAGTGCCGGGAGCACAGATTCAAGAGACTAGCAGCGTGTGTGCATTGCGGTGAGGTTGCCTACTGCAAGGATAAACCAAATCATTTGAGCGATTCCCATCGTGGATGGTGTGGCGCATATCGACTCTTCAAAGCATTTGTTGTGTTCCAGGCGAAATTTGGACGCCTGGAGCCACCGGTACCCGATAAGGTGTTGAGAGATTTACCCATTGCCTGCTCCAATACCAGGCAAATATTTAACAAGTTGAATTGTAGTAAGTTGTTGCATCCAACAATTGCTAGGCAATATTTCTAATTAAATCCTACATTGCATAGATGTGACCGATAAATGCGAGTTTGCTGCACTTACTCAGATATCCACAGGACCATTGACGGCGTTTTTTGCCTTAAAGCTTTGCGATCGCTTGCGATCCAAGGAGCTGACCATTCATTTGATAGGTGCAGAAATGGAATTCGAACTTGATGTCTTTCAGAAATGGGAGATTTTCTTGCTGCACATATTGCCAGCGGTGAGAACGTTAAATGTCGTCTTCGTGGGACCAGAACTGAACACCAACAACATTTCCTTGGATCAACTATCGAAGATAAGGTGGCTTTATTTCAGTTCAATTTCATTTTACATGTAAATTATTAATTAACAACGGTTTTTTTGCCCACAGATGTTGTCGTTTGTGCCGCAAAGCACAACGCACGGTGCAGTATCATTTTGAGAATCGACTTTATCATAATTATTGCTCGGCACCCGGTTTTCGAAGCCCAGATTTAGGTAATTATTATGCACCTTTAGAAATTCTTTTAATGACTTATTTTCTGCAACAAAAGCTTGTTTCTTTAATGCGGGACTTTATCGTGCCACGGGCTATGCATTGGAAGACACTTGGCCAGAGACAATGCAGGCATCCTTGAATCTTAAATGCCCCATTGTAGTTACATCATATACCAAATACGAAGCACCATTGGATTTGAGCCATTTCCTCAATCAGTCTAATCGACAATTGAATGTCGTTTTGCCCCCCACCACAAACCCGTTTGGGTCGGAGAAGCCAGAACGCAATTTTATATCAGACGACGATGCACCATTCATGTTCAAGAATTTTCAATGTTTCGTCGTTGAGTAAGTTTGAATGTAATTGATGCAACGCCTTTGTTGAGTTTCTATGCAAGTAAATATCATTTTATCGGTTAAAGAAGTTAAGTGCTGTAAAGGGTGGAAAAGGGATACAATAGTTTGCATGGATATTTTGGATGTTGTATACTTGAAAATAAGCAAATTCGAATTGGTTTGAGCTGTTTAAGAACTCATAAGCACGTTTCAAACTTTATTTAAAGGTGTATCAATATTTTATGTATAACGTATTTAATGTCAACAAATTACAGCAAAACAGTTTTATTTGAATTCAAAGACAGTTCGATATCGGCCGACCACCACAGCTTATCGTTTAATCACCTCACTCTATCGAAAATAAATCGGATAATTATAAATTATTTCAAGAGGAAAACAACGCGCGGTTTGCGTGCAGTAAATATTAATAACAATATTTCAAGATGAATATGAACGAGTGCGATTTTAAGGACTTACGCACAAAACTCGATGTGATGGGCTTCAATCAGACATTGCCTGTGCTGGCAATTCCGCTGGTTGCAGCTGTGTTTGGCGATTTGATAAAAACAACAGAATGCCTCCGTGATACAAAAAGGCAGGTTGCTGATCTTCTGGAAGTAAGTGGCCGCCATGGCCTTGGCCGTAGCTAAAACCAGATGTAACATGAACATTTTTCTAGGAAAAAACCTGCTGGGATCTGGGTGTTGAGCCCTACAAATGCGACAACTCGCGTCTCCTTGCCGAGTGCAACGAGTTGCATTTGCAGTTTTTAAAAGAACGCGAGGGTTACGAGCTGCGACTTTGTGGTATGTTTGTTACTTGCCTGAAGTTATGGCCAAATTGTATAGTTGTATTACCATAGAGTCGGATCGTCGAATACGCAGTCTGCAGACAGATAAGGAACACTTGCAGAACCACAATGTGCAATTGCAGAGTCAACTGGATTCGTTTCTCTCCAAGCAAATAATGACAGCGGCAACGACGGCCAAGCGAACACAACTTGGAACATTTAGGCAGGGTGAGCTGACCACAACTGAGTTTGTTTTTATTTTCTATTTGTATGCATCTGCTTGCAGGCAAGAAGCCATTCATAACGACTGTTCGCTCTGGCGAAGTGTTGCCTGCTGTGGGTAGTTCGGCAACTGCCACGAACTGTGCCCTAAAATGCACAAAGTGTAATGCGGGCGTTGTCCAAAAGACCACAACCACAACAAAAGATGGCGTCACAGTCACCCAGACGAGTGGGCCCGAAGAGTTCGACAGGCTGCAAAATGAGCTGACGAGTGCAGGCGAACAGCTAGAGTTCTATAAGCGTAAAGTGGAAGCAAGAAATAGGGAGATTCGGCGATTGAACGATATGCTTTCTGGCGGGCGTCCACCTGCTGCATTAGCGAAAGACTGTTGCTACAAGGAGGTGGGTGCCCTCTCGCAGGACATTGATCTGTTGCAGCGCGAAAAGAGCGAACTGATGGCCCAGGCACGCGAGTATCAGGATAAGATGCACGACGCAATGCAGCGTGCGCTGCGCATCGAGGAGGACAAACAAATGTTGCAAACGCATCTGGACGAGCTGAAGGAAGCGGCACTGCAGGTGGAGCAGCAGGCCAATTCCGAGATAGATGCCCGCGACTCTGAGCTGCGGCAGCTGCAAAATGAACTGAAACAATTAAAGCAACGGAAGGCAGGTGGATACGTGCCATCATCGGACACCGGGCCGTGTGACAAGCGTATGCTAAACGAAAAGCTCAATTTGCTCACCCGCCGCGAGGAGGAGGTGCAAGCGCTGAACGAAAAGCTTAAAAAAAAGCTGCTCAAACTGGAAGCCAAGTTGTCGGCGCTGCAGAAGGAGCAGCGCGAACAGCAGCAACAGAGCAACGTTACGCTGGATGAGGAGAAAATCAGACTGAAGTCTGAGCGGGACTTCTTCCAAAAGGAGTACCTACGTCTGATGAGCAAATCGGGCTCAGACTCTGAGATCGCATTCCTGCACACCCAAATCAAATCCAAGGATGAGGAGCTGCACGCACTGCGCTCCGAACTGTGCATGGCTTCTGCAATTAGGTTGGACTTATCGCCACGCAAGGGTGTTCACTGTGACAGCCTGCCACCGCCGACAGCGTGCAGCTCGAATACGAACAGCGCACGCAGTGATTGCGTCCAGGCTGCCATTGGACGTGTGGAACGCGAACGCGACTGTGCACGCGCCGAGCTCGAACGGATGCGTTGCGAACGGGATACACTGCGTGAGAAGCAGTTGAGCAGTGTCCAATTGCATGCCGAGGAGCTGCAAACGCTGCGGCTGCGCAACGAACACTTGCAGGATCGCATACGTCAGCTGGAGCGAGATAATCGGGACTTGAACACGGCACGCTATCCCGCCGAGACGCACAATGTGCTCCTCAAGGAGGATGTGGCTCAACTGAAACAGCGCCTGGTCACGCTGCAGTCGGAGTTGGAAACTGTGAGAAGGGAGAACGATCAAATAACGTGAGTGCTGTTTTGCAACCGTTTGGAGTTGAACATATGCCTAATTGTGGACCTATTACAGCTTGATTAATGAGCAGAACGAGCGCATTGTGGCCGACTATCAGAGCAAGTTGCTCCTGTCGGAGCGACAGCTGCGGCAGGCTGATGTGCGTGCCAGCACCTTGGACTCCAGTCGTGAATCAAATCGCAACGAGGTCACACAATTGCGCACGGAAATTGGAGCACTTCGTCAGACACTCGTTGCCGTGGAGCACGAGAAGGATACGCTGCTGGTAAGTGCGAGGAATGCTTGTAAGGGTCAGTGTTCCATTTCGTTACTTGATTATTGGATTGTTCGCAGCATCAATTGGATAACAAAACGGAGCGTCTCTATAAGCTGGAGTACGAAATCAAAGATTATCGAGAGAAGCGAGATGCAATGGAGCAAACAATCAAAGAGCTCAATTCCCAAGTGGGGTAAGTCAATATTAACAACTCTCAATGTATAATTGAACATTGCGATTTGACACAAAAACACACACATTTATTCATATTATCTACAGTTCACTTAAACATTTCTACATTTGCTGGTGTAATACATTCATGGCACAATCTCCCAACTTGGCGTCGTTAAATGCCAACTTTTGGCTGCGAACGTTAGCCAAATATATCTAAGAACCACCTAAAAGGAAACGAAACGATTAAATCGATTGATCTAAAACGATGACGATAACATATAGCATGCACATCTCCAGGCCCAAAAAGACTGAGTGGGGATATAGATAGAAGAAGAGCAAGCGCTGAGGATTGGGGTTAGACACGTGTTATGTTGAAATCATAGTAGTAGCTTCCGTTCAATTTAGTGGATAGATTAGAGGAGCACAATTGCCGGGGACGAAAGTGGATTGTCAACGAGGAATCTCGCGTTGAGTCGCTCGATCGTTAAATACCTCGCCAGGCTCACGCTGGGTGCACTGCAATTGTGCGTTCCGCCGTGATCTGTCTCGGCTGGCGTATAGCCCGGCCGGCAGACACATTTCGCCCGGCTGGCGTAGCTGACAAGCGGAGTGCTGCCATTGTTTGGCTGCGTCTTCAACGGCTCCAGCCACTGGCCAGCACCGCACGGTCCTCGCGTATACAGTTTGTGGCACTGGCCACTCATCTCGACCATGCCGGGCGTTGACTCGCAAATGCTTTTCTCCTGGTCACTGCTCGCCGAGCACTGCTGATCCAGATTGGTGATGACGCCCGCACAGCCACACATGCCATTGTAGGAGATGCCATCTAGCGATGGTCTGGCCGTAAAGTCAAACACCACCACTTGGTGCAGCGAGCACGGTCCCTGTGATCCAATTCTGTAGCACGAATCCTCAGCTGGAAAGTACAATCGATTCTTGCCACAAAAGTTGCGTACACACGTGGTGCCATTGACCAGAAACTCGTTGGCCGCACAGGGACCGCGTGTGTAGAGGCGATAGCAGAGACCATCGTTCCAGGGCACATAACCCTCCTTGCACAGGCACCTGCCACGTGGCGAGAAGTTGCTCAGTGCGTTTGGCTCCTGACTCGCGTCGACATCGTCGGGTATGCGAAAAACGTGACCAGGTGGACAAGGACCGGGTGTGTCTGCAATGGATAAGAATTGAATGAAAGTTTTGAGTAGGTTTTATGTTTTGTGTGTGTTGGATCCCATTCCTACCCAGCTCGTAGCACATCTGATGTGGTGCATGGTAGTGGGGCAGATGTCGCTGGCAATCACAGCGTCCGCCCGGCAAAAAGATGTGCCCAGGCGTTGAGCAGGGTCCAATTGTGTAGTGCTCGTAGCACGATTCCTCTGCCGCATAGTAGTAGGGTCGCAGCTCGCCCCGATCCTCGCAGCGGCACTCGGCCAGTTCATCCTCGTTGCGTGCCAGCAACTTGCCCCGAATGCATGGTCCCTTCGAGTGTTTCGGATAACACTTGCCATCGTTTGGCCAGAAGAGCATACCATCGCTGCACTGCAGCGGCCGCTTGCAGCTGCCCCAGCGATTGTCGGCTCTAACAAGAAATGGTCAGATTAAATCGAAATCGATTACAAGGCGAATGCCCAACTGCTGCCCACCTTTTGGCCTGATCCGGTAGGGGCTGAAAGTACTCGCCACGTGGACACGGACCACGCTCGTACAGCTTGTGGCAAGCATTGCTCACAGCACTGAGCGCTGTGCCCGGCGGACAGCGGCATTCGGCGGCGGGCACATCTTTACGCTTGGCACTCACTGGTGTCGGACTTAGTTCCATGGTCTCCGGACAGGGATAGCCCAGAGTGAAGATCTTAAAGCATTTCTTTAGTGGCGTCCAGTAAAGTAATTGCCAGCCGCCAGGCATGCTGGCGCATGGATTCTTGGCCGGATCACTCCATGGCGGCGGCACAATGCCGGCCAATGCCTGCTGTTGTGTCAGCAAAAGCAGCAGGCAGGTGAGAATGCTGCTGCCCGCCTGGATGGCTGCCCAGCAGACCAGCAACTTGCGACGATTCACTCGCATCTTGCAACCGGCTACGGCAACGGCAACGGCTGTAAGCAAAAAGCCAGTCAATTGTGCATTGAATTAACTTTGCTACTGTTCACTTTTACTCTCGTTACGCTGGCGCCAATTTAAAAAACAAAAACAACAACAAAAAATGATAATAAAAATAAAACCTGCTTCGAGTCTCGTTTAGTCATTCATTAAAACGCATGATTGATGGATTTTCTATTGTGTGACTTGGTCGTTTTACAAATGAAGTTTTTCGCTGGAGCAGAATACTTAAAGTTGGCTGCCACCGCCGCTGCCTGTTGCCACCGCCGCCCCCTGCACAAAAAAAGGTCTTTCATTCGCGCCGCAACGTAATTTGTGCGAACTCAAAGCGGTTCCACTTTAAATTAGCCAATTTTGTTGGGTTTTTGGCGATAAATTAAGATAAAGCAAAACAAAAACACAACAAGAAAAACCAAAAAAATAAAAAGAAAAAAAAAAACCAGTAAGCGGCTGTGTGCTGTTAACCATGACCTAAATACGCACTTATCTTGACTTCTTTTGCGGCTGGATGAACGTTGTCATATTGCTGCTGCTGCGGTCACCTGGCAGAAATCTTCTGTTCGCTGTCGAGTTTTTTTTTGTATAATCGATATGAAGCCTTTATATAATCGGACTCGCATGCGGTTTGGCAGTTTGTTGGTTGGGCTGCTGACGAAACTGGCGGTGGCGGTGGCGGCGGCGGCGGCAGCGGCAGCCAGCCAAGCGGTGCTTGGAAAACGTGCAACACTTTGCACTAATTCCCCACTTTTCCACAACAGTTGTTGGTCTGAATGGTAGCCTGGGGCGAACAACCAGCAACCAACCAACAAGCGTCAAGCCAACCAAACAGCTGCTGCTGCTGCTGCTGCCATGGCTATAAATAATGCATTAGGCCAACCACAGCTATCGTTGTTTTGACTTGACTTGTTTCGGCGGCGTCGACTGTCGTAACAACAGCCGATAGCCAACAGCAACTGGTTTCCTATTGCCCATATTTGTTCTCTTTGATTGGTCGCAAAGAACATGACGCTAAAAAGACACAGCAGCTAACAAAAAAAAAAGTTCTGCAAATCCTATTCCATTCTTAATTCTCTTTTCTGCACAAGGCTGACGCACAAAAGCACTTTTTGCTCATTTTTGTTTTTTTTTCTCCTCCATTTGTATCGGGTTACCACACGCGGTGCTCACCTCGGGGCTCTGTTTGTTGTGTATATTTGATTTGATGATGTTGTGATTTGCTGTCCGCCCGCAATCGGACGATATCAGACAGCAATCAGCAATCAGCAGCGACGATATCCGATTCGAATCCGATTCCGATTCCCCAAAATGCCATCCAGTTCGCAACACACACAAAAGACGCGACCATTCGACTGCGCAGGTAGCAGACGTCTGTGCGTGACTCTTTGCGGCCTGGCTGCGACGAGCGTTTAGGCCGGGCCAGGTAAGCAGACCACTCTCGCTCTTGGTCTCTCTCTCTCTTTCTCTCTCTCCCTCTCTGCATTGGGCTAGTTTGTGCTCTTAGCGAGATTTGTTGCTCTTCTATTGAAACTAAAAATGGACAAATTTGCACTTCCTCGCACACAAACATCGAGTGGATTCCATTTTGCCGAGTTCAGATTGTAAGGTTCTTCGCAAGCGCTGAGCTATTAATGATTGACGTTGATGGTCGTTAGCTTTGTACATGCCCGGTCAAGTAAGTCTGCTGTATATCTGTATATATACAGATACATATATATATATATATATATGTATATTTATGCCGCTGAACAGGGCCGCGCTTTGTTCTTGAGTTTTTAATATGAATTGCGGATATGTCTGTGGACGTGCCTAGCTTGTTAATGTGAATGTGGCATGAGAGAAGACAACCAGCATTAGGCATAAAATAAATGGATTCTTCGACACAATTGATTGTGAGCAAGTTTGTTGCTTAAGTCATTTGACCTGACACCAATTTGACCATGAACGCAACACACACACACACACAAGTGCCAGTATTATGTGTATGTGTGGTTGTGTGTACAATAGAAATGATCCTAGAGTCAAAGTTTCTTTTGTGTATCTGCTTACAGCAAACTGACCACAAGAAGCCGCCAACGCGACTCAGAATTGAATGAAACCTCGGCGGAAAGCAAAACAATGCGGCAGCAGATTGTGGCACTCAAAGCTAGCCGCGATGAGGCAATTGCGGAAAATGGGTGAGCACATTTGAATGTGATATGTGCAACTCTTACACCAGACACCAGACACTCTGGCAAATTGCACAAGCCACATAAAACGCACAGTTTTTTGTCTGCTGCTCGATCATCAGTCACTTTTTTAGTAATATTTGTACTAAAGTTGATTTGATTTGATTTGATTTGGTTGTGACTCAACAGACGACTAACGGACAGATTAAGTGATGCCCAAGTGGAAGCTAAGACACTGCAAAAGAAGCTGAAGGATGCGGAGCAGCAGGTGGCTGACATGAAACAGAAGCTGCACAAATACGTCCAGGAGGTGAAGAGGGCCGAGGATCTGCTCATGCAAAAGGTATAGCAATTCAATAATCTTGTAATTAGTCCGTAAGGCATACGAATTCTGAATCCGGGATGCTAATGCGGCTAGGTATACTGTGTATTAAAGGAGAAGGATCGCGAGGAACTATTGGATCATTATCACAGCTTGACCCACGACCAAGTCGTCCTCGAAGGCAACAACCAGAGCCTGGAGTTCGAAGCGACTGAATTCAAGTGAGCATCGGAGCATTTACTAAATATCAGTCAAATAATGTGCATATTTATTACAGGCGGCAAATCTGCGAACTGGAATGTGAGGTGCGCTCCCTCAAGGACCAGATACTCTGCCGGCAATGCACAATTGACGAGCTGGAAATGCAACTGACAGCCGCTCGTGCCTCAATGCGCTGCCTGGAGCGGGAGCTGGAGAATGCGCGCGAGCAGAAGATTGAGCTGGACGTGCGCAAAGAGCTGTGCGACAAGTTGGATGTTGAAAAAGAGAAGCTAAACGCGGAGCTAAACGAACTCAACGAGATCCGCAAGAAGGTGAGATTTTGTGCTTGTAGTTCGAGGCTCGGACTTGGACACTAGTGGAGCCAATTCCATGCCAGATTCATAATAACAATACGCGCCGCTTACGCTTTGTATACTAACTGGGCTTGTAGAGTTGAGGAAATTGTATTTGCAATTAATCGTCGTCATTAGTTAGTTCGATTCAGTGTGCATCTTGCCATTAAACCATAAACAAAAACACAAACAAACACTTGCAGCTGGAAAAAGAATGCGAAAAACTACGCAGCGAACTACAGCAAAAGTCTGCCCTAAATCAGGTGACCACAGAGACAACGGAGCAAATGCTGGGCCGAATACGCGGCGACCAGCATCGTCAAGGTGAGGCCGAGCTGAGCTCCAAACATGAACTGGAACGCCTGCGGCAGCTGCACGAATCAACATTGGTAACAACCACTAACCACAAATTATCTGAAAGCGCAAGACTAATTCTCATAATTTCCAACCTAAACAGAGTGAACTTCAGGAGGAGCGATCGCGTTGCAATCAGCAGGAGCGTCTTGCCAATCAGTATGAGCAGCAGGCAAGAGAATTGCGCAAGTGCCTGGCCGAGGATCGCTTTTGCCAGGCACGCTCAAGAGAGGCTAGTCCCAAAATCCCACCAACAACTACGCTATAAAGCTAGACGTGAATTTTGTTTTTAGCATGTTTATTTTATAACCTTTTTTTTGTCTGTGTGTACTGTGTACATTGTATTTGACTTGTAATAATTTTACATTTAGAGAATTGTCTTAAATTTTGTATTTTACACATAAGTTGAAGTATTTATTCTATGCTGAGGCACTTCAAACAGATGAGCTCTATCCTTGGCCAGCAAGCTTCAGATAGTCCTCGTACATGCAGGGACAACAAGAAAAGGGTGGAATTTGATTGTCTTCCATATCCGTTTGAGATTCGTTGCATGTTAAAATATCCTCCTCGAACTTGGACTCACTGCATGTAAACTCTGCCGAGCTGCTTGACACTAAATTAGAGAAAGGAAATTATAGTTTAGTATTAATTAAATAAATCAAGAATTTGACTTACAAAAAGACTCTGTTAATGCGTCATCCTCAGCGATCTGTTGAAGAATTGTCCCCATTTCAGCAGGTTCTGCTCTCAACTCCGGGTCGTATTCAGTCACTTGCTCCGTATTCACGTGGCATGCAACTGCATTACTCTTCTCACTGAAGCCGATCTCATCTTTAAAATTCACTAAATTGGTTGGTTTTATCGGTGTCTGCTGGCTGTTTATTGCCAGCTGTTTGGGTTTAATCCTTTGCTTCCACTGGGACTCGTAGATGTAGTTAAATGGCTGCTGCTTAGTTGATCTATCAATGGAATTTTGAAGTTTAGTGCACAGTTCCAGGTTTGTTGTCCTTTGCTCTGTTTGATCTGATATTGACAAGGGATTGGGGACTTTGCTTTGACTTTCCATAAAGTAATCATAATCGATTTGAGTATTATGAAGTTCTTTATTATAGTTATAGTTTTGCCCCCTTTCGATATCAGGATATTCTCGGCAACTATTGAACTGTCTTCTGAATGTGCCATTGCATGTGTCGTAGATGTTATCTTTTGACTCGACGACTTGGCACCGGTTGTCAATCCGTGCCAATTGACAGCCTGAAGAGTTGTCGGCTTTGTTTACTAAAGAATCTGGCGCATATTTGAAGCTTGCAATAGGAATGCCTGCCTGGGGCAAAGATTGCATTACCTCTTGGCGATCTTGAAGCTCAGATAGCTGGTCGTGAGTATGTGCCGATTTCTGTTGAAGACAACTCCCATATTCATCAGCCTCCATTTGTAGCCACTCGGGCTCTTGTGATGCTCCTTCTTGGTTAATTGATATTTGTTGTACCGAATCATGTTGTTGGGAAAACTGTGGAACGGTATTTGCCCGCTCTAGATTTGTATATTGGTCAAGTCGTAAATTTCCGTTGTCTGTTGTCTGCCAGTCTCTAGGAGTACTGTGTATCTGTGCCTCGATTGTTATCTGTTTGCGAGTCATTTCGATTGGCGAGTTCCCCTCCGAAACAAACTGAGCAGGCGTCATGGATTGCTGGGAGGATTTTTCACCAGCTTGGATATCTGTTGCCGGCAGTTGTATATCATATTCTCGCAGAGAATGCTCCACTATTATGTTCTTGTCATTGGCAACGGGTGATTGTACAATTAATTCTTCAACTACTTCATTCGTTTGACCGTCTGATGCGGATTCATTGATTTTATTACGAGCTTGTAACTTGCCTTGATTATTATGTTGAGCCTTTTGCACTTGTGGTGCACTGCTACTTTCTACTCCCGTTTCCTGAGGGGAATCGCTTACGGGCGCAGCCATTTCATCCTGCACTGACTCTTGGAGGGCACTGTCTCGCTTGTCCTCTGTGACTTCTTTTGGCTCTTTTATCGTTGGCAGTCTTATGTAAATGGGATTGGCCTCAAAAAGAGAAGTATTTTGGCTTGAACCCTTTCTGGCTGTTTTCTGCTCCTCTTCCTTATACAAATTCAGGTATTCACGATGCAGACGCAACTTCGTTTCCAGATCCATGTGATCATTATCAATGGGTGGCTTTGTCGCTGCCACATATGGTTTAATAATCATTTTCTCTTTTTTTATCTTCGTCTTTGCCCATCTTTGCGCATCAGATTTGTCCGCTTCCTGTTTTCTAACCGATACTTTCTGAGCAGTGCCTTGATTTTGTGATTTCTGATAATTAGTTGGGTATTTGGGCTTGGACTTTTCAACGGGGCTCTTTTGCTGTCGTGGTGTGGGAGCTCTGGACCGAACAGCCAATGGAGAACCACGACAAAATTGATCTGTATTTAAATCAGTTTTACGCCTTTCACAGGACTGCTGAGGATACTCATTGTACGACATGTAATGGTAAATGGGTTCTAATGGATACTGATAGCTCCAGGGATTGGGCGGGCATGTTATGGGCTTATTGTAGTAGCCAAAATATCGATTACAACGCTGGCAATAGCCAATCTGAGTACGGTTTGTTTCATTTGGTGTAGGAGGATAATCCAGCTGATAGACTGACAGATCATCACAGCGTTCATAGGCAGTGCCACCAGTCAAGCGACTTGTTTCGTCTTGCCCTGCCGGCTGATGTGGTCTTTGATGTGCGTCATCTTTCACATCCGGCAATGTTTTGGCTATTCCGGTCTCCTCCTCGACGATGTCTGTGGTGCTAAAATTGGAATTCGCCTCGAATGAACCACTTTTCAGACCTTGTCGACTTTTGTCAATGGAGATCGCACCACCTTTTCCAGTTAGGTTCTGAGGACAATGCAGAGCTTGCTGTGGTTTTGCTGGATCTGGACTGACATCGCTCGAGATTGGTGCATGCTTTTTGGATAGGTTCTCTGACCAAGTCAGATGCTTGTTGGTCGCTTGCACCGTTGCCGGATTGCGTTTTGTGTCTTTCCTTTCGAGTTCGTTTAGGAAACAGTAACGAAAGTTGCGTAGTTTAAGGATTTCATTTTCAATCTGTTTATCCACGTTGGCCACCTGCTGCATTGTCGCCTGTATCTGGTCATCGGTATTGGAGGAGGACTCTTGCAACTGTTGCTTGTTGATCTTGCAACGGTAGCGCTCAAGCACCTGGGTCTCAATGTTTTTAATGAACAGGTCGCCTCGATCTTTGATGGATATCCGCTGTTTGCGCTCACATAGATAACTGTGGTGATCTACGAGGTGTATTCTTTGTGTTCAAGGTAAGTGACTAGTTTTATGGGTCTTACCCGCACCGTGTTGACTGTTGTTGTACTTGGAATCCATAAATAGTTATTAATAAAGTCTGTAATGATTTTTCATTTATAAAATATAATATTCGAATCTGAAATCTGAAATTACTCTATTGTTGCAACTACAGACAATAATCATTGCTTATAATTTTGTACACTTTTCGTGGCCTACTCTTTTTGTTGTGTGCCAGACTTGCGTCCACTGGCAAAGCTGCCATTTTATTACACTGGCAACAAATGGTGTTACCATAAAAATTCATCCGTAGATGGCGCGTCCACATTTAGTGGAAGCAGTGAATTGCTTTTAGCTATTCGTTAATAGAGTGCGTTTCATTCTATAGAAACGACTTGCACTGCATTATTGGTTCCGAAAATGTAGACCACGCTCGGATCCTAATACAATACGCAACTTGCACTGCTTTAACTTAATGACAACAATTTACATAGATGGCGTTTTAAGCACAATGAAGATCGACCACTTGCACTGCTTAGATGTATTACACCAATATGCCCATAGAAGGCGCTTTACGATAAAATAATTTTAGCTGCAATGCTTCAATGGTTCCGAAAGTTAGTTTGGAACATAACATCTTCAGCTAATTATTGTCGCCATTTGCACTGCTCTCCTTTGTTCATCATATATGTCTTAATAAATAATTTAAGCTGCTTAAATGTTTTTAACATATGTCAAAAGATGGCGCTTGATGTTGTTTTATTATTTGTTTTTTTTTAAATTACGTTCAACAATTTGTAAACTCGAGTGTCTAATTGGAATAGCAACAGACAGACTGATAGTCAACTAATAATAGTTTGTCTCACTGATTAATAATATATATTTAAAACTGTTAATAACATTATTTTCGATTGCAAAATGTCAAGCACAATTGTTAATACTTATAATACTTAATAATGAGAGTAACATTTAAGTCAGTATTGACTTAAGTTTTTTTGGCTGTTTGTACGATGTCGCACCACTGTGCAGAGACTATTTGCTCTGTGCTTGCCGCTTGGCGCACACATGAAGATTAAGAGCCGGTTCATTCAGTCGCCGACTGTCAGCCAGCGCGCTCGCCGGTGTCGTGTGTAGTGTGTTGTGTGTTGTGTGTGCTCTCCTCTGTCAAACGAACACAAAGTACAATTAACGGAATTATGGCAAAGTTTTGGTAAAATTTGAAATTAATCAAAATAAAAAAAAAACAAATTAACGAAATTGAGATTGTGAGTGTATAAAAAAAAAATTAATGCGCAATGCGGAATGCTAAGCCAAGTGCAATTGTATTGTTTTGAATTGCGGATTAGAATTGTGGTGGCACAATGGAGTATGTGGCGTATCCTCGCGTGAACTGATGAGAAGTGGCGCCATTCGCAGTGGCAAACAGATACCTTTTGTCTGCATTGTTCTACAGATGCGTGGAGGGTTAAATCAAAGTCAGTCGGTGCTCAGTCGGTGCTCAGTCAGCGCCCAACGCTTGCCGCCACTGCGTGTAGTTAATATTTGTCTAGTTTTTGAGTGTTTCCCTTTTGTCTTCCGACTGTATTTTTTTTTTTTGAGATCTCAGCTTATGTCAGAAAATGCATAGTCGACATCCTGCTGCTCCTGCTGCTGCCTTTGTGTGTGTGTGTGTGTGTGTGTGTGTGTGTGTGTGTGTGTGTGTGTGAAAAAGCTAACGACAAATAGCTCCATTTACACACAGACAGTGGGAGCCCTTTCTGCAGCAGGACTTAATGCACTTGCATGAGGCATGATGGCATGCGGCATGTGGCATGTGGCATGCGGCATGTGGTATGCGATCTGTGATTGTGTTAGTGCCTGTGCTTGTGCTTGTGCCTGTTTGTGCGTTAGTAAGTGGGTGGTTCCATTGCACCGTAAAATATGCAATTAGAAGGACATCAAAGCGTGTCGCCGCCAGCCGCTGGAGGAGCTGAAGTACCACAGCCTCATCATTAGTGCGCAGTCGTGTGTACATACTAAGTATGTCAGTTTTGTCGGCTTCTCGCTTTGTCTCAACTTTTCTGTTTTTTTTTGTTGTTCGTTGGCCACCTAAAGCACTTTGTTCGTCTATGTTTTGATGTTATGCATTTATTTAAATTTCGTCTTTGTCATAAATTTTGTTTCTTTTGATGAAATATGAGCGCTGGAAGCTGTCGCCAGGCCGTTTAGTGGTCCGACTTTATACTTGCAACACTTGCAAACGGCTGCGACGAGGTCAATTGGCTTAATTAGTGTGTGACAGCGCGGGGCAGATGAGTGAGGGGTTGCTGTGAGGGGGTTACGGGGTGCGTTGTGAATGATCTCGGACAACGTTTATACATTCTTTTGGACAGCATTTGCTGTTTTCAATTTCAATTCCAATTTCAATTTCAATTCTTTTGCTTAGCTTTGCCATCGCATTAAATTTAATGGACAACATTTTCCATTTATTCCATAGAAATAAAAATCACTTTAAAACTGAATATGTATGTAAATGTTCGGTAAACAAATTGCGTCACTCTCTGGCCATAATAAATGCTATCGAATATGAACGCAAATGAATATTCTGCAGTGATATCCGCTTCCTGTTTCTGTCAGTGATAAGCCAATGTGTGCAAAATGCACTTGTTGTAGGCACAAAAACTGTTATCAGCCAGTGAAAAGTACAAGTAATAAAAGAAAATGCGCCTCACTTGGCTGCTGGTCGGCCTTACGGCACTCTCGGCAACACTCGGTGCCAGTGCACTGAGACTGGAGCAGCGGAAGGAGGCGAACAGGGACCCAGAGCTTCATGCGCGGCGACGCAACAATGGTGCCCCAAACGATATGCGAAAAACGGAGCTGCGACGCGGCAAGGACAGTCAGCAGCAGCAACGCAGCGAGGAGGAACACGAAGACGAGGTGGGAACGGAGGAGGATTACGATTGGATTGATGTGGATATTAGTGGAGCTGCTGACCGCTCAAAGACTGGTCTGGAGGCCACTGGCACGGCGAACAGCGCTTCCCATGGTAAGTGTCAGCCAAGTGCCTTATCAGCAGATAGAGCACTACACATTCTCTATATGGGTGACGGCCCAATGACCTTTTCCTCATTCCGAACTTTAAAAGAGGCATCTGCTGATAAGTAAGTGCAACTGCGAGATATTTCTGTGACTGACTCACTTGTTGCTTTGCATGGATCTGTTTGTAAACAGATTGCGACAGAAGAATATGCCTCAAACTATTGGAAGGTCAATGAAATTTGACCAACATACATACATACATAATGAATGATATGACATACATATCTATATGTGTTTGTGTCTGACATGTTAGGTTTACACACATAAATGTGAATAGCTCTCATCCGCTTTCCCACTTAATCAAAGGCAAAATTTGAGAGGGAATGAAATGTTTTAATTGAAAGTGCCTGATGATGAGCAACTACAAGCTTTTTAGAGTCTATATGTACATCTCTATATCCACATACAGTGGCGTAAGTTGGCTATTTTCTTGGGGGAGATTTTTTAAAGAATCTAATTTTAATGTATTCGTGTATTTAATGGTCAATTAGGGCTTGCTTACAGAACTTTTGAAATACGCAATAGAAATACAAATGTGAAATGCATCATTTAATTTAAATATGTTTGTAAATAAGGAAAATATGTATATATATTTTACAAGACTTTGAAAATTCGCAGACTCATTATTGCAATTATAAATGCTTAAATCTAATGCTAATAAATATTGGAGAATACTAAGCGCCTTTGGGCAAGTTAAATTGACCCCTTGCCTGGCAAGTGGTCAAAGTTCAAAGCTCCGCCCACTCACACCGACGCCACTGTAAGTGTGTGTGTGTGTGTGTGCTTATCTGTGTGCGAATCTGAATCTAAATTGAAACAGTGTTGAACACTTATTTAAACTGCTAAGCTGACGCCTGTTTCCAGCTGCTGGCGCCAGCATATTCTTCATAAATACACAACACACACATGCATACGTATATATGCATATATGTGTGTGTGTGTGCGCTGCAGCCCTAACCAAACAATTGGGCGTGACCCAACACTATTATAATCAACAGCAGCTCCAAAGCGGACCGCTTAATTTACGCGACTGAGTGAATTATGGCGAGTGTGTGATAAATGTGTTTGATTTCCAATGAACTGGCATTTTATGGGATGCACATATTTGTCACTGCGTGGCGCTGCTTAACTGATTGTCGCCTTTGGATTTGCATTTGCATTCGCAAAATGGCAAACACAACAAGTTCCACTACTGCTACTAATACTACTAACATTTCTATGTGGATTCCAATTTCGTTGGCTGCGTAGCATGCTAAGGAGCAGTTGTACTTGTCGGCATTATCAATTATTCATTGACAATCATTTGAAATGCTTTGCATACCAATAATCCAAGAGTGTCTTCTTCTTAGCATTCTCCGCTTTTATTGTTTGTTTTGATGTGCGCGGCACTAAAATTATTATTATTTGTGCATGTTTGTTGAATATTCGATGGGCCCACCCTCTTTGATGTCATTTGCATTTTAAATAGCCGACAGTTTTCTATGGCAGATGGATCATTCTATTCGGCAAATCGCAGCTCGAGGAACGAACTAAACGGACAAATGCTTGGCTCGTCCAAATTAGCCGCTATTGAGACATTTCCTTTATTTATAGGCTACATCTGCTGGCGTTCGGCCTGTTCGTCGTTCGTTGTGTTGACAGCCACTAAGATCATTGGCCACACTCTGTGACAGTCGACGGGACGACGGACCGACGGGCGGGGAGTGCCCAACTTTGCAAGTATGACATAAAAATAGCACTCGACATAGAATACATATAAAACAAGGGTATAAAAAACAAATCCCAACTGCTCGAATCGCCACTTGCTCGACCGGCAAATACCCTGTGGCTGAAAAATAAGCAAACATTCGTTTGACAAACAGGTGTTTTAACTATCAAATAAATTATATAACTTTTTGTAGTTTAGAGTTGGTCTTTGAGACTATAATCAATTAATGGCAATCTATATACCCAATAGACTCGCTACATATTCGGCTTATATCCTATCTGTGCATGATATCCTAGATTTTGGTATAAATACACACATATGAAACATTGCTTGCTAAATCACAGAAATCTTAAGGCAATTTGTCACATTGCCTACCAGCTATATCCGAGACTTATCGCACGTAATTTGATTGCTGAATATATATTTTCCATTTCGAATTGAAATCAAATGCAGACAACGTTCGGAAACAGCGCGTGGAAGAAGACTTCAAAGTAAATGCTCTAAAATTAGTCATAGCTAAAAGCGGTCGCAACCAGACGGCAAAAATGGATAGTATGCCAAAAAAGAAGGAAAATAATAATAAAAGAAAGAAAAGGAAAAAAAAAACATAATAAATACGGGAGGTTGACGGTAAAAATGGGGAAATATTGAAACTGCCTGCACCACAGCAATTGCACACTTAATTAATGAGTGGTGCTTTTGATGTTTTGGGAACTTGAGCAGCTGGCCCCATCTTTACCAACAGAGACAGAGACAGCGCGAGAGAAAGGGAGAGAGAGAGAGAGAGATAAGAGAGAGAGAGTGAGAGATAGCCGCAGAAGCATGTGACAAAACGACATTTTTCACGCACCCAACGAAACTCTTTGAACACAACCCCATCGCACCGCACCGCACCTCCCCCCCTCCCACCTCCTCAAACATAGCCACACACTGTCACTGGACGAATAGGATGAGGAGGCATGTGTCGCACATGTTGCACGTCATCTGCATTTCTGCCTGCCTGGCTGCCAGCATGCAACGCCAAAGTTCAACACCCAATGAGAAATCCCTTAATGATGCGAGGCAAGACATCTAAACGGCAAGTGCTTAATAAGTAATCAGTCAGAATACTTATGTACTACACATGTATGTACATGTTGCACTTGCAACCAAATGCATGTGCATGCCTCTTGGTATATTTGCATAGATAAGCTGGGCAATTGGCTTGAATCGAACTAATTGTGGCAATGGGTTCAACGAAGTCATCCAGCGAAACGGCTTCGGAGGAAGCGTGAAGCGTCTGCGACTCGGATTCACATGACAAAAATGTGGCACTCAAACTGAGACTGAAACTGAGACACTCGAAATAATAATGGGGCTGCTACAATATAAAAAATGTGTATAAAGGCCTTAAATTAAAATCGCCCTAAAAAACAGATTTGTGCCTTAATCGAACATCTTAGAAAAAATGTGATTATTTTATTGTTATTAGTTAAAACTATATTTCGGATGAGTGGAAAAGGAATCCGCATTCTTGGTTTCATAAATTTCCCAAATTCTTTGCATTCTTTTTCTCAAAGTGCACGATCAGTCACAAGTTTTGACGGGGGTTTTAATGAACCCAAGTCTGCAAATGTTGCAAGCTGAGTTGAGCTGTTGCATTTATTTAGCTCGACCATTTTGAGAGTGGTGTCAAAATGCTTGACAAGTCAAGTCATTAAGCCCTGCATTTTACTTAAGATGATTAATTTGGTTTGTTGTTGTTTCTCATTTGTATCATTGCAGATATTTTTACATGTTGCAATCAAGTCTTTGGCTCATGTCGCACAGCATGCGAGAATGTAAGTAGCAAACATCGTTTTACTAAATATAAACTGAATGAATTCATATTGAAAAAGGTTCAGCAAGATAACTGATCTTAACATGAAAATCTCGAGGCAGAGATAGAATACATTATGACACACACACACACACACAACACACACATGCTCTTTCTGACTGATCTGATAGATAAGGCGAAAAACTACTGTGCAGCGAACATTTCCTGGTATATTTAATGCCCATCGTTACGAGTTGCATACTAAATACAAGCGCCAGTTTGTTGCTCTTACAATAAGTTATTAGAATGCAATGTGCGCGTTGCATTCTCAAAATTATTATGACAGGTTTTCAATGTGTCGAAAGAACCTTTAAGCGCTGCTCGACGGCGACTTCCGTTCGAATTGATTTCGTCGTTGCCTTGTCCCGAAAAGACTTAAGCATAAATGTATGTGTATGTGTATGTGTGCCAGATCCAGGCTCGATTAGCCAGTTAATGCCATACAGATTGTTGAAATCTGGCCAATTACACTGGTAATATTAGCATAAGCTACAAACTGGTAATTTACAGGAAAAGCAATGGGGACGGCGACCAGCCCAACCTGTTTCGCCACTCAAAAGCCATTCATAAACTTGAGCATTTGACTTAAAATTCAATTGGTTTACAAGTGTGTGTGTGTGTGTGTGTGTGTGTGCCTGGTTAGTTGGCTGTCTAGCCGACCTGCAATCAAATCACTGACATCATTTAACTTTGTAATCATAACAATTTCTAAAAACCAATTAGTTTCTGCAACAATTTCTCGTTTGTGGCAACAGCAGCAGCAGCAGAGAGTGGGCTGTGTTTTTCATTTATGAATGCAAATGAAGGCATTAAATCTTTGCTCAAATTGAAACTGACAAAATGACAGCTACAAGGATAATACTCGTTCCCAGACCGGTTTAACTCCAACGACAATTGGGTGCAGCATCAAATGGGATCGAAACGAGAGCTGCAATTGAAATTGAAGACAACACTTAAATCGTTTTTACTCCACTCCGGCAACAGACGTGTGAAAAGTCGGTGCCTGATTCCAGCCATATGATATGAGTGCGATTTCCGCACATTTTATTATTGACAAAATGCTCGTTCCGATTGTCTCCAAACTGTCGCAGGCGTAGCCCAACCATAATTGCTCCGTGTGCCTGCCAATCTTGATTGCAGACAACAACATTTAAAAGATGCACGAAATCTCGGACATACATGTATTTATGTATGTGTGTATGTGTGTATGTATGTATGTGTGTATGTACCCCTATGTGGGCAGTGTGTGTTATGTGTGTTGTGTGTGGGAGTTTGTCTGACACTTCATTACCAACAGCAAAACTTGTAAAGGAAGTTGGCCAGTTGCTGCCTGTATTTGTATGTAAATAAATAGTGTTTAGTTCGAGAGAGGAGAGAAGAGCACAGAACAGAACAGAACAGAACAGAGCAGAACAGTATCTTTAATAGACATCGTTGGACTCAGATTACTGTGGCAGATAAGCGATCCGAAAGAAATTTGTTGCCTCGTTATTGTTGTATGCCCTTTGCTTATTTATGAGCCAGCGGGTTGCCCTCAGAAAATACAAGAACACTTCGTGTGTGTAACATAATACGCGTGCCATGATCAAACAATGAACCACAGCAGACAACTTGCAGTTTTCGGCTCGCACTGCAAATCGTTAGGCGAGAAACCCTGTTGTTTTCATTGCCAAACTTATTATTGAAGAAACGTTTGTAGAAATGTTTGACTATCGATCGCAGCAATGAAAACCCACCATAAAGCCAGAATATATCGTCTTCTGCTTGCAGTTATCGTTGGCGCAACTGGACGTGGCCAATGGACGCGAAGAGCATCGCACTGAATTGAAGAAATACTGTCAACTGCATCAGTTGGAGTTTTGGAGTTGTGTCAATCGCACACTCGAAGGTAACTCGTAGTTATAAGGGCCATGAAAGAGATGTTTTTAATTTTTGTATTTACAGCTGTGGATAGGGGTAAATCATGGTCGGGTCGTCGCTGCTGCCAATTGGCCGTTCTGCCCAAATGCAAAAACGCTTGCGCAACTGCTGCCGCCAGCCAGGAAGTGACCGACATCTGTCGGCGCAGCGATGAGCAAATGCTCTACGACTGCTTCGAGCACCAGGAAGCGGCAGACAGTTGCTGTGGCAAGGCCCGAACCTCGGAGTGTCTGCAGGCAAGTAGTAGATTATACAACAATTGGAACACTGTCAATTGCAGCTTTTTACTTCGTTTTGTTATCAAAAATTGGAGTAGATATTTGTAGAATAAATAAAGCACTAAAGCCAACATTTCCACAGTTTCTGGATATCTACGATATTCCCAAGAAATCTGTACATTTATTCTAATTTATGTGCATCGAAAGCATTGATTTATTTAGCCATGTTTAACAGTTTCTTCAGACTTAATAAATATGAATTTAATTATTTCTTAATGTAAATCATTTTTAAAAATAGATACAGCTTTGGCAATATAGGATAAATATAGAAATATAAATATAAATTCGAATCAAAAAATAATTAAATTGAGTGCCAATATTATAGTTAATCTATGATGGCAAACATCTTCGAGTGGAACTGCCATCAGCAGCTTTGCTCATCAAATCAAATTTCGTTTCACATTTTAATCGGTGAATGTTATTTTGAAAGGCCTGTCGCGAAGTTTTTGAGCCACCAAATGAAACTGGCACCAGCAATGGGGATGGCAGCTTGGTGGATGAGACATGTGGGGAGCGCAATGCGGATGTGCTGCAGTGCATCCACAATCACACGGACATGACACCGCCACTGGACGTGGATAAATGTGAGCTAAAAAACATAGCTAATAATAAAAAGAAAATATTTATTGTTCAATTTAACCGATCCGAATAGATTTGCCTTGCTGCGAGTACAGCCATGAACCGATGTGCCACCGCACATGCACCGAAGTGTTGCAAGCATCGCGTTTGCATCGAAATGTTGAGCGTAGTGATGTGATATTTGCGCGCCTGGAGGCTGGCTGTGGCATGCCCCTGCCTCACCTGCCCTTCTGGCAATGCTTCCTGACGGTGACTCGCAAGCTCTATGTGCCAGCGGGTGGACAATCCCAGCGTCGCCTCCAGCTATCATCGAACGGCGGAGATGGCGGGGAGCCAAATAAGCTGGGCATCGATGCGGCCAAGCGGCAGTGCTGCGAGCATGCGACTAGCCACAAGTGTCGTCGTCTGTGCGCCCAAATCTTCACCAACGACTGGTGGGAGACGCGTGTCAGCTTCGATACCGAGTGCCTGGAGCAGCCGACCGAGCTGAATCTGAGGCGCTGCATCGAGAGTGTCGATGCGCCCTGTGAGCTGGGCTGCAATGGCCTCAGTTTCTGCAGCAATTTTAACAATCGACCCACGCAACTCTTTCGCAGTTGTTCCCCAGCACACGATGCGGCGGCTCGCGAGGATCTGTTGATGCTGCAGCAGCGCGGATATATACGGGTGCTGGGCCAGGAGCTGTACATCAAGAATACGACACGCTGTGCGCCGGATAAGTGGCAGGCATTGGTCTGTGCACTTCAGCTCCAGCCGTGCACTCGTGTCGGCCTTTACAATGGGATTTGTCGTGAGGATTGCACAGAGCTGCTGGAGGAGTGCCTGGACTGGACACGCCAGCCGCAGCGACCACAGGCTATCTGTGACCGACTGCAGCCGCCGGCGCAAACGGAGGATGAGGACTCAACGCCATGCATCTCCCTAAACGCCTACCTGAAAGGCATCGATCCGATTGAAGAGTCGGAGCTGGAAATACATTCACCCTGTGCCCGCAAGCCCTGCAATGCCAGTGAAGTGTGTGTGCTGCAAAGGAATGGCAGTCAAGGATACGCTTGCATTCCCGGCTGCAGTCTGGGACAGGCCTCCAATCTGATCGTGCCATTTGGAGCATATGTTCGCGTTGGCAAGACGAGCAGTCCGAGCAGTGGTGTTGGCCTGGCCAGTGGCCAATTGCTGAGCGCGGAGCATGTCGTCTGTCGCTGTGGACTGCGTGGCAATGTGGACCAGTGTCAGCCCCTGCCCAGCTACACCCATGCGCACTGTGTGCTGCCGGGTGGACGCAGCTTTCGTCACGGCACCTCCTTCTATCTGGAGTGCAATCTGTGCAGTTGCTTTGCGGGCGAAATAACCTGCACGAAGCAGCAGTGTCGCCTGCCCGACTACGTCGATGCCAGCTACACGAGTCTGCCTTGCAACTGTGCGGCACACTATGTGCCGGTGTGTGGCGCCAATGGCAACACCTATCCATCCGCCTGTGTCGCAAAGTGCTTGGGCCTGCTGGAAGCCAACTATGTCTATGGGGCGTGTAATGCCCGCAACGGCTGTCAGTCGAGCAGTGACTCGGCCAATCCCAGCTGCCCGAGCGGCACTCAGTGTCTGGAGAGGCGTCAGATTTGTTTGTCCAGCATGCAGAGACCATGTCCACAATATATTTGCGGTAAGCTGACATGGTATATATATATGTATATAAATCGGGGCTATTTCTAAACAAGTCCAATCCCTTTTGCAGTTAATGTTTCATCATCCAGCTGCGGCAGTCATCATGCCGAGGAGCTGTGCGATACGCTGGGCAAGACTCATCCGAATCCCTGCTCGCTGCTGCTGAGCAGCTCCCAGTTGGCCTATTGGGGCGCTTGTCGCTCCAATCACGACAATGGCAACCAGTTGCTGCCCGTCTGTGGCATCAACGGGGTCACTTATCGCAGTAGATCTGCCGCCTTGGCGGACTTTGTGCAAGTGGATTATGTGGGACGTTGTCGCGAGGTTGGACTGCTCGTCGCGGATATGGGACGACGCTGCCAAACTGTTCAGTGTGGGGCACCAGTGTCGTCGCTTTGTCGCCAAATAGTGCCACCCGGCGCCTGTTGTCCCATCTGTGGCGTTGCCGCCTTTCGCATCATCTACTCGCGGAAACAGTTGGACAGAGCATTCTATGCGCTGCGTGGCCAGGAGAGCTCTTTGCTGACATTGCATGGCGTTCTGCAGGAGCTGGATCGCTTGGTGCAGGTCAGCGAGTGCCAGTTGACTGGTTTCCTCACCATGGAGGTGGGCATCTTTGTGGCACTCGTACCACGAACGTCTCACACCACCCGGCTGCAGTTGAAGGTGTGCTTGGCGGAGGCCGAGAAAATCTCAGCCTTGATAAGCTCACAGTCGCCACGCATTACAACGAATCTGGCACTCTCCAGCCTGACGGTGTCTCACATGCTGGAGCCCATACTGAACGGTGTAGCCTTGGTGTCGCCCAGCAGATTCGCCATGTTCACCATCGGGCTGATCGGTGTAGCGGTGGCGCATCCTCGGATTGTTGGACGTAATATTTAAGTTTCTAAGATTGTAGTTTAAAACGGTTTTACAAAATCAAGTGAATTCTTGGTGCCAACAAACAATTAGTGGTTTAGGCGGATGCAAGCCCAGCGTGCCTTTAAACAGGTAGGGATTGTCCCTCTGTATGATGTGATATTAGCTAAAGTACTCCTAAGGCAAAACTTATTAAAGACAAACGGCAAACGGTAAGCGAGTAAATAATCCTAAGTTTGAATTGTACCAACCAAAGCAGCGTTCATTTTTTTGGCGCTTATCAACCTATGTTTACAGCTAGTCTAATTTAATACTCACTACAGTTAACTTGTTATATAATGTATACAGTAATTCCCCTGATGTGTTCTTCCTTTATTTTTTGTGGGAAATCAATGGTTTATTGTTCATTGAACCATATCCAAAAATACGAGAATGCCATTAAAACTAAACCGAATTGCCGAATTAGGCTATTTCCATGGGTACAGCCTGGACGCGTTCGGTGATCTGCAAATCCTTAATTGACGTGTGCAAGATGGGTGTGGTGCCCTTCTTGAAACCATAGTTTAGCTGGCGTTCGCCCTTCTTGTTGGCCAACTCGTGGTTGCGCAAATACTCAGTGCTATCCTTGCGGATCACGCACAGATCTACGTTTGAGCCCGAGCCAAGATCATTGAAGATACCCGAAGCAATTGCATCACGAACCAGCAACTTGGCCTCCTCCTCGGTTAAATCGGGTTTCCAGCGACTCTCAAAGACGGCCATAGCTGCTAGCGAGCCTGATCCCATCGTGGCATAGGGCAATTTGTCGGCACTGCCATGGGGATGAATGCAATATATGTGCGGACCATATTTGTCGACCCCGCCCAAAACGAGGGCAGCGCTAATGTGGCCCTGGTAACGGAAGAGCATCTGCTTCAGGATATTGTTGGCACACACAACGGGCACCTGTCGCTCCGTGCTCAAGCGATGCAGCTCCAGCTGAGACGAAATCAAATCGGTGGTCATTTCAGTATCAGCAGCAGTGCCAGCGCCACAGCAGCTGCACAAGAAGCGATTAAATTAACATTTATTCAAGTTGCATTAGTAATAATTTATAGTTCCACTCACTAAATGTTGTCGGCCAGATAATGGATTTTGGCGCAGTTTTTGTCGGAGACAATTGGGCCTTCGGTGGCACGAGTGTCAGCGCCCAACACAACACCATCCTTGTAAATGATTCCAACGATGGTGGTGCCAGTTTTTGTGGTGGTCGGTGGCTTAAAGCCGCCCTGCAACAATGCAGCATTGCTGAAATTTACAGATTGCAAGTAAATTCAAGGAAGGGTTTCCTTTATTATTTATTACCGTAGACAGTTGTCAAAGTTGAAGCCAGCGCGGGGCACTTCTGGAGCGGTATCCAAAGTCATTTTAATATATTATTTTTACTTCTTTGCGAAAGCCGATGCGGAATGACAGTGCAAATGACAAGCAATAATTGTTGATATTAAATCGAGACTCTTTGTATCGATTAACTGCGGCAAACTCAGTGCACCGATTTATCGAACTGCGGTATTTTTATGGAGCCCTGGAGTAACAGTTACTCAAGTGAAAAGTGACCTATCAATGTTGGTAAAATCGGGTTATGTCCAGATAAAAATAATTAAGCTGTTGTTTTGTGAGATAATGCATTTACTTCATATTGAATTAGCAGTAGCAGCTTATCGAACGCACGAGTATGCGTTAATTATAATTTCATGGCCGATTGGTAACTGCGACTTTTGTTGCTGTTACTCATTTTGTTACTTGTGTTACAAGTGTTGAGTAACAGTATGCAAGCATTGCTCGTGCTGCTCTTCAATTCCCTTCCACAACAGATGTAAATATCTAACGTATTTGTGTGGAAAAAGGAAAAACTTGTGATAAAACTACAATGGCAGCAGCAATCAAATTGTATAAAAAATCATTGGGCTTCTTCGCGCAAATACAGCAGTATCGAAGCAACGGTAAGTGAACAACTGCAGAGGTTTTTTATTTCAACATGCGGCACATTTATGTAATGTTGCCGCTATTTGATTTGTGCCGTGTCGTAAACTGACTGCCGGCTAAAGTATAGGTAATAACTGTTTAAAATGTATTAACATTTGTATTATAATTGTAATTTCAGCAAACTACACTGCTGGCGCTTCAATCCGCACGAGGAATGAGCTATTTAATGAGGAGCAGCGACGCCAGCGAGAAGCCGTTGGTCGCATTGATAAGATCGAAGTGCGATATTTGGGTCTACCCGAGGATGTGACGCTGGTGATGAACAGTCACATCTCAACGCCATACAATTGTGCACAGCACTTGAGCGAGGGCCATTGTCAACGAGCTGTCCTGGCGCTGCTCGATGGCAGTGTTCCCTGGGATGTGCACCGGCCACTGCAGGAGTCCTGCACGCTGCAGCTGCTCAACTTTAATGTGTCCGAGCCACACGTGGTCAACAAGTGAGTGTGTTCTCTGAGGAATAAACATAATACTAATTTGTATTGTCCATTATGTAGAGCTTTTTGGCGCACATGCAGTTTTATGCTGGGCGCTGCCCTGCAACGAGTATTTAAGGAGGAAGCGAAACTGCAGTTGCACAGCTTTCCGAGTCCAAACAGTGAGCTTTGATCCTGCCTTTGGTTAAACAAACTATTAATTAATATTTATACTAATTCTTTCAGTTAAATCGGGCAGTTTTGTGCATGATATTGTGCTTGGTGCCCAAAACTGGCAGCCGACCAAAGCTGAAATGCGAGCCATATCCGCAGAAATGGTTAAATTGGCAGCGCAGGATTTGCGCATCGAGCGCTTGGAGGTGGACCAGGAGCTGGCAAAAGAAATGTTCAAGGAATCACACTACAAGAGCGAGCAATTGCCGAGCATTGCTCAACAGAATCGGAGCCGAGTAACGCTCTATCGCCTAGGTGAACACATTGATATCTCGCGTGGACCAATGGTGGCATCGACGCGTTTCCTGGGCAAATGCACCGTCTCCGCCGCCCACAAGTTGACTGATGAAGGGCCAACAAATGCATTTTACCGCATCCAAGGCGTGGCTTTGCCCAGCGGCTTTATGCTTAATCATTTTGCTTACGGCTTGCTGGAGCAACGCTCACAAAAATTGGTGAGCTCAAGCTGAATACTTGGAATATTCGATATATAAATTATTAATTAATTATTTTTGATTTTTGCAGAATTCCGCACGTTTACCCAATGAACCCTTTGAGGACCAACGACAAATGCAATTATCTTGAATAAAAACAAAGCAAACTTCTTAGTATAATTTATAAAATGGTGTTCTTTAATATTTAAAACTATATTCTAGTAATTTTTAACACATACATTGAAGATTCCAGCTCTTTTGCCGGAAAGACCTGTAAGTGATGCTTTCGTAGACTTAAGGAAAAAAAAGAATTCGTTAAAGATATAATTTTTACTATATACAACACATACTTATAGGCATATGAACACGTAGTTTTCGCTACATTTGCTGGGATATTGATCGAGTTAATTTTTCATCAACTTTACACATTTCTTAACAATTTTGAAATGTTTAACTGTACAATTGGCGAATCGAAGCATTTATTCTTAGCTACTTAATTAATTCACAAATACAACTTGAGCTGGTTTGAACAATATAAACAATCATTAACTGTAGCTGCGACTTTGAATTGAGATTCTGAACACATTCCGATTGACAACTAAAAACTTTTAAACAAACCCTCCAAATCATGTTCATTGACCGCAATGATTAACATTATGGCACCACCAAGAGAAATGCCCAATATTTGTATGAGGATGCCCTTGGCGTCGCGAGCCAGATCCGGATTGTGGGCCACACTCATCGTGGGCACCAAATCGGCAAAGGCAATGTATAGGAATGAGCCAGCTGTCGCCGCATAAATCCACTGCGTCATCCCATCCCCGATGCCCACCAGCAGCAGGCCAATGGACATGCCCACAAAGCTCAGCACCGAACTGACAATATTCATGTAAACGGCTCGCCGTATGGAAACGCCCGTCTGCAGCAGCAGCGCAAAGTCGCCCAATTCGTGCGGCAATTCGTGGCACAGAACGGCAAAGGCAGTGGCTAGTCCCGTAACGGGATCGCTGGCAAAGGCGGCACCAATGGCCAGGCCATCGGTAAGATTGTGCAAGCCATCGCCAATGATGACCATAAAGGCAACTGGCGTCAGCGGGCGATTTGGTGTCTTCTGATCCAACTTTGACTCCTGCAGCATGGTGTTCAGCTCACGAGCTGGCGGCGCCTCGAGTGCGGACTGTGGCTTCCCCACATCGCTGGCGCTGTGATCGTGAACGTGACCATGACCATGGCCATGACTGTGACCATGACTGTGGCCATGGCTATGACCATGGCCATACTTATCGCCTTTAAGCAGGGGAATAATATTCTCCAGGACATACATGAAGAGTGCTGCAAGGAAAGCGCTGCCACAGAGCAATGCCGCCTCGGTGCTGTGCTGGTGTTGCCGTTCCTTCGGCGACAGGCGCATGTTCTCCACGGCATGCTCATGTTTTTCCTCCTTGAACAGGGCATGTGGCAGCAGGTGCATAAAAGCATCGCCAGCCAATGTGCCCACCGCAATGGCGACAAGGAACTTAAGGATCTCCTGATAGGCGACCGTCTTCATGAGCGGCACCAGCAGAATTCCAAGTAGTCCACAAGCTGACAGAGTAATTTGATTAATTACCAACCAACTTAGTAAGTGATTAGGTGAGTTATTTACCTGAGAGCACAAACATCGAGATGCTGGCGTATATCCAGGCTGTGGATAAGCGTACAATTAGATCATGATTTGGGAGCAGAACTTTGACATTTACTTACCATTCCAAATCCTATCTTTTGTGTCAAGATTCTTTTGCGTTGGATGCGGCGCCGGCTGCATGCAAACCCCATTATCGATCTGAGCGAGCAGCGCTGGGCAGAGTTTCATGAATGCATTGGGCGTGATTAGCACACTGTTGATGAACTTGTTGTACTCCTCCTCCGAATTGTGATGCTCTGTTTCGACTATCTGCCGGTACATGGTATTCCGATGCAGATCTTCGTGATCCACGAGCAGTGCGAGCAGCGATTTTGGTGATAAACATGCTGCCTCGGGCAACGACGCTGCTTCATCAATGGAAACTGTAAGAAGAAAGACAAGATTATAATCCCTGTTGCCACAATTGCCAGTCTTTATGACACTTTATCTGTTTAGTGTGCTCTACAATTAACGGTAAGCCACTCAAAGTTGACAGTTATGGCGAAGTTTCGCACTTCCGTATCCATATTACGGCAACTGACAATAGAGATCGCCTTATGGACATATCGCTAATGTCAACGATATCTGACTTGTTGTGTACAAACAAATGCATTTATGTAGTCATGCACCTATTTAAGTTAGCACGTTTAAGGCAACCGTCAACAGTCAACATGCCATTTTATTTTCTTTATTTATTATTTATTTGTTTTGTTGCTCAGATTAGCAAATAAATAGTGTAATTAAGGTTTCAGATGTGGAAAGGAAGTCAGCTGCGTAGACGCTCTATAAAAAGTGTCTCAGCTTGTAATTGGGAAATGATGTTGTTCTTCACCTTGGCACAATCCTCATTTAGATATTCCATAATTTTGGATTATGTAATACAAATGACAGCGAAATTGAATTGATAAGCTGCTTTAAATGGACCTCTCCACTTATTATTGCATTTGCCTTGCACTTGAAGTAGCCAATTGAAGGCAATATCATCGCCCAGACGTTGTTCAGCACCTACAGTCAATTTATAACATAAGCAAAACGACTACAAGATACCCTGTAAACGGATTAGAGAGACAGATATATGGGCTTATAAATGGATTTGATGTGCAGACAAACAAGATAAGGCACCTCAGATGCGATAATGTAGTGTCATAAAAATGCTTACAAACAGATTGTTTTGAGATAAGTGCTGCTGTTAATATACAATCTAATCTAGGAGAGTATTGTGTGAAAGATCAATGCACCAAAAAAGCTGAGAGGCATCTGAACAATTTAAATAACGTTTATTATATAGATGCATATTACTTTTAACTAGTACCGTGGATCTAGAGACTTGGTTCGAAACAAATATATTAATGTGTATTCAAACTCAGTTAGATTTGGGTTCCATTCATTTGACAAACTTATCTGTCAATTTTTATATAAAGTAAATAACAATATTATTATTATTATTATTATTATGCGTTAAATAAGATTGCTGCAATCTCAAGCGCCAGTTAGAAGAGTGAACGTTATTTTGATTCACAGAAAACTGTGATAAGAGCCAACTTCGAGTAAGATAGTCAACGTGAACCACATAATATACGTGTTTTAGTCAGTGCGGACACTGTATGAGAATCGAGTGAACAATACGAAGTAAATACTGTCTGTGGGCCAGCTTATAATTATCGTTTAAGTCTCCATTTACTTGGTATTGTTTGCTTATTATTGTGGGGGTACCTTGCACTTTTCCGTTCTCGCATCTCGATTGTGGTGGGAATACTCAAATAATAATATGCGACTTCATTAAGCGATCTTGTTTTCGCAGACTTACTGCACGTAACGCGTAAGTAAATCCCTCAGGAAAAGCAAAATAATAAATAATACAGCAAATCATAATTATCACTAACTAAATAGATCGCATTTTCCTATCTTCTATTTCAACAGAAAGCATCAAGCATCGTTGTTTTGTTGTTTTTGTTATTAAATACGAATGATATGCTTACCACTGCTCTCCCGGGGATGGCGATGCTTGGGATCGTGCATTTCTCGGAACTGAACGGTCTGGTTGCGTCCACTGGAACCCATTTGATTGGCCACGTTCTCGTCCAGCTGGTAAATGGCCAGTTGCACATCGCCAATTGCTTCATCATTGCTAGGATAGGCTCTGGTCGCATTTACCATCCTGGTATTATTGTAGCCTTTGGGTCGGTGCTCCTCTATGGTGTGCGTGGGATCGAATTCGATGTGACCGAGTCCCAAGCTGTACATCAAATGCTCCAGGCCCTGTCAGCGGCACGTGGGCAAAAACAATAGAATATAGATATTCCTTGATTATTATAAGACTATAAACTTAGTAATCATTTAAGTTGTGTTCTAAATATAACACACATTTCCCTTTTAAACTGGTCTAAAGCCATTTGACACAATTATCAACGAGAAGTTCAATTAGCACTTTAGAAAATTTGACACATTTTTATGGTTGCGCTAATTTGATAAGAGCTCCGATTCTGCTCAGGTAAAATATATTTGCTCAGAATCGGGAACTGCGACTGGGTCACGTGTTAAACGTACTGCCTGAGGAATCTGAGAAATAATTGCTTCATTTACAACTTGTCACCGAACACAACAATTATATTTACATGTGAATGTGTCGGCTTCAACGTACATATTAATGATGCACGCAAAAAAGAAAAATAGAATAATAATAATAATGAGTTTGGGGGCGGGTTGGAACCGTGTCTAATTGAATTGACAGCGGCTGTCCAATATGTGGGCGTGTGTCCCGTCTATTAAAAGTTGAGTTGGGAGGAAATTCTGTCCCGTATACATAATTAAGTCTGGCAGTGGCGACACCTTTTCGACTTGCAATATTTTTCTTGATTTTGAATTAGTATGTAAAGTCAGTCAGTCTGTCAGCCAAATAAAAGCAACACGCGCTCAACCCATAACAAAGAATAAAAGAGAAGCATGTGCCAAACGATACAGATATAAATAAATTAAGCCACGGTTTTACTTTCATTCAACCGAAATTCTATCTCGAATTCGGTTGGTTGCTATAATATTTTATGGTTACCGGGACACGCGTAACTCTGCCAAGCATTCGGTTAATATGCCAGCTGCGTAGCGGGCTAAAAAGCTTTACTTTAGCGAGTGCCATTTTGCAATTATTGCGTAGTGTTGCCGCCGCTGTCGACGGCGACGTCGACGACTACGCATGAGTAATGCAAATTTGATTAGGCTGAATAGTTTATGGCGGGCGTTTGCATTGCCATAATGCATACACAACATATATATATATATATATAACCATAACCATATATGTTATGGTCAGCGAGTGTTGCCTCACTTTTATTATAATTATAAATGCTTTTGAACATTTGACAAACTCAACCTATTAATTTCTCAATTATAGTCGATTATCTTAATTATAATTTCTTCTGTGCAACCAAAAAAAACCTTTGCAAGCATATTATTTATTTATTTATTTACTTAAAGCCCGAGCAACTTGGAAAAGGCGAGTCTGTAATAGTACAAGATTTGCTTAAGCGATCTTTCATGATCTGAAACGAATCGAAAAGTCTATTTATATTTGACTTTAATATATGGAGTCAGAAAATGTTTGTTATTTATATACGTAAGGGAAATTTAGTTAGTCAAATTTATTTATTATGGCATATCAAAAGAAATAACGATGATGTGTTTTACACGTTTAAGTAATTAACATTTTTGTGTGCGTAACATCATTTCTTAGGTATGCAAAAGGGGTATGCAAGATCCGAGCACTCTCTATAAGAGTACACTAGCATCTTGTGCTTATCAAAATTGCTCTTATCTTGATAATCCCACCTATTTTCTGTTGCAATCATTTCATCAACAAATCACACCGAGCAGCGGGCTTGGGATCTGGTCCATCCTATATAGATCAGATTTCTTCACTTCGTGTTGTTATCCACATCATAACAATTCAAATTTACAAAACAACATAAATAAGTCTGGGTATATATGTATTTATGTATGAACGCGTATATCGCAATGTGTCTGTGCTACCCGACAGATAAAAGTACGTCAAGATTTTGATTAAATTTATGACAATGTTAACGATGACTAAAGACGACTAAAGACGATAACTGCGACAATAAAATGCTGTGCACACATAAAGATTGCCAACTATCACGATTATAATGGAATTAGACATACATACATGAGTTAAGCATTTTATTGTTGATAAGACCAAGTCTAGTATTTGGCCAGAACGAGTGGTAACATTTGGTTAACTTTCACAATGCTTTTTGAATAGAGGAAACCCGTTGAGGTATTTTTTCGATTGTTGTTGGGCAACAAAGCAAATGGCCACTAATCTTCATAAATATATAACAAAATGTTACTAATTTTTTTATTGTGACGTGTTATCGGCAAAGTTAAAGGGTGTCAGTAACGGATCGTCTGTTTACATTTAATTAATTTTAAAGGTTTTTTTGCAAGGCTTGTTTTGAATTTACCTCAAAGCTGATTTTATTACCGGTGCCATATTTTTGAAATATTTGCGTCACATAACGATTATATTCCGTCGATGAGTCTACATTGGTCCACAAAACTGAGCCAAATAGCAGGCATATGGCAATCTGTTTCAGTGCCATTGCAAGTAATTATCCAAATGATCACTAAATATTAGTTTATTTTTTTTGTTTTTTGGTTTTTGTCAATTTTCACTGAATCAACTACAGATTAAAACTCATTTCAATTTAAACGACTCGTTGAGCTGATCAACCGTTTGAGATCCCGTTTAGCCGTCGATTGAACGACCGTTTCGCTCACGCACAGCTTTTGTACTGATCCCATTGAGCAGCAGCAGCTGGCTATTTTCTCGCTCATCTTCGCGTGCACTCGTCGGTAATTTAACTGTTGTCTGTGAGTTAAAGCTTTCGAAAGCTTTTGCACTCGTCTTTCTTTTTTGCTTGTTTACAGTTGGGTTTGAGTGCAGATAACAGCAGCGATTTGTTTCTTTTTTCAAATATTTATTTTATTTAAATTATATACAAAATAATTCGCATCACACAAGTATAAAATCCATTTTAGGCAGATAACAGCAGCAATTTGTTTTGTTTTTTTTAATATCTGTTTTATTTAAATTTTATGCAAAATAATTCGATTCATAGAAGTATAAAATTGGTATAAGTTTTAGGCTTATTTGTACTTATAATTGTATGTTAATAACTGAAAATTGTAATGCATTATTGTGTTGTGTTTATGTTTATAAATTTTTTTATAAATATATATATAACTTTTTTTTTGATATTGTGCTTAAATGCTTAGGAACTGAAATATAAATATTCACATTATTAGATATATTATTTGTATGTACTAATGCTATTTAGTAATTTAGTTATTAGCAGCCTGCTAAATCAATAATATAGACGAATACATCTGCAAAGACTTCATTGGAGATATGTAAATATTTACACTAAAATTCGTGCGTTTTGAGCGGTTCAATTATTCAGCTATTCAGGGGCAGTAGTAACCTAATTATGCGTATTACATATCAAAATAATTGAGGCTTATTGCTACAGATAATTAGAAATTATTGATTTCTACCAGAAGGCACTTGAAGCTTAATCGAATTTCTCCTGATTTGGCATACAAATGAAGAATTTGGAGCACCACATATTAATCGCCTGTGAGGTGTCCGCCATCCATTGAACCGGATTGTGTATTGTCAAATAGTAGATCGGAATGCCGGAGAGTATAATGATGGTGCCTACGCCCACCTCGCCGGGTGACTGTGAACACGAGGCAATCACCAGAAACATGCACACAATCAGATAGATGATCGGCAGTGCCAGACTGACCCGTATCGGCCGCTCCGTCTTCGGCTGTTTGTAGCGTAACCAGAGCAGACCCGACACGGAGATTAGGGTGAAGAGCGCCTCCACATAGCTGACATAGTTGATGAGCACGTAAATATCCTTGATGAACAGCATCATCAACGTAATCACACACTGTGAATTGAGTTGGAGATTGAGTTCAAATATTGATACTAAATAAAATCAATTCCTTACCAGAAATATCAGTGATGGCACTGGCGTCAAGCAGTTGATGTTTATCAGTGAAATCGCAGCCGGCAAATGTCCGTTGCGGGCACCGACAAAAAACAAACGAGATGATGCAAAGATGGCGCCATTGAGGGAGCCAAATGTGGAGCAGGCTACGGCAAAAGGCATTATCCAGGATAAAAAGCCGAGCATCTTGTCCCCAAAGGTGACAGCGACGGCATCCGAAGAGAGTATTTCATCCGTTGAAAGCACCGAAAAGTATGCTATATTCGTCACCATATAAATGACGGTTACCACGGGCATCGATATGCAAATAGCACGTGGCAAATTACGATACGGGTCTTTCAGCTCCTCGGTGACGAAATTTAAATAGTTCCAGCCGGAGTAGGAAAAGATGCCGCTGTAGAAGGCCAATGCTATGAATCCGGGCTCGTTGTGACCACCAATGAACGGCTGCTGCCAATGCTCTGTGTTGCCGTGTGCCAAATACCAAACACCAGCGCCAACAATAATCATCAAGGCGACCACCTTGGTTCCTGTGAATATGTCTGTCACCCGAGTCACCCATTTCACATTATAGCAATTGATGACAGTCAAAACACCTGGAAGAGAGTACAAGGTAATTAACTGAAGTCTCTCTCTCTCTCTCTCTCTCTTCTGTTTCATAACATACAAATCATGGCTGCAGCCAGCAGCTGCACGGCCTCGATGGGTGCATCACACGAAGGCCAAAAGGGTTTTATTAGATACTGTGCAAATGTTAAAGCCGTGATGGCATTACCCGTGGGCACAAGGATCAGCAGCGCCACCCACAGATACAGAAAGGCGGGCAGAGGTCCAAATGCGGCACCTATATAGGCATAATCTCCGCCAGATTTGGGTATCATGGTGCCTGAAAAATAGTAATAATAATATATAATATATTATAATAGAGACAAACTAATTAGAGTATACTATAATATATGGATTTAAATTGTAAGTTTAAGATGTATATATATCTATATCATTTGGGTTAATCGCTTATGTGTATGTTGGTTGACTTATGTTTTGATTTTTCATTGTTATGTGCTTCTCTTCTCTTGATTATTGGCTTCTTGTCTTATCTAATTCTACTGGCAGATCTTGTCTATACTAACGGTCATTGCACTGTCCAGTGTAACTGATATTTAACACCCGATTCCATTGGCTGCCTTAGAATAAACCGCTATCTCTGAAGTGCTGAGGATTATTTATTTACAAAAGTTTTAATCTAATTGGCTTTATGATTATTATTTGATTAAAGAAACCGTTTGTTTTCTATTCAAGTGAGCTCGAGTATCAGATACCCTATAGCTCCATTTTAACTTATATATTATATGTACGATTAAATTAAATCAGGTACAAATTCGCTTTCAATTTTGAGCAAGGAATACGATTATATTATTAGTAAAGGTTAATCACCTGACTAGCACAACATTATTTCTATCATTTTTTAATAGTCAACACAAATGTGTCTAGACAAACAAAAACTGGTTTTCAACTAGAAGATGCCCTTCAAATCTATTTTAGAGCATTATTATTGCAGTAGCTACGCAGATAGATGGATAAAGTGATCTACTTTTTTTTATTATCTTTTTATTTGATTGAATCAAATGTTTATTGTAAGTCAAATGGCTTAACAATGAGACTACTTAAATGGGATTTAAATAGATACAGTTGAAGCCTAAGTGATAGTAAATAGTATTTATGGCTCAGCTCAAAAAGTTGGTTAGCAGATTAAAGGAAAAAATATGCAATAATAATAATAGTGAATTTCGTGTATGGAATTCGCTTAGTCGGCCAAGAGTTTAAGCTGACATGGCATTTTATTGAAGGGTTAACGAGGTCATGAACTACTTAATTCACTGTACAGGTGTTGCACAATGTTGTCTTTCACCAGCTACTACTGAGAACCGTTGTCATCAGCAGCAGTAATTGGAAAATTACTCACCCAATTCGGCGTAACAGAGGGCACCCACCATGCTCAGTACTCCGCATAGAACCCAAACGATCAACGATTGCCCCACCGAGCCGGAGAACTTAAGGACTCCTTTGGGACTGACGAATATGCCGGCGCCAACAATGACACCCACAATGATGGCGACACCGTCGAGCAGTCCGATTTGTTTCTTGAGTTTCACGCCCGATCCCTGACTGGATGTGTCTGTGGAGGAGTTGTTGCGAGCACGTGTCTTGCCATCGTCACCCGATTCTGGCGGCACCTCGAACACCTGGCGTGGTATCAGCGTATCGCTGGCTTGGATTCGTGTCATCTTTTCTTCTGTGCTGCTGCTATTTATTGCAATTTATTAATCCTTTGGTTGCTCTTGCTTTATTTATTATATGTATGTATGTATAATTTTTGTAACAGTTTATTTTTGTGGTATATGCATTTGTTTGTTTTTAATTTGTTTTTATCGTTTTTATATATATCGCAGTACGGAATATTTTGTCAGTCCGCGCTATGATCGCTATGCGAACTCTGCCAGCGTGGAGCTTACTCAAGAAATTTTCAAGCGGAATTCGTTGTTTTACTTTGCGGTCAACACATGCTTTCATTTTTTGTATTTATATTTTGTATTTTACGTTGTTGCTTATTGTACACGTTCATACTCCATGCATGCATATGTGTGGTGTGCATGTGTGTGTGTATTTGTTCACTTCATATCCAAACATTCACAGAGAGAGAAAAGCACACGTGGTTCGTCTGTCCGTCCGTCTGTGTGTCTGTGTGGTTGTCTGTCGGTTATTCGCTTCTATGATGTTGTTGTGAAGCAAAGAGTTCGCCGGTTTTCGCCGTTCACCATTTTCTGTTTTATATCTTTTTTGGTGTGTGTTAAACTTAAACGTTTTCCGTTTTGCTTGTGATGTGTCCCTCCTTCTCCTGCTTCTCGTTGTTGTTGTTATTGTAGTCTGCAATTGAAACGCACTCACACTTTTCACTCGCACCGCCGGCTTTGCCGATCGACCACACTTTACATGCGCCGATTCCAAACTAAGTTTGAAATATAAGTGTGCACCCTCCTTTATGCGATGCGGCTGCTTTTGCTGTCTGAACATTTAACTTTGGCTTTGCATTTATTGTTTTTTTTTAGCCTCTCTCTCTCTCTCTCTCTCGCTCTCTCTCTCTCTCTCTCTCTCTCTGAGTTCGCTCTTTCTCTTTAGTGGGCTACGCATTCGCTCTTTGGGGGGGGGCTTCGAAGGGCATGCAATAAAATCATGTATAGACTTGCGTCGATTTACCTGCCTGGCTGAAAAATGTTTGTGGGACCTACCTAGATAATAATTCTTCGCATGCGTGTCTCTCACATTTTCTCTTAACAAAGAGAAAAAGACAGCAAGATGTAAATTTGTATGTTGGTTTATTTAGCATGATGCAAGAATCTGCCAACATTGCTGCAGCACTTATTTTCTGCGGTAAACCAACTGTTTTCTACCTGTTTGAAGCATTAAAGTATATAAATATACATACACACAGCCAAATACGGTAAGTTCAGTTTGTGTTCAAAAACACCAACAACAGAGGAAGCTACGCATGTGTATTTCTCTGCTTTTATTGTTTGTTTTTTGGCTTAAGAGATTTATTGGTTAAGCTCTGCCAATATTGATAAGAATTTAAGCAATTTGTATTTCTATAGCGCTAGAAGCTCAATGTAGATGTAAATACCATTAGTGGTAAATATTTATTATCAGCTTGTAAAACTCCTATAAATATAGCATTTATTTTTGTGTAGGAGTAGAAATTCTATTAACCAAAGCTTAAAGTGTTTTTCTTGAATACCAAACGCGTGGTGTTTGATATAAATAGTACTATAAATAGTATGTGTGGATAATCAACAAATCAATAAGGGATTTGAGCTATGTAGTTTGAACAAAGGTATTTTTGTTGCTTGATGAATCAACCGAAAACTGAATTGTAAGCGAAAAGATTTAGTTTTACTTATGCGGCCAGTACTGTACAACTATCCATATATGTATTGATTTACATATATTGAAAAAAAAAACACCTGAATGATGATGGACAATACAACTTATTTATTTAAACAACGTTAGCATTCCATTCCAGGCCGATTGCTCAGTTTCCAAGCCATTTCTATAAAATGACATTTGAATAAATTTACAAGTTATAAGCTCATCTGTCTAAATGAATATGTCGAGAATTATAATTGCTTGAGAATAATATAAGGGTATATTCTAACTAGCTACTCACGATTAAACTAATCTGATTTTCACATCAATGAGTTTAATGAGTTAACAAAGTGTCAACTAGATTTTATGACACGGCGATAAGTAATGTTTAACTTAATACTTAACTTTAAATAGTGTTTAAATGCTTAACAACGATTCACTAGCCTTTGTCCCACAGTTGCCGTTGTGATGATCGCTGGGCGCTTGTATTTCACATGTCAAACTGTGATAATTCAATTTTGCGTTGATCGTAATCGCAATGAACTTTTAGTGGCGACTGTGATGCGTTATACACACACACACACACACACACACACAAAGACAACCCCAATATGTATAAGAGTACAAAAACAAGCACATAAACTGTACTGCACAATTGCCGTAGCGCCTGCGTTTTTATAGTGTGGCCTGTGATTTTGTGATTGTCATCAACTAGAATGTTTTGGATGGACTGATGCTGACTGGTAATCCAATTGTAAGAGTCGCCAATGGGATATGTATCAATGTATGTATGAATGGTACCTACAAATACATTTACATACATACACTGTGGATTGTGTTGTGTTGTGTTTGTCGTTGATTAACTGTGCTTTTGACTTTTATTGTTTGTTATTTGTGTTTTTGGTTTTTAGTTTTTGCGCCCTAGTCATACCCAAAATATGATGGATTACTTCCATATGCAATTTCCATTAATATTTCTGTGTCGGTTCCTTAATGCCACTATGAATATGCATACTGTAGACGTAGCCATCAACGTTTACACACATACATGTATTTATTCAACTATATTGTCGCACTCTTCTCTCGTAGCAAAGTCCTTTATTTTTATTTTTTTTGAGATTGTTACCCTAAACCGCTGATTAAAGTCACGCTTATGTAGTACATACATACGTATGTATGTTTGTACATTAAATTGTAGATTGTCAGATTCGTTTAGTACCGTTAGAGGAGCGTGTAGCGCACGGTTAGAAACCACGAATGGAACTAAAAGTCATTTTTATCTGCTGCAGTATCTGCACAGGGAGAATAAAATACAAAAAAGCTTTAATAAAAATAATGAGAATACAAAAAAACAACATCAACATCATATTCAACAAAATGTCAGGCAATTGTATAACAATGTGTGGGTAGATTTAAGTTTGTTGTGCTGTGCTTATGATGTGTGCGGCAGGAACTGTATTTCCATCTATTTATATGTGCAACAGACACAATACACACCCACACAGCCACATGTAAATGCACTCTAAAGCGTGCTACATGCAAAAATCTAAGGCAATTTTTGAGTGAAACATTATGTGGTTTTAGTCGCCTCTCTCTTTATATCTCTCTGCACTTCTGCACGCATGTCCAGTGAAAGCAACGAGGGAAATTTTGCTCAGAGTGCAGCTTGCAGTTTGAGAAATTTTCTCTTTGTCGGAGATCTCAACAACTCAAAAAAAAAAAGAAGCGATTGCGCGCGTATTTTTAAATATATATTTAATACATATTCTTTTACAATATCCTAAAAAAAATTAATTCTATCTATTCACCCAGTGGGGGAATTTTAAATATTTTCGCTGTGGTATCCTCCGACACGGCCAACAATAAATTCTCCTGAGGCTTATATGAATACTCATATATGTGGTAGAAGTGTCCAGTGAGTGTGAATTTCAAAGCGCCGGTTCGTGCATCGAATGCATTCAGATTCCCCTGAGCGGTCGCCGCCAGCAAAGTGCAATCGTTCAACCACTTGAGACTGCAAACAAATTGGAGGCAATTAACATCCGAAAAATATTCATTATCGTATTGAGGCATTTACCAAAGCACCCCATCATTTGGCACGAGGCTTTCGCAGACAGTGCGCAGCGCATACTTGGAATAATCCCATATCGATATCTGTCCGTCCAGCGAGCCACAGGCCAACAATTTCAGCTCAGATGTGGCAGGCGCAAAGGCAAGGCATTCGATGCCATGCTCCGATTGGACAACATTCACGGGTCCATTGTTCGTGCAGAAGAGCAGTTTACCTGGCAATATAAATAAATATAAATCATGAATATTTCCACTCAATTTATTCATTGGGATGCACTTACCGCCACCTTCGGCGCAGACGTAGAAGGGCGAATCCGGCTCGCAGGCGACGACAACATGCGCGACTTCATCAAAGCTCAACGGATGCTGCTCGTTCACTTCCATTAGCACTTGGCATGTCTTTAGATCCCACAGCTTCACCACACCGTTCATGTAGGCGGTGAGCAGTTTCTTGCCATCACTGCTCAGCTCCCCAGCTTCACAGCGTGCCGAATGACCTGGTAGTATTTTGCATTCGCCGCTGGGAATGCGCCAGACGTATACCTCGCCACTGTCGCCGCCGGCGAGAAGAACGTTGGCGCCCCGATGCCAGAACAGCCAGGCCATATCGAACATAGAGTATTCCCAGACCTTTCGGAAAAGGGGTCGCTGGCTCTGCTCTTCGTTCACCTTGAAGACGAACAGTTCTCCAGATATGTCGGCGGTGGCCAAATAAGTGCCATCATGGCTGAAATGTGTTTCAGTTACGGTGTCCTTGTGTTCGGTTATTTCGAAGAGCACCTCGCCATTCTCCGTGTCCCACACGTAGGCAGCATCATCCTCGCCGCCGGTCACCGCCCAGTTAAACTTTGGATGCAAATGGGCGCCGAACACTGGCCCTGTGTGCTTGCGAAATGTGAGCACTGCATCATCTCGAATGGCCGCAATGCGTTCGCGATCCTCATCCTCCTCGCTGTCGTCATCATCCATGACATTCTCCGGATTGTTGTGCAGTCCCAGGCGTGCTTGGAGCTGCTCCAAAGTTACTTCCTCCATTTCCAGCTCATCGTTGTCATCGTCATCATCGTCGAGGGGCGCTTCGCCATCCAGATCGATTTCCTCGAGGGATTCGTCGTCGGCATAGTCAAAGTCTGGACGATGCGGAGGTGTATTTTGTCGCATAATGTGTTGATTTCTTTTCCTTTTCTTTTATATGCGTTTTACTTTAAATATGTTTTCACAATGCATGAGGCACAAGTCAGCATGCATAGACATGCACGTGTCGGCTCGAACAGCTGTTACTGTAAGCGCTGCCAACTTGTTTCAAATGTAAAAACGGCAACGCTCCTTCGATACTAAGCGGAACTTAATGATTAAACAAAATAAAATAATAGATTATAACAATACAATTAAAAGAAATTTTATAATATGAATAAATAGTTATTGTGGAATCAAACTTAAAAAAACATATTATATTATTTCACTGTGGTGTTGTAACTTGTAACAGATGAAATTTAATGAATGTTTTCGTTAAATATTATTGTGAAATCAAACTCTTAATATTAAATTTTAGATGTGTTTTGTATATTAATTTTTCTTGTTTATACGCTCTAGCGGTTACAATTAGCAATTAAGAATTGCATTTCTTAGCTGCTGCAACAGTTCGCGTTTGAACCGCGTTTCCAACTTTGAATGCAGTTCTTATATAGAGGTCAAACCATAACGAAAAATAACTTTATTTTTAAGGTCACTTTTGGGTCACTGTGGGTAAGTGAAATATAACGTTGTGAATCGTCCCATTTTGCTCCACAGTTTTTCATGTGCTTCGAGTAGTTTCTCGCAAGTTGTGGCAGCGAATAACAAATTTTGTAATATTTGAATCGAATTGATTTTAAGTTATTGATTATTGCACTTGACTATATGTAAGATGGTGAGCTACTTCTTTCCAAGATTGGTTAAGCATTTCAAAACCTGTCTGCATTGGATGTGATACATGCCAAAAATATTCTCCTCTTTGGGATGGCTTTCATTAACTTGAATTTCCAGCTCATTATTAAAGATGAGTCGAGTAAATAATTTCAAATACTTTTACAATTTGTGTTTAACCACCCTGTAATTTTATTAATATTTTGGTATCTTTTAGTATTTCATGTATCGATAAGTTGTCTTAATCGATAACATTCTGTAAATGTTGCCGGTGTCTGTGTACAAAAATAAACAAAAACAAACTTAAAAAAGGGCAATTCGCTGATGGAAGTCTGAGAATGCAGGGCTCCTGGAAACTGGTGCTGCCCGTTGGGTTTGTGCTGTACTCGCTACCGCTGTTCCTGCGTGTCAACGGCACTGCCGACTACATCATCGACGAGGAATTTCACATACCGCAGGGCATTGCCTTCTGTCGCAAGCAATTTGATGTGGTATGTGGCAAACAGTAGCAGTTGCAACTGTGAAAATGTTTGCCATGGCAACTGGCATGTTACTCAAACTTGCATTTGCATTCAATTACAGTGGGATAATAAAATCACGACCTTTCCCGGCTTGTATTTGCTTGCACTCGTGCTGCATCCGTTTAACGGTTGCTCGGTTACGGGTCTGCGACTGCTCAGCCTGGCCGGAGCGGGCATCAACATACTGCTGATGTACAAGATACGTCGTCGCACACTGGCCGGCACTGGAGGTAACGCGTATGCGGCACATGAGGCAATAACGCTATCCGTATTGCCACCACTATATTTCTTTAGCCATCTGTACTATACGGACGCATTGTCACTAACCATGGTGTTGTTGTTCTACAATTACTGGCAACAGGAGGCACATCTGCCGGCTGCCGTTTGGGGTGCGGCCAGTGTGCTGATGCGCCAGACGAACATCGTTTGGGTGTGCATGTGCTGTGGCATAACCATTCTGGACACACTGGTGCAGCAGTGCACCAAAACGCGACCAGAGAGCAAGCAGCAGATACGACTCTTTGGCAGCGAGGTGCGTAATAAGTGGACGACATATGGATATTTTAATGTGCATAAATATATCATTTCGCTTACAGCTTTGGCTGCAGTTGCTCGGCAGTCCGCAGCTGGTATGCAATTGTATTTTAAGGATTTTGGCCAAATGCTGCTTCTATGCGTCCATCATACTGCCCTTCATTGGATTCATCTGCATCAATGGCTCCATTGTCGTCGGCGACAAGAGCGCCCACGAGGCTTCACTGCATTTGCCACAGCTCTTTTATTTTACGATCTTTGCCGCAGGATTTGGCATTTCCAATACGCTACGCCAATTGCGTTTTGCTTTCGGACTGTTGCGGCGAAATCTGTTGCTCACATTGGTGGGCATATTACTCATAGCCACAGTGGTGCATTTTAACACTGTGGTGCATCCATATTTGCTCGCTGACAATCGTCATTACACCTTCTATGTGTGGAGCCGCTTGTACGGGCGTTTCTGGTGGTTTCGCTATGCCATGTCGCCGATATACCTGCTCGCCCTGGTCCTGCTCTGCTGTGGACTTCGGCATATGCCGGATAGCTTTAAGCTAATGTTTCCGCTTTCTTTGCTGCTGGTCTTGTGTTTCCAGCGTTTGCTGGAGCTGCGCTATTTCCTTGTCCCATATGTGCTATTCCGTCTGCATACGCGACCAGCACGCAAAGGCTTCGCCGAGTGGCTGGAACTTGGGGTCCATCTACTCCTGAATGTGGTCACGTTTTATGTATACTTCACCAAAGTCTTCTATTGGCAAAACTATCGCAAGCCGCAGCGAATTATTTGGTAAAATCAATTTTTATCATTCATAAGCCAACCAACCACATAAACTGTGAAAACTTGTCATTTAAATATTGCTTTTATTTATTCATTGCATTGCTACTATAAAAGAGAGTAAGAAATTGCTCTACGTTTGACAGTTGATAAAATTGCGAATCGGTTGTATGTATAATGTATAATAGCGTATATATTCTTAGTGTGTGTATTCAGATGTTGTGCATGCAATCCCTAAGCACCCGATGAAGTTCGTTAATTGAGTCTTAATGGCTAGTTAAAAAGTTTTCCACATATATAATACTGCCGAGGCATACAGATACATATATATATATATATAGATTTAAATAAGTACACATATTTACTACAAATATCAGTTAAAAACCTTGGACTTGAACACTACTTTGAGCATGCAGAGAAAAATCTATAAAAAATACATTAATGAATGCTAAGTTATTTATGTATAAGAGTGTATGTGTGTATGGGTGTGAAAAGTATAAAAACAACTAGGCAAGAAATGTTTCTGGTAATTGTAATACTAATGAAAATACGCACAAGCCGAGCGTTTTCCCTGGCCGCCAAAATCGAATCTTACAAATAGTTTGGCACACAACATATATAAATCCAATTGGCCGTAAAATCGAATTTCGTCCGATCTCTCTAATCGAAGGCCACCTTGCGCGTGAAGGAGGTGAGCGATGATATTTCGCTGGGATTGGAGTCTGAGGGCAGATTACTGAACTCAATTTCCTCGCTGGCGGCGGAGGCGACAATATTCTCGTTGGACTGCGTCGTCTCATCGCTGTGACGCATGGTCGGCCATTGCTTATGACTGGGCGCATACAGGATGATCAGGGCAAAGATATAGATGTTCCACATGCCATAGACGCCAGTGAGAAAGGCCGATGTCAGCTGAATTTCAATATTCTCATTCCACTTCCAATGTCCCTCGGCCATTTGGCCCATTATGAAGCCAGCGACGGTCAGGCCAGCACACAGCAGAGTGGCTAGCATAAGGAATTTGAAGCGATAGATGAGTCCTACAAATATATACAACAAAATGAATTTAATATGTCAATAAAATATATAATTAGAGGATAAAATGAAGTCTTTATATTATTATTCTTTTCAAATGAATTCGATGATTGCACACTGCATCACTTGGTAAACAAAAAGATGGCCACAATTAGGCCATATAGGCCAAGTACTTCGGCAAAGATCAGTATCAGAATGATGCCAACGAAGAGCTTTGGCTGCAGTGCAGCTGCCCGCATACCAGCATCGCCCACAATTCCAATTGCGAAGCCGGACGCCATGCCCGAAAGACCAACGGCTAGGCCCGCGCCCAGATTGAGAAATGCTCGATAGCTGGTGTAGTGATGTGTCAAGGAACCGCCCAGCAGGACAGCAACAACGAGGCCATAGATGGCAATAATGCCAGCCATGACGACCGGTATGATGGCCTTCATAATCAGCTCCGGATGCTTCACCGACATGGCTGCAATACCCAACGCAGACTTGGCGGTTCCATATGCAGCGCCCAACACCGTAAACACAATGGCCGTTGTGGCGCCCATAACACAGAAAAAACAAGTATATTGCGGCTGATCCAATGAGGCCTCAGCCTCAGCCTCAGAAGCTGACATTCTTTTGGACAACTTATCGAAATACACAGAAATATCTACAGAGATATCCAACTGGATTGGACACTGCTCGTCTACTAGTTTATACAAAACTGGAGCAGCTAAGGAAACTAATTAATATGAACTTACCCTCGTAGTGCAGACGCCGTGCCTGTGACATAGATGGCAAAGAGGTGCGCTTATCGCCAATGTCCTTGAACACCTTCCACACCATGAAGCACAGGAAGAGGAAATAAATGGCAGCCGAGACGCCAGCGAGTACAATGAAACTCATCGCCACTTTGGCGCCCAGCGGCGTTGTCCAAATCGAGTAGAAGGGATTGCGCATCTGCACGCCACGCTCACAAATGTCGAACACAAAGAGCGAGATGCAACCGACGACAACAGCCGAGAGATGCTTCCAGTAGCGTGAGCGTATGGTTGACTTGCTGGGCGAGTCCTGGATTAGCATATGCTCGCCGGCAAAGACGAGCCAAAAGGAGAGCAGCATCGCATAGAAGATGCCTTGACGCACATCGCTCAGCAGCAGCATGTAGGGCATCTCGACGCCCAGCGTTAGAAACTCTAACGGTAAATTGAGGAAGCTCAACGCACCCCCCAAATAGAGCAGCATGTACTCCAGCAGTGCCGGCGAACGTTGGAGTATGTGAACGCGACGCCAGAACCAGATCATGATGCCGATCACAAATGGGAAGAGCAGAGTCTTCAGCACCAGCCAAACCTGAGTGAAGCCACCGTTCTGATGTATAGCGGTCAATGTGAGATCGTGCATGTGACCAAACTGGAGATTCATCTGTTTGGGCGTATCCATGGGAAAGCGCAAATTGAGCAGATAAAAATTGTGATGCAGTGCGCCCAGCTCGAACAATGGGATTATGTCGCAAGTGTACAGCGTCTCCAGGCGGCCAACGTGCGAGGCATGACAATCCAGATAGCGCTGCTCCACGCTGTGCGCATACAGCTTCCATTCCGTATCGTCATCTACCTGGTTGCGATACGCGAGCCGCGTATCAATTGTTAGCTGCAGCTCCTTGGGTGGCTCTCGCAACTCCGAGGCCGAGTCGTATGCAATATCCACCTGGAGTACTCCAATTAGATTCTGTTGCCATCGCGAATATTGCAGCGTATTATTGTCACGGGGCAGCGGCATTTGGAAGACATACACCAATTGATTGGCCATCTTCAGTTCGTCCTGCTCAATGTCAATGTCTTGCAGAGATTTGCATGCCCCGTTGCCGCGCGAATACAGAAAGAAACTGGTGTCATTCTGACGGCCGGGCACATCGCGGCACTTGCTGCCCAACACAGTCTGATGTCCAGCGGGCACCGGTGCAAATAGGCCACCCATCAGGAAGCATACCACTTGACATAGCATTAGGCTGCTGACCAATATGGACAGCTTGCGACCGCTTAAATTCTCAAGTATCGTGCCGGACATTTCGTCTGTGTGGCGTCACTGTGGCAATCACTGTGCTCTATGAGACACGCTTTCTCTTTATCTGACGGTTAAGGTAAACAAAGTTTTGTATTTGTTTTAGCTGTTTCACGCTATAAAAAGAACTTGAATTTGTCGGCTGTCGTCTGTCGGCGAAACAAACAAAGCGGCGTTCGTATACAGAATGCTAGGGCTGTCGCCCAATACATAGTTTGCTGTGCGAACAGCTGTTGCTGCTGTATGCCCATGAACCATATGCAAATAATTTGTGATCAAACTAGTTTAGTGTTTAAATTTAATAGTTTACTGTCCCATTCATATTAGTTTGCATATTCATGAAAATAGTTTGTTCTTATGTGTAAGTTGACAGCCCTGGCCAGTTGCACATTGTTGCGATAGTTTGCCGTATATCGATGACATAAGCTGCCGGATGGTTGAGAAGTAAATTAGTTTCCACGGTTTTCACATCTGGTACAAATGTACCTACTTGATTTGGCTTAATTTCTTTTTTAATGTGTATGTAGCTTCAAAAAACAATTAATTTATATTTGGGGCTAGTGTTAAATATGAAATTTAAGGAAATTCTATAATTATAAATGATTGAGAGTAGGAAGTCCAATTCATTAATGATCAGTCACTGCCCAGTCGCTGCTCATCTTTGGTGGATAACTGTTTGCAATGCGAACAGCTGTTCTCCAATTCATTGATAAAAACTTAGCTCGAAAATGAAGCGGACACCTGTAAGTGCGTATTCCATTTAATTCATATAGGAAAAAACATTAAATTAATACTATGTACATAAGCAGCAACTGCGGCAGTTAATGGGATTTGCCAACCGGCAACTATCCAGCAGACACTTCGCCCAGCAGCAGCAGACTTCGCAGCAAAGCAGATGGAAAAAAGTTCCCATTTTGAGGATGGGTTTTCTGCTGGCCGGAGCTGGTGTCATCGCCTACGATGGAGTGGTCAACGAGTTCACCTACTGCGGCTCCTCGGTGCGATTTGTGCGATCGCTGAAAACGGCCGCACTGATTGCCATCGACTATCTGGGACTGAACGAGCTGGATCCGGAGTATGAGAGGAAGATAAAAGCGTTGCACAAAAGTAGCGCTGAACGTTTGCTGGATACGTGTCTGCTTAATGGTGGTCTGTACATTAAGGTGGGTCAGGGATTCGCTGCCGTCAACCATATATTGCCCATTGAGTACACGAGCACATTGGCCAAGCTGCAGGATGAATGTTTGCCGACGTCAAAGGCCGATGTACAGAAAGTGTTTCGATCCGATTTTGGCCAGTTACCCGAGGAAATCTACAAGGAGTTCGATTACAAGCCGGTGGCAGCCGCCAGCCTGGCGCAGGTCTTTAAGGCGCGGCTGCCGAGTGGGGAGCAGGTGGCCGTTAAAGTGCAGTACAACGACTTGCAGAAACGTTTTATCAGCGACATGGCCACCATAATCTTTCTGCAGGACCTCATTGAGCTCATCTTTAAGGACTACAATTTCGGCTGGATCTTTAATGATCTGCGCAAGAATCTGATACATGAGCTCGACTTCTGTCATGAAGGTCAAAATGCTGAACGCTGCGCCAAGGATCTGCAAAAGCTGAGCTATGTATTTGTGCCGAAGATCTATTGGCCCCATACCAAGACGGTGAGTCCTCCACTTTTACTCCATTTCCAATGCTTTAATCCTATTCTAAATATGTCAGCGAGTGCTTACCATGGAATGGATAGATGGTCTGAAGATCAGCAATGTGGAGGGCATTAAGCGGCAGAAACTGAGCATAGCTGACATTGACCTGAAGCTATACAATATGTTTGCCGAACAGATCTTCAAGACCGGATTTGTGCATGCGGATCCGCATCCAGGCAACAGTGGGTAACCATAGCAATGCTTCAAATACAGACATTAAGAAGACACTTCAAATTCTATTCTTAGTATTCGTGCGTAAGAATGCTAGAAATGGCAAGGCGGACATCATTTTATTGGATCATGGCCTGTACGAGGAGTTGCCGGGGAGCGTGCGTATTCCGCTCTGTGATTTCTGGGTGGCCACCGTGCTGCGCGATGAGGCAAAGATGAAGGATGCCGCACAACAAATGAACGTTGTTGACCATATGAAATTTGGCGCCGTGCTCTTCCAGCAGCCGGTACAAATGAGCGAAGGACCCATTCGTAGCAAGCTGACACAAGAGGACATTGACTATGTGCAGAAGGTGGCCAGAGAAAACTTTGACATCATAATGAGCACCCTAAAGGAAATGCCGCGCAGCTTGCTATTTGTTGTGTAAGCGAACCTCATCCTCATATACATCTATATATTTTCTATATATGTTTATCTACTGATGTTACAGTCGCAATCTAAATACTGTCCGGGCCATTGGCAACATGCACGGCGATGTGGTCGACAGGCCGCGCGCGATGGCTCGCCATGCTCAGCATTGTCTTTACGTGCAGCGTGGTGGATCGCCGTTGGAGTATTTAAAATGGTTACAGCGACGCTTCTACTTTGAGTACTGCCTGTGGTCGAAGGCATTCAGAGAGCGGCTGCTTAACTGGTATTTAAATTTTCTGTACTTTGTGGGACGTGCACCGGCATCGGCCAGGACACTTATGCGAGACATTAGGAAACAGGAGCAACAAATGTTGACATGAAGTTGCATGCAAAACAGTTTTATATTTTTCTAAATCGATGGTTAATAGGTCAACAACTAATTTTACTGTCAGCCGACAACATTTATTCAAAATTAAATAAATGGCATTTGAAGCTACCAATGTAATGGACAAATAAATTGATATATGACAATTGGGACGGTGAATGGGAGTATCTAAAGTCGATGTATTTTAATTAAATTGCAGCACACTTCTGCCAAGGTCAGTGCAGTCAAATAGTTATTGGTAACCAACATTCACTGCCACTTAGGAACAAATCGATATGTTTTTTGGATTAGCCAAAAGTGCAAATGGGCATCCTCACCATTTCTATACCCTGTGATCGGTGTCTTCCCAACGGATAAATATATAGTGTTTTTTGTTATGTTTAACAATTAATAATTTTCCGATATTAGTTTTCTCTTGGAGCAAATTCCAAATTTATTGCTAGATAACTCCCATTAGATGGGAATTACGTAGTATTCGCATTTAGTAAGTAACACACATATTTTTGCACCGAAATAGGCACAAATGGGCGTCAACAACTACACATTTCCGGTTGTGTGGGGCGCCATGGCAGGCTTCAACATGCCAAAATAAATCTTGGCGCCCAACATATGCACGATTTGATCCGCCGATGAGCACCGCACACTTTCACTTCTTCTACCAAACCCATGTTTGTAGGTATGTAAGTATGTACACATATTTGTATGTAAATCAAGTGTATCAGGTATCGTGTGGTGTACACAGAACTAAATTCAATTCAATTTCATTTAAAGTTACTTTCGTTGACTGACAGACAAGCGAGTCCAAGTCCTCTAAGCCCGAGTCAAGCTGCACAGTGGGCCTTGACACATATATTTCTATGCGAATTGTATCAATTAGTGACGACCTACGAAATAGAGTTAAGTAGAATTTCGTATAACTTCAAAGTAATGGAATTTTTATATAGAAGTGCCTATAAATTCTACGATAGAATGAATTGTATGGTACATTTAAATAAAAATACTTAAATTATGTATGCTTTTATGGAATATTTGTATTACATTATGGTAATATTTTTTAGTCGCGTTCATTTCACATTTTCGACCATTGTTTGTGCCGTGTTGATGTTGGTGTTGTTATTGCTGAGCCCAGGCCTAAATATGAAATTAAAAATCAACGCTGAAGTGTGAAACGCTGGAAATGTCGGCTGTCTGGCGGCAGTCAGGCAAAGGCAAAGGCAAAGGCAAACCGATACCTAGAACCCGTAGCCTAGAGTCTCTATAAGCAGCTGGGGCACACATTTCGTTAGAGCATTTGCAGACAAGTCGCGGAACGAAGCAAAGGTCTCGAGCGGAAATCGAAATTAGCTGAACGGAAAAGCGGAAAAGGACAGTATCCATTTAGCAATGAACAAGGAGTTTACCATGCAGGGCGGCACGCCCATAACCCCTGAACTGGCAACGGTAAATGGCATCCCCGTTCAAGCGAATATTCTAATCCAAATTGGACAAGTTTAGGATCTGCGCAAGCTGGTCTTTGGCACCGCTGCGATACCCATGCGAGCCGAGTGGCTGCAGACGTCCTTTGTCTTTGGAGCACCGCCCAAGGAGGAGCTGGCGTATGGACTGCGTTCACCCAGAAATGCGACGCGTGGTCTCCTCTCGGTGGTGCAGGGTTTCGTTCTGAAGTACTTGCTATTTGCCCGGAAAAACAGCCGTTCGACAGCCACAAATGAGTGCGTCACGAATGGGGAGGGGGTAGTCTACGGCCAGTTTAATTGATGACTTAATGTGTCCATTTCAGTCCGTTGCTGGCCACCGCTGAAATGCAGCGAGATGCACTGTTTAGCGCATTAATCGAGATATTGCGCACCATATCGGATAAGGGCAAGGTGACTATTGTGCTGCCCTCGGAGGATGAGGTCTTTGTCGATCACAGTGCCAGCTACTTTCACGATACGGTGACCGAAAAGGTAACACAATCGATTGCATAATCCATTTTCTATTGATTTCTTATCGGGCTGAATATTTTCGTTATTAAATATTTTCGAAATAATAATCGAACATTTTCTAATTTCTTAAATTCTTACGAAAGCAATTTACAAAAAAAAAAAACAAAAAAAAAGAATGTTCCTTGCATTTAATATGAATATCCGTGGATTGAGTTTCAGTTGGGATTAGACACCTCTTCCATACTTTCCCTTACAGTTATATACGTTTACACTTTCGCCCAACGAAGAACTGGAACACTTTTTGAAGCGCAATTTCAAATACGTAAGAATTGAATTTACAGAAGTAGCTGCAAGTTGAAACTTGTTATGATTTCTGTAGCCAGAGCTAATCGTATTTTACATAATACTTGTATATTGTCATACCAATTTGTTGCCTAATCCTGTCTAAAAGTTTACAGAAGAGGAAACGCCGGGCACATTGCTGTTCCTTTATAGCGCTGTACTCACACGCTCGATGGGAAAGTAAGATTTCAGCCTAGAATAGAGACAGAGTCTGTGTCTTTCATTCGAATATATTTTCTTTACCTTTGATAACCATTACGATCTACTTTTCCCATTGCGGCCAATTTAACTGTGCGATGCATCGCAGAGTGCGCACCGATTTGGACTCGACAAAGTCATCGCCGTTGACGATGAGCAATCACGAGGAGGGTTCCCTCATGATAGTCACCTTGCTGTTGACAGGCCGTGCCACGCCCTACATACACAATGGCGTTATCAATGTGGGCGACGAGAATAGCTATGTGCGTGTCGAGCATTGTTCGGATTGAGTTTGATCTTAGAACTGCATTCAATTCAATTGCAGGCAGTGGCTCAGTATGGAGTATTGAAGCGTTGCATGGTCGGTTTGCTGCTCTGGGACATTGAATCCACCAGCGTGAGTAGAATTCAAATATATAAATGTTTTTATAAATGTTCACATAGAAAATAAGACTTTAATAATTAGTACTTAATACATAAGTAAATGTGTACGAAAAACTTCTTTGGATTTCAAAAACTTGTATTTTATTTATAGAAATCCATTTTCCACACAAAACCTTTATTTTAAGTTAAACTGTAAAATTATCAAATTATCAAATTATCAAATTATCAGCACATTTTATCATTTTATAATTATTTTTATTTGAGGTGCAATAATGTTGAGCTGTAATTCGATCCCACAGGCTGCTGTTAATCAGTCCCGGCAACCTGGTTCGCGTCTTAAGACGCCCAACTATCCCATTTGGATAACCAGCTGCACTGGCCACTATGGCGTCATCTTCAATCGGAATCCGGATCTGTTGCGCAACTATCATGCCGAGTCGCGATTCGATGTCAACTATTATAGCTGTTCGGGCCATCAGATACTGATGACCATCGATAATCGCACATACAATGAGCAGGCATTGGTCATGTTGGAGCGACAACCAATCACACCGGAGAGCACCTCAGTGGCGGGCAAGCCTGCCAAGGATGAGGCCGTTACGGCCGGAGGTGCTGCTGCCGGTGCTGGTGTGGCTGGCGCTGGCGGCGGTGTTGGTGGTGCTGCTAGTGGCGCTAGCTCTGGCAACGATGTGGTCGCCAAGGAGGAGTCAATGCTCAACACGCCATTGCAGCGTTTGATTCATACCAAGTGGGAAGAGGCAACTATAAGCTTTCACGTGCAGCCATCGATGTTGAGTTATCTTTTTAGTACCACACAGTAGAACCAAAAAAAAAAGAAAGAAAAATCAAAAAAAAAAAAAGAAAGGCAGACGACAATTATTATTAGAAAAAAGTAGTTAAATATTGTGTAGGCGATCCTTATGATCCAATCACGAGATACTTTGACACAAAAAACTGAAAACTTTTGACTAGGTCACGATCACATTCACATTCACTCACAGACATATCATTGAAGCATGTCAGCTTGTTATGTTGTCTCTTGATCTATGATATAAATCGACTTTCTTGGCGAATGACCAATACTACTCTCAACGAGTACATAGATGCCTGCGATACCTCTTCACATCCACATCCAAGTAAGTTCATTCAATAGTAGTAGTCGAAAATAGTCATGTTAGCACATATTATCACACTTTAAAATACTTACGAATTTAAATACTTATCCTGCTTAACTATAGGTTATGAAAAACTAGCTAATACATTGTAGAGCTAGTTTTAACTTAATAATCAAAATCTGTTTAATTTTATATTTAGACTGATTCAATAGAAAAAATGAAGGAGATTGGATAACTTCGTCTATAGTTAATTAATTATTATCTTAATCTAATAATCTTCTTGTTAGCTGCCGAGACAATTTGTTGATATAGGTTAGCTTATTCCCAGTCTAAAACCAATTTTCTGATAACTACTCATGATTAAAGATCATAAATTAAGAAATATTGAATAGTTGCATAGTATAAATATTTAGTTATAATTAGTATAACTAAATATTGCCGTGATTTGTATGCTTTAAAGTAGTTGAAACAATTGCACAATTCCTTTTAGAAGCATATTTTGCACTTAGATCAGATGAATTCTACTGTTGCTGGTCTCGGAGCTCTGGTCCAAAATGTATGAAAAAAGATGAATTCAATTACAATTCGAACAAACAGCGATGGTAAATACACGTAAAATATTTCGAGTATGATGAATATAAAAACAATCAACTACAACAACAACTGGCAGATTTGTTGAAAACCGAAATCAAATTTGGACAAATATGTCTGTTACTGAGGCCTCTCTCTAAACATAATGTGCGACTGCAGGAACTGAAAGGTTGCCGCCTGGAGCCACTAGACGAATACGGAAAACAACTGCGAAACCAAATGAAAACACACCAACACGCTTCGAAAATTTCAAATGCACCACTCAATTAGTCAAACGCCAAACGTATAATGTCAACAGACAAATATTTCAATAAATGTTCAAGCTATCCAAAAGAAACTCTTTGAATTTTACACTCATCATTTATGGGTACAGGTAATTAAATGCCACTGTTTTGGTCCTTTGCTTTCCGAATTAAAGTTACAAAGTAGGCTTCAAAATATGCTCTCGATTTTAATATATTTCGACGATTCGTTTCGAAGGTTAATGATAATTGGTACCCCCACAATAGAAATGAAAAATTATTTGAAAATATTTAAGAAATGTTTATCATTTTATTTAAATGTTGGTTTTTGCTGTTGCACAAAAATGATTGATTTATCAGTTTTTAAAGAGTTTTGTTTAATAAAAAAATGTGTGTTTGTATTTGTTGAATAGGAGAATAGTTTACTCGTAGTTGTAGATTGGTTTTCGTAATTGTATTTTGTTTGAGTTGAAATATTCAAGAATATTTTTATAATATATATATATACTTTAAAGAATTTATAAGAATATTTTAGTATGTTGCCATAACAATTCACAAAGATTTACCCATGAGATTAGTTTATAATTACTTTTGAAAGATTTTGTAATTGCCTAACTAAATATTGTTAATACTTGTACATAAATACTTATTTTTGTATGTATATGCAATTGTATAAATTGTAGAAAGTTTTGTATTATTCTTAATCTTTTATATTTACATATCATAATCGTAATATTATTTGCATAGTTTTTGTGCACAATGTTTTTAACTCAATATTTAATGTTTATTAGTTTGTTTGAGTGATATTTTGTCTTTTTGTTTAATTACAATTTATTGATAAGATATGTTTAACCTAAACTTCAAATAATTGTATATATTGGTTGGCATTTATTCCTTTTTATTTTATTTATGCTTCACTGCAACTATTTCCACTTTTTGTAATTGAATTCCATCAGCAAGACCATTATCTGAAATGTGTTGTTGCCTTTTCGGTAATTTCTGAAACTATTTGCAGCCTTTCCTGTTCAATTGCCATTACCCACGGTATCAGTTGGCACGCGATTTGTGCCCCACGCTCCCATCCCAATCCAAACCAGAGGGTTCTTTTTTTTTTTATCTGTCCGCCACTCTGTCTGTCTGTGCGGCTGTCTGCGAGTTGGGGGTCTGGTGCAACGCCTTGAAGTACGAGTGTGTCAACATGCATTATTGAAATGAGTGCGGCCCACATTTTATGTGCTGTTTTTTTTTTCTCAGTTCGGATAGCTTCGTCGTTGCTCTTTGTTTAAATAGGTAGTTGCCCGACTTTAGACCAAACACACCTTGTTCTCAATACACGCTCCGTCAGAGCCTTGAACTATTGCCACAATTTCAATTTGCGAATTTAAGTAATTAATTAATTAATGATTAACTTTCACAGTGAAATCGAAATAATAATATTGTATTGTATTAGGAACAGAAACCATTGGTGTTGAGAGTGATTTAAGTGATTTAAGTGATTTACACAAAGAAAATGATGTGTAAGCGATTATCATGATTGGAGAGTTGTTAAACTTAAGAACTAAACCTTAACTTTAAACGGTTGTCTTTCATAAAGTAATGCACTTAAATACTTTTGCTTATAAAAAATGTACCATCTTGGATTGAGTCTTTGCTTAAACCATGATCGTGTATTGCAAATATGTACAAAATATATATCGAGGACATTATAATATACAATTCAAATGTGTATATATATATATATATTTATATATACGTTCATAATATCTGTGTAGCTATGTAAGTTATGCCGGCTGGGGTCAAATCAAGCTGGCCATGCTTGCAAATATCGTATAAAGTTGTGCGCTTATAGCCTAACTAAGTTACGTACATATGTCTGCGTCTATCTGTAGTATCCGTGTGTGGGGTACATTGTGGTTACGTTAGTAATTATTTGCAGGCTTTACACTGTGCAAAATGAATAATAGTCGGTTTAGAGGGACGACTTAAACACAAAATTGTACCTGTACAAACGGTTTAAAGTCGTGGACACTTTGTGAGCTCACTCGCTGCGTAATCGTAATCGTAATCGCAAATATCATGGAATATCCTAACTAATCCTAAGTCCCCTATGTGCATCGTTCTACGGCCGCACCAGCAGCTTCTCAATGAACGCCAGATTCGTGTTGCCATAGCGCGTCAGGTTGAACGGCAGAGCGGCTGGATTCTTTTTCGTCTGCGTGTGCCAGGTGAGTATCTGCGGGTACAAACAATTTTAAGAAAATGCTTCAGGTATGCGTTAATTGCATTTGCACTTACATCCCGGCACTCATCGGCTAGCAGTTCAATTTCATTGTTTTGCAGCGGCGCCAGACTGCGCAGAAAGCCATCCTCCTCGTAGCCCGGCTTGAAGGGCATCTTCGCCTTCGGCCGCTCGTGCAGAAACTTGACGCTCACTGCAAAACCGGCCATATCAACCGGATACTTGCGTCCACCGATCCAGCCATCATAGTACCCATCCAGCTTACCCGCACGTATAATGGGACTGCTGACGCCGGTTTTAGTCACCAGGCCAACGGGCCACATTGCCACCTTTTTGGTATAGCGCATCTGTATGAGAATTCACAGATAAATATAATTATTGATTGATTGATCAACTGATTGCTATTATCAGGAATGATTTTCAAGAAGCACTCAGTACTCCTTTGGTCTTAAGTTTGCCAGTGCAAACTTAATTCATTCTAAGTTCGTGTGCATTCAATGGCAGTTGAGTGGTATTTGTAGCTGTGACCTTTTCAGTTACACACCTGTTCAAATATGTTAATATCGTAGGTGTTATCATCGTCGGCAAAGTAGAGGACACCCTCGGTGGCATTGGCCCGTAGATAATCGAGTCCACGATTCCGATTGGAGACACCGCGGGGCTTGGCACGCTTCGTCAGCTTATACTGCTCGGGCATCGGCGCTGTGTGGGTGTGGTGTGTGTGTGTGTGGTGTGTGTGTTGTGGGTTGTGTGGTGTGTTTTGTGGGTTGTATGCAAGGTCGTTAATAGCACTCAAATGAACGACAATCATGTTGAGGACAGACCAATACTCACCAACCAGATACTCGTAAGGAACACCAATGCGGTCCAGAGTGTGAGCGACCAACGGATTCGTCCGGTTCGCATCCTCGATGACCAGCCAGAGCAGGTTGAGCACATGCTTTAGCGTGTAGCCGAGTCGTGTCAGCTCCGCCAGCTGCTCGGGACGGCGATAAGTGGGCGTAATAATATACAGTGGCGGCTATTAGGGTAAATAAGCGTTCCGTATTATTTTATGCAACAAAAAATATATATATATAAACTAATACTACATGTTCTCCATTGTCGTTTATAAAGTGTGTCTATGTTTACATGCGTAACACGGCGTAAGCTCCCTTTTATGAGCAATTATGCAAATTAATCCGCAGCCAAGCTAAGTTAACTAGTTGAACAGTTCACTAGTTGACCGGGTTTTAGCTGCGTGTCAGTTGGAATACTCGCTATAAGCGGGCCACTCAAATGGCAAACACATACATACATATACATATATATATATATAAATATATATTTATCTATATCTATGTGTGAGTTTGCAAACTGCATTCTAATTTATATGCAAAATAAACATAGACATTCTAATAAATACAAGCGCAGCGAAGCACACAAATGCAATTGAAAAGAAAAAAGTATTTATAATAATAATAATAAATTGGCATACAAAGTAGTTGCGACCAAGGAGAGAAGCATACAAAATGGTTATTAAAATAATTCGGTTATTATCAAATATTAGCTATAAATCTAAAAACATTTCCAAGCAAAGAGTATATTTAATTAATATGAGAATGTTGAAAATCATGATAATATTGTTTAATAAATGGCATTTGCTGATTTGTATTTTTGATAATAAAATGATGGCATTCGTTAAATATTCCTTGCACTCAAACCCAAACCTTTTGATACGAAGCAATGGACCTGCCTTTGACATTGACTGTAGAGCATTTTTAGTTATAACTGCCTGCTAACTAGGAGAAGTCCACAAATGAGCGAATCTTTTTCAATTGGCTTGCATTTTGCATTGCATTCAGAATCTGGATCATCATCAGCATGGTCAGACCTGCCACAAGCACCCCTCGCTGCCTGGTCCCTGGGTGGAATTGGAACACCCACTAGTTTGATGCCATTCAATGGCAGTAGTTGTTATTGTTGGCTGTTACGCGGTTTCGGTTCTTTCGGTTTCAATGTGCAATGCGCAATTTTCAAATTAGACTCATGCAAATTTTTTTTATTTATTTGTTTTATTTTTTTTTTTATATAGCGTCTCTTTTTGTTTGCATTTTATTTATAATCTGGTGTCATCTGACAATTGATTAACCTAAAAAGCCATGCCATGCATACAGTTCACAATGGGAGTAGCCATAAATTGGTGCGAATTTTGTACGATTCACAAAATTTGTGAATAGCTAACAACATTCAACGAACTGCATAGATTTAGATACAGATACAGCTAGATATACAGCTAGAGACACAGCTAGAGATACAGCTACTTAAGTTAGCAAACAGAGCTATGAATTTAAATTTGTTAACAGTTAACAATACTAATGAGTTGGATACTATGGCATTGTGTGCACATTCATAGTAAGGTCATCACCATCAATCAGCGTAATGTGTGTGTGGGTGTGTGTGTGTGTGTGTGTGTACCAGGTAGGTAGAGCTACAGCTACGTAAATGATGTCTAAAAGCACTTGACATAATCGCATTACATTTATTACATTCCATACTGGAACCTAAGCCAAAATCAATAAAACAAATGCTAACTGCTGCTCTTTCATTAACTTTCAAATTCCAACGTGACACGAAAAAACAACAACAATTTGCATTTGAGTAATAACAAGTTACAATGCTGATACCCTGCAGATACCCTGGAAATCATCTTCAAAATGCTTTGTAGGCTTGCTGATATTAGTGTGCTCAATATACGCATACGTTTTGGTTACTCAAATCTAAGTTTCTAATCCGATTTGAATTACATATTTACAGCAAATCTATTATATATTTAATATATCAATTTTATGGAATCGGCGTTGTTTCTTTTTATTATAAAGTTTCACACTTTGCTTATTTTTAATAGGTTCAAGGTATAAAAATTCCAAAAAACCCAAGTCGACTATCGATTCTTAAATGTTTACGAATTAAATTGATTATTTTATTTATGTGTAGAAAAGCTGTCAGTTCATATTTGCACATGGTTGCAATTTTATTAAAACCAAACAAAATTCAACATAGCTTTGCAAACAAAATTGCATTCTTTGTGCAAAATGCAATTTATTTGATCAATTTAAAATTGCACCACTTGCTAAATAATTGAAATTGTGAAAATTAAAAGAAAGAAAAAAAAAACGACTGCAAATACTAAAATTAAAATTTTCGCAATAGAGAGAAAGAGAGACAGCTTTGACCGGAGGAGTCCTGTTTTTCTGTTTTCCTGTTTTCCAGCTTAAAAACTACATGTTAACTACACACAAAATGAACGGGTAATAGTTAAACCAACCCCTGCAAGGGAGTCTGCCACCCAACCCCACAGTTGTAACGAATATGCAACGCACTTGTGCCTTGGGCAGACAACTTAAAAAAGGAATTAAGAAAATTGGAAAATGTGCAGGAGATACAAACAAAGCAACAAGACCAACCAAAGCAGAATGGCGTCAATGAAGCGCAAGCAAGGCAACTGCAGGAAATTTCGGCGAGTGCAAAAATTCTCATTTACAAGGTATATATACAAGTAACTGAACTATCTGCATATCCAATATATACATGCAAGCTTTGATATATACATATGTTGTTATGTAAGCGATGCACTCATATAACAGATACTTATTGCAGAAACATGTGTAGCAAGAACATAAAATGCAACTTAAAGCTAATTGGTTAGTTTGAACTACTCTTGTAGTGTGTGAAGTTGTTGTTGTTGTGTGTATGTAATAAACAAACAAATATTTACGGGATCGGAAACGGCAACAAATTTTGAACGAATTTTAAGTGTGACACCCGTTGATTTTCCCATTGAGTTCTGGGCGTGGCTTGGCTTGGAGATTCTTGTTGTTTTTAGTTTTTGAGTTGATGCTGTTGTTGTTGATGTTGTTGATGTTGTTGTTGTTGTTGTAGTTGTTGATGTTGTTGCTACACCAGCAGGCGCTGTTGCTGTTGTTGTTGTTGTTGTTGTCGAGATGCTTTTGTTATTGTTGGCATCTGAAGCCGATGACAATATCAGTGGCAATGAAACCGTCGAGTAGAAGAAGTAGGACGAGCCGGAGGCATTAACAGGACCAGAACTGGTTGCGGTGGACGAGTATGTGGCATTAGATGCACCACCACCACCATGCACCACTCCTTGTCCCTGTCCCTGTCCCTGTCCCGGTCCCATTGTCGTATTTTGGGTGGAATTGTTGGAGCTGTTTGGCATTGGTGCCCACAAAAATGATGCGATGTATGACGATGACGCTGATGATGACGATGACGATGATGATGATGACTTTTCTGGTTGCTACATCATTAGTGATTATTATTTGATGTTGTCAAGTCATGAAGAGAACGTAGAGAACGAGAACAAAAGATACATTTGTCATATGAGGCTGATGTATAATGTATATAGACACATAGACCAAAGACTATCTTAAAAACTAACTGGCCAAGAGAGTATTCTAAATGTTGCATGCTTGACAGGGCTAAAGGCCAATTGACTGTTAAATGTTCCCATACAACGCCTACTACTCCATTCTTCAAGAAGAGGTATTTTTTATATATTATGTAACATATATTTTGAAGAATATTTTTATCGTATAATGCGAGTTGGAAGCATCAACAACTGAACTGTCAAGCGTGCAAACAATTATTCAGTTTGCTTAATATCTATATAGATATGAATGGATATCTAGACACGTATAGATTTCGACTAATTTATTAAATGAATGGATGCATTCGAAAAGGGTGTGAATCTTCTATCGGTTATTGTCGTGTGCTGTTCATTGTAATACTTGGCAAACACGACGAAATTCCAAGCAATTTGCTCAAGGCCAAACAAAATATGGGAAGGTATAATGTGGGTGAGGTGCCGACTTATCATAAATGCTATCTAACAGTTGGGTATGGGTATACTTATAACTTTCCATTTGGAATACTCACCTTGACGACCTCGTTGGTGGCGAGCGGCTGCCGGGACATGTGATACTGATATAGTACCATATAGATGCAAGTCGTGGCTACGAATATGGTCAGGTACATTTTAATGGATTTGCCGAGGGCCATTTTGTTGCTGAGATTTCCAGTCATTTCCGTATCTTTGGCCTGTATCAGAAGCATATATTGTTATTTGTTGTCTTTGCTTTTGATGTTGTTGTTGCTTTTGGTTTTGGTTTTTTTGCGATTTGGTCTTGTAACTCGACTTTGGTATTTTGATTTCATTCGTTTGGCTTTGGTTGCAACTTTTGAATAATTTGTTTACTCTTTGCAGATTTACATTTGTCTGCTTGCCATACAAGCATTGTTCTCCACCTCTGCTTTCTTCGTCTTTATTTTGTTATTGGTCTACGCTGTTGTCGGGGCAATAAACGATTACGCACTGGTATCTAAATAATATTGAGGCAAAATTAAGCACTATTTTATTACATTTACCTGTGGAGTACTCACATTTATTGTATATCTTTCCATAGTGCCATTTAAGCGCATGACGCAACTGGAAAAACCGTAAGGAATATTTTACAATCATTAAGGAATCAATCATTGATATAAATTGTGCCATAAAGCAAATCTCTTTTATACACCATAAAATTAAAAATATATAATAATAAAAAAACCCAACAGTCAAATAAAATTTGAGTGATGGTTGATTGCTTTGCACAAATAAACGAGATTAAAAATCATTTCATCATTTGAAATACGCCAGCAACTATTGAAAACACAGCGCACAATAGTGAAGATAATGCTATCAGACATTCTATATATATCTGAATATATATATATATATTAAGAATATATATTAACATGCAAAAAAAAAATATATATATTAATATTCATTAAAAAATAAACGGGATTTAAAATCATTTCATTATTTAAAATACGCACAGCGCAGAACTGGGAAGATAATTTTATCAGACATTCTATTTTTATACATATAAATAAGATATATTCACACGCAAAGAAAAACAAATATTAATATTCATATCCAATCCAAATCAAAACCACAGAGGAAAATTACTCGAAAATGTATGCATCAAATTGTGTTGTTTTCTCTAATTGTGTCTGATAACTGGGAAGCGATAAGAAAAACGTTTTTGTTGTCTTCTAATTGCTAAATTCAAATTAGTTGTCGATTGTGTCAGTATTCCATCAATATGGCAATAAACCAATAAACAAATTAATGTTTAAAGTTTTGATTGTATTAAGCAAAGAGTTTAAGCATTTTTTTAATTGATTGTGCCGAAATACCCTGTAGAAAAGAAGTTGAATTGACTGTTCTATAAAGATAAGTCAATAATAAACAGTTTTTCCCTCATTTCCAAGTCAATTTGTTAACTAAGCCTTGTTAAAAATTTTCACCCACTTTTATGTTGTTTACTGTTGTTGATTTTCAACAAGTCTGCCCCTTATGCATAAGTGGGCGTGGCTGTTGCTTGTTCGCGTGTTTAAGCATTTTTACAAAAATAAAAATTCATTTCACCCATTGCTGATAGGAAAGTTCAATGGCCAATTTAAAATCTTTTTGCTTTGTTTGCAGCACGCTTGTAAAACTTGGGCGCCGCTTTTTTATTTTTGCCATACGCAACTTGCGTTAGTTCTTATATACCACTATATATATATATATATGTACCTAGTTCAGCTGTATGCAAAGTTAACAGCAAGTTTGCCTTTGCAATTAACACTGCACGCGACTTAAGCATGAATTAAGTTACTCCTTTCTGCATTTCTGTAGAAGTTCGCCTACAAAACTCAAACAACTTGGCCAGAGAAGAATCTCAATTTGAAATTGCATTCACAACAAATGGGAAAATGTAAACAACAAGAACAATATCAAAGACATGCAAGTTTCTTGTACATGTTGCAAATCTTGTTATTGGCCATTGAATGAAAATGGGGAAATGTATGCTGTAAAAGGGTCGAAAGAAAAACGTTTTCAGGCTGCTTGACAGACCGGCAAAAATGTTTAATGAAAATTCATTTAACAACATGTCAAAGCAATAAAGCCAAGAAGAAAAAAAGCTAGGCAAAAAGCCATTGTAGAAACAATTTAGTGTCAGAACTTAACCCATTTACATGACAATTCAGTCCGCCCTCTGTGCTCCATGCAGACACACGGACATCAAAAATTACAAACAAAGGGAAAGAAACAAATTCACACACACAGATACACAAACACATACAGATACACACACACACAGATACACACACACACACAGATACACACACAAAATAAGAGCAGACATTCACATTCATAAACAAGAGCACAATGCAGATAGATATTAAAAGTGGAAAGCAAAATTCGAAAAGTGGGCGCCAAGTGGAGAACTCCGAGTGGAATGATACCTTTGCAGTCTCCCTTACGGGAAGCGAACGGGAACCGGCTGGTTGGCATAACAGCAGGACGCACAGTTGTCGCTCTTTAGACCCGGATGCCATGTCCTTGAACGTAACATTGTCGGATAGCGATTGCGATTGCGATTGCGATTCAAACAAGTAAAAATAACCACCCACATTATATGATGGGAAGCGAAAGTAATTTGCCATCCAAATAGGCTCCATAGGCTTGGACTGTATCGCCTTGTCATTAACTATAACCGGAATGCATTAAAATTATATTCTGCATCTCTGCCATAAAGTATATATCCAAACAAGTAAGGCTTTAGTAAGCCACTGCAAATATACTGCACAAAAAGGAGAAATTCGAATTTAATTTCAGCCGCAAAACCAAATCCAAAATGCTCTAAAAATTTGGTCGACTCTTATTCATTTTGCGGCACGGAATGCGTTCTTTTCAGCTCCATTTCAATTTACTTAACTCATAATCCCGACGCCAGGCACACACCACTGTGGAGAGCAGATCTCAGCTGGATGATGCCATCCATGTTCATATGTGGGTGGCCACAAACAATTGCGTAATATTTCGGGGTGGCCTTGTGTTCGGTGAGGTTGGCAAGTGATTCACAAGCACAAAAAATAAAAAAAAAGAGAAGCCGAGTGGAGGAGCAGCCAATGCGAAATCGAGTCTTGAGAAGAAAGCCAACTCTTCGCATGATTTGTGTGCGCCCTGCTTGGCCCCGACTAGCCCTGACCCAAAACACATACCCAAAATCCAGTTCTCAACTTGGCACCAAACTTATTGCATTTGTCGCTGGCGAAATCATATTTAAAATTTAATGGATTAGCTACGAGAACTCTAAGTTTCATCCTACCAAACATTGTTCATACCCCAATGAAGCATAGTGTGTATGAGGCACATCCGCTTATAGCTTTTGAACGTGCTACGTGCTAGTAATATTTGATGGCATTTTTTTTATGTTCGTATTGTAATCGAATCGAAATGAAACCAATGGGAATAATTACAATTATTTTACGATACATTTAATACAAGATACATTAAGTTAATTAACCTCACTTGGCTGGTAACTACAGAATTCTTTGTCCAAATATTAATATTTGTCTTCAAATTGTAGTTAAGCTTACATATTCGTCATACTTAGGCGGGGCAACTATAATAATAAAAATGTTAATGAACTTATCTATATCAATTCGGTTATCCAAGAAAATATGCCGATAAGATAGAAGTACGTCGATGTCTATTGAAACAATTTGCATGGCTTATCTTATGATATTAAGTAGTAGTAATTATTGACCAATTTATATTTAAATAGTGTAAATAAAATGTTTAACTTTAAATAAGGAATTCAGAAAGCAGATTTTAGATCTAACAATGATTTGCAAATCAGCAATTTGCACTAATCAATGAGCCATTGAATGATCTCAATTCCACACAACTATCTCAAATCGATTTGCAATGCGAAAATGTGAAAATGCTTATACGAAAATTATGCAAAAGCAATATCGATTCAAAATATAATTACACCAATTCTCAAATAAATAATTTACAAATTTTTGGAGTCTGATCGTCACTTCAATGTGGACAACAGTGTAAATCACCTGAAAAAGAAAAGTTCCGACTTCGTTGGAAACCTTTTCACATTTTCAATGGGTTGAGGACATATCAGTTTTGGAAGTTGCCGCGAGTGATTCAAATTGGTAGCTTAAATATCACAATAACGGAAAATGATTCAGATAATTATATGAAATAACTCATTCAAAGTTATTTAACAGTTAAATGACCAAATCAAAGCCAACTCCATAAAGCTGATGAGAAGCAAATTGGGCCGGCAAGGGTATCAGGGCTTAGGGCTTATCGCTGGTTTTTATCAATTAGCCTAATGTCCAGCATTGTACAGTTGTCAAAACGGGTGTTTAACTGGACACAAAATATATAATAACATAAAAGTAATTTATTCAGCAATCTTTAAAACTCCTTTACACTCCTTACAATCCGTTTAACTAAATTTTATGATATTCTCAGTAGACCAAAGTTATTTGAACATTTTACAAATTGTTGCCAACATTTTTCAAATGCAACCCATTGTATTAAAAGTTGATTTCCGTGCTGAACAAAGGCGGCCCAAAAAGCCATCATCAATTGAGGGCACGCACAGGCCCAGGAACAGGAATCACAAATGTTGTCTACCTTTCTTTTGGGGCAGTCGATGGGGCAACTGTTGCTACTTCCCGCAATACCACCAACAAGTTTGTTTGGGCCCCAAGGTGCAAAACTGACACGAAAAGTTAAGAGCGCAACAGTTTATGAAAATGTGAACGAAGAGCAGGAAACACAGGTGTGGCAGGAATATTATAAGATATTGGAAATTACCTCGCGTCAATTTGCGTTGACTCAACAATCAAAAGAAACTCATAAAAAGATTAGACATTTCGGAGTCATCAGGTCTTTAAATCATGTGTCTATTAGTGCCATTGCTACACTTTGCAAAAATAGCAATTAATACCTGTCAATCAGTTATGAACGTGTCACCTTCGTTAATGTTTGTGTAACACTCTATAAAGCTTTGCGTTTGATTACAGACAATCTACAAGACTTACTAGGATCTGTCGGCGTGCAATATTTCTTTTCATTTCATACTGTCGCTTATCAATACATACATATATACAAATATATATTTATTTATATATAACAACGTTGTTAAAGGATTTATGTTAGAATGTAAGCCATTTAATACTGCTTCTACTCCAAAAAAAAAACGATCACTTAACAATATTATAAGTAAATTGGAGCCGTTGAATAAATTAAGAAGTTAATGCAAATGGGGAACATTTTGTAAATTCATATTTTTCCAAGAGAAGATTCTATAGTAAACACTAAGCTGGTAGTAATAAACTAAGAGATTCGATTTTTCTTTCTAATCTAGATTCATGACTACATTTAAAGTAGTTGCTAAGATAAGAACAATGGTAAATTAAGTCGGATGACACAATAGGATATTCCTTTGAAGGATTCCGTATCATAGGGATGCACAGCAGGAGTTGAGCCACATTATTCTACAGAAACTGAGAAACGCCGAAAGACATTTGCGGCAATCGAAGTGGGCAGAGGCTTCAGGTGTCAGGCAAGCCAAATATAAATATAAATAAATATATATATAAATAAATATATATATATAAATAAATATATATATAAATATATGCATTATGCATTTTGCTTGAACCTTCGCGCTTAGTCGCTATATAAATGATGTGTTTGCAATTTTAATTAAATTTTTTTTTTTTGGTTCAGTAGTTTTACCTTAACTTTTGAACACACAAATCATCAAAGCAAAGCCCAATCAACTGAGACAGAAGTACTTTTTCTCTTAATTAAGGAGAGTGCTGATGGTTTTTTATTTATTTCCTTTTTTTAAAATATGTTTTGCATGCACATATTTTCAATACGAACGATTTGTGAAACATTTGCAATTCGCAAAAATTACTTGCATATAGAATTTGGATCCTTTTTTTTTTGTGAAATTTGCATTTAAATTGCACTTCATTTTCATGGGAAATTTCAGTTTTTACTTAATGATAAGAATATGTACTTTTCGTTTGTGTTGAAATGATAGCAAATTGATAAAGAACAAATAATGGTTGAATAGGCGCAACAGAAATCGATTGTTTAGGTTCCCTCATTTAGTTGTGAGTACTCAGAAAAGTATTTCGTTCATTTGTATATCTAGAAAAAAGAAACAAACAAAAAAAAGCAAATAGCAATCCGACTTAAGCGGTTCGACAACTTGTGATAAAACAAAAATTATATATGCAAAACAATATACGAATACAGTACGAATATGTAAGTATGTATTTGGGTCTGTAACCATATACAGAACATGTGCACATACTGATATGGAAAGGAACGCTTTACCCATTAGAATTCATTTTCTATATCGACTCCTAAATGGTTTAGCTTTTATGTGCGTATATATATATATTTATATGATTTTATATGCGTATATAATATATATATATATACTGATAACCATAAATTCATCATTTGTTATGTTAAGGTTTAGCTTTGCTTTCATTCGTATTCTTTTTGTTTTTTTGTTTTAATCGTTGTTGTTGGTGCTGTCTTTATTTTATTATATTTTTTTTTTTGCTGTTCTCATTCTGTGTTCTTGTTCTGCATGAACATCAAAAAAAGCGATCTATAAGCATTGTATACATATGTAAAAGTACATATGATGTATGCGTACTACGCTATACCACCACACCACAATGGAACGGAAGTTTCGATCTGTTTGTGGCTTATAATCGTACAAAATATATATACATATATAGATATATTTATCACATCATTGTGAGGCAAGCATTGAATTCAAATTCCAACTCTTTGCAGCAAGTAAGCTTTTAAGCTTGCAACCACTAAACTTAATTCAATATTATACTTTAATCGATATATCGTTTGAATTGGAATACGAAAAATGCGAGCAGTTATCGATAAACTGAAATTAATTCAATCTGCATATGGTATTTCAAATTTGTCTCTTAAGTCTCTTACTCATACAGACGTGGCTAAACCGACTATTCGGTTGACGCTGATCAGGAATATCTAAGAACAAATACTTTATGCGGTCCACTCATCTATTTTCAATGGGGCATTCAAGGTATTCAAATGGTGTTGCAAATCAATATTCATGACTTAAATGAAAGCCCACAATGAAAAGCATATAAATTTGCTAAATTGGCAGATATTTCGCATTCACACTGAACATCTATAAACACAATTATAAATGTTCATCTGCAGTAAATAATATAATTTGTATTATGTTTTTGTAAAATTTGTTCTGGATCTTGCTTCGAACTAGAATTTTGACCTTGTGTCACGTGAAATGCGAAAAGTCTGTTCACGAAAGAGTCGAGCTTAGTCCCACAAATTGAATATTGCCACTAAGGCCGTTATTATCAGTGGTACTTGATAACAGCATCGTCGTTCGCTGTCTTTTCAGCAGCTTCTAACCTGTTTCTGTGTCTCTGATCAAAGCTTTAAAATGTTACGAATTCGATTGTGAACATTTAGTCTACATCTGTTTCTCTTGAGACCAGACCATAGCAGAAAAGATGAAATTCAATTGGGTTTTCTTTATTTTAATCATAAGTCTGATTCAGATCGTGACTGCAACTTACGGAAATGAGGTAAGCAAAGAGGAATTAAATTTATTAGACAATCGACAATCCTATAATAATACTTATCAGTCTTCTTCAGCAAGAAGGATAGACGAGGAAAAGTACGGAGCACATGTTCAAAAGGCTGTGGAACCATTACTTAACTCTTTAAAAGAGCTGAAGGCAAAAGTGGAAAGCAATGATAATAAAATATCCATTCTGAATGGAGAAATTGAAAAACTTTGCGAAAAGTTGGGTGATCATGTACTAACTAAAGGTAGGAATATTGACTTGAGAATGCAGGAAGATCCGTTCATGCATATCACTGGGCAGCAAAGCAACATTAAAAAGGAATTGACCAACGAATTAAAAATACTCGCCAACTCTCAGAGAAGTCCTGAGATTTGTGCAAGAGATTTAATTAACAAGCAATATCAAATCGAAAGCGATGCATTCAAATTGCAGAAGTTTGAGAAACAGTTGGAGGATCGTAAGAAAACCATTGAGGAAAAGGACCAACAAATAGCCAATTTACAACGTCAAATCAAAAGCGATGCAATTAAATTGCGGGAACTTAATAAGCAGTTGGAGGAACATAAAAACCCCATCAGCCATCAGAACCAACAAGAAAGCAAATTACAAGATGATGTCGTAAATGTGGAATTGGTGGATTCAAATGAGGAAAACGAAAAAAATTGCTCTGCCTCTGGAGGTTTGGTTGGTGTTCATAAAATCAGTTTCTCTAAATACTCCTTTGATGCTTTATGTGACTCGAAGATAGCAGGTCCTGGATGGACAGTTATCCAGCAGCGAATTAATGGTAAAGAAGATTTCAACAGGTCTTGGGCAGCATACCGAGAAGGCTTTGGTTCCTTTGATGGCGACTTCTTCTTGGGCTTGGAGAAGCTCCATCTCTTGACGAGCTACAAACCCCATGAACTGTTTATACAAGTGGAACACTTTAATGGCGAAACAGAATATGCGATGTATCAACAATTTGCCATCGCTGGCGAAATCGATGAATACCAGCTGAGCTTAAGTGGATTCATTGGCGATTCCAGATATGCGATGTCATATTTTAACAATAATCAGAAATTTACGACATATGATCGTGATAATGACAACTGGAGGACTGGCAATTGTGCATTACAGCATTATGGTGGGTGGTGGTATAACAATTCATGTATTTGGTAGTAAGTAAATGAGGCTCAGCACCATCTCTCAAATATTTAACTGTTTTCTTGCATTCTCCACAGTAATTTAAATGGAAAGTACCCAAATAATTACTATAACCAGAGGTACGATGGTCTGTATTGGAATGGCTCAGTCAAAAGTGCCAAAATGCTTATACGTCCAGCAAAAATATAAACGTGCTGCAAATGTAATATGAATTGTACTTTCGACTTGTAAATATATATTTACGTCAATTCTTAAATAAATAAATTGGCACTGAAATACTTAATTAACTTCTATCTAGCAAGCAAAATTTAGAAGTCTGATAGTGATTCTGATTAATAATCTATATGCACTTTACCGGGTCTGTTACATAAGTTAATTATTTATATTATTTATACTCTTTTTCCCATTCTTAATCGGTTCAGGGTATCAAATGGTCAGTTTTAATGTTGCTTGGTCAGTTTTAATGCTGCTTGGTGTTTGTGAATGCTTTTTCGAGTATTTAATTATATTTCATATTGGGATTCATATTACGAAAAGAAACGAAAAAAAAATGATATTTTTCTTGTTCTCATTACTGTAATTCTTTAAGGGCTCTTCATGTGCCAGTATTTTCAGCAAACTTTCTTAGATAATCAATTTCGAGTGCCGCAGCAGCTTCTGCAAATGTCTTTCCGTCAAATTATAAAAGAAAATTCCATTTCTTTTGGCAAATCGAGCTGTGCGCCAACGGAGAAAAAGTGAAAAATTGTCAAAATTGCCAATTCAATTACAATAAGAATAACAATGCAGCCAGACAGAGTAAGACAGACAGAGAGACAGACAGAAAGATAGAGAGAGAGAGAGAGAGAGAGAGAGAGAAGGAGAGAGACAAAAATGTGAGAAATTGCAATGCAGGCAAAAATTTCGCCCAAAGTCCCAAGTGAAACGAGTTCAAGTCGAATCGGACTTTGAGTGTGGAAGGTGGGGGTGAGAGACCCACTTGACTGGCGGCCAAGAGGAGCAAGCTGGGACTGCATTCGAGCTGGGTCCTTGAATGCTCCAAGGGGCAACTGCTGCCACTGGCCGACGATGACAAAGTTGGCACCAGGCGACTCAAGTAATGCAGAGCGGCATGCGAAAGTGGCAAGCAAAACAAAGGCGCACAAAATTGAATAACCTGCAGCCACATAAACACATACATACATCGCTTGCCTCCGCCAGCACATGAGTGCCAGCGCTACACTGGCAAAAAAAAAGTAAGAAACAATGTGTGACTGGATTGGGTTTTATATTTTTGGGGTCAGGTTAGAGGTAAATTCCAAGTTGAAAACATAATAATTAAGTTGCTGTTGCAACTTGTTCAATTGCTATTCTGACTAAGGCTGTGCAAGGTTTTGAAGCGTTTCCCAAAAATACTTTTTGCGTTTATAATTTGAGCCAGAATCGCGTCTTTCAACTTTCAATGCTATATTTAACTAGTGATATATTCATGATTAAAAAGCATTTTTTCGAAAATCATTGGATAGCCTTTTGTGCAAATGCAGTCGGATTGTTGCTTCACAGCCAGCAATTCGTCGAATTCAATTAGGGCGCATTTTGTGCGAAAATATGACCAATATGCCGTGACAGTTTTTAGGAGGTAGTCAGTCTTCTGCTTCTACTTTGTCGTTGCTCGCACAAAACAGCTTTCGAAATGGCATTTTAAAAATGTAATTGCCAGTGGCAGGCAGCGAGGACGAGCATAGCAAAGCATGGCATAGCTTGGAGGCAGGACAGGAACAGGACTTGTCGCGCAGTTGCTCAACCGCTTGAGTGTCTGTCCAGGCCAAATTGCAAGTCAGCTCCGGGGCTTTCTGTGTCATGTTTGGCAAATTGAGTGAAGTCCTCATCCTGCTACAGTTTTGTTGTTGTTTTTCTTGTTGTTGTTGATATTCATGTCCTGTGCCCTGTCCACAGTCCAAGTCCGCAGTCATTCCATTCAGTTCAACTTACGCAGTTACTTTTCACTCGGACCGCCCCGGGGACGGAAACGTCTGGAATGGGACAACGAATCCATCAAATGACTTGCGTGCCCAAGAAAAAGAGAGCCGAAACTGCCGAACCGGAAAATTCTTGCAAAGAAAAATATATATGTGTGTATATATTAAACTTGTTAAAGATCGAATTCGAGGACAAAGAATTATTTAAAGCTCAATTTGTCTTTGAAGCGCAATACTTTTCTCTCTCTTTTCATTTTAAAATATTAAGTCGCATAAAACCATTGGAAAGTTGTAGCTTCAAACAATACTCGTCTTCCAATAAAGTACACAATTTGTAGCTAAAATATTTTGCTTTCCGTCAAAAGCTGAAATGAAGTGAAGAGAAGTGAAGATGAAGAAAAGTCGCCTGCGGATAGTTTTTGTCTTGGTTTGTTGTAGTTTCTCCCATAAACTTTTGCTTGACAGCTGACAACAGAATTCTGACTGTGGCAAAACAGTAGAATGAACATTTCGAGCATGTTTGCAACGAGCTGCATAAAAAGCATTCACAAAAAGCTTAAACGTTGCTCTGGCATATTTTGTCATCTTTTGTGGCAGCAAGCCAGCCAACCAGGCAACTTATCTGCTTTCGAGCAGCTCCCTTTGCTCCATAATCTTGCAGCATTATGAGTCACTTTCGCTAAATAATCCCCAATGTTAACCAAGCATTATGACAATGATTATTTCTATCTACAACGTTTAAGAATGCGACTCAAAATTTGAGAAATAAATACTCTCCAATACAGATACAGATATGAAAATGTATGCTTTATGTTTTTACAGTTTTAAATAATTCAATTAATATTGTCTATTTTATGTTTTTCCAGTAAATTCAGAACAGAAATTAAACATTAAGCCAATTGATCCTGAATTATTAGTCCATTCAAGTAGCGAAACGCAAAAAATAATAATTGAAAGCAATTCTTAACCCTCAGTTTCGGTTTCGACATCCTGATTATTCACACTTAAGCGAAGACCTTCAGATAGTTCTCCTTAAAGCTTGTAAAATGTACAGAAAACAGAATTACTCGGAAACACGAAACAAGCATTAAGACATAAAACAAAGTACACAATAAACTCTTTTGAATTTTGCAAAAAAAAAAAAAAAACCAGAAACAGAAACAGAAACTAGACTAGAGCTCTACGCAATCTTAATTGTCATAATCACAGCGAGGGGAGGCACAACACATATACCATATGCATATATTCATATATATATATATACATATATACTATATGTGTGTGTTAGTTACCATATCCTCCCGAGCCGCGTGAAAAATTAAAACGTGACACAAATTACTCGACTCTTTGGGGCACACACTTACACACACACACACACACACACACTCATATACTGAAATTCCATTAACCGGAGCAGAGGTGTTGCGGGAAGCGGGGCTCTGGGCTCGGGGGCCCATGCTCGACAGCCGCACTGCGTCTGTCCCGAGGGCTTGAAGGCGACGAAACGCCTCCCGCATTTTGTCTACATATGCACATGTATAGGTGTGTGTGCATGTGTGTTCATGTGTGTTCATGTGTGTGCGTGTGCGGATATCTCATCCTCAGTCGCACCTCGGGGGGGCCTTTGTTAATAATTTTTTTGTGCGCGTAGATTTCGCAAGCACGCACATGTTGCAAAGGAGCGGAAGGGCGGCAGAAGGAGCACCAACCCAGGCCAGGCCAGGACAGGCCAGTCAACAGGACATCCCCATCAGCCATTTGCATATTAAATGTGGCCAACGGAAGTGAATATTCCCAAAGCACAAGTCCCTTGTTGTTCGCGTACTGATTTGGTTTCTTTTTAAAACCTACATTGTTAAGTACAAAATGGCAAATTATATTTTTTGTCAAAATAAATCGCAACTAAAACGATGCAAATGAATTGGAAATCATCTGAAAAACATCTATTGTTATATATTTTAATATATTCCTGAAGATTTCAAGCACTAGTTACATACAAAGTATTACAGTTATAATAATAAAAGCATTAAGCATTTATTTTAAATTTAAATTAAACTCATATATTTTTACAGTGTACTCGTAAAGATTAGAAACTTGCTTGAATCGATTTGGTAAGTCAATAATCTTAGTGCTTGTCATTAGGTGTTCTTATTAACACCGGGTCTCTTTATTCCCTAAAACAATTGCCGTCCGTGCTCCCTGAGGCAAGCCACATACTCCATTCGCCTTCCATTCTCATATTTTCTTCAGTTAGCAGCGTTTTTTTCACAGTTCGCCACCCCAATTAGCAGCTGCTTAGCTAATTTGAACAACAACTCACGATGCTAATGGGGATATAACATCCAGAAACAGAAACAAAGACACACACACACACACACACACATCAACATTAACACATATGTGCACTTACCTCGAGGGATGGTTGGATGGCTCCCAGTCACAGTCTGGTTGGGCGGAACACGAACGTTTCGCACGGCGGCAGCAGCGACACTTTTGATGGCTCCACTCTGTGCCATTCTTTTTAGGCAATACTCCGACAACTCTCGTTTTTGTTTCGCCTGATCATTTGCAGGTGTGCAATTGCAAATATTTTTGCTGTTGTTGCTGTTACTGTTGTTGTTATTGTTGTTGCGATAAATTCAAAGCGGTTAAAATGGTTTCTTTTTTTTTGGCACGTTCGGGTTTTTTGAATGAGTTTTCGTGTTGTTTGATACATAAAAAGGGAAGCAGAAATAACATAAGCTCGCGACTCGTGCTGTTATTGTTGTGTTGTTGTTGCCAGAGCAACTTGCAAACAGGGGCAGTCGACAAAAAAAAAGTAAAAAAAAAAAAGAATAGGAAAGCAAGAGTCAGGTGTGAGCAAAACGCGAGCCCCTTTTCACCTCAGCATTCTCCTGCAAAACGCGCGCACCTTAACCGAAAAGTGTAAATAAAATAGTAAAAAAACAAAAAAGGTAGGCAAATGAAACAGGAAAAAAGCAGCAACAACAACAACAGCAAGCAGCACACGCACACGCGGAAGAAACAGAAGGAAAATCGAATGAGCCGTTGGGCGGATGGATAGAGAGATAGAGCAATACGGCAATAGGGGGAGACAGGCGACGGAGAGAGAGAGACAGAGAGAAAGAACGCATACGAGAGCCTGCGGCAAAGAGAGCCAATGTCTGCTGCCAATAACAAAACTTTTTTGCCTTGCCCTTTTGGCGTTTTTTTTTTTTTTTGTTTCACTTTTCTCACAGGATGCGGCGTTTTAAATACTTATTCAATTGCGACACATATATAGAGACATACATATATATATATATTTGTACTTGTATACGTATTTATAATTCTAACGGCGACCGCACGCAGAGATAATTTGACGACGGAGTTGCTTGTTATGCTTATTTAGAGACACTCCAAACGCAGTTTACGTTGTCGTTGTCCAGGCGCGCCAACTGCCTAGCTAAAACTAACTGTAGATTTACGAGAAATCGCACGGCGATACGCACGCTGCTATCTCACCCGCACGTACTGTTATTCCGAATGCGACTGAATGCAAAGCGAAACGGAACGGAAACAAGAAACCGCTGCTCGACCAGCATTTTGATACCCCCTTTTTACACTGAGCGCCAGCAGTTTACGCTCGCATGTATCTAAAGTGTAATTTACATATGCAAATGTACACATAGTATAAATTGTAGAACCTTCTCCAATTTGTATACAGAATAAATATGTCTATTAAGAATTTAAGTGCTCTTATCAACAGCTTTTACATTCCACTGTACATTTGTGTGGGGGTGTATGCTGTTAAGGGCTTATGGCAGACACAGCTGTGCTTGCTTTAACAGAGCGCTGCCAATAACATAATGCCCAGCGCTGTTATCTTTTAACACACATATGTAAAATAGCAGCTTTGAATTGCGCGGTCGATTTTAAAATGTGGATTTCAATATTTTAACTGGGAAACTTTCATATTTCACAACGCAAGACTTTAACGGATTGTTATTTAATATTGCTTTTATTTGTAAGTATGTATTATGTATTAATATTATATTCTTTTCAAAGAGTTGAACACGAGTCGAATAAAAAACTTAATGCTTAATTAGTTTTGTGTCAGACCCTGGAGTTTCGAGGCAAACGATATGCTTAACCAGGAATTTTTTGGCAACTAAGGCAAAGTTGACCACATTCCAAAAATTAAACTAGATTTGATTCGAGTTGCTTTTACATATTCCGCCTACTTTAGACTATAGATAAATTCTTTGGAGCGTGGCCATTACGGCAGTATAAAAATATGATTAGCACCTTGCAGCAAAAATCTATGGATCGATGAACGATATCATAATGTAGCGTGTGCCCCTAGTTACCAGCAGACCCTCATGGAAATGAGTCAAACGTCCAGGATGCATCAGCATCCAGCCCTTCTTTGTCTCCGTCACGGAGCAGTTGTAGCGCAAAAAGCGACATCCACCGCCCTCATAATCGATGCCAACATTGTTCATCGCAATATTTATCGTGTACGTGGATGAATCGTGATGTGGACGCAACGAGGGCTGCTCATCGGGCCTATAGCGCACCATAAAGTTCATCAGTGAGCGTGGCGGCTAAAGAAAAACCCAAAAAAATATGTATAAAAATAAAAATTCAATTTCAATTTTAGATTAATTCTGCTCTCACATTGTGGTAATAGCCGGTAAAGATGCGCTCCTGCAGCGGACGCACAAACATTTGCAGGAACTTCAGATAGACCTGATCGAGTCCCACCTGACGCATGTGGATATCACGTGTCGGCACCGCCTCATAGCCACCCTCCAAACGTTTGTCCTGGTTCTTGCCTTCGGACCATTTGCCAAACGCCTCCATTATGGCGACCAAGTCATCGCAGAACGCATCTGTCACAATGTGGAACCAGTAGACATCTGGACACGGCTGTGGTATAACCATGCTCTCGTTCAGCTGCGCCGAATAATTGGGTTGTATATATTTGATGGTCCAATCATAACGATTGCTGAACAACGTATGGAAATCGGGACGCACAACGGTGCTGTTGAAGTTATCTGCATTGACCAAGTGGCCGTGATAACGTTGATTGCTCACATACATGAAGATGCCCTAAAGATTATATATTTCCAGTTAGTATAGTTATAGCATGGTATAGTAGTATAGTAACAACCAATTTGATCTGTTTAATATTCCTTTTAAGCAGGAACAAATAATAATTAATAGTAAGTAGAAAGAAGAACATAAAACTCTTGACAAATAGTTCGAATATCCGAAATTTATATATATTAACCAGTTACTTACCGCATCTCGCAGTGATTTGCTCAGGGCCATATCAGGGTCGAATTCGTTGTGATCAAATTTGATAGCATCGAAGGCGCTACGCTTGATCAGATAAATGGTTGTCACATGTGGCACATTGAATATGCCTCTAAAAAAGAGAAAGAGAGATAGATATATATATATATACATGTTATGACGCACAGTGGCAATGCGATTATGGACTATGTGTAGGTTTCGCAACAATGTTGTTCTGGAAATGGAAAGTAGCGAATACAGCGAAACAGACTCGATTAAATTCAATTTGAGCATTTGAGCAAACAAACAAAGAGCACATTTGTCAGGGGCTACCCTGAACGCAGTGTGTACAAAACATTCGCCGCTGGCATACGAGGATAAACGGATCGCTCTCGGATTCGCAACGATTTAAAATGACCAGCATCTGGTTTAACCAGTGCTGGCTGCTGTTGCTGCTGCTCTGCCACGTGCAGGCACAAAGTGAGTGATCGACAGGTCATCCGATCTCTCACAATCTCTCTAACTCTTTCACCGTCTCTCTCTTTATCTCTCTCTCTCTCTCTCTCTATCTGTCACCCACTCTCTCTCTCCTTCTCTCTCTCGCTCTCTGTCTCCCATAGGAAGCACCGGTGGACGCAATGTTCTGCGTCGCAATTATACGGGTAAGAAGCCAGTTGTCATCCAGCACAGATCACAGGATGCCGTCAACTACTACGATCATGAGAATGTAAGTAACCCCCTCCAAAAGGAATCAAATACATTGAAATAATAAGCGTCTATTTGTGATCAGGGTGCCAAGATCATAAAATCATCACACTTTGAACTGGATTACACCTTGGGCCGCAAGATAACATTCTTCTGCATGGCACAGGGTGAGTAAGAAATAAAAAAAAAACATACAAATCAAATGAACTTGGATGTGTCAACGCCTCTGTTTGCAGGCAATCCACGTCCAACTATAACCTGGTTCAAGGATGGCGCCGAATTGTATCAGCATCGCTTCTTTCAGGTTTGTGTGTGTGTGTGTGTGTTTGCACTGAGACAAATTCGTTGGCAGTTTCAAGCGAATTGATTGGTTTTCTTTTATTAAAGGTACACGAAACGCATCCGGAACCAGAAATAATTAAATCAAAAATGGAAATCGATCCAACAACACAAATGGATGCAGGTTAGTAAGAAATCGAAGAAACGATATTGAAAATACTTCATAAATGTTGAATATCCAAATGTGCATCCACCTTTCATATTACTCGCTGTTTATTCACCATATCTTTTTCACTTTTAGGCTATTACGAGTGCCAGGCGGACAATATATATGCGATCGATCGGCGCGGCTTTCGCACGGATTATGCCATGGTTAATTTTTAAGAGCCTTTCAATTTTTGTGTGTCTGCTTTTTTTCTACACTAATCCCAACTCAACTGATTTTGCAAATAAATTACAATAGAGTTTGGAATCTGTTTTTTTTTTTCTTTCTAAAATTCAAGTGCGTTTTAAAACACTTTTTGCGTTTCGATTTCAATTAAGCTGATTTTGTGTTCTCGACCATTCGTCGGATTTTGTGCTCTGCCCTGTGGCTGTGTGGTGTGGTTTGGTGTGGTGTGGCTGGGGTGGTGTGGTGTGGCTGGGGTGGTGTGGTGTGGTGTGCGTAACCGACAAATTGTCTCAATTACCCTATTTAAACAATTTTTTTGCATTTATTTTATTAAAATGTGTGCAAGCAAAATAAGCAAACAAACTGTTGCATGCAAATAAACAACGGTTATGCATAGTCTGACGTCTGTTGCACACTGGGGCAAATGTATGCGAAAATGTCGATCCCTAAGAACTAACATTCAATGAACACTAAATGACAAAAAAAAATAAGTATTGGAAAGCAAAACTTGAAACATACAAATTTGAATGAACACCATCAAATACCATAAACAAATTTGAGAAGAAACTATCAATTTATATCAGCATCAATAAATCCTATTTACAAACATAACTGTTAAGCATTAAACACAATAAAAATCAGCATCAATAAATCATATTCGCAAACATAACGAATATATTTGAACAAATGTTTTGGGTATACTTGCGCCACTGTGCACCACAAATCAGTTTCACCGAGTGGGCAAATCAAATCAAACGAAATTGAGAGAAATATGTAATGTGGACAACCTGTGGAGCTGCAGCTGAGTCTACAAAAAGAAAAATAACCGAAACGAGAACCAAAGCCAAAGCCAAAGCCAAAAAGGCGAATCACCCTGGCTGGATAAAATGCGAGACCCAAGCGACGCCGCCAATTGTGGCAAATTAGATGGATGAGATGAGATGAGAAGATGCCAGAGCGAACAGCTGCCCAATCAGTTGCCGCACAGACGAGTTTCGCACAGCAACGTGGGCCGCTGTTTTGTGTTGTGTTCAACAATAGGATGCAAGTGAAATGCCTGCTAATCTGCATGGGCCTGAGCCTGGGCCTGCTGCTCCTAATCGCACCAGTGGGCGAGGCGCGTCGCGGCCGTGGACGTGGTCGGACCAAGTCGCGAGTACAGATTGGTTTGCCCATAACGGGCAAGTATCGTGATCCCGAATCGGATCAATACTATAACAATAATAATGTGAGTGTTGAAATTGTGCACACAAAATCATTTACTCAAACAAACAAATAAAAAACAACAACAATCTTTCGTTGCTAGGGTGCCAAAATCTTGCAGGCCTCGCACTTTGATCTCGAGTACGTGCTGGGCCATAAGATAGCGTTTCTGTGCGTCGCCAAGGGTAATCCCCGTCCGCACATCACCTGGTACAAGGATGGCGCCGAAATCTATCAGCATCTTTATATGCATGTGCACGAGTGGCGCATTGGCGATGATCGCGTCAAGTCCAAGATCGAAATCGATCCGGCGACACAAATGGACGCTGGCCTCTACGAGTGCACCGCGGACAATATGTATTCGATTGATAGGCGCAGTTTCAAGACAGATTTCTCCATTGCCTTCGATTAAGCGACGACCCACTCTCATCTGCCCATTGCCCATTTCCATATGTTTAAGCAATAAATTTTGTTTGTAGCCCCGTAGAAAGAAAGATGGCTGCTTGTTTTTTGGTTTTTGGTTTGGGTTGGCTTACATTAAATCCCGCTTCACAATGTCCACGTAGTCGTGGGAGCGTGCATAGTAACCGTTCTCGGAGAGCGCACCCCAGAAGTTGCTCCACAGCTCGTGGTATTTGGAGAACACTGGCGCCGCAAATTGCCTGCAACGATTAATTTGCTTTATATTATTTGCTTTGATTGACCCACCATCGAGTGGCAGACTTACTTGTTCAACCGGAGCAGTGCACGGAGCAATTCGCTGTCATCGATATGCGCATCCCCATCCACATAGAAAATGTAATCGCTGTGCTTCAACTTTGCCTTATCGCTGCCAAAAAAAAAAAATAAATAAATGAGCATTTGTCAGTCAGTTTAACAACTATTTAAAACGTTTGAGTGCCTCAATTAAAATTCTTAATTACAAATTGAGTAAATATTGAGCCAACTACAAGTGAAATATATTTAAAATAATTTTTAATGAATTTCTCATGGTATATTCTAAGAGAGGTTTCTAAGTTTATGTCGAGTTCTTTTAAATACTAATTTGGATCTATATTTAAATAAACAAATATAGTTTTCCATCGAGACATTAATTTAATACTTAGTTAAATACAAATAAATGTTAGATAAATGAATTACTTTTAAGAGTAGAACTACTTTTTATGCCTTTTAAGCTGTCATTTTTTATCATATTATCAACAACTAGCAAAATACTCACAGAGCCAGCTGTCTGCCTTGACGTTCATCCACTTGATCCGTGGAGAGGACAAATTTGACGCTGGCATAGCTCTTGCCTTGTTTGTTCACATAGGACGTGATGAGGTCGTCGTGGAGAGCCGCTCCGCTATAAATGAACAGATGCAGATTCTTTTTGGGATAGTTGAGCTTCTCAATGCCGGCGAGGAACAGATCGAAGAAAGGCACCGGTTGCGGCACCATCACAGCCAGCGTAATAACTGGCAAATTAAGTTCCTGCCAAGAGGAAAAAATAAGTTAGCAACTTATAAAGGAGACACAAGGATCACACATACATCCAAATCGAGGAGATACTCCATGCAGACGGTGCAGATGCCGCTAAAGGTTCTGGCCAGATAGTTGCCATAGGCATTCAAATCAACCTTGCTCAGCCCATTGCCATGAATAATGTTGGGCTTGGTCAAAAACTGAACGTTCTCCACTATGCCCTGGTTGCTGTCCAGATCCACTCTCAGTTTCACATCGTCCTTGGCGCCATGAAGATTCTGAAACAGTTTCGACTGTGTGTCCAGCTTCATTCCCAGCTTGGCACGCTTTGTCTCGTCGAGAAACACTTTGGTGTAGTACAACTGATCATCACCAGTGTCCTTGATGGGCTCCTCCAGCAGCGCATTCACCTGCGGCGCATAGCCAATGAAGGCGCCTGAGTTCAAGTAACGGGACTCCTTGCCCCCCACCTCGGGATACTGATTGGTCAGACTCTTGTCGGGCCAACAGTATTTCTCGGCCGAAAAGAGCAACTTGGCGTCGGATTCCTTAAACTTTTGCAGAATCTCCTCGAGCGTAGATGTGATGATGACATCGTAGCTGCAGCAGAACCCATATTAAATTCCATTTATAAAAAATTGACAAGCAATTTCTCACCTGTCCGTAAACATGATAATGGTGTCCTCGGCATCCTTAAGAGGCTCAATTGCTTTGCGCAGCAGATTAATCTTAAAGCCGCCGCCAGCACTCTTCATATCGCCTCCTTTCCATTCCTCGCCCATGCCAAGGGTGGTCACCTGTTATGGCAAAAGACACCGAATCTCTTAGAATATAAACTTTTTAAAATAATATAAATATAATATAAAAAAAATTTATATAAAAGACTTTAATGTTTTCCTGAATTGATTAAGAGACTGAAGGAACTTTAAATATTCAAGATTCAAAGATTTGGTCAAGAAATACACACAGGGAAAGTTTTTTGAAGAGGAGTCAATCTACTTGGTAGATGCTTACTTCCGCCTGTTGCATACTCATTCGCTTTACCCGTTGGAACCATTTGAAATAGTTTATTATTGTAATGAAACTTTTAGCTGCTTAAATTTTGAATTTAAATTAAAATATCTGAAACAAAGCGCTTACCGGCTTTAAATATTGAAAGCATATTCCAGTAGTTTCTAGAACTGAGTTGTATGTATATATATAAATATATATATATATGTTTAAGGCTAATATTGCCAACGCTAAATGGCTAAGTTCACACAATTCTTGAAATACACGAAAATTAAACACCAACAAAAAAAATTAGAAGCAAAATATGAAATTTAAGCAATGATTTTCAACAAAAGCCGGCTAACCGGCTTATCAGCCAGTTGTTTTTCTTTTTTTGGTTTTGTATTGTGTTTCTGTGAACGTGATCGTAAAATTATATGCGACACACACACACACACACACACACACAAACACATATGTATGTATGTACATGAGAGAGAGAATTAACATAAGGGAGCCGGCATGGCTCTATGCTGATAAGTAAAAATCATCTGAACAATACATAAACGGAACGCTCCGACTTCTATCAATAGTTCTACATAATCGGGAACTGAATTGTTCTAATTAGCCCGGGGGTCTAACTGGCCGACGTGATTAAATACACATCCAAATATGTGCCACAAAGTAAACAACAAGACGAGACGAGACGAGACGAGACGAGACGAGCTGAGACGACCAACACATGCTGCCCCAGAATAATTCACAGCCAATCTGTGTGCAGCACATCAGAGACGCAGTCATCTGGAAGCCAGCGCCGGATGCTTGGACATACATACATAAACATATATATAAATATATATATATATATATATATATATACATAGAAACACAGACCCAGATACAAAGGCGACAATACAAAATAATAAAAGTGTGCCGCAAACCGAGATAGGTTTCGGCAAGAGTTCATCTTTGGGTCAATAGTTTTATATATATATATAGTTTTTATATATCAAGTATATATTTGTACATTCATAATCAAATTAAAAGTGCCCACTTAGTTGTAAAGCTGCTTTAACACATCTTAAGTTGCCAACTTCTAATTCCTCAATGCTTACTTTCAAGCATAATTTCTCTTATTTTTTGGTGTTGAGAATAAAATTTAAATTTGCATTGCAAATTTTAGATAATAGATGAAAGAATTTTACCGGTATTTCCGACAAAATGTTATTCATTTGAATATGGCAATATTTGATTCGATAACTCACCTCAATGTCATAGACTTTGGCAGATCGTATATAACGGCGATATCCATCGGTTTGTTCGCTGGCCACAGTGAAGACTTTGATTTTATCTGTTCGAAATGCGACGCATAAATTAAAGAAAAAAAAATCGAATTTAAATTAACAGCTTTGATGAAAAGATTATAAATTGAAAATATTTCGAGGTGCCTTTTGTTACATATTTATATATTTTTTGTTCAAGGTGTTCTGCTATAAACTTTTAACATTTCTACTCTAAGAGAGATGCAATAAAAATATGCAAATATTAGTTTAAAAAAGAAACAAATTCAAATGCTAAAATAATATAAATTATTATTACAGTCTAAATGCTTTTCTAAATTTGCTTTTTAAACTTTTTACTGTTACTAGTGCGGAATATGGGTCATACACACATACACAGCCCAATTTATGTGTGTCAGGGACACGAAGTCCTGGCGAAAGCCCTGGCAAAATGCTCAAAAGGAAAATCCATCAAATAAATAGACGAATAAAAGAACTTCTTTGAAATATTCCAAGAATTGAAACAATAATAAAAGCTGGATGGAATCTGTTGCACATCTTGCAGCACTCAGCATTTCCGAGTGCCAACGAACGCGTTTGAGGGAGGAGTGCTGGGAATGGGGAATGGGGGTATGGAATAGAATGTAAACATAAACCACAAGACACAGAGATGCACACATTGAGATCTGTGTGTGTGTGTTTGTGAATGCAATTTAATTTTTTAGTGTCTCTGTCGTGCTAATTCCAGTGATGAACTCATTTCTCTATATTCTAGAAACTCAATACGAACCATTCAAATCTTTTTTGCTGCTTGCAGCTGCATCCGCAACAACTTCGGGTGCAGCATCAACGACATCTTCGGCCTCCGATTTGGAGTGAGCTCCTTGTACGAACAACAACAACAGCAACGACGCCGAAAAGAATAACAAAAACAATGCACTTTGTTTATGGTTTTGCATGACGCTTATTTTCTTATAAGCAATAAACACGAACACACACACAAACAGACTGTTTCACACTGCTTTTAAATACACAATTATTTGTTATAATTGTCGCATATTCTGCGCTGTAGATTGAATTTCAAGCGAATAAAATCTAAAATTATTCTCCGCCCCACAAGCGCACACAAGAACGCAGATAGGATGAATGAATGAATGGAGGGCGACCACGCAGTGTAGTGTTGCAAAACTTGCACAGACAGCGGCCTTAGTTATCGATACAGATTTATCGAACGATATTAAATGAAATAATTGGCGCACAACTTAAAATTTATTCAGCAAAATCTTCCGAGTGTCGGATTACATATGTAGATACATGAGTGTTGTTAGGGTATAAATGTTATTTACGATATATATATATACACAATTAACTGAGCGACAGAGTTAAACAATATATATATGTATATATAGATTCAATGAAATCAGGGTATGCTTAGTTTGCCAGCTTGTCAACGCGTTGTATTGAGCATGTACACATCTATATTGTCTTATTTGAACAAATTGTATCAAAAATAAATTGACAAATACAAAAACAAATAAAATTAAAAACTCTTCAACTAATCAATTTATCATCATCTTCATCATCATCTTGTATCGGAGGTGGTATCAGTTGCGATGCTGGAGGTATGTAAATCAACAAATTTCGACAGCTCCTTCGCGACTACAGCATGCCAAATCCCTTGGAGTAGTTGATTGCCTTGAGCAGTCGCTCTTCCAGTTTCTCCTTGCTGCTGTACTCCGGCAGCAGCAGCACATTGAAGCAAGTGTGCGAAGTGGGCAAACGATCGCTGTCCGGTCCATGGCGCGTTATCAACAGCCGCAAACATTTTAGGCCGCCAACGGGCACCCGGTCCGAGCCAGTGGTGAACTCGAGCAGCTTGCGCTTGGACTCGTGCGGCATCGCGTGCACAATGCTCCAGAAGTCCTGTACAATTTGCGTTTCCTCCGTGTAGCCACCCTCGTACTCTGTCGAGTGTTCCAGCTCCACAAAATCGAACTCCTGCAAAATACACACACACACACAGAAAACAATTATGTGGACAAAGAAAGAAAGGCAACTATTCCATTAACTTACGCGGCTGCCGCAAACAAGCTTCTCAATCTCCTCTGGTCGGAAGAGTAGCTTCAGTGGCGACTCATCGGTAACCATTTCGAAACCTTTACGAAAGGCATTAAACTGCTGCTGTATGTTCACGTTGAGCAGAAAATCACTGTACAGATTGACAAACAGCCGCTTGTTATGCTGACCAACAAGCACCTCGCTGCCATGCGGCACCAGTTCGTGTTCGACGAGCTCGCCAAACACATTGCTATAGCTGATCTTGAACGTCTGCTCGAACACCTCCTCCATGTCGTGACCCTGGTAGTCCAGCATATCGTTCAAACTCTTGTACAGCATCGGACTCCAATCGCACAGATCATAAAAGGTGCCACGATAGCCCATCAGTTTCCGATAGACGACCATTGGAAAGTTCACAGCCAGAATGACATTGTTGTAAATGGCCAGGCCAATAATGATGCCAATTAGCGTGAATTGTGCGCCATTCTCAAAGGGAGTGGCATTGAACCTGTAAGCGTAACACATGAATTAATAAACTTGGCAATTTTTAATGCCTTCAATGATAAATTGGTAATAATTGCTCACCACATATTGTTGGTCTCCTCCTGCTGCACAAACATGCCAAAGGCTGGATTGAAAATCTCCTCAACGATCAGTTGAAAGAACTCTTTGGATACGCCGCCCTCATCGATGCCCTGCTCACCGACAAACTCCACAACGAGCTGTTTCTTCAGATCCTTGGGATTGCTCATCGCAACCAATTCCAGCTGCAAAATAAAAATATACAATTATCTTCAAAATATATATTGCTGCTGCTGACTGAATCTCACCCCGATGAGTGCATCGTTGATTAGCTGATCGCGTCTTACTGTGAGCTTGAGATCGGGCCGTGCTCCTTCCTGGCCATCCTGGCCGTAGTTATGGAGTATCGAATAGAGCGAGGAGTAACGTTCGCTATACATCCGCATGCGACAGTCGTAATATAAAGCATCCACCTTGGTGGCCGGCGTTAGGATGAAGGCGTACAGCATAAAACAGAAATAGTTGGTGTGACTGGAGCCCAGTTCGCTCTCCATGGCCAGCGTCTTGTATGACAGATAGTCTTGATGCATCTGGATGTGTTCGCTGAGCGCCTCGTTGTAGAACTCCTCGAGCGGCACAAGTGGGCTGCGACAATCGATGAACGACACCTTTAAGAATTTCTCGAGCGGATCCTCGGCAAATTTCGGCATATGCGGCTGCTGCAATGAGCTATAAGCGAACAGATCTTCGCCCTCCTCGTTGGCAGCAGCAGCAGCAGCGGCGGCTGCCTCGCTCTCGACCACCTCCTGCAGTGGCAGCCGGCACGAGGGTCTCTCCAACACACTGGCCAGTATGTTGGCATAGAACACAATCTGTGCGAAGGGAAATTAAATGAATCCATCAAATGGAGTTAAATGAATCCAAGCTGGTGTGTGGACTCACCTTCAGCACTTTGGTCAAGCTTATGATATGCGCATTCTCGCGCACACCCTCCTCATTGAGGAGCACCAGGAGCGTTATCTGCTGTTGGCAGGAGGACAACAGCGACTGCAACTGATCCGGACAATATTCGCCCCATATTAGCGCCAGACGGGCTTGCGCCTTCACTGGAATCGTGGCAGTCGCATGGCACAGTCTTGGCAACACTCGATCCAGATACTCCATGTCCGTAACGCTATTGTTGGCGGTCGCTAAAATAGAAATATCATAAAATAAATGTATTTAAATCAATGTAATATTGAAATGGGTTCTTCTCACTGTTGGTGGCCATGTCGAAGCAGATGACAAGGCAATGGATGGCCTGCTCCCAGGAGAATGTCTCCCACGTCTCCTGCCTGTAGCAGAGCGGGCGAATTAATTCCGTTAGCTGGATGACGCTATTCGTCAGATACTCGGAAATGACTTGACAGGGTGCTCCGAAGAGCAGACGCTTGATGCGTCGCAATCCGACAAAATCGATTTTAATGCCCCTATGTAGAAACTTGTCGTTTAGCTCGTGTTGCGATGGATCCATTGGCTCATCCTCATCCTCCTCGTCTTCAACGTCGTCGCTATCGTTGTCGCCATGTGTGTTCTCGGTTTCATTTAGTTCACCATCCTCGTTGCGATATTCGTGAACCGCTTCCGTTTCCGTTCGCGTCTCCACTCTTTGTGTGCTGTCCTCATCCTTGTCATGCTCGCCCTCCAGCTGACGCAGCTGCTCCTTGTTCAGCGTCTTGGTCGATTTGGCCAGCAAATGTCGTCGCTCCTGTCCAGGACGACACTTGAAACTATTGCTCAGCCGTTCGACGCTGGAGAAGACATAACAAATGGTCGTATTCAGACGGTCGAAACTATCCGCGGCGACGCACTCCTCGTACAACGCCTCCAGCGTATCTGCGTCAAGGAACTCGGCCGGTGTCAGGGTCGGTGTGCGAGCACCCGAATCATTGCCACTCGATGTTGCCGGTGGCGTCTCTGATGTCTCTGGCTGTGCCTCCGCATCAGGATCAGATTCTGCAACTGCAACTGTATTCGCATCGGTTGCTGCTGTTGTTGTTGCGGGCGTTGTCAATTGCAGCATATCGATGAGCATTGGCGGCCTTTTCTGTGGCTGCGATTGGGATTGGGTGCTGGTTGTGGTAGTGGTGCTGGCAGAGGTGATGGTGCTGGTGGAGCTGCTGCTGCTGCTACTGCTGCTGCTATCATTTGGCGACAACATGTCCACATCCTGCTGTGGACTGCAAATAAAAGACTTGGATTGAATTTGATTCGATTTGGCGTGTGACTTGGAACTCACCTGTTGGCTGCTGGCGCCAGCGCCGGCGTCGGACTATTGCACAATTGTGCGTCCTGTGAAAAGAGCTGGAGTGCTCGGGCCGCCACCTCGTTGGGTGTCATGGGCGCCACCTTGCCACTGGAGGCGCAATTTGCATTGCTGCACTGGGCATTGCCACAGCCCGACTGCAGCTGATGGAAATACCGCTGTATCAGATTACGCACCGCAGAACGTTTCATCTCCGGTGTAGCACGCCCATTGCCACCGCCAGTTCCTGCTGCTCCAGCTCCAGCTCCAGCTGTTGTTGCTGCTCCAGATCCAGCTGTTGTTGCTCCTCCTCCACCCAGCAGTGCTGCTGCCGCTGATGAAGTGGAGGCGCTGCAATGCAGAAATCATTTTAGATATATATATATCTATAGAAATTAATTCAGTTTATTCGATTGAGGCTCTCTCACCTTGAGACGCCTGGCAACGGCGCCTTCTGTTGCTGCTGCTCATGTTCCTCGCCCCCGCCGCTCATTGAGCGTCCGTCTCTCTCTCTCTCTATCTCGGTCTGTCTGCCTGTCTGTGTGCTCCCTTTGGGATCAAAGCGAACTTAGCTGTTGTGCTGTGTGGCGTGCAACACTTGTCGCGCCTGTTTTGCCTTTGTTTGTGTGCCAATTTCTCAACGCAAAATATATATATGTGTGTGCCACATACACACGCACAACCAAAAGAAAAAGGGTGCAAAAAAATCGATGTCGATGTCGATGTCCCTTTTCTTCGCTGGCAATTGTTGTTGTTGCTGTTGTTATTCCTTTTGTTGTTGGTTGCCACTACTTGCGCATGTTAGCACCGTCTACTGCATGACATTTGAAATTCACAGTGTTTTCACTATTTAACAACTACGCATAACATAATATATGTACGCCTTTTTTATATTTGAACAAAAGTTATGTTTTTAGATCAGAACAGAGTGATTTTAATATTGAAAATCATCAACAAGCAGTGTTACCAACGTTTGCAAAATGTTCATTATCTGTGTTGTGAAATGACTTTAGTTGTCTATCGATTTGGCGCAATTTATTTCACATTTCTTATCGATTTTAAGTATAATAGTTTTAAGCGAAAACGATTTGGCTTTTTGCAAGCGATTGTTCTAAATATGTAGCAAGTATTGATTTAAAATTTCAAATAAAACATGACTTAAAAAACATATATTTACATATTTACATAATATTATATGTATTTATATTTACAGAGTAAATTCTATTATTGAATTTTGTTTACAAGTCTTGAAAAGTAAGATTCCAAGTACTTGTAACCCTAACACAGGAATAAATCGCCAATTTGTTGTTTATTTTAAAGCGAAACAAACTTGTAGGACTGAGACATCAATTTTACATGGTACAATTGGGTATTCCACATTTGTTTCTCACAGTGTGCCGTATAATCGAGCCAGTGTTGGTAAGCAGTTGCTGCCACACCGTCTGACGACTGTTTTTATCAGCTGTAACTCATTTGTCGTGTGCTAAAACATAATAAGAACAACGACGAAACGAAAAAAGGTAAAACGACGAGCGCCAGCAAGGAAAACGAATAGATAAGAAATAAGAAAAAGAGAAATTGCAAACGTCAGCAAAAGGACACACACATTACAAATTGCAAGCAACATGAAATGGTGCAAAGGCAACAACAACTGACTGCGACAGGTAAACAAACAAGAACAGCGACTCCAACGGAAGGATGACGTCGACAACGACGACGACGTCGACGACGGAGAGTGGCAACTGTCAGTTGCAGCTGCAGCTGTGCGTGCGTGGGAATGTTGCATGGCAGGAGCTGCCTGTCCATTTGCGCTCCGTGCTGCACAACAATCAGCGCGACTATGAGAAATACGTGTTCAACTACAGCTTGAGGAATCAGTTACGTTTCCGCGGCAATCTCGCCTCGAAGGTGTTCCGCCAGGAGCAACGCTACTACGAACTGCTTATCCAAAAGAATATCAATAGCCTCGGCGTCTTCCCCTATCATCTGGCCGACATTGTGACAAAAGGATTGCGTGTGACACCCTTCAATTATTATCTGGATGTGCTCAGTCAGCTGCTGCGCAGCGATAAAAGCTACGACACTTTACCCAATTTTACAGCGGCCGATTGTCTCCGTGTCCTCGGCATTGGACGCAACGAGTATTTGGCACTGATCAGCGAACTGAAGACGCATACGCCGAGAACGCTGCTGTTCAGTGGCAAGCCAAATCCGTTGGACTTTTTACCGAGACTGCCGGTGCGCGTTCACATGGAGCCCTGGTGGCGTTTGGACATTGGCTATGTCCTTGAGACGGATATACGTCTGGTGACGCCCGGTGAGCGTAGTTTGCTCGATGATCTCATCGATTTTGGTGCACAGCCGACGGGCAAATGTGATTATCACGTCGTCCAGAGTCTCTATCGCAAGGGACTCATCTATTTGGATGTGCCCATCAGCGGCGAGGATCGTATTTCCATACCGCCATTACGTAACTTTGTCATGAATCGTGTGAGTGGCGATTATTTTGAGAATTTACTCTACAAAATCTTTGTAAGCGCCGACGAGCACATGACCATTGCGGAACTGGCGCAAATGTTGCAACTGGAACTGGACAGCGTTAAGCAGGCGGTTAGCTTTATTTGCCGGCTGGGCTTTGCACAACGCAAGCACACGGATCATGAGTCCGGGCAATATCATCCCAGTTGGGCAGACAGCATCGAACAGGAGTTGCCACAGACGCCACAAATCACGCCGCTCAACTACAATATGTACGCCAGTGGCAGCAATTTTGACTTGCAACAGCAGCAGCAGCAGCAGCAATCGAGTCCCAAGAGTCCCAAAACGCCAAAGCAGGAGAAGGATAAAGACAAAGATAAGGATAAGGATAAGGATAAGGATAGTAGCTCCATTGGTTATCTATCCTCGGATGGCAATACCAGTGACTTTAGCTTTGCCAACATTACCACGCCCACGGCACCAAATAACAACAGCGGCACCACCAACAACAATAACAACAGTGATGAGCAGGAGCTGAGCTCCGAGCTGGAGGATGGCAGCGAGCGCACGACGACCACAAAAGCCAAACAACAAACAGCAGCAGCCCAATCCCAATTGCAATCATCCGCCAAGAGTGGCAAACGGGTTGGCTTCCTCTTCGATTCAACGCTGACGGCATTTCTGATGATGGGCAATCTGTCGCCAGGCTTGAAGAATCATGCCGTCACCATGTTCGAGGTGGGTAAACTGTGCGAGGAGAGCTTGGACAGCTTTCTGGCTGAACTGGAGCAGGTCTCGCTGCTGGATGCCGAGGGTGAGGGCGATGTTTCACGCTATTTTGCACACGCCGTCATCCTACGTTCGACGATCTGTTCGCTGCGTCACCTGCTGCCCGGCGGCTTGGATCTGTTGCGTCTGGAGTGCCTCGAGGGTCTCGATTGGCAGACGCGGGATCGTGTGCTCGAGAAGAAGTACAAGCTAATCATCTCGGCAACGCCACTGACGGCCACCCTAAGTCACATGTTCAGCATTCCGTTCTTTGGACAATTTGTGCGCAGCTCCGATGCGACACCCATGTGGAGCAAGCTATTCTACAATCATATCACCGGTGAGCTTGGCGGCTTATGTTTATATTTTTATTTTCATTTTTATATTTATTTATTTTTATCAAAAATTTATAATATTTACAGCAGTAGGTAAATACTTGGGTACAGGGTATCTTCTAGTCGAGTTTTCTAGTCTCTTTGATGAATATTTTTTCGATTACATATTTATTTTAGATATTATTCGATTGACACATGAAATCTGAACAGATTTTTCACACTTTTCTCCTTCACAGGCTATGGTCCGCCAAGTTTGTTGTTGTGCCGGGGCACGGTGCTCAAGACGCTGCCACGCCTCTTTCTGGGCTATGGCAAGCTGCTGGTGAACGTTCTGCATTCGGATGCGTATGTGCTCAACTCGGAGAACTTTCGCAATCTGAACGACCAGCTGAAGAACGGCTGTGTCCTGCTGCAGGGCTACGGGATACGCACCGCCGGCCAGCTACACTATGAATCCTTTCCATTCCATGTAACCGATGCCAGCCAGGCCAAATGGGCCAATCATCGTGCCGTACGTAAACTGGCCGAGCATCTGGATTTGCGCCATCAATGTGGATACATCACATTCCTGGACACGGGCGTGCCCGACCTGGGCTGTGAGAACTACGAGCTGCAGGTGAGACTGAAGCAGCCGCAACGGAAGCGACCCAACATCAAATCAAATCATGTGCCAAATGATCTGTTGACCAGTCCCGATGAGAATCATTTTGCTGCCACGCCGGAGCATGGACCGGCCAACGATTACACATCGTCCGATTGCGGCCAGCTGTTGGCCAGCGAATTGGCCAAATGCACCGACAACAGTCGCGTCGAGCTGCTCTCGCAGAGCTCCGTCGAGTTGCCCATCGGTGATGGTGCTGAGCCAGTGGAGGCTGAACCGTTGCCGGATTTGTCCGGCGTCGAGGATTATACGCTGTTGGATGTGAATTTTGGTGTGCCGCTCTTCGATGTCGATACGAACACGCGGATCTGTGAGCAGCTGGTGCGTCATCTCTGCAGCGATGACAATCTGCGCCAGCTGCCCGCCAGCGGTCAGCGTGCCCAGCAGCTGTTCCTCGAGTTTGTCCGTCAGTGCATGCACTATGAGGATGAGCAGACGGCGACACAGCTGCGTGAGCCACTGCAGCCGACAAGAAACTTACCGCATCCACGCATTAATCTGGCCTTTGAGAATGGACATGTCAACTCGTGGAATGGTCGTTAAGAGGACGACGCCTACCAATTGCATTCCAGCGAATTCCAGCATTCAAAGCATTCCAGCACTCTCAGCTTACAAGTATTTTGTATCTTTTGTATGTATATCCAATCTTTTTATCAGTTGGGCCTTGTACAGTTCGAGCTGGCCAAGATATTTATATAAAAAAAAAAAAACAGAAAAAAACCTTATCAACAATTAGTCAGCTTATTAGTTTTGTAGAGTTTCGCAATATGCGGTCAGAGGCAAAATAACCAAAACATTAACTGTACATGTGTTTCCATAAATATATATAAATAAATATATATATATATATATATATATATAGACACATAGATTCCTCATGAACAATGCTGCAGTTGTGCACTGCAATCAGATTTTTTATGTTGAAACCAGTCAGCTCAGTTAATTATAACATGTATTTCTTTATGTTGGCTGACATTTAATACAATTAATAAACGTGTAATGCAAGTTCAACTAATTTCGATAAGTTTGATTTGTATATTTTTGAAGCTGTCATCCCTTAAAAAATAAATCGGAAGCTTTTAGCGATCCTTTTGCAGTTTCTGTTACTCCCACAATTAGCACTGCTGAGCCTTAAACACGAAGTAGTCCGCTTTGTGGAGTTTAGACTTTGATCATCCGAAGATCTTAAAATTATATATGGATTATGGTTTTTATATACTACATTTTGGAGTAGGCAGAATTTCATTAAAATTTGTTTTAATAGCAGCGAAAATTTATGTTTAAAATTTGAAGAGACAAATCATATTTAATTTGCATCAATTTTACACTTCAGCTGGGTGTATTTTTAACCACGCCACGCCAAACTATACCATTCTATCAGCTGGTATCAGAACTACCATTTATTGTTAGAATATGGCACCATATCTTTATCATTGTCACTCTATCCATGTCAACTCAGTTGGTATTTCGCCATTACGGTTTTCCAGAGGATTTTATAGAGTTCATGGAGATTCGATATGTTGTACATTTCCTGTGGAAATTTTATTTACCCCTTTGCTAGATAATTGTCCATCTAGGAGCTGCTGTCTCATCATCAAAGGAATAGTTAGAGGAACTCCAAAGGCAGTAAAATCTATTTCGGGTTTCTCATTTAAATCCGACAATTTCATTTCGTTTGTAATTTGTATATTTGTTTGATGTTTTCCTAGTGTTCCTTGAAAACGCCAAAAGATTTCAACAAGTGCGTATTTTTCGTGCATATATTTTAAAATTGCTTATCTTATCTGTAATTGGGGGCTTACAATTTGTGAACTTGACTTCGATGGCGTCTATAATAATAGTGGAAATACTCAAATATGGAGCGCAGAAAAATGAAATAGAATAGTTCAGAGACAAAAACAACGCTGAAACCAAACATGAGACTCATAATGCCGCCAGTTAAAGCTAAAAAAAAGTTACATTTATATATATATCTATATAAATAGGATACAACTTACACATATATTCTGTGATCCCCGTGTAGGATGATCTCACATAGCTGCGAAAGTAGCTGTCATCGTGATAGAAATTGACAACGGCCAGGTTTGTGCGTATATAATCGGTGGAGAAGTTCTTAAAGTATTCGTTTTGAACCCTAACGCCCCGCTGATTAAATGGTATGGTGGGTATGGAAAACGGATTCGGAAAGTATTGGATATCATGGCAGCTGGGCAGGCAGAGTTCCTTGCACGCCGTGCTTTCACCATCGACAATTTCCGCTTCCGCTCGATCCACGCAATCGAAGTGGGACACATGGCAGACGGTTGCATTGCGATAAATCAGTGGCAGATGAAATGGTATGCAGTTGCAGAGTTTCACAAAGTGATCGGCATCGCATTCGGCCTCACAATTTCGTCGAGTGTAGTATTTGTAGAAAAGTAGTTCCTGCTCATCGCTAAATATGCATTGGCGCCGCTTGCGATCGATGCCACGGATATTTGCAACGGAGTCGTAACTGTTCGGCACGATTCTATAGTTAGTTTCGTGTCCAAGCATTATCGGCAGACCCGATTCCTTTAGGCGCGGCTGATCGATGGAGTTATACATGAGCATCTGAAATAAGTCAAGCTTGAACTTGTAAGCGTTTCCAAACTTTCCAATTCTACAACTCCATCAAAACCAAACCGATGTTCAGATTCTATGCCTGCTTTGTATACCTTAAATCCTTGTCCATTTGTGGACGAGCAGTAATAGTCATCTACATGGCCATTGAGTACGATTTGTAGACCATTTGCAGTGCCAACACCGATGCCACGTCGTGGATAGAAGCCAGCTGGCAATTGTTTTGGATAGCCACTGATTGGATGCCAATCGATGGCAATATCCGTGAGCCCGTTCGACGAGGTGTAATCCCGTATCGTGGTCGCACTTTAATCATGTATGTACCAAATATCAAATTGTATCCTTATCAGTTTTGTGTGTAGTTTGTGGCTCACCTGCGCTTGTACAGATAATACGGATGCAGAATATTGAAGACGCAGCAGAGGCCCTCATCAACGAAAAACTCCCGAAAGAGATCGGTGCAGGGCAGCGATCTCTGTTCGAAAGTGCAGAAGACAATCATCTCATCGCATTTGTGGGAAACGTTCACAATAAAATTGGCAAATGTATCCTTTTTACCATGTGGCTTAACATGTCTGTACTGCGTATAATTGTAGTCCTGCGAGCAAGTCTTCTGCAGCATCGCATACTCCAAAGTTCCACTGTAAAAGTTGCAAATGTAATGTACAGAATAAATACATTCGTAAGCATTCTTCGCTTTATTGTTTACGGTTGAAAGTGTGCCACTTTTGAGTTGATTGCCTTGTTCATGCTGCACACAGTTATCGCTGGAAAGGGTATATCCTGTATGGGTGTCATCGTTGAGCTTATACCGATGATAACTGGCGTGCTCTCCCATTTGTTGAACACATTCAATGCCAGATTGATGGCCACGCAGAGAACGATGACAAACACATTGCCAAAATATAACCGCTCCCAGCCGTGCAACCGACTGTCCCAAACATATTTCAATCCGTGCAAGGAGGTGGCACTTAGGAATTCCTTTGACCTGCCCTTCACACTGTTCCACACCGATTTATTGACAGCCATTTTGGGAAGACTACTGCATAACTGGGGCTCTTATATAGTAGCTGGAAATTACCATTCGATGCAATTACCTAATTGATTTCCATTCCATAATTGGTCAAATGTAATTGAAGGTTTTCTTTAATGACTTTTCTAATGACGATGCACAAAAAATGTATTTAACTTAAGTTTACTTAGAGCCATCAAAATACCTATTGTATTTTTTCAGGTAAGCCGAGGTGTAAAATACCCTTGTAAAGTTGCTAATGAGTTTGGTTTGAATATGTTTTCTTGTATAAAACAATGTTAAAATGCTCGAAGTCACCCGTTAACCAATAGTTCCGATGATACAATGGCTCTAAGTTGATCATTTATTTATCATACAGCAAGCAGATATTTTTAAGTAGATGAAATAAGTTAGAAATATTAATATTAATTTTTGAGTGAAGGCAGCTCTTTTAGCAGGTTGTCAAATCATAAGCGGAAGCGCAACTTTACCGATTGAAATTCAGATTCGGAACTGAAATTCGACATATTTTTCAAGAATTACCGAGTACAGATTTAATATGAAAACAGTTGCCAACTTTTACCAAATCCAACTGAATTTCAACTGAACGATTGATTAAAGAAAATTCATTGATTATCTTAGCCCAAGTCCCAAATGAAGTGAACTGATCAAATACAAATAGTGGACAAATATGAATTTAATCACAATTAATACAGTTTGCTTTGCATTTACATATGGCTTCCAATGCTTTATATTACACTATAAGCTTAAAGATGAGGCTGCTCTCGCCGCGATCTGCTTGGCGGGTTGATTGCTGTTGCCACTCGCACTTCCACTTGCGCTGCCACCGCCACTGGCACTGGCACTGCCACTGGCACTGGCACGCCTGTGCCTGTGCGAGGAGAGCTGGGCGCGGGAGAGGACGCTGCCATCGCAGCTGATGCAATGGTAGTGGGTGTGTCGCAGTGCATAGGTGCACGACGGAGAGTGGCAGACCTCACTGCTGGCTATCTTGCGGAAGCCAGCGGATCTCACATACTCCAGCCGCATGTGGAGGCGACGGTGGGCGACCACCTTATTGGAATCGGTGCAAACGTAATCGCATTTACGGCAATGGAAGTGCGATGATTTCTTTGGAGCTTCTAAAAAACGATACACAATTTATTTCACATTAAAAAAGTAAAATTAAGACTAAAATCAAGATTATCAGATTATCGTGCTCTTATTCTATATATTATATATCCTGGCAGACTTAAGTCAACCCACTGACTTCAACACGTAATTCTTCGTTGTCGAAGCTTTAGGATCTTTTTGCAACAATTTGAGGAGCGCATAGACTTTTTCATCTTTTCACTGATTGTTCATACGACAGCTTTATGATATAGTAATTTGATCTTTAAGGTTTTTTGTTTAAGTGTTGAAGGCATAAAAGCTCGTGTATTGGTCAAGTTTGGTTTAAATGACTTGACGAACCGAAAAGAGGTTTATAAAAGAAAACATCCTTTGACCGATCTTTCCTAGGGATGCTATATGATATAGTAGTTTGATCTTGAGGATTTTTTGTTCAGTTATTAGACGCATAGAAGACAGCCAAATTGGACAAGTATGGTTTAGATTTCTTGAGAAACAACGAAGTCTATACAGGATCTCATCTTTCGACCGATTGTTCCTATGGCCTAAAGCAAAGAGATGGGATGGAAACAGACAAAAGGACCGGCAGATGGATAGACGACGTTGGCTTTTGATGGCTATGAAGAATATATATTCTTAATGGGGACCGAGATGTTTCCTGCTGACTTTTAAGGAGTACGAAAAAGTGCGCACCTACCCGTTGCAGATGTGGACGATGTGGCATAGGTGCAGTCAGTCACATGGCATCGCATATTGGCGCGATATTGTCGAAAATCATCGCCCATCAGGGTGTCCATGCGTTCATGCCGCGCCGTATGTTGCACGAAGCGCGTCTTGTCACAGAAACTGTAATGGCAATCCCGGCGATTGCAATGGAAATGCGACTGATGATTCCGATAGCCGCATCTCTCGAATTTGCAATCCTCATTGAACCGGAACTTGAGGTAGCCCATGGGTATATCCTGGTCACGTGTACGCTTAACACTAGCTCGACTCGTCGCTGCTGCAGTTGGAGTCGCCGTTGAATTTGAATTTGAATTGGAATTTAGTTTTGGTGCACACTGCTCCCCCGCAGAAGATGTGAATGCTGTTGTTGCGCCTGCAGCAGCTGTTGCAGTTGCCGCAACAGCAGCAGCTGCATTGATTAGCAGCATCTTTTGCTGGGCGGCCTGCTCCAGCAGCAGTCGCATATCCAGCTGGCCAGCGGCCAGAAAGCTGGGCAGCAGCACTTGTCGCTGGTACAAATCAAGTAATTGCTTAAATTGCATTAGTTTTACACCCGTTTCCATTTCCGTTTCCGCTTCGATTGCCATCGGTGGTGCCGTTGCCATTGCCATTGCCGTTGGCATTGCCGTTGCCGTTTCCGGTTCCGTTTGTTGCTGCTGAACCGCACGCATGCTGAGATCTTCCGGCTGATCCGAGATGCTGTTGCCGCCTGCTGACTGCTCCACTGCTGCCGTAGCTGCTGCTGCTGCCGCGGCTGCTGCTGCCGCTGCGCTTACATTCTCCGGATAGAAGGTGCCCGCTGCACGAACAACTATAAATTAATTAGTTATAAATTGCACACACACACAGATTGCATAAACCCAGATTGATGTGATCCCATTAATATTACGCACCGGACACCCGCTCCAAGGATTTGCTGCTTGCCGCCGCCTGCATCGAAAACATCAACTGCAATCAATCAATCAATCAATCAACGATTATTAAAATGAAAGTAAGTCCAGAAGATCATACTTAATGATATAAAATATATCTTGTAAAAGGCAGAAACATTTCAGATGACGTTTTTTTGGAGACGAATTTGGCAAAATATGTCAAAGATTTTTAAATCGAATCATGGCACTTAATTGTTAGACAACTGAAAAAAATATCATATCTGGGGTAATCCACATAAAAGGTAAATGGTTGAGTTATTTATAAAACTGGCATAGAAACATTTCTGTCACCTTCATTGTATCTATAAAACAAGTCTAGTCTAAAATATATCCATAGATCAGTTCAGGTATTTGGGTCTTAAAAGCAAATTAAATTAAGTTGCTGATTCCGGTTTCATGTTAAATTTGACAACCTGATCAAAACTATCCAACTTACTGGAATTGGAGAGCGACTTTCAGGCAACTCCAGCGTTGAAGTGGCTTTTATTGCGTTGGGTCCATTGGCCAAAGTTCTTCTTGGCGGGTCGACAGTCCAGACACGTGCTCTCTTCCGACTGTTGCGACCAGGTGTGAGATCAGCTGCAACTGGAGCACTTATTGTTTGCGTTGTTCCACCACCAAGTCTGAGGGTGGTGTGGAGGCGTTCCTCGTTGCCATCGCCGGGTGGCAATGTGGCCAAATCATTTTTCTCCAACTTGAAACTGGTGAATATGGCTTGAGGCGAGTGTTGAGCCTGCAGCGAGATCGAAATGTGATTTCCGAATGATAATTGTTATTAATAATAATAATAATAATAATAATCTCTTTTAAATACATAAATATGCAGAAATCATTGAATATAAATATTGGCAATACTCTGTTTGGGAGTACATAAATTAATGAGATCATGCCAAATTGTCATTGTTCTTGGAGATTATATATTTTTATATTTCAACAATAAGAACTCGATGCGTTTTTCAGTACCCCCTCTCCCTCCTCCTCCCCTCCCCACCCCCCGCCCTCTCTCTAATACCTTAAAGTTGTAGGCGCTTTTTCAGTGTTGTTGTTGGCTTTTGTCATAGTTTCGGATTTATGACAAGCAGTCGCAACCAGTTTATTATTTCCGAAATTACTGTTAATGTTTATTGTTGGCCCAAAATGTCACTATTTAAATTTTGTTCACGCATCAAAATCAATAATAATTAAAAAAATAAAAAAAAAACATAAGGCAACAGCAAAATAAAAACCAAATACAAAAAGAGAAACCACAAAATGCCACTTAAATAAGGCCAGCTTACGAATACCCTATAGAAATAATTATCTAGCCTAGCCAAAAAAGAAAATTATACAAATATAAAATAAATGGAATTATTTCCAAAAGTTCACATTCATTGCGTACATATGCAAATCGAAGTCTTTAATTACATTTAAAAAATAAATATTTATATATATTCTGGGGAGAAGAGTGTTAAAAAGTCGTTGCATTCATTTGTGGGCATTCGCATTCATAAAAATAATTACTCCAAAATATTGAAAAAGACAATGAAACGTGTTTGGTTTTACCTGATAAGTTGTTGCTGTTGCACACACACAGCACAGACACAGACACACACACACAGATAGAGTCATTCATATAAGTACACACACCTTATACGATTAAATACAATATATAGAAGTTACTGTAGTTGTGTCGTTCCTTTTAATCGTCATATTCGACTCTCGAGGGCGGTCACCGAGGGTCGCTTCAAAAGTGATGAAACAATTGAAATCGTCACTCATCAAAAACTCCAAAGAAGAAAACAAACAAAACAAAACAAAACAAAACTCTGAATTGCTCAGATTTTGAATCAGATTTATCATTGATACTCAGAGTTAATTGTTTTGACGTAAAAAGCCAGCAAAATATGTAGAAAAATGTTAAATAAGAAAATTGCATTGCCTCAATTATCTCGATTGGGAAACTCGACTTTTGACAAATCAGAATTCAAAATGGAAAAAGCGAACGAAATATTAACAAATGTTAAGATATTTTCAAAATGAATAAAGTCTCTGCTGAGACTATAATAATAAACAGATTGTTTGTATTTATAAATATCTTTTTTTAGCTCTCTTCCTGTGTCTGACAAATGTAGGTCTTTATTACGCTTAGGCAGACGACTTTAGTTTATTACCCAAAAGAAACAAAGAATACCGCAAAAGGCAATGCACAAAATATTTATTCAAATTATTCGATTCACACACACACACACAGACACACACACACACACGCACACACATAAGTGACAATCAGAGAGATACAAAATAACAATTGTATGTACTTGGCCAACACCTGCCTCACACCTCACCTCCCGGCTAGGCCACCCTCCCCCTCATCAACGGCCAAGAGACTGACGCGTGGGCTTGATAATCGTAAACACACACACACACACACAAACACACACACACACACATACATATATGCTTACGCACTTGTGTGTGCAGAGCCGACAAACTGGGCTCAAAAATGTAGAAATTATGAAAATGACAGTTAAAGGCACAAAACGTACGCCAGCCAGCTAAATAGAGGAGGGGGTGTGTGTATGTGTGTGTGTGTGTGAATATGTATGAGGAGGTGACGGAGGGGGGAGGAGGGTGTGTGTGTGTGTGTGTTATTGTCGACAGACGGGCAAGTGAAATAAATGCGGAAACACTCGTTGTCAATATTAATATGACGAATATGGCAAAAACCAAATCCGAAAACTCAATTCAACACACGGCACATAAAATGCCACATTTGGCACACACACACACACACACACACAAACACACACAAACACAAACACAACCCACCCCACGCCCCCTCCCCTACCCACACTGCACACCTCCTCTGAAAGTCTATCAATGCAAATAGGCGCAAATTCCTATGTGAGTGTATATTTCTATATATATATATACATATACATATATATATATATATATACAGGTATAGTATGCATAGGCATTAGTTGGGGCGCATTGGAGGCCAGACAAACCAAAAAAAAAAAACACACAAAAAAAAAGGAACAATGAAAATAGTATTAAAAAGTGACACGAAGAAAAACTGTTTTAAAAGCGATAAAAGCAAAACATTTGTAATCATTTTAGCTTATCATATTAGCAATATTTATATATATATATATACACATATTTATATATATACATATAGTTCCTTCACAGTCTATTTGTGTTGCAGATTTGTAAACAAAACGAGTTGTAAAGTAAAAATCGGACTAAAATTGAGAAATTGGTGTCAATGGAAAACTGTAGTCAATATGTCAATAAAGTGTTTGGCCACTGAAGAAAATAGGGGAAAATTGTGTTTTTCTGAATAGCAATTTCTTACACGTCTTACTTGAAGTCTACAATTTTCTACAATTTTGTTTTGATTGAATTGTTCCAATTTGAATGGTGCATTTTTTCATGTTTATTGGCTAAATTTAGCATTAGCTTTTTACTTACTTTTATTATCATTAAAAATTTCGTTTTTAAGTGTACAAAAGATAGGTGAAGTAAAATATTGCTCCGAAATGTAGAAAATTATCTCTTAAATTACAACTTTTTATTTTTTATAGTTAAAATTGTTTAAATTTGCTGATTATTGAAAAGCAGTTCAAATTTGTTCACAACTTGAGCGTGTTTAATTTGTTTAAATTTGTTTAATTCTGATTGAGGGATGGAGAGAAAGAGAGAGACAAAGAGAGAGAGACAGAGAGAGAGAGATTGTTTTACTTACACTTTTGTAGACCTCCACAAAGCGATTCTTTGGCGGCCTGCCCCGTTTGCGATTAAAGAAACCATCGATTGAGGTGATTTGTGTGGGCGGAGCGGACAACTCGTTGCTCTCGCTGATGGTGGCATCCACATCCGTTGACTCCGCGCCACTGCTGATGTGCTCCATGCTGCTAAGCCAGCGCAGTCGACCCGGACACTTCCCTAGCACCCGTGCAGCTTATCTTTTAGGTTTGGGGGCACCAGCTGAAAGCGACACGAATTTCAATTGCAAATTGATACCTTGGGAATGCAATTGGCAAATTGGTAATGCCAAACAGTTTTAGCCAAAAAAAACAAAAAAAAAAAAAAAAAAGAGAAGAAAGAGAAAAAGAAAAAGAAAAAAATAGCAAACAGAAACACAAAAATGTGACTCATAAGCAGCTCGCAAGGCGGAGGTTAATGCCGCACCGGCGCCAGTCAGCAGAAAAAGAACACCTTAGTTGTGAGAGAGCTTGACTAGCAGATACCCTGCAGACGATATCGAAATTGAAATCGATATCGATATCGATATCGATAAAAGCACAGGCTCTACTCTGAGGAGATAGCTAAGATCCTTGTTCACAAGGACATTGAAATGAATAACATCAGCATCAGCATTTGATGACTTTTTTAAGTTAAAAGAAAACTAAAAAAAACCAACATACAAAAATTATCACACAGGCTATCTGAGTTCTGAATAGTTCTTGAATCGATGTCATTTCGAATTTTATTGGTTATAAACAAATCTGGAGGCTGAACACATAAACAAGTTGTTGTTTCTCATGTCATTTGAACAGATTTTATTCATTTTATTATTTATTTTTTCGCAACTTAACCTTAAAATTCAACATCAACTTAACTGTTAGAAGTTAATAAAAAAATGTTATGTTAATGTTACAAATTTAATTCACTTCTGTGGAACAAAACAAATTGTATAATGAAAAAACGCAGTTCCCTTAATTTATTGGATCTAATTTGCTTCCAACCGGCTGCATTTTTTGTTGTTGGAATACACATTTCAAATGAAAATCATTAGATATTCCACCTTCAAACTGAACTTTACAAACGTATTTATAAATGTTCGTCTACAGTAGACACAATTCAAAGATTTCCAATTTATTTGTCCACTCTCTTTAAGATCGTCCACTTTAAGATTTGATGCTCTTCATTTGTACTTACAAATGGGGAACTGAGTTCAATCGTTTCTAAAATGTGCATTAATTTAGTTATAAATAATTAAATATCTATTGTGTTTTGATGCTACTAATAAATATATATATTTATATATATACATACATATATACATATATATATATACCTGTGACATGTCTGTCTCCGCTTATCTCTTGCGTGAACTTAATAAATTTGAGCAAAAGTGCGAAATTAGAACCTGATCCAGGTTCCCCTAAAGCCATGACGATGTCTATTATCAGTGATACCTGATAACAGCATCATTAAATGTATATAAAAATGCTATAAAATATCGGTAATCCGACTCTGAAAATGTAGTCTACATCTGTTTCTATTGAGACCAGTTGGCCACAGCAGCAAAAGATGGAATTAAATTGGGTTGCACTTACTTTATACGTAAGTCTGTTCCTGATCAAAGGCGAATCCTCTCTCGTAACTTCAGCTACCAAAAATGAGGTGAGTAAGAAGTAAGAAGAAGGCAAGCGAGTTATTCTAATTATAAATCATATCAGTTCTGCAAGGCATCTAGGAGAGAGGAGGAACAGTGCGGATCATATGCCTACAAGGCCATGAAACCACTGCTTATCTACATAGATTTGATGAGGACAGAAGTGGAGAACAATGACAATAGAACATCCATTAAGAATAGGCAAATTGAAGATCTCCAATACAAGATATCCCAATATGAATCAGATTTAATTAGGAAATTGAGAGAGCAGATTAATATGGGATTGAGAGAACAGATCATCAATAAGGACAGAGAATTAAAGCTGTTACAGCAAAAGCTAGACGAGAAAACTTTATATGAAACTATCATTCAGGAACTGAGAAACTATAACAACAGAACACCAAGTCAGGAATCTGAAATCAAGCAGTTGGAGAAGAAACTAGTTGATCAAAAGGAAAATGTCGCCATCATACAGGAATTGAGAAATCAGATAGATTCATGCCAAAAGAACAATGACAATTTGCAATCAATCAGGAATGAATTAAATAAGCTCAATTCACAAAAATTGGTGGAATGCTCAAGCGATGTAAACTCCAAACAAAAACTTCAAATCGATAGCGATGCAATCAAGTTGCAGGAGTTTCAGAGACAGTTGGAGGAAAATAAGAAATATATTGACCAACAGAACCAAGAAATATCCAAATTAAAAGATCAAATTAACATTGATGCAATTAAATCGGAGAATTTGGGGGAACAATTGGAGGAACATAAGAAAACCATTGAGGAAAAGAATCAACAAATATCCAAATTACGGAACGATGTCAAAAAAAGTGAAATCAAATTGGAGGGCTTAAAGGAGAAACCCTTTATTGGTTGTACTTCTTTTGCAGATGCTCCGGGTGTTCATAAAATCAGTTTCTCTAATTACTCCTTTGATGCTTTATGTGACTCGGAGACAGCAGGTCCTGGATGGACAGTAATCCAGCAGCTAATCAATGGTAGAGAAGATTTTAACAGGTCTTGGGCAACATACCGTGAAGGCTTTGGTTCCTTTGATGGCGACTTCTTCTTGGGCTTGGAGAAGATCCATCGCTTGACGAGCTACAAACCCCATGAACTGTTTATACATCTGGAATACTTTACTGGCGTAACAAGATATGCGAGATATCAACAATTTGCCATTGGTGGCGAAAGCGATGAATACCAACTAAGCTTAAGTGGATTCGTCGGCAATGACAAAGATTTTTTATCAAAAAGTAACAATAAACAGAAATTTTCGACATATGATCGCGATAATGATAACTGGACTGATGGCAATTGTGCATTAAACTTCCGATGTGGATGGTGGTATCCTGACAATTGTAGATATCCGTAAGCAAATGACTCTCTTCTTCGTCTCTCGAATATTTAACTAATTTCTTCTTTCTTCTACAGTTTCTTAAATTCAAAGTACTATCACAGTTTTGATGAGTGGAAACATGTTCGTATATCTCGGTCTGTCACAGTCAGAAACGTTAAAATGCTTATTCGCCCAAGATAAATATAAAAAATTAAATTAAATTAAATTAAAAATTGAAACAAATAATTAAATTGGCACTGTAATTACATCAAAATGTATGAATTTCTACTCATTTGTAGGCCAACTAAATATCGGATACGGAAAAATTAAAAAAAATACCTGAATCTATCCGTGGCATCGAAAGACAGTAAATCTAAGGAGGCGTCAAATAGTAGTAGAATATAAGTGGAATAATAGTATATAGCAGTAGAATAGTAGTGGAATAGTATCAACTGCCCAAATTTCATCAAGATTGGATGAGACACACCAAAGTTATAGTCGAAAATATATTCTCACATTGATCTCATTTCTTTTTAGCATTTTCTGCATGCATAGCGCAAGTGTGGGAAAGAGATGACACGATAATCGACGCGAGCGTCAATATGGCCTTGTGTGATGGCTGCAGAGCACCGTTACTTGCGATTGCCTATACATATGTAAGTGTGTAAGTATGTATGAGTATGCACCTGTTTGCCGCCAGCCAATTAGAATCGAGTTTTTTTTTTTTAATATAATTAACAGCTGGTTGAAGGGTATTTCCTAGTCGAGCTCGACTACTGCATTTTTACTTGTTTTATTTATTATTGTTATAAACCTTATACACCTGTGGACATTTAAATAATACAAAAAAGAAAATAAAATAAATAAGAATAATTAAATACTATATATATATATATATATATATATATATATTATATATATTATATATATATACGTGCGAATGTCTGTCTACGCTTATCTCTTGCGTGAACTAAACAAATTTGAGCAAAAGCTCGAAATTAGAACTTGATCCAGGTTCCCCTAAAGCCATGACGTGATCTATTATCAGTGGTACCTGATAACTGCATCGTTCAATGTGTATGAAATGCTATAAAATATCGGTAGTCCGACTCTGAAAATTTAGTCTACATCTGTTTCTATTGAGAACAGTTGGCCACAGCAGGAAAAGATGGAATTTAATTGGGTTGCACTTACTTTGTACATAAGTCTGTTCCTGATCAAAGGCGAATCCTCTCTCGTAACTTCAGCTACCAAAAATGAGGTGAGCAAGAATTAATTATATTAGGCAAGCAAATTATTCTAATTATAAATCATATCAGTTCTGCAAGGCATCTAGGAGAGAGGAGGAACAGTGCGGATCATATGCCTACAAGGCCATAAAACCACTGCTTATCTACATAGATTTGATGAGGACAGAAGTGGAGAACAATGACAATAGAACATCCATTAAGAATAGGCAAATTGAAGATCTCCAATACAAGATATCCCAATATGAATCAGATTTAATTAGGAAATTGAGAGAGCAGATTAATATGGGATTGAGAGAACAGATCATCAATAAGGACAGAGAATTAAAGCTGTTACAGCAAAAGCTAGACGAGAAAACTTTATATGAAACTATCATTCAGGAACTGAGAAACTATAACAACAGAACACCAAGTCAGGAATCTGAAATCAAGCAGTTGGAGAAGAAACTAGTTGATCAAAAGGAAAATGTCGCCATCATACAGGAATTGAGAAATCAGATAGATTCATGCCAAAAGAACAATGACAATTTGCAATCAATGAGAAATCAGATAGATTCATGCCAAAAGAACAATGACAATTTGCAATCAATCAGGAATGAATTAAATAAGCTCAATTCACAAAAATTGGTGGAATGCTCAAGCGATGTAAACTCCAAACAAAAACTTCAAATCGATAGCGATGCAATCAAGTTGCAGGAGTTTCAGAGACAGTTGGAGGAAAATAAGAAATATATTGACCAACAGAACCAAGAAATATCCAAATTAAAAGATCAAATTAACATTGATGCAATTAAATCGGAGAATTTGGGGGAACAATTGGAGGAACATAAGAAAACCATTGAGGAAAAGAATCAACAAATATCCAAATTACGGAACGATGTCAAAAAAAGTGAAATCAAATTGGAGGGCTTAAAGGAGAAACCCTTTATTGGTTGTACTTCTTTTGCAGATGCTCCGGGTGTTCATGAAATCAGTTTCTCTAATTACTCCTTTGATGCTTTATGTGACTCGGAGACAGCAGGTCCTGGATGGACAGTAATCCAGCAGCGAATCAATGGTAGAGAAGATTTTAACAGGGATTGGGCAACATACCGTGAAGGCTTTGGTTCCTTTGATGGCGACTTCTTCTTGGGCTTGGAGAAGATCCATCGCTTGACGAGCTACAAACCCCATGAACTGTTTATACATCTGGAGCACCTTGATCAGGTGGTGAATATTAATGGATTTATGCACTATAATGAAGGATTTGCAAGATATGAACAATTTGCCATTGCTGGCGAAACCGATGAATATCAATTGTGCTTAAATGGATTCAAAAGCGGTTCCGTAGATGTAATGACATATTCTAACGATGATGAGAAATTTTCGACATATGATCGTGATAATGATGACTGGATTACTGGCAATTGTGCATTAAACTTCCGAGGTGGATGGTGGTATCCTGGCAATTGTGGATATGCGTAAGCAAATGACTCTCTTCTTCGTCTCTCAAATATTTAACTAATTTCTTCTTTTTTTCCACAGTAAATTAAATTCAAAGTACTATCACAGTTTGAAAGACTGGAGAGACGATGGCATATTTTGGTATGGCAAAGTCAGAAACGTTAAAATGCTTATTCGCCCAATATAAATATAAAAATGATGCAACTGTAATATAAATTATAATTTGGAGTTGTAAATGTAATTAAAAATGAACTCCTAAGTAATTAAATTTTCAAGATCTTATGGTTTTTAAAGAGTATAATAAATTCCTAGCTATTTTAGATGTGTTACTAGATAAGTGTATTCATTAATATTTGTGCTCGCTTCGCTTATCATGCTGCTCGCTTCTCACAGCTGCACGCCTCGTCTTATCAATTATGCAGCCTCTAATTCCATATAAAAGAAATACTTCTTTGGGATATTTGTATTGGGAGCAGATTTAAAGGCTGACCTATTCAAGGGGGGAGGAGTGGTCCGATTGGATTTTATGATGACCGGAATAACCGGATGGTCTATTTTGGCGTAACCGAGTCAAAAATGTCAAAATGCAAAAATTCTATGAATTTTATGAATATTTACATGAGTTTTCAAATAAATAATTTTGCATTGAATTGATGACAATTTTGATGTACTTAATTGGAGAGTCTTTTCGAGATTTCAACTCTCCATCGAAAATGGACAACTGTATAAATAGCTGAATCCAATCATCGTTCTAAATCTTCAGAGAAGAAGAAGAGTTTGTGGAATGTGATTCCGGTTTGGTAATTATGAGGATAACAGAAACTGCTGAACGCTTACGATTTATTTTAGAATTTTATGGAAATATGGAAATGAAATGCCAATCAGATCATAATTTATATATATCCATATATATATACACATTAAAGATCTCTGCAGACAATATACAATCCCTAACTAACTCGGAAATCAACAAAATAGAAAATAGAATAATATAATATTTCTATATTTATTATTGGGTATTCCTTCGAGAAGAGTTTAGATACATTTTTGATTTTTAGTCTATATTCATTAATATTACTTCAAGTGTCTTAAATTTTGGGACGTGTTTTGAAGTACTCGATTGAAAGACCTGCCACAGTTTCAGAAGAAGAACGTGAAGCGTTCTCTATCGCTTCAGTGCATCAGTTGCAACAGTTGCAACAGTTGCAACAGTTGCAACAGTTGCAAAAGTTGCAACATTGCATTGCAGCGACTCCTTTTGGCCGGGCTATTTCCAAGAACGGTTTGCATATGAATCATATTAAAGTGAAGATTGCATAAATTTTATGAATGCAATTCTGGAATAACTAACAAACTGCTTGCTGCAAATAGTAAAAGATAGTTTCTTAAAAGACTTCTTTTGCTTGTTAAAAGGGTTAAAAACGAATTGTGGCTGAATTTAAAATATTTACATTTTCAGCCAGTGAAAAGGAATGAAACGAAATTTGGATTTTGCATTTGAATTTGAACATTTTGCAATCCATTCAAATCCATTATGGATAATAAGTTCTCTTTTCCTTTTCTCATTTTTTGTTTGCATATATTTTTTAATATAATTAGTGACGCATTCTTTGGGCGATATTGTCCATTAATTGTGCATTGACTAATTGGAATAGGCCATGCACTAGCGGCAATTTAACTGCTGTCTGATTGCCATTAATCGATTAGCTAACTTTAGTCTGGGTGCGTCCTTTAGTTCCTCTGGCCGGGAGAGAGATTAACGATCTGCATGCGAGTATTTTAAGTCACTTAAGTCATTTATTGGTATCCATTTGAATTACTTTACACACACACACACACACACACACGCTCACACATTGTGAGTCAAAGAAGGCCGCAACTTGAAACCACAAGGAGTCTTAACAAAAGACTAGATTTCTCAGATTACGTTGACAAGCAGCTCTTCTTATCAGATATTAACATCTCGCTCATACACACAAACACACTCGCAACCACACACGATGAGACGGAGAGAGTGAGAGTAAGAGTAAGAGGAAGAGAGAGAGAGAGGAGAGCCTGATTTTCACCTACCAATCATAGAACAGGCATTATTTGAATTCTTTATACCGTCTACAAATTAAAACACAAATCGCGAAATTCACAAAAATTGAAGAACAAATTATGCGCTAACGAAACGCGTCTGTAACCGCCAAGCAACATTGAACGAGTGACAAAGGTTGCGCACAAGCAGCTCACGCGAAGCCGAACTAGGCACACTTGCTGCCAGCCGATTGGCTCAACGAAAGCTTAGCTCAGGATTTGATCGCTCTTAGCGCGCTCTACGTAAGTTCGACGGAGAGTTAGAGCCGGCATGCTATTGGTTAGCTGAAAGGAGCGAGAGCATGTTTGGTATGTGACACGGCTATGCATTGTTATCCGAGACACAAAACATAAGCTTGCCACTCCAGTCACAAGCCAACGAGAATAAAGAATTGAATTATCGCTTAAAGCTTCACTTGGTTCGTGTCTAAGAAAGCTCATTCCTTAAAAAAAAAACATTTGTTCACATTTAAAAAATTTATTTTTTTTGGTAGTTTTCTTTTATTTTTTACTCAACTTTTACACAGAGAAAAATGAAATTGCAATATCCTGCATTTGTTTTGTATTTAAATACATATATATAGTCATATATATATATATATATATATTTCATATTTTGATTAATTAAAATTTGTTAAATTGCTAGAATTTGTTAAGCGCTACTAAAGTTTAAATTTGTTTGTGGTTTTTACATACTCACATATATATATATACACATATATATGTATATATATATATATATATATATATAGTATATAAATATTGTTTGTTTTTTTGCTCTTGCTTTGTATCCTTCTTTGTATGCCTTATGTGTGTGTGTGTGTGTGTGTGTGTAGGTGAGGGTGTGGATCTGTTATAGATATAATATATGGAAATTGTTAAACATTACTTCTAGTCACATACATATATATTGTATGTATGTATGTATGTGTAGCTACTTGATTTACAACATTGACTTTTTTACTCCCATTTTCGAATGTGTTTTGATGGCGAAATTGGTTTAAGCAACTTGTTAACTTAAGTTGAGTATTTGTTGAATCGAATTTGGTTCTTTCGTCATTTCTAATAACAATATTGATGATAATGATAATGACAATACAATTAATCATCTAATTATTTTGTTTTCCTTTTCTTTTCTTTTCTTTTCTTGTCTCTAATGGCATCTTAAGTTTTGCATAATTCGGTGATTGTATCGAGTCAACAAAATTACAACAAAATATAAAATAATATTATTATAAGTATTTCTTATTTAGTTTGTTTTCTTTTTCCCAAAAATCAACTTGTTTGCAATTTTATACATAATTGAAAATAACGATTTCGTATTTAATCACATGGTGGGATAATCGCTTAAATACATTTTTTATATTGTTTTTCATCTGCTTTTCTGTTTTTTATTACAAGTTTGTTAATATATTGCATTTAAATATCAAAATGTTCAATGTGTGTGTGTGTGCGTGTGTGTGTGTGTGTGTGTATGTGTGTGGAGAGAAGTGTAGTTTATTTTCGACTCTTTCGCGTTTCTTCAAGTATTTTTTTAATCTTTTTTGTTTTTTTTGAGTTGATTGTTTATGATTATTTCGAAAATTGTCGAGATTTGTTCCCTTTCTAACACACACACACGCACACACACATGTGCACATGCACATAGATACTACCTATATATATATATATATATATATATATTATACTCATATATATATATATATATATATATATATATATATGTGCTTTACAGATACAAATAGGAGAATGTAAAAACTCTACAATGGAAACAGACACAGACACATATATTCGTTTCATAAATATAGTACTATATATATCATATTCATAAATAGCTAATTATTTGTAGTTTGGTATTTAAATATTCTTTCCATCGTTTTCTTTTACCTTTTTGTTGGTTTGTTTTTTATTTTTTATATATATCATTATTGTTTACAAATACTTTGAGGAGCACTGGACGTGTCTAAGATTCGAGTTCTTTATACATTTTACACCCATCCATTTTGGAGAACAACAAACCAAAAATGCGACAAATGCAAACAAAGAAAATAACTCGGCAAAAAAGTGTGTTCAACATTGAAAGCTTTGCGTTCTACGATTTTGAGAATTTCTTCTTCTATTTTTTTTTTAAGCCTGGCGTACAAATAAAACAAAATTGTTTGAGTGGCAAATTATATTTTAAGTTCTACAAATTAAAAGGTTTACATTTATTAATGCAATACTTTAGTATTATGATTCAAGAAAAAAAAAATCAAACGTGTCAAATTTTTTTTTTTTGTTTTTTTCTGTTTTTTTTTTTGTTTATTATTAAATAGATCACATTCATGGTTCTATTTTTCACTTGCTTGCATAGTTTTTATGTTCACATTGTTTTTAGCTTTTTTGTTTTGTTTTTTAATACATTAGATACGCTTAGATCATGTTGTTCTGGTTTTTTTTGTCGCTGCTCTATTTACATTTGTTTTTCCTTTTTTATATTTTTAAATGTAAGCAACTTAAAAACTGAAACGATATGCGAATTTGTTTTGTTTCTATTTTGATATAAGTTTGGTTTATTTATTATTTTTATTTTGTTTATTTATTTAGTTATTTAGTTTTTTTTTGTGAATTTTTAAGGAGAGTGCTTTGAAACTGAACTGTTTAATATAAATATGTTTTTTTTATGGATATTTTTTCACTTTTAAATGTAAAAGTTGTCGTTTTTTCTTCATTTTTTTTTTGTGTTTAGCTTTTGCTTTATACGAGATCTTTTTTGGGGGGATGGGTTGAAGAATAATAATAAATAAATTCTGTTTGTTTTGTGTGCATAAATTATTAATATGTATTCTAGCTTAAATTTTTGTCAAATACTTGTAGCTTTTTCAGATGTAATATTTTTTGTTGCAGCTCTTAAAAAAAATGTTACAATCGGCATTTTACAATTTGTTAGATTTGAAATTTGTTTTCAGTTTTTGTTTAGTTATGCTACACTATAAATTATTTTAAAATTTATTAACACAGATGACTTTATAGATTTCTTACGTTTTTTTTTCCAAACATTTGCATTATTTGCCCAAATTTGTCAATTTCTTGATCAGTTTCTTTTTTAGCCGATTTTACTCATATTAAAACAAACACCCAGTTGCCACACATTATATATATATATAACACATATATATATATATATATATGTATATAGTAAACATGCTTATTAATGATTTATGCATTTATGCCAATTGTTAAGTGTCATTTTGTTGTTGTAATTGTTTCATAAACTAAACTAAAGTTAAATACACAGCTACACACATTGAATTCTCTGCTTTTGTTTGGTTTTTAATATTAAAATCTTAGTCTAGAAACACATCAATTATTATAAATATATATATATATTTATATAAATATATATATATATATATATATTGTATATATCTATATGGACAGAGTTTGGAACTCTGCTCAAGGAAATAATTTTAATTAAAAAAAAAGACAACAGAATAAATTGATTTGGATTGTTTGTGGCTAATTTGTTGAAAGCATTTCTTTGTTCATTAATTATTGTGTTGCGTGAAAAACGTATTTTCGAGATATCGTTTTTTAGGTAATACAAATCAGATATATTTACGTGTACAAAGTATTCAAAATTTCTTCATCTGCTTTTTTAAGTATACATATATATATATATATATATATATATATACATATATCTAGAGAGTGTGTGTGTGTTTGTTTGTTTTGTGTTACAATATTTATAATTATTATGTATAATATCACATCAACTTTGTTTTTTATTTTTATTTTATTTTTTGTTTGCATCTGCTTCTCTTCAGTTTCTGCTCAACACTTTTCCCTTATTGTTTGTTCATATATATAAATTTTGTTTTCCTTTCTAATATATATATATATATACGTATGTGTATAGAGATTTTATAGCCTAATAAGATCGTGAAGAAAGACAGACATACATATCCATAAGTACATACATATATATATATATATGTACATATATCATAGATTTCTTGCACATACTTTATACCTATGATCAACTAGCACATTATATAGAATCTGTATTTGCTCTTTTTATCTGATACATAACTCTCTCACTTTCTCCTCATTCATAGCTTATTCGATTAATACTCTTTTCCTTTATTTTCTCTTACTTTTGGAGTCTTTTTTTTTTTTTTGTTTGCTTTTGTTTTGGTTTACCAAAAAAGAAAAAAATAAATAAGAACAAACGGATAACCAGCAACCGTTCACTGAGTGAAATTTTGTTGAATCTTTTCGCTTTTGTTTACAATATTTTTAATATTTGTGTTTTCGTTTGTTTTTTTGTTTTTCAAAAAGTTCCTTTTTTTATAAGCCAAAAAGTCAGTCCAATAATAGTTTTAAGTTGCCTGCAACTGCAGTTGATTTAGTTTTTTGTTTTTAGTTATGCTTAAGTTTTTAAGGTCTCAAAATACATCATTGTTGTTGGTTTATATTTGTTGTTGTTGAGTTGATTTGTTGATTTTTGCTGGATTAGTTGAGTTCTGGTCCAAAGTTTGTTTGCCTCTATGGGTTCATTTCTTTTTTTCTTTTTTTTTTTTTTAAGGGTTTTTAGTGAAAGTCGACGACGTTGAGGGGAGGGAGGTGAAGGGCGGGGGTGCGGCGCTTATATAGTGAAAGCTGCTAATATTCGCTGTTCTTTTTCGCCTGCTACATTTTCATGTTCTGCTTTTTCTTATTATTTGTTGTCGTTGTTGTTGTTGTTCATCATTTACTTATTCGGAGGGATTGTGTGTAATGAGTTGAGAGCAGCGCCACATCCACATCAACGACATCCATATATATTAATAAATATATATATATACGCTTGCCTCATTGTGTTGTTGCATCTACTCCGAGGAGTAGAGCTTGTTCTTGGTCAAAGTAAAATCGGGACTGATCACAATCGTATTGCTGCGTGTTAGATTTCTATAGAAGGAGATAAACCAATTATTATATTTATATTTTTAAAGTTTTAATTGATATAAATGAATTCAACTCACTTGATAAACTGCGGCAGTCGGGATGTCCAGCCGCTCTTGTCCTGTTTGAGCGTCAGATAAAGCTCGAAAATGGAAACAGTTTCCGGGTCCACTTTGAACGTGGCAATGCGCCTGCAAACGAAAAAAACAATTATTATAAAATAGTCCAGTTATTACTCTGAGCTTTAGTGCTCTTGTATGCAGAAGCTTCTAAGTCAAGCTCAAAATTATCTTCGCGAAAGCTTTCTGCAACAAAAGCTGTGCGCCAACGCAACGCATACATTCTGCATTACAATCTATGGAAGACGTATAGATTACAAATGGAATTCGTAATGGGAATTTTTTCACTGAAGGAGTAATTGGAGTAGCAGCTGCCAAGCGAATTTTCTCAAAAGCTTTTACTGATCTCAAAGCTCTCTGTCGCTATCGCAGCCGCTGACTCTATCTCTGCCGCACTCACCTGACGTTGTTCGGCTCGCTCTCGAACTCAATGAATATGGTGCAGGCACGCTCGCCGCACGGTTCTCGCTCCGACATGCGTATTATTTCGGCGGCAATGCGCTGCATGAGATCGTTGGGCAGCGTCACCTCGGTGCAGGCGAGATGCTCGCTCTTTGCATCGCGCAGCTTTGCCTGCAGCTGCTGCGAAAGCTCCTGCACAGCGCTGGCGCTCACATCGTCCAGATTGTCAACGGCGCCGATGCGTGACGCCGACGTCGACTGCAGCGGCGACGCTGGCATCATGCTGGGCATGTAAGCGATATCGAAATTAGCCGCCATTGGCTTAATGGACGCCGATGCTGCGGCGGCAGCTGCTGCTGCTGCAGCGGATGATGATGTTGAAGAGTTGGAGGAGAGACGCGGTCGCGTGTTGAGCGATTGATGCTGACGCATGTGCAGCACCGATGCTGGATGCCCATCGACAACGTCAACATCAACGATATCCACGTTGGCGTCGTTCGCAGTTGCTGCGACGCCCACCAATGCTGCTGGTGCCGTTAACGGACTCGTCCAGTCTGCGAAGCGATTGCGTGAAAGGAGAGCAAAGGGAGAAGCTTTTTTTAGTCACCACATCGACCGGCAAAATTCACACAAAAGAAAAAACAGAAAAAAAAACACAGAAATTGAAACCAGACTAAAAGAAACCGAAAAAAAAAACAGCTGATGTCTGCGTTGCGCCACCGGCAAAAAGCCTTGCAATCATTCACATAACACAAACACACTCTCTCTGTCCCTCTCTCTTTCTGTCACTCTCTCTCTCCCGCTTTGTCTTGCGCAAGCTCGAAATTGCACTCATTGGCTCTGCGCAGACTCAGCAAACACACTCAATGCTTCCAAGGCGCGGGGTGAGCTGAAATCACCTGGCAACAACAGCTGGAAAATCAGCCGTTCACTTAAGCCGCATCTACCCCTACCTCCCCCACACTCCTCCTCTTCATCTACCAGCAAGCCATTAGGTAATGCGTTGCGCTCTCTTCGCCGCTCTCCCTCCCTCTCTCTCTAAAGCTCTCGATATACGGCCTCATCGTTTCCAGCTGACGACTGCGTTTCGTCCGTCTCGTCCATCGTCCGTCTCCCCATCTCCGTTTTGCTCGTTTCGTTCGTTAGTCAGCAGTTTCTTTTGACTGTGCAGCAGTTGCTGCTGTTCTCCATTTCCCCTACCCCCTTATCAGTCTTCTTCACCTTGGCTCTTTTGCCTTTGGCTGCTGAACACAGTTTTTCCTATAACTTTTTTTTTTTGTTGTGCAGTTGTTATTTTAATACTCAAGTATACAAATACAAAACGCTAAGCTGAGCACAACAGCCGCACAGTAGAACCAAACTAAAGAAACCTTCCAACCAAAGTTTTAGGAAATATTAAATGTAATATTCTCTGCTTTGACACATACACAATGATAAAAAATAGCACAACTTTTTTATTTTATTTTTTAGTTTACTTCAAATTTCTAGTTCTTTGCATTCCCATTAAATTGAATTTTCTACCAGTGTTTACATAAAACATGCATGTATTTTGTTTTGGAATGTGTTTTTTTTTTTTAGGGACCTGTGTGTATATATGTAAAAAAAAAAGGAAAAAGTTAAAAAAAAAAACATACCTAACTCTTGTCCTATTCTTTGTAATATATATGTATTTATGTAAAATTAACCACTTTGCTCGACTCGACGACGATTTCATGTAATTAGCGCTAAAGCTCTTTGTACTGTCTCCCATACATACATATATAAATACATACAATGCTGATTCTCCAATGCATGGACTGAATGAGATATTTCTCTCTTTTTCTCTCTCCTTCTATCTCACTCTCTCTCTCAATGTCATCACTGGTTAGGCGCACCCGCGTAATTAAGAAATTAACGGCACATGTTTGCGGCTCTCTTTATGTCTGCTGCGTCTGTCACTGTATGCATGTGTATGTTGGATAAATGTATGTATGCATGTGTGTTTCTCAAGTGCGCCGTGATAAGGGTTTGTGTAAACTTTACACTGCAAAGTCAAAAGCGAAAGCGAAAAGGAAACAGACAAGCAAAGAAAAGCACACACCCACACACGCATTCACATTTTATTAATCTCACCCCCCCCCCCCCCCACCCAACATCTTCATGACTGCGAGCACATCACGCGACATTTGAGGCTGCTTGTCTTACATGCATTCAAAATCGGCAATAACAACAACAGCATCACAAGAAAAACAATAACACTAACAGAGCCTAGTAACAGCATCGCTACCAATTTATGTGTGTGTGTGTGTGTGTGCACACATACGCATTTTATGCAGCGACGCGAATTTTAAAGCTCGCTTTGTTGTTATTGCAGCAGCGCCTGCTGTTGTCTGAGCAACAACAGTAACAGCATTAAACCTCGAATTCTCTTGCCATATGCAAAACAAAAAGAATCTGACGGTGGGTTGGATTGGGGTGGATGTTTACAGTTTGTGCTTGTTAAGATTGTGTGGCCTTGAGTTGAAATTTTCGTTAAATAGGTGCATAAGGCTCTGAATCAATACAATGGAATAAGTATATTAAGCACACGACAAATTCTCATTTACAGCACAATACAATAAAATGCACACATACATTCACACATATATTTGTATATATATAGTACGTAAATTACTTATGAACAGATTAGAGTGACTCCAAATTTATTGATTTCAAATTTGAAAACAAATAATGAATTTACTAATGAATTATTATTGATAAGCTGCATCGATGATTTTAGTTAATTTAGCGCTAATGTAGCTGAAAATCATGCTGTTTATATTTCAGTTAATACGAAAGAAAAAATAAGCAATTATTAAACAACTTTATTTGGGTGCTAGATTTCACAGATTGTATAGCATATGAATATGCATGACTACCACCAACTCATAGCTGTCCTTCGATAATAAAATTGCATGCGCTCAGTCAGTCATGAAATTAAATTGACTGCAAATACACACACACACACACGCAGAGAGAGAGACAGAGAGACACACACACACACGTATACCAAACGGACGGCCGATCAAAGAGTGCGAAGGAGATGGCCTGAGCTGCTGTTGCTTTTGCTGCTGCTGCTTCGTTTGCCATGGAGCTTTCAGGTCTGCCAGTCAGTAAAAGGTGTGCATATGAGAATGTTTCTGGCAGGCAAACAGGCAGGCAGGCAGGCAGGCAGGCAGGCAGGCAGGCAGGCATGCATGTATGTTGTGTCTCTGTGTGTGTTTGTGTGACGACATGTTGTTGCATGTCGTCGTCAACATCGAGCTGCCTACTCACCAGTGTTGGACTTTTTAGCTATTAAATAGCTTGTTCCAGACTTTTGGAAATGTACGTATCTGCATTAATAGTTATTGAAATTCGATTTTTTATTCGCAATTTTAAATTGCAATTTTTCTAAACTGTTTCTAGCTGTTTTTTTTTTTTTTTTTTTTTTTTTTGGTAAATGGCAACACTGCCTCTCTTTTTACTTTGCTCTCTTGTTGTTGCCAGCTTGCTATTGCCTTTGGGTGATTTTGAATTTTCGGCTGGTTTACATATGCAGGGATGTGTATCTGTGTATCTATATGTATTTGTATGTACACACATACATGCAAGTCCACAGTTACCCAGCTGGGATCGTGTTCGTGTCTAATTTGCACGACGGCAAGTTTAAAGTGACAGGGATTAAAACAGGATGTTGCATAATCCGCACGTCAGACACAAGGAACAGGATATGCTTGCACAGCACAAGAAAAAGAAGAAAAGTGCACAAAAAATGCACAAGCCACAAATTTAAAAAAGACAGCAAAAAAAAAAATGGCTAAACATGTGGAAAAATCATGAATTTTTCTTTATGGAAATTTTGCTTCTTATTTAATGTGTAGAGAATTCAGAAGATTTGCCTTTGATTTAATTGAATTCATAGCTAATTCTAGGAAGTCAAATGTTAACCCTCAGATAAAAAAAACAACATTTTGCTTTACAAGAAAATAAAAAGAAATAAAAAAAATGAAGCCAACAACATCTTTGTGCGTTATGAAAATTTGTACATTTTTAATGTACGACAGATTTGTTGAAAACATCAAATAAAATGTTTTCATGTGCTATCAAATTAATTGAATCAAATAATGGGCAATTAAACTTGGAAGCAAGAAAATGAAGAAAAAAAATCATAAAAAATGTTCGAAGCACATTAAAAATGTGTAGTGCAAATGTTTTGACATGGGTTTCAATAAAATAAAAAATTCAAAGACTATTTCAATGGGTAATAAATGTTTTTTGTTACTTTTTTTTTTTTTGCTTAAAAAGTAAGATTTAAGTTTGAAGGTTAAGCTCTGAAGCAATTTGTTGAATTTAATAAGAATTTCTATTACATATTTAAAAAATATATAAAATTTTAGAAGTAATGTTTTTTTTTAACAATGTAATTTATGATAAATGAAATACATGCACAAATTGTCATCACTATTTTTATTATTGTGCAATGCTTATAATACAATACTTTTGGTTTTTATTGAAGTCAGCAAAGGGAGTAAATGCAATAAAAAAATACAACGTTTAAGATGGATATATATATCTATATTTTTTATATATATTTTCCACACATTAATCAAAATCAAAAAAATCAAAAAACAAAACAAGTCTACAATTTTGATTAATTTTTCCAGTTAAATAAATTAACATTTTATCATTCAATCCCAAAAAATAAACGTAAAAATATATATGAAATAAAATGAGCAGAAAAATTGGTTTTTCATTGTTTTTCTTTTTTACTACAATTTTGATTATGCTTTCAATTGAATTGGATATGCATTAATATTTTTCGTTGAGTGTGTGTTGTACTCACCTTTAACTTTAGTTGAACCAATGACACCGAATTGTCCCTGAATGTGATTTTGTACTGAGAGCACTTCCATCTTCATTTCAAATTGGAATTTATCTCACTGCGTTGCCGTTGTTCGCGCTAATTGGAAACTTTCTTGACTGCGATTATCTCAGCTTCTTCTTCTACTACTACTACTACTATTTTTGCCGGCGCGTTTTTTGTTTTTGTTGATTTATTTGTATTGTGATTTGTGGATAGTTGTAGAATTGAATAAATTTGTGTGGGTGTGTATGTGTCTATATATATATATCTATATATATATATATACATATATGTGGTATATATATATATTTTGTATTAGAAATGCACTTTAATCACAAGAATTTTATTTGATTTTTGTGTGTGTTGTGTTTTTTATTTTTATTTTTTTTTTATTTTAAATCTGATTTGCTTTCATTTCAATTGAAGAATTATTTCACGTTGTTTTTACGGCACACAATTTTTCTCTCTCTCTCCCTTTTCTATTTTGTAGCGGCTCTCTCGCTCTCTCTCTTTCGCTCGTTTAACAGATAATTGCAAAAAGTATCAACAACTAAATTTGTTATTCTAGTTTTAAACATTTATATTTTAATACATTCTAAAAAACAAAAGAAAAGAAACCAAGAAAAAAAAACCGAAACTGCCGCCCGTCCGTCCGTCTGTCTGTCCAATCGTCCAACTCGATTTACTTTAACTATCTATTTGTCTCTCTCTCTTCTTTTATTTTTGAAATTTGAACGCACAGCACTTGAAAATTGTTGTAGTTTTTCTTTCTTTTTTTTTTGCTTGTTTGCGAATTGGTTTGAAGTTCTACATGTGTTTTGTGTGTGTGAATGGCTGCTTGCTGCTGCTGCTTGCGACGTTCCGTCCCCGTGCGTGCATCGAATGGCGATGTGTTGCGTGCGACGGCCGCTGCTTGACTGGACACTAAAATATACAGCGATGAACGACGATGGCTTCCTCGCTCTCTGCTGCTGCTGCTGCTATTGCTTTCAACTATCGAGTCTCAACTCAAGTCGACCCGGCTCGGCTCACAGCTGTGCATGCAGCTGTGTTTCTCTCTCTCTCTTTGCGAGTGTGGGTGAAGAGTGTGTTTAGTTTGCTGCCAACTGGAGAATAAAAGCTTGGCACAACTACTACAATAAGAACAGAATGGAGAGCAGCGACAACAACAACAACAACAATCTGCGGCCACACACACAGCGGGATATGACGATGACTGAGAGGAGCTTGGGCGGCAACTTCTGTGACGGAGCAGTTCTCCAAAGCTACTATCCGGCAGGCGAGGCACGCACCCGCTTTTATAGTGAATTTTCCGTTAGGCGGCAGCGCTGCAGACGTCGCTGTCGCGACCGTTGCTGTCGTTAACGTATGAGTGACTTTTCCCCTTGGCCGTGAATTGACCATGTATTGAGAGTGTCAAACGTGTGCATGAGCGCATGTCCTCTCTCTCTCTCTCGCTCTTTAAAAGCCTCTTTTGAGTGGTTTGGAACAGCTGCACTCGTTTTGTAGTCAGCTGTTGTTGCACTGCTCCCAATTCCACTCAAAGGGAGAGAGAGAGTGAGTTTGTTACTCTTCCGAGGTGTGCTCTTCCATTTAAGAGCATCACAGCAAAAGAACTCAAGAGCAATTTAAGCGTCAATTACAATTGAGCGCATCTCAATGGAATGAGTGCTTTCACATAACAGCAGCAAACGCTTCAAAATATATTTGCATTGCGTTGGATCTGACATACACATTCAATGTGCTGCTATTTTCGCACACATTCAAAACGCTTTGACACCTAGCAGACAAAGTCTGCTGCTTCTCCTCCTATTCTACTGCTATCTCCTACTATTCTACGGCTATTCTCTTGCTACATACTGTTATTCTACTGCTATCTACTACTGTTCTACTATTATTCTAATATTATTGTACTAATGTACTATTACTATTCTACTACTATTCTACTGCTATTCTACAGCTATTCTACTACTATTCTACTGTTGTTCTACTACTATTTGATGCCTGCTTAGATCTACTGTTTATCGGTGCTACTGACAGATTCAGGTATTTTTTCTTAATTTTTCCATATCCGATATTTAGTTGGCCTACAAATGAGTAGAAATTCATACATTTTGATGTAATTACAGTGCCAATTTAATTATTTGTTTCAATTTTTAATTTAATTTAATTTAATTTTTTATATTTATCTTGGGCGAATAAGCATTTTAACGTTTCTGACTTTGGCAGACCAAGATATGCCACCGTCTCTCCAGTCTATCAAACTGTGATAGTACTTTGAATTTAAGAAACTGTAGAAGAAAGAAGAAATTAGTTAAATATTCGAGAGACGAAGAAGAGAGTCATTTGCTTACACATATCTACAATTGTCAGGATACCACCATCCACATCGGAAGTTTAATGCACAATTGCCATCAGTCCAGTTATCATTATCGCGATCATATGTCGAAAATTTATTTTTATTGCTAATTCTTGATAAAAAATCTTTGTCATTGCCGACGAATCCACTTAAGCTCAGTTGGTATTCATCGATTTCGCCAGCGATGGCAAATTGTTGATACATCGCATATTCTGTTTCGCCATTAAAGTTTTCCAGATGTATAAACAGTTCATGGGGTTTGTAGCTCGTCAAGCGATGGATCTTCTCCAAGCCCAAGAAGAAGTCGCCATGAAAGAAACCAAAGCCTTTACGGTATGTTGCCCAAGACCTGTTAAAATCTTCTCTACCATTGATTAGCTGCTGGATTACTGTCCATCCAGGACCTGCTGTCTCCGAGTCACATAAAGCATCAAAGGTGTAATTAGAGAAACTGATTTTATGAACACCCGGAGCATCTGCAAAAGAAGTACAACCAATAAAGGGTTTCTCCTTTAAGCCCTCCAATTTGATTTCACTTTTTTTGACATCGTTCCGTAATTTGGATATTTGTTGATTCTTTTCCTCAATGGTTTTCTTATGTTCCTCCAATTGTTCCCCCAAATTCTCCGATTTAATTGCATCAATGTTAATTTGATCTTTTAATTTGGATATTTCTTGGTTCTGTTGGTCAATATTTTTCTTATTTTCCTCCAACTGTCTCTGAAACTCCTGCAACTTGATTGCATCGCTATCGATTTGAAGTTTTTGCTTGGAGATTATATCACTTTTGCATTCCTCACATTTCTGTGAATTGAGCTTATTTAATTCATTCCTGATTGATTGCAAATTGTCATTGTTCTTTTGGCATGAATCTATCTGATTTCTCAATTCCTGTATGATGGCGACATTTTCCTTTTGATCAACTAGTTTCTTCTCCAACTGCTTGATTTCAGATTCCTGACTTGGTGTTCTGTTGTTATAGTTTCTCAGTTCCTGAATGATAGTTTCATATAAAGTTTTCTCGTCTAGCTTTTGCTGTAACAGCTTTAATTCTCTGTCCTTATTGATGATCTGTTCTCTCAATCCCATATTAATCTGCTCTCTCAATTTCCTAATTAAATCTGATTCATATTGGGATATCTTGTATTGGAGATCTTCAATTTGCCTATTCTTAATGGATGTTCTATTGTCATTGTTCTCCACTTCTGTCCTCATCAAATCTATGTAGATAAGCAGTGGTTTTATGGCCTTGTAGGCATATGATCCGCACTGTTCCTCCTCTCTCCTTGATGCCTTGCAGATCTGGTATGATTTATAATTAGAATAACTCGCTTGCCTTCTTCTTACTTCTTACTCACCTCATTTTTGGTAGCTGAAGTTACGAGATAGGATTCGCCTTTGATCAGGAACAGACTTACGTATAAAGTAAGTGCAACCCAATTAAATTCCATCTTTTCCTGCTGTGGCCAACTGGTCTCAATAGAAACAGATGTAGACTAAATTTTCAGAGTCGGACTACCGATATTTTATAGCATTTCATACACATTGAACGATGCTGTTATCAGGTACCACTGATAACAGATCACTTCATGGCTTTAGGGGAACCTGGATCAAGTTCTAATTTCGAGCTTTTGCTCAAATTTGTTTAGTTCACGCAAGAGATAAGCGTAGACAGACATTCGCACGTATATATATATAATATATATATATATATATATATATATATATATAGTATTTAATTATTCTTATTTATTTTATTTTCTTTTTTGTATTATTTAAATGTCCACAGGTGTATAAGGTTTATAACAACAAAAAATGAAACAAGTAAAAATGCAGTAGTCGAGCTCGACTAGGAAATACCCTTCAACCAGCTGTTAATTATATAAAAAAAAAACTCGATTCTAATTGGCTGGCGGCAAACAGGTGAATACACATACATACTTACACACATACATATGTATAGGCAATCGCAAGTAACGGTGCTCTGCAGCCATCACACAAAGCCATATTGACGCTCGCGTCGATTATCGTGTCATCTCTTTCCCACACATGCGCTAGCATATTTATGCATGCAGAAAATGCTTAATAGAAATGAGATCAAAATGAGAATATATTTTCGACTACAACTTGGGTGTTTCCCATCCAATCTTGATGAAATTTGGGCAGTTGATACTATTCCACTATTATCATTATCACGATCAAATGCCGAAAATTTCTGACTATTGTTCAATATTGACATTATATCTGTGGCATTGCCGCTGAATCCACTTAAGCTCAGTTGGTATTCATCGCTTTCGCCAGCAATGGCAAATTGTTAATATCTCGCAAACTCCTGCAATTTGATTGTATCGCAACCGATTTGAAGTTTTTGTTTAGAAATTACATCGCTTGAGCATTCTTCACATTTCTGTGAATCCTTTTTGATTGATTGCAAATTGTCATTGTTCTTTTTGCATAAATCTATCTTGTCTCTCAATTCCTTATTTATTGCTAAGGTTAATTTAAGATCGACTACTTTTCGGGAAGTTCTTCAACTTCCCTATTCTTCATGGATGCTCTATTATCTTTGCTCTCCACTTCTGTCCTCATTGAATCTATCTAAAGCAATTAAGTCAATTAAGCCTTTCCCGTCAGTCTTCCTGTTAATTCGATTGTATTAAAGAACCTACAATCAGCAGGCGTGACAAGCGATTGAATATAAACATAAATAATGAATGAATATGCATATATATTCATAAATGGTGTCGCTGTTATCAATGATATTGCAGCGTTTGTTATATACACAATGGACATGGCTATCTCGACTCGACTTTTAACTCTAATCAAGAAAATTTGTGTGGGGCTGAAGATTCATTCTACTGCCTGTTACATACTTTTGCACAAAACCATTTACCCATTTTTAATTGGTGGAGGGTATACAAATTAAACCGATTTGAATTGAATATATTTTAGTACAGCTCTGATTGATTGTTCACTTAAATTTAAATAACATAGATCATAATTAATATATATCGTGCTCGGAGTGTATGGCATAGTTGGAGATACAGCCAAAATGCTTATATATATATATATACATATATATATATATATATATCCGTATATCCAATGTATGTGTGTACATAGACAGACGTGTTTGTGAGTGGGGCTTTAATGTTTTTGATTTCATTCCCGGATTTTTTCCGTCTCTTGATTGACAGTAATGGCATTTTTGCGACTCGTCGAGCGGAAAATGCTGAAAAGCTGAGCGCTGACACGACAATGCGAGTCAATAATAAAAATTGCATGTTGAAAGCACATTTGGGAATCCCAAACTCACACACAAAGCCAACGTCGCAGTCGACACCGCTGTCGCAGCAGCGGAAGCAGCAGCACGGTTGACACCCCTTGAATCCCAGCAGCAGCAGCAGCAGCAGCAGCAGCAGCAGCAGCAGCAGCAACAGCAGCAGACTAACCGTAAATGTAAACCCTTTGTGGCCGGGTTTTCCAGTTAATTTATTTTCGGTTAATTTCCTTCGTTCATTATTTTAGTGCCGGCACTTGGTATATTTACCCCCCTCCCCCCAAACCATGCTATACTATACTAAACCATACCATATCAGACCCATACCAGCATTTATTGCATCTTGACAGGAACGCACTCGGGAAATTTATAAAGCGAATAGTTTAGTGGCAACACGTGAAAACTGGCAGCTAAACAGGTCAACTGAGTTCACGATTTCCAGCTCGCAGTAAATAGAATCTTGTACTAAAAAAAATAAGTAAAATAATATGCCTTAACTGACTTGCCTAAGAAATTGAAACAATTTAGATTTTAATCTCAAACTACGAACTATAATTCAATTCAAAATTGTGTACTTAATAAAGAAGTCAGAAAAATGTCACTGAAAAATTTCGTAAAATTAGAAAGGCTTTTCGATTTGTCTGAAATATAATTCGTAATAATACAAAATAGTTCGAAAAAATATGAATGCAAAACGTTATTTTTTTTTTTTAAATATCATTTCTGAAATTCAGAGATTACCAATTAAATGTAAGAATTCCACGTAGACTATAAGAAAAACACACACAGATAATACTATACGTGAATGAAGAAAAATCGTGGTTTTTAGAAAGTCGAAATCTTTAATTTTACAATTACACAATCTGAATAATAAGGTGACAAAGCGAGGCGACTTTCAAAAACTCGGACGAATTTCTTTTTTGGGTGTATAAAATTTGTGTTCGAAACGCACAGCTAATAATTTAACAATTCGAGATTTGAGAACTCGACAACATAAGCTTATTGTAACTTATAAACACACTCAATATTTATGTGCATATTATAAAGTTTCTGTTTGATAATGTTCTAAAAACTTCCAAAATGATGAACATAAAGTGAAATGTTTTTACTGTTGTTGGGATTGCAAACACTATAAAAGCAAGGAAAAACATTATACATATATGAATGGATGTACATATGTACGTATATACGCATGTATGTATGTATGTATGTATGTATGTATGTATGTAAGTATATAAAAACAATAATTTGAAGCATCAATTTTTTATTGCTGCTGGCAATCATTTAATCATCTCGAGTCATCAGTTGCCCGCTCTCTGCTGTATCTTGGGTGGGGTGAGGCACTGTGGCATGGAAGGAGGATGGGTTGCTGGGTGGACTGAGGACTAAGGACTGTGCCGCATAGCGAATTCGCAGGCGACTGCCATTTGACACATGTGTCACTTGCCAGCGTTTCGGTTTCAGTGTTCAGCGTTCAGCGTTCAGTGTTCAGCGTTCAGTGTTGCTCTCAGAGCCTTCGGCTGACAGCTGTCAGTGTCAGTTTACATAATTTATAGATTTCAACGCATAAAAAAGTCATAAAATTTACAATGTTGCTTTCAACAAAAACACTTTCAGCCTGCCTGACTGCCTGGCATACATATATATATATATATATGTTGTAGCCCGATTCTTTTGATGCCTTATTTTTATGAGCGAAGACATCAATTTTCGCACAGTTTGCCTAGCGGCAACAGCAACAGCAACAGCAACATCAGTAGAAATGGCAACTACAACGGCCACATTGTGTTTGTGTGCGAGTATTTCTCTATTTCTTCTCAATTCCTGTTTGTATTGGCGATGCCATTCGAAATGCTTTTGATTTATTTGTATTTATGTGATTCCTTTCTCATATTCAGCTCCAGCGATAAATCCTCGCACTCAACAAAATACATAAACGATTTATAGTTGCACAAACGGCATAAACGCAACAGCAACAACAACAACAACAGCAACAACAATAATAATAACAATAGCTGGCAAAGAGCAGAGACAGGACCAGAAGCTGGGCAGATATTGGAGCTGAAGTTTTTGTGTTACCAAATCCCAGCGCAACATAAATCTTCAATGGAATATCTTGGCACCAAACTGCCAGTCAGCCAAACCTTGCGAGGGCTGCTCCATCGTTCAATTGAATTGAATAATACATATTTTTTTATTTTAATTGCAAAATAATGCAAAAATGTACATTGCACGCAAGCCATATATTTTTCTTAGACACTCAGAGCATTTCACAGTTCACAGTGCAGTTTGCCAAAAATAAAACCCTGTTAAGCACTGCCAATTTTTATCGAAATACAACTCTGTACAAAAGACGATTAATACAAATGTTGGATATGAATAGAAAAAAGCAATGTGAAGGAAATGAGCAACTACTGTGAACAGAAAGAATTCCAGCTGAACCAAGCAAGCTGAGAGCTTAAAGACATTTATTAAAGCAGGCTTCGAAGCGAATTTCGAATTTTAAGTCAATTCTCAACTGGATTCTGCCTATTCAGCAGTCCAGCCAGCAGTCCGAGCGTTGTGAAAAAAAGAAAACTTGAAAATAATAAGCTCGCTGAGGAACTAAGGAAAAGCGGGAAAGCGGAAAAGCGGGAAATGAGTGAAGCGGCGCAGACTGAGAACGAAAACGATAAGCCGCCATATGCATTTTTCTTTGGCGGAATGGGTGCGGCCTCAGCCATCATATTCTCATCCCTGGGCGCAGCGTATGGCACCGCAAAATCGGGAACAGGCATTGCCGCAATGGCTGTGATGCGACCGGAGCTAATTATGAAGTCCATCATTCCGGTGGTGATGGCTGGCATTATAGCCATCTATGGCCTGGTTGTATCGGTGCTAATTGCCGGCTCCCTATCACCGGAATACACGATACGCAAGGGTTACATTCATCTGGCAGCTGGATTATCTGTGGGCTTTGCCGGTCTGGCGGCGGGCTTTGCCATTGGCATTGTTGGCGATGCTGGGGTGCGTGGCACTGCCCAGCAACCGCGCCTCTTTGTGGGCATGATACTCATCCTGATCTTTGCCGAGGTACTGGGTCTGTATGGTTTGATTGTGGCCATCTATTTGTACACAAAGTAATCGTGTAAGAAACTGATTCAATTTTGAGTGGCATTAAACATCGTGTGTGGCACGACAACAAGCAACCACTCAGAAATGAAATGTTCATTAAGCTTATGGCAGGGTGACCTGCTGCATAAACAAATTCCCAGGCGCAACGAATCTGTGGCACCTTGTGACAACTTAACAAAATCACATCGAATGAAAGCAGCGCCAACCAGAAGCGAAACTCAAGCAAAATAAAAGAAAACCCAACAAAACGTTTTCCTTATTTTCCTTATTTTGTTTTTTTTTTTTTGCTCTACACAAAAGATATTCAAAATGCAAAACATTCCGAGGCGCACAAATAAAAATGTCATGAAGCTGATATATATATATATATATCCAGGGTGTGTGTGTGTGTGTGTGTGTGTGTGGTGTGTTCTGTGCAGGGATTGAGGACTTGTTGTCGTTGTCATCGCCGTCATCCCGGGTACAGAAGGCACAACACCACCACACCGCATCACACCGCATCACACCACACCACCCACCGCCCATGTGCTCCCCAGTGGTGCCACAAACAAATTTCCATTTTGTTTTGTGTAAAGAAAATTGTCGCTAGCTAACCGCTGCGCATTTTGAGCCCTCGCCTAGGAGAAGAAAGAACTCCGCCCAACCACCCCTTTCGGGACCAGAGGGTTCATATTTTCCAATTTGTTTAATTGAAACAAGTGCGAAAAAGAAAAAGAAGTGTTGAAAGCGTTCAAAAAAAAAAAAAAAAAGAACACAAAAAAAAAACCGTAGAGGAAAAACAACAAAAAACACGAAAAGCAAATGGGAAAAAGCACAGGATCGATTTTCAATAGTCGGAATTCGCTTTGCGGTTTGTTTACCCGGAATGCTGACTAGTATTCTGCAAACCGCCGTGCGCCATAAATTTTCACAATTTTCGCTCTGCATTTATGTATATAAATTGGTAAACGGAAAATTTAACGGCACATAAAGATAAACCTCGTTAACAGCCAACACGGAGCAGCCGAGAAAAGGCAAAACGAGAATTGCATATTAAGAATGAGCGTATTTTTTTTATCGGCTAGAACAAGGCCGTATCAGCTCGTACATAAATATTAGAATTATCATTAAAAAGGAAAAAAAATATGTGCATTGGAAAACTGTATAGAAAAATTAGTTGCACTTGATTGGTTTCCAAAACGAAAATCCAAAAAAAAAACAAAAAAAAATCAACTTTGATTTTGGTTATCGATCACAGAAGCTTTTTACATTTGCCATTCGATTCGAAAACATTGAAGTTAAAATAATTCCCTACTCAAGTCGGACTTTACGAGCATGTCAACAGCCGAGAAGGATTACGATATGCCCAGCTATGCGGTTTTCTGTGGAAGCTTAGGAGCTGCCTCAGCAATCATCTTTTCATCATTCGGTGCCGCATTTGGTACGGCAATGTCTGGCATTGGCATTGCGACAATGGCCGTTGCCAGGCCGGAACTAATTATGAAGGCCATCATTCCGGTGGTGATGGCTGGCATTATAGCCATCTATGGCCTGGTTGTGGCTGTGCTCATTGCCGGCTCCATTGATGAACTTTATACGATACAAAAAGGTCACCTCCAGTTGGGCGCTGGACTTGCAGTTGGCCTGGCCGGACTCTCGTCGGGATTGGCCATTGGCATCACTGGAGATGCATGTGTTCGTGCAACAGCCCAGCAGCCGCGTCTCTTTGTCGGCATGATTCTCATCCTAATCTTTGCCGAGGTACTGGGTCTGTATGGCTTAATTGTGGCCATCTATTTGTACACAAAGTTGTAAATGTTTTTGTTATTATTATAAGAACCCAGAGAATCTAGGAAATATATATAAATAATATATGGAATTGACTTTTAAAATTGTTCAGTTTATGTAAATTTAATTGTGTTGCTTTATGTCAAGCATCTCTCCAAGATTGAGTTACCAAAAACAAAATAGAAGCGTCTCAAAATTAGACGACTCTGCAATGAAGCTTATAAAACCTCGAATAAAACTCATAAAATTGATTGGAATTTTGAAAAGAGAGCTAATATTTCTAATCGTATTATTCGCTTCAGTTGCCACAAAAAATGTAATTAGCATTTTGAGGAATTTATGTTACCTTCTTTTGCAGTCATCGTCAACTGACTGATTTTGCGTGGGATGTGTGTCTATTTTATTGGCAATCGCTGGCTGGCTTGTCCAATTGTGTGCAGATGAAAAATGGAGATGAAAGCATTTTGTCCGTATTTAATTTGATAAATGAGCCAGAAGCCATAAACATCATCAATGCCAATAGCCATAATCGCACTTAATGCTAAACAGGGGAAACAGGGAATTGCTCGAATTGCTCGAATTGCTTGTTTATACAATTCCTCAAGTTGATGCCTGTCAGCTGCCAGCTGCCAGCTGCCAGCTGGATGCCACTCCATGGATCTTACTCCATGCACCTGGACCCGCCTCCTCCTCGGGCGTGGGTGCTCAGATGTGGGGGAGCTCAGAGCCCTGGTGCGTGTGTCATTTTTGGCAACTCAACACCAATTGGCATTAACGTTGAGTGTGTTTGCATAATAAATTCGATAACATAAAATATCGATTCGATTTAACCACAAATCTTTTGCGTGTGTGTGTGTGTGTGTGTTGTGTGTGTGGGATGGGCTTGGATTGGGTTGGGTTGGATTGGGCGCTGGGTGGTTGACATAGAAAGTAATAAACGAAATTTGCAATTTACTTTTGGATTCGAGGATTTATGTTTCACCTTCCTGCAGATAATTGTTTTCACTTCCTCTGCCACTCGAATGAACTTTTAATGCTGAAATAACAGTAAAATGCGTCTGCGGGTTGAGGGTGGTGTGCGAAATGGCTAAGCGAGGCGGGGGCGGGGCTGGGCTGGGGCTGGGCGGGTCGCTATGGTGTGGCGTTAAGCACAAACGGAAGCAGTTGAATTTACAAAATGTACCCCAACCACCCACAGCGCAGAGAGAAAGTGCTTAGCGAAATGTGTTTATTAAAAGCAAACACTTTATTCAAATGGCAAGCAATAAAAATAAATATGTATTAAGCAAGCTTTACTTACTCCAACATTTGCACATTAAGTGTGGCCAAATTTGTGAAAATTATTTACCCAGAAATTGATGAAATATCTCTCAAAATTACTTCTGCTATAAAGGGCAAAAAATGATGCATATAATCGATTTACTGGGGCAAAGTTCACACTGAAATTAAATAATAATAATTACGCATAAAATGAAAAAAGGCCGCTTAAATATCTAAAATGAAATAGTTGAATTGTGCATCCACTGAAAAACACTCTCTTCTCCATCTTAATAAATCTTGGAATGAACCTGGAATTTTGGCACTGGCCGGATCGTATAACTATATCACATAGCTGTCAGGGAAACAATCTTACGCAAGTTGAGTTCTTATTTGAAAGGGATTTTTGATATACCCATTTATGCAGACAACCCTCACCAGATATGCGTGAAATGCATTAACATCGGGCTATGCTATATCATTCGATCGATTATTGAAATGTGCAGCAAGTCAATGAAGTTAAAGTTTGAGTGAGCTGCTATTTCCTGATTTTTATTAAAATTTTATTCAATTGCCGGCAAGTTTGCGCTTCAAATTTCATACATTGGCGGAGCTCGTTTAAAACGTGCTCGATTTGGTAATTGGTGTTGTGCTTTGACCATTAAAACTGCACGCATCAATTGAGGCAACAGTCACAAAAGGCCAAAGGCATTTGACTTTCATTTTAATGTGGCCAATACGCAGACGAGTTGGCAGCTCCTTTGACTTTGACTTCATGTCTGGCTGCCATACACAATCATTCAAGCGAGCATTTGACTTGACTCAAATGCGACATTATTGTTGCTATTGTTGTTATTGTTGTTATTGTTGTGATTGTTGTTATTGTTGTTTCTGCTATCGTTGTTGTTATCCTCGTTGTCGTTGTCGCTCTCATCATAATCATCAACGTCATATGATTTTTGGGTTTAGTTCATTTTGTACTTAATTTCATTTTTGTATTTCTGTGGCTGGATAACCAATGACCTGGAAACAATTTATACTCCTATATTGTTGTCATGTGTGTGTGTGTGTGTGTGTGGGAGCTATGACAGGCTGTTCAGCGCGTATATGCGACAAGGATATTTATTTCTTGCTGATTTCATTCTATTGGCAACGTTCTCATTCACCCCACCCCACCAAAAAGGGACCCAACTGTCCCCAATAAATGCGAAATAAACACTAAATATGTAGTTGTTTGCCTTCTCTTTGCCACACGCCGCCCCTCATCTTTGCGGTTTTATACACTTGCCGTGGGTATTACACATTTGTAACGGGATACGTGCAAATACATTTGTTTTTAGCCACTTTGATGGTTTCGACTTGATTGCTTTGGATTCGCAATAAGATTGATTTACTACACACAAAATCGATTCAATTCGAATTCATTTTGGATAAGGGTATTCACATATTCACCGTGGAGATATCTCTTCTTACTTGTATTTCATATCTTTTCTATTTCTTCTATTTTTTTATTATTATTTTTTTTTTTTTGTTTTTTGCTGATTGGAAGCTTTTTCTGTTTGGCAACACCTCAGAGAGTCGCCCGGCACCGGCTTTCACAGCTGTCCTTGCCAATGGCATGTTTGTCCTGCGATATTGTGCAACAGCCAACCACCCACATCCACCTCCAACCTTGCCAATCCCTAGTTGTGACTTAGCTGTTTGCGAGGCTTGCCATTTATGTATTTAAGATTTGACTTCACTTTCTTCTTTCAGTTTTTAAAGTTTTTGTACAAACAGGAAGATTCAGCAATTCATTTTACATAAATGAATATTCAGAAATATATTTCAATTCGAGCTGTTGCTCAATTACTTTGCTGGCAACCCTCGTATAGTTTATTCGAGCTACAATTAAGCAGTGGTTGCCAAAAAAAAGCGCTAGTCTGATTTGTCAATGGGTAAAAAGAGAAATTGCCAACGAGACAATCGAACATTGAGCCATGAATCAAAGGAATCGATCCAATTGATTGTTGCCCAGAGGCATGCAAAACATTTTTCCACATGCACAGCTAAATTATTCATATCACTTTTATCCAATTGCTGTTAGCAACGACCTGGATTTTCTTTCTAGTGTTGCTTTGTGCGACGAAAATACACATTGTATGAATTATTATTATTATCATTATTATTATTATTCTTATTATTTTTACTTGAATACGGCTTCAATTTCCTTAACTTATCGCGTGGCTGAGCCAAACCGCACACTCCTCGCCATTGTCGGTCCTTTGCACAATGGAACGAAGGAGGTCAATGCACAGAATTATTTCGACTATTGCGGAAATCGCAAAACTCAGCAAAAGCAAAGTTGGCTGGTTGCCTTGGTGAGGAGTTAACTACAATTCGTCGTCAGGGAACTGGCAACTGTCAGTCAGTCAGTCAGTCAGTCAGTCAGTCAGTCAGAGACAGTCAAACAGTTCGTCAATCTTCAGAAAAATTCGCTCAAAATCAAATTTATTTGCCAAACACATCGAAATTATGACGGCGGCCGGGGGAAAGGACGTGCAGGACGATTGGAAACACATGTGCGTTTTATTGCATTCGCAGAAAAATGCGTTCCAATTGGATGGTGTAGTAGACCCACTCCACCCACCAACCACACCCAACCACCCAACCCAACCTAACCATCACCAGCAACCACCATCACCACCACACCCATAACTATTAACGTTGTCAACGCCTTCCTCTGTTTTTGGGGGCAGTGGGGAATGTGAGAAGTGAAGCTTTGTCAGTTTGTTGGTCGCTGCCTGTGATACGTTCAAGTATTTTTATTCATTCTTCTATTTCTAAGGTTGTTTTTGCTTTCCTTTTTTTTTTTTGTTGTTGTACTTTATTTATTTATTTCGTTCGCCCCTCGCTGGCATTTTAGCAAAAACAAGAATGGAAAAAATAGAAAAGATTTTTATTTTATGCGTTCAGTATGTTGTAAATCTTGTAGCTGAGCTGCTGCCAGCCATTGCTGATGAAATGAGATGAAATGAAACGAAATTAAGACATTTTTTTCGCTATTGCCAACGCAATTTCTTGTAATGAATGAAATGCCACCAGAAAGCATCATTCCACCCTGTCCTGCCGCTGCTGATAGACAGACGGCTGTTTAGCAATAAATGTCTGCCTGACATTCATAATGAAATCATTTGGTATTTATTATTTCGCTTATGTGGCACCCATTTCAGATACCGCCTTCTCAGCGGACTTCGTTGTATCCCTCTCCGCGAGATTGCTCAAATCAGCTGTTTTCCCTCCTTTCCTTAAAACTCATCTGAAAACGTTTCTTTTCTTTCTTTGTGTATTTCTTGAAACCCATATTTATCTACATTTACCTGCAGCCATAGCTTTGTCAAATCCCATCCGATTTTAAGAAACCAGAGCTTTTTAAACAGTGTCTGGCGTCTAGAAAAATATTATATTTAATTTTAAAGTTACAAATGCAATTCTGGCTCCATTTTACAATTCTAGCCCCAGAAGTGCCTTGAGAACGCTTTAAAATTGTCCTAAACCAAGATTTTGCTAAAAGTAATGAGATTCTCAAAATCCCGGGCTTTTTTATCACGGCTCAACATCTAAAACAATATTAGATTTAAACTTAAAAGGGCAATTTTCCAAAGAACAACTTAGCTGATACTTATCCGATTGTTGAAATGTTGAGATTCGAGTCGGTTTAGGACTTTTCACAATTCGATTTTTTTCAAAATTGTTGTGATTTTCGAATATGGGTTTGACTCTATTTCAATACTACTTTTAGATTGAGCAACGCACAACTTATCACCATTGGCATTCATGCAGAAATTCTAAATTAGTTGGGGTTATTATAAATTAAGATTTGATTTGCGAATTGTTAACTGGGCAAAGGCAAACTTTCACTCTCTTTCTCCTCTCTCTATTTCTAACGTTGCTTTCGTTTGCTTCTTCTTGTGGCTTAACACCCTCTCTTTCTAACTCTCTGTTTCCCCAAATATTAGTTGGAATTTAGCCAAAAAGGTCCTTAACATCAGCTGACATCAGCTCGACATCAGTCGATGCCTAACTCCGGATCAGTGTAAATGTTTTTGTGTAAACACGAAGCCATTTCTTCATACAGACCCCATTCCCATCCCCAATCCCATCTCCAATCCCTTACAGCTTTAACTGGCAGGGCAGCCCAACCCACCCCTAAAGATAAGCTCATCTCGACAGTGCGCTGTAATTGTGTGCGCCTTTTGTAAGCATTGCAGCTTTTGCACTTTACTTTTGCACTTCCTTTCTAGCGCTTTGTTTCTCTTGAGCTCTCTGAATGCCTGACTGACTAACTGACTGACTGACTAACTGACTGACTGACTGACTGATTGACTGACTGACTGACTGACTGACTGACTGACTGACGAACTGACTGACTGACGAACTGACTGACAGAGTCTGTGCTTAGCTGTTGGCTTCAATGGCGCACAGCTTTAGCATGCTACTTGTCCCAGGCTCAGTTCTGGCATTCATACTCTTTGTGTGTGTGTGTGTGTGTGTGTGTGTTGCTGCCTTATACAATGACTTAAGCTGAAAATGTCAATTGGATGCAAGGAACAAGCAGCAACGAAAACGAAAATGAAAATGATGAAAACACACCCCAGGGTAAATGGTGAAATGTAACCGGAGGGTGTTCTATACGATGCTGGGAGGCTGGAAGGCATTTTGGCTAAAGATATGGCCACACTGCAAAAGTGCTTATGACAGCAACAGTGAAGCTCCCCCCGCACCCCACCAACCGCCTAGCAAAACCATTTCAAAAGCAAGCAGGCAAATCCTTTCTCCGGCTAATAGAATTCAAACGCATGAAGCCACTGAATAGGTTCGTTGTTCAAACGAGGGATGGGGGAGGGGTGGCGTGGGTACCCATTGAAGTCGAGCAGCGCCCATTTGCTGCTGAAATGGACCCAGCATCCAACACCCAGCGCACCATTCTCCCAGCCAGCCAGGGCGACAACAGAAAAGTGAAAGTACGTGACATTTTGGTGCACTGTGCGTGTTCAGGACGAGGGTTGCCATGTGAATTTCAATGATTGCATAAGCTCAACCAGAATTTCAAGATTGCTTCCGGTTGAGCCATTTAACATTAGGCAAGCAGATATATATATAAATACACAAACAATATAAATATACGAAGAATGTTTTTATTATTTATGGTGCGTCAAGAAAGATAATCACATTTTTTCAATTGTTTTGCAAAGGATTACGCAAGCAAATATATATAAATATATGAACAATATAAGTATCCTTTTTGTGTGTTTAGTTAACTAGACTATAACATTTTAAACAAACCATGTTCACTATTAAAATACTTCTATTAAATGAGTTCAATCAAAACTTATATTTGAAATTTAAATTTCATCCAAAATATGTTTTTATTTTTTTACAGAATGTTTTTTGGAGTGTTGCCTGAAAATATTTCTGTTTATTATGAAATTTATGAAACAAAAAAAAATTCACAATTAAACTTCTTCTTTTAAATGAGTTCAATCAGAATTATTGTTGAAAATTTAAACTTCATTCAAAATGTTTAATGTTTTTCAGTAGTTTTTTAGATTCTTCGCCAGCTTTCTAATATTTGTGTTTAGTTTGTAAAAAGTTGCATTTGAGTTTACTTAATGATCCAACCTCGTGCAAGGACGTCTTCACCTTTTCCTCACTTCTTGCCCGTCACTGAGGGCTTTGACTTGCCCCAAGCACCGGTCGCTCGTTGCTCGTTGGAGCTGGACCTGGTCCTGGTCCTGGACGAGAAGGTGAACGTGAATGTGGTAAGCTGGTAGCTAGAAGGCAGGGGGGGAAAAGGCTGCTGTGTAGAGGCTGTAGAGGCTGTCTATGTCAGGAACGCTGTAGTTTGTTTCGTAAGTTTTTGTGAAAACCATTAACGACGCACAGTGGCCACTTTTTGGGTCCAGGCAGTTGGGTTTCTGGCTGCGCTTCTAAATTGAAAAGAAAGCAGAATGAAAAAAAAAAGTGAAAAAAAAAAAAGTGAAAAGCTGTAAACTTTTAAAAGTTTCAATCTTTGTGGGTGGCACGCCTACCCGCCCCAATTGAGAGTTGGCCACTTTGGGGCCCAGCAGCCGAATGCTGGTACTCATTTGGTCAGCTTAACAGGATGGCTTGGGTTGGGTTGGTTTGGGTTGGGTTGGGTTGGGCTCGGTTGGCCAACGGATGTAGGCTGCTAGATAGCAAGCCCACTTTTTGACGTGACACGTTGCCAGCCAAGAAAGCCAAGAAATACATTTTGTCGCTCCGGCTAATGGCTGCGTAAATGACAAAGTGAATTTTCCTTCGAAGGCAGCAGCAATTTTAAAATTTCTTCTGCTCTTTTTATACGTATATACACACCTATATATATATATATATATATATATATATATGTATAGCTTAGCGCCGGGTGAGGAGGTCACTAATAGCATTATATACCTAAGGCAGGGCACGAGCGCACAACATTAAATTGAGGCAACGAAATAATTGGACATAATAGGAGTATGGTAAAAATACATTAACACACACACACACCCACACACACACTCACACACACACACACGCATGCAAACATTAGCTTAAATGGATCAGATTTTGCCACAAATTTAATTTTACGCAAATATTCGGTGAAATTCATATAAAAATCTATTTGGTATAATTAAATAAAATTTAATTTGTTATTTTTATTTTATTTTATTTATTTATTGAGTATGATTATTAATATGCTGAATACATTTAAATATATATATTGATTGTTATATACTTTTATTTAAATTTACTCTGCTCTATTTAGTTATTTGTTATATCTCAACAAATATGGCAGAGTGCAGAGCATTTTGCTCTGATTGACTTCCGTTTAATGTCAGTCAGAAATGGGCGCTTTCATTGCATGTTGCCTCGTTATCATAATTCATAGGCAATTCCAATTCCAAATCAACAACTTACTTAGAAGCACTCGTTGCAACTTGAATCGATATGCAAAGACTGAATAATGCAAAAATTAAATAGCCAACCACTTCAGAGGTCCACTTCGCCTAACAAACAGAGTTCCATTTGAGAATTACGCCCAGCTGAATTGAAACCAGCCGAACCCAATCCCAGTCCAGCCTAGTCCAGTCTATCGAACGATTCGATTTGGCTTGGTTTTAGTTGTGGTATGTTCGGTATGTTCCTGCCCCTTAAGCATGCATAACCCAGTTTGTCAGAGTTCCCACTATCGTCAGTGAGTGTATCCCACACAGTGTATGGCAATAGAATTATGTATTTTGCAAATAATGACTGGCAATTTGAAAAAGAATAGAACAAGATGGGGACGCACAGCTGCACGCAGACTTGTCAATAATTTAGCCATGCCGTTTGTCACTGCTGATACAAAATGATATGCTATATGATATATACTACACAAAGGTGCAATATCGATCAATTAAAACCATGTCAATCGACACAGCCAATGACAATTAACCGTTTGCCAGATTGTTTGATTCACATCGTGTGAGAAGTGACTGGGCAAATTGTTAATTCTGATTTAATTCGCATGGTTTATTTAAACAAATCTTTCTAAGATTTCGTATTTTAGTTGTTCCACATAGTTAGATATATTTGTATATATATGTGCAGATATATGTTTCTATATGCTCATGTACATTTTTAAGCTTGTGGTCTTTGCGTACCACCAAATATTAAAATAAATTTGTAATTCAAAAGAGCGCGCAATAAATTTCAACACTCGCTCAAAAAAAAAAAAATAAATAAATTGCAAGCAAGGAAAAAAAGCTCAAAATATAAATAGGTTGACTCAAAAGCGGTTGTTGTTTTTTGGCCGGCTTCTAAGGGTGTGGGCTAAGTGTGTGTGGAGTTAGGTTTAGAGCCGGGTGAGGGTGCGGGGGTGGAGTGGGGTGGGGGGTGTAACTTTGCTGATGTGTGCCTGTCGTTGGCATGGCAAAAGTACTTGAAGAATTACACACAATGCATGCATTATTCATGCTTACTTCAGAATTTGCGTTACAAAGTAAAAATGTTGTAAGGACACTTCTGCCTAGCTCGACACTCGTAAAGGACCCGCCTGTACGTGTGTGTGTGTGTGTGTGTTTAGCAAGGAAAAACACGAATGAGGAAGTGTGACAGAATGAAAGCCTTGCCAAAGCCAAAGTGCAGAATAGTCGAGCCAGAAACACACACAGACAAACACACACACACATAGAGGACAAGCCCGCTGATAGATTAGAGTTTTTTCGGCGTGGTTGGTTTACTGGTCGCTTTACGCCTCCCCCGCTCTCTGCTGCCATCTATCGCCAAGCATGGAATGCAAATTGCGGCGACAGCAACCGTTACTCGCCGCACAACAAATGTACATAATCATGTCAAATGTCAGCCCAGAGACGTATGCACAAAACGGAACGCGAGCAAAACAGAAAGCGTAACAGAAGGAGAACGAGAAGGAGAACGAGAAGGACAACGAGAAGCAGAACGAGAAGGAGAACGAGAAGCAGAACGAGAAGGAGAAGGAGATAGAAAGTTAAGTATAGAGTCCAGCAGAGCAGCGCTGTCAGTGACATTTCAATTGGCTCTCGTCAAGTTGAAATTGCGGTAAAATTGATGAGTCCATCAAATATTGACAATTGCATATCTAATTCGGTCTCTGAAGGAAGGAACACTTCAAGACATAAGGCTTCTTCTCTCTTTCTCTCTCTCTCTCTCTCTCGCTCGCTCGCTCGCTCGCTCGCTGGTGGCATAAATCAAACAGCTCAGATTGCAAGCACTTTTTGTCTGTCGTTTTAATCATTATCAATAAACCCGACTGCACTTATCAATCAGCCTCTTCTTCTTCTGCTCCTTCTTCTTCCTTAGCTTCTTGATGGACAGAAAATAACTCAACTTCATGTTCCCCAGTTGTGAATTGACTTTATCTAACTCCTAAACTTGAATTTATAATTTTTATATTTTAAATTATTTATATTGAAATATGTAAAAAATTAATCCAACATTCCGAATACTAATGTAATTAACAGGTCTATCGATACCCCAACTATAAATAGACATTGAATAAAAGTTCTACTTAGTCTAACAGCCAAACAAAATATATGTGAATAAATTTATATTTGTTCTTGACCAACATCAACAACCGCGTCTGTCTGTCTACCAGCACGTTCCTGTTGCACAAACTACTATCAGCTCTCACATATAACTTTATATATATATATATATTTAGCTACAGCATGATAAGCTACGAAATCTGTGTATATGTGTCATTTGTAGCCAAAGAGATTAATGACTTTATATATATTCATATATATACTTAGATTCGATAACATTAGCTCTCAAATTGCGGGAATATTTTGCAATTTTTTTCTGAAAATTTTGCGGCTTTTTAAATGGCTTCTTGGAAATGATGAAATGATAGAAAAAACAATTATAATTATAATTATAATGACCACTGACAGAAATATACAATTTGGATTTTTGTGACAAATTTTAAATTTTAACAATTGGCACTGATTGATTTTCTCAAATTTTGTGTAGTGTTGAAATGCTAGTGTTTAATATATGCAGGGTATCTGCTAGTCGAGCTCTCGCTCTCAACAACAGCATTTTAAGTCGTTTTAACAGCTTTCAACTTTTTAGCAACTTGAAGTGAAAACAAGAACGAAACTGAAACCGAAACCGAAACCGAAACAAAAACCAAACATAATTGAACCGAATTGTAGGTCTTATCAAACCGCGCACGCTTCCATCATTATCATCAACAGCAACAACAACAACCACAAAAAGAACAAGCGAAACAACAAGCAGAAAAACATTGTGACTCGCGCAGCAAAAAAAAATGGGGAAAAAAAGAAAAGAAAAGAAAAGAAAAGGAAAGGAAACTTACTGCATCATAAACTAGAAACATGTGGAAAATGGCCTTAGTGGCCATGCATGTATGTGTGTGTGCGTGTGTGTGAGTGTGTGTGTGTGGGTGGGTAGGTGTAAAGACTGGCGGCACGAGTGGAAATTATGTTGATAACCTCGCATGATCCTGACATTAGAGCTGCCTCCAACTGCCTCTGCCGCTGCTGCTGCTGCTGAGGTTGCCCAAGGGATGTGGATGTGGCAACGAAGATGGGGATGGGGAAGGGGGTGGGGACGAAGATGAAGATGGAAATGTGCACGTACTGACTTAAGTATATTTAAGCATATGGAGAGAATCAAGTGAAAATCAATAAAAACCAAACACGTCTACACAAATCACAAGAAAATCGATGTGAAGGCAACTTGCCCAACGAGGCGGGTAAGAGTCGATCCAAAAAAGGGTGGGGGGGTTGGGGGAACTACGATTTCGTTGTAACCGAAACTTAAAGGATTGCGCCTCTTTCTTGTTGTTGTTGTTGTTATTGTTGTTGATTTTATTGGTAAGACGTGCAAGGCATTATAAGGTAAGAAGCAAGCGCAAACCAACTACCGAATATTGAATACCTTAACAGATATAACATATACATATATATATATATATATATATATATACATAACATACACACATATACATATATAGATAGTAATCTTTAAGCTTGGATTTGAAAAACATCCAAAACTTATTGTGTATATTTTGATTAATAACAATAAAAATGCCGTAGTTGTGCTTTTTAAGCGCTGAACCCACAAAAAGGGTTAGACAGGGCATATTGGTTTTATGCAAATGTATGTAACGACCCCTCAAAGTATATATATTCTTGATCGGGGTCAACAGCCGAATCGATCTGGCCACTTCCGTCTGTCTGTCAAAGGCTCTAAGTGCTAGAGACTTCAAATTTGGATAATACGCTCTCATATACCCGGCGCAGAGCAAGTTTGCTTTAGTTTATCGATAACTGTCTCAGTGTCTCGAATATCGATACATTTCAATTTTCAACAGCAATAAATGCTACAATTTTATATGCAAAATCTTTTTATTAATGCCTAATATGTAGATGCATATTATTGATCAACTGCCCAAATTTCATCAAGATTGGATGAGAAACACCCAAGTTATAGTCGAAAATATATTCTCACATTGATCTCATTTCTTTTAAGCATTTTCTGCATGCATAAATATGCTAGCGCATGTGTGGGAAAGAGATGACACGATAATCGACGCGAGCGTCAATATGGCTTTGTGTGATGGCTGCAGAGCACCGTTACTTGCGATTGCCTATACATATGTATGTGTGTAAGTATGTATGTGTATTCACCTGTTTGCCGCCAGCCAATTAGAATCGAGTTTTTTTTTTATATAATTAACAGCTGGTTGAAGGGTATTTCCTAGTCGAGCTCGACTACTGCATTTTTACTTGTTTTATTTATTATTGTTATAAACCTTATACACCTATGGTCATTTAAATAATACAAAAAAGAAAATAAAATAAATAAGAATAATTAAATAATATATAATAATACATATTTATATATATATATATATATATATACATATAAATATATATACGTGCGACATGTCTGTCTTCGCTTATCTCTTGCGTGAACTAAACAAATTTGAGCAAAAGCTCGAAATTAGAACCTAATCCAGGTTCCCCTAAAGCCATGACGTGATCTGTTATCAGTGGTACCTGATAACAGCATCGTTCAATGTGTATGAAATGCTATAAAATATCGGTAGTCCGACTCTGAAAATTTAGTCTACATCTGTTTCTATTGAGACCAGTTGGCCACAGCAGCAAAAGATGGAATTAAAGTGGGTTGCACTTACTTTATACGTAAGTCTGTTCCTGATCAAAGGCGAATCCTCTCTCGTAACTTCAGCTACCAAAAATGAGGTGAGTAAGAAGTAAGAAGAAGGCAAGCGAGTTATTCTAATTATAAATCATATCAGATCTGCAAATCATCAAGGAGAGAGGAGGAACAGTGCGGATCATATGCCTACAAGGCCATGAAACCACTGCTTATCTACATAGATTTGATGAGGACAGAAGTGGAGAACAATGGCAATAGAACATCCATTAAGAATAAGGAAATTGAAGAGCTCCAGTTGAAGATATCCCAATATGAATCAGATTCAATTAAGAAATTGAGAGAGCAGGTTATTACGGGATTGAGAGAACAGATCATCAATAAGGACAGAGAATTAAAGCTGTTACAGCAAAAGCTAGACGAGAAAAATTCATATGAAACTATCATTCAGGAACTGAGAAACTATAACAACAGAACAACAAGTCAGGAATCTGAAATCAAGCAGTTGGAGAAGAAACTAGTTGATCAAAAGGAAAATGTCGCCATCATACAGGAATTGAGAAATCAGATAGATTCATGCCAAAAGAACAATGACAATTTGCAATCAATGAGAAATCAGATAGATTTATGCAAGAAAAACAATGACAATTTGCAATCAATCAGGAATGAATTAAATAAGCTCAATTCACAAAAATTGGTGGAATGCTCAAGCGATGTAAACTCCAAACAAAAACTTCAAATGGATAGCGATGCAATCAAATTGCAGGAGTTTCAGAGACAGTTGGAGGAAAATAAGAAAAATATTGACCAACAGAACCAAGAAATATCCAAATTAAAAGATCAAATTAACATTGATGCAATCAAATCGAAGATGTTGGAGGAACAATTGGAGGAACATAAGAAAACCGTTGAGGAAAATAATCAACAAACATTCAAATTACAAAAAGGCATCATAAAAAGTGAAATTTTATTGGACGGCTTAAAACGAAATTCCTTTATTGGTTGCACTTCTTTTGGAGATGCTCCGGGTGTTCATAAAATCAGTTTCTCTTACTACTCTTATGATGCTTTATGTGACTCGAAGACAGCAGGTCCTGGATGGACAGTAATCCAGCAGCGAATCAATGGTAAAGAAGATTTTAACAGGGATTGGGCAACATACCGTGAAGGCTTTGGTTCCTTTGATGGCGACTTCTTCTTGGGCTTGGAGAAGATCCATCGCTTGACGAGCTACAAACCCCATGAACTGTTTATACATCTGGAAAACTTTAATGGCGAAACAAAATATGCGAGATATCAACAATTTGCCATTGGTGGCGAAAGCGATGAGTACCGACTGAGTTTGAATGGATTCAGTGGCAATGTCACAGATATAATGTCATTATTGAACAATAATCAGAAATTTGGCACATATGATCGTGATAATGATAACTGGAACTATAGCTGGTGTGCATCAAGATTCCGTGGTGGATGGTGGTACCCTGAGAATTGTGGAATCGCGTAAGCAAATGACTCTCTTCTTCGTCTCTCGAATATTTAACTAATTTCTTCTTTCTTCTACAGTTTCTTAAATTCAAAGTACTATCACAGTTTTGATGAGTGGAAACATAATGGTATATCTTGGTCTGCCAAAGTCAGAAACGTTAAAATGCTTATTCGCCCAAGATAAATATAAAAAATTAAATTAAATTAAATTAAAAATTGAAACAAATAATTAAATTGGCACTGTAATTACATCAAAATGTATGAATTTCTACTCATTTGTAGGCCAACTAAATATCGGATACGGAAAAATTAAAAAAAAAACCTGAATCTATCCGTGGCATCGAAAGACAGTAAATCTAAGGAGGCGTCAAATAGTAGTAGAATAGTAGTATAATATAAGTGGAATAATAGTAGATAGCAGTAGAATAGTAGTGGAATAGTATCAACTGCCCAAATTTCATCAAGATTGGATGAGACACACCAAAGTTATAGTCGAAAATATATTCTCACATTGATCTCATTTCTTTTTAGCATTTTCCGCATGCGACATGTCTGTCTACGCTTATCTCTTGCGTGAACTAAACAAATTTGAGCAAAAGCTCGAAATTAGAACCTAATCCAGGTTCCCCTAAAGCCATGACGTGATCTGTTATCAGTGGTACCTGATAACAGCATCGTTCAATGTGTATGAAATGCTATAAAATATTGGTAGTCCGACTCTGAAAATTCAGTCTACATCTGTTTCTATTGAGACCAGTTGGCCACAGCAGGAAAAGATGGAATTAAATTGGGTTGCACTTACTTTATACGTAAGTCTGTTCCTGATCAAAGGCGAATCCTCTCTCGTAACTTCAGCTACCAAAAATGAGGTGAGTAAGAAGTAAGAAGAAGGCAAGCGAGTTATTCTAATTATAAATCATATCAGATCTGCAAATCATCAAGGAGAGAGGAGGAACAGTGCGGATCATATGCCTACAAGGCCATGAAACCACTGCTTATCTACATAGATTTGATGAGGACCGAAGTGGAGAACAATGACAATAGAACATCCATTAAGAATAGGCAAATTGAAGAACTTCGCGAAAAATTAATCGATCATAAATTAACTTTAGCAATACATAAGGAATTGAGAGACAAGATAGATTTATGCAAGAAGAACAATGACAATTTCCAATCAATCAGGAATGAATTAAACAATTTGCAATCAATTAGCAATGAATTAAATAAGCTCAATTCACAGAAATGTGAGGAATGCAAAAGTGATGTAATCTCCAAACAAAAACTTCAAATGGACAGCGATGCAATCAAATTGAAGGAGTTTCAGAAACAGGGATTATGCAACATACCTTGAAGGCTTTGGTTCCTTTGATGGCGACTTCTTCTTGGGCTTGGAGAAGATCCATCGCTTGACGAGCTACAAGCCCCATTAGCTCTATGCATATATGGAACACGTCGTAATTGAATATTTGTGTGTTGGGAGGGTGATTGTATCTTCAACTGTTCGATCGATATGGAAAACTGAACAAATACTTAAATCTGACTGATTAAAGAAGAACGATGAAAAGTTTGTGGAATGTGGTTGAGCTGTGGTAATTATGGGTAACCAGAAACTAAAAATCCCGACTCTGTCCTAGCAAGTAGAGAAGTAGAGCTGAAGTAAGGGAATTAAACACCAATAATTTGTGTATACACTTATAGATCTCAACCAGTTGCAAAATACTCATTTATATATTTCTGCTCCATTCGCTTATCATGCTGCTCGCTTTTCACATATGCACAGAAATGCAAGGCCTTTTTTTCGAAAGATAAACAGAAAAATTACCCACTCAATTTAATAAAATTGTGATTCGTTTTGTGTACGACAATTTCTATTCAAATTTCGTTATCCCTCTAAAGATGATCGAAGTGTTTTCAAAGTTCAATTTTTAGGTAAAATAAAATTAAAAGTAAAGAAAACTTGGTTTTTGACGCTTCCATATCATGTCTGCTTAGGGTTTAATATTGCTTGGACTTGGATGTACTGTGGCTGGCCACTCAGGTGACAGTAATTTCGCGCCATCGCGCAAAGCAAAGCGATATAGCATTAATAATGTTAGCGTGTCACGTATCCATTCCGATGTATATATATATGTATATATATATATATGTGTGTGTGTGTATAGGGGCAAATTTGAAAATTGTCTGAAACGAGCCCGACAACAGGCCGATGAGCGATTGCCAACATGCATCGCATATATTGGCGTGCCAAAGCTAATGATTTAGGCAGTGCATAACTATATAAATATCAAGGTTTTGTTTTTGTTTTTGGGCGTAGCGCTTGTTGATACTAGGCCCCTCACCCCATCTGCACCCCTCGTGTCTAGCTGGTCAAAGTTTGGAGTTAGACGGTTTGCACTGATATATCTTTTATTATGTAGTTTTGTGTCATCGTAAAATCGTCGGCTATTACTTGATTGTCCTTCATGAAAGCCATAAAGGCGCTGACAGCTCCAAGAAACCCTCCTGCGGGCCTATGGGTGCCATTGTAAAATGATTTACTCGCCTCGCTTCTCGCTCCTCGCTTTTAGCACATTTGTGGCGGACGCGAAGCGTTTGGCTTCTGCTTTTCCTCGCCAACTTCGCCAACTCAAAAGACTACTCATTTTTTATGGCTCTGTTTTTTTTTTATTTTTATTTATTTTTTGCTCTTTTTTACGGTCTTTTACAGTTTAACGACGCATTACTGACACACAAACTGAGGGCAACCAGGCTAACGAAATCTATTCATGATTTCGTTTAACAAAATACTCCTCTTAACATTTTATCGTATTTATTCCTTCTTGTCTATTAGGCCCAGGCCACTGTTGATATTTGGTCTGCATTTCAAGTTTTCCCGTTTTGCTCGGGTTTCGTTCGCTTTTAATTTTTGGGCGTAGCAATTTTCTCGCATTTTTATGATATGCCATTCCGTCATTCCCATTGTATGTTTGTACTTCTGTACACATCGACTATATTGTCTATCGTAATTTCATTTCGTTTTCATACTCGGCGTTATTTTTGCTGACGACTTTGTTCGTTATTTTTTCACAGCCCAGCATTAAGTAATTTATACAGCCCGTATATTAGAACCATTTCGACATAATGGACGTCTTAAAAATGCATTAGATTAATGAAACTGGATTTGTTTCCTCTATTTGTGTTGGATGGAAAACAGTTTGCTGCTGGGCTCATGACTTTCTATATTAAATATGAATAAGTAAATAATAATGTACACATAAAATACACTTTAATAATTGCATAACGAAATATGCATCATGAGAAATAATAATATGAATCATAATAATAATAATAATAAAAATACTAACTTTCGATCCTTTTATATGCACAACGTTTATTTTTTTAAATGTATCTGTAAAGATCTTGCCCGTTCCTGGGAACCGAAACTCACCCCAGATATTAGACACCGCTGAGCCGGTGGCAAAGGTAGCAAATAATTCAGCTAGTTTATGGCCAGCGGGATTAGGGACTTTGGTCTATGACAAAATATACAGGTGGCCCTCCGCTTGAGGCTTGGGTGCCCAGAAATGTCCTTATCACACGGCTTGTCAACATAACTCGAACAACGAAGCGTGAAGTTGTTGACATTGATTAGGGTGAACTCTGAACTCGCCGCGTTCGCCACTTGCACCTTTGCCGAATGAAATCAATGTGGTGTCTGTTTCTGGGCGCTGTCCCTATTCCCAACACACAAAATACACTGCAAACGGTCGCTGAGTTATTGTTGCACATTTGTTGGCGATAAGCCGTCGAAATAAGCCAATGGCTCCCAGCCATCTCCCCAAAACTTTAACTTACCCCAGCATTCAGTTTGTTTTTGTGTTTTTTTTTTTCTTTCGTTATTTGGTTTTACATTTAATGCCGTGTCATGGAAACTGCCCGCTCGACTGACTGACTGACCGCCGGCACACACATTAGATAAATTAGCCGTAATTACACTTGCAGGTATTATAATTCTCTGAATGCGTTTGTAACGCAACGTTCAATCAAGTTATTTTTTCCAGTATCATTTATCTATATGTATCTATAAGTAAAACTTTATTTTGGTCAGCGGAATAAACATTAAATGAATAACTCGAATCGATGTTAGTCACTCAGTTCAAATAAGCGTCAGTTGAAGTACAGCACTTGCCATAGAGCATATAATCGTCGTTTCAGTTTAGTTTTGAATATTCTGTAATTTTTTTTTCTATTTTTTCCCTAACGTCTAAAAGTATTTTCATTTTTATTTAATTTTTTTCCCAAATGTTCATTTCATGTTGAATTCTCGACCATTTCTCGGCCATAAGTTATGTGTCATGAACGAGACGCAGACGTCGACGCTTTTGGCCAAGACGTCTTGGGGCTACGCTCAGATCCGAGATCTGAGATGAGGTGGATAGGAACAATCAGCATAAAGTAAAAACCTCATATCATTGTTAGGCGGGTGGCTCAAGTGGAACAAATTAATTTCGTTCGTTTTAATTATTTTCTTCTTTTGTCGCTCTTTCACCATCTTTCTCTGTCCTTAAGCGTTGCCTCTTCGTTAAGTTGTTATAATTCGAGTGCTATTAACTCACATGCCGTTGGGATCAATTTATGCTGGAATCATGGTTTAATTATTTAAATGAATTCACATTTACATTATTTTTTCCTCTTTCGTTTCTGAGAGAAGCTGCAAATCATGCACATCATCAAGACTTTAATGATGTCCCCTTGTCCAACGAACACCAGGCGAATTTATTTATTTTTATTTTTTAAATATCATTCGAAAACTATTTGTTTGACCATATTTTGTAGGTGGAGCTGCCAATTTGACATGCCAACTTGGCTACAGACAGTGTTGTAATCGATTTTCAAAACTGAAGATTGAGATTCAAATTTGCTTAGTCAAGTTGGAGACAGACAGTATCCTAATTGATTTTGAAAATCTGACAATTTGAAGAGTTCTTATTGAGCATAATTAGTTGTTCTTTATTAAACCGATTCTGATGGAGAATGAGAAACTTTAGAGTAATTTTTAAAGTGCATATATTAAACACTTTTTTGATTGGTTTCTGGCCAGTTAATAAACTGCTTGTAAATACAGCAAATATGTTAAAAATAATTGGTTCTTCTTCGAAATATTTGTAAATATATCAATTCTTTGATATAGGCAAACTTTTAGCTCTTATTTGATTAGTTGCCTTAGGCTTGTTGGCGAATGCATTATGCTCAAGGCATTTGCGAATCAAAAGAAATGGGCGATATTAAAGGATTACACAATATATATATATATATATATATATATTGTATGGTATGCATCACGCAGTCTTTCCGGCCAAAACTCAACTGTTGACCCCATGGCTTCAGGCATTGTTGCTGTGTTCGCTGCTCTCGTTTGCGTGTGTGTCCATTTAAGCCCGCTTCGAAAATCACATCCACACCCAACACACACACACACACACACACGAGTTGTAACCTTTGCTGAATAACACAAGCGCACGCAATGTTTCCGCCAAAAAGCAACACAAGAAGAAGAAGAAGAAGACGCAGAAGAAGAAGTTGAAGTTGAAGTCGAAGAAGAAGCCAAGTTGAGTTCTGTTCCTGTTTTGTGGTCCTGCCTGGGCAACAATGCCCGCCGCCAGTCTAAAGTGTCCAATCAAGTTTTTCAAAGTGAAACCTAAATAACATGTCATAATAAATAACCTTCAAGCGACCCAGCGAAATGGACACGACCACACCAGGAGTGCAGGAGCTGCCATCACGGATAGGGAGCCAGGGGGGCATGGCCCGCACTGCACAAAAAGACGAAAATCCAAAAATTCTGTAATTACAACGTAAATCCAAAATGTCTCAACACACAGCGCACAGCCGTTGCACACCCACACACACACAACCAAACACACACACACACACACACACACACACTGAGGTCGAAGAAAACTTAATTCATATATCAAAAAGTTTGTCCGACCAGGCTGGGCTCAAGAGTAGCAATTTACGCGCAAGTAGCCAGCTCCAAGTTCGAGTAATATATTGTACACACTTTATATACATGTATATGTGGATACCTCCCCCCCCACCACCCTCTTACCTCCCCTATCAGAAGTTGGGCGTGTCAAGGGGTCAGCCAGCCGGCTGGTCTGTCGTGTCGAATGAGAAACACAGCAATTATGCAATTTGATAATACTTCATTCTCGGGTAATAAATATTAATTATTTTTGCGAATGTGATTTCTCGTGTTCCTCCCGCTTCGCACATACTCACTGAGCTCTAGTTTGGCTTAGATTTATGGTCTCCGCCCGCTTACCGAATCAAATGAGACGTTTTCCTCTTGTTCGTGCACCATCCCCCCTCTCTCCCACCCTTCGCCCATGTTTTGTTAGCCGAATTTGCCAATATTTCTTTTTGTCCTCAACACGAATGCACGGCAGACATGCGGATTTGATTAAAGTTTCCGTGTTGTTATTCGGTTCGTGCGGTCGCCTTTCTCGTTGGGCTTACTTCTGCTGGTTTTGCCTGTTGTTATCTCTACTCCAATTTCGATCGCCTGATAGAGGCGCGAGGGCGGCAAAACGTTAGACAAAACTGTGCTGTGAGTTTTTTATTCCAAGCAAGAAAATATCAGCTGCATTCCGATTTGAAATATATGTGAAACTTATTCGAAAGCTGTTCAGGATCATATATTCAAAACTTATGCTTATCAGTCCAACATCAGAAATTATTATTTTTATTTTTTTATAAGTCTTTTTTGAATTTGATTACTGTAGAAAACACATAACGGAAGTGTGGCAAATGTTGTCAAGATGTTGTCAACCGAAGAGTTTATATTTTGTGCGTGCTTTAAATCTTACCATGGATTTCACTCGCACTGTTCCAGTGCGTAAATTCTTGAAATACGCTTTTACAGAGAGTTCCAGTTGTTGTCGTGCTACGTAGTATGCATATATATATACTATATACTATATATATATATACGGTAACTTCCAGGCCGTTACCTTTTATTCCGTTTGCCCATCAGAAATCTCTCGTGCATAAGAAACATTTTAATTTTGAAAGGAGCTGACTCCAATGGAAATTGCCATAATATCGTATCGCACACACACACACACACACACACACGCACACGTACAGTGGTTCTTTATAGAGTGGCACACACACTGAGACGAGTGTGCTTTTACATAAATAAAAATAGCACAGCACGGCAAAGAAATGAAAAAAGTTAAATTGAATTGTGTTCGCTCAGGATATTTACTTGTACATTGTTGTTGCTGTTATTGTTGTTGTTATTGTTGCTGTTATTGTTGCTGTTACTGTTGCTGTTGCTGTTCGCATTGTTGTTGCTGTTTTGCTCTGTTTTCTCCAGTACTTCTTGGCTTACCACAATTCCGCCTGTCGCTTTGCTGTCCCTTTGCACTTGAAGTACACAAGTAACGGCAACTTTTACCAGTTCGTCTTTTTCTCTCTTACATTTCTTTTTACTGTTAGAGGTGTAACAGAAACTGTCGAAACTTGCTCGAACTCTCTCGAATTGCCTGCAAGCGCACAAGAAATGTAAGTTAAGCTACAAATGTATACATATATATATATATATATATAAATATGATCAGCTGTTATCCAACTATGGTGCGTTAACGAAGCAAGCTAAACTTTATAATCATGCTTAAGCTGTGTATAAAATATGACCTGAAGCGAGCCAAACATTTCCCTACGCACCACATATTAAACATATAACATATAAACCAAATGACCAACCTGTCGCCAGTAAATGGGCTGCTGTCACGTCATTGGTCTGGTCTGGTCTGGTCTGCTCTGGTCTCGTCGGGTTCGGGTTCGGGTCTGGTTGGGTTTACTCTCTGTGCTGCCTGCTTGCTTGGGTTGGCCTTATTTGTTTGTTTGTTTGTTTGTTAGCCCAAAACCCATGTCAATGCGCCAAACAAAAGCTTTACCGAGGCTCTGCAACAATCAATTTTCATACACACACACACACACGCATAGATGTGAATGTATCTACATACAACTCATTCCCAGTTGGACCTTTACACAAAAATAAAAAAAAAACAGAAACTTGCTTGTTTATGAGTTGATGTTGATATTCGTGGTCACATTAAGCCATACGTCGCCATATTACAGCGCGTCACGTCACGTCACTTGTCTCCCCCCTCTCCGCTCTCCCCTCTCCTCTCTCCACTCTCTCATCTCGCCAGTCGTCAGTCAGACATAATGTCGCGGCCATGTACTAACTGGCCGCAGTGACGAACTGTCAACTTACTGTCAATATATCGTCGTACACATTTTAGTTGCGAGTTGGCAGCCCCACTCCAAGCCTCTTCCTCCATCTCACATACCCCCTCCCTCCGCCCCCCCCCCCCTCTCCCCCTCCCTCTTCACATGCTTTGCATGTTGTTGTTGATTTTTGGTCGTTGAGTGTTGGAGTGTGCATAAATTTATTCTTTACGTTTTGTTTGACTTTCGTACAAAAATGCTCTGTGTGCTTATGCTTCCATTCTTGGGTGACATCCCCAAGACACACTCACACACACTCACACACAGACACCCTCCTCCACCCGCCGCTTGCTTACCCGCATAAGTTTTGGGCTGTTTTGGGTGTTTGTCATGTGTGCGCGGTAATGTTTTTTTCTCGCCACTCTCTTTGCTCGTAATGGACTCCAAGAAGAAGAAGGAGAAGAAGAAGAAGAAGGAGAAGAAGGTTCATGTAATCAGCTGGAATATTGTGGCACATAAACATGTGCCCCGATTCTTGATTGGATTGGTATTTAAAGAACATCATAATATGCAAACAGAACAGAATAAATATTCTAATGAATCCGTTGTTTGAGGTTCATATCAAGATTTTTATGGTAATGATATTTTGGCTATTGCCGGCAGACGATTTAAGCTTGTTTCTTGATGATCTTCCTTGGACACAACCTCAACTGTTATAAACTATTAATAATGTTGTATTTATGCTGAGGAAACACACAAAAATTTCAAAGGATTTAATTCAAATGCTTTTGTTTTAATTCAAACTATTTTATTTATTAGTCTCAGATTTTATTTATAGTAAAATAAAAGTTTCTAAGTTATTCAACTTGACATTTTAATTTAAGCTACTCACTTTAGTTTAAAGTAGCAGTGTGATTATGATTTACTTATCAATGGCTAGCGGCAGCCGCACAAAAGCCGTCCACATCTGCTAGATGGATGCCAATTGACAAGCAGAGCGCGCAGTGCCCAACATCAGATGACAGCCATGTGATGTGGAACGAGGGAGGAGATTGAGGACAGTAGCCGGACAGCTGGAGAGCCGCTGCTCGAGACGGGGAGCAGAAGCATTAAATGCCCGCACAAATGCATTCGGAAGCGGAAGAGGATGAGGAAGAGGCAGGCACTGTGACTGCGATGAGAGACAAGGCGACATTTGAGTAACGGCTAGAATTTCTAGGCAGGCTAAAGCCAACACTCAGCGACAGCAGGGAACGGAACGGGAAGTGGCAAGCGGGGAAGGGAGAGTGAGATCCAAGACCGGGCATATTGATTGGTTGATTGCTTTAATGAACGCCTCAATGCCGACAAGTTGTTAGCGGTAAGGATATTTCTGGCCGAGCCGTCCCAGCTGTTGCCGGCACACATTTGCCGCATTCCATTCTCAGATTTTGCCATTCGGCTTCGCTGATTTGTGATGCTTCAGTTTTTTTTTACTCACTGCGTCTCGACTTAAAGGCCACTTGATAAATGGCCTTTGTCAAACAGAACAAATCGTTCTGATATTTTCCTTCTTTTTTTTCTTTTAAACTCGTCGTTAAAGCGAAACGCGGTTTGGCAATAACTTAAGTGCAGGAATTATGCGTTTTGCTGCCTATTTTATCAATAAATGCAATTGCAATTGGACTATTAAACATCAACAACAATCCAAGACTTATCATATACTTTTTTCTTACATTGTAATTGAATTATTTATTCATGTCTAGAAATACCTAGAAACCTTCTCAAATATTTGTTGCTTAATTCAATAATAAAATGATTCTTAAAGTTGGAAAATTCATTTATTATGCAGTTAGTGAACGTGTCTGCCACTGCACACTTTGTAAATATTTACTTAAAGAGAGCTGCCAGATAGTCTTGGAGCAGTTGAGAAGTTGCAGCAATCATTTTGTCTGAGCTTCATTTTGCGAAATGAAATTAAATATGTGGATTTAAATGTGTGCCGGGGGCTATGCTTAATTAGGTTTCTTTCGTTTCGTTTCATTATGTTTTGTATCGGTTGGGCATAATTAGAGTCGAAGGACTTGGGCAGATTTTGATGCGAATGGGATGTGGCAGTTAAGTCAGAATCTTGGGGCAGAGTCCGGGCCACGTTTCGGGTCGAATGCGAGTGGAAATCAAATTATTTTAATGATACACAAATTGATACTTTGAGACAAAATAACAAACCAAATGAAAATTGCTGCCAGCATTTTCGACTACTTTTTTCGGTTTTTTTTTGTTTGTGTGCTGCAACGGCGGGAGGGATGAAGGACAAAGAGCAGCACTCGAAAGATTGAGGGTGAGGGTGAGAGAGAAAAATTCCATGAAAGCAACGCTGCGATGAAAATTAAGTGAAAATTGGATTCTATACATTTTGTTCTTTTTTTTTTGTTGTGTTGTGCTGTGTTGGGTTTTTTTTGTTTTGTTTTTCTTGTTCGCCTTTGCTCATTTTCATTTTGGGCAAATTGAGTTTGAGGATGGGTCGAGTGGAGTGTTTAATACCTGAAGCGTGTGCAATCGCTATTATTATGCAAATTTTCCTATTCATTGCATGCGTGTTTTTCTTTTCCTGCTCGTTGCTTTTTCGCTCGCTTTTCTTTTCGTAATTTAAATGAGGGCCCAAAATGGCTGCGACAATAATGAGAGACAATTGAAATGCCAATAATATGCAATTGTCTGCAATGATCGGGACGTTGGGGGAAAAATTCGTTCGTTCAGCAATGGGACAAATTAACAATCAAGCGTTAGTTCATTTAGAAACAAGGGTTGCCCTTGGATCAGCCATCAAATGAAATGGTTAAGCGCAAATAGTATCTGGGTGTGTTCGAGAAGACAGAATACAAGATTTGCTTGCCAGCCTAAACTATTTTCAGCTCATGTAAATTGAATGTGGGTGGAATGCCTTGATGAACATGCCCAATTCATCTACACACAAGTTTGCATTTATTTTCCCATAGCCGAAATCAGTTTTGCAGCCGTCGAGCAAACAAAACAAAACTCTTAAGATGTTAATTTAAATAAAGTTACAAACTTGGCAGAAGCCTGCACATACATATTAACTGAATTTTGTTAGCCCAGGCCACAGCTCTTCAATGCCCACTGATGTAATGAGTGTGGGTGGGGGGAGTGGGTGTAGCTGTGTAGTGGGTTATCTTCGAGAGTTGAATGCCAGCCATAGATATGGCTGGATATCTACAGGTTCTGTTTGTAAGCGTACTGCAAACAAGCAAACAAACAAGCCAACAGACCAACAAACCAACAAACCAACAGACCAACAAACAGGCAAACAACAATAACAACATCACAATGGATAACTGAATGCATAAAATCTTGACCGAAGGCAATGGTAAAGTAAACAGTCAAAAGGTTGGGGGCCAATCGTGTTTATCGAGAGCCACAAGGCATTAATTACGCATACGCAACATTGACCGCAACGAAGCAAACGTTCGTCATTTTGGGGGGTGATTTTCGGGTCGGTTAACTGTGAACATCACATGCAGGTAAATTGAGGATGGACGGAGTCGGTGACTTTTTGAATGCCCAGGGTACGTTTTAATTAAGTCAGCAAATCGATAAAGTTACACACACACACACACACACACACACACAATAGGGCTGGGCTATGCACATATATATATATATACTTGATTACACACAATCTGTTTTGTTGTTGGTTCTGTGAATGCATATGTTATTTGAATAAATGGAGTCAAGTTTAAATGGAAAGTGGATATGCGTAGATAACTGATTGTGCAAGCAAAATCAGAACAAATTTCAATTTGTATTTTATTTTTTAAGCAGTTACATATGCATATTATTTTTCCTTTTTCTATCGAGGCCTAAAGATACAAATTTTTGAAAACTGCATCCTTTTTAGTGAGTCGATTTAAAATTGTATTTCTTTTTTAGCATAGTTTAAATTGCGTCACGATTGTGAAGATGGATATTTATTTGAGTTTTCTTATTTTAATTAAATATGTGCATCGATTTCAATTTCGATTACACAGCAGAAACCTTTAAAGTGTGTGCAACTTATCAACGGGGAACACAGGCACTTAAAAGAAACTTCTAAGCCAACTGAAGCTTGTTTAGATGTATGTATATATGTATGTAGTGGGCATCGTATGAAAACTTGGGGCAAATATGAATGAAAGTTTTGATAAGAGTCAAAAGCTGGGTCAACGGAAGCGGAAGTCAATTTTTGTGTTATAGAAATTGAAATGAAAATGAAATGATAAGAAAATGAATCCCAGGCCAACAACGAAATGAGAAAAGTTGGGCAAGTATAAAAGAAAATGTTGCAAATATATACAACATTGAACTGATGACATAAAATATGTGTGTACCTAAATACATAGTTGAGTTTTATGGCTGCCAGGAGCAGAATGTGCCCGGCCAGAGCACAAGGTCGCTCTTCAAACTCATATTTGCTGCCTTTTTGCTTGACATTATCGAAGGATGTGGCTCCGAGTGAGATGTTGTTGTTGCTGCTGCTGTTGTTGTTGCTGCTGCTGTTGCCGCTGCCAGGTCTTCTTTGGCTTGCCAGCCAGCAGTAACAGATACCGGAGGTACACATCGCATTATAAAAGGAAATAAAAGCACTTTTGTCCCAGAGACCATGCGGGCAATGTAAACAACCGACAACCGACAAGCGACCAGCGACAAGCGACAAGCGGCAATCGACCCAAAACGCGCTTTGATCTGCCGCCAGGACCCGTGTCCCAGTCCCTGTCCCAGTCCCAGTCCCAGTCCGCAGTCTGGTAAGTATTTGGAATCTTCTCCTGCTGCCACACCAAGCGGACATTGAACCATCTGGCTATGTGGCACCGTTTTTTTTTTTCGGTATTTTTTGTTTTACCCATTCTTGGACGAGCAAGTTACTCAATTACCCAAGTGTCCAGTCGAGCTTATCAGTATTCGAACCGGGTCTTTTCTCTGCTCCTGTCGCTGCCCGCTGCAGCATATTGTTGCCGTTTTTATGATGCATCCTGCGCAGCGGCGCACGCCCTCGCCTCGCCAGGACTCTCTTTGTTGCTTGCTTTGATTAAATGTCAAAACAATTGTGCGCTGCAGCATAATCAAAGCGCTGCTTGCGTAATTGCCCAATGAAGCGGAAGTTGCTGCAAACCAGGACGCGGTCGCACAAAATAAACGTAAAGAACACAAAAATTAAAAAAAATATTGAACACTGGAAAAATCCATCACCTTTGGCTCGCCGAAGATTAGATACCCTTGCCGACAACTAAATGTCATAAATAAATATTTTTCTTTGGATTTGGATTGATGTTGAAATGCTTAACAACATTTTCAACTAAAATATAATATTTTAAGAACCATCTAGTTAAGAACCATCTAGTTATGTAGCTAGTAGCTCAGGAGTGAAAAATACCCTGTATCTTCTTTAAAACATTTACATATTTTATTTAATATTGCAAATATTTCTGCCTGCAAACTTGAGCTAATATTCTCAACTGGAAGAAAATGTTGTCGAAGTTTTAAGCAATTAATCAATTATAAAATTACAAGAAGAGGAGTCAGAGTTGGTTAGTTGTTGGTTTGGTCTGTTGCACAACTCTTGCACAATTCTAATATACCCATTCGTGAGCACTTTCATTTGGTGTGTGTGTGTGTGTGTGTGTTTGTGTAAAGAACACATTTTGAGGACATCAGATACTAGACAAATTTGCTGCTCCCAACTGGAGGGCAATCGACACTGCTGGCTCTGAAGCTGGGCAGGAGTGAAACACATTTGGTTGAGATTTCACCCCTCATTTATGATACGTATATGTAATGAGTAATTCCCAGTGTTGTTAAGCTGTTGTCTATTAAGGCAGCGTTGCTCTGACATTTGCAATGTGTCTCTCAATTTTAAGCATTCGTATTTGATTACTTAATTCAATAGAAAATGAATAAAACTCAACCGTTTGATTAATTCAGCAAATTTCGCTTCGAATGCATTTGTTATGTTTAATGTGAATAATTTGAAATGTAAATGTCTCAAAAATCTACGATTATTAATCATCTTAAATGGCTGAGAGTTTGCCTAAGTAATTACTTACACAGCTAAATTGTAAAGTTCTTGGATTGTTTGTCCCATGAAATCCAAGGGTGAATTTTTTGTACTTAATTTGATTTTTCAATTTGGGGAGTGCATGAAAAATTGTCGGGACTGGAAAAGTGCAAGCGAAATATTTGAACCGTTTGACAAGTAAACAACAACATCGAGAAATTTTTAAATATCGCCCAAAAAAATAAGAAAAAAATAATGAAAAATATTCATAAATATTCAAATGAAAAACCTCACGCCACAACGAACAAATCTGGACGCCAGGACGAGCACAAGTCAAATCAAATTATGGATAATTTATACACACAATTTCCATTGGACTGATGCTGCTGCTGCTGCTCCTGCTGCTCCTGCCATGGCTGCTGCTGCTGCTGCTGCACAGGATCGTCAAGGAGCAAGGCGCTGGTTTTGGCCGCGACGGAAACTGGCCGACGTTGGCTTCACTTCTGCCGCTTGATTGAAACTCATTTATCATCATAAATTAGAGCAGAGTGGGTGTGGGTGGGGGTGGTGGTGTGGAGGGGGTGCAGGATTCGAGAATGTAGCACGAAATCAAGGAAGAGATTCATCATGCGTCTGGCGCTTGGGCGTGGCCATCAGCTGGACAACTGGGCAGCTGGACAGCGGCATGTAATCCAGCTCAGATTGAAAATTAATGAGGTTATCACGGCACACACACACACACACACACACACACACACGCACAAGTAGATGAAGTTCCTGACTGTAAAATCAGCGACTACAAAAATTATTTACCATTCTTTCTTGTCTATTGTTGATTCTTTTTATAATATATATATATATATGTATATGTATATATATATATGAACACATCCGACGCGGACGTCGTTTCTTTCTTTTCCTGCTGAATTGTTGTGCCACCGTTCAGCTGTCAGTGGCACAAGTCAACGCTAATGATGCAATCGCCTCGAGGGGGTATGTTCGACTCGCGTAACATGCGTAAAAGTTGTTAATTATAAAAATATATATAGTGTGTAGTATAACAACAACTTTTTACTTTTTGGCTAGGGTATTGCATCGTCGTATTTGGCGTACTTATTATTCTGTACTTACTTTGCTCTCGTCTTGTGCCATTGTTGGGCGGTGTGTTTGTTGTGCCACACTTGTCTCAAGCAGTGAGCCAGAAAAACTCGCTGGACTTGCGTTGGAATAAAAATTAATTGCGGACACTTGGACGGAGCGCACTGACTGGGGTTGGGCGTGGGCTGAGCGGAATTTGTGGCAAACGTGGCCATCTACTTACATAAATCAAAATTCTGCACATTTAGGTCATTTGGGCTTTTTACAATTTTTTTTTATATTTTTTTTATTTCACAGACACCAAATGCAAATAAGATGATAAGGAATGTCCTTAATTTGGGGTCCGCATTGTCCCCTTGTTCATAATTATGTGAGCAATTCATGGCGAACACAATAAATCAAGACTAGACTGGACCTCAAATACTTATCATTATTTACTTGTACTGAATGCGGAAGATTAGAGGATAATAAGAATGTTAAACTGCTTTTGCGTAATCAATAAGATTACGAATTCTCCGAATTGTTCCACAATGAACCTAAAGAAATTTTTAAATTTCGACAGGTTAACTTTGGTCTGTAAAGGCGTTTAAAATTCTTAATTTCTTGTTGCAAAAGTCATTTGAGTTTTGTTGGTGACCACTCCTAAATTGAAGACTAGCTATTTAAAAGAAAGCTTGGTAATAAAACTAAAAAATCTTTGTTTCAATCGACTTAATATATTTATATATATTTAATACAAGTCGAGCTCTCTCGACGTGCACTTACTTTTTTATTTAATTAGGTTTGGTTTAGTATCAGCTAAAAATAACTGTCACCCAGGTGGATGCTTAATCCTTTCGCCAACATTTAAGGCAGTTCCATTCGTCCGCCTATGTGGCAACGGCGTGTTCAAAATCTCTTCGCTGATATTGCAATTTATTTAAATAATCTAGCAATAATTCAAATTGCCAGAAGCCCACGAAAAAAAAGCCATTACAAAATATCCGAAATGTTAACCCTTTTCAACAAGCAAATAAAATGACGATGCAGCCCATTTGCAATCAATTGAATGGCTATGCGTGTGTGTGTGTGTCTGTGTGTGTGTGTGTGTGTGTGTGTGTGTGTGTGTGTGTGTCACACACACATACATATAAATATACATACATTCGTTTATATAGCTGATAATTTATTGGCCTCAGCGAACCAGCGAACCAGTTGCGGATGCTGGCAAGGTAATTATTATCGCCGGCGAACGTGGCGCATACGTAATGAATGGCCAGTTTAATCGGTTTAAGGTTATGTGACTTTTTTTTAAAGCACCGTCATAGTTAAAGCCATTGGCTACAGTTATTGCCATCGCACATCGCACATCGCATTCGAAGTAACACAATTTCCATTTGCCATTTTTCCATTTCCATTTACGCGATTTTTTTGGAACAATTTATGGTTTTGATCTTTAAGTGCCGCAAGGGAAAACATATTCATTGCCTCACATCTCATACAAGAATGGGCATTATTTATTATATTTCTCATTCGGCTTGCAATAACTTAAAAGATAATTCAATAACCAGCTTGTTTAATTTATTTTCAGTGGATTTATTTAGTAGTTTATTGAAACGAAACTTATTTTCCGGAAGTTGATGTAATTATGCTGCACAGATTAAGAGAATAAATCATCGATCGCGTTAAGGGCATTTAAATTCGACAATTCGAAGCTGTGCGTTTTTTGTTATTGATTATAAATAGGCCTTGTCATTTGTATCATTTAGTCTTAAAACTATTCATTTGTGGATTGTCTGTCCACTTTTGATATTTTATACAACACAATTAAAAAATGTTTGATTTTTAAATCTCTGAAAATTTATCAAAAAATGTCCTTGCCGCGAGTTTTCTTTGACATAACCGCTGATGGGGAGAGACTTGGACGCGTTATAATCGAATTGCGTTCAGACATAGTTCCGAAGACGGTGGAAAACTTTCGCGCCCTGTGCACTGGGGAAATGGGTTTCGGCTACAAAGGCTGCCCATTTCATAGGATTATACCAAATTTTATGTGCCAAGGTGGCGATTTTACTAATCAAAATGGCACTGGGGGCCGCTCCATCTATGGCCACAAGTTCCCAGATGAGAACTTTGATCTGAAACACTCGGGACCAGGAACCATATCAATGGCAAATGCTGGACCCAATACAAATGGCTCGCAGTTCTTCATATGCTTTGGAAAGACCACTTGGCTGAATAACCGGCAGGTTGTCTTTGGCAAGGTCATCGATGGTATGGATATCATACGAAAGATGGAATCGATGGGCTCGAACTCTGGAAAGACATCTAAGAGGGTTATTATTGAGGACTGTGGCGACGTATAAAGTGAAATTATAAACACGCAGCGTTTCAAAAGTTAATCTAAAATATAATATTGAACACACATTATTTTATATGTTTAATATAGTTTTAGCAGTTTCAAGTAACAGTCTTGTCTAAGGGCTCGACATTTTATAATCATTAGGATTGAATGGCTGCAATAGCTTGGTGGATAATACACCATTACCACTCTCGATGCTGCGCTCCAGATACTTTCTTGAGATATGCCCATCGACCTCATCGTCTTCCGGCATTTTGCTGGCTCGATGCGTGTCATCATGCACCATATCAACGGGAAAAGTGTTGAGCTTAGAGAGGTGATTGTAACCAGAGCTGGTTACCTTATGGCCAGCCACACGTGTGCCAAAGGCGACAGCATCTGGGAGAGTCATCCGGCGTAAGTAGAGAGCGTAGATGACAGCCGCTGCAAAGCAATTCCCGGCTCCATAAGTGTCCACAGGATCACCGCATATATTGGCAGGCAGTTCGTAGTATTTACCCAGCGCATCCAGGCAGCCGGATCCACTGAGACCCCATCCACAAATCAGACAGGGTCGGCGCACATGAAAACTGCGTGGCAGGAACAATTCCTTATCCAGTTGCAGGCAGGTCTCCTTTGGCGTCTGCCAGCCCAGCTGCTGTGCCAGCTGCCTGGAGAATATCACATAGTCGCACATATCGAAGAGATCGATGATCTCCTTGTAGCACGCGTCATATGTCACCTTTAGCGAGATGAGTATGCGCTCTGCTGCAGTGCGTCCATTGTTATAATCCCCAACGGCACGCATCATTCGAATTGTCTCTCGCACATTGCGTGCCTCAAAGTGCACCCAGCCGTAGACTCCAAGATCGAGCAGCTTGAAGTCCTCGAATGTTACGTATGGAAACTTTCGACCATCACTGTACAGAATAGTGCGACATGCAGTCTTTTGAGCCTTCCAAATCGTGCAGATATCCGGCTCCTCATCCGTCCGTGGGCAGTGGCTCAATTCGATGTTGCAACGACGCATTTCCTGCAGCATTTCTATCAGTAAACTGGAACGACTCAGCATGCCAAAGAACTCCACTTGGGCGCCGAGCATATGTAGCAGGATGCTTACATTGCTCGAGTGTCCTCCACGACGCCATTGTGCCTCCAGGCAGCTGTGCAGAGCACCTGTGTCGGGTCCATTAGCGCACACAGTTAAAAGGTCTATCGACAAGCGGCCAATGCACAAAACCGGCTTCGTCACGCTCAGGGCACTACTGGGACTCATGATGGGGCACTCGTCTTGCAACACACAACTATCATCAATTTTGAATATCTGTTTTTGACATAATTTGTATGAGTTGTCGATTTAAAAAATTTTCTCATTTTTTGTTATACTTTTTATCCCAAGTAATTAGGAAACCAGAGAAGTCGTTGATTGGTCATTTAAATAATATAAACAAATATTCGCGCTTTCCAATTTTATACATTAAACTTTTCTTTAAAAAGTGTTTTAAGAAATCCATTTAAGTTGTATTCTCAAGAAAGTAAATCATCGCTTTTAATGTTTAATGGCTTAAGTTGTTTGAGGTAAGAGTTTTCTTTAGATACTTTTCATATTTGGCAACAGTTTTCTATTAAGCAAACGCTTCTTGAAATATTGCTCCACGATTTACCTAAAATTAATTTCCTTATTTTTAAAGTAGGCCTTGCCAAATTTGTTAACCAATACTACAAGCTAACTTTTGGCCATTTCATCATTACTGTGTGCGCTGCTTAAACAAACAGCTCTAAAACATATATTCTGTTTTTCTTACAAACATCGGAATCGGTAAATATTTTTGTAAATCCTAAATAAATATTTATTTCTTTATTTGTTTTCTTTATTTATTTATATTTTGTTTTTTTTTTTTTTTGTAGCGCTGGCGTTGTTTCGTTCTTTGTGTAACCAAGCCAAAATGACCTTGCCACGTGTTTATTTCGACCTGACCGCCGGCGGAGAAAAACTAGGTCGCGTCGTTATGGAGCTAAGGTCGGATGTAGTTCCAAAGACGGCGGAAAACTTTCGCGCTCTATGCACTGGGGAGAAGGGATACGGATATAAGGGATCCCCATTTCATCGAGTCATACCAGATTTCATGTGCCAAGGTGGCGATTTTACCAAACAGAATGGCACTGGGGGGCGCTCCATCTATGGCGAAAAGTTCCCAGATGAGAACTTTGAGCTGAAGCACACTGGACCGGGTACCCTTTCGATGGCAAATGCTGGGCCCAATACAAATGGATCGCAGTTCTTTATTTGCACAATGAAGACCAGTTGGCTGGACAACAAACATGTTGTCTTTGGCCGAGTTGTGGATGGTATGGATATCATTCGCAAGGTGGAATCAATGGGCTCGAATTCTGGCAAAACAATCAAGAAGATTATTATTGAGGACTGTGGAGATATGTAAAGGGTTTATCTTAAAACCCAGCTTAAAATATATACTTTTAATGAAAAACTTTTTTTTTTAAGTTTGCAAATCAAATAGTTTTATATTGTGAGTGTCCAACTCTGGCAGAAAAGTAATCGAGATTATTCTTTGGGTGGGTGTAATTGGAATGTAGAAGCGCTGCTTAAGTCACAACCATTTTGTCTCTAAAAAGGTGGGTCAAGAAAGGTTTCTTTGCTCAATCTGTCATTTATATTCAATACAAAGTTTGAGTCTAAATTAAAAAAAAAAAATCCAATAATCAGAAAAGTTAAATATGGTTGATCCGAACTGTAAATTAAGCTGGGCAGTCGGCAAAAAGACGGTGCTCTGTGTGGGATCAACAAACGTTGACTGCATCTTGATGGTGAAACGCTTTCCCAAACCAAATGTGCCCGAACAGAGTACAAATGCCTACTGGACGAGGGGTGGCATGGCTGCCAATATTTGCACCGTTCTGAGGAATCTGGGCGTGAGTGTTGAGTTCTTTGGAGTGTTGAGCTCATCGCCAATGTTTAGTCTACTGATGCATGATATGCGGATGCGGGGTATCCACACAGATAACTGTCCGCGTTGCCAGCAGGAGCCGCCTTTTTCGTCATTGCTAATAAATGAGTCCACTGGGTCATGTACGGTTGTCAACTGCAATAATTCGTTTCCCTACCCAACTTTCGAAGATTTTCAAAAGCTCGATCTGAGCAAATACGGCTGGATACATTTTCGATGCCGCCAACCGGATGTCACCATTGAAATGATGAAGTCCGTGGAGGCCTACAATGCAACGCAAATGGACAAAATTGTAATTTCAATGGACTTTGATGCATTGCTACACGAAAATTGGAAACTGGTCAACTACTGCGAATATGTCTTCTTCTATAGGGAAGTCGCCAAGGAGCTCAAGTGGAAGACACTTAAGGAGGCGTGTTTTAACATTGATGAACTCCTTCGCATGCGCTTCGGCATAAATCTAAAGCGTCCGTTTATTATTTTCCGTTGGGACCTAAAACATACTGGACTAATGGATGCCGACAGCAAGTTCTCCGTGGCACCCGCCTACAGGCCCAAGGTATTTAGGGATAGTCGTGGCATCGGTCAGGTCTTCATTGGAGCCTTCATTTATGCCATTTACGTGAGAGGACGCAACGAAGCGATTGCCGCCGACTTTGCCAGTCGCATGGCCACCTACAAATGCATCAGAATTGGCTTTGATCACATTGCTGACATCTTGGAAGCACCTAGAATGTAAATATATCCATATCCCCCACAGCTATTTTTCATGAAGTACCAATAAATTTAAATAGAACAGTCGTATTTATATCGCTTCTTTAGCAGTATGATTTCATTGATTGTACTAAGTATTGTAATTATTATTTATTTTATTTGTTTGTTTTTTGTATTTGTAAACAGTTTTTAAAGTGGTGTACAGCTAATCAGGTAATCTTATTTTAAAATGATTGTTTTGGAAGTTAAGTGAATTATGAACTCTGATGCAGAGTTTTAAAAGCTGTTCTTAAAATAGTTTGTATTAATTGGAGTTATTTAAATTGTATCAAGATGTAGATTTGAAAACTACAACTAAAACGTAGCTGAATGGTTATGGAATGGCTCAAGTGCGTGAACTGAATCCAATTGAAACTCATTTCAAATTCGATGCAATTGAAAACGGCTGAGACACATTCCAAAACTAACTTAAAACTGCTTCGAAAGAGGCTTAAATTCCACTCGAAATGTTATTTAAATTTAACTTTGGCAACTCGCAAATGGCCTAAACTTGTACACGGACTATGTGCTTGGCATAATTGTGGCATGATTAATTCCAGAGTCCGGGCAGAAGTTGGCCGGGCGCACAACAAATGTTCAAAGTTACAAAGTTGTATAAAAATTGTATGTATTTATGTATATTTTGCGGCATAAGCAATCGGCGGGGGAGTGTTGCTGCCCGCGGGGATGGGAATGGGCGTGGAGGTGGAGGTGGCAGGCAGTTAGTATAAATGTTATGCATGGCATCAAACGACAGACACAAAACGAGAATGTTTGCTGGTCATTTATCATGGCGGCAACAGCAGCAGCAACAAACAACAGCCACAACAATAACAATGCCCGGCGACAAGGAAGCAGCAACAATTTGGTCAGGAATTTAAGTGACAATTTTCATACAATTTTCAAGGCAGAGGAGACACGGCACAATGCGGCGTATGAGCGATGACAATAATTTCGGCATGACTACAGAGAGAGAAATCGATAAATGTCCAAGCATTTGACATGCGACAAAGACAACCAACTAGAAATTACTTCCGGGCATGAAACTCCCCACTTTTTTATGAAACAGTTTTCTTCACAGTTTTCTCTCAAGTTTGTTGTGTTATACCCTGTAGTTATGCAAGGGGCTTTGAGCGTCGAAAACGGGACACGATGTGGCATTCTTGGATATGTTAAGTGGATTTAGCTGACGATTCATTTGGATGTTCACAAAAACCGGGTATTTGGTAGTCATGCAGAGTCGCCTCGAATATTCTTACTGGTTTTCTGCTGACTATTGCAACATCAAATAATGCAAAGCCAAAAAATTATGCGTCGCAAATGCGACAAAGCTAACGAAGAGGAAACGTGGGGGTCCGGGGAGGCGCCACTTCAGGCCAAGACGCAGACAAAGTCGGAGACGCTTCAAAGCGGCTTCCGGCCATTGCAGAAACAAGACACACACACACACACACACACACATACACACACACACACACACACACACAGACAAACATACACCCAGCTACAACAGGCCGGCATTTATGTAAATTAAAAATTATTTCGACTGTAAAAATTCAGTGGGAATTGTTTTTGGCAAGCGTCGCTGTTGCCTCTGCGACCCATTTGCAAGAAATACAGTTATACGCACACATACTAACAATGATACTTGGAAAAAGCGGCAACAATAGCAACAAGGAGCTAAGCAATTGTGAAAAACATTTGCTTTTTAACTACATTGGCTGTTAAGCAGATCTAAAAAATAGTTATTGTTATTATTGGCGGTTTGTTTTTGAGCCACAGCGCACCACATCGCACCACAGGCAAGACGGCGTTTCCACAAGTGCGCAAACGCCCAAGTTGGCCAAAACGATTCAAATTTGAATGCTGATATGAAGTTTCGGAAAGGATAAGTACAAACTTATGATTATGCACTTATGGCAAATACTTGAAATTGCTTTTGAAAAGCAGACAAAGGAAATCAAATAAATTTAATGGTACATCTTTAAGTGTATTTTGTTCAGAGGAGACAATTACAAACTATTCAGTTTGTAGTTGGAATCGAAAACTATGAGTTTGCTCCTTTCAATATCTATATAGACATGAACAAGTTATTGAAATACTGGTTCCAATTTAGAATCATTGTCAAGAGAAATGTCCACGAATACGGATTATTCTTAAAAACATTTTATTATTCAATAAATATCAACATTTTCGGAATTCTTATTAAAAAATGCAAATACGGTGCAGTTGTAAGAAAGCTAAAATGCCAAACTTAATTTAGATAATCGAAATTAATACCAAACTTAAAATAAACCCACAGTTTTACATAAGGAATCATGCATTATTTCTGCAAATCAGTTGAATCAACATTATTATTAGCATTGGCTAAATCACATTGTTTGGCATTCCTAACATGTCATCAGCATCTGTGTGTGTGTGTGTGTATCTGTGTGTGCTTAAGTTAATTTGTGCTGTTCTATTTGGTAGCTAGACAATTTCTGTTTTCAATTTCATGCAACGCCACTTTGCATTTGAGCTAAAAGAACTTTAATGTATTCCGTTAACGTTTCGATTGTGGCTCTCCCAGCTCTCCGCCATTACTCTCTCAATTGCCACTCTGTGGCAGTGTGGGTCTGTGGCAAATGGGAAGCGGACTGTAGCTGGTTCTGCATGTGAAGTGCATAGATTATGCAGTTGGCTTCAGTTTATGATTGGCAAATCCAATATACGTCGTGCACTTTGGCATGCAGCCGGGTGCAGATTGGCAAGCCGAGCACTTGGACCGCAGCGACTGCAATTTCGACAGAGCTGCCACTTTATGGCAGTCGCACGCATATTTTCCATTCCCTCACATTCACACACACGCACACACACACACACACACACACACACACACACACACAATCAGAAGCACAGAAACAAGATGGCGGAGTACTCGTTTCCGGTTGATGGGCAACGGCGTGATTATCGGCAGGCGGCTGGCACTGCGAAGGGCAAACCGCAGCCACCAAAAACAAAAAAAAGAACAGAGAAAAAAAAAGGAAACCCACACGAGTATGCAATACACGTCGTACAGACTATTTGGACTCTGACTTTACCCTGTAGGCAGTTAAAAGAACATTTGAAAAAGTGCTTTTTCAAATACAATTTGAAAAGTTTAAAGTTTGAAATTGCTTGCAGATCAAATGTTGTTGGTACGAAACAGATTTAAATTCGGCAAGAATTACTTAAAAAAATGTTCAGAGGAAACCATTTTGTATACCTTCAATTATACTAGTGACATGATAAACTATCTACCTGAAGTTTAAACTATTAAAACAAGAAGAATATTTATCACAGTTCAACTGCAGTTTGACGTTGAATTGCAAAAGCTTAAAAGTCATTTTTAGCACTCTTCAATGCATTGAATATTTTGTAACAATATGTATTGAAACACTTTCTGTTTTTTTTCTCTTTGATTTTTTTTTTGTACCGTTAGGGTATAAAGCTGTCATACGGGGTATAAACACACACACACACACACTCACTCACTCACACTCACATATATTAGTAGCCCACAAAATTGCTGCCGCAGCAGTAAGCTGCAAAATAAGCCAAAAATATGCGTTATCAAGTCGAGCCAATATAAAAAGAAAAATTCTACGGCCAGGCACAACATACACACACAATCACACACACAGCCACACACACACACACACACACACACACACGACAGCCGACAGCCGGGCCCCGCACAGCTGGAAAGACAACAACGACGCAGGACATAGACATGGATATAGGTGGAATGGGAGAGTTCAGACATTGGAGGGGTGTGGGTGGCAAGGGGGGCTTTGGCAATTGCAGTTGCCGTTGCCATTTTGCATTACTTTGCATAACCAGCGTGAATATCCCGCTGTGTGTTCTGGAGAGGCAGCTGGCAGCGCTGCCAGTTCTGGTAGCAGACGGCAGTTGCCGAGACTGTCGCCTCGCCTGCTTTTGGAGCTTGGAGCTGTACCACGGATATGGGAGCTGAAGTCTGCTGTTTAACCATAAACTGCTCGGCCATGGTCATTACGTTGAGGCACAGGCTCTTCTTTGCTATTCTTTCTGCTGTTTGTTTTTTTCTCTCTTATTTTTCGTATTTTGGAGCTTCCACACATTATTCTTATTTATCGGTGCTCGGCAGTCTGCTAGACCCCACGAGTAGCCATAATAAGCCATAAGCTACGTTGGGGTCGTAAGCTGTTGCATATTATAAAGAATTTTTATGGCACTCTGAAGATTGCTCTTCATATGCCCCATATATGTGCATGTGGAGACAAGTTATCTAAAATCCAATTGCCAGTTTGTCCCCACTTAAAACTGGAGAGCTTTCAAATTTAATAACTGTAAATTATTAAAAAACCAAGTGGGTGCAACTATTGCACCCACTCGAGAGTAATCCCAATCTTAACTTACAACATTTGTTCTCTTGGAAATGTCTAAGGGATTTTCACAATTCTGTCGGCAGTTGAGCACTCTCCACCCGATAATTCTAAATATTCAAATTATCTTATTATTTTCATATATATTTCACTTGCCAATATATGCATATATTGATAGGTAAAGATGAAGGAAAACAGCATCTCCTGAAATAAATTAAATATGGTTTTTATTGTTAAAGAATTTTTCGCAAAATGTATGTACATATTTTTGCATACAATATGCGAGGATATTTGAAAGCTTAAGCCTCTTTTATGGCATGTAGTCGCCTTCCGGCATTTTGTTTGTCTTTGTTGAAATTTTAATTTAAGGCAGCAAATCCCTTAAATTCTTGTGTGGCTTGTCAGTTTGTAATTTATGGAGTCGGCTTTGAACATTTCAATCAAGTGCTATCCAATCTGCTGGTGACAACATTCCAAAGCCAAATGTTTCTCTGATTATTACGCTCATTACATCATCAAAAAAGACAAGAAAAAAAACAAAAAAGAAAATCACAACAGCAAAAAAATAAACCGAGAAAAGGCAAGGACAACATCGCTCATGCTCTGCTCAGTGCGATGTACTCAGCGGGTTTTGTTATTATTTTTGTGCTTCGTTGCGTTTTCACAGCTCGTCGGCCAAATGGAGAAAGGCGAAAAAGTCGCGCACGTGGACCAAAAAAAAAAGTCATTGTTTACCCTTTTACGCATCGATTTTAGAAGAAGGCGCAAACATTCGATTTTGTCGCCAAAAACCCAACGCCTAACTTAACCCAACCCCAGCCATCGTGCGATGTGTTGAAATCTTTTCAAGTCTGGGAATGAGGCTGGGCGATGGGATGGGGGAAGGAGAATTGGGCAGGGGTATTTCTTTGGGGTTAGCGCGCGAAATTCATTTGTTAACCCGGAAGGAGCGACGTCTAATCCACTGGCATTGCAGTCGCGACCCCGCCAAAACGGAGTCGAAGCCGGAGGATGCAGACCCAGAGTCCCCAGCGCGTGACACAAGTAATGATTGATGAAGGTATTGCCAAAAAAGTTGTGAAAAAAATAAAATAAGAACAGCAACGAAAATAAACTGAGACAAAGGGAAAAGAATGATCTGGGACGAGGCTAAAGGAAACCCATTTAAATGCATTAAAGTACAATTTTTCAAGCCTTAAATTGAGCCAACACTGAAGAGAATCCCGTGCTTCAAGTTATAAATAGAGTGTGCCCAATTTACCACAAAATGTGTGTTGCACAATTGACAGAGAAAGTGACGAGTTTGTTTGAAAAAATTCAATAAATATTTCTATTTTTTACCTTTATCACAGTTGAAATACTTATTTTCAATTTCTGATTGAAGACGCTTGTCTCTGTTTAAAAGACCCAAATTAGCCTGTTCTGATTATTATGCTGGATGCTCAGCGGGTTGTATTCATAGTTGGGATTAGTCAGTAGATTGATACGTTAGGGATGCACATACTTGGATGTATTCAAGTATCTGGTGGATTGAGTGGGTAGCTTGGCGCACATAAGTGTGCTACACTTAATTTGTTTTGAAAGTTTTATGTGCCGTATCTTTTAATGGACACATAAAGTCATCCATTTGCTCATTTATTGGCCTGCCTTTGTTGTTGACCATTTCTGTTTGCCAGATAGCTCGTTGTGCCCGTTTCCCCATCCTCATCAAAAGTTGATTGCTCTTTGCGGATTCTATTCTATTTTGCCGTGTGCAGCAAACAGTACAGTTCGCCTTTATAGTTAACCATTTAGTGCTTTTATGGCTGGTTACTCTCGTGTTTTTGATGGCATTAACATAATTTATGTATGAGCACGAAACAACTAAGCATAGCCATAAAGTACCTCTATCTCTCAGTTCGCAGAGAGCAGATGTGTTCACCACGTAATCAAGCAATGAGAGGCAATCGAAGCAGCTGCTTTAACCTACAAATTAAAGATGCACTTCTGCCAATGCATGATCTCTACTAGAAATATTTTAAATCATTTTTAGCATTTTTTATTTCCATTCACAAATATTAATTATCATGCTTAGTAAAAATACCAAAGCCCAAAACAAACTAATGAAATACCTAAAAAAGAGAAGAAAAAAACAATATGCAAACATTTTTCGTACATTTAATTTTATGATATGCAAAATAATCACAAAAAGCGCAACAGCAACAATGCCCGCAAATACTGTGATAATAAAAACACGAGCATCTAACAAACACCGGCAACAACAACAACAACAAGAACAACAACAAGAACAGCAAAATGTGTAGCAACTTCCGCTTCCGCTGTGCGAGCAGCTCAGTCGAGCACAATTACAAAATCGCACAATGGGCGCCATAACTTTCGAAAGTTGTAGGATAATAAACGAGAGCAGGATTCCAAAGGCCAGCGTTGATAATACAATTTGAATGTTTCGGAGCAGCTTAAAAGCAAAGTTTTCAAAATATCTAAATATATATTTAAAAAATATATAAAAGTCATAGCTAAATCGATTAAGCCCCAATGGAAGAGGGCCAATCTGGAGTTCAGCGCTTACACTTGGAGCGAATATCAAAGATGACAAGCACAATAATTGTCACTCTGAGCATTTATTGAATTTGTGGCGAAAGCATTGTTATCCAGTTGTGTCATTTTAATTAATTTAATTCTAGACAGTCTTAAACTGATCAACTGTAGAGGATATGGACTTGCAACATATTTTAATTAAGCTCTTTTGTTTTTCGGATTGCCAACTAACAAAGATAAATGTTTGACCACTGTATGGGTTCCACTGTGGGGAGCGATGTCCATGCTGCCATTTTATATACACATTAAAATTGGGCGCTTGCATGTACTAGAGACCACATGACATGCCACGCCTACTATATCGTCCATATACATATTTATATATATACAGACGCCGGCACAGACATACACATAACCATAACCATAACCGTAAACAAGCAACGACAACGACGAGCGCGACATTTTATAGCTGAGAGGCGGTTGGGTTTGAGTTTTGGGTATTTGGAGTTCGATGTGCGGGGTTCGGGGTGCGGGGTTCTGGGTTCGGGGTTCTTGGGAGCCGGGTTTCGGGCTTGCCGGTGACGGGTTGTGTGTGTGCCCCCTTTTCGCTTTGGCTGGCAACTGTGGGCACTTGGCATAAATTAAAGCGCCGTTAAGCATAAGCTCGTCCAATTACCAAAGTATCCTTTGCCGTTATATTTACGGATTTATTATAGTGTTGACTGTCGCTGGTGTCTTCATCCTCCACCTTCTTTGTCTAAGTGCATTTTGTATCCATGTGTGTGTGTGTGTGGTGTGCGTGTGTTTGTGTTTGTGAGTGGCACACCTCCTGCCCGCCTGAGCAGCCCACTCCCCCCCACATTCACTGTCGTCTGGCACATGCATGCATGTACTTTTATCGGCCCTTTGTCATTTGTCTTGTTAATTTAATGATATTCCCTTTTTTTTTCGTTGTTGTTTTGGTTCTCGTTGTTGCTCCTACCTTGCCTGTTGTCACTCGCGCCTGCGGCTCGTTTGGTTTTTATGCTTTGACGGCACTGGCAGCAGCGACCAGCTCCCTTGAACCCCCCTCCTGCCACACTTGTCCCTCCGCCCAGTTATGTGAGTTGAGTGTGGGTGTGTTTTTGTAGTGTAACAGTGTATTTGCTTGGCCGAGTCGGGAAGTTGTCAACTTGTTTGTCAGACGCAAAAGTAAACGTAAAATTTGACGGTTAAAAAATGAATGGATGCCCACCCAATTTGCGTTATGCATGACTCGCCCAATTCAGCAAAAAGCAAAAAAAGAACTGACTGGCCGAGCAGGGAAACAGATCAGATTTCTGGGAAATACAAAACATTTGTATAATTCATCAAAATAATGGTTAGAATTGGAAACAACTTAAAGGCTTCGTCCCATCTTCCCCTTCAAATATATGCCACGAATTAAGGACGTGGACAATTATATGGAATTCATATTCAGTTTGCAAACGAATCGAAAATGTCAAAATGAATTTTGTGTGTATTAACTGATGCTCAATTACCACGTTTATGTGGCCAGTTGATTCATTTTTGTGCAGTGCACTGTAACAGGTAACTAATTTCGATGTTGACAAGCGTCTTTTAATTAATGCAAGATCTAATTGAAAAACTGATACGCACGCCACTGTCTGCAATATGTTGGTGCTTGGTGCTTGATGCTTGCTGCTCTGGCTCTGGCTCTGGTTCTGTTGCGTAGAGTGTATCTGCGGTGTTAATTGAAATTTAATCTAGGCAACACGAACGAAACTCAGACTCTGCGAGCTGCGAATGAGCATGCGAATGTGAATGTGAATGTGTGTGTGTGTGTGTGTGTGAGCGAGTGTGTGTGTGTGTGTGTGGGAATGGGCACGGGATGTGTGTGTTATCGGCCAGTGGCAGTTGGCGGTACAGATTAGAAACATTTGTGCGTCTAAATAGCTGGATAGATGGACGTGTGTATCTCATGGATACGGATGCGAGGCAGGCAACCAGCTTTCTTTCTCCAGTCTTTACTACCAATAATTTTTCCCAAGCCCCTTCCCCACTCGCTCTCGTGCAGAACGTTTTCTATATTGCGTATCTGTTTTTGTTGTTGTTGTTGTTATTGTTGCTGACTATCTGCACTTTAATATCTATCAAGACAGTTTGAGGCATTGAGTTGGCCGTTCGGTTTAGTTGGACTGTTGGCCGTTTACTTGCTCGCTGGGACGGTCAATTCTGTTGTCGCTGCTTTAAATCAATTGCCTGGTCATGCCATTCATTTCTCAAAGTGTCTTTTGCCTTTGCTTTCTACGTTTTCTGCCTGCTGCCTGCTAACTGCTGCCTGCTGCCTGCTGCCTTCTGTCTTCTGAGCTGTGTTTTGTGCTTTGTCGTCGATGTCGCTTTAATTTATTTTGTCTCCTCATGCGAGTGCAAGTCAGTCTCCTCAGTGCAGTGCGTCAGAGCCAACTCTTAACCCAAAAAACAAAAAAAAAAAAAAAAGCCAGCAAATAACACAGTTTGCAACAATGTGGGTTGCTTGCATTTCTTTTCATTTATTTGAGTTGCAATTGATTCGCTGTGCGACCGACCCGACCGACCATTTGCGACTTCTGACTTCCCAGATACAATAGTATCTTTGTTGCATTTGGTGTTGTTGCTGTTGACTTGCTTGGCTCCTCATTAATGCCACAACAGTTGCATCAGTTGCACAATTGCCAATGGCACACATTCTCCAATGTTTTACGACTGCACAGAACTGCACTCTTCAATTTTATTTAGATCAGAAATAGATACCAACTTTTGTCATTTCTCATAAATTGAGCTTATTACAATTTAGCACAATTTTGAGAAACTAATTTTACGAACCCGGAGCAATTAACAAACTGTGCAGTCCTAGTTAAGCTGTCCCATTCTTTTTTTTCGCATTTCTTAACGTATTGGAAATTGAATACTTGTTGGTAATTGTGGTCAATGGTCTGCTTATGGAAGTCTATTTGAACTGGTTTAATAGCTTGAAATGAAGGGTGTCTGTAATGATCTTGGCTGACTTCATTTTTATAAGTTGCAGCCATCAAACACGATGATTACAATAAGACTTATGTATAAACTATACGCAACACAATTTAACAGCCTTCTTTTTGCGGTTTGGTCAACTGGTCTAAACAGAAGCAAAAGTAGACAAAATAAAAATAGTCCGATTGAACAGATTAAAAGACTGTTTCAACGATGAATTGTCTTTGATTTTCGAACAATTGCGGAATGTCCAAAAGTTTGATTAATAAAAAGTGTACAAAACAGTTGATAAAACTTTATATTTTATGTATCTTTAAGTTTGGATGATAATGAAAACCTGCAGCTGTATCGGCAACAGGGAAACAATTTTTAAAAACATATTTAAAAATCAGCCTGAATACAGAATATTTGTAAATTGACCGACACATTAAGTTTCTATGTGAATTTTGTTAGCGACCAGATTGACAATTGGTACTTGCAACCATTGGCTTGACCATGCAGCTTGTGGCAAGCTTCCATATGAGTGGCCTTAATACTAAGCAAATGTGACATTTACTGACGCTGGGTCGCAATGTTGCAACCACTTTATTTCATTCATTTCAAATGATTCGAAAACTATATTGAATGCCGACCCTCGACTGCAGTTGCTGCTGCGGTTTCCTTTCATTATCTATGTGATTTTGTGGAGCGGCACCGTCGACGCACTCAGCGTGTGATTGTTTATGCTGACGAAGACTCCACATGCCCCCCCCCCCTTCCCCTCTCACTCTCTCTCTCTCGCTCTCTCCCTCTCTGTGTTAGCCAGCACCTTTCTTTGCCAGTCCAGTAAGTAGGAAAGCAGTTGGTGCAGTTGCTGCAGTTGCTGCAATCATAATAATATTTTTGCAAAGTGCGCGCTGCTTTTGCCTCGTTGGTCCATTTGCCGGGTAGAAACTCGAGACCAGAAACCAGAGACTGGAGACTGGATGACTGGATATGACTCTGTGCGCCTCTGTTGTTATCGAATTATTATTCCGCTTCGACGTTTTCAGCTCTTTTCCTTTTTGCTACTTTACTATTATGTGTTTCTTTGATTTCATTTTTTTTCTTTTTTTTTTTTTAGTTTTCTTTTTATGCTGGCCATAAATGGTTCATAAAATTTTATACGCTCGTCTATAAAGGAAACCGTTTGCTCCACTTTCCACTCGCTGCATTGAAAATAAGTTAAGACATCGCCACAATGGGACGGCGACAGCTTAGAAGTTATTGAACGGTCTCCAAAGACAAACCAATGGCTGAAGGCAGCAATTGTTGTATTTCTCATTCATATGCTTAAACTTCCATTTGAGTTCCATTTGTTAATTCTATTAATGTATACAGTTTGGCCAGCAAAGGCAGCTATATATCGATTGTGAATTGATAACGAGTGAGTTGAAAATATTCTCAAAGTTATTCGCAGTCGCATTTCACGATCTGTTTATTGTTGTTGGACACGCAGTGGGGGATAGATGAGTTGAGTTGATATAAAAAAAAGCGAATATTCAATCGCATTTAGTTGCTTGACCAATACGATTGGCAAACTGACAGTTATGGCCAATATGCCAATGGCCAATTCCGCGTAGAGATCCCTGTAGGCCTTTTTGTAGACATTTGCCATTTTCGTTTTGTTTAGAAGCAGTAAAAGCAACTTGCAATTGAAATTGCAATTGCATTGTTAATCTGAATGGCAAAGCAAACTGAAAAGTGGTTTCGAAATCGCTTAGATGCTAACTCTTCGTCGATGGCTATGGCTATGGCAATGGCTATGTGTACACTGCACATATCCATAGCTCGTATCTTCCGCGTTGCCAAAATCAAATTGAGGGGCTTATGCAACCGGCCCAGCAACGGCGACAGCAACCAAAAACAACAACGTCCAAATCGCAGTCGGAATCGGTGCTTACGTGACCAGCCGAACGACTCAATCTCAACCAGCAAACAGAAACAAAAACAAAACAAGTCAGAGTGCTCTGGACGAGAGAGAGCTCGACTATCAGATACCCTGCTGAGATATCCAGCTGTTTATATATTAAATCGACTCGAAACCTACGCACGCATTTTGTTTAATTTATTTACTTAATCAAATGTAAGCAGAATTGTGAAACTGCTTTCCAAGTTCGTCATTTCAAATCAGCTAAATGGATTCGGTTATTATATATATATTTACACGATGTGGCTGTAGTTCCTTTCTGCTGCATCTTTCATACTTTTGCACAACTTCGTTATACCCTGCAGAAAACAGCAGAGCAATAAAAAAGCAAAAAATAAGCAACTAAAAAACACAAAAATTACCGGTGCATGGTGCAAGCTGTCGCCGGGCCCAGTGTCTGCGCCCCCTTCTTGCTCGCCCACAGATATTCGTTGTGTTATTCGTAATCGTATTTGTATTCGTATTCGTATTCGTATTCGTATTCGATTTCGTGTATTCGTTTTGTTCATAGAGCAGCATAGTCGTTGTATCTTATTATCAACGGGCGGCGCAGCGTTGAGTTCGCTGGCCGTTCATGAACTACAAACGCCGCTGGCTAAGTTTTGCGCTTTGCATTGCACTGCAATTGGCAATTGGCAATTGGCAGTCGCGGCCTGTCCTCGATGCGGTTGTTGGCTCTTGGGCTTTGCCGTATCTGACGGATGCATGGGCGAACGCACTGTGCCGAAAAACCAACCTGTGCGTCTCTCTCTCTCTCTCTCTCTCTCTCTGTGTGTGTTTGTCGCAGCTATTCACTAGAAGAGATACTCGACTTTGCGATACTCTGAATTATATACGTAGACACAACTAACAGGTTGCTGTCTGTTGTTGCTTCACTTCTCTTGGGGGTGCAGCTTGCCATGAAATTATTATACTTTTAGACATTTTGCATTCAATTTGAATTGTATGTGTTGTCTTTCGTTGAATTTATTTAAATGAGTTTTCAATTATATTTAAATTGCACTCAATTACCATGCAAATTGAATTTTGTGATAGTTAAGAACCATTCCATTTTAAATTTCGCATTTTCATTTTATCGTTTTAATTATTTTGCCACAAAAAATGTGAACGCGTATCTTAATATATGCAGTGAATTCAATTGAGCAGCTTAACAATATTATTATATTGTATTATATATAAGTATACATATATATATATATATGTATATAATGACCTAAGCTTTTTGCTTCTAAATGTATTGTTTGCAATCTATTTCAGACTTATATTCAATTATAATTACACAATCATTCAATTTGATTTTACGGTGAATTCGTTTAATTAAGTTTCAGCATAAATTCAATTTGGTTTGAATTTGATTTAATTCAGCTATACAATTTCATACTGCACATTTGTTATTGAAATCTAGTTGGGATAGTTTATTGCTTTCAAAAGTTACATTTGTATTACGGATATCCTATGCTGTATCTCTTCTACTTAAAGCAATCTCCAAACGACCTTGCACTCCATACCCCATTTACTGTGAGCAGCAGCAGCAGTAGCAGCTGGCTGAACACATCTCAACATATTCAGCATTATCTTTAACGATGTTTCACTTTTGGATGCCTCTTCAGAAAATTTCCATTGTGGCCAACGTTGGCAAAGCCAAAACAAAACCAAGGCACTTTTCCTATACTTGAAGTTATAATGTGCTGACGATGATGATGATGATGATGTGGCAACCTCCGAATTTCGAGTGATAGACAAATATTTCTAAGCATTCAGTACTTAAGCTGTGCGTAATGTAAGCCCTGCTCTACGGTGCACGGTGTACGATGTACAACACCCTTTCGGAATCCACACAGGGCTCTCTGCTCCTCTGTGCGTCTCTTGTCGTTTGCATGGGGCACACTTCAGTTCGCCACTTGAGTGAACTCTTCGTCGCTCTTCAGTCAAGATACTTACATACACCAGGCCAAAATGAATAATATGATACAAGTACAAACTTCATTAAGGTAACGCATGCATCGTTTATTTTTGACTAAAGACTTAAACAGTTTTGAAAGCACAGCTCATGCTGCATATATATTTAAATTTAAACAATTCAGAGAGAGGAGCTCCACTGGCAATCGAACCCTGAACTTATTATGAGTGACATATTTTGGCAAAAGATTTAAAACTTTTTATAAAGATTACCTTAGACACTAATCCATCTGGATAAACAGTTGAACTCATTGTAATAACTGTGAACAGTTCTATTTTTATTTCATACGGACATTTACTCTATCAAATTTTTACTGGTAGCGTAGACAGAGACTAAAAGCAATTTATTGGCCGAAAAGGCCGTGTTGCAGCAGTAGCTGACGGATGTGCTTGCAGCCAGAGCCGTCGACTTGGAGCAGTGCCTCCTCCAGTACGAGGGAGAGTGTGAGCTCATCCAGGATGCGTTGCTCCAAGCGTAGCTCGTTCCGCAGGCAGTCGCGCAACTCGTCACGTGAAAAGTGGCGATAGTTGATGATTGTGGTATCCGTGGGCAATTGCTGCAGCAACTCAAACTGTTCGCAGTAGTATTCAATCTGCAGACTGAAGATGTACACCACGAGTACAGTTTGATTAGCTGCGGATCTCGGATCGCCCTCGCGCTGCTGCAACAGCCGGTTGTAGATGGGCACGATGCTGTAGTCGCAAGTGGACAGATTGTCAATGATTAGCAGATTCTGGCCACAGTTGGACAGCTGCTTCACAAATTGACGCACCAGATGAAATTTGTGTGCCTCGTCCGGCACTGGGGTGCTCCACGAGTAACTGTGCACGTTCTCCGGCCAGGGAAACTGTTGCTTCAACTCCGTTGCTGTCAGCGTTTTGCCCACTCCGGGTGGTCCCAGCAACGCCACAGATTTGAATGATCTCTTACTCCTGACGGCTCGTTCCAGACGCGCTAGAGCATTCTCCTGATTGAGCACCTGCTTGCCAATCTGTCGAAAAAGGCGCTTTGTGTCCAGCTGCTGATCACAGTTGAAGGCTTGAAGAGACCTTTCCGCTTCCAGACGATCCACCAGGCCCAGCACTTCTGACACGCCCAGCCAGAGCGCCTCCAAAGACAACTGTTCTTCCAGATTGTCCGCAGTCGACTCATTGCCGTGGATACACAGCATGATCAGCACTGTGACCAGTCCAATGAACAGAATAAATCTCTGCAATACATTGCACTTAGACGTGCTCTGGAGCTGCTCCCGGTACAGGCGGCAGCCCGTGTTCTGCAAGATGCCTCGCCTCCGAGGATCTTCAAAATCGCCAGATAGTCCGGAGTCCAGCGATCGTGTGTTGGCAATTCTCCTGTGTTTCCATTCTGGGCTCCTTGGCATGGTAAATCTCCTAATTGTTAACTGAAAACACACAATTTTTATTTGTTAATAGATTGCCAAAAGGCTGGTATAAAATGGTAGTGTAAGACTTATTTACGGCCAATTCTGACAATAGTTTCAATGCGGCTAAGCATCGATTCCAAGTAAAGAGGAAGAGCTCTAAAATTTGTAAAATGATATAAAATAGTATAATAAAATATAATTCATGGACCCAGGGACCCAGGGAAATTAAATGAATTTTCTTAAGTGTAGTTAACTTTTCAATTCCTTTTCCTTTTACAGATTTAAATGTTAAATGGCCAACATCAGTGTGTTTATTGACGAATAATATTTGCTACAAATTTCGAGATTTTAATGACTAATTTGTTTGCCAAATTGGCTGCTTCTTACACTGATGATTCTATGGAAAACTGTCTCAGGTCAGGCGAAGTTAAATGGAGACTGGGAAAAGCTATGAATACAAATGGATTATTCATGTTTCATGTAGTTAAGTTTAATCAAAGTTTTCCTGTTTATTTTTATGCGTTTTGTGTACGGCCTCAACCATTCATGGTGTCCATGTGGAGAAGGTCTGTTTGAAGTTGGTTGGCCGTTGTATTTGCAAATAAAATGCTTTGTTAAAGAAACGCCACATGAATCCAAATAGAGTGCGGATGCAGTGTTCTAAGCGTTTCTTTTGTTGGCGTTAAAAGCGCTTACTCATCATTATCAAGCGGCAGTCATCAGCAATCAGCTGATTTGAGGCAACATGCAGAGAGACAGAGACAGACACAGAGGCAGAGACAGAGGCAGATACAGACATAAAAAGCAGAAAGACAGACATTGCCATTAGGCCGACAATTAAGTTTTGACTCGCGCGGAAAGCCGGCAGCCAGCAACTGGGCCAACTCTTTGAAAGCAGCTGAAAAGATCTGGCGATCGTGATTACCAAACAACCAAACAGGCAAACAACCAGCCAGCCAAAGAGACGACTGGTCTGGCCAGAAGCTAGAGACCAGTTGAGACCGGGCCAAGCCAGGTTGGCACCGTAGAGGAGAGGAGAGCAGCGGAGAGACGAAACAAGGCGAGGCGAGACGAAGACCAAGACAAAGACAGAAAAATGAGCCATTTGGGTGCTTGGCAACAAACATGGCTCAAAGACAACAAAACACTTCAATTTGTAGTCGTGTAATAGACAAAATTGAGAAAACCTTCAACTAGAAACAACTTAAGCCGCACTCCAGTTGCTCTACTCAATAATACCTAAGGCCAAACAATTATATAATTTAATAATTATTTATTTAAGTACTGCATGCATGCCTACAATCAATCAAACTATCTTCATAAGTAGAGTTACCACAGATCTATTAATAAACGAAAACAAGACCAAACTAAATTCCAAAAATGTATTAAATCACTTGCTTTAATAGTTCTGAACTTGTTGTGGTTCGTGATCTGCTTATAATCAATTTAAAAACAAATTTGAACGCATAAATTATGATGTGTTTGCAAAATAAATGAATAGTATCTTCAAGATACGTTGCACGATTTATCTTAATCAATAAATGTTATTCAGAATTTTCCATTTGTATGGATTTGAAATGAATACTGGTTAAGGCAATTGCCTGGAGAAAGAGCATTCGGACAAAAGATTTGTTGAATGTGCTGACAGACAGATGGATGGATGGATAGTTGGATGTATTGTATATAAAACGAAAGAGAGAGACAGACTGACAGACAGACGGACAGACAGACAGACAGTGGTTTGAGCTCAGAGCCGTAACGGTTTCTTGAAAATCAAGTTGGGCGACTTGCAAAAGTGTCTTTCATAAATCAGTCAACGCTCTGGCTACCAGCGTCAGCTGTCAGCCGGAGATCATTTTGGTCTTGGCTTGGGCACAGCGGTAATTATGTCTCTGCTCTACGGTGGAGTACTCATATGTGTGTCATTATATGATCCAAGAGCAGACAACAGACAACAGCCAACAGACAGCAGACAAAAGACAGTAGACAGCAGACAACGGAGTTAGCAGACTTGCCGGCTCTGGGGTAAAAGTTTGTTGGCCCTCGAGTGCGGCCTGGTCTGGCTGAGACATTTGGCTGACTTTCCGTTTTAGCCATATTTTGATACGATGGCGCTGCTGTTGCCAACCGTTTTGGAGCGGGCCAACTGCGACGGCTACGCTTCTGCCTCTGCCACTGCCCCTGCTCCTGCCCCTGGCTGTCGCTCTGGGTGCGCTCAGTCTGCTGAGTCAGCGCTTTTAATTGTTGCCAAAAGCGGAAAAGTTTTGCAAGAGAAAAGTAGGCAATGAAAAAGTCATTTGGAAAATTGACAATCAGCGAATGAAATTTCCGTAAACCGACGCCAACAAAACTCACACGAAATTGTGATCAATTTTGCTCATTGAGTTAACATCATTTAAACTGAACGGATTTCTTAAGTTCAGATTACATTTTGTTCGTGGCTTTTTAAATTTGCAACACACAATTTAATGGATACATTTGCCTCAAAAACCTTCAACTGCAACTGTTGTCTTGGAAAAGTGCTTAAAGTTTGTCTACATGTCCCATGCATGCCACCGAACTGTTGGACAGTAATTGTCGCGTAAGAGAAAAAAGAGAGCTGAAGTGTGTTGCAAATTAAAATTTACAGTCTATGCCGCAGAGTCGAGAACGGCCACAAATGACCGGGTTGCATGGTGTCTGAATGAGTACGTGTATCTGCAAGATACAGATACAGATACAGATTCAGATACATGCGATAAATACGAGCGCAGTGCTCATTATTTCAGTCTGCAACGGCTTCGACTGTTGTTGCCCATGTTGCTGCTGCTGTCAGTTGCAACTTCAATTGAAACGCATTTAATTAGTTTGTGCCTAATTTATGCTGCCATCGACATCGATATCAGCAGCGACATCAACATCAGCGAACACACATCGGAGTTGTCATGAGGCGTACATTGCGCTACTTCTCATACCCTCTTGCTGAGGGTATTTTCATTTTACTTACAAAGCTAATTTTATGCCTAAAAATCAGTTTCTTAAATTCATTTTATTCTTATGCTGATTTACACAACTCATCAGACTCTGAATATGATTTATAGATTATAAAATGTGAGATTAGAACTCTAATCTATTTCATTTGCCTAGCTCTAAATCGATGGGTGAGTGCATTAAATCTTCGACTATGCGAAGACCGCGTATTCTTGCCTGTTATCTACTTTATGGGAGACATTAGAGCAAATCAACGAATGACGACGACAGTTACGGGCTTGTTGATTGGTTGGGGTACAAAATATTTAAAGACGAATGCACTGCAAAGTGCTCAAGAGACCTGGCTTGTAGGTCAGTTTTCCAAGCTGGCATTCGTCTTCTGGCCTGGTATTGGAAATGGTATAGGGTACAGGTTATAGGGTATGGTGTGTGCTGTATGGTAAGCAATGTGTGGGCCATCATGAGTAGCGCCCCTGGCCAAAGACGGCTCAATTAATTTAATTAACGAACGTGCTTCGAACGCCTTCCAATTGACGTTGTGGCATTTGTTAAATTGTTTAAAGAGCCTAATGGCAAACACAAAGCGTCATATACAGATGGAGAACGGGAAGAAGGGGCGGCTGGTGAGAGAGATAGAGAGAGAGAGAGAGAGAGAGAGAGAGAGAGAGAGATGTGGGCGTCATGTCTTTTGCTTTAGTTATTTTGATGGCATTGTGAGGCTTCCAAGTAAAATCTACTGAATGCGTTTCTATGATTAACTTTCATTTGATGAAATATTTTCATTTCGGCTTTCGTTATTCGTTATTCGTTATCCCTCCCCACCGCCGAGTCAGACCCCAATTCTACCATCATAGGGCTTCACAGTTACCCAACGCCTTCTCGCTAGTTGTCAGCTGAGGTCATATTGGGTCTTGAGTTTTTTTTCTTTTTTTTTCATTTTACGTTGGTCATTCGGTTTGGCGAGCGCTTTTGTTAGATGATATATATCGCATCGGTCGGGAGTGGCAGAGGGAGATGGAAAGAGGCTGTTGATATTTGTGTTCAACTTACATCTTTTATCCAAGCTAATCCTTGAATAATGATTAATAACTTAACAAAACTGCGATATATTTAGCTTATTTCATTCAACAGTTTGTAAATACATTGTGTAATAGCAATTTTAATGAGAACAGCTCAGAGAATAATTTACGATTTTCTGGCTGACATCGTTTTTGTATTCATTGAAGAGAAAATTCGACAGTAAAACTATAACTTGTATTTAACAGAGCTGTGTTCCGGACGAGCTTTCTCAACTTAGGCATTCTTAACTTGCCCTCTTTGCACCATTTCATCTTAAGTCATTTAATAAATGTTAGTATAAAATGGCAATGCAGCTGAGTAATCTATTTGCTAAATGTTGTTCAGATTCGTTTAACTGATCTCATCCTGCACAAGAACTAATATTTATTCGCTTTTTATGGGCTGTAATTTGTAGCTCTTTCTTGGCAGCCAGGTGGAAACGGCTTGTTTGCTGCAACTTTGGTGCTGATGACTCTTCGATGATATCGCCGTGTGTTCAGCTCTTTGACTATTATTGTTATTAATATTATTATTATGAAAATGCAAAAAAAAGAAGAAATAAATACAAAAAAAAAAGACAACCGCCAACCGGGCTGCCGGGCAACAACAACTGGCAACTGGCAACTGGCCGAACTGGTTCTCCTCGTTGCTTGAGAGCCGGCCACTACCGGAGTTACACCTACTCCCGCTGGCGAGTTGTGGACTTGGATTCAGCTTTCAGATTCAGCCACAGCCACAGCCACAGCAACAGCAGCAGCAGCAGCAACAGCTTTATCTTTGGCTTCGGATTCAGATTCAGATTCAGATTTGTTGGCTCTGCGGGGTGTGCGTTGCGTTGTTTACGTTTAGCGCTCGTTCCTTCATTCCACGCTCGTTTGTTTTGATTTTAAAAAGGTTGGGCTAAACAAAAAATAAATAAAAATAAAAATAAAAAACTGGATGCCCTTGTTTGAACGCTGTGTTCTGTCTTTAAATGTTTGGTCTTTGTTTTCGTCGCTTTTGCTTACAGTCTTTGCCTACCTATCTATCTATCTATCTGTATACATATATATATATATACGTGTATATATATATATATAGATTTCTGTCTCTCTTGCTCTTCTGTCATGCATTAAGAGACCTTTAGCCATGCTTTGCATTATTATTTCAAGCTGTCATTGTTGTTGTTGCTGTTGTTGTTCTCTGTGTGCCACAAAGCAAAACAATCTTTTTCTTCTGCTGGTTCTGCCACCATTCTTTTATATGTATTTTCCATCTCGTAGGGTTTCGAGGTCTCAGGTTCGGTTCGGGTTGCGTCTCTAGGTTTTGCGTAATGAGTTTGAGTGTCGCTTGTCTATCAACTAATTCCCCATTTATTCTGCCACATCACAGGGAACACGGCTATCAAAGTTGCCCCTTTACCATTGTCTGTTCTTTTTTTTTTCCTCTTTTTTTATTTTTGCTAATTAAGATTCATGACGAGTTAATCTGCGGGCAGAGCCCAAAGTTAACTAGTCAGTCCAGCAGGCTCTTTCCTATGGGTGCTATGTAAATGGCATGTATGTATCTATATACTTATATATATATATATTCGATAGGTATGTGCAGCTAGTTCCCACTTGAAGTACCATCGAGTTTTTATCTCTTGTTCCATTCGGTCCGTTCTCTCGCTCACATTTCAAGTGTGTCAACAACGGGAGATGAAATTTGTTATTATCTAATTGTCTGTTATTTCTCCTACTTGTCTCCCTGGCTCCCTACCGCCAGTGGCCTCCTGGGAGCCGACCCCATCCGCCATTCCAGCAACCCAATGACTAACCGCCATCGCGGGAGCTGCAAACAGAAATAATAAACACCAACAAGTGTCGTAAAAACAAATTAACGGCGCACAAGCAAACACTTGTCCCTGTTTCAGTACCTCCCTACCTACCCCTACCCCCACCGCTACCCTGCCCCGCCCGCCTGCCTTTACTACCTCACCTACCATAGCACAGCTCTAAACTGGTAGCAGCCCCTAAGTTTTAAATGAGCAAACATTATTTTAATTTATTGCATAGCATGGCAATCCCCGCTACACTAATCCGCGCAATAATAACAACGGCTACACCATTTGGCTGGCACTCTGCTCACATTCCCTCCCTAGCTCCCTTCCTCCCCCCGCTTACCCCTTACCCCTGCCATCTCTCACGCCGCCAGATGCATTGTTACCCCTGGCCCCCTTGCTACGTCGGCGCTTTGCCCGCTGCTTCACACGTTCTTCGTTCTATCTCTGATCTAGGTAGAAAGGGAGCAGGGAGCAGGGAGCAGGGAGCAGGGAGTAGGGAGGGGCAGCAAGCTGGGCGCAACTTAACAACAGATTCCCCGTGGGTCGTCTACAATTGAGCACTTCTCATATTTTCGATTTGTATGCGCGAGCTGCAAGAACAGAACCGGAAGTGAGAGCAGCAGTCTGCTTTCCAAATGTGAAGCGACTCAAGAAAAGACAAATTTTCCCAACGAAACAAGTGCAATATAATCCAAATTGCATTGGGAATATGTGCGATTATATTATGTTATGCATACATTCGTTAATTAATTGTTAATTATGTATGTATTAATTAAAGATTAATTAAGCTAATGGCAAATATTCAGTTTCACTCCATTTCTTACAGAGATCTTGTCTTTCAAATGTAAGAACTGCATTTGTTGATTAAGTGTACATATTATTCTCAAATAAATAAACATATATTTTAAAAGTATTTTTTGTTATATTCAGGCAATAAGCAGACACCGAATAGATTCATTATTTAGCGTTTCTAACCAGCAAGTGTCTTATCAACAAGATTTTCAATACAAAAATCATCGTTGATACTTCTATAGTAATCGATAAGCACTTTTTTTATATTTTTAGTAAATTATAATTGACTAGTTGTTTGCACGTAAAATTAAAATTCAAATGACGTTTGCGTTGTCAGTCGAATATCGAATTAATTTGTCAAAAGCATAATTAACACGTCGCAATGGCCATTGGACGTATTCAACAAAGATAGAGTATTATAGTCACCAAATTATGTATGTGTGCATCATCACTCAGCCCATTCCCATGACCGCTCCCCAAACGTGCTCTGAATGAGTGCCATTATTAAAATTAAATAAATAAGAACACCTTCGTGGCGAATGCTCGACTTTACCATACTGCGTAAGCATGCTTAAAACATCTGAATCGACAGTGATATGAGTAACTATCAAAAACTGCAAAAAACCACCACTAACTATTACCATCATTGGTAATCCTTACTAATACTTAGTATTACTACCTACCACCAACTACTTATAGCTAATACTAATATAAAAATAACTGCTGTAGAAATATGTCTAGAAATTCTAGTCACAACTACTATCCTCACTTCTATTACTACTAATATAACTCCTCTTTCTACTACTATTATTACTACTTCTAATACTATTACTACTACTATTATTACTACTTCTAATACTATTACTACTACTACTACTACTACTACTACTACTACTACTACTACTACTACTACTACTAGTACTACTACTACTACTACTACTACTACTACTACTACTACTACTACTACTACTACTACTACTACTAGTACTACTACTACTACTACTACTACTACTACTACTACTACTATTTACCACCAACTATTTATAGCTACTATTATTATTAATATAACTACTACTTATCCAATACAGCTAGTTCCACTTAACTTAACTTTTTCCCCTACTTCTATTACTACTAATAAAACTCCTCTTTCTACTATTTCTAAATAAACTACTATGCTAGTATTACTACTACGAATATTACTATTATTTCTACTACTATCAATTATTAATAATTACATTACTTTTACTACTCATAATAATGCTAATTCTACTTCTAACTATTACTTCCACTACAACCAAATGCTACTAATTAACTAATAATACTACTTCTACTACTACTACTACCACTACTACTACTACTTCAGATTAGCATTTGTAATTATCAACAGATCTGTTACAGAATCTACGCTCACAGATATGCCCATTTAACAGACTTTTTAGACCCAGGGCATTGAGGGAAAAAAGAAAAACACACTCATTTCCAACTAATTTAATTTCATTTGATGCCTTGCAAATGACGGACAACAACGAAGCTGGCAACTCTTGTTGGCTTTTACAAATTGTATTTAGTTTTAATTATAGATTTCAGTTGTAGCCATCATAATTTCTGGTCACTTAATTTTGGCCACATCATTCAGATACACACACGCACACACGAAACTAATTATTTTTGAGAAAGACACACATTTCCACGACATTTCATTTGCATATAAAGAGCGACGTTCTAATGGATCGCATTTGCATTTGTATTTGCATAATTTGGCAACAAAAGAACATGGCCAAGTCTCAGTTGGACAGATAGATATACAATCAACAATTTAGTGACACCCCCCAACTCCCCAGTTGGGCACCTGTGGCACACATAAAAACACTTACTAATTATCTAATTATTGTGGGGATGCACGCCGATAAGTCAATTTGAATACTAATTATAGATCTTACCAACTTTCAAAAAACATGTTTTTCACTTTCCTGGATACTTTTAGAATGTGCTCAGGTGTTTGCTGTTTGGAAGCAGTCTGTCCAAAAAATTGTAGCCAAACAATTAGGAGATACCCTGAACGACGATATAAAACATAAATAAACAACTGATAAACTGATTAAAATTGTGATTTGAATTTAAAGTTATTCATTGATGAATTTACATCGATATAATTGTGCCAAGCATAAGTCAGAAATTGAACAGATTCGCATTTGGTAATGTAAATGGATAACCTGAACCCAGTCGCTCAATAATTAAGCGGCATGTGCATAGAAAGACCTCATCCCCTTTGCTGGCTATGATGCGTACTGGGCACAGTTGCGGATCATGGACGATCGGGCGGTGGGTGGGGCGGGGCAGCTGTTCCATCTGGCAGCCGTATGAGTCACGCGAGTGTTTGCCTGCCCCAGCTGACGGTCTGGGCTCCATATGTTTTCACTTAGAGCATAATCATTGCTATGCTCCGCCAGGCCACGGGGAATGGGGGATGAGGGGCAGATGGGGAGATGGGGAGAGGGTCTGCTGTTGTGCTCCATATGAATGCAGAGACTGTTCCATTTAACGAAGCATTTCGACTTAAATTTAGTGGCAAAACATTGTTGAGCGCATTAAGTAATTACGATTATGCTGCTCGCTTGCTTTGCCTACAGATAAATATGAAAATGCATTCGATTCATTGGTTGCAACTTGCTCAGCTCCACTCTCGACACGCTCGACACGCTCGAAACACTCGACAACCCCACTTCTCCCCCTTCCCCTTCCCTTTCCCCGTGCCCCTCAGGCAGCATCAAGTGCACGATGGCGAACAGACGCTGAACTCTGGAGGGCATTGAGGAATATGGTCTGGGGCCATGTTGTGGAACATTTAGAAATATGCATCGCTATTTAATTGTTCCCACCAAATAAGTTTGTGCATTCACATGGAAAATCTATTACTTAAACCAATTTATCTTATCAAATGTATTCTGTCTTGTACAACAAGAAACCAGTGCAAGTGTTGCAATCGGAATTAGACTGAAAACGACTCTGGAAAAGAGTCGACTCAATTATTAAGCAAGTGGTTCTAAAACAATGAGAGATTAATGCACCAGGCAACCAGACCTAAGAAAATTGGGGTTGTCAAGAAAATCCTTATCAATCGCCTTATTCAAGCCGCTTTCGCACTAGCCAATTTGTAGTCATATTTTGTGGGTTCTCAATAGCTTACAAGTGTATTAAATGTACATTTGTGAACTTTAATCTCATTTTGGGGGTTAACAAAGAAAACATAAAATGGCAAAGGGGGACAACCATTCATTATGGCCACCATTTATCAAGTGCATAGCATTTGGGCGCATTCCAAACGGAACTACTCCCTGTTCTCACTCCTTACTTTTCTGGAGGGAGGTGGTCAGACTAAATGGCAGTTATGGTAGTGGCCAGTAGTTGACCCAACGCGCCAGGGCCATCCATCAACTTCATGAAGAGCAAGACGCGCAAGTTGCGTGTAATTTCTATGAGGCCGCACACTTATCGAACACGCGCGGTGTGGGGCGGGGTGGACACCTATAAGCCCCCATATATACATATTTTTATACATATATATATATATATATGTGCATGTTTGGGCTAAGAAACCCTTAGTCTACTTACATTCGTCCGTCCATCCATCCATCCATCCATCCATCAGTCACATCAGTCACTCATTCATACATTCGTTTTTCTTTTCATTTTTTTTCGTCGTGCTTTCGTTTTGCTTCCTGTTTTTCTGGCACTTCATCAACATCACAATCATAACAGACGAGAGTCCTGGCCAAAACTCTTTCCCGCTAAGTAACCCCAAGCGAAAGGGGGTGGATGAAGTCCACAAGTCTGTAAACTGATTGTCATAAGGGTATTTTATGTCGTTTATTCGAATTTTAATGGTTTTACTCTTTGTTTGATTTACGACTTAGCCTAAAAATATATATATATATATATATATATTGCTGGGTATTCTAAATTAAAGATCTGAAACTCATCGAATCGTTACTGGCTACAACGAGTCGTAGAAAGTTTGAGAAAAGTTCACATAGAAATACGTGAAATTTGATAAAATATTTGTTGCAAGCGGATGAATAGCTTCCTCTAAAACTAAACAATGGTTTTCTGGGCAAATCTGCCGTTGTGAATACCTGCTGATGGAGAGGATCTAAGGCGACCTTTTCGATAACTATTTGGATGCCCTATCGAAATCCTATTTGCTTTCCCTTTCGTTGTCAGCTTATGAAATTGTCCTGAGCCTGTCAATCGGGCCATGCATCCCTCAACCTCATCACTCCCCTCACCCACTCAATTTACTTGTCTGCCAACATGCGAGTATTTTGTATTTTTTTTTTTTTTTTGCGAATTTGTATCTGGCATTTGAGAGTCTGTACGTTAATATTTGGATTGCGTGTATTTGTATTTGTTTTCTGGTGCTGGGATTGTGGAGGAATTGTGGAAGGATTGGGATACTGGGTACTGGGTTCTGGGTACTGTGTACCGTGTTGCCAAAATAAATCCGCTATAAGCCCCTTGCGCAAAAATGTTTTTCCTATTTTGCATAAAAAGTTGCGCTTATCCCTTTCACGTTCGCATATTTAAATTCGTTTCTCTGATATTTGCAATTCGATTTTTGTACATCTTTTTCCTTTTTCCATTTCTTTTTTTTTTTTTAGCCAATCTCCATTCTCCCGCTGCCTAATTCTATTTTAGTATGGACGCAGTTCCGGGTTCGTATTCGCAATCGAAAGGCAGGTTTTTAGTTGCATGCTTATCATTCAATAGGTTTTCGCCCATTTGCGTTTCGTGTGGATTCCACGTGTGCCACGTGGTTGCTTATTTTTCTTTTAAATTCGCACACACACCCACACGCACACCCACACACACACCCACTGCACACACACAGCTGTGCTTAGCTTGCTTGTCCGTGTGGTTGCGTGTGAAAATTCACAAGTGCGAGTGGATTTTTTTGGGGTCAGGCAGCTAACGTCGACTTCTCAGGGGCTTATAACTATCTGAGTAGAATTTTAAATTGCAACTGACAGCGAATGTTGCACAAGCGACAGTTTAATAAGCAACTCGAGACATTAAGCAGCGCCCTGTAACTGAAGCCCTTACACTTTGTCAGCCGTGGAAAGCGACTGCCAAAAAGGGGCGGAACTCCTCTTCTGCTGCACACACACACACACACATACTCAGTCACTTGTACAACATACAACTGCTTTGATTGTGCCACTTCTATTCCTCAGAACTGTTACCTGAGACTAGTGATGTGTATCTGGCATATCAGGCTGTCGTAGGAAACGACCATTTGACACTTTTGACAATTATCTAGCAGTGCTCGATTTAATAAATATGTTCTGAATTTGAATTTCAATTATATTTTATTTTTAATCAGCGCAATCTCATTCAATATATTTCATATCAAGCACAAATCATTTTATCATCTGTTTCTTGACTCAAATTATGTCTGGCTTTTAATTGGCCAATTTATCGGGATTGTGACATAAATGCAATTGTCAATAAAAAATAACAGTAAGCGTTATTGGTTAATGCATTTAATTAGTAATCAATTTAAGAAATAATCCACAACATTTTCTGTTGCATACTTTTCAGTGCATCAGTTTGAATTTAAGTCTAAATTCTACGAATAAATCAGTGACTTTTAGCAAAAAATTTAGTTTAAGTAGCAAATAAAGAAATCTTTGAGAATCTTATTTCCAAAAAAAAAGTTGCAATGCAGCTCAAGGACCAAGAGAAAGAGAGAGAGAGATAGACAGAGAGTGAGAGGGAGAAAGAGTGAGAAGCTGGCCATGCAGCTAGCGCAAAGGTCAGCCCAAGGACAAGGCGAGTCGCTAGCGAAATGCACAAAAAAAAACACACACACACAAAAAATGTTGCTCTTATTAAAATCGATATTTAGTGGCAGAGACTAGACTATGGGCAGGGGGGCGCGGGGTGTGGCTTGCTGCTGGTTTGAGTATTTGCATTAAATTATGCGACGAGCAGCGGAAATGTTGCCATCAAATGAGTGCTGGGCAAAGGAGGGGCTGGTGTTGGGGAGGGTGGACACAGAAGAGGCTGTGGAAGAAGAAGAAGAAGAAGAAGCCGAGCGCAGCATCGTTAAGTGCGGCGGAAACAATTTCACTCTTCAGCACAAGGAAAGCCATAAAAGGAAATAAAAGGAAAGGCAGCTGCGAGCGTCGACTGCGAAACATTTGTTAAAGCGAAGCGCCCGCAAAACAAATTGTAACAGAAATCCTTCAAACATCTGTGAATCACTCGCCTGCAATTTAGCCCCACACTTTCCCCTACCCTGCCCCTCCTGCCCGGCACACCCACTTGCTATTCCCCCCTATGCTGTTGCCATTCAGTCATCAGCACACACATGTGTGTGTATATATATATGTGTGTGTGTGTGTGTGTGTGTGTGTGTGTGTGTGTGTGTGTGTGTGGGTGTTGTATTTGTAATTGTTTCCTTTTTGCTTTATGAGTTTTTCATGTATCGCACAAAGTGTCACCCTGTTCCACAGTCTCCCTCTGCCTCTCTCCTGCTCTTGCCGTCTCCCTCTCGTTCTTTGCCCTATAAGCGACTAACTTGCACCTGCGTGCCAGTCCCCCTCCCTGCCCCCGCATTTCCCTTGTATCCCGCGCTCTATTTACTACGCGCAACTTTTGTGGAGCGCATTTTAATCGTCGTCATTAAGGCGGCAGCGCGTGCAAAATGTCCTTTCATTTCAGCTCTGGTTCCCCTTGCCACCTCGCCACCTTGCCACCTTGCCCCATCCCACTCTCCGATTTTTGTTTTTGCATTACTTGCTCACAGGATATTTTATGTTTTTGTTTTATTCTCGAGTGTTTAGCTGTGTTGCAGTCTGTCCGAGCAAAAAAACAAAACAAAATAAAGCACGACATCAAAGTGCTTCAAGCTAAATGCCACAAAGACGATCCCAGACCTTTATACACATAATATTATCTCTGCTAGGACAGGACCTGCCACCCTCTGCAGCCAGCCAAAGCTCACTGAGCTTATAATAACTAACTAGCTTAACAATCGAACAAATGTTTCTTGTAGACTTGCCAGGCAAAAGTAAATACAAAAGTAAATTCCTTGAATATAAATACAATTCGAGCAAGTTAATTAGTCATCTATAAATAGGAATCACATCACATTTGGCTTATTCTTACAGACAACTTTACTATTCCTTTAATTTTGAGCTCTTAAATATCACATTTTCGCTATGATTCATAAAGTAAGCAACAACTATATTTAATATGCAAATTTAAACAATATGTTTCTAGTTTTTCCCATATTTGTGGTAAAATCCGCCAGTTTTCTTTGGCAAAAAGTGGCACTTTGTTATCGCATTAAATAGTAAAAAAACGGTCACAGAGGAAAGCAACCAACACCTTCAGCCGAGCGTAAAAAATGATGAAGAAAAATCATTAGACACAGCTGGACGCCAACTGAGCTCGACTAATAACTTTCAATTGCGGTTATGATGGACCCAAGCTAAGCAGACCCCTCGGAAACCGACAGACCCGGCAGTCTGAGAAGCAGTCTGAGAAGCAGTCCAGAGGCAGGCCTTGTCCTTGGCCACCTATTAAATATTTACAAAATGTGTTGTAAGTAGGAAATTGTGTTCGTTCGCTTTTCAATGGACCACAAAGTCATTCAAGCCAGCAAACAGAGAATGTGTTCTTCCATCTGTCCCAGAGTCCGATGTCCGATGCCCGATGCCCTATGCCTGGTGCCCGATGTCCAATGTGGCATGTCCATCAGTTGGTTCGTCCTCTGTGGAGCTCTTTTATTTATTTATTTATTTTATGCCTGTGCGTCGTTGTTGCTGCCTCGTTTTGTGCTTCTTTGTGGGGCATTTTCAAAAAGCGCAAAACTTATTTTAATTTTAATAGAAATTAATGAGGTAATCTTCTTTCGGCATTCGCTTTCCATTCCCCTCACAGCTTGGCTCTTTGGCTGCCTTTTAGCTTTCTCCCTTTGGCAAATGGATTTTAATTTCGAGCATCCCCCTCCACAAAATGGAAAACTTTAGAAAACCAAAAACGCTGCCGTGCCGCCTCTTTGTACAGATTTATAATTGTTTGCCAGCGTTTGGAAGTGGCTTTTTAAAGGACAGGGAGTTGGCGATATGCTCCTTTGATACATCTGTGTATTTAGCTGAAAGCCGCACAAAACAATTTTTTTAGGTATTTTAGTTGATTTTCCTACTTCGTTTTCATTTTTCAACAAGCAACTAGAAGAAAATCAGCCAAACTTTGACAAGCTGAATTTTATATTCGGCTATTTTGTGCGCTATAAAGACTAGAATTTTATTTCGTGAGTCTTTCGACAGCAGCGAATTTTTATAAGTAGCTTCAACCCTCATCAGGTACTCAATTTACCTGCTCTTGGGGTTTTGAAGAGCCCCATCTTTGCCTAGGCAATCACATGGGTTGCCTGCATGGCTATTAAAATGGATGATATTTCAAAGAGGATTATATATGCTCAATTAAATTATATATATATATATATATATGTATAAATAAATATATATTTTACCACGCAAGGCAATTAAATGTGTGCAGAACTTGAGGGTAAACTTGGTAAGAACCAACCGTTTAATATTGTTAAGGAACTGGTGCAGGGGTATTCAATCATCTTGCTACTCTTTTAAAGGACAAAAACTCATTACATGTGCTTTGAACTTTTTGCTAATGAGGTAGTTAAAAATCAACAACAAAATTTGTAGTAACTTGACAAGAATTAAAATGTATAATTTTAGCGATTTTAATTTCACTGATACCCATCCAGAGAACTTCAGCGAATGGAAGCAACCAATGTGGCCCTACCCAACGTGGGCACCCATTACCAAATTCCACAGACATGCCGAGGCAACGCCATATTTGATTGATGTGGACACGTCTAATGTGTGGGATATCATGTTCTATGCCGCCTGCGCCGCTGCTCTGGTGGCACTTTTATGTTGTCCAATTGTTGTTTGTTATGTGGCGTGGAGCTATTTGAATGAAGATGAATAATCGCACAACCTGCATTGGCTTTATCCCAAATCAATGACGTTGACATCTAGTTCTGTGGTCCCCCTGCAAAACTAAGAAAATAATACTTCGATTTATACAGAAAGAAAAAGATAAGTAATTAAAATGTATCTGGTTTTTAGTTGGGTTTCTCACCATTCCTTGGCAGCAGCGCTCTGCATCTGATTGCTGGTTGTTGCATAAGCTAACTTTTCATGGCCTGCCCCAACCACCCAAATCCGGTTCCCCTCTGCCCTTCCACTGTGAGTTGGATTTCTGCTACCGAGTTTCACTACTGGTCGAGTATTGACCTAACGCGTAATTTATGCAAATATTCCAATTTGCTGAACTGAAACAAACACTGTCGAGGCGAGAAGCGCTGCCGAAATAATTGCGTCGATTTATGTGACGAAAATCGACAGCAGACAGCACGGACATCGGACGGAGGACGGAGGACGGAGGAAGGAGGACAAAGGATAAAAAGGCGAAAGGACGAAAGGACGAAAGGACGAATAGACGAAAAGACGTCGCCTGCTGTTGCTGTTGCCGTTACTTTTGCTGTTGTTGCAGCTGGTCTCATTACCCCTTCTGGGGGCAGCCACCCTGCATCCTGTATCCTGTTTCCATCAAGTGGGTATTTTTCGTACACGAATAAACTTTATGGCGCCATTGTAGCAAAGTGTCGTCGTTGTCGTCGTTCTCGTCGCCGTCGGTCCTGCTCTGAGATGACATAATAAACTTGGATATTAGAAATGCGAGTGAATTTGTAGTAGAGCTGTGGAGAGCCACCGACAACCCAGGACCGTCCAGGACCGACCAGTGGCAAGTAGTTGAAGCTCTGAGGCTTCATTACGTGAATTTTGCGCTGACTGCCTGTTCGCTTATTAACATAATGAAACAATGAAATAGCTGGGGAACGAGGCAGTATACAGAATGCTCCAGCTGGGTGGTCCACACTGTTCTGCTCAGCTCTGCTCAGCTCAGCTCAGGTTAGGTCTGGTCTGGTCTGGTCTGGTCATAAGGGAGCACATCGTCAGTGCAGGCAGCCAGGCAGCCAGGCGAGAGCTTGGAGAAGCTGTCAAATGAACGCGATATCTTTACGCATTATGCTAATAAATTTCTAACAACAGCCAGCACAACAACAACAACAACAACAATAAGCCAAAAAATGAAGAAAACTTTGCTCTGTCGCGTGCTCTAATGAAAAACAGGAGCAAAGATTGTACACAGATTGAGAAATCAAAAGCAAATACACCTGCCTCCAAGTATTTTGACTCGATAGGTTATCAGTCGTGGCCAAGGGATTTATATATATATATATAGATTTTGTAGATGGACTTGCAGATGCTCTACAACATATATATTCCGATCTGCTGATTGTGTTTTTCTTTGAAATGTAAATCAATTTGAGCATGCATTGAGTTTAGTGTTTAGTAGCAAGTTAATTCCTCGAACAAATTCTAAAAATTGTTTCAAGTTCAAAGAATGGCAGATTCTGATCCAACGCCAACTGGCAACTTGAATCCAGATGATTTTCTGCCCATTCCACCGACTGGTTGGATACCACATGGATATAGCAGCACCATAAAATCAGCTGGAGACATGCCTTATCCGGATGCACCTCAAATGCTTCCCGGCGATCCGTTAAGTCCTGTGGACATCCTGCTTTACACCATTTGTATTTTGACGGTGCTGGCGCTGCTAACATTTCCGTTTATCTGTGCCTATCTAGCCTGGAAGCATTATTGTCAAGCCGACTAATTTTTAGTACATTAAAATTTGCGTGGATTTCATTTGTGAATATTAAAGGATAATTTAATATCTGTTCAAGAATTTGTTGAGAAGCGAAGCTGAAAACACAAATTGAAAATAGCTTCAAAATTCCGTTGAAAGGTACATTTTAAAGAACGCGACACGTGTGTAAATGAATATTTTAATATAAATCAGTATAATATTTAATTAATATATAAAATATATAATAATAATTAAATTAGTTTAACATTGTTTATTCTTTTGTTTATAGTCGAGCCGCACTTGCATAGTTGTAGGGCATATTTGTGTCCTGGCCAATGTTCAATAAGTATAAATAGTCTGTTGCCTGCAAATGGGGCATGGGGCATGGGGAATGATGGCCAGCTGCTTTTCTTTTTCTCATTTTTTTTTCTTGTGGAATTATGTAGCACGTGCGAGCCTGCAATCATCAAGGCGACGACGCCTGGAGAGTTCGTCACTGGATTTGATTTGCGCCTCCTGCTCTGTGGTGGTTTCTTGGCTTATGCCATCGGCGTGTCTCCCTGATTATATGGCTCAAATTGCCTACGCCCGGTGTGGGTGGGTGGGTGGATGAACTGGAGGTACCGGACTGCGTTACGGCCATCTCTCCTTGGCCATGGCTTCTTGTTGGCAGCGCAAAATATTTATTTTATTTATGACAGTTCAGTTTACAGGCAAGGCAAACTGGCCGGCCGGCTGGCATTCAGGCCATGTTCACCGTTCGCCTGGGCCCCGGCACAAATTGCCAAATTCACTTTGAGCCCTGACCATGACAAACTTTGACTTGCCATCTTATCCTATGTATTTGACGCAATCAGTTTAATGCGCAAAATATAATGCGCGCCCATCGAAGTGGAAATCAATTTTGATTGCGAACTATGAACACTGGCGGTCACCAGGCGCTCCGCTCTGTCTCCAATAATGCCTCCAATAACTGCCCATGATCCCAGCCCAACTGAATACGCTTGATTACTTGGAGATTCATGCCTGTTTCCGCTACTAATCCGCTTGTTACAAATTTCTTTCGTTTTTTCTTCTTTTTGTTTTTTTTTGTTTGTTTGCCCTTTTGCCGTAATTCAATTGTAAACCAAACACATATCAACCAATTCTTATCACAACTTGTATTTATATAGGTATTTGCAAGTCAAGGAAACTTTCAAAATATCTCACTATTTGTCGCTATTTTAATGCTCATTTTATTCATAATATTTGGCGTCTTGCGATGGCTTAATAATGAAATGATTTCAGCCCAATTATCGATCGAGCTGGCAATTTAGAATCATAAATTATAAGCGGATGACAGGAATGGCCATATATGATTCGAACAGCGGGAGATTAGTTACAGCCTGTGTCCTGGTTCTCATTGAGATTTGAGGTTCAGGTGTGGGTTGCTGTTGGTTGGTGTTGGTTGCTTGGTTGCTGTGTTTACTGGCAACTGTTTCTTATTGACTGAGGCAGTAGCCAGGCGCCCAACTCGAAGTGAAATGTGCTATGAAGTTGTTGTTAGCGAAGTGGCCACGCCCCCTTTTGCAAAATGCTTAAGGGAGGTGGCTGTGGTAGAAATGGGCGCGCTTAAGCCGCCAAATGCTTTTCGCTTAATGAGTTTTCTACTTGCGGTTTCGAGGAAAATTTGCGCAAAAATGCGCCACTTTACCTACAACATGAAGTGGAGGAAAAACACCAACGCTTTTACCTTGACTCCACAACGAAAGGGAAGGCAAAATGGGTAGTCAAATGCGGATACGGAATCGGAGTCGGCGTCGGAGTCGGAGTCGAAGATGGAGATGCAGACGTAGACGGAGGCGGAGGCGGAGGCGGAGACAAGGGCGGAGACGAGGGCGGAGACGGCTGTGCTGTGTTCGTTGTAAATGTTTTAGTGGTTGCTGCGTTTAAGTCATTAGAGAAAATTCTTAGCTAAAGTGCGGCATAAAAGGAGTGCGCTGCTTGTAGGTCTTAGAATTTGGCATCTTTTGTAACTGTTCAAAGTTGAAAACGAGTGCCGGCGAAGGCGGTGTGGGTGTGGGTGTGGCAACCACAAAAGGTGGCAATGTGGCTGATGCTTAGGAGCGGAAAATTGCTGCAGGCGCACCAAATTTACGACCCGACTTCCTGCCGTTTATTTGATCGCAAAGCCTTTTTGTGTTCTTTCGAATCTATATGCAAAAGTTTTGTAATTTATTTTAATCCAAACTCCTCAAATTTAATAACTTAATGAATATTAAATTGAGGGATTTCCATCTGCTTAGCATATGTGAAAGTATAATTAATTGGAATATATTTGATGTTTCTTTTGATATGTGTATCCGAAATATATTTTATATATATATACATGCTTGTGGATGTAAAAAAAAAACAATATTTTTATTTATTTATTTTTTATTTTATTTATTTATTATTTTAATTCATTTATTATAAAAAATTAGAGAAAAATCTTTTATCATGTGTAAAACACGTTTTCCTAAAGATTAAAGCTGCAATAGTTTTTTCACGTTGTGCTTGAGTAAATCTGAATAAATCTAAAATATGTGTTTTCGTTCAAATGCTCTTTGCAAATAACAGATTCAAGTTTCAGTTAATTAGCAGCAGCTGATGGCATTTGTGAGTGGCAAATTGAGTGACTTGCGGCAGGGTGGAAAACAATAAAGAGCAGCACACACAAATGAAGAGAGACGGAGTGAGACGGAGTGAGCTGAGCTGTCTACTCTTGAGCGTTTGTTGCCAGCACTCTCTTAAGTTACTTGCCGGCAGTTACTGACTGCTCTTAACTTTTGTATACTTTTCTCTTTGCTTGCGCTTTGAGTTAAAATTGTTGCGCTCACCACTCTCTGTATCTGAGAGTCAGTTGGCAAAAGTATCTCAAGTGTGCTTTGTGGAAGAGCGCTCGTTTCATCGATAGCCGTGCCGTGCCATGACATACAGTACATGTATCTGAAATACAAAAGCAGCTGTGCGAGCATTATGATCACAATTCACTCACCAAACATAAATCATGGTATATAGAGCAATATGTATCTCAACTAGACAGCGTGTCGTGCATTGAATTTATTTAATTTGCTCCGCTTAAGCTTTTTCCACTATTGCAGAAGGTATTTTAAATTTGTCGTCAACTCGCAAACTATATATATAAATGTATATATTCTTGATAAACAGGTTACATCGATATTCTTCTGTCCATATAAAAGTGGATTTCTCAGAGACTCTAAGAGCTGCAGGAAAACAAAAAGTTTTTAATTTTATCGATAAATTTATCCATTTCCCTAACTGATGAATAGATTCGTATTGTTTATACATTTATCCATATCCATCGAAGAGTTGAAATTGGCAAAGAAAAAGGCAGAAATGTGTTTCCATTGCTGAGCTAATTTATTTATTTCAATGTTCAAGTATAAATACAATTAATATTTATAATTCGAAAATATATTAATCGTATAATAATTGCATAATAAACTATCGTATTCCCAGGCATAAAAACTTTTGTAGTAGTCTGCACTCAATTGACTGTGGAAAAGAAAAGAAAACGGTAAAATATTCCCGGAATGGTGCAGAGACTCGTTTGCTCACCTGGCATTGATACTGAATCCACTTAAACTCAGTCGGTATCCCATTCCAAGCGTCGCCGATGACAAATTGTTCAAATCTCGCACATTTGATTACCCCAACAAGGTGTTCTATATGCGTCTAAGGAGTTCGTGTGGCTCATCACAAAGTGGATATTTCATTCATTCACTCGCTGCCAGATAACTGCCCCTTCAGGACCTGCTGTCTTCGAGTCACAGAATAACTGGGGGAACAGATTTTATGAACAGCCGAAGCATCTCCAAAATTAGCGCAGCCAAAAAATAAGCATTTTGCATTTTTATATTTATATTTAAGAATTCTTTGCTTACATCATTTTCATTAGAAGAATTCGCCTTTGATCAGGATGAGATTTGCGTAGAAAATAAAGGGAACAAAATTGAATTTCATCTTCTTCTGCCATGGAGAACTGGTCTCAACAGAAACAAATGTAAACTGATTATTCGTCATCGATTTTCCGGCATTTTATATGATTGACCAGAGATACAGTAAGAAGCTATAAAAATACAACGATCGAAGCGTTTATCAAGTAAAACTGATAACAGGTCAATGGCTTTAATGGCACTTCATTATCAGCGAACCATTGATGGATCTGGATTTAATTTCGAATATTGCGATTGGAGTTCAAGGCAAAAGACTTTAATATATAGAATTTGAAGAAAGTGAAATCGAACAAAAGCATATGTATATATATATATATATATATATATATATATATTAATATTATCTTGAACTGAGCTAGTAGTCATTTTAGAAAGAATTTGAATTGATAGATAAACATTGAACGGGAATACTCCCAAATTGTATCTACTTTATGCGTTTCATCATGTTTTCATTTGTAGATCTTAATTGCATATCTTAATTGGATGTCAACCAATGTCTAAAAACAATACAAAACTCGAACGTTTACAGAAACGAGAGTAGCTAATCGCAATTTCATTTAGAAAGGCAGGCAAACAAGCCTCAAGAGTGGGGCAACAAAGGCGGGCAACACCTTTGAGTGTGGCAAACAAACGAAAGAAAATCTCGCACCTTTTGCGCAAAAGTATAAAAAACTCTGACTAGAGAACAGAGTTACTCTTTTATTGGCTGGGAGAAAAGTGTGGGGGGGGGGGGGGAGGGAAGGTGGCCTCAAAGTGATCCGCAGCGGCGCCGACGTCGACAGCAGACTCAACGGCGTAAGCCGACTGCGGCCCCGTGCTGTCTTCAAAGTTCCGTTGGCAAATCGGTCTTATCGCACTACAGTGCCTAAGTACACACACACACACACACACACACAGTATATATATATATATATATAGTTGGCTTAGTTAGCGTCGTTCTGCTATTGCACGATATATGCTCTGTGTGTGTATGCTGTGTGTGCTTATGCATTATCACTGCGACTGATAAGCTGCGCGCGCACATTCAAATATTTACAAAAGAGACATTTGTACTAATTGCATTGTACATATTTAGCTAGATTAGTTTCTATGTCTGAGTCTGAGTGTGTAAATGGAACAAGCGAAGCCAACACAACACAACACAGCACAACACAAGACAAGACAATCGACCGATTGTAATTACTGAAATACGTTTACAAAATGGCCGCGATTTGTCAACGATTTGTCAATCAGCAGACGACTGCCTAAAATTAGAGTGGGATATGTGGCTCAATTTGATGATCGGAGCTGTTTAAGTAGCGATCAACAACGTTGATCAATTCGAGCCCATCAAAACGCATTGATTCTTGAATATGTCGATTAACTCAATGAAGGGTATCCGATATCGATAAGTCTGACTACTGATAGTTGATGAATTAATCGAAAGACTTAAAAACCTTAATTAACCTTAGTTATATGAGATCAAATACCAGCGCAATATGATAAATTCTAACTTTCCTAAGATCATCTACGTATATCATTTGTACATGCTCTGAAGATCAATATCTAAAATTTCCTTATAAGCCATTTGCCACTCAAATTCATCCATATTATTTATCGGTACTTGTGACTTATTGTTTTATGTAAGCCACTTTTCATACATTAGTTTCCCAAAGTATATTTGGAAATCTCATCTGCACTTAAGAACTAATATTATCGATATGTCATCGTATCGGTTAGGTTACGTTGCAGGGGGTCGCTCTGATAGTGCCCTGGTTTGTGTTGTATGTAAAAATAAAATAAATTTATAAACATTGTCTTGCATGTCTTTGCGAGTTGTCCAGTTGTTTGTTATCAAGCCCGTAATTAACGTGTTCTATTTTTAGATGTCGTCGTCTTGTAGTTTGCTCGTCGCTTCAGTCCTCCATCAATTGTATCATCAGTTGACTTTTCAGTTGTTGTTGTAGCTATCGCAGTTGTTGCTGTAATTGTGGAACTGGGCAACTCGGACCCGTGTGGGGGACGAGAGAGAGATTATCAAGCTAAAAAATCAACAGTAGCTGACGGTTCACAGCTACTGTCTGCCTCTCGATTTTATTTTGTTCGGCATTGCGGCATTATAAAGGCAACTGAGGCAGCCACACTGCTGTGGCAGCAGCAGCAGCAGCAGTAGCGGCAGCAGCATCTGTTGTTGATTGTTGTTATTTTATTTATGTTTTTTCTCTCTTTTTTTTTGCTGTTGATTTAATAAATTAAAACCCGTAAATTAACTGTGAAGGCAAAACGACGCGCGACAAATCAAATAAACAAATAAATGGCAAGCAACGGCTAAAGACTCTTTCAGCCTCTCCACTGCAGATACAATAACTAGCGAGAGAGTGGGAGAGAGAGAGAGAGAGAGAGAGAGAGAGAGAGAGAGAGAGAGAGAGACGGAGAGAGAGAAAAAGAGCGAGAGAGCATGAATTTGCCAATTGATGCCGCTTGATGCCATCAATTGGACAATTCTAAAATCATTGTAAGCTTTGAACTCTATTTTTGGTCTGCCCAATAAAACATCCATAAAATCGAACAAGTCTGAAAAGAAAGAAAATGAGAAAATTGACAAATGAAAATGATTATATAATATTTATAAAGTACGTGGAAATAATGTTGATTTTGTAAATATTATAAAAACCCATTTATTTGTTTAATTGTTTTTTATCTTTGTTTTGTATATAAAAGTTTTATTTGTTTGAAGTTTGCATTTTAAAGTAATCAGATTTGATATCGCTGCTGCTTTCTGCTGTATACCGACCACAAATAAATACATATATAGAAATTAATCGAAACATTTGTTTGGCTTCCCACAGAGCGGGTAACAACTAACATTTAGAAGTTAAACCGAAAATTAGCACACGTGTGCTCCGAGACTCGGACGACCCAATGATAAACCCTCTAAGCCAAAAGTATGCGACCCATGGGCAATTGGGCAACACACTCACATAAATACACAAACACACACAGACACACACAAACACACACACACACACACATATACACACATGTGTACATTATACCTATCAATATATCCATGTCTGTTTATTTAGCCACAGCTGGCAGCCCAGTGACGACGCCGATGCCGACGACGACTACTTATCAATGGATCCCATCTGTGTTAATGATGCCATGGCGTTCTGATAACCGTTAGGTATCTGCCCGATACTGGCACGTGTGCCCTGTGGGTGTGGTTCGGTGGGGGGGCGGGGGCAGGCATTTCGATAAGAACTCCCCCCGGTTGTTGGAGAGTTTAGCCCCACGTGGTGTTTGTTTAATATCAGCTGTGATAAGACCTTTGGTAAACTCGAGTCCATCGGGCAGTCAATCGTCAGCTTTGCTGCAAAGTCGTTAACCCCTTTATTTTGGGTACTAGGTAATGCAGCATGATTGATTTATCGCTAGGCCCGACCTGGGGCCATTCGCTAGCGAGTCCAGTTCACGGAGGGCCCATAACTTAATCGAGTGCAAGTCGAGTTAAGTTCTGTTTCAAGCACGGAGTCCACGGAATCAAATCGTTTTGCGACTCTCCTCATCAATTTGATCGATGGTTCTATGAGTTCTGAAAAAAATACAAGCCTTTAATTATGTTCTCAACGTGAACAACAGTCTAAAAGATATAAGAATATTTAGAAAGCAGTTTAGCGTTACAATTTGAGTTACAAAATACAAAAATAGGAATAAAAAAACAATAAAAGATTTTATCGCTTCGAATTACTCATATTTAGTTTAATAATTTTTACTTGGCGCCTGCAGCATTTTGAAAGTAAAAGACTTGTCTGGATTGGATGGATTTTGCATAATCGAAGTAAATTGCGATTATTGAGAGGGTCCACAGCCATCATCTGCACTATCGATAATTCGATCAATTGTGTTGCAGCTCTGTGCTTTCACCTCCCAGAGCGTTGATTGTGCTCCCTACTTGAACATAAATACTTGAGTGTGCTGCATTGGGATACGTGTGGCTCAGCCACCATCAAGGATATATGTATGTACGCACATGTATGTGTGTGTGTGTGTGTGTGTGTGTTGCTCCTCTTGTGACCCGCTTGGGGCAATCTGAAGTGCGGCACTTCAATTCCAATTCGACAGCAGCCAATTGCAAATCGCAGATGAAACAAGAACAAGGCTCGGGGGTGTACTCCAGTTGGCAGTTTTTGTTTTGAAGACGTCCTTGTCGTCATCGTGCCTGTTTCTGTCAGTTTGCCTTATCCACTTGGGACACGGACCAGCTGCAGCGATAGACAGAAAGAGAGAGGGTGAGAGAGAGAGAGAGAGACAGAGAGAGAGAGGCGGCTTCGCTGCGGGGCAACTGCAGCTTTCCTTATTGATGTTGCTGCTGTTGTTGCTGTTGTTGTCGTCTCTACAGGGCCCCTTCACATATCCTGCGCAGAAATTGGAAAAACTACTAGAGCTAACTTCAATTGAGACGTGCTTCTGACCTGTCCAGGGCACGAAACGGACACTATGATTGAAATTCCAAGCACTGCTCGAGGCGCCCTTTGGCACAATCCGATAAACACTTGAATGGAAAACCATTCTGATGAACGCTGCTTTTGCTCGGCGAGCACTGCTCGCATTACAACTAATTACGAGGATATGGATGTGGATGAGGATGAGGCTACACAGGACTGACAACTGACAACCGACAACCGACAACGTACAACTGACAACTGAGGCGCAACGCAATCAATATCGAAATTTTGATACGCCTTTCAAGGAGATACTTTCATCTTGCAGTAAGCAGTAGGCAGGAGGCAGTAGGCAGTAGGCCGGATAGATGGGCCATATGCTCGAGCCGAGTTCGTGTTAGTCTTAATTATCGGCTGCCTGTGCAAAAAAGGGGCCACAGATGAAGCAGATAAGCAAGCAGAGAGAGACGGCTGCGGAGGCTGTGTGCCGCCAAAAGGATATGGCAAACAAACAAATATTTACAGTGCACACTCGCATTTAATTATTATTGACCACAACCAGGATGCAAAGGAACCGGCGGCCGTGGCATATGGCGCTGAAATGTGAGCAGACACGTGAACTCTGCTCTCGGTTGGACGGCAGCCGTTGCAGAGATCAGCTGTGCACAGTTATTATCCGTTATGGGTATTTGCTGAAAGGTTGCTCTAACAGCTGAAATTCCATTTGCGGTCACTGGCTGGGCGGCGTGGGGGTTGCAGGGCGCACTCAGGGGTTGGTTTTAACACCCTCTTATTATTTATTGTTTTTAATAAGTTTCTATTATCAGCAGCAGTTGCCGTTACACAAATTCATGTCCAGTTCACATCGCATTCAACTAAGCCAATAACTAAAAGAATCCTTGCCGCAATTTCATTTAATGCATTGGCTATTGAATCCATGCAGAGGACTAACAGATGCACTTCCTTTAAATGTCAACCACCAAGGATATAATCGCATTCAGCACTGCAACAATGTGGCCATTTACAAACTCTCAAAATCTCAGTAAATCGTTTTAATTTACATGTTGGAGCAGTGGGAGATCCAAGTATGTACTTCAAGAAGATTCCTCACAACCAAATCTGCTCCAGCAACTTAGGTTTCTCTCCCATAAAGTTACCCATCAATGGCAATGTAAATATTTAAAATACGTCAATAACAACTTGCCCCTTTGCACTTTGCATCGATACACTTCATATATAAGACCTGTTCCGATGTATCGCAGCTGTTTGCGTCAATGGATTTGTGATGACGAAATAAATACACGTTTATGGTGGATCAGAGCTGTTTCAGGCACAATTACGCACCTACAACTTCCTTACGACTTGGTTCCATTATCCCCCAATACTCAACATGACGCAATGAAGCCATTCACTGTTAACTGGTATGTGGTAAATGGGGTGTTGGGTTTTATGGAGGTCCTTGCTTTGGATGCTTGTTTCGCCTCTTTGTTTGTTTATTTGTTATATGTTTTTTTGTTGTCGTATTTACATGCGACGTAAGTAATTTTTATATTCACAATAAATGTGGCGGCCTAATTGAGTTAGGGGCGTTTCGTGTGTGTAAATACGGACAAAGTGACGAGAATTCTTGAGTAATCCACACACACTCAATCACACACACCCACACACACATACATACACCGACAAACACACTTACACTTCCCACATTTATTTGTCCTTTTGTTTGTGTTGTGAGTTGTGCACAGCAAAAGTCGCCAAGGAAAAGAAAAATAATCTTGCAAAATTAAATTTCCCTCAGAGTGAAAGTAAGCCAAAAACACTTAAGCTGATTATGCTTAATTCAAGTTTACAACAAATTTAAAAAAAAAAAGAAGCAAAATAAAAATAAACAATTCAACATATTTTGCTGTGGGATTATTCAAAGTGCTTCTCGAAAGTGTGGCATTAAAAGAAGAACCTATATAAAATTTGTAATTGAAATTAATCTGTGATGTGCCTGAATTTGTAGCTAAAATTTATTCCCAGCAGACCAAAACTAAATTGAATCACGAATTTTCATGAATTTATGATTGATGTGATTTAAATATTCCACTGATTGCAAATACAGAACAGACTCCACCAAGAAGCGTATCCAATGATGTTGAGCTGAATATAGACACACTTGTCAACTGTTTGAGTGCCAGTTAGTTACACATGTGACATGAGTGCTGAGTTCCGTGGTTCCGCTTAGTGCTCCATGTGGTGGCAAGTGTTCATCTTGGTTACGCCCTCTACTACGAATACAGATTCACACAGCTGCCGGCGCTGGCCGTACGACTCCGACTGGATCCGGCAATTGGTGGCAAGTTCAAGTAGCTGACCTTTCTCAATGAACTGCTGCAGTTCGTATACAATCTGTTGGCACTGTGCCAGGACATCCACCAACAGCGAGCAGTGCGCAAGTTTCGGGACTATTTGCTGACCAGTTGTGTGGTGCCACTGGCCCTAACGCTGGCTGTAACCCACTGGACATTGTGCGTCATCACTCAGGAGACGATCTATCCCGAGTTCCTGGACCTCATCTGACCCAAGTGGCTCAACCAGATGCAGCACAGCAGTGTTGTGATCTATGCCCTGCTGGAACTCTGCAGTACACCGCATAGTTATCCGGGGCGACGCAAGGGACTTGCAGGCGTGGCCGCTGTGCTGATCTGTTATCTGATGTGGCAGCAACTGGTGTATTATTGGACAGGCGGTGTCTGGATCAATCCATTTCTCGACGCGTTTACTGGTCCGCTGCGCTTGTGTTTCTACCTTCTAATCCTGGCACTGTCCTTTGGCTACTATTTGCTGGGCGAACAACTGAACCGAGTGCTTTGCAAGTACCGCTCAATAGCAATGTAATAAAGCAATTTCCGTTCCTCCAAATCACTTTTCCCAACTGTCGTCAGGTAGACGGAAATTTGCATGGAAATGCGCTGCTGCTCGAGGGTAAAGTAGCCAAACGGAAATTGAACGCAATAATAATGACAATTGACTTGTCAAAATGTTACAAATGCGACTGCGAGTGCGAGTAAAAAAACAAGAAAACAAGAAAATCAAATCCAACTGACTTGAACTGAACCCAAGCAATGCCGAACCGAGCCAGGCCAAGGGTTGGCCCTTAAGCAAAATGCATTTTCAGCCCAGTTCGCCAGTGTTTGAGGTATTTCTTCTTCCACTTTTCTTTTGCGGTCGCCGAAGCGTGGAATTAACTCAAATCGATTCGATGCACTCGTCAAGGGAAGCGTCCATTCTATTCAGAGACTTAACAACTGTAGTAATACCCATCCACTTAAGGGTTTCTCCAGTTCTCAGCAGTTACTGGCACGTATTGGGTTTTAGATACTTCGACAGTGATAGGGTTATTATAATTCTGCAATTTGTGCTCAGAGCTGTTCAAATGGAATATTCAATTGTTGATTAAAATGCTGAAGCAAAGCTTTTCAAAGTTAGGAAGTTGTTTGGGAAAACTCAGGTATGCAAGTCGATTAAAAGAAATCAGTCTTATAAATAATATTTTAAAAATATATTTGGTGATATTTCAACTCGAAATCTGAACTTAGACATCACTTTTAAAAAATCACAAATCGAGAATATTTCAACTGCAATTTGCAAGCCATTAAAAATTGTATTGTGGAGTTGCGAACCTGAATTATTTTCATTCGATATGATAATGATTATTAATTGTTTGCAAAATCAGTAATAAAATATTTATTGTAGAAAAAAATTAAGATTTATGTTTCTATGATTTAGTTGGCAATGATTGCAATATGTTTTCAAATTGATTACGGTCCTTCCAATACATTTCTCATGCTCGCAACAATATCAGATGAGCAGCCAGCCATCCCTTTGGCTTATGATTCCGCTTGCGATTCACATTCAGATTCAGATACATAAATCATTGGATGGCAGCTGCTATTTGGGTCACGTGCACAGTTAGCTAAATGGCAATGGTTTCAGCTGTGAACTGCTGAGAAACAGCTGAAAAACTGCCAAAAGCCGACCCGAACATGAGTCACTCAATCCTTTCAGCAGAGCCCAAAAACCTCTGCATTTTTCATGGAAAATTGAAAACATGCTGTGTACCCACACGCGGCACTTGTGCTAAAAATATTTCAATATTGAATGGAAACAGCTGAGAATGCATTCACACACACAAACACACACACACACACACAAGCAGACTCCTTGGATTTGTTTATTGTGGGACGGAAGCTGGCCGGAAACGTGTTTCAAATGCCGGGAGGAAGTCCTCCCCTGAGCCAGCTAGCTGCCTGCGAGTGCTGCTCGCATTCATGAATGCGGTTCAGGTACTCGAACCTTGAGCGCAGCTCAGCATGCAAATGAAGCGACAAAGCAGCAACGGGAATCGCCATCAATTGAGTCACATGGCGCATGCCTGTTCTGTCCTGTTTCCAGGATGTGCCAGGATCTAAGTCAGCTGTCGATCGACCCGAGCGAACCCTCGCAATTGTTTGCTTCCACGCACGATTGATTCAACCCATCGCGTTTGAGATACAGATACAGATACAGATACAGATGCAGATGCAGACACAGCCCTAGCCACAACTATATATCATCAAGTCATCCGACTGCGGTCTGTCTTTTTCTGTGTAGCTTTTATTATGCACGATCTCCGCCCCTTTCGTATAATTTGTGCAAATATTTTGTTGCGTTTGTGTGCCAAACAATTGTTATAGTCTCCTGACTATCGTCTCCTGTCTCTTCCTGGTCCCCGCACACAAATTGTCAATTTGTCACCCGCGTGAATTGCCAGGGAATGCAGAAGCAACAACAACTACAACAACAACAACAACAACATCAGTTACGAGTACTATCTTCTTACATTCATTGTGCCGGAAAATTGTTTATTTATTGTTATTCATGGCCAGCTCTCACAATGCAATTTCACGTTTAATTGCGTGCGTTTGTCCATTTGTGCCAAACGATTTTCATAACTCCCCGCACAGAGGGAACAAAAAAAAAAAAAACAGAAAAAAAATGCTGGCTATTTGTTTAACCAACCAGACACAGGTAAAATGTTAATGACACCAAACCCGATTCCCTCACTTGCCACAACAGTGAGTCGCTCCCGCAGGCCTGCATAAGTTGCGTACTCTTTATCCACAAAGGGGTAGATACTCTGACTATGACTTTGACGAGCTCGCGGAGATAACTCTGTCGTTTGGTTGAAGTAGTAACCATTTGCTGTACATTGCTGTCTTTCACAGAGCATTTGTCATGTGAGCGCTTAAGCTTTTAATGTTGCAAAAAAATAAATTAACTTAATTTAATGACGGAAAAAGACGCAAGAAGCCCAAAACGGCTCTGTAGATGCACATCAGATATTCAGCCAGGCAAACTGTCATCAAAACTAATGATCAACTTAAATTCTCGAGCCAAAAAAGAAGCAACTTTTAGTTTCAGCAAGACTCAATATGATCAACTTTGAGCTATTGTTATAACCATGTTTTTAAAATAATTAATTTTTCCAAACTTTTAATGCGAGTTTCTAATGAAAATCTCCTTTTAGCTTTGGCAAAGTTGTACAAGTTTTGGAAAAAAAAACATAAGCTACTTAAAATTTGACTGACATCGGATTATAAATTATTCTGATTTTTGGTCTATGTGCATAAAAGACTTTAAATGAGCGAAAATTGCATTATATAAAGCATTAAATTCTGATTTCGCTTCACCCACACTTCCAGTCTGTAATCAGTCTTCGAGCTGCAACTGCAACGCAATGCATTTCTACGTAGTTGCCTGCGCCCTCTTACCTCATTATTGCCTCCCTCTGTCCCCTCCCCTCCCCTCCCCCTAAGTACACACAATTTTGCAACCCTCCTCCTTGATGCCATTGTCTTCTGTCAGCATTGATTAAACTTTCTGTCTGCGCTTGTCTCGCACGGCGTCGCAACGCTGCTTCCCGTTGTTGCATGCATGAAATTTCGCCCATGTTGCACAAATTGATGTTGCATGCCGCTGTCGTTGTCGCTGTTACTGTTGCCGCTCGACTTGGCGTTTCTTGTTATTGTTATTTGGTGCTCAGCGCTCTGTGCTCCTCCGGTGGCATGTTCGCGAAAAGTCATGCGATTTCCTCAGACGTGCACAATTAGGGGAGGCAAACTGTATTGAGGCGGGTGAGAGAAGGTAGCTGCTTTCAGAGCCGACCCCTGGCAAGAACTCCACACCCTTTCGGGTTTGGGGGAACTTGTTTTGTTTTCCAAAGAAACGAAACTCTAGAAAAGTAATGTAAAGTAAAGTAAAATAAAGTTAAGAATTCCACTGCGGGCACAGACTATTAACCCAATTAATGACAAAAGTTTAGCAGCTCTGATTAGAATCAGGTGAAAACATGATGACTACAAAACGCTACAACAACAGGTGAAAAACATTTTGCCAACTTCGGTCTTCAGGCAACCAAATGGATTCCGGAACAAGAGGCAACATTCCACACAGATTGCACGATTTGTATTCGTAGCACAAGAAAAATGAACTCAACTTTAGTTGAGCTCTTTTTTTTACCTTGAGGGAAGAGGCTTTAGACCGTTTATAAAGTTTAAATTAACATTTAACATTTATTTATTATATCCCTAATTGTATTTCTATTTTTGCTTTTGTTTAAGCATTTTGATTTAATTTCTCCCTTTTTGTATTGTTTTAATTCGTAGCCCTAATTTAAAATTTATATTTATTAAAATCTTTCTCAAAATTATGGGCTTTTTACAGCCAATATTTATAATTATTAACATTATTGAAAGGAAATGAAAAACAAATTATTAAATGTACACATTTTCTAACAATTACAACAAGTTTTCTAGCATCCCAAAAAAAAAAGAAAATACTACATTTTTTTTATTTATTATTGTAAACGTTGAAAGCATTAGGAAATTTGATAGCTGAACAATTTAATATTTCAATTACCTGCAACATGCTTCGACCTAGGAAACAGTTTGGGTAACGCCGTTGGGCACGTTTGAGAATGACGTGAATTTTCCTTGCATAAATTTTGGATGAAAAGAAAAAATTTGTAAACATCGCGCCGAGGATGCAGGCAACATGTGTTGGCCTGGAGGAGCTGGAGGTGGAGAGAAAGGGGGTGGAGCGTGGTATATCACGATTGCGGCAATCAACAAATGGAGCGGCAACCTCATTAGTCAAAAGGAGGGAACAAAGCGGCGCAAAGGAATCACAACGCCAGCCCCTGGCACCTCTCTCCTCTCCTCTGCCCCTGCCTCTCCTTACATGTACTCTGTCCGTCTGCAGCAAGGATGTGCGGCATATGTGGCCACATTAGTCAGTGGGTCGCTGAGTGGGAGAGCTGAAGCATTCACTTATAGCAACACACACAACACTCACAACACACACAATACACACAACGTGCGTGCTCGCGAAGTGTTCTCGTTGGGGTAAACGCATCGGAAATTGTAAATTTTTTACTCGCAAAACGAAAAAATAAATCATATGCGTGAAATGTTTGCAGCCCCTTCGACTTTACCTCGTCTCTATCTGGCGACAAACGGGATAACAACATCAGGTGCACAGTGGTCCTTTATCTGACTAAAACTGTACACAATCCAACACTTGCCATCGACATTAAAATGTCTAAGATTTTTATCTCTTTTTACATTTTTCTCCAATCTCTTGCCACAATTATTTATATTGATCTGCATGGGTAAAAACATGCTTGAAACTCGATTTCATTTTGATAATCTTCCACTAAGAAATCGATTTCTAATTTATAATTCATAAATCGTTGCCGCAAAGTGGAACACTCTGCATTTGCTTAATTTAATCTCGATTGGTTCTTGGTACTTAGTTGCTGGGGTCAACCCACTGTGCTGGCCAATGTGTGGACAGAAACCAAACACGCATCCGCATCAAGTCTTGTTAAGCTATGCAAAGAAAAACCAAAATAAAAATATATAAAAAAAAAGTGAAGAAATGGCAAGAAAAATCTGGTAACACAGTCACAGACACAATTACGATTTCCTGCTTGGGAGCAGCAAGCGCCATAAGTTGCCGCATTCCTTGCCACCAACACACACACACAGACACAGGCACAGGGTATCTCCTGAATGGAGAGCGACACATGGCATTTGGCTACGGGATCGCGCTGAAAAATATATTTACATATTCACAAATGCAAACAATCCCCGAGAGCTCGACAACGTTTGGAGGCGAAAATAAAAACGTCATGTTGTTTGAGCCTCTGCTACATGATGAAGAAAGATGCGAACGGTAAATTGCTGTGTCGCTGAGTTGGAGTTTGCCGCTTGCTGGCACAAGGATGCTGCCAGGCTCTTTGTGGGAGGGAAGCCCTCCAAGCATTTCTAGTTGCCACTTTGTAAAACGCGCGCACAGACGAAATGACAAAATGACAACAGCAACAACAACAGCGACAACAACAGCAACAATAAAAAACAGAGAAGTATACAAGGAAAAGAAATTTACGCTGCTATGAAATCCATAAGCAGCAAGTGTTTCCTTCGGGAATACATGGGAGGGAGGGCGAGGGCAGCAGGAGCAGGACCTGGGCTTGGGAGCAGGATGAGCTGCCTGTCGCCCTGCTTGCTTGCTTGGTTGGTTTTTTTGGTTGGTTCGCTGTCAACTGCTGTCATCTCACTCCCCTCTCTCTCTCTCTCTCTTTCTCTCTCTATCTTTCTCTCTGTCTCTCTCTCACACACACATATACACATCCTAGATGCTTTGCATAAAGTAATTTCAAGTGACAAGCGCGCATTGTTGCCATTTTTGGTGGCCCAACCAACGCACCATTTACACTCGCCAAAAAATCTTGCCACAGAATTCAGAAAATCTACTTACTTTTTGAGCCATGGGCAGCTTTGATATATTTATAGATTAAAAGTTAAAAAGATCCCTCAAAAAATCGCACTAAATCATATTTTGAATTAAGGCAAAATAGTTTCTTACAGAAATAAGTATTTATTGGCTTTTAGGAAGATTTGTTCTTCAAATTTAAGCAATAGAAAATATTGCTTACGTAATTTTAATTTTTTCGATAAATGTGTATGGTAAATCTAAAGATGGTTTTTACATTTTTTTAGGTTTTTCATATACATAAATATATACTTATTTTTGGTAAACTCCCCGCCACCGACGCCGACCCACTCAGCTGCATCGAGCTTAGTTCCGGCTACTGTGCGAGGAATATGGCACGACATTTGCTTATAAGAAATTCTATTTCTTTGATTGTCACACACACCCACACACACACACACACCCACACACACACAGCTGCATAAATTATGTGCGAAAACTTTTTGGTGAGCCACAGCCGCCGCACAGGTGCTACTAAGTTCGCGGCACCTCAGTGGATTGCTGGGGGCAACGGGGGAACAGCAAGTGACATTTTTAATTATGTCGCATTCGAAATGATGTAAAATATAATCAACACACACACACGCACACCCATCTACACACCCACAACCGTACAAAGCCCTTGTAGACTTGTATTGTTTACACCGCCAAAGCTATTTTATTTAAATGCATTTCACCAAGCCGTGCTCCCGTCGCAAACAGCGTCCACACCCACCTGTGCCACCACTTCATCATCTGTAGTCGCATTTCAATTTATTGCCTGTCCTAACCTGATGGCAATTTAAATAATGTCCTGCCCAACCAATTGTGGGCCCCTTCGTTTCAAATTGTCACTTCGGTGGCAGCTGGCAAATGGGAAATGTGAACTGGCAACTGGGCTTCAAATACTTATTTATTTACGCTTTGCGCAAAAACTTTTTAAAGCAAACTACATAAAAAGCCAACCAAATGGAATCAACACGAATAAATTTATTTGTTGTGCTGAATTCCAGAGTGGCAGACCCAGAATATGTTAAGCTGTAGTCATATATTCAAAATAATCTCTAACTGCTCACATCTGGCAGTAAACTTTAAGAATTATCTTAATCTTACTCAACGGCAAACAACAAATAAATAATACATTCAATTTCAACTTATTGCAGTATATTCAGCTTGATTTCATTTTGATTATTTAAATTTGATTTGCTTGAATAATTCAGATGAAATATTCATATTTTTGTTATATTTTGTGTGTGGGTGTCTTGCCCAATGGTCAAAGCAATCACAATTAAGAGGTTCGTTTTGTGCCAGCTAAATGTGGAGCAGCCGAAAAGTTTTCATCTTTGCATTTTTCGGGTATTGTTTAGCATTTTTGGGCTATTTTTGTGTGCCGAAACGGGAATAGCCGTTGTTGGTTAGGCCCAAAGCAAAAGTTCGGGAATAGTTTTTATGCTCAACTTTTGAACTCTAGAAAACCTGACACTTGAAATGGAGCCAGGGCCCAATGCCAAAATTGGCAATCGCCTTTGGGCCTACACACAGAAATGCACACACACACACACACACTCACACACAGACACATAGAGAATGCTCAACTTTAATTATCAAAAAATTGTTTTCATGTGCGACTACAACAAAGTGTGGGCTGTGCCAAGTTGTTGGCTGTTTTAGTTTTAGTTTCAGTCAGTTTTAGTTTTGTGTTTTAGTGCCAGGCAACAGCAGCAACAAAGTTGGCACAAAGTAATAAGTGCACGCCAAGGGAATTTAAATTAAGTTACAAACTTTGCATATTAAGCGCCTTATATACTCCCCCAACCACCCACCTCCACCTCCACCTCCACTTCTATCCCCACCCCAGCCCACCCCACCCCACCAGGCATTGCTAGGAGCACCGTCCACCTCTCGCCAGAAAACTAAACAAACTCACTTGCAAAATACAAACACACAACTCGAATGAAATTTACCAATACTCCTAGTTACCCTTTCATAACCAACACACAACCACATAATGGCCTACACAGTGGCCCGTAACACACACGTGTAATGGCCTAACAGCAGTTAGTATTCAGACAATACTCGATGCTTGTATACCCTGTACTAAAGAAACTCTCAAATACTCAGCTAACCTGTGATGAAATTGGGTTTTCCCTTTCTTTAAATTATTTATCTAGTCAAACAAATATATGAAAAACTTACTTTTTCCTGATTTTTCAATTACTTTTCTCATGTTAAACTAAAAATAAGTATAATTTCTATTCAATATTTGATCCAAACAGCTTCTTATTACAAACTAAATAATAATTGCACAACAATCTTTTACAAGTCATAGTGCAGGCTTGCCTGTTTAGCATGCATAAATTACAGGGTATTACAGAAACATTATGTGCCAGATTTTGAGGCTAGTGCTGCTCACTTCAAAGCTCTCGTCTGGCCTGGCCTGGGGGCTGAGGGAGTCGTTGATGGTTGGATGGGGCAGTAGGGCCAAGAGGAACTAATTCGGCAACGAGGGCTTACATGATTTTCATATTAATGCCTTGGTAGGCTTAGTAGGCGATATGGCAGCTTGTTAGTAGTCGAAAACATTCAAACTGGGACATTCAACATTTTTTGTTTGTTTTCGTACGTTTTTTTTTTTTTTTTGAGTCAACTGTATGCGACAGCATTTTCCATAAAGTGCTCCTGGGTTGAAGCCTATTAAAAATGATGTTTGGGCCTGTATTCAAAGAGCTAAATTGCATACTTTGCTGTTATCTGGCCGTTGGGCAAATACCAGATGAGATTCTGAGTTGTTGTGGCCGGCTGTGTGACTGAGATTTGAATTTGTTGTGCTCCTGCTTCTGCTTCAGCTTCTGCTTGTGCTTGTTTAATCAACAACTTCTTCTCAAGATTGGGGTTAAGAGCAGCATCAGCAGCATCAGCAGCAGCAACAGCAGCAGCAGCAGTAGCAGCAGCAGTAGCAGTTAAGCAGTAGCAGTTAAGCAGTTAAGTATGATTCACAAATTTTACGAGTATTGTCAAAATGACATTTAATGGCATTCAGTTGCTGTGCTGATAAGGGCCTTCCAAAAGGTGGGCGTGGCATTTCGCATCTCACTCATCGCCCGGTTGGGAGCGGGACACACAAGCCAAGCAGACATGCTCCAAAATTTTATGATGTGTAAATGGCAAATTAAAACCGACAGAGGACGACCCATCAAAAACTTGTTCACTTTGTGCCCAACTGCTGACCGTTCCGTTATGGTTCGGTTCATTGGGTTTCGTTTCGTTTCTTTTGATATTGAAATGAAATAATAAAATATTATGGGAGTCTTATATAATATTATTTGCACGTAAGCGTTCGATTTCACATTTTGCCACGCAAATCAAGGACGCAAACAGGTCGTAAACGACAAACAGCAGCCGCAACAACATCAACTACAACAACCATAATAATAATTCGAGAATGCTTCGCACTATCTGTGGCTGATTTCAGTCCTGTTGTCCTTTACGACTGCGATAGGCCCAAAAATGGTCTCTTTCCCCGCCCTGCCCACCTCGCACTGCACCACATCCTTCATTGGCATTCGCATTGCTTAGCTGCCGTTGATATCGCATCTTGGTGGTGTGAGGCACATTAAAACCGCACGCGTTTCAGTTTTTATGATTGCTGCAGGAATCGATGTCCTCGCTGTCCTCGCTGTCCCCCCTGTTTAGGTGTGTCGTTGTGTCGTAGTGCTTTCAGCACCCATCGATGACGATGCCAGCAACGAAAAATAATCAAGTGCAATCAACTGTTAACAATTTATGACATTTATTACATTTTTAATGTCGAACACTCTGCCTCTCCCACACTGCTCGGTTGCCTCCCGTGTTTGGTAGACTTGCTCGGATACTTTTCAACGTTGAGCTCCATTTTCTGACCAGATATTAAAAATTAAATTTGAAATTGCGCATATAGAAAAAGGAACTTACAATTAATAACTATTATTACTAGTTGAAATAAATCAATAACAAATTGACTTGAGATAGAGAATTATTTTTGTTTTTCTCTTGATGAAATAATTTGCAACAATTGCCTAACATTTGTGTAAACGTGGGTGTGTGGGCCAATTATTGGTATTTGTCACAGAGAAAGGGGCACAGTTTGAATATTAAATCGAAAGCAGAGGCAAAGGCAAAGTTAGAAAATTGGATAATTGGAAAGTGAATTGAGCAATTGCAAAGTGCATTGGAAACGTTTTAAGATATGTTTTTTTAATTGACGGCCAACCGGGGCGATACTAAGACTAACATTGAACCCAGTCGACCGTGGGTACTGACGTGGCATGCCACAGGGGGGAGGTGTGTGGGTGCGTAGCATTTGGTAGTAGCAATTTAGACATCCATAATTGAAAAACTTGAGCCGAATTCGTTGCGAAACTTGAAACTAATTGGCAATTAAAAGTTAAATGAGTCACATCTAAAATTTATAACCAACAACGCGGCCTAAAGTATCATCCCCGACCGACCATATTGCCAGATTCCCAAACCAATTCGAATACTTTCGTAATAGGAATCCATTTGAAAATTGCTCATTTCGCTCGACTTGGCCCACATATTTTGGCTGACTTAACCAATTGGCAGTCAGCCGGCTGCCGACATACTTTGCGACTTCTTTTTTATTCCGCTTTTCTTTTTTTTTTTTTGGTAACTGTTTAGCATTTGAAAACAATAATCTAACACGGTTTGAAAATTGATGAAAGATGTCGAGAAACAAAAACACAACTCTTAATATACTTAACGATTTCTTTTGAAAACTTAAACGTGTTTTTTATTCAAATTGAGCTCAAAGTTTGCCAAGTGTAAAACAGTTACCAAAACTTCTGTAACAAGTTTTATTGTGTGATATATGATGATTCGATGAAGTTTATGGTGACTTTTTCCCAATGAAAACCGTTAAAATATGCTCAAATGACACGCTATATAGAATTGCTCTCAATTGTTGCGTTCTTTGAATGAAAACTGAACTAAACGTTATAGGAATGTTCCCAAATTGGATCAGGCATACTTCGGTGTCGGGTTTTACCGGACTACCGACTACCGGCCACCTAATCCGAGTTAAGGACGCCCTTTGGCCTTTCGGGCAATAATAATAACCCAAAACTTTTTACTGCCCATTTGTGTGATATTCAATGCACACATCGAGGCAGCACAAAACAAAAATACCAAGTAAAGTAAAGGAAATAAGTAAAAACTGTTTCAGGCTCAACGTGGGCATTTCAAAAGAGAATCCGAGCGGAGTTCTTTGTAAACGTGTTTAAAACTAGAGCTCACTGCGAACCGTGCCAACAATGCTCGCATTGTGTTCAGAATCAGGCGCAAAAAAAGAAAAAAATAGAAAGAAAAAAACTGAGTGGGCGACGGGGCCGGAGCCGTAGCCGGAGCAGAAGCAGGAGCAGGAGCAGGAACCGGGCAGCAGTTGTAGACGTTGTACGAATATCCTCCAGCAAAAAAGGACACAGTGCGCACTTTAGTGCGTTTTGCATGAGTGCCAAAGAATCGAGAGGAGTCCCTGACTTGAATACGAACTATGCGAACTACTACGTGCACCTCGCCCATGTGAAACAATGCGAGCAAACAATGCCAAGAGCCGACAAAAACCCCGGGCAAATAGCCATATAGCACTCACTAACACACACACACACACACACTCACACACAAACAAACACACACACAAACAGCTCACAGAGTACACAACACATAGTACACAGTACACAGTACACAGTGAAGATGAGTAGCAATAACAATGGACAAGTTGGATGGATGGATGGATGGATGGATGGATGTACGAAGTGCTGGTAAATATATGCACTATGAGGAGAGGCATGTCTGTGAATAAGCACTACTGAAGTGAACCTGAACCTCACGTTCGGAGCTATAGCAAAAGTTTATTTCGTTATCTGCACCAAATACCGGACCAAGTTGATGCCTCGACCTCACCATCAAGTTGGATAAGTGAGTAGGCGGAAATGTTGTCTGCATCAAGGACGAGGATAGCTGCAGGCTAAATGTAAACGAGATTAGCCTATCTCAATGATAATCGCTGTAAATATGCTCAGCTATTAGATTAAGCCTGGAGAACATCTTGTTATTAAAATTCCTATTCCCTATTAAGGATTCCAAATGTAGTATCAATCTAGACGGCAAACCGTTAGTAAGAAAATCTATTTTTTGATCATCAGACGACTTTTGACGGAGTTGAGACTGTGTAAAGTCTTCACTTATTCCCTTAAGCACTTTAATTTAAGCCCGAATGGCATTTTTAACTTTAAATGCCGTATTTTTCTTGCCATAAAACCAAGTTCAAGAAATCATAGTTTTTGAAAATTTAGTAGCTTTTTGTAAAGTTCTGGAATGTTCTTAAAGTCACTTTGCAGAGCTTAAGTCATAATTAAAAAGCATTGGTTTTTGATCACCTTTGACGAAGTTATGGCTTTAAAAAAATGATGGGCACATACATCAAGCAAATTACAATGGTAATCCAAATGAATGGAGCAGCCCCTTTGATGCCTGCTTATCCATGTTTGCGGATTGTATTGTACATTTTGGAAATGTAAGTTGGTTCTTATCGAGTCGAATATCGAATACCAATCCTAATAGCAGATGTAGCGTTATCATTGAATCATGCCCCCGGGAATTTTATGTCAATATGCACGCATTTCTATTAGCCGACTATCAGAAGTTGTCCTAACCATTACCCAAAGCCTCCCCAAAGAAAGTCGCCGGTTCATTTAGCCAAAAGCTTTCCGTTTTCCTTTCTCTGCACTTTTTGTTCTTGGTTTTTTGTTGTTCTTTATTTTGCTTTTTGCTTTTCCTTTTGACCCACACATGTATGTGTTCATGTATATATATATTATACATCAGTATTTGCGCTCTGTTTGCAAAATACGCACATTTTTACTCAATTGACATTTTAGCTAAAAGTCTTTGCCATCACCGGCACGGAAGTGGTGGGCGGGTTTCAGTCCATAACAGCAGAAACCAAACCCAAACCGAAACCCAAGCGAAGCCATTCCCACTCCCTTTCCCGTCCTCCGGTCGCCGTTCTCCGTTCTCCGTCCTCAGTTGCTGTTCCTGTTTCTGTCCTGGTTTCCGCAGACAGACGACCAACAAACAAAGGTGGCAGCCGCTACTTCTATCTACTCAGTGTATGTATGTCTTTAGGTCCGTGTTTCCCTGTTTTCCCGTTGCCCCTCGCCCCGCTTCAATATCACTCTCTGTTTCTTTTTTCTCTCTGGCATTTCGCTAATGGTGTGTGCGCTATAAAGCTGGCTAATGCCCGTAGAACCCTTTTCGCTACACTCCCTTTTTCACTCTCACTCCGGCGCTGTGTCCCTCTGCCCTATAATTGCCATCCTGCGTTTGGGCATGCGAAAAAAATATATATAAGTATAAGTAAGTATTGAACTCTTCCCTCTTCCCACTTCCCTCCCTGGGTGCCTTTTGTGTAAGGCAACAAAGGTCCTCAAAGGCTGTAGAGTACTGTGTATAACAGAAAATAATTGAATGGCAAAAGTAACATTTTGTTGCATTTATATTCAGCTGACTGATGGATGACTGAGACAGGCTGGGTGTACTGTGTATATGTATGTGCTTAGGATCCCTGGCGAACCCCTGTCGAGTGTTTTGTCCTGGCCGTTGATGTGACTGTTTCGATAATTGCGAGTTTTCCACAGGAAATCGACAATTGAAACGGTTAATTGTGGCTACTCACTGTTGGCCAAACAAAACCAGTCATTTGGGAGGCGTTGCTTTTGAAACAGCAGATTCTCAAAGTTGACTCGAAAAATGTGTGCAGCCATTGAATACAAATATACCCATTATATTGTCGAGATTTTGACTTATTTGACAATCTCAACTGGTATGTTTTAAAATCAAATTTAAATAATTTTGATATTGTGGAGAACTTAATTAACATTTATTTCTAGTAACTTGAAACAGAAATAATGCAAACAAATTCAATTTTCGTTGGTATCAGGATTCCGAGGGTAGCTCGGACTCGGCAAACAGTGCCTTTAAAATATGCATAAATAGATTGAACAGCTCCAAAATGTTGTATAAATTTGCATATGGGTGTTTATTTCTAATTTGCCTAAAACTTTGTAAAATGTTTTGACCGAAACCCCAGAGGCAATCAGTGAAACTCAATTACCAGATGAAGGAGCAGCCGTATCAGAGTGAGATACAAGACGCGAAGGACGACAACGAAGAAGTAACGCAACAGTTAAATGGGTCATTTGGTCTATTTATCATTTCTGACTGCCCTCTGCAGCAGTTGGTCATTCAATTTGTGCCCTGTAACTGGCAGCAATCAATCAAAATGCGAAATTCTGAAATAGACGATAAAGCTGGCTGGGTCTCAACCCTTTTTTTCAACACTGCTACAATGGAAACACGTGAAATTGGGTAATCGGTTGTGCGTCTGAATTGGACAGCCCCAAGAGTCAATTCAGGCCTCAATGTTACTGATTCGTCCTGGTTCTGCGCTTGGTCCTTGTCCTTTTTTCGACTGCCACCTTCAAATGCTTGAATCGATACTTGGAAGACAAATTGTACGATTTGCCAGCAGCTGGCTCTCAGAGCCATAAAAATATATTTTGTAGCCGAATAAATAAATTTTGCAAGTGTACACGAGTATTTTAAAATTGCTTGCTTGCTTTAATTCAATCTTAAACTGAAATTGAAAGCGTTCAAAAATGCTGCCAGCTTAAACAAATTACATTCTGAGGCAGCACTTTAAATAAACCTCAATTTTAGTGGACCAAATTAAAGCTTATAAATAAAAAATTATTGAGTTTTAAAAATGACTATTAATGTGCATTTTTGATAGATTACTTGACGATAAAACTAGGAAAAAAAAATGTAAAATGAAGAGATCAGAGTGTGTCGAGCGCACTTGAAAAAATATATTAATGATGCCAGCAACTGCTCTCCTTCATGCTGGACTGGCAAATGGTGGTGCTGTCAGGAAAGAAATGGAGGGGGAATGTGGGGTATTGGTCAGTATAAACAATCAGAAACGCTGAATACATCGCTTTAACAGCTCAGTCCGATTTTGTATACTCAGTCTTAATATATTTCTGCAGAGAACAGTTGACCGCAGCGCAAATAAAATCATATTAAGGCGTATCGTGTATTTTCTATATATAAATTGGATAATGATCAGATGTGAGTCATAATTGGTGTAGCTAACGAAAAAGAGGTAAGTACGATCAATCTAAACATGAGTTAAAAAATATACATTTTTATATGTGTCAGTCTTTCCTGGCTTCCAGGAAAACTGCTCAAAAGGCTGTGCAACCAGCACTAATCTACTTGCAACAGCTGAAGCAAGTAACGACGTCGAAACCATGACTGCAACCAACTTGCAGAGAAGGCTCAGGTTCCTTTGATGGCAACTCCTTCCTTCTTCAACTCACAAGATTAGCACATTCAATCGTGATAATGATAACGATATTGTTTGTAAATGTGCAGTAGAATTTTGTTATGGCTGGTGCAATAACCAATGTGAAGCCAGGTAAGCAAATGACTTTCTTGAAATTATAATAAATAAATAATAAAATAATTGTATTTATAAAACAGATAAAAATGCCACAAATGTAATATGTATTAGAATTATCTTTTGTACATAAATGAATAGGAATAAGCATTTGTGACTTTCTCTACCGCAAACGAGAAGCATTAAAATGCAACAAAGATACATTTGTATCTGGAAAGTCAGAAGCATATGCTCAGTTGGGTTTTCTTGCTTTGTCAAATTATTCTAATTGGAATTCAAAACCATGCGAAATAATCGCTCATTTTGTAGCTCGTCAAAGTCGATTTAATTTTACATCTGAGCTAGCTTTGGCAAGCCAAACAATAGCAATTCAAATACAAATAAATAGGTGGTGCAATTGTGAATTTGTAAGAGGTGTCATTAATTTGCGGCAGCAGGAAGGCAGGTGGATGGCAACAACATGCGGCAAGTGGAACAGAACAATTCCAAGTTGTCACACGCTCTACTTGGGAATTGAAACGACGACTTTCACCCAACAACAGAGGAGAAGAGCGCTTGTTTGGACAGCACAGCATGTTTGCCAGAACGTCAGCCTTTTGGCATTACATCTTCATTTATCTCAAGTGATTTACACTTTTGTGTGTTTATCTGTGTGTGTATCTGTGTGTGTGTGTGTGTGTGTGTGTGTGTGTGTGTGAAAGTGAGCACTGCTCCTCGCCATGTCCTTGTGCACATGAATAATGCATTGTAATTTAACAGCATTCTGTAGTTTCAATCTTAATATTATCATCATCAACATCAACATCAGCATCAGCATTATTATGCTCATCATCATCATGCAGTTCGCTTCTACGGCAACCGTTGTGTTTAAACCTATTGAATTACAAATTTCTTCTCAAGTAGTTGCAACTCATCCGTACGTTTCCTCATCCTCGTCCTCATCCTCGTCCTGCCGTAGCCTGGCTTGCCTCAACTCGCATAATTTATGACAATGCCAAATGCAAAATGCAAACTTAAACAATTTTGCGGTTTTGTAAGTGATTTCCAGCAAAACGCTGCGTCAACAGTCAAGGAATAAGAACAGAAAGCAAAAATACAATTTGTATTTACATATATTATTTATATTAGTTGCACATAGCCCGTCTGCTTTCTGAGCTAAAAACATATGAAAGCTCTTTAATACAGCTTTAAAATAATAGTACTTTGGCTTTGAATTACAATTTAAGTATTTCGAAGACCGAATATTTATTAACTTGAATTTAAATACTCTTGGATTATACAGATCTTCGATAGAAGCAAATTTAAGTAACCCAAAAAGGTATCAACACAAAAGAAAAAAACTCCAACAGCCGTTGAGACTTTTGTGTGCTGGTCAGAAAAGAAAAATAAATAAATATAAAGAAATTACTGCTAATTTATCTCTAATAACCGGTCAGCAGACCGCATGACAGGGCAAGAAATAATAATAATAGGAAAGAAAAGAGGATCACATGGCAAATGGCCATCAGTCAGCGTCAAATAGAGAAAACTGTGTGGAAACCCAAACTGAGACTAACCAAAAACGCAGGTCTCGAGGACAGCGGACTTTGTTCCTGCTTATTGCACGAGGGTCGAGAATAAGAGTTGCCTGTGGCACTCATTACGATTTGATTGCGATTAGAGCATAACTGGCACAGCTGACAAGTACAAATCACCACCTCATCTTGAATAAATACCACTTTTGAAGGGCCTCAACTTATTGATCAATCACAAAATAGAGCTGGGGAATCTGCAACGCCTTTTGGTTTATACATACATAATTTGAAGAAAGAAAAACAAGCAAACAATGATTATTGTAAATGCATCCAACTATGCTGAAAGAGCCGTGCCATGAATGTGTTTCCTCAACGCAACCACTTTTATTGATTGACCACAGACTTACTCAGCTCCTATTTCGCACAATTTATTCTTACAACTCCGTTTGACTTTGTGCAGTATTTCTTTGGTTTATTCACAATTTGGCACTGCACACTGGTTCAAGATTTGCATAAATGAAAAAAACTTTATACATCTGGTTAATGTGACAACTTCAAATTTCTATTCATAACTCATAATTGATAGGGGTAAACCAATAATTTATGATATTATTAACGCTTATGTAATAATTTGTTGCCAATGTGCAAACTAATTTCTTATATGGAAACTGTTAAAATTATTTACTTTTGTGATTTCCATCATTTGGCCAGACCAGCGAGCTTATGAGCCGTGAATATATATTTACTTAACGCTAAATAAAACAATTCCATTTGGCAAATTGAAGAACATTTTTATATTTATGGTTTTGGGACAAAGAGAGGGCGTTGGATTGAATACAAAACTAAAACAAAAGCATTTAGATGTTGGCGATGCTGGTCAGTTTATAGCCATTTATAATTAAGCAGCACTTCTTATATGGTAGTAGTATTTGTCGTCGTCAGTGTCAGTATCTTGGTCAACATCTTTCTTATCTTCTTTAGCCACTTGGCCCACTTCGGGAATTAGTCGCGTTTGGATGTGCAAATGCCACAGATAGCCGTCACAATCATGGCCAGAATGAGCAATAGGCCAATGCGTATTAGCCAAGTGGCGTTCACATAGCTCACATCCAGCCAGATGTAAACAGAATTGATGGCTCGAATGTAGCGTATGTAGACGCACATCAAAACACTATTCGGTTGCTGCCAGTAGGACAACGGTTCGACATCCCGCCATTTGGCAAAAGCCAGCTCCTTGAGCTGCCCAACACTGTTGGCCACCGGTAACTTCCGGAAAATGCCATCCTTCACATGCAATATTAAGGGCATGTCGTGCAAAGAGAAACGGTTGGACGTCTGCGAATACTCCAGCTTCATGCTGGCCACATTTATGTCGGTCTGCTGCAGTCTCATCTCTTTGGCGAACTTGCTCCAGATGTGATCAAACTTGAAGCAGCTCATTATCATTGGACTACAGAAACTGATCATCCATTCGTCCTGCAGCATCAGCTCCCAGGTGTCTTCGTCCAATATAAATTTCTCATTCCGTGGATTATCCTTCGTAAAGCATTGCTGCACCTCACTTCCCACAACGCAGACCAAAAACAGCAATGTACACAACAAAATTGTTCGAATTTTCATGACACTCGATTTTTTGTAGCTTTCACGAAAATATACTTAATGTATAATGACACTCACAAGTCAGAATTCAAGCAGAATGAATTGAGATCTGAGATACACCGGCAAAGCCCTCTCAGTTATTGGAACGGGTCGCTCAACTACATGTTGTTTGTATCGATTTTTACCATTGTACAAACATTAATGCTGTTTGTAGACCTCTGCAAAGTATATGTTCCTGAACAGCCTTAACTATCGAATTGATTTATATTTAATAGCATTTTGTGTTCCTATTTGTGTAAAGACTATTTTTACTTATCGCATTATTTGACAATTAACAGAAATAGCAACCACTGTCAATATTCACAGCATATTTCAACTTGCCACCCAGCGCAAGGTAAATGTTATCAACGGAATTGAAGGTCCTAATCGGGCAAGAAAAAAGGGGATCAAATCGCTTCACTGAGCATTCAGGCAGCGTTCAGCTTAGGAGCAAACAAACAACTTTATAATGAAAGGACTGCAAACCAAAAACCAAGAAAAAAAACACAAAAAACATTGAACTGTGAAAAGAAAATAGGGCGGGGGTGTAAAAACCTACAAAACTGTTTCATTCGACTGCTAAAAGATTTAACATGTAAATTTGGAATTTGAAGATTGAAACGATTGCAAATATTGGAACTGAATGCCACGAATGGGACAAACAACACAAAGCATTACAAATTGAAATTGAGAGAGAGGCCGAGACAGGGCTATACAGATAGGGATAGAGATAGAGATAGAGATGGATAGAGAAGCATACATATTGCAGCTATAGATAACTCCATAGGCTTAGGTACGCATCACTGACTAATTGGAGAGCCAACGACTGTTTGACACGCAGGCAGAGGCAGTGGCAGCGACTGAGGCACACCTGTGGCCAGGTAATGCCATCGAGACCTATGTCAATTGCTACTGCCATTGACCCTGCCCCTGCCACAGCCAATGCTCCTGTCTTTGCCCGTACCCGTGCCCCAGTCGAAAAGACCTTGCGGCATTGTTCTAGAAACGTTTGTGTGTTCCCAAAAAAAAAAATAAATAAAATAAAAGTCTGCCTAGGTGAGCTCTATTTGGCATTGTAAGCGTTATGATGGATTTTCTGCGTATGCCAGGGGCTCGCCTGTGATTCGGAGTTTCCCACGCATCGAGAAGCGCGCTAAACCTGCAGCCATCACCTGTGTCCTTTTTATGTTTTCTATTCTGTCGAGCCCTTAGGGGTTCGGCAACGGTTTGTCCCCGATTCCGTCCGTGACCGTGTTGTGCGCTTATAGCACCCTAATCTAATGACAGACCCGAACAACATCGAATGTCGGTTCCCAGGCATCTCGCACAGCAATTGGCGCGCGCTTTAATCCCCTCCTCCTCTCCACTACATCGTCCTGACGCTGGTGTGGCTATTTTCGAATAGTGCAGCGGTCGACAGCCGAGAAATTGAGAACAAATGTGTTTTGCTTCGATATGGGCAAGCTATTTATCTTTCATCTTTCATATATTTCCAGTGATAGTCATGAGTCTGGCAAGGGACAATTTTGGCTAGAAATATAGTCAGGATTTGAAATATCGATCGATAATTGCAAATCGATTCTTAAAACATCAACCATGCCCAACCCCAACGCCACGGTAAAACCATATTCTATCTTGAAAGCTAGAATCTCAAAATTTGAGAATTATATTGATAAAATTGTTGTACCACGCCCACTCCCATCCAAATAACGGTAAAAGCCTATACCTTCCGCAATTTAGGAGCTACAATTACCAAACTGGGAAGCTATATTACTAATGTCCCTTAAACTTTTTTTTGAGACTGATTGAGACTGATTGATTACTGATTGACCTAATGATAAAAGCCAAGTTGCCAATCTATACTTTCAAACAAGGTTTTGCAAAGCAATCCATCCACTTAAAAAACCTTTAATGGCAGGGAGTACCGAAGCATATACCGTTAGAAGCTGACCTCGGCAAATGGTTAGGGTTATTGTTGGTGTTGTGGTGCAAACAAAGTATGAGGTAATCGGTGGCAAGTCTCTTTTCATGTCTGAGTCACATTCGTTGGCTCAAATAATTCACAAAACAACAAGCAAGCACAACAACTACGGGAAACACAAGAAAATGTTCATGGAGAAGCGCAAATACCTGCACTACTAATTAAATATCATATTGCCTATTAAGGGGGGCAAACGGCGGATTGGGGCTAGTGGTACCCGTACCTGTAATAAAATAACGCCAGCCATTAGTGGCGTAAATTATATTCACTGCCGAAAAGCGAACGAAAATGGGACACGTGAGAATGGCAAATAACATTATTCCGCATAGACATGCAGCGTGGCTTATTTTGGTTTCGTTTTAATTAAAGCGGTGGCCAAAACCACGCACCGCATAGAGAGGCACCGGAGCCACCAGAGTCATCAGAGCCAACAGAGCCACCAGAGCCACCGAAGCACCGCAGTGCAATGGAAACTTTCTGCTAATTGCGAAACGCATTCATCAATTGAATGTCTCGGATCAACATTATTAAAATAACCTTCATCCAACCAACTATAAAATTGAGACAGACGGTTATATAAACCATTAAAATTACTCTTAGTTCCGATAGAACAAATCAAGTCAATAAATTATCTCTTAGATGCTGCTAGCTACTACAACTCACAGCCTTTTGAGCAGACAGCCCTGTTTGTCCAATTATCTGAATGGCTGAGAAGACCGATGAAATATGATAGATTCTTGTTTATGATTTTATGTCAGTTTTCTGTGCTTACATCAGTCTCATTAGCTGCAGCTATCAAAGATGATTTTATTAGACAACTGCACTGATAAGAATTGTTGCAGCTCACGTCTAATATGATATTGAAACATAGCCAAAGATTTGATGTTAGTCGTTTTTTGTTTTTAATTGTGAACATATAAGTGTATACTTTTATTCACATTGTTAGTTAATTTTGTTGGACAGATTTGTAAAAATATTGTTATCCCTATTAAACTTGTTTATTAATTCGGTTATACATTCCGTTACACTAAGTGTTGCAAGTTTTTTAGTAACTTGTATTATTAGGGGAATCAATAATTTACCTCCATCAACTTTCACTATGATGCATTTCACAAAATTTTCAGTTAAACAAACGGTAATTACATTCGCGGAAACTTTTATCATAGCCTCTACATCTTTATGCAATGGCTTCCATTGCGCTTCGTCAATGCATTTAGTGTGGTTGCCAAGGAGATCCTGTGCGGCTTCACGAATACGTTCAAAACTAGCTAAGCCGAAACTAATCGTTCGATATTCGGGTGTATCCTCCATTAACTGTGATTGACATTCTGGTAGATGAAGCTATTGGATTTGACATAGTTTAATGTGATTATCAGATTTAGTAGCAGAGCAACTTACGCAACTGACAACAACGAACGTTACAACGATTGCTAAGTATTTCATCTTGAAACTCTTACTTCGGTTTACAGCCAGTTCCAGACTTAAACTTGTTTATATAGACTTTTTTAGATATAATTGTCATCTACTTTGACTAAGTGATTATAAACGGTTCAATCAGTCACAGAAATACTTAATTAGAAACTTTAAAAAGATTATACATTTTTGCCTATGTTTTTATATAAACTTTCCGTTTTTACTTGCTTCTGATTGAGATATGACCAAAGTCAGACTTAAATTTAAAATATACACATAACAATTGAATTTCATTTGGTTTGTGCTTGGGCCTGCTTACAACAGCAGTAAAAGTTGACTGAATATATAAAATCTGTCTAGACACTTTAAGAGATATAGAACAGATTTTGTTTGTCCTTTTTATACCTATATTCTATACTTCAAATACTGTAACAAATTTGTGTTGGTTTGTTGTTTTACTTTATTGCTCGAACTGTGCTTAAACTTGGCCCACAACTCCACAGAAAAACCAAACTGTCTCCTTGATGGTTGGGCAAGTGTTTTTATAATTGATTATATAACAGAATTTGACTGAAAATCTTTTTACTGATTGTGGTTACATGGTTACATGATATTGTAATTAAACCAAAGATTTAATTTTAACAGTTTTTTGTTTTAATTTATGTAGGAGTAGACATTCCTCCCAAAGTTACAGTCAGTTTTTTGGTAATCGTGTTAAAAATATTGAAATATTTTGAAAATACGCTTGATGTTTCATTTCTGCACTCCGATGCACAAAGTCCTTGAAATTTCATAGTCATTTGTATTGTCTGGGAAATCAGCGTTTTATATCCTTCAATTTTAACCCTGATGCATTTCACCAAATTTTCACTTAAACAAACGGTAATAACATTCGAGGAAACTTTTATCATCTCCGCTAAATCTGCAATCAATGCCGTCCAATCGCCTTCTTGAACCATTTTATTTAAAATTACAAGGAACTCCTGTGCGACAGCACGAACATGTCTGATAATACTTAGCCCCAAAACCAGCGTTCGAAATTGGGGTGTTTCCTCCGTTAACTCTGATTGACAATCCGATAGATGAAGCTATTGTATTTGACATAGTTTAATGTGATTATCAGGTTTAGTAGCAGAGTAACTTACGCAACTGACAACAACGAACGTTACAACGAGTGCTAAGTATTTCATCTTGAAACTCTTACTTCGCTTTACAGCTAAGTCCAAACAGAAAATTGTTTAAATAGACTTTTTAATACAGCATTGACATCTACTTTGACTAAATGATTATGAACGGTTCAATCAGTCATAGAAATACTTAATTAAAAATTAAAAAAAAGATTTTACATTTTTGCTTATGTTTTATATAAACTTTCCCTTTTTGTTTGCTTCTTATTCAGATCAATATCAGACCTATATAAAATATACACATAATAACTAAGTTTCCTTTGGTTTGTGCTCGGGCCAACTGCCTACAACAGAAGTAAAAGCTGACTGAAACGTGGCCCACAACTCCACAGAAAAACAAAACTGCCTTCTTGACGGTGGGTCAACTGCTTTTATAAAATTGAATATGTAACAGAATTTGCCTAAACATCTTTTTACTGATAAGTGTTGTTTCAGCTCTCGTTTTATCTGATTTTGAAATTCAACCAAAGATTTAATTTTAATACTTTTATGCTTATATTTATGAAGGAGTTGACATTCCTTCCACAGTTACAGGCAGTTTTTGGGAAATCGTGTTAAAAATATTGAAAAATTTTGTAAAGATGCTTTTTGTTTGGGTTTTACATCCCGATGCACAAAATGATTGAATTTTCATTTTAATTTGTATTGCAAGGGGAATTAGCAATTTACCTCCTTCATACTTCACCCTCGTGCATTTAAATAAATTTTCAGTTAAACAAGCGGTAATAACATTCGAGGAAACTTTGATCATCTCTACTAAATCCGCATGCAACGGCTTCCATTCGCCTTCAGAAATTGATTTGTCATACGTTTCAAGGAAGTCCTGTGCGGCACCACGAGCACGTTCAAAAATACCTAGCAGCAAAATTCGCGTTCGAAATTTGGGTATATCCTCCGATAATTCTGATTGACACTCTGATAGATGAATCTATTGGATTTGACATACTTTAATGTGATTATCAGATTTATTAGCAGAGCAACTTACGCAACTAACAACAACGAGCGCTAAAACGATTGCTAAGTATTTCATCTTGAAACTCTTACTTCGCTTTACAGCTAGTTTCAAAATAAAAATTGTTTTTATGGACTTTTTAAAATAGAATGGACATCTACTTTGACTAAATGATTATGAACGGTTCAATCAGTCATAGAAGTAATTAACTAAAAAATGATCAACATTTTATTATATCTTGCTTATGTTTTTAAAAAATAATTGTAATTAATTTAATTACCCGCTTACTTGCTTCTCATTTGCTGCAGCTATCAAATATTATTCACCAATTATCAGTATCAACCTTATTTTGTTTGCGCTTGGGATAACTATCCTTAACAAAAGTAAAATTAGACTGAATATAATAAATATGTCAAAGCTTTTTAAAAGGCAAGAGCAAATTTTCTGTGTGGTTGACTTTGGAGACCTTTTATTGGGTAATTCAATTCAATCTATTAATTCAATAACTAGGCACATCGAAGAGACAAAAAACTCAAATAAATGGAACGAAATGCATAAAAATGTTACATATAAACATATACAAATATATACTTATATTTTGTATTTAATATAGTGTAATAAATTTGTGGCAAAGTAACTAACAACAAGACTAGAAACTGTGCTTTAATCGATTCAATATATTTAATGGATGGCTTCAAGGTATCTCCTAACTTGTTACTTAGCAATGCTGTTATCCCTTAAGGGGCATAATTTTTAAATCACAGAACTGGGATCTTGACCAGTCAGTTGAAACTGCTGAATGGACAAAATCGAGCAGTTGGCAACTGTTGCCCATGCCAACTGGCCGCAGTAAGTATATCATACATGCAACATTAAGCTCAACAGAATGGTTAAGACTATAGCAGAGCACAGCAGAGCATACATTGCCAGCAGTTTGTTGGCCAAGTCAACACGTAAGCAGAATCCCAATCTGTGCAAAAGGATTGCCGTTGTTAGTCCTCTATGTGTGCGTGTGTGTGTGTGTGAGAGAGCTTTTGTGTGCTGACCTCAGTACATTTTGCGAATGTCAGAGTGAAATCCGGACATTTATCATGATTCGAATGAATTATTGAAGTATATTTCGCTTGCATTCCCTATTGGGCTATCGAAGCCCCAAACAAATCCCATTCCCTTTGTGGCGGAAACGGGTTAGGTCAGTTGGTCGTTGTTCGTTGTTCGTTTTTCTGTCACAGGATTTCAGTGATTTGTTGTTTTACTTCATTCCTCGAACTGTGCTTAAACTTGGCCCACAACTCCACAGAAACACAAAAGATACAGAAGAAAAACCAAACTCTCGCCTTGATGGTGTAGTTTGTGTTTTGCTAAATTTATTAGATAACAGACTTTGCCTGAACATCTTTGTACTGATAAGAATTGTTGCAGCTCACATTTGAACCAAAGATTTGATTTTAATCATTTTTTTTTTAATCATGTTTATATAAGTACATACTTATTCAAATTTTTTGGCGACCGTGCCAAAAAGAGTTAAACCTTCCTTAAGTTTGGTGAATCCTTTAATTCCCGCGTCCAGGAGCCCCGTTTTGAAATTAAGCAATCGCTCAAGGAAACTTGAACCGGTATCTTCCGATTCTTCACATTCCGATAGATGAATCTATTGGATTTAACATGGTTCAATGTGATTATCAGTTTTATTAGCCGACAAACTTACGCAACTGACAATAACGAGCGCTACAACGAGCGCGAAATATTTCATTTTGAAACTCTTACTTTGCTTTACAGCCAGTTCCAGACTAAAAATTGTTTATATAGACTTTTTTGCAGATAACGCACATATACTTTGACTAAGTGATTATGAACGGTTCAATCAGTCACAGAAATACTTAATTAAAGTAATTATTACTCGAGTGTTTGCACTAATTACAGAGAGCGGATGAGAGAGTTTGTTTCAGTAATTGCAGAAGTAATTAATCCCTAAAAGAGTAATTGCTGCAAGGCCATATGTCTGCAAAGCATTTCTTTTAGGTTACCCACAAATGGTAGGGGAATAAGAAACTAAACAACGGACAATCAAAACCAAGTCAATTGTCCCAAGTTGAGTTCAAATTACTTGGCGTGCAGCTAACGAGTTGAACTGTTAGAGAAAAGTTTATTCTTTTTTGTAATTATTTATTGTATGTCACACTATTCTTGTATTAAATATACAGCCCCCCCAATATAATATTAAGTGTTGTTGTGGTGTAGGCTGGGCGGTGTTATATAATTGTTAACACGCAGAAGCTTTGTAAATTACTTAATCTGCATGCAGAGACAATTACCAATCAGCCGAATATTTAGCGTTAATCGCTTTAAACAATGCCAAGTCAAACAATTCAAGGAATTTCGGGACACGCAATTGGCATTTACTGTCTTCTACAAATTTTCCCCAGCCCGGCTGCTCGGACCAGCAGCGTTTAATGAGCGGGCCCCAAATCGAAGGCAACAAACGATTTTGGGGCAATCAGTCAACACTCCAGTTCGGAGAAACAACAACCACCCGCAGGTACCCCAGTCCCCCATCCACAGAACGTGTCCAATTTTACTAATTAGATCAAATATTTGTCTACTTGATAAATTCGGTGAAGCCAGCCCCGCACCACCCACTTTAGCACCGCCCACTCATTACCAGCACGCACAGTTGAGCCAGCATTTGGGCCTTGGTGGGTCTTTGCCCCAACCCCCATGCGGCCCCCATGCCCTCAGCACAACCATGGAATTTAATTACGCGGCCCAGGTCGAGGAGACAAAAATCAGTCAACCCCATTTATTGCCATACACCACCCACTTCCCAGGGATTTGTTTGTTTTCTAGGAATCACTTTTATGTGCCTTTCTAGTTTCCCCCCACCAACCCTCGCTATTTTGTTGTATGTTATACTTTATTGCCTCCTTGTAATTAAAGATTTAATAATATTTAGTGAGTTTTACGAATGCTCTAAGTGAAGTGTTGTCATATTGCCTCAAATTTGAGTAGATGATTGGCATACCGTGTGTCTATTGAAATATCTTACGCGACTATCACAATTAACAGCTTTAATCAATTGATTCAAAATATGATAAATATGTTCTCTCTTTGCAGAATTGAGCGAAAGTTTCAACTCTTTTGAGAAGAAAGGGTACAGACTTGTCGGGCACTGTCAACCACACACTTTCAGTTGGCATTGTTTACGACTGAATTTTAATGAGATTTTTTCTTTTATTATTATGAACACATTAAAAATTAATGAAGCCACAGAGATTGGTTTGTTTCTTACAACTCAATTAAATGTGAAATAAAGTTATTGTTGATTGCATCTTACTCACACATGAATTTGGCAACATTATTATAATTGATTGCTTATACAGAACTAATTCAAGGTAAACGTGCATATAATGGATACACCCATCATCCAAAGTGCCTGTCTATTGCCACGTGTGCGGCCCACGTTCGATTTCAAGAAAACTAGCCGAAAAGTGGGGGAATTAGTCAGAGAATTGAACGCTTCGCCGATTACTAAATTAAAAATACAGTGAACAAAAAATATAAAAACCAAAAAACAAAAAATATCGTTTTCTTAGACACGCCGAATATTACACACCCTTGTAAACTTTGCTTACAGTTCAAAATCTTCTTTTTTTGAGCGTTTTAAACAATTTTACTTGAAATAAAAAATGTTTCGCTTTCAGCAATACTTTCTTATTGTTATCTCATTTAAAACTGGGACCAACATGGCTATATGAAATCGCAGACGTCACCTTTAATGCGTTGCAAATCAGTAAACAAATCTAAAATACCCTCTAAAAGGGTATATAAAAATTAGTAAAAGTCTTTTTGCCAAGAATAATATATACATATGTGGATATGTACATATATGAAAAGATTAATTATACATGTGGCACTGACAAGATGTCCACGCTTTTTACATTGTTTTTGCTATTTGTTCTTGCCGCTGTCAGCTCTAAGTTCCCCAAATCGTCTTCACAATTAGTTCCCCATAAGCCAGATTATTGAGCTCTTGCCCGTGTCGAGGAATCCAATTCAAACTTTCGCATGTGGCCTGCCTTGTTACGTAATTACGCCTTACACTTTAAGTTAAATAATATGAACGTAAAAAGAAAAAAACAAACAAAGTCAGTGATAAGAAGAGGAAGCTTGTAATTCTTAAAGACCAATAATTTAGGTGAACTAAAAAAGCTATTAACGCATAAGACACGACTCGCTTGCGACAAACAACAAAGCACAAATGGAGTTTATTGCTCTTTGCCGAGATTGGGACACTTTCTACATGAAAGGATTATTAAGAGATTTTCTCAGAGAATCAAAAGTTTTGCTATTTGCGACAGACTCAATAATTCTCGCATTTTATGGCGCAAGTTTTATTCGTATTGTTTTGTGTTCTTTGTCGCTGCTGCTGCTGCTGCTGCTACTGCCTCTCCTTCTCCTTCATGCCCTGCCCCCCACTGCGTCGAGTAGTTAGTAAACTTTCTGGTGCGACCCATAAAATTATATAAAATATATAACCATTCACCCACCCTGCTGCCACTCGATCCTATCCCGTTTGAGCTGCTGTCAATGTCGTTTGCTGCTAAAAAGTTGAAAGTAAACAATTTTGTGGCATCACCGAAAACAATATCAGAATCCCTTTCCACCACTCCCACCAGCTTTACTATTACATTTAATGTGTTTTCGATAAGATCAAGTCAATTTTGTACATCATGTCAATCCAATCATAGTTGCCACATTACACATTAGACAATCAACATGAATGAATAAGAAGAGAAAACGCATAATTGTTGAAATAGCCGTTGAATTGCTGGCAATTAACACTGCCCCTCCTCCGTCCAACTAATGCAGACTACTTTTATGGCACTTAGTTCAATTTATCTAAAAGCACAGCATGTAACCAAATTAATTGCTTTTTTTATTACCGAATAATAAATATAAGTACAGTTGTACATGTGCAGCAAGAAAAAATGAAAATCATTAGGTGAAGTGCGTCCTATGAAACAACACACAGTCAGTGAAGTTGTTGCTCCTCGTATATAATAATACCAACCCCTTGGATACCATGAAACCCTAAGCATAATTCAAGGTGAGGAAAGGTTGAATCGTCAAGAAATATCACAATTCTTCCCGACAGCCGACTAGTATTAATTGCACTCAGGAAGAAGAAAAGATTTAAAATAATCCCAGAGCTAAAAGTAGCGGAACTGGCTATAATCAAGAGCGGAACCTGCCAAACAATAATGACAATAAAAATAGTAATAATAATTATTATAAAAATATATGTATAAATGCAAAAGAGATGCAAACAGTGCAAGAGATGAACAACAACTTTTAGAATACCCTGTAAAAGTAACGACTGGCACTGTTTGGCTTTCTTAACCGATTTCAATTTTATACTTAAATTGTTTCACGTTTCACATTACTAGAAATACTCACAATTGTTCCAAACATCCGGCGACAATGAGGCTAATGATGAGCACCAAAAACGAGATCTGCGTTAAAAGTGGACGCTGATTGTAAATTAAATGCTGTGAGGCAAACGCACAAATTTAAAAATCATTATGCATAATGGTGTGAAGTTTTTATGGCTCTCAGCATTTGTCGTTGTATAAGCCAAGTCTTCGGACAATGAATAACCATTAATGGCAATGGATTAGAACAAGAATGATTGGCTTATATATTATTCGTTTAGTTCCACTCACTAAGATGTAATTCAATTTAAACTAATTCAGAGAAACCATATAAGTAAATGACAAGCAAAAAAAGAATAATTATATATAATTATGTATAAATATATATATACCGATCTGTCCGCACTCAAAATAATTTCTTACCTCATCGAAAACGTTGATCTCGCGTGCCAGAGACCAGAGACACACGAGTAAAACAACTTGTTCAAAGAGATGGGTTTAAAATTAAAAATGATGTGTGGCACGGCCAGCAAATTTCTTTTCTAATGAACTAAACCAAGCAAAAAGATGCTTATTATTTAAAAAGTATATGTGTTCTACGTGCATCAAACAAAATATAATCAAGTAAGCAAACTCTAAACGATAGAACCTGACTAGAGCATACCCTATGCCCAGGTCTTAAACATATATTAAGCTTGCTGATATTAGTTTGTTCAATATGAAAATACGTTAATGAAATTTCCACAGTTGATCAATTATATGTCAGTGTATTTTTTATATATCAATTGGAAGCTTATATCTTGACAATTGTATATTTTATTGCCAGTGGATATCGAAATTAGCAAATAGAAAATTAGCTTGTTACAATAAAATATATTCGAAATTCAAATATATATATATATATATATTATTATACCCTTCGTTACTAATTTCTAAGGGGTGCAGGGTATACCAAAATTAAAATATCATTTGGCTGCAAGGTATTCCCCAAAAGTGTTTGTGTCTAGTCTGACATTGACAAAGTATTGCAGAAGTATACGATTTATATTTAGTCGTAAATATGTAGATAAATATGCTTGGTGAAGATTGGCCAATTTCAGCTAAGAGTTTTTTAAATATCAAAAATATTCCCAGTAAAATTGGAAAAAATATCGGTGATTATATTCAGTTAACATCTGCCTCCAGCTTAACACACAAATATATATACGGATATATATATATAAGCTTAGACTATTTGATTGTATTTGCTTCTTTCTGAGTATATTGGCGTGTAAAAAAGTAATTAGTTTGGGAAATTCGAAGTTATATTTTTTCTTTCCTTCCGAATTTCCGTTTTAGTTGTCTTCCTCACTCCATTTTTTATAGTTAAGTGGAATTCCTGGCGAATACGATATTTTCAAAGCATTCACTGCTCAAAAATACAAAAAGCTTATAAATCAATCTGAAAATAGTTTTAGTTTTTTAAAGTTTATATATAAATACATATATTTTTATAACACATCGATTCCGTGAATAATACAGTCAGTTGTGCTCTGTTATTCATGAGTTAAGTTTGTTTAAGTTACCGAATCCATAGTTCCAAATTAACTAAGTTAATCAAGCAAATTCCACTCTGGTTCTATTCCTGGCCAATGATTGTGTATTCTTTAAGGCTAATGAAACTGAGAAATATATGAATAATTAAACACAAGCACAACCTAGAACATTATCATTAAAATTCCTCTTCCATTGATTAAGATAAATATCATCTGAGAATCGAATGCATTGAGTTGCTGACATTTGGCGCCATCTGATTTGGTAGTGCTTTCAACACTTTGCAAGAATTCATATATGCATATATAAGTTGCAGAGTCTCAACTTTGTTTACATTAGCAAATTTTTGTTGCTGGCATGTTTACAGCACCAAATGAGTAAACACAAAAAAAAAAAACACAGTTCAAATTGAATACAAGCTAGAAGAATTGATACCCTAGTTTTAAAATTAATCAAAATATACATAAAAAATACAGAAACTCCTTGTACGTTGTAAAACAATCTATAATTATACATGATAAGTTCCATCAGATTGATTGAAAATACAAAAATTATGAACGTGACAAATTTATGATACACCATGTGCCATATAGGAAGAGAGCGTGAAAACCAGAATTCTGAGTGGAAAAAAATAAAAAATGTAAATGTGTGGAAATTGGGAATGTGCTTTGTGTTTTTGTGGAACTGATGTATTCGAGCACTTGGGTGTCACTTGAACATGTTTTGCCTGCTGACTCTGCCTTTTATCATTTGTATTTCGTTTATTTCTTTTATTTTTTGTGTTGAAAACTTTCCTATTCAAGCTGCAAAATGTCAAAAGAGGCGTTAAAACGCGAAGGGCCATTAAATTGTGTATCATTATGTGTTTATACGTGTAAACTATGAGCATATCTACATACTGAATACATTTTTTTATGGGAAACCGCTTTTAAAGCAACTCTATTAAGTTTGTACTACTTTAACCTCTTCCTTTATCTGAACAAAACTTGAGTAAAGAGAACAAACTTCCAAATTAGTCTTGATTCAAGAAGTTTTCATTCTAGAATAAAAAATCTAAAATTAATCACTTGAAACTCAAAACTAATATATACTATTTGAATGTCGAGTGGAAACAAGAACTAAGAAGCCAGTCTAATCTAAGAAAATCTTCTTTGCTTAAGATACATTTTAATCAAGAAAATAAACTTGACTTGCAGGTGTTTCAAAGAGTTTTCCTATTAAAACTTTTAAGTTTTAAGTTCTTTTAGCTTTAAGTTTTAGTGAATTCACACACACACACATACATACATACATACATACATACGTACGTACATACATATACATATGTCTATGTATTGAGAAATGCATGCATCAAACAAAACTGTTGAAGGTCAAAGTGAATAACAGCTGAGCGAGCATGTACAATGAATATTAATATAAACGTATATAGTGTACACATTTATACATAAGTTCATATATATAAATATATATATATATGTATGAATTTATGTACGTACACAAGAAGACAGCATCACAGCCCGAATTTCGACTGCAGCTGCAGCTGCGTCGCGTCGCAGCGACTCTTGTCATATGCTTTTTGTTTATTTGTTTTTCGTTTTGTGGCTCGTTTTCTGTTGTTGTCGTCTCGTTGTCGTTGTCGTGTTGTCATTTTGTTCGTATTTTTTTGGCACGAAAGGCGACATGCATTAAAATTGATAGTCGCTGACGTGGGTGCAGAGGAGTGAATGTTTGCATGGAGGGAGGTGGATGGTGAGTGCTGGCAAAGCAGCAGAAACGAACAGAAAACTAAAAGAAATTCAACTGACAGCATACAGAGATGTGCCTTCAGAAGCTTTTTAGCTTTTTGTTGTTTTTCTTCTGTATACTTATGACCATACATACATATCTCTATCTATATATATATATAAATATATATATGTATACATATGCTTCGCCTGCTTTGGTGCCGATATGTCTGCCAGTACAATTGAATAATATATTTGTACCTCTGTATGGACATATATAAATACGCACACATTTACAAATGTATGTGGGCATATGTGTGTGTGAGTTTTTAAGTGAGTCGCCGTATGCTCTGTTTGTGTGTGTGTGTGTGAGTGAGTGGGATACATGCACGCCGATAACTGCCAAAGAAACAACTACAATTAGCGAGGCGAAACAGCAAACAAGACTAAGCAGATAAGATAACGTTAAAGTTCGTGTTTAGCATAATTGTAAAAAAAAATAAAAAAACAAACAAACACCGAGACGAGTGCAGCAAAATCAAAACAATTAAACCTAATGTATACGTACTGTAACAGGCCACTCGTGTACACAGTACTAAGGCTGTAACATAACATGTGAAACTTAACATGCAACTGTGTACTTAACATTGATATCGACATCAATCGATATCAATTGTGTGATCGCAGACATGAAGAAGAAGAAGAAAGGTTTCATTGTAAATAAAGTAGAGTAGATCTGTTTCGATAAGAAAGATAATTTGTTGTTGTTTGTTGTTTGTTTTGACTGCCACACTATACGTATACCTATGTTTATAAATGTAATAACAATCATACGCAGCGTATGCACATGAATAAATATAAATCTCAATTTAAGAACAGTTTGAAACTACTTTAAACTTTCTTTCAATTGGAATACAAATTAATACGAAAGAAATTAAGTTGATTTCATAGACAAAAATTAAATTTATTACAGCTCCCAGCTGCTCCATGGATTATTATAGCAGACATTTTATAAAATTCGTATTTATTTTAAGCTCACTTAAGGGGATCTTAGCTTCCCAACACTACGACAATAGCAACCACTTTGCTGTTTGTTTTGTCAATAAATGCAAATCTAATCACCTAATCTAATCGCCATTTAAAGACACACTGCTAATCCAAAAAATTCCACACGTGTTCAATTGGTATTTAGAACAATTTATTTTAAGGCATACACTCTGCCAAATCAACGCCATTAATTTTAGCAAATGTCTCTTAACTGAAAATTGTACAGAAAACTAAATAGGTTTCTTCTGTTTTTATCATAATTTCTGAAGAAATAAAATTCTCAAAATAAGGAAGGTTTTCTTCTATTTTTCAGAAATATATTTTTTATTTTTATTATTATTATTAAACTTAACGTTTGCTTCAGAAAAGTTCTGGGTGAATTTTTTTCAAATGGACTTACAAAGTCATTATCTTATTTTGAAGCTATAATTAGCTAATCAAAATTAGTTGCTATATTTAGTGCAAAAGTCAAGTATAATAGAACATTATCTAATCCATGGCGATAAACTAAAGTCAACAGTTATCGACTTATCGATGGTGCATTGGAGTTCAGTGCGGTCGCTGACACCGAACGGGAAAGTTTACGTTGCAAGTTGAACATGCCCGAAATACGCCCCCTGCCGGCGAGTCTGCAACGCGCAGCCATCGAGGAGCTGAACGAAGTTCCCGATCGCCTGGACGCGGACATTGCCACTCTGCGCACCTGGATTAAACAGCAGCCGCATTTGCGCTCCCGCTCCGACGATCAGTTCCTGGTCGCCTTCCTACGCGGCTGCAAGTACAGCCTGGAGAAGGCCAAGGCCAAGCTGGACAAGTACTACACCCTGCGCACTTTATATCCAGAATTCTACACGATATGCGACGTCGACAGCAAACGCACTCACGAAGTGCTGCGTCTGGGGTAAGTCGATACACTGAAAAAATAAGTTAAAAGCGAACACTTGCTAAAAGCGTACTAAATGCGAACGAAGCGAACAATCTTTAATCAAGTATGATGTATTCGCCCTTCTCTTTATTAATTTCAGCATTAAAACCACATTCTTGATTCTTGATTGTACGTTTATATTTGAGCTTTTTTTATTTAAGATTTTCTATTCTGGAAATTAAGTAGATAAAGTTCGAAGTGTTTCTGAATTTTCGAAATTCGATATTATCACCTCATTACTAGAATTAAGGCAATCTTTTTAATTTAACAATAATCATTTTTGGGTAATTTTTCTAAAATTGAGGACGATTATTTCTCTGAGTGTAATTCCTGTATTAAGATTGTAGATCTTATTTTGATTTGAGATTTTCAATTCTAGAATGAAAAATTCTTAAGTCAAGTTTCTTAATGTTGTTGCATTTTTATTTAATTAACTATAATAATATTTCTCTGTGTAGGGTAGCATTGAGGTTACCAACACCGCTGCATGACAATGGACCACGAATTATCTATGTGCGTCCCGGATGCTATGCGGCCGATAAATATAACTTTGAGGAGATAATAGCCATTATGCACGGCTTAAGCGGGATCACTTTGTATAATGACGACTATGCGGTGATCCATGGCATGCTCTTCGTGCTCGACTTTAGTAACTATACGCCGGCACATCTGCTTCAGATGACGCCGAGCACCGCCAAGAAGATGTCCGTCTTTGGGCAGGATGCAATGCCCGTGCGCGATAAGGGCAGGCATATGATTAACACCAACACCGTCTTCGAGTTGGGCTTCAACGCGATGCGTTCGATTTTGTCGGCCAAAGAACAGAATCGCGTAAGTATTTTTTTTCTTCTGAGTTAATTCCAATCCTAGAAAAAAACTTCACGACAAGAACTTGTCCCACTGCAGATTTCTGTGCACGGCAGCAATCTGGAGTCACTGTATGCCCACATTCCACAAAAATATTTACCAGCGCATCTGGGCGGCGAGCAGGGCACCATTGAGGAGCTCTTGCAACACCAATTGAATGTTTTTGCGGAACAACGAGAATTCCTGATAGACGAGGCAAACTATGGCGTGGATGAGAAGTTGAGACCAGCCGGTCAGCGATACGATTACAACAGCATCTTTGGTGTCGAGGGATCATTTCGCAAGCTGAACTTCGATTGAACGAGGCAAAGCAAACAGCTAGTTTAGTGGGTATTACCAGGTGCTTGAACAATCAATCTGGTTTTCTGCTATTAATAATGCATTTTCATCTGGGTTTCGCATGAATGGGATATATTCGCCTACATGAAGCACCATCACCTTAGATTTATGTGAATTCCATGCATCAATTTGTTATTTCTTAAATGAGTATATACTTAACACTCTGAATTATATTCAGAAAAAACGAAAAAGTCTTCAATGAATTTATAAGATTGCGAATTCATTTACAACCGACCATTCAATTGGCAAGCCGCCAACGTTGTGGCGCCACCTGGCGTCTGCTTTTTGGACAACAAAAATAGCATTTCCCAATCAATTTAGGACTAATACTTTTATTAAAACTGCTTTTATAAAACTGCTGAAAAGTATTATCTTAAAAGGGTCAACAGAATAACTTGAATTGCGCAAGTTATTTAGAGTTTTTACTTAAAGTATTCCAAATGTATTTAGTTATCAGTCAATAAACCATAGTTTGAATGTCAACGGAAGAAAAAATACTTTGCTTGTATGCCGAGTGTGAAAAACGACTGGAAATGGCAACGAACAACAATTCATTATGTTATTAAATTCTTTACAAAATTGGCTTTGAATTTATGTTTAATAATTTACACATATGGCGCAAGTGAAGACAAGCCCCAAAGATTTTAATAAATGGGCATCCGATTCTTAGCGTTCAGCAGAAACTTTCCAATTGTTGACCTTGATTGCGGTTCGTAATGATTGTATCCGTTTCAATTGATAAACCTTAAGCTAAACGATCCATCGATCGTGTTAATTTACATATGGTTTTGCTTTGTTATTTATTGAACTTTTCTCGACTCAAAGTTAAGTTGTCGTAAATTTATTGTTCGACGAAAGGTTTGTTTGAAGGCGAGTGCCATAAATTTAATGTGAAAGGCTTTAGATTTACGACTCATCGAATGAATTCGATTTTAAAATTGAGACACCGAGAGACATCGCACAGCGAAATTTCTTTGCACGCATTTTATTTGGAACAACTTTTAACATCAAAAACTGACACGAAATGATCTATTATTCTGACGACCTAGAAATGTATGTAAATGAAGGTATTGCCAAAAAGGGTTAACAATGGCAAATACAATGTTGATAAAATATAAAAAAAAAAACACAAACAAGCCCAAATAGAAAAACATTTTGCAACGTTAGTGCAATTTGTAAATTGAGGTAAAATGCTCGAAGCCAGCAGCAAACAGAACAATGTAAATCAAAAAATAGAAGAGAACAAAATTGAATCTAGTATTTATTAGATTTATGCTTGTGTGAATCGCAGCTGCTCGTTTTTGATTTATGGGCACAAATATTGACTTGGCGTATTTAAATATACGAAGAAGCTTTTTCATTAAAATCATAGAAATAGAAACTAAATAAATATTGCTTATGACAACAACAAGGCAATGTGCCCCGCACTTTGTTTACTTGTTGACCAAGGTTATAAATCAAGTTGTCCAAAATAAAAGCAAAAATTAACAGGTATCATCCACGTGTCGAATAACAAATACCCTTGCAAACTAATCAACAACTTCATCAATTAAATATGCCAGTGTTGAGTTTGAATAAACACACGCCTATAAATTTATATATGGAAACAAATGTATTGTTTATTGGTATATATACAAAAAATGTAGTAGAATTATTTGTAAAATTTGCAGATGAAGTAGCTGGCAAAGTCTGGCTTGACTTTTATTATAAGGGTATAAATATAAAGATAGATTTATTGGTGCTTTACGGTTATCGCATATGCGAATCTGCAAATCGCGTTGAGTTCCCAAATATTGAATAGTGGCAAACAAACAAATTGATTCCGAGCGCTTGGCTTGACATACCCCTTGCCACTCCCCGCCACTCAACGAAAATGAAGCCCCCCCGTGTAATGACAACTGGCAGACAAATTGATTTTCGGCCTGTTTATTTATTTCAAAATTCGTATTTTTCTTTCTTAACTCGCGTCCGCCGTGCTGTGCTGTGCTGTGCTGACGTCAACGGCCGGACATGAAATTTCAATACCCGATTCCCGTTGGCCGATTCTCAGTTCTGGCGTACTTGCGACTCGGACAAGGGGCGCGTGCCATGAGGCGAAAGTTTTTGGGGCAGCAAATGATAATCGCAATATGGTCAAATCATCAGTCTTTCCAACTGTCAGTTGGTCGGTTCGACATTTGTTTTGCATTGACCTTGGAGGCAAACAAAATCGAAATTTGAAATCGCTGGCAAAACTGTACAAAAACAGTATTTGTTTTGACTTTTGGCATAAATACGAACTTTTACAAACCAACAAATCAGCTGGGCCAAAAATAATCAAATAATGCCTTGCGAGCACAGCCAAAACAAACTCACGATCGTTTTCGACATTTTCGAAAAAGAAAAAAATAATAAACGAAATAAAAACGAGAGAAACAAATCGGACATAAATAATTGCAGCATCAAACGTGAACGTGAACGTGAAGTTCTCAGCAAATGTTTAATCTTGAGTACACTTGAACTACAAATTCTGCAAATTGTGCGATCAATTTGTCAAAAGCACACGAAATTGTCATATTTATAATTGTCTAAAATTTTGACGACGGGCTCGTTGTATTTGAAATCTGTTTAGCAAACTAAATCTGCTTGGGTTTTGGTGTGTCAATGACAGTTCAAAGCAGATGAGTGCAATTGACGTGCACAGCCAAGCAATATTGTATCTGTTGGATACACAAAAGCATTTTTGGCAATTACATACGCTTCGCTATATTGAAAATTTCATTTTGACTACCCGCCAGCAAAGTGGAAATTTGATGAACGCTGCTTGGGGTCAGCCAACTAAATATTACGTAGACCTATTTCCAGATGCAACCCCCCATCGCGCACAATGTCAGGTAATTATAATTTTGGCAAGGGCCCAGATAGATGAATTTTTTTTTTTTTTCTTTTTGGATTTTCTATTCAGCTCGGCCACATTGAAAGTGTCCCGCTGATGTTTGCGCACTGGAAACATTTGCTTTTCTATAGACCAAATATGAATTACTTATCCAAGATACATTTTTGATTCATTTGAACCATAACAAGACGCCCCATCACGTTATAAATTGTGTCTATAGAACATGTGCAAAATTTAAGCATATTCTCAGTTGGTCGTGATTTTGTGCAGAGATAGTTATTTTATTTATTACCTAGAGTTAAAGCTAAGAAGCTGGTCGGGAGAGCTGAACTAGGAGATACCCTGCACACCGCAAATACGTTTCAGCTAAAAAAAAAAAGATTTTCTTATTCTAATTATTACAAATGTCTATTTCAATGCAATCGGACATCGATTTGAATCGATATTTGCCAAGTGCTTGCAGTTATCGATAGAATTACACATGCCTTATCTGCCTGTTTTATTCGACTATTCATATTCCAAATTTGATTATGGGATCGAAGATGCTTATCGATGCCAGTTACGGCAATAATTGTGCCATAAATAATTAATATTTATTTTTCCAAATTTCGTCGGTTTTTGTTGAACCTTTACGAATTTCGGGAAGCATTTTAGTATTGAGCAAAGCAAATCTGACAAAGACATAACAGTTGTTGCCACAAAATGTAGCTTGTGAGCCACTGTGCGCTTGTACACATTTAGGTACACATAATTGGCATTTGGCAACGTCGACCCACTTAATTGCCAATCGGTGGTCAGTCGCCGCGTGTGTGTGGAGCGTCGATGTGTTCGCATTGGCCATTAGATCATTATATTTTTGCCATTTAATAACAGATTTCCGTCAAAACAAACAGAAGGTAAATGTGCTAAGAGGCGAAATTCGGCGAAAAACAAGAAAAGTGCGTCAGCAAATGCAAATTTTGTTTTTCTGTTTTCGTTTCGACGAGCAGTTGAAATTCTTATTTTCTGATCCCCGCCTCGTCACTTGCCATATCTTCACTTTATCTCTGCTTCTATTTTACTAGCAATTTCTATTTCATTATTTCTATTTTTTTCCTATTTGTTTTTCATTTTCATTTTATGAGCGCTTGTTTGTTTATTTGTCTAGTGAATGCCGAGGATTTTAACCTTTCGTCTGTGATGTTTTCACTAGCTGCAATTATGAGTTGCAGTACAAAACAATAATGTATCAGAGCTCTTAATCCGTTATTGCATTTATCTGTATCTCATGTATATATTTGCATCTTTTAATCACGCCTGAGACTTTTCTAACATTTCATAAGTGTAAATTATGCAAATCTTTATTGCAGAATGAAAGATCTTAGATCAAGCTTTAAAAACTCAGACTTGATTCATTGTCTTTCATGGTGGATTAACCAATCGACTTAGAGATACATAGTGTTGTATAGAAATTACTTTAATGAATTGTATCTACTTGCATACAGTAGCATCATTCCATAAGTATGCAAATCTTGATTCTACAATGGAAAATCTTCCATCCAGCACAAGAATCTCAAATTTGATTCAATGTTCTTCATGCTGGATTAAACAAAAGACCTTGGAGAAAAAAGAATATAATTCTAATTCAAAAATATAATCTTAGCTTGAAGATTAACTAGTCTTTATTTATCTTTACATTGTAATAGTTTAAGCGAACTCAAGAAATATTCTTAGTTCTTAATTTTAGATTGTTTATATTTCACTTTACAGGGTATTTGATAGTGGTCAGCTGTGCTTTCTTAAATTCGGTCGTATTTAATTTAGTTTGTCGCCTATCGCTTAGCCACTATATCTGCATTTAGTAGCTGCTAGCTGGGACTTCGATGACTCATCACAATAATGCCAGGGGTTAATCTAAATTCATTGCGGCGACTGTCACGTAGCCCCATGAGGCAAATGACGACGACTGGCGACGTTGGTTCCAAGTGCGATTAGCTGACAACACTTTGGAACGAGCGATTCGATTAACTAGATAATGATGAACATCTTGAATGATGAATGATTGTTTGGCTAATTAGCCTCTAGGTCTAGACACTAGACCCAACCGACTCCACTATCCATATTTTACTGTCAACCCAACTATAATAAAAACAAAAGAAAAAATAGAATAGAAAGGTTTTGTTCTTTAGGCACAATTCACAAATATAAAGAAGAGAAAAGAAGAAATCTCTTTTCGATAATAAAGACCATTTAATATTATTTTTCAGATTATTCTACGAGATTATAACTACGAGACGCTTCTTTAGTATTGCGAGAGAAATAACAATTTGGCAGATGATGTCCGAAAATAAAATTGATTTAATTATACCAATTTGGCAAGTTTTGGGCAAAATACAAAATAATCTTTTGCATTTGCAAGCCGGGTTTTTTGTCCACTATTTGAATAAACAATAGCCACAATAATTATCAATGTCTGCGACTGGTGTCCCCAGCGGAGAACGGAGACATTGGAGCCAGTGGAACTGGGTCTTGTCATTCAACTGATGACGTCTCTGATGGGGCAATTGGCAATGTTGTTGTAGTTTCCGTTGTTGTTCTAGTTGTTGATGTCGTTGTCAGTTTGCTGACGTTTAACAAAGTTTTTCGCTTTTGTAATTTCCGATTTGCTGAAGCGTTGCGAGCGCATTATAATAAGCTCTTCGCAAACTTAATGACTGTTTGACTACAAGTTACCCTATGGCTTACAAATGCTCTTATGAGTTGGTACTCTAGGATGTAGCGCTAACTAGGTTAGGGTAGGTTAGGGCGGCTGTCAGCATGGGGAGTAGAAGACTGCGCCACAACGACCCACTGGAAAACCGAGCCAAATCTTGGCTGTATTTACTACAGTCTGTGGCAGCCCGATATTTGGATGAATATCGGCGAGCTCGGATGTGTCTGAGAAAAAGGGAGACCCCAAAATATACAAACTGAAGATACTTTTAATTTCTGAGATAGAAATATTTATTAAAATGAGAAATAGCATACAAAAAATATATGTTTAAATGAAAAATATAGTATAAAAATGCATAGTTGTTACTAAAAAAAACAATATTATAAAATATAAGCCAGAACAATGCTTATAATGTTTCTCATTTTCAATCTGATATTTTTTAAATTATTTATAACAATGAGAAATTGTACGCAAAATAAAGGCGTTAAAATGATAAATATATTTTTAAAAATAACTCTTATATTATGTTCTTTTAATATACGTATAACAAATTACTAATTTTTACCTAAAATAAACTTTTTCAATTTATACAAAGATGCGAAATGGTATAAAAAATAAAGGCGTTCAAAAAAAAAACTCTTGTTTTGTTTTTGTAATTTTATACTTCTCAATTTGTAATATTAAACTTCTAAATTTTTTGTTTTTTATTTTGTTTTTTTTTTTTTGTTGCCAGCCATAATTAAAAGTTAACGTTTGTATGCGTAATGCTCACATTAATCCCTTTGTTTCAAGCTAACTGTTAACTGCGCTGATTGCGGTTAACTTGATGCTCGCTTAATTTCGGATAGTTGCTAAGAGCTAAAGACTACAGCGACTGCGACGTCGACTGCAACAGCGACGTCGACAGCGACTGCGAAACTGTTTTTTCGGTGTTGCTATTGCTGCTGCTGCCGCCGCTTGGCAACAACACAGCCAACTGCGACTGCGACTGCGAAATGTTGAACGGTGTCTCATCTGTGTCGTGTTGCTGTTACTGCTGCTGCTGCCGCCGCTTGGCAACAACACAGCCAACTGCGACTGCGAAATGTTGAACGGTGTCTCATCTGTGTCGTGTTGCTGTTACTGCTGCTGCTGCTGCTGCCGCCGCTTGGCAACAACACAGCCAACTGCGATCCGAACGTTGCTGTTTTTTGTTGCTGCTGCTGCTGCTGCTGCTACCGCTTGGCAACAGCGAAGTCAACTTCAACGTTTTGTTGCGTTTTCGCCTTTGTATTCAGCTGCTTCAGCTGCTTCTGCTGCTTCTGCTTTGAGTTTCTGACGTTGGCGCGAGCGGGCGATGTGAAATTCGTTGTCGACGCCAAGGAGGAAATGAATGTCAATTACTCACGTACCAATACATATGCAGATATGCACACATGTATTAACACACATCGCTGTGTTTGTGTGTGCATAAATTTTGGCTGGCGTCGGGCGGGCAACATTGCAGCAATCGCACGTTTGTTTGTTTTTTTTTTGTTTTTTTTGTTTTTTTTTTATCAGCGGCAACGAAATGAAAGTAGCAGCCGCAACATTTGCATAGGCGCCACAAAGATACGTTAACCTCTTGCGACTGTCGCCCGTTGGCCTCAGATATAGATACAGATACAGTGACAGATACAGATACAGATACAGATAAAGATACAGTGACAGATACGGCTACAGATACATTTGTGTGGGTCGTTGCTTTGTGGCTTTGATTGATCGTAACCTCCTTCTCACAAATGCTAATTAATTTCAAGATGCGTTTTTTTTTTTAACTGCTGCAGTGGGTTTTATAATTTTGTCTCTCTTCTCTCCCTTTTTTCTCGTTTTTTTCTTTAATTCAGTTTGCGATTCCATTGAACCCCGATCCCACATTTGAATGAAGTTCGGGCAAATCCATGCAAATACGCGACTTGGCAATACTCTGTAATCCTGATTAAGCAGTTCAAATGCATGTGTCAGAATAGAATCTTTATTTTTAATATAATGTGTTTGGATTAAGTGCGACAATGTCCTACGTCAGGCTAAAAACACAGCGATTTTTATGCGAATAAATACGTAATTGAAATAAACACACAAATCGCTTAGCTAAACTACTTATAAACAAATAATGATCTCTCAGTTTGTTTACTTACAGCAGCCAAAACGCTGACGCAAAAGTCGAAAGAAACGAAAAACAAGACTATATATAAAATTCAGTGTATTTATATATATATATATGTATATATATTTATATATTTACGATTATAGTGCGATCGAAAATGTGCGTCACATGCATTGTTTGACAACAAAATAGCACATCACATCACATCATCAAGTAGATCACATAAACCAGTCGATAATATTTAATTTATCCCAGCTAATTGCAATAATTGCACACAATTTCAAGTTAATAAATAGGCAAATAAATGCGATAGAGCCAAATAAATGTCATTATCAAATGTGGTTGATGAAAATTTGCACGCAAATAAATAATCACAAATAATAAAAAATAGCTAACAATCAAGAGCCACATCGCCAGGTAAACAACAAAACTGCAAACGTTGGGAAGATCATGAAAAAAATCATCAAAACTAGACTGAAATCTTACTTATTACAAAGAATTATAGTATTTCTTGTTTGTTTGAGATTTCATTTGATTTCTGAATTGTTAAACTGAAACCACTTTTTATAATTATGAATCCATTAATTCAAAGACTACACATTTATCTATCTCTATATCGTTATAATTGACATCTTTGAATCTGTCTATTCCCATTCAAATGATAGTTGTGCAAAAGTATGTAGCATCTCCGACCACATTAAGTATATATATTCTTGATCAAGATTAGGACCTCAGAGACAACAAGAACTAGAGACTTCCAAGATCTAAATTTCTTGTATTTTATCGATAACTGCCTCCGTTTTGCGAATACCTCTTTATATCGATATGTTTTGCAATCAAAGACACAATTTTAAAGGCAGAAATTATACATAAAATAAATAATAAAATAATAAATATCATCAAGTTCGAATAAGAAACATTCAAGTTATAGTCTAAAATGAAGTCTCAATATGACTACTCATTACGATATGGAGACACAGGCATGAGAATTGAGAACACATTCAAGCATGCTTACATTTGATTGGCCAAAGTTTTTCAAGTGAAATTTGAACGTTTCTCAATTTTATGCAAAAACTATAGCAGATCATTTTTGTTAGAGCCACCCAAAGAGAACTGTGCAATTAGTGACGGCAACAAAGTCACGTGAGTTTGGCGTCATTCGGAAGGGATTACAGAGCCCAAACCTTTGTGGGTGCCAGCAGACGACGCTGATTGGGACATGGTTGCCAGGTCGGCACGTGAGCTTGTGGCCGTCTTCCTGGTTCGCTACGTCACAGCTTATCCATCACATTAATGCGTCTGACGACAGAAAAAACTCCGAGAACTGTGACGCAGTGACTACCTCGACCCCGACCTGACTACACTCACGCACACACACACACACACGCACACCTACTCGTCTACGTCTACGTCTACGTCTGCGTCTGCGTCGCGTGTCCGTGTCATTTGGTCAACGTGTCTGTCGTCATATTTGCGGTTAGCCCGTTCCCAGTGCGGATCGCAGGGAGCGTCGTACGTGACTTCAGCTACGTGTCCCATGCAAAGCTGCGAAATTCTATTTTAATAAGCATTATTGAAGTGAGAAAAGCCTGTTTGCATATTACAGCAATTTCAATGCAACGAAATTGAAACTAACCATTTTTAAATGTTGATCTGTGCCAGAATATTTTACAACTGTGAATTTGTTTATCCATTTTTTATTTGAATATCTACTGCACATCATTGAAATTAAGAAATTATTGCCTGTGTTTTTTTTTCATTTTTTCTTCTGAATTTGTGGTATATGACGCAAGTGGCACGATAAGTTAAGTGATCCATAAACTAAATACTTAAGCAGCATTGCTGAGTGCTCAAAATGTGATGGCAATGGCCCGGTTAACAGCCACACAGATGCATCAAGTGTAAAGCGCACAAAAATTGCCACAATAAAAATGCTCAACTCTTCTATCAAAACTTTCGCTCATCTGCACACACACACACACAGATTTACACACCCAAGCTGATAGGAGATGGTAGATATATGCTGGAAGCCATAAAATTGGAAATTATGATCATCACGACGGCACGGACGGGGCACGCCCAGCCAATGGGTGGCGTCGCTGAAGCCACCAACAACAAAAGAAAACAAAAATAAATAAAAAACAACAACAACAACAAAAATTAAATTTATTTTAACTCGGTGTACGCACTACAAACGGGTGCGCCAGCAACTTATACAGATACTTGCAGCTGCAGCAACAGCAACAGCAACAGCCGCAGATGCGATACGGGGCAAGGCGAGGCGAGGCAAGCTTGAACTCGTAAAAAGAGTTCGCGTCTGGCGTTAAAATTTATGACTAGTTGAGGCAAGAGTGACGCTGATAGATGATAAAGCTTGGCGACCATATATATACTATATATATATATATATATTCATGTGTATGTATGTGACCAGGTTATATAGTCGTTATGGTTGTCGTAAAGTCCCAAAAGTGGCGTTGCCTTATCGCTTGGACGTCTGCTCTATGGGAGAGCAATGAAGTCCATATATGGGATTATGGTATGGTAAAAATGACTTGCCCAAGTGAGTTGTCTGCAATCATATCGGAAATACACAAATAGTGTCAGATTTCTATTTTCATCGCAATCTTATCTATATGCTCAAAATGAAAACTTTATAGCTCCTCATTGCGAAGCAAGGCATTAAAGTATTTTAATGTGGAATCAACATTTTACAAAATGTTATCACAAACTCAGTTTGCCCAGGTAGAATCAATTGATCAGCATCAACTCCAGTATCAAATTATTTGCAATTGCCAATCCATTTTGTAAAGGATCAGTCCATAAGCAATAAAAAAGCTGCGACTACTTTTTAATCAACGCTTCTTTGACTTGATCTCTTCAGATACTCTTTTGTCTCTCACGAAATAAATAAGCTTGGAATAGTTATAAAAAGATCACTTCTAATCCACTCCATAAATATTCTTTTGACTTGGTAGCCGAACCCAATTTAAATCTGCTACTGTTGCTTAATTTGTTCGCTGGTTGATTTGTGAAATGTGCCAAAGAAAAGCGACGCCCAAAGTTCATTTTTTGTGTGTAACATTTTTAATTGTTTCTTGTCTTTGTTTTTTTTTTTTTTTTTTTGTTGTGAATATGCAAAGTGGCCACAATTCCAGCGGCCTTAACCGCAGTCTCTGATTCCACATCCATTTCCATTTGCAGTTACAGTTCCAGTTTTGAATTTGGAATTGGAGTTGGAGTTGAAGTTCGAGTTCTACTTGTTGTCCCAGTGCACAGATTCAGATTCAGTGGCAGCAACAGCAACAGCAACAGCACCAGCAAAGCGGCATATTAACATTATTTTTTTTTGTGTTTTTTTTTTGATGACGACGACGACGACGACGAGATTCAGAGAGTAGTCGAGTTGATTTCATTGTGTTTGGGGATCGTCGCATGGTTGGCTGCATGAAACGCACCAAAGAGTGACAATGGCCCCATGGATGGGTGGAACCATGGAACCGTATCCGTATCCAAAGTTGGCTCTGGCCAAAGCGCACACAATGGCGCCCAGTTTGGGTGAAAAGCTGAGCGCATTTTCAAAAGGCACACACACACACACCCACACACTTACACCTCTCATATACACACACACATCGGTTTGTATATATAATTCGCTCTATTGTTTCATATGCATTTTTCTCTTGTCTTGTTTTTTGTTTTCCTATTTTTTATAATTTTTCTTTTTTTTTATTCAGCCAGAGAACAGTTGCCCAACGAGAGGAAACGCCAGACAGACAATAGCCATAGTTGCCAGCAATTAGTTTCAGATACACAAAACACAAACACAAGCAAAGTTTCACCGTTTGCCATTTTGGCGAAAGTTACATTCGCTGGCTGAAAGATTCAGATTAAAAGCACAAACGGTGTTAATCCACAAACGCATCGGATTCAGATAATATGCATATATTCGCATTGTTTGTTTGGTCATAAAGAACTTTCGAGAATTATACTTTATTTGCCTATCTTTTTTATAGTGCCGTCTAAAAGCACTCCCCAATTTTTAGAAAGCTTTTATCAAATTAAGACTTAAAATTCATTAAAGAAAGGAAATTAAAGTAATAAAGATAAATGTATAATATATAGTAAAATATAGTCAACATATATCTATAAAATACATATAATGTAATATAATAAATATGTTTATACAAAAGTATGTGCAAATAAATACAGATGCATTTATTTCCTTAGTTGACGTTTAATTAATGTGAAACATTTCCTAAGTTATAAAATAAACCAATTAAAATTTAAAACTTGAGTGTTTTGGTTGAGCTTGCAAAATTTTTATGAAAGAAAGTCAACAATTTTTACAAAATTAAGCAATTACATTTAAAATTAAAAATGAGTTGATCAAAAGTTTAGCATTGAACAATTAAATTAAACGAAAAGAGTCCAGCCGTGACTGCAGTGGGTCGCTGTGGGAGTCTTCTTTGCCCCCCTCGTCGCAATGAGACCTGGCCTGTCTCCGCTTATGCAACAAACACATGATCAATGATCAACTGATGATCAGATATGCTTAATATTCAATTTTTGATTAGGGTTTTATGTACGCAGGTAATTCGAACATTTTGATGGAGTCGAATGTTGTTCAATCAGCTAGTTGGCAATAAAACAAAAAACAACAAACAGAAAACAAACAAAAATAACAAAATAAAAAAAGAAAAAAACGGAAAAGGTCTGTCACTGCTTGGGTTACATAAGAGTTGGACTGTTTCTGCTGATTAAACCGCAACATCAAACATGACAGCAAAGACGGGCAAATGGACAAACAGACAGATAGATAGATGGACAGACAGACAGACAGACAGACAGGTAGAGAGACAGCGAGACGTAACATGACACAGGGGACAGGCCAATGGCGTGCGAAAGGGGGGAGCCAGGTTAGTCAAGTAGTCAGGAAGCCCTACAAAGACGGCCGCAGTCGCAGTGGGTGCATAATACACAATGCGAGTCGTCTCACATTTAGCAGTGCCTTCTGCCATAGTTGTCAAGTGACAAGCCAAGGGACGAGGGGCAGGTGGACAGGGGCAAGCCATAACACGGCATGATACAGGCAATTAAACAATTGTAAACCAATTGATACGCATGCTCATTAATTAAATTAAATGATGGAGAAACAAACTAAACGCAGAGGAAAGCAAAAGCAGAGCTCCACTGTTCGCCACAAGTTCGCTTGGCGAACGCAGCAGAGAATCGAGATGGTGCTGGGAGTGTTACGGCAGCAAGAGGGGTCTACCACAACAATCAATCATGCCAATTAGTTTTAATAGCCCCTCACTCGCACAGTAGCCGTCCGCAGATGCAACCCACAAAGCCAAAGAAGCTGCGAGCATAACTGCAATTAAAGACCAGCACCGACTAAAACACGGCGTGCACAGTAAACAATTTTAGTTGCCACTTTACAATAAAAGTTACTTGTAGTATTTATTTAACAAAGTTTCTTATTACAAATAAATATCAAAGTTAGCTTAAGACAATTTTGAGTATTGATTGATAAATTTGTTTTCTATTTTACATGTTGACTTTAATATTATTTAAAGTGTGCGTTGCAACAATGAATGAGACCAAGACCTAAGTCGAAGGCTAAGACCGAGCCTGGTAATGAGCACAGAGCCGTTGGCTGGTCGTTAAGTTTAACGCCCTGCCCACCCCAGCCAGACGACAGCAAATCTGAGCTCGGCTGCAGCCCGTTTGGGCCTCTAATATGTTGGCCATCAAATTTGCTAAAACAGTCCAATGCAGTGCTGGGAAAGGGGGACGGGGGAGAGCAACAGCAGCAGCAGCAGCTGATGACATGTAATCAGACGCGTTGCTGATGAGCCTTCCTCAACCCGTCTTCAATTGAAGCCAGTCGACGGCATAAAATTAAACGACGTCAATTAAATGCAATTCGTAATTGTGAAACCCATTTGGAGTGCACCAAAGATGACTCACAGCATGGCCAGGACAGAAAGATCTGTACAGCATCTACAACGATGATATATCATCCTAAAATATATTGCTTTCATATAATTGTTAAATTATTATTATTAATATTGTTATTAATATTATGCACCTACTGCGCCCCTTCTCAGTCTAAAGCTCTTCCATCAACCCCAATTACTGCTTGCATGTGAGAATCTTTCTCGGGTTGGGGTTAGGATTCTACTGCATCTACCTTGTCTAGACAGTTGACTTCTCAGTCTAAAATGTGCTTCAAGGCCTGTGCCCTGCTGGTTGCCTGATCTGAATACAATGCAATAATAATACTTATTAGCTGTCGTTGACACTCGATGGCCTTAGTGCCACGGAGGGTCGACTTTAATCTAGAGATAAAAAAAATCTAGAAAACTAAACTTGTTGATACCCCGAAACCAGATGCTAAAAAAAATGGAATCGATGATTTGCAGTAAATTTGGGCCTGCTTTCGTTACAAACAACTTTGCTAACCAAATCTCAGTTAAACTAACTAACCAAATCTCAGTTAAAATGTCGCTTCCATTGCAGGTGTAAAAGAAGAGTTGCAGTCGAAAAGGTAAACACAACTTGAGTACGGTTGTATTAACCATTAACTGAGTATTGACTGATATGAACGTACAGGCAACAGTTCAATTAAATTGTACAATTATCTAGCAAGTAAGTAATAAAAAAAAATATAAAAAAAAAAGTCAAAGCCCCTAAAAGAGTTGACAAGCAGAGTGCAATGGCGATAACGAGACTATCGATCAACGAACTCCACTCCAGTAGCAAGTCAGTTGACCAAATTTACAGGCTCATTGGCCAAGAGGCTTGGGCAAATGAATGGGTGCATTGAACTGTGCACCTTAATTGTATTTAACACAATTCAGGCGTGGTGCAATGCACCCAGCACACTTTGACGCCTGGTGATGATAACTTCTTGATCGTGACACGCTTAGCAAATATTGGAGAAGCCGTTGCTGCCACATGCCACGAGGGGGAATGGATGGGTTATTGTGCATTTCTTTATTTGCATGCCTTATTTGCGGCCCTGATTCGGCGAGTTCAATTTGAGCTGCTGTTTAAATATTTCAACAGCTGCTTGATTTTTCTTAATTGGAATTTAATAACTTGTGAATATTTTGCTTTCGATGGGGTAGTTGAACCCATACACGTGCAACTGCAACACATTCTAACTGCAACATTGTTTAGTTAAATGTGAAATTAGCTTCAAAAAGTAGTAGCTACTTGTAACCCAACAGCAATATTTGTTAACAACACAACAGTTTTTATTAGCAAGCAATTACCACCTTGCACAGCGATTGTTTCTGTACCGTGAACCCATTGAAAATGGCTAAAAAAAAGAGGGTATAATGAAGTTGTGCAATCAAGCACAAATGCAGCAACAACAGCCATTTCTATTGTCCGTTTCTAGGATGATCTCAGAGACTGCTAACTGCTGTACGCTCTTTCAATTTATCGATAACTGCACGAATATCGTTGTAAATCGATTTCAGTAAGCTTGGTGATTTCATACTACATCATTGAAAAGTATGTTCAGGGTAACTACTAGTCGAGCTCACTCGCCTAGAGCATTCTAACTTGTTTTTCTTTTTAGTTTTTTAATTTGTTGGCTTCTGCTGCATTTTCAGCAGTTTTTCCATGAGGCTTTTCCAGGGGCGATCAAAGACTTCTAAGTAATCACTTTGATCGTTTGCTGACTTGGTTTTTTCGATCTCCCTCTCTTCTTGGTTTTTTTTCAGTGTGTTTTTTCTGTCTTTTTTTTGGATTATTCACCGTTGTTAGTTGCTAGTTGCTAGTTGTTGTTGCCAAGCGAAACTTTCCTATTTGTTTTTTTATCCATGTTTTTTTTCTTATGTGTTGTTATTGCTAATGCCTTGGCTTCGTTGTTTGCTGGTCTGTTTGCTCGCTAGGCGAGTTGTTGCTGCTGCCTCGTAATCAACGCTAACGATCGCTTGCCATTGCCAAGCTGCGCAACACAGAGTGGGAGGTGTCGGGCATATCAGCATGTGCTGTGTGTTTGTCGCAGCACAAGTTGTCCCATCGTACATAAGATGAGCTTTCAACAGCTTTTAAGCTTTTTGCTGAAGACTGAAGTGAGCTTGAAAGCTGTTAGTTTTAAAGCTTAATTATTTTTAATGTATTGATTATTATTTGAAAGAAAAATTATTAAAGCTGTGCATGAATGAATGTGAGAAAGCTTTAATTTATAGCACAAAAATGTCCTAGTAAGCTTCAAGCTTTGTTGCTTATAAAAACTGTTTTCAATTTAGATAAAAATTGTATATTGTAATTAATTATTTTATAAAAAAAAACACACATTTTTGTTTAACAAAAATAATGTTAGAGGCTTTAAAGCTTAATGCGATTAGGCTTAATGTTTTTAAGGAATAAAATAAAGAAAGAATTTCAATCAGGATTTCAATGGATTAAATAGAAGAAGTAAACGAAGTCTGTGAAAAATTACGTACTACTTTCAATAGAAGAAGTAAACAGATTTAAAAATTAAAAATTAAAACAGAATTTAAAATTAAGATGTAGGGCATCAAATGTTCAACACGATCAAAACAATGTTGGGTTCAGCTTTTCGAGGTTTGCATCGTTGTTGTTAGCGTCGTCGTTGTTGTTGTTGTTGTTGGGTAACAACAACAGCTGATGTCTGTCGTCAGATAATGATGAATAACTGTGCTGTTGAGAGCATGGCACAAACACAGAAACACACACAGAGTGAGAGAGAGAGGGAGAGAGAGGGAGATACACACATAGAAAAATAGGTGAAATTGAAAAGTAAGTCGCTGCGATAGCAAAAGTCGAGCCCACAAATGTGGCCTGAAACGAGCAACGAACCAAACAACTAACCAACTAACAACTAACCAGGCTGCCTACCTGTCCGTGTGTCCGTATCTAAAGCGTCTAGTTGCATTTGACACCCGGCGGCCATAATTCACCGACCCCGACTATTGTGGAACGGGGGTGGTGGGGCTTGGGGCTGGCGATAATTTGGTCACGAAACGGGTTTTCTCGAGTCAAAAACTAAACCCGACCGAGCCTAACATTGAGAGCGCATAGTCGGAATAGTCGCAACCAGGGGACCAGATAAGATGTGCAACATAAATCGATGAGTCATTTGACAGGTTCCTGTTTCAACACCCCGAAAGTGTTGGCCTTATCTCAGCTCTCAACTGCCAGGGGGAGGAGTAGTGGCCATTGTTGTCATTGTTTGCTCTCAATTTGCATATCTCTGCGTCAAGTTGCTTGCTGCTTTAATGTGTGCTCACTTTTTAATGGGTTCGAGATACGCGACACAAACTTAAAGCGCATCTATCATCGCCATTTCGAATAACCGGGCCAAAGTGCATTTCTTTTATTGGAAATTTGTAATGTTTTTATTATTTCGAACGGGAAAAAACAATTACTGACAAATAATATCAGTTCCGCAAAGATTATTGAATTTAGATACTAATTCCGATTTAATGAAAAGAGTTTCAAGAACAAACAGTTTCAATGATTATGAAAAGTCAGTAAAATTATTGACGTGGTTTACTTTTAAGGGGCATCGTTCGAAGTGTCTCTTACAACTCTAGATTAGAAATTAGCTGTAACAGAAGAAATTCCATTAAAATGTTGAGAGTCCGATTCAAGTTTGATTTTCCGTTGAAACTAGCTGATCATGGAAGAAAAAATGACTGTCAATTGTGACTGATGCTCATCAGTAGCGGATCCTTTTTGATATTATTAGTAAAAACTGTTAATATCGTTCATAGAAAAGAACAAATTCAAATTCGAATTCAGCTGGTGAAGTCAAATTGAGCTGACTAATAAGAGCCAACAAGTAAGAATTGTCGAGTAAGTTGAGTAAATTTTCTTGTTGTCAGTCCATAGTTTAGTCACGGCATGTATACAGTTATCAGCTTATCGGACTTCCGACTGATTTGCAATGACGTTGAAGCACTCGGCCAATACACTATCGTTATGGCTCTTGGCAACAAGCAACAGCTGCTTTCTGTCAGATGAGTCAAGACAAGTTAGGCAAACAATGCCACTGCATAAATTAGATCACATTCGCTGTGCTAAAAGTAGCTGAGGAAATAGCCAAAGTAGAACCCAGCAAACCAGCCAAGAAAACTCAGACCAATGGGAAAAACCCGCTTCAGCAGTTGTGCAAATAGAACAAGTAAGTAAATATGGATGGGTCAAGTAAGAATACTTTTGTCTCGAATGTTCTTGACCAGCAAAAATGCTGCAAAGTAGCACAACTTGAAATATACCATTATATTTCTAGTTAAGACTTTGTCTTTATAAAAACAAATATGTGAAAAAATATGCAAAAAGAAGCAACAACCTTGGAAAGTTTTCTTTCCCAATAAGAAATAAGTAGTCCAGGTTAATTCTGAATATTTTTATACAGATTAGTATACCCTTCTGCCATCGATATGTGCAGGGTAGACGAGTCGCGTGACAACTGCGCCAACCTCTGTTTACCGAGCAACTTGAGTACAGCCAGCGAATGGAGGAATACGACTACGAGTTTAAGGTCAACCATGGTTTTACTGTGGTAACTGTGAAATTGTTGCCAGGCCCCTCGCCATGGCGTACCTCTAAGCAGGCTACACACACACACACACACACACACAAAACACACCTCCCATTGCCTCTTTCCCCTGTTCACACCTCTGCCTCTGGGAGGGAGCGTGGTTAGAAACTGTTGCCAACTTGTCTGTGGCAACCAATCGATTTTTCTAAGCACGACGTGGACTTTGCTAATGCCAACTAACTAGCCAGCATGGCTCAGTCTCTCTCTCTCTCCCCCCCCCCAATTCTCCTTACCCTACTCAGTTGGCCACTTAGAATGAGAGCCGGTGACTAACAGTACTTTGCTGGCCATTGTTGCTATTGTTGTTGCTGTTGTTGCTGTTGTTGCTGTTGTTGCTGTTGCTGTTGCCGAGCTAATAGGTAATTATCTGTTGAGCCTTCAACAATCGCTGCTCGCGTGCTATGTGCCCCTCCCAGCTACTCCCCTCTAACCCCCCCCCCCCCCCTCTTGCTGTCCCCACAGAAGTTGCCCTGTTGCTGAGCCAAGTAGCGAGCAGCAAACTAAACCGGTCGATGAGTAATCATTAATCATGCGATATCATTAAATGTGCTCCGTCTCACAATCGCACACAATGCGCACACGATCTAAATCGCATTTGATCTGCTGCCAGCCCATGAAAAAACAAAACCAAAAAGAAAAAACAACAACAAAAAAACTGGCAACGACTTACAGACACACTGCTGCAGATAAGCCCTAAAAAAAAGTCACGTTTGGTGAAAGTAAGTCTTAAGAAGAGTCCAATTAACTTTGTGCGATCGAAAATGTGAAATATGGCAAATGTACAAACTATTCATGATTTTTACAAAGAAACATTCAAATAATATTAATCAAAGTAATCAGAAATACTCATTATAAGTTGTGTATACATTTGCTTAATACATTTTACTAAATTCGTATTAAGGAAAAAGTGTTACGAAAATACTTAAAAATCACACTGTAAACCGGCAGAACAGTGGATTGACAGTGACACTGACAGTGACAGTGAACTCAAATTAGCAGATATTTAGCTTGTTCTACTCAGTATTCAAATATCATTTAACATTACGCATACGATCCGTCAGCCAGCGAAAAGAAAAAAAATATGGCTCATTTAAGATCGAATATTTTGTGATAATTGTAATAACAAGTAAATAAAATAATACAAATTGGATGTGTAAAAACAAATAAATACAAAAGATTCTCCATTTTTAATTGATTCCATTTCACAATAAATAACTAATATAACTGTAAATACAAAAATGATAATAAATACAAATAAGTAAATGCAAAGTAGAGTTGAAAAAAGTGGGAAACTATTTGTAGTACACATTTAATATATAACAATGCTAATAATAAATTAATAAGTACACAAAAGATTCACATTAAATAATTAATATGATGGTAAATAAAAAAGCAAATACAGATAAATAAAAGAAAATAAGTAAATACAAAATAGTTTCTCAATATTCAGCACACTTCAGAGTGCCAAAAAAGATGGGGAAACTGTTTTAAGAACACATTTCATATTAATAATATGATTCTATGATTTGAGCAATGCTTGGTTTGCCCTTTGCCTATTCTCGAAATGACTGGCAGGGTATATTTCTACACACACACACATATATATACATATATATATATATAGATATATACATATCTATACAATTGACGACACACAATCTCAAGCAAGCTGCAAAACCCAGTCCCCCATTTAGCTAACGTACGTACAATCCAACCAACCCCCGTCACCCCCCCTGCCCCTGAGCACCTTTTGCACGTCATCCATCAGTGCGCGCCGATCCGTTTGCTGGGTACAGAAAATCACACGCTGCCGTCAGTTTGTCTGGCGCGATTTTAGCTTAGCTGCCTTTTGCTGCTGCTGTTGCCGCTGTTGCTGTTGCTGTTGCTGTTGCTGTTGTCGCTGTTGCTGTTGCTGCCGTTGCTGTTGCTGGCCGTGTAATTGCAGGCACACAAAAAAAAAAACAAAAAGGTGGCACAAATGTCGTTTCCCTGTTGCCAGCACACACCCGCGACCGCACCACGAACTTGGACCCCATTTGCGAAGCCTTCCCCCTCCCCCCTCCCGGCTTGCTCGGCATACCCCCCTCGCAAACCACAGGCTCAAGCTCTTGGCACCGACGGCACCTACTGCATTGAATTTTGTTGCTGTTTTATTGTTGTTGCAAGCTTGTTGCTGTTGTTGCCGTTGTTGCTGTTGCCGTTGTTGCTGTTGCTGTTGCCTTAGCGGTTGGTGCTTACGTAAGCGCAAAAGGCGGTAAAATGAAATGAAATTGTTGTAATGGGCGATTTTCATTGCGGCATTACACGCCAACAACTCTTACATAGTCAGTCGCACCAGAGATGTGTCTACAGTGCCTGCTAATTCGCGTACCACGAGCACCAATCAAATAGAAATAAATAAAAAAAAAAAATAAAGAAACTGAACAGAAACTATCAGTTTATGTTCAGTTGACCAAAGCTAAATTCATTTTTTCCAGCTTTGCTTTCGCGTCATCAATGATAAAGGACAAAATATACTTTTTATTTAACGTTTCACTTGAACATAAATTACAATTTACATCCATTAAATGTATACGATCCGTTTTAGTTTATTTGAAAACCGTTGAAATATTAAAAGCTTAAATTTTGTACAAGATTTGTAACTAATTTTGCATTTTTCAGTTAATGCCAAATCATATTTGAACAGCTGCTTTCTAGTCACGCACGGGTCACGCGCTCATCTCCAGTTCGACTGAATGTATTCGTGAATACACATGCCCATTTCGGGCCATATCTGCACCCTCCCCCACCACCACTGCCCGTAACCCCTGCCCCACAAGCCGCACGTTGTTGTCGAGCTCGACTGTTATGTGTATATTTGTTCTATAATTACAGCCTATTTGCGCTCTATTCTCGGTACACATGAAATTTTAATGGACCTCTGGCCCCGTGGACGGGCTGCCTCCGTCAAAAACACCAAGCTGGACATTTCCGAAGAAACGCTTTGCTCCACACACTCCACACACCGTTCTGGCCTGGCCCACAGTTCACCGTTCCAATGAGACTCCGACTCTGACTCTGAGTGTGTGTGTGTGTGTGTGTGTGTGGTCTTAGTTGCTGTCTCTTGGCTTTCAGATTTAGTCATTTGGATCATCAGAGCCACGAGAGTTGTCCACTGCCACAAACACACAATTGCGAAACAATTAATAACTTCACGTCAACATTTCAACTTACGAATGAAAAAAAAAAAAAAAAAAAACCAAAAAAAAGTTAGTTTTGCAAACTTTTAAATGTTGATTTTTAATATATTATTTATTTGTTATTTGTATATGAGTTAACATTTGAAAAATGTGCCAATTATTTCTATCGTTCCTTTTTCATACATTTTTATTTTAATTTTAATTTTATTTAAATTGAAATGAGTTGAAAACTTAAACTAACAAATTTAAAAGAGACACCTTTGAGAACATTTCTTGTGTGAGTGGTGCTATTATTCTGGTCACCGCTGTATGTATTCTAGATGAAGCTTCTTTTAGCTGCTTTTTTAAGTTTTTTCTTCTCTTTTTGTTTATTTATTTTTTTTTTTTTTTGCTCTCTTCAATTTCTGCAAACGCTTTCTTTGTGCCTACCTTTGCATGCATGTACTTTGCCACTTTCTTTTCTCTGTTTTCGTGTGTGGTCTGCCCATCTGTCCGTCTGTCCGTCTGTCTTTGGCTAATGGGTTGTAAGGTGGGTCGCTGCTCTGCTCTGTGAAGCTGTCGCTGCAATTTGCGTCTCATTGCGGCAATTCAATGGCAGACCCAACATGAGCCAGGCCTAATGACCAAATGCAAATCCAAACACAGACAAAACAGAAACCCACAAAGACATGAATAAATACATACATACATAAATGCATACATACATACATACATATTGTGCATAGACTGTGGCTTCTTCTAGGGAAAAAGTTCTTCAAACTTGAGTCATGTATGCAAAAGATAATAATTATTATTTTGTGGCGATTTATTTGACTTTTCAGCTCGTATCTATAAGCGTCCCACTTGGCTAAGTGCTGAAACAATTGGCATGAAAGTCGAGAGAACTCGAATTGGAGATACCCTTAACTCAGAACAGATAACGGTTTGTTTAGCATGAAAATATTTTTTGACTGACAAAATCTTCCTTTCCATAAGAAAAACAATTGATTAATAATGGGTCTGGGTATAGACTATATCAAATGCAACTACAATCGATTTATATCGATTAATATCTGTTATATAATATATGAGAACAATTGTTAACAGCAGCAATATCCAAATTAACTATATATATCTATATATATATATATATCCTATAATGATCAAGCTCCAACTAAATTTAGTGCCGCAAACCATTCCCAATTCAGTGTGTAAAATGCGAAATGAAAACCGGGCTGAAATCATCGTTAAAAACTGTTTAAAATTCTGACATGACAAAACGTGAATTAATTATACTCATTATATAGAAATGCAGCAGCCCACGTTTTCTCAACGAAATCAAAAAAAAAAAAAAATTGCATTTAAATCTAAATGCAAACAAATCAGGCTTAATAAAAGTTTTGCCATTGTTTCTTTGTTCTCAGCTTTGAGCGCGGCTAACACCGATTTGCCATTGTAATTGTTGCACTTGTTCGGGGTTGATCCATCGAGTATAACTTTATGTATGTGTGTGTGTGTGTGTGTGTCTGTGTGTGTGTGTGTGTGTTTCTATATGCATTTGTATTGGTTATACGATTCCATAACTATTGCATTTTATAAAGCAATTAGCGTAGGTTGCGACGCTTTGTGCGCATTTTGATCTTAGTTAAGATTGCCTCCAAGTATATATATATAACTTCATACATACATATAAACACATATATATATATCAACTTATGATTTCTGTGTATGACAAACGATCAAGTATAACGACATCGAACTATAATAATTTCACAGTAATTAGGAATTAATTATTTTAATTACTTTAGTGCGATTAACGCGAAATTTCGTCGAGAGTATTTAGCATATATATATATATATATATAACTATATATATATATATATATACAACAACAGAGAGATAAATCATTACATGTGCCAATCATTTTATATTTTATAAGCTTTTCGTGGAGTATAATTTCAACAAACAACAGAATTATGTTTTCAACTTTGAGAATGCTCATCGCCACTTGAATTGGAAACCCTGCAATTCCTCGCCATTATAAAAGAACATCTTTCACATGCTTCTTTGTTGTATTATGTTTTTATTTTCCACTCCATGTTCGAGCTCGTTGAAATAATGGCAACAATGTTGCACCTCTTGAATAGAATATGCACCTAGTTTGATTATCCTATCTTTTGGAACTCGATTGAGGTTATTTTTATCAGTCCAGAATATTGGTAATTTTCGGTTTTGAATTGACAAAATGTAACTAGTTTTAAGAATACCACTTAACAGCGTACAAATAAGATACAAATGAAAATTATACATAAAGTTTCCTGCAAAGAAAATGCGAAAATATTCATTTTTGTCTGTCCAAACACTTTATTGACAAACTGTTTACATTTAAGTTAGTCGATGTTGCTCTCAATTGGTATATACATTTTAAATTAAGATCAACAGATATTCCATCTTCAAACTGAACTTTATAAACGCATTTATAAATGTTCATCTACAGTAGACACAATTCAAAGTATTCCCATTTATTTGTCCACTCTCTTTAAGATTTAAAAAATAATGCGAAATTTTCGACATATGATCGTGATAATGATAACTGGAACGATGGCAGTTGTGCCTTTGACTACTATTGGTGGATGGTGGTATCCGGACAATTGTGGATTTGCGTAAGCAAATGACTCTCTTCTTCATCTCTATTTTTATATTTAACTGTTTTCTCTTTGTCTTCTATAGTAAATTAAATTAAAATGAGCATGAAATTTTGGGATGTGAGGGTAAAAAGTGTTAAATGCTTATGCGTTCAGCATAAATTTAAAAATTATAATGTGATTTGTACTTTGGAATTGAATTTTCAAAAAAATAAATTAACATTGCTATTATAATAAATTGTCTTATCCGATCTTGATAAAATTTGTGCAGTTAATCAACAACATGTCAAGTTGTATTATTTTTCAATTAGAACCCTTTTAAATTGTAGCTTTTCTTAATATCGGAAATCGAAATGAACGGAGTCAATTATCGATAAAATGAATCAAATCGCTGCTAACTTTAATAGTAGTTTAAATTCAGAGATTAAACCATGTTCAAAATGTTGTAAGTACACTTTTGGCGTTAAGTTCAAGCACAAATCACAAATCAAATCAAGATTTCAAACAGAGAAAGTAAACCGAAATGAAGTAATAAATAAATAAATTTAAAAATGAAATATAAATAAATATGAAATATATTCAAAATAAATTAACTAATGATAATAATAATAATAATGATAATAATAATAACAACAATAATCATAATAATAAAAATATTAATAACAATAATAAACAATTTGAATAGAATAGAAATTCAAGTCTATCTTTATTACAATTGGAAATGCCTTGCATGAGACCTGCAAATATTTTGCATGCTTTCTTTTGCTATTGGCTCGCTTTTTTGTAGGTTTTTGGTACGTTGATTGAAGCGGTTCATCCGCTTTTCGGGGTGCAACAAATCTTGGCTACCATTCAAATGCAAATCAAATCGATGGACGAGCGTGGCAATTTTGGCAGCAGGCATACAGAATCAATTGCTTGCCACAACAGAGATAGAGAGGAAGAGAGAGAGATAGAGACATAAAAGTCATGAACTGATGCAATTCGAAATGAAAGTCTTTTTTTTTGCCAAATCGAATTCGAACAACTTGCGTCAAATCGAATAAAACTCAGGCAAAATGTGTAAAAAAAATGGCAAGGAACGAATTGGAAAAGGAAAAGAAGTAAAATAAAAATAACAGAAAATATGGCAAATATAACAGTTTTGCGATTTTCATTTTCAATTTGAGTGCAACAATATTTCACATCATGTTTTTTCCCCCTTCTCCTTTTTTTGTGGCACATCTCTCAGTTGACAGTTGCGTGTGTGTAACAGCCACAGGCAAAAGATCAAAAGATATTATTGCTGCAGTCTGGCGGACGGCCCAAAACACACTGAGCAAAACATTTTTCGCTTTTTTGTTGTACCCGCCCTACGCCTTCGCTGCTCATCACTCTATCTCTTATCTCTGCTCTCCACCTCCTTTTACACACATTCGCCGTCTTGTAGACGTTTGTTTATTATTTGCGTTTGGTTTTTCTATTCCATCCCTTCTAATTTTGTTCAGCTTCTCTTTAAACAATCATTTTATTTTTGATCGCGCTCGTCTATAAATTGTCCCGACACACATACATATGTATGTACATACATTTATGTATGCATGCCTCTGTGCTCACTGCGCTTAGCTGAGAAACATGTGTGCGAGTGAAACAACAAAGACAGTGAAATGAATCGAAATTCTGACGGACAGATAAGAAATCCACAGTGTGTGTGTAAAGTGCAGCCAAACAAGTGTAGACATGTTTGGATTAAAATGCACAGTTAGAATATTCATATTATTTAAAATTGGCAATCTGATAATCTTAAATAGTGTTTTCTTTTTTTACATGAAGAAAAAACAAACTCGATTCGATTAATATTCATCTCTGGGTTTTTCATTTATTCGGCTGGTCACACTTATTTTTAGTAGAATGACAAAATATTTAAGAAGATAAATGATTAAAAATGGACTTTAATATAAATAAATATTATTTAATTCAATTTCTCTCACTTGAACAATAAATATTAAATGAAGACGACATACATATAAATAAATATAATCGTTGTCATCATAAATGCTCAATATTATTTGCAACGATTTGTTCAATTTAACTTGTTAAAAAGTGATTAAAATACGGCTGTAAAAATTTTGTTTTAAATTGAAAGTTTGTTAAATAGAATTTACCTAATTAGCTAAGTATGTAAATGTACATACACATATACGCATACCTTTGATCTATTTATTTATATTATACACGTTAAAGATTTAAATGCTTAACGCTTGCAATTGTAATTAAATTGCTGGCACTTTAATCGCTTTGTGCTCATCTCTATATATACTTCTATACCTATATATACCCCCTCCCCCCTCCCTCCTATATCTTTCACTTTCTATTCATCTATTTACTTTCCGCTTATTGATCCATTCGAAATTGTGACTTAATTCAGAATAGATTGTTACAAATGCGCTTAAGTGCAAATTACACATGAGCTTTTGCCCAATTAATATGTGTGTATCTCCCTCTCCCTCTCTCTTTATTCGTATTTTGTGCTTGTGTGGATGGTGTACGAAACACGCATATGCAAATTTGCTGTGAGGCAGGTCGCAAATAGCGCAGCGACTATTTTTCCTCACGCAGCTAGAAACGGCTAAATAAGCAGCTAAATACAAAGCTATAAGTGTACCTCTGCTTACATATGTTTGCATATATGAATGTATGTGTGTGTGTATATATAATCAAGCTATCGGTCGTTGCGCTACACACACACGCACAATATAAATGTGTGCGTGTGTTGCAAGCGTTAAACTATAATAAAATCTGTGTGTAGATGCAGCTACGACAATGTGCCACATGCTGCCACTATGTACATACATACATACATATATATGTATACATAAATACATATGCACTTATTTATTGTTTGTCGTAAACAACATTTTTTTTATTTTTCGCTCTCAATGTATATACAACATTTACCATTACAACTACCTAAAACTGTTTCTCTCCCCCATCCACAAGTTGAGCGCAATGCTCAGCGACGATCTCTGAAGAGAGCGCACTTTTACCTCTCTCTCTCTGTCTCTCCAATTTTGAATGCTCTCAAGAGAACACTCAGTTGCTCTTTGAGTCAGAGAGCAGGAATATAATTACTCTTAAGTTTGCTTTGTGCTTACGCTCTCTCTCTCTCTCTCTCTCTCTCTCTCTCTCTCTCTCTCTCTCTCTCTCTCTGGCATACATACACTGCCTCAGCTGTTTGGTGGAAAAGCAAATAATAAAAAAGATCGCTCGACCCAACGAAACGTGAACGTGACTTGGCTCGCCTGCTTTGCCTGCTTCGCCTCAATTTATAATTTTGTTTTCTTCTCATTTCGTGTGCCATAAATACAACTTTCGTTGTTGTTGTTCTTCTTTTTTCGCTCATTGCTTGCCGCTCCTTTGTTCTGCAGATCGCTTCCAGCCTCTGCCTTCACCTCGCCCTCCCCCTCACCCATCGCACACTAGTGCAAACTTTGTACTTTTTTCTCGCTTGCTGTTTTTCTGTGTCTTTGGCTTTGTTTGTGGTTGTTTTTGAGCTCTTTTTTGCTGCTCTTTGCATGGGGGCTTCTTCTTCTTCTTGTTTTTGCTTTGTTTTTGTAGATGCACAGATACGAATACAATTCATAGGCCTCTCGTTGTGTATCTGTGTGTGTGTTTGCTTGGTTTGGTTTGTTTTCATTTTTTGTTGGTTTTATTTATCGTTGGTTTCCTCATTTTACGCCTATTTGTTTTGAAATTAAATTAAACGACGCATAACAAATCAAGGGGAAAAAAACACATTTCCCCTAACTGAATACCTTTCCAATGTGCAGGTTAGCAAAATAAATTGTATTTCTGGAAAGCATCTAACGAATTTCCAGTCAGCAACAACAAAAACAAGAACAAGAACGAGCCCCCCTTTAAAATGGGTGTAAAAACAGAAACTTCAAAGCTGGTTGAGCAATTTGCATTTGCTTGCAAATTTGTTTGCAAATATAGAATATATTTCAATTTGAACTTTTAATCGATATAAATATGCAAAGATCATCAATTAGCATTTATAAAATTAGTTCCAGTTTTTGGCAAAAAAAAAACAACAAAAAAAACAACAGCAAGAAAATCAACTGGGAGTCAACTGTAAGCCAAATGGCGCTAAAGAGGAAGAGTGACGGGAATTCGAGGATATTGTGTCGTATGCGTAATAAACGCTTATTGTCCTTGCTAACGACGTAATTTGTTTAGCTTAATTGTCAATAAATAATGGTAAAAAAAAGTGCGCACAGGCAGTAACGATACACACACACACACATGTACACATGTACGTGAATTTGGCGCAATAGGAAAACTACAAAAAACGGAAAACAACAATAAAAACAACAACAGAAATCACAAAAATTCGCACATCATTTTTCAAGCTCAACGGCGATAAAAACAGCTGCGAAAATAACGAGCAGGATTTGAAGCGTGATGCAGGCAAACCTTTCAAATACATATGCACATGTGTATGTGTGTGTGTGTCACAAGTGCTGCCAGTTTAGCTTGATTTAGTTGTCGTGTTTGTATCGCCGAAAATTGAGAGGAACGTTTAGCGGGAATTTTAACATATATTTTGAAATCAATTTTATTTGTTTTATTTATTGTTACAGCAAACAAAATATAATATTTCAATATACATCATCTTCAATTACCGTTGATATAATAAAATTTATACAGCAACGAAAAAACCAGCTTTAATTATTTAAGCTTTTTTTTTGTTAATTCCTCTCAGTTGAGCTGTCAACACTGACGTGCACGTCATCGACACCGGCAGAGCAGAGACATCATCAGCAGCGACATCCGCAAAACATATGCGGGCACAGACTACCCCTAAAGAGTTAGAGAGAGAGAGAGAGAGCGAGCGAGTTTATCTTGTCGTTTATCCTTTTCTCCATGGCTGATCAACCGCAAGTTACAAATGTCAAATGTTGTTTTTGTCATAAAGGCTTTTTTCCAGTGCGTGTCTTCTCCTTTTTGCACGCAACCCTTACGACTTTCACACCCCCCTCTCGAACCCCCTCAGTCCACAAGGTACATACATGCAAAGGTGCCATGACGCAACAAATCCATTATTTAACGCAAAAATATACGTATATACATACACATACCTTCATACATACAAACATATATACGTATATCTGTGTATATCTACGCATTACGTTTTGAAGCCCTTCTGACAATGACTGACATTGATGGCGATGATGACGCAGGATACACCAAAATAGACAAAAGAAGATGAAGAGTAAGAAGCAGAAGAGCTTTTTGAGTTTAGCATAAGGAAAGGATATCAGCTGGAGTTCTTCATCTTTACACTCTGTATATATATGTGTATTTATAAGCGTATAAATAAATTTTAGCACAATAATGCAAATATTACAATATCGGTTTCCATAAGATAAATTTGTTTATACAGCATAATAATCGTAAGCTCACTGAGAATACTCCAATCGATATCAAAGCTCAAAAGTTGAATAAGTGGAGCTTTTGAGTCGTAAATCAGCTGTTCTTTTTATTTTGCAAATATTTTATTATAATATTTTATATATTTAAGTCCCCTCGCCTTGCATGCGATAGATTTGTTTGTGCAGCTTTATGCTCGTCAGCTCATTGTGGAAGCTCCAATCGATGTCAAAGTCCAAGTGGCGATTGCCGCACTTCACGCGAAAATAGCCTGAGAGGAAATCGCCAACGCAGAGCGGCAGATGGGAGTCGATGGGGAAGAGCGATTGCTTCCAATGCGTGACCGCCGCACTGGGACTGGTGGTAATCGATTCCCCGCTGGGGAAGCCAAAGTCAAAGTAGAGCAGAAACCAGCTGGCAATCGACTGGCGCAGAGTGCGCAGTTTGAAGGACACCCCAAAGCTGAGATCCTCCCGCTCCAGCGTTTGCATATCAAGGCGGCGCAGCAGTTGACGCTGGGTAAGCACCTGGCTGGCATCCACAGCATCCACGACGGGAATTCGCTGCTTGATGTGAAACGCGTGCGTCAAATCCAAGCCCGAGTAATGTGCCCAGAATTGCTGCTTCTCCAGCGTCTCTTTCGCGCGCGGCTTCTGAGCGGCAGCAATATAAAGATTTGCCACATGCGGAAAAATGTGTCCGCCGGGCTTGAGCCACATATTTCTGGCATAGATCACCGACTCCAAAGCGGAACTGTACACCAAGCATGCGCTGTCAAAAAGCCGACAGTGGTTAATCGATTATCGATTGTAATCGATTGCTGCTCACTTACCCCATCCAGTTGGACATTATGATGTCCACCGGTGGCAGCTGCAGTTCCTCCACACTGCCCTGCACCACCTCGATGACATGCTCCAAGTGATTCTCCCGCACCAGTTGACGTGCCACCTGCCCCACACAGCTCGGCTCCACGGCAATAATCCGAGCAGCGCCCCGTTGAGCTGCCCACAACGAGAGCAGCCCACTCCCACAGTTCACCTCGAGAACGATGGCGTTGCGGAAGATTTGTGCATTTGCCTCGATGGCAGAGCGGAAGCCGAGCATCGTTGTCTCGTCACGCAGGACGAACTCGTGTTTCTGCAGGAATTCAGCATAGGTCTCGGGTAAAACGAGATCCTCGAGAGACTCTCTTGATTCTTTATTATCAGTTTTTGGCATTTACTTAATTTTGTTTGCCAATTGGCAAAAGTCAGTGGCTCAAGCCAGTGTGTACACATATGCATTGTTATCGATCAGCTGTCTGTGTGCACACACACAATAAAGCACATTCGCAAAGGTGGTTTAATATTATTTAGTATTAATTAATGTTAATAGTACATTTTAATTATAATTTACACGATAATTTCATTAACCAGTGTGTACACACTTCGCTTACACAAATTGCAAGACCATCACAAACGTTTCAGGTTATCGGATTCCAGTGTTTCCATAATTCTCATAAGTAATTTACATATGTAAACAAGCCAGGGCTACGCCATTTCTACTGCACATCGAGGATAAAAGAGCACTATTACCTCGTCTCACAGGACGAACTCGTGCTTCTGTAGGAATTCCGCACAGGTTTTGGGGTGAAATAACATCCTCTACCAGTTGTGTATCAGCTTTTAGCACTTCCTTTTTCCAATTGGAGTCGCCTCTTCAGCTTCAGCTAGTGTGTAAAAACATGGCTTGTAGGAGTCTGCACGTTTATCGACTTGGTACGATCAGCTGTCAGTGTGCACACACTTAAACAAGTGCATTGGAGATGCAGGCGCACAATTGGATTAATATTGTTTAATTTTAACTTGTGTAAATAATGCATTTAAAATTAGTTAAAATTAATTTAAAAAGGCGGAATTCATATGAATAACAATAATTTGCTAGAATAACGATAAATCGCTTGCGCGGAGTGTAACGGTGACGGTGACCAGTGTTTCCATAAATCTCGCAAAATAACTACGTTTGTAAACAAGCAAATTTTATTTTATTTCAATTGCACATTTGAATTTTGATTGAATATTTCTTAGGCTAGGCAGCACCGCTTGCGGCATTCGGTGACGACTCCTTGAGTATGCCCCGCCTACGCAATTCACCGAGCACTTCGAACACCGGCTCAAAATTATTCATCGTATAAAATTGGATTCCATGCATGCCCAGATCTGCGTCCAGCACCCGTTGGATGAGGTTCAGTGCGTGTTGCACAAAGTAGCTTTGTGCTTTGGCATCATCATTTTTATATTTCTCTGCCTCGGCTCGCATCTCATTCGGCATACGGATTTTGGACACTCGCTCCATTTGCAAGTAGGACTTGAAGGAATTGGGCACAACCACGCCCACCATTACGGGCGCCTCAATCGCGGCGCGGCGCACCTTCCGCAGGAATTCAATAAGTGGCTCCGGCGTATAGCAAATCTGGGTGATTATAAAATCGCTGCCGCAATCGATCTACAAAGATAAAGAAAGGAAAATCAATTTGAGAGCTTTGAAGTCGGGCGTGGCCGACTGCGAAATACACTGATACCAATAGGTAACAACATCAGATTACATGTGCCACAGAAGTACCGATCTTTGAAGGAGCTTCTTGGAAATCTATCCCACAAGTTTGGCTTTAAAATTGCGCAAGGTATAAGCTATTGAGAATTTTACGGAACTGGTGACTTGGGGGCGTCGTAGGTGGGCGTGGCATATGCCGATCTTTAGAAGACATCGCCAACAACCTACCAACCGAATTTGATGACTGTTGCTTTGAATATGTGGGAGTTATGTGGCCTTATCGATTGGCGATAAACGATTTTTATCGATTTCTATCAGAATAAAACTTTGGAAAACCTTTAAAACTCTCGTTCACTTGACGCACCTTCTCCTTCAAGCACGTGAGATCCTTGTCAATGTCCTGCGGCCCCAGCTCCAAATCGTTGGCATGTCCTTCCGGATGACCCGCGACGGCAATTGTCATTTCCTCTGCTTGTGCAAGAAAAATGTGCTGAAAACGGAATCAGGAATCGATTGCTGCACATAGATAGACTTACTGCCGCGAGCGCGACGAGCGTGTGCCACCATTTGTCGCGTATATTTGTAGGCCTGATCCTCGTGCACCACGTCCCCCCTGACGCCGAGCAGATTATCGAAATTGAGGTCGAAGAAGTCGTCGTAATGCCGCTTGCTGAGGCGATAGGTGCTCAAATGCGGCATCGCCGGAATATACGATTCGAGGGCGCGTGTCAGTTGCAGCGTCTGCACTTGACCGATGGGCTCCACTTGCCAGTACGGCGCCAGCCAGGCCAACGAGATGAACGTGGGCAGCACGGGCAGGAATTGATTAAAGTCCACGCAAGTGATTATGCCCCGTGTGTTGGAGGTTATCTCGATGCCGTAGAAAAACTCACCGTTTCGCGTTTTATTCGCAACCAGATCACCCAAACGCGGCTGTTTGCCGCAGTTCGCCACTTGTTCGGCCGTAAAATGGAAACACGGCTCAATGGGCAGCGACGTCGATGCTGTCACTGATACTGTGCCCTCGATTGCATGCATGATTTGGCTGATGTTCCGCACCTGATGACTCCGCTGCGACAACTGACGCCAACAGCGGCAGTAGCAGCAGCAGCACCGCCAGCGCTGAGCAACTGCTGCCACGTGCCGGAGCAGCGTGGGACGCGGAGCAGCACTCATATCAGCACATCAACAAAATCACAGACTCGCCTAGCCTATCGGGTTATCTTAATTGGATTTGGCCAGAATTTTGCATTGTGCTACAAACATACAACTACAAATTTCATTTGTTATTACTGACACAATCTGGAGAAACTGACTGGGATCCATAAACAACTCAAATCCCAAACTTCAACAAATGACTGACGGCAGCTATCGGCACCGACTGCGTTGTACTCTAATATTTATATGCCCATCTTTACTCTATAATCGGACAAAAAATATATTTATTATTGGAAAAATAAATCAATATTTGTGCAATTTTTTAAATGTGGATTTTTAATATTTTACTTCGTATCCCAGCTATAAATTAAAGTTAGTTAGTTATATATATGTATATATAAAACCCAAATGCTCGTTTACCTTTTCGATTAGAGTATAAATTATGACTACGACTATTCAGTGAAATAAATTGAAAAACACTTTGCTTATAATTGTTTTAAGTTGCACTACAGTTGGCATACACTGTAAATTCAGTTTAGGCATTGTATTTCTTAGATAATATCAACATATATAATTAAATAATATAGCCAAGTAATATGATATAATATCTGTTTATATACTTTGCTTATCTGCTTACAATTCTCTAGTCGAGATAGCTCGACTAGCAGAAATCTTATAAACAGGTGTTAAATATGATTTGCTGAATATTTCTTTATCGATCTTAATGACATTTTTACAGTTGACTGATCATATGTCAGGTTATATAACTTAATAATTGTGTATTTTACTGTTATCGGATATCGATGAGTATCGATAAAATTAAATAAACTTGATCTGTACTTGGATTACAATAACTTAAATGCCAAATTTAGCTCTTTTAGTCTCTGAGTTGGACTTGTTCGGACAAATGGACAGACAGACACGGCTAAGTCGACTCGTATCTTCATGTTGATCACGAATATATATATGCCTTATGTTACACTGATGTGTGTAATTAATGCCTTGGTTATTAATTGTTGCAGTCAAGCAGCCGCTTGAAGAGCTACTTGAGTCGCTTTGCTTAACACACATTAATTGGAAACCTTTTCGATAATCATGGGCCAATCGATTACATCAGTTGTAAACCAAAAATCGATGGCCCCATTTGAGATCGTAAAAAGAGCACTTCAAAAATATGTTTCAACTTTCTGCTTTGTTTTCAATTTTATTCGTTTTTTATGCGTGCATCGCTTACAAATGAGATGTTTCATTAGAAACAATTTTCAAGTAGTCAACAACAACAACAAAACCAAAATTTAAAGAAATTATAACAAACGTTGCTATTCATTTTGAATTTTACGATCAATTTTTTGTTTTCTTCGGTTTTTTTTTTGTGGTTTTTTTTTTTGATTTTTTTTTTTATTGTTGAATGGAGCAAATTACTTGATGGCGTTAATTACAAAACTGCAGCCCATTTAGATTAGAGAGGAAAAAACGCAAAACCAATTGCTCTAACAAATATGAGGCGGGAGGCGGGAGGCGGGGCTGCAGCAGCAGATTTAATTGCTATTTGTATCGCTTCGCTCGTCCGTCCACTTGAAAACATTTTGGAGCCGCAGCAAAGCAAAGCAATGCAGAGCAGTTGAAGGCAATCCAATCCAATCTCGAATCCCCCATAGCCACTTGGGTTACGCTTCAGAGCCATAATCATAATTTAAATGCCGCTGGCAACACACTCGAAAGTCGTAAAAACAAAAAACACGAGATCGTCGTCAAATTGAAGTCAGAGGCTGGCGAGCCTGGCCAAAAAAAAAACAACAAAAAACAAAAAAAAATTGCCAACAACAAATCATGGATACAAAAAAAAAAAAAAAAGAAGAAAGAAAACAAAAATGAAATCCAAAATCAATGCATGAGGCAAGACACAAGACGAGCGCAGATACAAGCAGCCATCGGTGGCATCGGGCGTCAAGTGGCAATTAAAGATACATTTTACTGCCTCGACTCCTCCTCAAAATTGGTTTTCCAAATGTTTCTGCACTTCTGCCTGCATCCATGCTCCAGAATACAGCCTCCAAGCTCAAAGCCGCAAAATATACAAAAACCAAAAATAAAGCGAAGAAAATTAAATAAAAAAAAATATATAAAAAATACAAACGTATCATTAAAACATCAAGAAAAATACTTAAATAACAATTTATTATTGTTATAAACAGCATTTGTAAGTCGCCAATATATTTTTGAGTTTAGTGCCGACTTATGCGATCTCAGATATATATTTATTGCGATTATAAATCATTTGAACAACTACAGACTTTGTGTGCAGTGTATTTAAAAGAAATCATTTAATGTTTTCTATCTATTCGTATATATTTTTTGAATGTTGCAAATACGAATTATTAATATTGTCTACAATTAAAAAATGGAAAATTACTTTACTTTGTTTAAAATGATTATTTTGTTTAAATCGTTCTTCTGTTTGATGTTCTTTTTTTAATATGGTTTCCTTGTTTGCCATTAATATTATTTTTAATTAAATCAATAAGCCTTAATTATTATTTAAAATTAAGTTTTTTATTTAGAAATACGATTATTATTTTTTAAACAGTTGTTCGTTTCAGTATTGATTGTTATTGTATTTTCTTCTTGTATTTATTTATTAATATTTATATTAGGTAATGGGTATTATCTGTAAATAAAAAGCTGTTTCAAAGAGAATATTATATAATTTATACTTTGCTTCAAAAAAGAAACAACTTAATATTTTTTAGGTGTATTTTCTGAAGAATTTATAAAGATTATCTTTAAAAATATTTTAGTAAAATGTGCTTTGTTTCTAAATAATCGAAATGTTATTTTTTCAATAAACTTGTTAATAAACTGAAGACTGTAAATTGGCTCGTTAAATAAAGTTTCACTTATATATATATATAATTATATGTATATATACATTGTAGTAGATACATATATACATATCTGTTTTCTGAGTTTTTACCCCAGTCGCTTTTCGTTTTTATGGGTCCTGCATTAATATAAATATTTTGTTATTTGTGATAATTTTCGGTGATATAAAATTCTTTATGATTATTAGTTTTTGGTTAGGCAACAGGAATGCCGAGGGGAATGGAAATGGTATTGGGAACCTGCTCGCTGCTCTGGCTTCACTATCCCTAAAATAAAATATATAAAAATGCTGGCGACATTGAGAAAGTGGGCACTAAATCAGCAGCGGAGCCGTCGACTTCGCCGCCTAATTACAAATTTGATGCAGCTGCAGGCAGGCAGTCGACGATGCCTTCAACGGACCTTGAAATACATAAATACATTTATATCTACATATATATATATATATATATATATGTAGATATATAAATATGTATATCTATGTAGATATGTGTGTGTTTTTTGTGGGCATGTCATTAAAAATTTGTTCGGGTTCGGGCAAAGTGCGACGCACATGTGGCACAGTTGCCCTCAGGATGTGCATAGGGACTGCCTCTAGATGTGTGTGTGTGTGTATCTGTGTGTGTGTATCTGTGTGTGTCTGCGTGTATGGGTAGTCGTGTGTATGCTCTGCTGGATGATCCGAAATGCGACGCGTGGAACCTGTTCCACAGATTTTGGCTTTGTTGAAAGGCCATTCTATAATTAAAGACATCGAATGTGTGTGGTAGAGATCGTGTCATATTGGTCTCTAATAGAGCACAAATAAACATGAGCATATTTAAACAGACGCACAACTTATGCATATACACACACACACATATATATACATCCATATATATATATGTATATAAGTAATTTTATGTATTTGGGCGTTGTAAATCGGCTCAGTCCTGGCAAGATTTTGCGCCTGTTAAGGGTAGTTTTTGAGCAAGAAGTTTGATTAAAATGCATGTTTTTCAAACTGAGGATGAAAAAGAAAAACTCATCGATTACCAAGAAACATATATATTTATTTGTTGCAGTGTAGATTTCTTGCAAATGCATTTATCATTGCGTTTTATGAAAAACTGGCATTTGATGAAGGCTCAATTTGAGAATTTTTTAAAGAAGACAAGCAAGAATACCCAAGTCGAATGTGCTCGACTGAGATCGTCTGAGACTTACTGTTTACCCCTTTTTTAAGGGATGCACCTGATGACTACCTGTCGGACAGATTTCTATGATTTTTACAGCCTGTTTCTTTGATGGAAAAAGGCGTTGATTGAGTAGCCAAAATGATGGATGTGCCTGAAGCAGATGTCCATTTACCCATCTTCGGGTGCAGACAGGATTTCAGGATTGAATCTGGACTGGAACTAATTGCGACAACAGGGAATGAAACAAATTTAAATACAGTTTTGAAAACAGATTCCATATTTTGCGTGCATAAAAATGTCTGAAATGAAAAGCGCTGAGAGATTAAATTACAAGCCAAGACAAGGAGACGCCCCAAAGGAAATGGAAAATCTTTGATGAAATGCGGCAAGCGCCACGCACAGAGCCTCCAATGGGAAAGGGGCAAGGTAACACATAACAGACACAGAGAGAGCCAGAGAGAGACAGAAAGAGCGGGGTGGGGGGGGGGGGGGTTATATGGAAATGCGGATATAAAAAACTCAAGCAGTGAGGACGAGGACAGCATGCAGAACGCCAACGCTTGAGATACATTTCAGTTGCCATGCCCGTAATGTATGAGATACTTTGGCTCTGTCTAAATTAAAAAATTCCATGGAGAGTAAGAAAATTATAATGCTGCCAGTATGAAGAAAGCAGAAAAAGACATGTAATAAAGACATGAGTTGTGAAATTATTAAGATGATTATGAAAAATGAGACGAGACGAGACGAGTCTGCAGCAAGCAAAATGAGAGGCAGACGGAGGTGCCAGGAGCAGTCGGTAGTCGGTAGTCGTGAGTCAGGAATCCGGAACCAGGAGTCTCACAGCCATTTTTTTTTTGTTGCAATCAGCCAGCTGTAGAAAATAATCACAAAGATGCGGACTTAAAAGCAAACGGAGCCAGGAGTTGTAAGAAAAGCTGCTCGAGCAGCGATTTGCCTATGAAATGCCGCTCGCCGAGAAGAGCGTAAGACCTGAGAATGTAGGTACATGAGTAAGTACATGCGTAAGCACATACTTAAAAGAATACGTTTTATTTTCGGATTTTGTAATTCTAATTACATTTGAAATGAAATTGGTTCGCTGCTGACAGCATCAGCATGACTCACTTGAATATGTATTTCCCATGAATATTCAACTCGACACGTTTGCACAAACAAATATGGATTAGCGACTGCCATTAAATAAATACTGCAATTGAATGTGAGATTATTTTTATTGGTTTCATCGAGATCTGAGGCAAAATGTGTGCATAAATAAATTTAGAACTGAAACAAACACAAAGTAGACACAATTATGCAGATTTTAATATTATTTGTTGTTGTTTAGTTTTTAGAAATATTAATTTAAATTGTATTTATTTCATGTTTAAGTGATTTTTGAGTATTACGATTTGATAGGAAAGAATCATAAAGAAATCCGAATTGAACATTCTTATAAATATATACATTGAAATGCCCAATTAAATATGGATAGTAATATTATTTTTAATTGTTTTTATATTTAATAACTTACATGTTTATTTCTTAGTTTATGTTTAAGTATTTCGATTTGATTTGCATAACTAAGTAAATCAAATTGAGAAATCGTTAGTTATACAAATATATACAATGAAATATCAAATTATATATATATAATTGTATTATTTATTATTTTCTATTATTTTTTTTATTTAGTTTCTATTTAAGTATTAAAATTTGACAAAAAAAAAACTACTACTAAATTTTTTAATAAGACTGAACTGAACTCGGAGATAATTCAATGTTCCTGGGAAGGCATTGCATGAAACATTTAAGAGCTGAATTATAAGAGGAGATCAAAGAGGCAGTCATCATTATTCAGGAGATAGCTGTAAAAAACCATAAACTTGGAAACAATTTTATGTCTCTTTCTCTCAACTGGATGCAGCGCAGCTCAACTGCTTACTCTTCTTCCTGCTTCTTCCATTGCTTTTTTGATTTAGCTTTTACTTAGCGCAATCAAATCAGCGAATGGCAGCACAAAACATAAGGCGCAAAGCTTTTGCACAAGCAACAAACACTAAGAGCAGCAGAGCAGCTGACGTAAAAGCTTAACATAGCCTCTCTCTCTCTCTCCCTCTCTCTCTGTCTCCCTCTCGATCGCACCTTCATTAGGTCTGCTAATTTTGCATATTGCGCAAGCAAGCTTGTGCTTAGCATTTTTGGGTATTCAGTTTTGTGTGCGAGTTCAAGTTGTGGACAGCTTTTGATCATCTTTTGGCGATGGATTCACGCGACAGACTCTTCTGGACGGAATTTCTGCAGCTCTATCGATCTTTGCCAGCGGTGTGGAAGGTGAAGAGTCCCGAGTACAGCAGTCGGGCCCTGAAGACAGCCGGCTACGAGCAGCTGGTGCTGAAGCTGCGCGAGGTGGAACCACATGCGGATTGGGCACTCGTCGTCAAGATCAACTCGTTTCGAAAGAACTTTCGACGGGATTTGGGAGAGCAATGCGACGAGGAGCGGTATCCGTTCTTGCTTCGAGGGACAGGAGGAGGGTTGCCACAAGGCTGCCAAAAGCAGTCCAGAGCAACAAGTGGCGCCCGACGTTTTGGTAAACCACCTTTTAAAGTTATATTTCCATCTGTTTCCATCTTTCATATCTTTCCGCCACCACAGCAATTTAATCCGTTCCCAACCAGAAAGCGTCGCTTGGATGTTAAAGATGAATTCCCTGAAACTCCTCCGACATTGTTGCACTCCAGTTCCTCCCACTCACCCACTTCTCACAGGCAGCAGTAGCAGCGCCTCGCTCTCCGCATCGGAGGCACTTGCTCACACCTGGCGCACTCAATTTGATGAGCTGCCCAAGCAACAGCAGCTGCTCGCTGGCAAACTCATCTCGGATGTGCTCTTTTACGGCTGCATGGGGCAATTGAAGCCCTCGCATGTCACCCAACTGCAGCAGATGATGTTGCAAGCTTGCAATTTTAAGCCACTGATTGAGGATGCAACACGCTGAACATGCTGAAAGCGATAATCTCGATGAGGAGTGATAGTCAATGGGAAATAATATTTTAAAAGTTATTAAAAATTAAAAAAATATTTCCGAATAACAATGAATATGTAAAAAGTTAAAGATGAGTGTAAAAATAATAAAGAACTCAAAAAAGAATTTATTTGATGATAATCAATACGAAATAAGATGAAAAAATTTATTTATGAGCATAAAAATAGTAAAGAGCTAAAAGATAATTTATTTCATAAAAATAAATAATAAATAAATATAATATAATAAACTTATTGTGAGAATAAAAATGAAACCACTCCAAATTACAATTAATTTCATAATAATAAATAATAAGATATAATATGTAAAAAGTATCCCATCCATCTAAGATAATTTATTTTATAATAACTTTATTATAATAGTCAATATGAAAAAATATGTTAAAGTTACTTATGAGATTCCGCTCACTTTTAAGTTTTTTAAGTAATTTTTTTTTATAAATTAATTAGAGCGAAAAATAAATTTACAATTGAAGTTTGGCTAAACTTTGAACTACTTCACGTGAATATTCAACAATAAATAAAAAATTGCCATTGTTTATAGAAAAAATTCTTTCTGAAATGCACAAAATACTAATAAAAAAAGAGAGAATAAAAGTAAAGAAAGAGAGAGAAAGGAATTGTCTGCTTCAGAAAACTTTCCGGAAATTGGATATATTTTCTTAAATTTTAAGAAAACTTCTATAGTCATTTTTTTTTTTGAGTGTACAATTTATATATATTTTGTACATATTTAGTAACGTGTAATTTTTGCTAGAGAAACGCATGGAATTTTCCATAAGCTGTTGCCAGCAGCAGGCGAAGCAGCAGCAGCAGCAGCAGCAGCAGCAGCAGCAGCATTTTGGGGGTTGTTGTCGATATCAACACGGGGGTGCATGCACCACTTTGCCAGATGCCGAGGCGAATTTATTTTACCTATTGCAGCAAAAGGGCGAAAATTTCGAAGGCTTGTTGTTGCCAAGCGAACGCTGAAGGACTGAAGGACTGAAGGACTCAAAAAACACTCGTAACTGGGTGAGTGGGCTGCCTTTACTGCCATTTTTCTCCACTGACTCACTGACTGACTGACTGACTGACAGACTGACGCACTGACTGTCACTTTTGGGTATATTATGGGGGTTGATTGTTGTTGCAGAAATCGCATCGTTAAAATAGCTGAAAAATCTGTTTAAGCGAATTGAATGACGAGCCGGCTGCCAGCCAGAAATGAATGGATGAATGAATGGGTGGCGAAAACCAACCCTTGTCGACGACAAGGACGACAAGGACAACGTGTGCTTTGTGGTTGTGCTGCATCCTTTCATTATATACATATTATATGTGTGTGTGTGTGTGTGTGTGTGTGTGTCATTTTGTAGGTTGCAAATCTTTCCTCTGTGTTTGCATCATCAACATCATCGTCATCACAGCAGCAACCCTGATGCGTGCCAGGCACGCATCACACTCACTCACCTCTCTCCTCTGGACAAAATGCTTTGGGTCACTCGTGCCTCATCCTAACCGCGTCTATCCGCACAGGCTTAGGTTGCCTGCGATGAGAGTAACTGACATAATTAGGTCTTAACTGAAAGTCACGCGCGTCGCATTCGCAATCGGTTTCGGGATCTCCGGGATTCTGGACTGCTGCCGACTGCCGCCGCCTGCTGATGACTCTTTTTTTCAAGGTCACAATTTTCAAACATATATTTTGGGGTGGTCCACAATATAATTTAGCTCTCGGCTCATCGCTGGCCTCCAGATCATTCGCACAGCTGTTTCTCGAAGCGAACTCTGAAATTCCACATTAAAAATTAATAGCATTTTTGAACAGCAAAATGAAATAAGCAGAAAAATCGTAAGCCTCAAAAACAGCTTTAAAATGTACTACAAATTATAAATTTTAATTATAAGTTATATATATATTTTTCCTTAATTTGTCAAATTTTCATCATTGAAGGTAAAGGCGAAAAAGTGATAAAAATATAAATCCATACAACAGATACATAAACCATATATAAATATTACATATATGTAAAAATATAGAACAACAGCTTTAGCTAACCTCTCTACAAATTCGGAGTTGTTAATTATCAATTATTGGTTTGAATTAGAAAAATATTTATACTTTATTGGTTTACTTTAACTATTCAGTATTTTGAAAGAAAAATTCAAAATTTTAAGACATGCAAATATATATTAGACAAATATATATAAAACGGAACTCTAAACTCTTTTTAATATATTTTGATTACATTAGATATATAAATAATATAATAATATATTTAAAGAGTATTTTTCTTATTCTACAATAGTTATTTAAATAATATAAATACAAGGAATGAGAACACAAAAACTTCCGTTTTTCTATTGAAGTCTGATAACGAACAAAATATTGACGGAAGTACTAAGAAAATTCTGAAACTCAGTTTCAGATATTTTGTCTATATTTAAGTTTATTTTTTCATTTGAAACTATTTAAATTTGAAATTTTTATTAAACAAATTAAATAAATAATCTCGCAATTGTTATATTAATATAACAATATATTATTTATTTGTATAATATATTGAAATATATATAAAATATTTAAATTTTAAATTTTAGTGACTTCCATTTACAACCATTTTTAATATAAGTATAAAATCGGGGAGTATTGTTTCTAAAACACTTAGAATTACTTTGCCGATTCTATGCTGTATTTTGTAGTCAGCAAAATCATCTTACGTCTAAAAACATATCTGTAATTATTCAGCACTTTTCTAGGCACTTCTTATTCCCCACAAGAATTCACAAAAAAATGTATGAAGACGAGAAGAAGAAGAAACAGACCTGAGGAAATAATTCACGTAGCAAATGCATTTTGTATGGTTTGGAAACAAAACACACATGCGTCTGTATGTGTGTGTGTGTGTGGGCTGCAAATAAAAACGTAATTACTTAAATTACAAAAACAACATTGCGGTGATTATATATTTTACATTTACACACACACACACACACACACACACGCTTGCACACAAATGTAAACGGCGCCAAGGCAAAAGTCGTATCCATATCCAAGTTTTTGCCGTCGACGTCGTCGTCGCCGTCGTCGTTGGTTCTTCAATTTGCTGCTGCCGGAAACGATGGGTAGTTGGGGGTAGAGTGGAGTGAAAGCGGTGCAGGCCTTGAAAATAAGAAACGGGGCGCACAAAAGAAAAAGCAAGTCAGCAGGCGCTCGGAAACAAACACACACACACACATACGCGCAAGCAAACTGTTAATGTGTGTGTGTGTATGTTTGTTGTATGTAATTTAATTATGGGCCCAGGCTTGGACAGCAGCAGCAGCAGCAGCGACGAAGTTCTTTCTGCGCGGCAGAGACGCGTGCGGCAAATTGCCAAAAATTGTACGCATATCCTGCTGTTTAAAAGTCCTACCCCAGCCCCGCCCACTTCGCCCCCTTTTTCCATTTTTCCAGGTTTTTTTCTGCCCCTTTTCCACTCGCATTGTTTGCCGTATTTTAACTCAAGCTGTGCACATTTTCGGTTTGATTATCGAACACAATATTTTTTTGTTTTGTCCGCTTTCGTCGCTTCCTCTTCTTCTGATTCTGCTGCTTCTGCTGCTTCTTCCTCTTTCTCTTTTCTGTTGTTGTTCCTTTTGCCATTATTTTTGTTGTCCGCCCATAATTGACGATTGCGCCATGACTTGTCACTATTTTCGCTCTTCTTTCGTCTTTCTCCTCTCTCCCACTTATCACCTACCCCGCGCAGCCATAGTCAGCAGCATTGACTTTTCTCGTTTTTTACATTTTACATATTAAACCGATTTTAAATTCTTTCGTTTTCGCAGACACTGGAAATTCATTTCCAATACGGAAATTGCGATAAATGTAATGCAAAACGGCGACATTGCTGTGATTAAACTGACCAAATTTACTGTGCATATTTTTATATCTGCATACATGCATATATAAATATGTACATACATACATACATACATACATATGTACATATATACCGTATGTCAATAAAGTGTTTGAGAGGAAAAAATTCATATTTTCTCATTTCTTTTGCACAAAAAAGTGTCTTTGTTGTTGCCAGACGGATTTAAAATATATGCAGCATTTTTGAATATGACTAAAAAAGGGCCTGCTGAAGTTTTGCAATAGTATGTAACGGGCTGTATGAAGCAGAGAGTCTGTGGAATCGTAGTTCCCGTATACCAAGAAGATATGGTATAGAAAATCAACCTGCAACAGTATAAAATCCTAAACAACGTAAAAGAAACCACATATTTTCATACAAATAATGATATTGATAAAAATAATTATAAAATTGTAGAAATATAATCTCTTGGCTAATCAGACATTAAAGAATAAGTCTGTTTATTTGTAAATAAAAAACTTAATTGCATCATAAAAAGGTTGGGCAATTATCCTTTAACCAACTTTATTTGTCTCTTTACCAATCTGAAAATATCTTAAGATTGCACGCTCTTAAAATGTTTAGAAACAGATCAATTTTATTTCATTTATCGATACAGATCGATAACCGATAGCTATAAAAGCTACAATTTAAAGCTGTATCTTTGTACCTAAGCATGAATATAGCTTGACTTAATTATAGATCACGTGTTAAAATTGCACATAAGAAAATCCTACATTTAAATTTGACTTGGATGCAGGGCAAATAGTAATAATACAAATAAATGCATAAATCGCAATAAAATAAATTGCATTTACCAAAATTGTAACATAATAAAAATGATATTTCAAATATATACACACACACACATACATATATATGTATATATATATAGATATATATAAATAATAATCATAAATTGATGTCGCAGCCAATGGATAAATGTTGAATACATATAAATGTGTGTATGTATTTGTGTGTGAAGACATTTGATGTGGTGTCTAAACTTGAAGATCCAAATTTGATTAGCGTTTTGTATTTGATATGCAAAAGTTTCGTTGTTGAATATGAAACCGAAACGAACTTTGAACACTTTTTTGCTTTTTATATTTTTGGTGGCTAGCGCTAACAATAGATCAAGAGCCGAAAATGGAAAATACATGCATTAATAATAATAATAAAAGTCGTAAAAGAGGCAGTAACCGTTAAAGCCACGAAAACCCGTTAAGCGCACGAGCAACACCCACACATAAATAAATAAAATAAAACCGAGTTTTATATGCGTATGTGATATAAAAAAAGAAGAAGAAGCAACAACAAATAGGTGTATGTGTGTGTACGTGTGTGTCAGTGTGTGTGTGTGTGTCATATATGAATAACAAACAACCGCAAGAGTCGAAAATATTGGTAGTACAATGGCTCAGCCCATAAATGGCATTACACACACACACACACATATATATATATATATATATATGTACATATGCATGTACAATGACAAACACACACACACACACACACATTAGAGTATTTTTTATGGTATCTTGTGTGTTGGTTCATTCGTGCGTTTCTCAATGCTATTGATTTGTGACGCTGCCTAATCAAAGAGAAAAAATTTATATATATATATACACACATATATATATATATATATATATATAAGCATAGAGAAAAGGTGTACAAAATTAAGGGAGAGGCATAAAAAACAAATCGTCAGAAGCCCATAAAGCGAAGCGAGACGACAAAAGCGACAAAATGGGCAACTCTACGCTTCGCAGCAACCCCATCCTGCTCAGCTGGTAAAAAAAGTAGGGAATTTTGGTAAATTGTACCCCGTATTCAACGCAAGTTGGGGAAATATTTACAAAAGAGCGAATAGAAAAGGAATTTTATGATCAAATATTGATAATGACAGAGAGGCAAATTTACAAAAGGCCAGATAAGTTTATTGTTTAATGCAAAAGTTGTAAGAATAAACAACCGATACAGGTACAGATTTAATCTTAGCCGATCAGCCTTATATTATTGTAATTTATGTATAAAAATTTGGGGAATTTTTTAAATTATAATTTTGTTGGCAACTATTTCAGTTTACAGATTAAGATAAAAGAAGAAGATAAAACGATTAAAAGAAGTCAACTGCTGGTAGCACATATGCTACAGGGTATATGCTAGTCGATCACTCTAAACAGTTTCACTACACTGTTATTCTCATTGCAGCGACTTTGGCAATCCACTTGCAATGCCAGACTCGATTTAGGACGTCAAATGTCAAACGTGCTCATAACCAATATGAATTGTGGTTGTCCCCCCTCTCCATCACCCGGCTCCCCCTCTACCACTCCCTCCCCTCACCAACCATTGGGTTCTTGCCACTGTGCACAATTTTTGTCACACCTGAAGTGAGACGAAACTAGTTTTGACGTTCGTTGCCAGTTTGACTTGATTAACTTTTGGGCTCGTTGAGCTTCTTGCAAAAATCGAGCCTGGCAAAAGGAAGCCTTGTTAAAATGCTCAGTTATGATTACACTGAGTCAAGAAAGTAATTTGACAATGGCAGAAATTCATCTGTTTCCATTCTATAATTTATAATTGATTTGAATTTTTCTACAACTCTGTGCAGTTCTTCCAACTTGTCAGGAAAACCATTAACAAGATGGAAATATTTTGAAAAACCAAATCTAGCTGAAACCAAAGACTTTTCGTGCATTCAAAATGTGTATGAAATAATTTTAGTTGGCAGCCAAGGAGCATATTTCACAGCTACCACTTCTTATGACTTCGACAAATGTCTTTCTTGAACTTGTTATAACCAAAAGAGACGCTTCCATATTATGGCTATTTATACACATGTTCGTATGTATTTTCTGCTGTCTTCTTTGCTATTCTTTTTTCTTTATATTTTGTTTATTCCTTTTGTTTTACGGCCTGTATGCATTTTGAGTTTTATTTTAGATTTTTTTTTTCTTTTCCTTTCTTTCTTTTCAGTTTTTGGTGTGTTTTAGGGCCACTTAGAGGCGAGCAGCGACGTCGACTGACGCGCCAAGTGGATGACTGCCTGACTGACTGGCTGACTGACTGGCTGACTGACTGGTTGATTGCATGACGAACTAACGAAACTAACGAATCAACGGACCGAGCGACAGCATACACACATAAGCACAAACAACAACACACCAACAACAACACACCAACAACAACACACCAACAACAACAACAATAATAATAATAGCGACCTCTTAAAAGGCTGGCAACGCCAAAGAAATACAATAATGGTCTTCGGTCTTCGGTCTTCGGTGTTTCGGGCTTGGTTCCCGGACCGGGCCTAAGTTTACTTTTGCCTTTTTCACTTTTGATATTTTGACATTTTCATTTGACAGCTGATTGAAGGGCCGCATGAAGGCGGCGTGTGGTTCGATTTCGTTCGATGTGGCAGACGTGTCAGCGGCTGAAGCGCTGCACGTTGGCTGGGGAGGTGCACCGAGGCAGGGGTACGCGGCAGGGGTACGAGACAAGATGTTAGCGGCGCTCTCTATACCTGGCCAGCGTTACGAGCACCACGCTGTTGCTAGGCCCCGTCGTGGATGGTGGCAGTGGAGGCGGCGGTGTCAAGTGCCGCACAGTGGCACGCAAGCGCTTAAGCCTAAAGACTAAAGCGATAATATGTAAATATATTTACTACAGCGATATGTCTATATATATCGATAGATGTATCGATAGTCTTTGGTTCAACTCAACCCTAAACTTGCCCTGAACCCATTCATAATTAGATAAAGGTATAATGTTGTGTAAAAGTATATAACTGGTAGTAGAAAGCATATACCCCAATCAAGTTTACTTAATGTTATCGATAACGTGACCCGTTTCGCGAATATCGATATAGATCGATGGTCGATAGCTATGAAAACCCCAATTATGAAGAAAGTGACTTTTGAGCGAATTATTTTCTTAAAAAATTTCATTAAGATCGGCTACAAATTTAAGATTTTTTAACTACAAACATTTTCACTTTGAACAAATATTAGTAACTTATTCAACAACTGGATTTAGAGAATGAGATTGAATGAAGCCCAAAATTATAATAATAATAATATATTGCAACAAATGTTGCACCATTTTGCATTTAAATACTACTGAAATCTTATAAAAAATATTTTTATCTTTAAATTTTTATAGAATTTTAAATTTTATTTAAAATATAATTTAATTTGATTTGTTTAGTTGACATTAAATAAAGTAATAATGAGAGCTATAAAAAAATTCGAATTATTTTTGGTAGAAAGGCGCCCTAAAAACTAAAAACATTTTCTGGTCCTTAGAAATAATTTCTAAATATAAATAATGTCTTAAGATAAGAAATGCTTATTCTTAACAAAAAATATTTAAATAAAGTAGAGCTTTATATATAAAACACGATCTTAATGGAATTTGTAGAGAGACTCAAGCTGATAATTAAATTAAATGAAATGCGCATACTTTGTGATTGACATGGTTTAGTACCACTGTGCCGCACTGTGGCCAGCAGGTAGCCGAGGGGTCGATGGTTTTGGGGGCGTTAAGCGTTGCCCATATGAATGTGTGACATGTTTGTCGAAAATGCTAAAAGTTGTTTGACTCTCGTTGTTGTTGTTGTTGTTAGTGTTGTTGTTGTTGGTGTTGTTGTTGTTGGTGTTGCCTTTTGATGGATATGGAAATGGAGGTTAGGTGTTTGTTTGCTGCAGGCCAAGTTGCGCCTAATGGCGTCGCCAGCGTTTACTTTTAGCGTCAAGTGTCGCATTTGTTGTTGTTGTTATTGTTGTTGTTGTTGTGTGTGTAGTTTTTGTTGTTATTTGTTTTATTTTTGCTGTGTTTGTCTAACTGCACTTGACAGTTGGTCCGCATTAGCCTTATTCAATTTACTGCTCTCTCTCCCCCTCCCCCCCTCTCTCTCTCTCTCTCTTTGCTCTGCTCTGCCTCTCTCTCTCTCTCGCTCTCTGCCAACCTTAACTTGCATTTAATTGCCGCAAAAGTCACAGAAATATTAACTCTGCCAATTATATAGCAAACTTGGCTTTTACTTACCCAAGCAGCGCCCTGCTAACAGCCTAATTACGAGTTGAGTTTTCCTTTTTTCCCTTTTCTTTTTTCTTTCTTTTTCTTTTTTTTTTTTTTTTTGACCAATTTGCGCAGTTTTTCGTCCATTTCACTCGGACATTAATTGCAGGTGACATTTTTTCACGTTGATGGTCAGTTCTTAGCCAAACTCAGCAGGCAAATTGCAAACTTGAATTTGTTGGCCAAATCATATAGAAAAATTGCAGTTAAATAATTGAACAACATAAAATGAATATCAACTGCGTATATAACTGTCTGGTGACTTCTGCTAAATGTATGGAATGTCTATATAAAAAGCAGAAAACATTATAAAAAATATCCTGGTGGGTTGGGAGGTGCTCACATTGACAAATCTTGCACTGCAGATGGGGCCGCAGAACAAATTACATTGTTATTTTCACATTTCAATTCCCTTGCCGAGGGCACTTTCACTTTGTTGCAAAGCAGGCATCTCCACTAAGAAATGAGAACTATTGTCGAACTGATAATTCAGTTAATAGTTAATAATAATATCATAATTCTTGATCAAAACTAAAATGGTCTGTCGAGTCGCGTTGAAATTTTATCCAAATTATTTGAAGCTGTATTTCAAAAACTTCTAACTTTTCTTTTATATATTATTATATTTATTATATTTTATATATATTATATTTTATCAGATCTGAACACTATATCATATGGCTTTCAATGGATTTCTGTGTCGAAAGTTCAACAACTATTTTGCGTTATTCAGAAATGCTTCCAGACAACCTTTGACTGATATTTTATAAATAAATAATATGAGAATAATCTATTAATATGCATTTCCAACTAGTTGTTAAGCTTTGAGTAGTTTGAAAGTGTAGATAATCTTCGGTTTGCCTTGTGGAACTGGGCACCTGATATTTCTTTTCATTCCTTGACTCGGCTTTCTGTTTTGTGCAATTCTTGAGTGCTTGCGAGAGCAGCAAAGGTCGTCGCCAGCTGCTGCTGCTGCTGCTGCTGCAACAAGAACAATATGTAATGGGAGTTGCAAGTGGGGAGTGAGGAGCTACTCCTGTCGAGGTGACTCCTTTGGCTGGACGAACCTGGGCTGCTGCTGCTGCTGCTGCTGCTGCTGGTGGAGTGTGGCGCTCAAAACGAATTTGCCACAGCACTTGAGCGCTTAACAAGCTACCAAGAAGGACGAAGCCTGGCGAGATGCTGCTGGTCATGTTATATTAAACAAGAGCAGCGACAACAGCAGCAACAACAGCAGCAACAACAACAGCAACAACAACAACAACAAGAACAAGAACCAGAACAACTGAAGCAGCTGCAGCAGCGATAATAATGATGGCGAAAACAATTGTAACAACGGTAAACAAGGATTCGCTCGACACGCTCAACACTTGAGAGCAGCACTAGCCCTGGGTGGGACATGAGAGCGAGAGTTCACTGTAGTAGCACGCAATCAAGCGCACTGCCCTGCGCTTCAGGATGGCAGACGTGCATTGGGGTGGGTGGGGGGTGGGGCGGTGTTGACTGGGGGTGGTTAGGTGAGGGTCTCTGCTGCGCTACGCTGAGCTCTTTGTTGTTGTGTAATAAGCATTAATAGGGTGCTCACCGGGAGCTGGCACTGCTTCAGCAGCTGCTTTTGCTCTGCTGCTGCTTTTGCTCTGCTGCTGCCTTTGCTCTGCTGCTGCTTTATTCATCGCAAATGTTGTTTTTGTCTATCTGTCAACATGCAGCGGCGGCTGCACAAACAGCTACGACGAAAACAAGCAAATATATATTATATATATTTATATATAAGTCTACCCATTCGCAATACATATGTAAAAACGGAGTGTTAGTTAACTTTTTAACCGTGGGTCAAAAGTATTTTGTAGTGAAATTTCACAGCCGGCGATGAAATTGTCAATTTACAGTGTATCAATAAAGTCTTCGCATAGCAGTTGATCTTAAATTTATTGTGTTAGAAATAATGAGACAGAACACGGCTGGCTTTAGCACAATCGAGTTTATCCTTGATATCCTTGCCGTCATCCAAATTTAACTAAAACTGTTTACAATATTTCGATAATAATTATTAATTCTAAATTGATATTTTTGTTGGAATAATTTGGTATAGAAATCATTTAGCGACCGATCGCTTCTATGATATAGTTGACCGATCTCAGTCAAGACCGTCACAGTAATAAACGGTTATTGGCTGAGTCTGTTGTGGGATAACTGGTTAAACAAATAAAGATTTTCATAACTTCCTTTCCAACATACTCCAAACATTCTGAAAAGAATTCAGATCAGGACTTGTGGTCAGATATATATTGGTTTTAGATTGTTTTTCAATTAAAAGAACTCTTCTTTTGGCATACTTTATGATGATTAACTCGAATTTGAGCAGAAGCATTAGCGAAATGCCTCCTGTGGCATGCCAGCCTCGTCAGCCTGTTGCCAGCTCTAAGCTCATCGGCAATACAAACCACAATCGCCAACCCCATCCCCAAAGTCATATCCATCTTCAGTTCTAACTTCATCCGTTTTCCCATACCAATTAGCGATGTTCCTTCGTGTTTTGTGCTTTTTAACTGATGATGACCATGATGATGATGATTATTGTGATAATGATGATGATGAGAAAAACATTGGCCACGTTGCCTCGTCGAGCGTGTGAGAAACCATCTTTTCAATTTTCACAATTAAATGTTTTTTGTTAGCATAATTTGTGTACCCTTGCAAAAATGCATGATAATTTTCTTATGAAGTGTGTAACGCATTGAAACATATGTTTTTGTTAAGTTCATGTATCGATAAATCGATAATAATCAATAAAATACAATTTCTGATGTTAATAAATAAATTTATTTTGCAAAACTGTGTGATAATTTTCTTATGAAGCGTGTAACGCATTGAAAGATAAGTTTTTGTTAAGTTCATGTATCGATAAATCGATAATAATCAATAAAATACAATTTCTGATGTTAATAAATAAATTTATTTTGCAAAAATGTGTGATAATTTTCTTATGAAGCGTGTAACACATTGAAAGATAAGTTTTTGAGTCTATGCTGAGCTAAGTTCACGTATCGAAAAGTCACTAAGTAATCGATTGACTCTAAGTTAGCTTAAGACCATATCGATAAAATAAAAAATCGATTTATATTTTTCTTGTTTGCTTTATGAACTTTCATAAAATGTAGTTATTTAATATAAATAAATTTGTTAAACATAAATTAATTGATGTGCAGGTCATGTAAAATTCGGCGTGTCTTACGCTTTTTTCAATTACAGTCAGGAAGGGTGGGGGGCGGCAGAAAAAATGTTAGCCGTTGAGCCACGCGGTCAGCAGGGAAGCGAAGGGATGGGGTGGCTGGATGGCTGGCGGAGAGGTGGTTGGGGTTTGCCCTGTCGGGACTTGTGAGTTTTGTTTGTGGTTTATTATACGCAAATAAATTAAATTTATGCTTGTTTCCATTTCCGAGCAGTCACCGCGAAAAACTGTGCCCCCTTCCCCACCCTCTCCCCCTGCCTCTCTCACACACACACATTTGTTTCCATTTGTGTTTGTTATTCTTGTTTTTTTTTTTGGTTTTCCCAAACACTTTTCCCAACTACCCGTTAACTCACCCTCCCCTGCCTAGCTGAGTCTGCAGCTCTTTATTAATTTGATCATTTCATGATTGCTGTTGCTGTTGCTGTGGTTGTGGTTGTTGTTACTTGTCATGTTGTTGCTTTTGTTGTAATTAACCTTTTGTCTTTTGGCCGCTGGTTGCTGCTCATTTGTTTGCTCTGCTCTGCTCTGCTCCGCTCTGCTCTATTGGTTTGTCCAGTGGCACTTTCTCTTTGCTTTGAACTAGGTAAAAGGTCTGAGTGGGTCCATTCATTGTATTTAAGGCCGGAGGAGAGCGGTTTCCTCCCCCTCACTCCCCGCCTCCACATCAACAGCTCATCGCCATAAGGGTCGAACCCTTACCTTTGACCATTGTTATCATTATTGTTGTTGTCGCTGTTGTTGTCTGACTTTTTTGGGCTCTTTGTCGGCCAAGATGGACACACGCACACAGGAGAAACACTTTTTAGTGGATAATTATGCACTTGACACTTGATGAGGGCGTTCTCCCCTCCCCTCCCCTCCCCTCTAATTCCCTCTGCCTTCTTAAATGCCCAGCATTTTAGTTGTAGTTTACCTGCTTCACGGCTTCCTTGAGACAGCGGCACATTAATATGGGCAAAGGGTCATTGGGAATAGGTTCGCTTGGGGCCATTTAATGGGGAAATCATATTTTGTTGTTGGGCAGACATTTAATGTTGCCTGCATTTTAAATATATTTAATTGCAAATATCTGTTGGGCCTAATTACACTTCACAACTAATAAATTTCGGTTTAATCCCCCATTTGGCTTTTCATACTTCAAACGAGAATGTTTTCCTTTGTTTGGCATTTGGAAATTATTTTCTTTTGATTTTCCCACCTTTGAGTGGAAAATTCAAATATTATAATCCCATTCGCTTAAGCGATTTATTCTTACAGTCAACAATTTAACGAATATCTTGGGAAAAAATTCATTAAAATTTTATGCATTACGTCATGGGCAATTTTCCGCTTTATTTTCCCTCGTTCCAATTGATAAGTGTGCAGATTCATTGAAAAGCGAAAGAACAAAAATCTAAATTCCTTTAATTTATATACGCATTTATTTTGTGCTCAACATTTTAATTCTTATATAAATTTACATTAACATTTTTTTTTTCTTTGGCGTCAATTGAGCATTAACAAAAAAAAAAAACAAACTGTTGGAAAAACCAAACGCTGCGAAAACTCATTAAAATTTTACGAACTTTGGGCGCAGTTTTTCACATTTTATGAGTTTTGGCAAGCGTAAATTTCAACAGGGAAGGGGGGAGGGGGGAAGGGAAGTGGCAGGGGCAGGGGCAGTGGGGCACTTTGTCTAATTTCATAGCGCGAAAGCGAGAAAGACTCGACTCGTTCAAGGACCTTAAAAGAAATTCCAAATTTTGATCACGTTACGTTTTTTAATTGTTCCCCTGCGGCGCGCTCATTTAAAAGAGTCCCCCTCCTCCACCCTCCCCCCGTTTACCCCTCCGCAAGTCTTATGTTTTCCGCTTCCGCGTATTCCCCGCCTCCCCCTCCCATACATTTTCTCCCATTGTAATTGAGACCTTGACATGCGTGCGTTGAATTCTATTTCTTTTATTCAAAAAAAAAAAAAAACAATAAATAAAATAAAAAAAAAATTAGGAACAAATTACTCAAGGCGAACTTTTATTGAGTTGCGTTTGCCGAGAGTTTTCACAAGATATTTTATTATTGCTTTTTGTTGCCATACCAATAATTGCATACGAGTTTAACGAGGACACTCGACGCGTTGTCAGCAATTTGAATATGAGCCTCGAGCAATTTAAATGCTGTAAAAGTATCTCTGAGTACAAATATCGAGCAAAAAAAAAGCGCTCATCGAATATGGAGATTCTTTATGGCATACAGCTGCGGGCAAATCCTCGATTGCCTTGTGTAAGGATGCAATTATTCTTAGGCGAATTGGCTATTAACTGACAAATGGCCCCATTTCACCCAGATGAGTCACATTTAACGCTGACATAAGCTTATTAGCGATACATGACCTTTAAATCTACACAATTTACTGCTACTCATTTTGGTTATACACTGAGCCAAAAATCGCAGACAAAACACTACTAAGAAGACAGCAAGCAGAACATTTATTTATATATCCATCTATGCATATGCCTACATTCATCTTAATATAATTTTTTGCTTCATTGTCATACTTACAACTCATCATCATTTGCTCAAACTATTTCCCTAAAAGCAGCAATTTCCCTGATCTAAGTCGATACAACTCACAGATATTCCCACTTTCAAATAATTAGAAATAATATTTAACACTGGAAAACACTAATTTAAATGGAAATTTGTTGGCTGTTATGATCAGAAAATGCACTGGTTACTGGGCACAGAATCAAGGCTAAAGTTAAGAAATAAATAAATAAATTCAAGAATTTTTATACGTTTGAGTATTTCTACGTATTTCGAATTTATTCTTTAAGGATCCCTTCCCGGCAGCTTCGATTACTGATTTAAGCTAGTTTAGCTAGATTGCCTCTTAGTCGACATTGCAATCTAGTCTGTTCTATTTTACTTAAATCGTTTCATATTTTAACTGAATAATAATTCTCGACTCGTTCTTTTGGCACTGTGTAATACCCAATTTGGAGACACTCTTTAATATTTATGTGGCAGCATTATCAGAATTCATTTAGTAAAATTAAAATTTTCATATTTCTTTAATTTGATATTCACTTATGTAATTGAATTAATTAAGTATATGTTAAACTTGGCTTGTTTACTACAAAATTCTTCTTTATTTGGCTGGACACAAATATTCCGCAGCAGATAAACTTCTTAATTTATATGTCAAGTTGTGTTCATCTCGATATTGTTATGAATCTGTGGCATTGTTAATATCCGCACAAAGTGGTGGCAGCTGCTGTGGCTTCAACATGAATGTTAAGCATTTGCCACAGTATTTTCTATCCGGGGGGAAAGGGAATGAGACTTATGCATTATGCACGTGACTTACCAGGCAACCTGGCCGAAATGCTTATTGTCTCCCAGATCGATACACGTGCAAATTTATTAGATTTTCATTAAACGCCAACAATAAACAATGCGCTCCACGCATTTAATTGCCTAATTTATTAATAATCAACTGGGGAAATGGGCACTGAGCGCGGCTCCACCGTTGAAAAGAAGCAGCTGCCCCTTGATGGGGATGGGGGTGGGGGGCGGCTGGGATTGGAAAACTTGCGCAACAAATTACGTTTTCATCATAGACACGACACTTCCGTCGAATTTCGCACACGCCCAAATGAGTTTCTTTGTATACCCTGTAATCGCTGCTCCACAACGGATGTAATCAAGTTGTGCGACTGTGTGGATAGACATTTATTTGTGTGCTTAGATTTGTGTTTAGTTGCCTTAGAAGGAAGAAGGATCAAAATGCCATATTCTGTCAGCTTGCTTAATAAGTTGTATTATTTCTATAGTTAAAAAAATCCTTGGCGAAGTCGCGATCAGGCTTCAAAATCCCATTTAGGATAGAAAGTGCTAAGAACTCATAAATAATGAAACTTCAGTAATATTTATAATATTTATTTATAGTCCAGCGAATGTTATTTTACATCATATCCGTCAGCTACAAATATATAAGAGAATTCACCTGTGATCAGGATCAGATTTATGTATGGAATATGCCCAACAGTATTTTAATGAATTTATTTTCTGATATGATCAATTTGCCTCGTAATCCGAACAGAAAACTAAAATGGATTGCATTTTTGTGAAAACTGACTTCCAATCTTATCACAGCTTTCAGTTAAAAATAAATAATCGAAATGCCACTAGAACTTTTGAGGTAGCATAAATTATATAAATTTAATATCCAACTGCAGGGTATCTCCTAGTCGTGCTTGATAATTTGTACTCGATTTGATCTGTGTGGAAAATATGCCTGGATTGCAGAGGGGTTGGTCGAGGTGCTGCTGTTATGCGAGGCGATGCTAGGCGCGTCCTTTGGGAAAATTAACACTCTTTGATTAGGCAGCTGCCTGCTTATTACTTATTACGTATACGCCCTAATGGCAGTCAATCAATGGACACTTGAGCCTAGCGTCAAGTCGACATTCCAGTCCAGTCCAAGCGCACCCGACGCGGACACGGACACGAACCCGAACGCGAATGTCCTTTGCCTGTCGCCGTTGTTGTTGTTGTTGTTGTGGTTGTTGTTGTGGTTGTTGTTGTTATTGTTGAGGCTGCTGTTGCTGTCAGGCAGAAAGTTACGCAATTTTTGCTTATTATTTTCATAATCAATATTCAATTTAGACGAGAAACACTTGGCAGTCAACAGGACGGCTGCTCGTCGCTGAAATAAGCTTCAAGGGATATATGCCACAAGGACAATGCACCATGGGGCAAGAGTGGCAACAAATTAGGCAATTCGCTGAAATGTTCGATCATATTTTGTACAGATTTTCCACAATTGTTGACCACTGTGCGGCCCATGTGCAAATTTCCCTTGTGGCAGAGGCACAGGCACAGGCAGTGGCAGTGGCAGTGGCAGTGGCAGTGGCAACGCCATCAGGCTTATAATTAAACATGGAAATCGTGGAAAATGTGGCAAACGTGAGCGCAAACAAAAACAGGCAATTGGTTGGTTGAGTGGTTTGAGTGGTTTTTCGGGCTTGGTGGCGGCGGTGGTGGGGTCTTTTTTGGGTGGTGTTGGGGGGGGGGGGGGGGGGGGGCAAAATCAGTCAACAGTCGAGCGCGGCAGGCGTTCAAATTGAAAAAGTTATTTTGCATTCGATTATGCCACTGACAGCGGCTACACATCAACGAGCGTCATATTTCAGAGAACATGTACGCTATCAGATACTATCTGTGTGTGTGTGCGTGTGCGTGTGTGTGTGTGTGTGTGCACAGATCATTTCATTTGCTGTGGCTTGTATATATTAGTTGCCTGCCTGAGGCATATTCCTGCAATTTTGCGTAATATTTTGCTCATTTACACTTCGTTGCATAGTCAATGACAATGTCTACGTGTGTGTGTGGGTGGGTGTGGCTTGTGGGTGGCTTTGTTGGCCCTTCTATAATTGACCATTGCCATGGCAGTGTCGCAACACGGATATTGGCGAGGACAGCGTCAACAGTTCCCAATGGAGCCGTTTCATTACAGCAAAACTTTTGATTGGACATCGTCAGAGTGAGTGAAATGTGAGTTCCGTTTGTTGGTCAGTTAGCCAGTTAGTCAGCTAGTCAGTTAGTCAGTTAGTCAGCTAGTTTGTGGAAAGTCGCATCTATCAATATGAATTTTGATATGGGCAGCAATTGCGTTATGCAAGCAAGCGAGATAAAAAGCAGAATCAGGCAAATGCATAATGGAAACAGTTCAAGATCTCGTTCAAGTCAAAGATTATAATTAAAATGTGTTTCTTGTGATTGACTTATGATTATATTTCCGTAACATGATTTACTGCATATACTTAAATTTAATTTATTTGTTTTTGGTTTTCAATTATATCACAATTTGTTACTTGTTGAAGGTAGAAATAATTTTGCTTTAGAATACTCAATTTTCTATTTAACAACGGAAACAAAAACAATGAAATAAATCTTTTGCATATCTGCCACGCCCTCGCACTCGCCCCGCCCACGGACAACCATTAAAAGTGTGTCTTGTGCTCGTCTTCAATAAATTGAAGACATTGCCAGAAAGCAGATTCAACAACCGAGCGAACGCAAGTGTAATTAATATTTCAAAGCGCAACATTTATCAAATAAAAAAAAAAAAAACTAAGCAACATTTTGGAAAGTTGGCCCACAACGCATAGCAAACAAACAAAAAGCCAAAAACAATTAATGGCACACTCTAAAGTAACCCCCCGCCCAGTCCCCCCTGGCACCCCACACCCCGTTGGAGTTGAAAGCGACAACAAGCAAGGAAAACAATAAACTCAACTCCGAACTTGGAGTTGGAAACTTTAACAAAACTGAATACATTCATAGATTTGTTAGCAGCCCAACAAATTATGAAGGGCCCCAGCGGAGCCAGTCAGTCCATTAAACATACAAATGATGAGACACAGTAGCCACAAACATCAATATATATATCCACACACACACACACAAATACATAGATATGTAGATAAATATCCCATATATACTCTCAACTGCCCACTCAACAAACTCATGTGGATGTATTTGTAAGTCCGACACGTATCTGTTTGCATATGTATGCGTGGAACTGATACTCAGCTTAGCTGGGGTTTTACAGCCAAGGGGGCCATGGAGACGGAGACGGAGACGGAGATGGAGACGGAGACGGGCTTGTCGATCCCGTTGAAACCAGCTGTGATTAGTGCAGCAATCATAAATTGACCTTAGGGTGAGGTTCACTCCATTGCTTCGTTGTTTCGCTGCATACCCTGTAACTATTACAAAACGAGTGAAGAAGGCATGAAAAACACAGTAAGAAATATCTTTGAAGAAAATAGATTTATATATTTATATTTATATATTATGGATCAGCTTCAGAAGCTAGATTAACTAGCCATGTTTCTAAGTACTTCCATAGAAGGCACTTCTTTAGCTACAAACATTAGATTTAGACTGTAAATGCTGAATGGGGCATGATCACGATTGTTTCCGAGTTTTGTAAGTTACAACACGATTACGCCTAAAATTTTTCCGTAATACTGACAACTTGTTATCCCAAATCTGTTTTGTTTTTAGGAATTACATTAAAATATTTCGACAGCTGTGAAAGTAATAACAAGGCTAATTACAGCGTATCTGCTAGTCGAGCACTCTTTTCTGTTAATTCTGTGGCTGCGTTGCTGTCGATTTTGTATTTCGATTGATTTTCAAGTCGGAATATGGTCGACTGTACCCCACGCTTGATCTATGAGTGATTCAGCTACAAAATTAACTTGAGTTTGGGTAAAAACATATTAAAAATCTAATATTTAATTTATTACTAAAAGTTGTTCCGATTTAGCTTACATGCATCAAGTTTTCATATATAAAAATATTCCAAATGTAACTCAATTGTTGAATTTTTTATTTTGTTGCACAATTCGTTTGTTCAGTCTGAAATTTATTGTCAAATCTGGCCACACGTTGGGCGCCAGTTGTGACGAACCCTCAGCTATCAATTAAATTTGGGATAACCAAAGTAAAACTTATTTTAAGTGCAATTTTGTTTATCACATATATAGAATAAGAGTATTCTAACGTCGGCTATGCCCGGTTGCAATGTTCTCACTTGCTCATTTATACAATTTGTATTTAAGTTAAACGACCATTTTTATTTCTATAACTTCAATGAGCATCGTTAGAAACTGGAAATATTATTGCTCGGAAACAACGACGAATCCGTTTAGAGCACTGTCAGTTGATAATTTGTCTAACCCGATGTCTGCTTTGTATTCCATTTAGCCACATAACCTCCACTGTCCAAATGCTGCACTCTGGGTATGTGCTGCATGTATCGTGTATCGTACGTGGTACTCGTGTATCTTTAATGGCATATTCGTCAGTCACTTGTGATATTATCGGTATATACACACATAGTCACACATATATATATTTATATATATATATTTATATATATATTTATATATATATATATATCAAACACTACTAGCTTGAAGAGTTGGGTCTGCGTCTCGAAAAGCGACTGGGCAAGTCGCACAGTCATTTAGTTAAGTGGCAGTTGATTGGAACCAGTCGCAGTCGTCATCATCATCATCATCATCGTCCAAAGAGTGCTTATCATCATCATGATTATTACGTACCCAAAGCCTATTTGAATTTCTTGCTGTTGCTGTTGCTGTTGTCTCTCGTGTTGTTTTCTCCAACAGATTTAGTTTTATTTTTTTTGTTTCATTATTTTTTTTTTTCATCCTCAGTCTCTGTTTTTGTGTTCCTCTAAAGTCCATAGAGGTCTGGCTCTGGTGCTGGTACTGCTCCTCCTCCCACTTCTCCAGCCTTTTGTGTGTCTTAAATTGCTGTCATTAATGAGTTACAGATATTACACTTTTATAGCTGGCAGACACGCTTATCCACTCTCCATTCTAATCGTGTTTTGCTGTCTGTCTCGGCGTCTGTTCAAACTGCTCCCCCCGCAACCACTTTTGGCTCTGACTTTGGCTCTTTTCAAGCTCCTCCAGTTTTACTGGCTACTGTTTGGTTAATGATGACTTGTGCGTTGTCTGTTATTTTCCCCCGATATATTTTCTTCTTTGCCTTTGTCTCGTCAACTCTTTTCAGCTCTTCAATCGATTTTGTGGCTACTGTTTTCTTTCTTTCTTTTTTTTTCTTTCTTTTTTTTTTGTATCTCATCCAATTTTAAATTTTGTTGTTGTTGCTGCTGTGGCTGTTGTTGCAGTTATTTGCCTTGAGCCACACGCTTGTCTTTCTAATAGGCTTCTCCGGGCTGTGTCTGTCTTTGGCTCGATTGCTTTCTGCCTGATTGATTTTCGAGCTTATGAATCTTGCTCTCAATTCTTTTATATTTTATCGTTATCTGTCCGTCTGTGTGCTGTTTGTTGTGTGTTGTAGTTGTGGCTGATTCCTTTAAATTACTTTAATTGATTGCAGCAAGAAATGTTCGGCTCAATGATTTCCTTTCATCGCAATCTGTCGTGCATCACATCGATCGATCGCTGGACGATCCACTTCAAATCTAGTTGCAAGACAAGATTCGCTGTGTGGCATTTACAATCTTTCGCTTCTCTGAACTGGGGGGTCAGTTCGATTAAGTGATCTATGTGTGTCTATCTGTGTATTGGTAATTTGTAGTTGTCTACTTTATTTAACGTTCTGATTCGATTTGTGCTTTTTTTTTTTTAATTTGCAGCGCTTGATTTGTGCTGCGGTAAGCAAAAATATGATCAACTTTAAAAGCAATTGCAATTGGGCCATTTTGAGGCAGTCATGTTGAACAGATTTAGGTTTAGCTGGATAAAGTCAAAGATTATAGAGATGGAGATATATTATTATTTTGTTATTATTTTATTATTCAATATTATTTTCTCACAACGAAGTCGTTAACAGCTTAATTACTATAATTTTTATTACTATATTTATTAATATTATTTTACTTTGCGCTGTCATTTGATCTTTTCGATTCGATTTCATTTTATCTTTATACACAAAACAACTTTTGACTTCTTCAATTCTATGCAATGCTTGCTTTGGTATACAAAGTAAATCCGATGCTTTTATGTTCATCTTTTTGTGTTCTTCCCCTTCAATAAATAAAGAACGGCCCAATTACTCGAAGCACGAGCTGTCAATATGATCAGATTTTGGGATTTGGCCAGTGCTCAGTATGTAAGTATGTCGTTGCCGTGGCAAACATTTGAATGAATGAAAGCATGGCCCATAAATCTGGGTTGAATGTATAGCGAGGCCATTCATTTGGACGACAAGTCGACAAGGCATGGCTAAAGTTAATAACATGCAAGAGGGCAATTCTAATTTGGCCCGAAAGACTGAAAGGGCGAACAGAATTGTAACTGGATGTGAAAGACGGGCAGATAGGAACATGTGCGCACTGTACCCGAAGGCCAGCAGGCCTTGCAGCGTCGCAAGGACAATGGACAAGGACAAGGAACAGGGAAGGCAGTGCGCATATTAAAACCGGAAATAGTCGGAACCAAGTGCCAGGCAACCGACTGACGCACTGACACACATTTCGCTAACAAAGGACTCGCACCAATAAAGGAGTCGAATTTATAAAAAAAAGAAAAAAAATACGAACAACGAGAGAAAAAAAAAACTGAATTGAGGCGAATAAAAAGCTCAAATAAAATGCTTTGTCCAGGGCCTAACTAAATGCCGGCGGCGGCGGCGACTGTTTGGCAACCACCCTTAATGGCAGAAGGACATGCAGGACGTACAGGACATGCCCTGGGCTGCCTGGCAACAGGCATGACGATGACGTTGACGGCTGCTGCACACCCAGGCAAGCACATAAAGGACACCGCATAAAATAGAGATCATAATAATGCGAGAACTTGAAACCAAGGATACCCGCCAGGATACCTGCCAGCAGCTCTTTCTCTCTCGCTCCCTCTCGCACTCTGCGTCTCCCTCTCTGTTCATCTCGTTGGCTTTAACCCACAGCCGGAATGCGCGGGGAGATTGCATCATAAATTCTAAGGATATGAAGCCAAAAGTGAATCATGCGAGAGAGAGAGAGAGAGAGAGAGGGAGAGCGAGAGGAAGGGAGGGAGATGGAAGGCGAGTGAAAAAAGGAGAACAAATAAAAATTAACTTATTTGCATATTTCAGTGAGCGGGCGAAAGGATACGCCGCTGGACAGACGACACACACACACACACACAGACACACACACACAGTGACTAACGGGGATGTGGACGTGGACATTCATGTAGCTGAAATTAAATAAAAACCAAACTCACTCGCGCCAGGATGTGCGCAAGGATGTGCGTGCAGCGGCTTAACCAAGCGCATGAACATTGCAAAATCCTCGCACGCAATTTCTGTTCTTTATTTTTTCTCTCTCTTTACGGTATTTTATTTATTTTTTTATTTTTTTTTTCATTTTTGCGCAGGATGAGGTTGCCGCGTACCGCTCAACAACGCACACGTAGCATTTCTAAGCCGATTGATGTGGCCAGCACGACAAGCTCGATGAGCTGCTTGGAAAAGTTTGCGAACCAAATGATGACAAATAAATAAATTACAAACTTATTTAAAAAAATATGTAATATTTAAGCTAAATAATGTGGATCATTAAGCAAAAATTATTATTAAAAAAAATTATGAGAAAAAGATAAAAACTATATATTTTAAATATATTTATTAATGAAATAAAACTTTTTTAAAATAATTAGAAAATTTTATAAGATTTCTGTTTGCAAATTTTGTTTAACGTTTGTTGAATGGATTGGCAAAAACTGAATTAGAAAAATTAAAAAAAAAAGTTTAATATCAGAAATCAAAAATCAGAATAGCTGCTACAAATTATAATTATATACAGCATATAATATTTTATTCTATTTAAATTCTTTATAAATATATATACAGCATATAATATTTTGTTATATTTCTTCCTTTAAAACAGAGCTGAAAACCAGCAATTTCCGACTTGTTTTACTTACTTGTAGCATATATCACAGATCTCTCTGTGGCTCTGCACACTCGATATGCTCCAGCTGCCCGTTGTAGGGTGCTCGATGGAGGGTACAAGGTGAGGAGTGGCAAATAAAAACTGTGAGTGTGGTGGCGTGATTAAGTGATGGACGTGTATGGACACATGCAGCGTTATATTTAGCATACAAAAGCCCAAACAGGCTCTCTCTCTCTGCCTCTCAGCTGTGCATATACATATATGTAAATATATATGTATGTATGTGTGTGTGTGTGTGTGTGTGTGTGTGTGTTTGTACTGCTGACGGGTTCTTGCGCTTTTAATCATAAATAACAAAGGACACATGGCGCGTAGATTCTCGTATAGCATTTAGCTTGTAACCATCAAAAGCCTGGTTGCCACCCTCGAGAGCACAGACCTGAAGCGAGCTTCATGTTGACCAAGGATATTTCTGCGTGTGTGTGGTGCCTGTTGATAATCCTCCAACCACTGACCGTCCATTTTGTGCCACCCACTCGCACTGTTGCCATGCGCCCATTCATTTCCGCCTCATGGACGCCAAACATGCCACTCGCTGCGATTCATAGGCTGACCTGGCCCCAGGATGTGCCCATATATATATATATATATATATATATATACATTGAGACAGAAAGCGAGTGAAAGAGTGAGAGAGATAAAGAGAGTTGGGGTGGGGCATATTTGGTTTGTTCTGTCCGAGCTAAACAGCTGCGCAGTTGTTGCCCCCGGCTCCATGTTCTTGCCCCATGTTCACTCTGTGTGCGGAATTTTGATATTAATAGCTTTGGACAGTTTTATAAACGCCTTTCGGGGTTAACATGCTCAAGTGGTATTCATATTTTCCACTGACCGACCTGTCACTATTATTCTGTGTGTCAGCAAACTGCATAAAAATAAAACCAAATGCAAAGTTTGCCCACTTGCAGCTTGACACAACATGCTTTAGATTTACTGATGGCGCTGGCAGTTGCATAACGGTATTTGCACTTACACAGTGGACTTGATCGATGGACAAAATGGTGTCCATATGCTGCATGCAACTTAATTACAGTGCTGATTCAGTAGCAACCAAAATGATCTTCTTCTTGATTAGCCTTTCTCATTTATAAGATGTGTTCTTCAGCAAAAATAGTAGGCAGTAACTATTTCATAAAATATGATAGATTCTACTCAACTTAAATACTCAAAACTAAAGAAAATATTGTAATGTAAATCGGGTGAATAACCTATAAATTTGTTGCAGATTTCCATCCCTAAAAATAACTGCGGGTATCTTAAGAAATTATTATTATTTTTGATTACACTTGTGAAGCCAATTATAATTTTGTTCACAGAGCATTGAAAGCGACGTCTCAGACCTCATCTAGGTATATATTTTCTCGATCAGCATCATTAGCCAAGTTTATATGGCTATGTGCCTATGCAAACTAGTTACTCACATTTAAAACAATCTTGTTAAAAGTTTCCATAGGAAGAATCTGTTGAGAGATGGGTTCTTAAAGGGGACAAAAATGTATTTAACAAGGTACAAATTATATTCCTCGGACTACTAAACCAGATAGCTTTCTTAGCGAAAATTGTTAGGTTTTAATTTGTCAACAATTTGATATAAACTTTGACATGGCTGAGATATGCGTTCTTTCTTCTCTTTAGTCACATTTCCCTTGGTAGAGCTTTACTCGAACACCCTGTGACTGTACCCACAAGCAGCTTGATTGAATTAGAAGGGAGCATCCAAGCGCTGGATTACAATGGCAACAAACTGATGTTGATGTGCCCGATAAAATCGAAATCGGTAGACGGTAGACGGTAGTCCAAGGACGACAATCAAGGCTTCATCTTTTGGGGGTTGCTTCGTGCTCCGGCATCGGAGGGTTGAAGTAGAACGCAGTTTCCCAAAAATTGCGTCTCAAAGCAAGTTCAAAGTGGTGTCTGTGCTGCACACGTTTTTCGCTGTATGTTTGTGTGTGTGTGTGTTTTTTTATTGTTTTTTCTTTTCTTTTGGGCTCTGGGAAAAGTGCAAGCTTTACGGGTGTTACGGTACAGTTAAAGGAGGCAGCAACCACCCGTAGTTAATGCTGACTTCTATCCATCCTGCGCAGCATAAATTACGCATTTCCCGCTTTTATGTTTGGGTTTTCCTTTCGGCTGCGACGCAGTTTGCGTTTGTTATTTATGATTTATGTGCTGCGATGACACAGGACGAACAGGCTCAGCCAGTGTGTACGCAGTGTACGCAGTAAACGGTAAAGTTGCAGCCGTTGTCCCCCACCCAACCCGTCCAATTGAATCGTACTGTGGAAAATTACACGCAAATTGCACGCAACACGCGAAGACCGGGAAAACTTCGCATGGAAATGACGGCGAAAATGCCGTTCATGCATGCGCCACATAGTTCTTGTCACAGCCAGCAGCAATCCGGTACCCTACCGTCCCCTCCACCCCCTCGAACATCCAATAAACCGTATCCCGTCAAGGATGACGCACGACACATGCGTGTAAGTTGCCGACAGTTGCCTGCCCCTGTCATGCCCCTGTGGCATGAGGCACTTTAAATAAATTTATACATTGTCAAATGCTAATCCTTAAATATATGTAGAACCCCACCAACTCTACACGTGTGGACTACGGACTATGAGTCAGCCTGTGGTCTGTCCAAGTCTTCTAGGCTTCACTTGCAACTGGTAGCTGGTTGGTCAGACTAGCAAATGTTGCGGTTGCGGTCGCTATATTTTTACTGCCAGGTTCCGGCTTCCGGTTAGATCAACAACCACTTAGAGAGACCCCTCTTTAAAAACTGCCGATTAAGTTTATTAAAACATCTTTCTTACAATTTAATATATGCTTTAAGTTGTTCTTTAAAGATATTCATCTTTCACTTATCGCATTTTCGCACCGTTTGAGGAAGATCTTATCGATTTCCGCCTAGTCTCCCTGCCACTGATGTATACATATTCAAAATTGCAGATATCCAACTACCTTTAAGGGTGGCAAAGAAGTTGTTACCTGTGGGTATTTCAACAAGTTAATATTTAAATTGAGAATATTTATGAATGAACGCATATTTAAACAAATACAAAGATGCTAATGAACTCCGCACATTAAATTTGTTGTGCAACTTCAACTTCGATGGTCGTCGCTTAAATTTCAATGAGTTTTCGCGTTTGCCGTTAGCAGCTGGTCAACCATTTTTTAGTATCGTTTCTTTTTTTTTTTTTGGCATTTTTATGGCATGCGAAAAAACATCAACAAAAACATCGAGTTTAATAAATAAGCGCGTGTCTGTGGACGACTGTGTCTGTGCACGAGTCTCATATGTCTGATGGTCTGCGCCGGCCGCAGTTCACTTTTTAATCACTTTTCATGAGCTTTTAATTAAAAGCCAGTCGTCGGTCCGGAGACCAAAACTCGTCCCTCCGTCCACCCGTCCGCCCGTCCGAGTCTGTTCAAATTTTTTAAAAAACAAAAAAAACCAAACGCATAAAATACTTAACAAGGCTCGAGTGGAGCAAAAAGTAAAAGAAATAATTCTACAATCGAAATGGTTTGTGCAGCTAATACCCTGTAGCCAAAATATACTCATATTTTGGTAAAATATTTAACGAGTTTTTGTTATTAAATAAATTCGAATAAGAACTGGTATCGCTCAATCTAACACAATAAACATCTGCATTTGCATGTGTTTATGGTTATTTTCGATGGGATCTGAGCAGTCGCCGTGGCATTTTGTTCGGTCTACTACAGGATACAAATGTACAAAATACATATAAATTCTCCTCTCATTTCCGTAATAATAATGTGCGAAAGGATATTAATTATGAAACAAGCGAGCGGCAGGAAGCACTGGCAATAAAAACAGCCAGCGACAGGCAACACCATGCGTGACCAACAACAACAACAACAACAGCAACAGCAATAATAATAACAAGAGGAACAACAACAACAACAATTGGAACAGAACCAATCTTGTATATATTGTATTTTATGCCAGCGGCCACATGGCCAATGCCCGTTGGGCGGTGGGCGGTGGGTGGCTCGATGTGTGTCGCAACGGAAACGGGAGCAACATGTGCAACATGTCGAACGGAAGTGTCGGCCATATTCTACACACGCACACACACACACGCAGAACATGTGTAAGCCTAAATAGGCCCACGTCCATCAGCAGGCAGGAACCAGAACCAGAACCAGAACCAGAAACCAGGCATCAGAACAAGAGTCATTAGGAGCTGGGCCAAGTAGATTTTTATGTAATGCCGCTTGGTTATTGCTTTTATACATTTATTTTATTTCATTTGCCACACACGCAGACGCACACACACACACACACACACACACACACACACCACACACACACACCACACACATATTTCATATTTGTATTGCTCACTTTTCGCAAAAGCAAAGAGAATTTCTGGATTTTTAAATTTCCAACACAGCTTGTAACGAAAAGCTTAAAAAAAAAAACTTTTTTTTTACATATTAAATAAGGAATTAAAAAAATGGTTTGCTTGTTTTTTAATATACAAAAAAAACCAAAATTAAAACGATATGAAAATATGACAGCCTTCAACAGAATATTTTCATACTTTTCGTTTAGCTACTTGTAACTTCTCAGCTAAACTAAGCCAACTTAAATTATTTAAATTTAAATTAAAATTTGTACAAATATTTAGCTAGAAATTAAAGTTGTTTGTGGGCCAAGATCGCCGATGAGAATGTAGAATGCAGAAAAACGACATTTTGTAAATTTGGCTGCAGCAAATTGTGTGCAAGGTATTTGGAATTCGAATTCTTTGGCCCCAAAAGGGATAGAGCGGCTGGCAACGGGCCAGGGCCAGGGCCAGGGCCTCGTCCTAGTTGAAGGACCACCACTGGGATGAGCAAAAAAAAAAAAAAGGAGCAGTTCGCCTGTCAATGACAGCGCCGACGTCAACATCAACGCCGACTGTCGTCCATCAGAGTTTTGTGCGTCAGTTTGTGTGGGGCACGTTGCCGCTTCACGTGACACTGACGAGGATGCCTAGGATACCAAGGATGCCAGCCACCAGTACGCAGCCGCCCACCCATCCCCATTCCCCACAATCACCCACGTTGCGGCTGCCTTCTGCGTGTAATTGCCGTTGTAATGTCGCCCGAACGCGAATATAATTGCTAAAATGTTGCCTCCAAAACGACAGACGTGCCAATGACCAGTCCGACGGTCGTTCGTCGTTGGTCGTTGGTCGTTGTTCGTCGTCGGTCTACGACACTTTTCCATTTGAATTTAATTTTAATTTACGCCCAACGGCCGCTTTTGCCCCGGAAATTGGCAATGGCAATGCCAGAGCACATTCCGCACTTCCTCGACAACCACTGCCACTGCCACTGCCACTGCCACACCCATCTCCGACTGCCACCTTCCATCTCATGCATAGAGAGGCCAGACTGAGAGCATCGTTGACCAAATTGGAGAGGCCCCGTCCGCACCGTTGGGTTAATGAGATAACCGTCGGCAGACATTTTTGTGCAACTGTCCAAATTGTAAAAGGAAGTCTAATTGAAGCATTGCCCCAAGCAATTAGTCGATCAAATTGAAACTACCAGCATTTAAATACAGTCATAATTTGAAGACGAATTTCAAGCTGTTGATAAATTCAATTTTAATACATTTAAATACCATAAATAACTAAGCAAATTGTGAAAATAGACTAAGAAATTTGGGGCTTAGGAAAACTTTAAAATTAAGTGTAAAATTGCAATTAAAACAAATCTTGGAGAATTTTCCATAGGCCACAATTTTCCACTACTCCAATTGACACATTATCTTGTTGTGAGTAAACCCCTTAATTTGTCTCATTAATAAGTTTGATGGGTTCTACGTCTATGAGTAGTTTTCCGCTGTCCACAGATCGTGCAGCAAAACGCCAACTCATTAATTGTATGCAATGCAAATGACAATTAGCAGGGCCATAAAACTGGAATGGATATTTAAATGAGAACATCGAAATCTGTATACCCTCGCACATTAATATTGATTAGATTAGAAGGAACTTACAACAATAATTTATATATTCAATTCCAATCACCATCATCACCATTCAGCTGTGAAAGAGTATTAATTCGATGGATCTGTCAGAGCAGCAGCAGCAGCAGCAACGGCAGCAACGGCAACAGCAACAGCAACAACCCCAACCAATATTGACGCATGCAAAGATGAAGAAAATTTGTTGTCAATTTTTTGGTAAAACTATTAACTACGCCATGTTAATTTTATTAGCAAGTCTACACTGTTTTTATTGCCTTCTGTTTGTGTGTTTTTGTTTCATATTTAGCTTATTGATTGCGCTAATTGGCTGTCCAATTAGCGTATCTTTACCGGATTTTCAATAATGTCTGGCCATTCACTGTCTGACGTCAACGTATTCTTCGATCCAACATTGTTGTTGCCGACTGCCACCTCATTCTGGGCATTCTCATATGCGGCAAGCTTTTCCAAACGCTGCTTCATGCGTTGCGCCACTTCATCAATGCTGAATCTCGATTCGCTGCCCAAATTCAATGAATTGTCATCAAGCCGTATTCCATCGCCATCGCCATCGCCCAAATTGGGCTCAATCTTCAGCCCGGCAGGCAGATCCTTTGTCCCGATTGTTTCGGCCATAATAAGAAATATAAAATATAATTATGAAATATGCCTTTTGTCGCTGATGTATTTTTGATGTGTGATTCGTTTGGTTCAAAAAACTCATATGAAACAATTTGCACGAGGCTTGCTCAGTTCATTATTTTTATTTGTCTTTTTTTTTTTCAAAGGAAAATTTCGTATTCTTTTTTTGTCTTTTATACAGTTCTGTCGGCAAATTCGGATTCGTTTGTTTTTGCTTAAAGTAAATAAAGCCTGAGTTTTCTCACCTGCTCTAAAGCAAAATGCCAAGGTTCGCATGTTCGTGGTTGGCCAACAACAACTTACAGTTAAAGCCAACTAACTGAATACTATCAAAAGTTAAGCAAACAAACAACTGTCTGGACGGGGTGCTAATGTTGAAGTTGGAGCTGCTTTTGGAGGTTGGTTAATGCATTTTGCCTGTGTTTGCTTATGGCTTTTTGGAGCTTTGGCTCAGTCTCATAGACTGGCTAACTGGCTGGCTGGTTGGCTGGCTGGTTGGCTGCTTGGCTGCTTGGCTGGTTGGCTGTTTGGCGCTTGGGCAACAACCAGACCAGACCAGACCAGACCCGACGCGACGCGACCAGCCGGCAGCTCTGGCTGGCTACACACCCATATTTCGTTGGAAAGAAGAAATATATATATAAATTTGGGTGCGTTAGTCAAACACTGATAAAAATCATAAGCCAAAGATGAGATGTAGCAAGCAGCTTGCCCTCACACACACACACACAAACACACACACCATCACACTCATCGCAGTACGTGTCTGGGGCACAGCCATTAGGACAAAGCAAGCTAAAATATATTAGGCCAATTATGTTTTGTACAAAAAAAATTTACATGTACACTGTGGCGTCAAGTGGCCTACTCCTCCACCATCCACCATCCTCCTTCCTCCCTGCGTGCCCCTACCACGTTTACTTGTGGCGATATCACGATACAAGGCCCGAAACGTGCAACGGCATAAGCGAGTGAACCAAGTGAACCCATCGAGAACTGAGCCCATATTTCCACTAGACTCTTTTCTTTTCTTTTCTTTTCTTTTTGTTTTTCTTTTTGTTTTTTTTTTTTTTTTTGTATTATTATCGCACATTTTTCTATTTGTATCTACGGTGGTTGTGGTCTGCGCCTATCTGAGCACTAGCATCGCCAACGCCTACGTCTATTTTCATTTGTTCTTTTGCAGGTATTCTGTTTTCACCAAACGTCTTTTCGTTCTTGGTAAGAAGACCAGATACCATATTGCATTTTTGAATTGGGGGCACAGGCTTAGGTAATTAATTTTGAGCATTTGAATTCAGATTTTTGGCAGCGATAGTGTTGTGTATGAATAATTTTTAATATGGCCCGGACACGTACCTCGTGGCTATCATTGGGTCTTCAGATCATCATCTGGTTTCTGGTTGCTCGCTCAACTGCTTTAATTTATTTTATGTGTCAATGATTGCCACTTGTGGCTAATGAGGCTCAGGAAGTGTGTGTCAAGTGTAAACTACTTTTTTTTAATATATTTTTTCCTTTCTTTAAGTACTTTTCCCAGCTTTATTTTGCTAAAATTGAACTGTTTTTCGGGAAATTGAATACATTTATTTTGTTGGCAAGACAACCAGATGATAAATGCGGCCTATAAACATTTCAGATAAGTTGATATTTATCAAATCGGAACGGGGCATCATTTGCAGCGACTGGGAAATAGAAAATGACTTTCGACACGGTTATCAATAACCGGCTATCGATATTTTATGAAAATTGATACCCCCCCCCCCCGCCCCCCGCGCCGAGCGTTACGAAATAAATATAAATAATAAAACACATTATTACTGTTTATACCACACCAAATAGTTTTTTTTTTTTGTCTTTTCTTTTCTTTTCGTTTTTTGCTTTCCTTTGCTGTTTGTTGTGTCGTCCTGGAGTCCTTTACCAATGCCACTCATAAGCGCACTAATCCGTCAAAATTTATTGCCATAACTTGGCTGGGAAGTGGGCTCTGGGAGTGAGAATGAGAGGCGTCTTCGACCAGGCCAATTGATAACGTGCGTGTGAAATTTATCAAATAAATTGAGGCCATAAATGTCAAAGCTGCGCATGATTCATAGATAGCCAGAGAGCCCAAAATGTGTGTGTGTGTGTGTGTGTGTGTGTGTGAGAGAGAGAGAGAATGAGCCTGAGAATGGGAGGGCAGATCTATTGTTGATGCTGCTTATTAAGCCGCATCCGTTGCCAATCAAGATGCCTGCCATGTCCAAAGTCAAGTCTCCTTCAGCTGATAAATTTGTCGGTCGAATTTCGCGATTGCCAGCAATTTATTAAAAAGCCATCAAAAATTAATCATCACATTTGATATGTGGTAAAGTTGCCGCATTTTTCTTATGTGCTTCTGCTGTGCCTATTAAATATCAGCAAATGTCGCTCAAATATTGATTTCATCATAGATCTGGCTACAGAGCATCTTCTAGTCGAGCAGGCTTTTAACTTGCAGTTCTGCATTTGTTTGACACGAAATAATCAGAAAGCGTGGCGAATATGTGAATACCCCCAACTCGATATCCAGTTCAAGTTGAAATTGGGGTTCAGCACACAGCTTTTTGCGTGTCTATCATTATTTTCAGTTCTGATTCGTATTTTTGCCGCTTTTTTGCACTCGGGTTGCATAAGCGAGTTCAAAGCATTTTAACTGTATTATTCGTTTTGGTTTTCTGCTAGTTGTTTATTATCGTTATTTGCTTTTCTGCTTCCAACAGCGGTTGCTGCGGGCGGAGCATGGATAATGACAATGCATTCAGTGCACCCCCCGCCGCAGCACAAAAGGCAGCGATTTTATGAAAAAACATACATAAATAATGCATATGAATATGCATATATATATATATATATATTTATGTGTATAAGTATGTATGGGGTACGAAAATACTCATGATTGCATACAATTCCCACTACTCGCTGCACTGCGAGAAAATTTGCAGGAAATTACCATTTTCGAAATTGTCAAAAGTGACAAATAAGTGAAGAAAAATATTTTAAATATATAAATAGATATTTTCTGGCCAGCCAAAGAACATATTTTATTCATGCATATGTTTTTCTCTAAGCAAAAACTTAAAACTTAAATAATCTTTGTTAACTCAACTTAAATTTATTTCTCTACATATTCTGATAAGCTTAAAAATTCAATGAATAGCAGCAAATAAAATTGAATATATAATCAAAGCAACACTAAACAAAAACTTAATTCTAGCTATTTTTATAGCTCCACCCCTTTGCCTCTCTTTGTTTCTCAGGGACTCTTAAATAAGAGTTAATCAAGACTTGTATTTGCCAACTTGCGAGACAATTCACAAGATACTTATATTTCATATAAAACTGAAGTTTGTCCCATTCAAGCCACTTTTGCCGCTACTCGAGCATTCTTATTCCTGAAAACTCCTTGAACTGAAGAGGCGAACGAATAGTTTTGCAAAATTTATAGTTGAAAATGTCTGGTGTTGTTTTTATTGTCTAGATACCATAAGCTGTCCATTTAACTATTTAAACAATGACCTCCCGCCCCCATTCGAGACGATTGTTTAAGAAAAACAAATAATGTGCTTATGCAGCACCATCAATTAGATCGGAAAACTGAAACCGATTCCAATCATAGCCAAACAAATGGCCAGCAAACCGAACCGAGCAGAGAACTGGCAGCTCTTAATAAAAGTCAATTGGCAACCACACAATTGTTGGGGGAATGGGTGGGTGGAGGGTGCCATGCACGTTGAGCAATGGGGGTTGTGTTTGGGTCTCGAACACATTTGAAATTTGAATAAAATGTCTTTTTATCGCACTTAAAGGCCATTTAGTAAGCTAAATTATACCGACGAGCAGGGTATTATAAATACGGCAAACACAAATGCTAAATCCAAAAGACCCCAAAAAAAAAAAAACTCAGACCCAAACACCCAAACACAAACCCCAAAAAAAAAAAAAAATCGCAGTCAAATTGGCCATGTTAAACCGCAGACCATTTGACTTGGCTATTGTAGTTGATGTTGTTGCAAGTTGTATAGTAGTTGACCCGACTTATCTTCGAGCGGCAACGGGCCAAACGTAAACTTGCCACAAATTGGCCGAGAGTTGTTACTGCCTGTTGTTGCTATTGCTGCTGCATAAGTCCAATTTATTTTTGGTTTTCTGTTTTTTTTTCTCTTTATTTTTTTTTTGTTTACTTCAAAGCAAAACCAAATCGAATTAAACCAAAATCTACATAAGCTTTTTCTCTCTGTGTGGCTACACTACTAACACATCTATGGGTCCACTTCTGTATCTCTCCATCTCACTCACTCAGTCACTCACTCACTCTCACTCTCTCCCTTTCGCTCCATTTGTCCATTTATTTGCTGCTGCCGCTGATGGTGCTCGTGTTGTTGTTGTTGCTCTCGTTGCTGTTGTTGCTGGGCATGAATTACATTTCTCTTCGCATTCGCATTCGCTTTGTAGCTGCTGTTGACTTTTTCTATGCCCTACGCGCAAAGTCCCGAAAATCTCTGAGACGATTTGTTGCCCATCCACCGTCCGTGTATATTCTAAAAGTAATAGCAAAATATGTGTTCTCAAACCTAAACGTTATTTATTATATCGATTCTCATTTTTTTAGGAAATTTAAATATTACTATGAAGCCAAGAAAAAAGTTTGTGTTTTTGATTTTGGATTAATTACTTTTCTGTGTTGATGTGAGTTTACATTGAAAATACATATTTTTAAAGCATGTTATATATATATTTGTATATACGATATTTTAAACATATATTTAAAGCATGTTATATGTTTTTTATATATTTATGTTTTATATTTTATTATTTTAATTTGAAAAAAGTTAAAGTCAAAATATGATATGATTTTACATGAACTACTTTTCTCAGTTCAGCTTGATTTCCAACTCAATTTGAGTTCACATGAAAACAACATTTATTCAAAGCATCTTATTTAAATGTAATATAATTTACACAAGCGAAAGGGTATTCAATTTGTGATCGGTTGAAAATGCTTTCCTTCATGTTTCGCTTTTTCTTTTTTTAGTTTTTTGTTGTTTTTACTTTTGTTGTATTTTTTCTAAATGCTAATTTATGGGCATGTGTTGCCATTTGGTTGCCGTTGGGTAATTTTAGTACCAACAGCAGCACAACCAACAACAACAACAACAACAACGATAACTACAAGTAACAACAACAACAGCAACAAAAACAACAACTGGAAACAGGAAATGCAGCAAAGCGAAATAAAAAGTTGAGTAAATTGCATATTTATGAATCTGTCAATTGTTTATACTAAGTTTTTGATGGTTTCTGTTGCTTTTGTTGTTGTTGTTGTTGTTGTTTGCCGCTCTTTTCACAGAATTTCACATTTTGTTATTTTTATTGCTAGTTTATTTGCTTGTTTGCTTGTTTGCTTGCTAGCTGCTTGTCTCCCCTCCCTTTTTGCAGTGTTTAAACCCTTGAATCGCCCCAGCTCGACATGGCCATAACATATGATACCATTGCCATTCGATTCGCTTGATGCCCTCCTCTTTGCAGTTGCACTTCCACTCTATAAAACAAGAGTCAAAAACAACGATTCCATATCCTGTTTATGATCCTATTTGAATGACTTTTCATGTGAATACACGCAGCAAAATTGAAAGCGCTTTCAATTCAATTCATTTACTTCTCAGGTATCAAATAAAGATAAGTTGATAAGTGTTAATTAATTGAAAACAGTTCAAATCTAGATAAATAAAATACACAATTTAAAGTTGATTCTTTTTCTATGTCGATGTTGAAATCCTTTTAGATTGATTCAGGTAGCTACATAAAAACGAAATAAAAATAAACAATGCATATCATTATGCAAGTGTAAATAAATGATTACAATTGAGGCCATGTTATTAGAAACAATTTGGCAATTCTTGGCATTTGTGTGTGTTGTGTGCAATAAACTTAGATCAATAAACTGAACAAAACAACTTTCATTGTATCCGACTGTCAGTCAGTCCAACAATCTGTCCGTCCGTCCGTCTGTCGGTTCCATCCGACTTCTTGGCCTGCGTCTCTGCTGAGAGCTGGGAGAGAAGACCCCGGTTCGGTTCTGTTTGACTCTGTTTCTCATTTCATGCGAAAGGCATTAAATAAGTCGAAAGGTATAAACACAAAACCGGCAAACAAATAAGGCATGGCCAGGTCAAATGGTTTTGTCGTGGGCGAGAGGGGGGGCAGGGGGTGCTGTGGGGTGTGTAGCGCAACAGCCACAGTGGAAAACAAAACAGGGAAAAAAAAGAATGAAGAAAAAAAAACACAGTCGAAATTCCTTCACAGAACGTTTATTTCGGTTGCTTTTTCGTTACACACATTGATTTTCGAAGCGGTAGCAACAACAACAACAAGAACAACAAGAACAACAAGAACAACAAGAACAGTTCTTGTACTAGGAACCGGCGTACTTGCAACTGGGGCGAGAGCCAAGAGCAAAAACAATAAACAAAAAAGTAAAAAAAAAAAAATAGAAAAAAAATAAATAAATGGAAAACACCTTTGCCATAAACTTTAGGAAGGTAAATGGGCAACCGTATTTTGTATTTTACCAGAGCCAGAAACGACAAGCTCAAAGATACCCTTTTGCTCAGTTGTAATAAGTACAGAAAGTAAACATGTGTATTTACACACACACACACACACACACACACACACAGAGGATATTTGCATTTCTGAGTTACTAGAAACTTAAACAAACCAAACTCCAGCGAGAAACCCTTCCAGCATCCTGTGAGAGCTGACAGTGTTGCTGAAGAGCTCCTAGAATGCTCAAGAGCGCCACAGCAAACACATACTTAGACGGCGTCAACTTTTGATACCCTCGGCTCTTAAATAAAACATATTCAAAGCAGAAATTGTACAACCATAATTTGTCTAGAAGGGTATATTTTTTACATCAATATATTATTATACATCACTTTGACATTCATATTCCATAGCTGGACATCTCCAGGAATACTATGAAAGCTGTTAAATATATTTATTCTTTTAAGCACAGCTTCACAAACCCAAAACTTAAATCAAATCAAATTCAGCATGGTCTATTTTCTGACATTATTCTATAAAGGAATACTTTTGGGGTATCAATCACTTATATACCAGAATATATTCTATATAAACTGGCTTTATTCTTCTGACAATTTTCCATAGCTATCTGACTCAATGTTATCGATAAACTGAGTTATACTTGATGAGCGAATGATATACGACTTCAGTCAGATTTTAAGTCTTTGGCACTTTTATTCTCTGATCACGGACAACTTCAATATACCTCGTTGTGCTGGGCACAGGGTGTATATCGAATAAATATTTGTATTTTGTGTGACATGTAAAGTTACTGAGTCAAAACTGTGTGTATAAATCAACGATGTAAAGCGACATAGTCAAGCTCTAAGATAGACAAAGAAGAGATTTACATAAACATTCAATTAAGCAAATTTCTTAAGAAATGAAGACATGATTGCTGGAACTGCTCGTAATTATTGCACTGGCCAACAGTATTGTAATAACATAATATCCCAAATATAAACACAACACACACAAACACACACGAACACAGGTAATACACCCTGTGGAAAGTCAGGCAGTTGGCATAATTACTCCGGTTTACCATTAATTGTGAACCACATCCGCAGGCATTAGTCGCAATGCGCCAACAGCCAAGAGACAAAAACAACTGACCAAAAAACAAAAAACAAAAAAAAACTAAAAATAAAAAAAAACCAAACAGAAAACAGAACCGAGCACAACTAAATGGCAGAAGTAGTTGTTGTAATTTGAGATAGCGATAAGAAAAGAATCAACGAGTGAAATTCATTGTGAATTCTCATTAGCGGCAGGTAAACACATTTCTGGAACATTGCTTTTAATTAGTGAAACAGACGTAGTCTGTCACGGCCCCAGTCCCAGTCCCAGTCACAGTCCCGGCAAGGTGGCCAAGAAAACAGAGAGCGAACGGAGGGTGAAGGCACCCGGTGCCTTTTTAATTGCGAGAATGTCAAAACATTTACCAGATTAACGCAATCCAAGTTCAAGTAAATTGTTCAACAGCCAAGCAAACAAAAAATTGCCAAAAAAAAAAAAACAAGAAGAACGAAAGTTGAAGGAAAGCCAGCGAAACAAAAAACGAAACAAACAAAACAAAAACTACAACAAAAAAATGTGGACCCCAAAAAATAAAGCCAAATGTCTGTCAATAAAGTGGGGGTAACTTCTATGGTGAGGGGGGTGGTGCAGCTAGGTGAGAATTCAGCTCGACTTTTATCTGATTAACTTGCACTAATTTGTGTACACTCAACGATCGATCGGACTACATATTTACTATAAATAACTGTAAAAAATATACTAAAGAACAGCTGATCGTGACGCAAATTGACACAATTAACACTAAAAATTATGGGTCAGCCTGGAAATGCTCTTGCACTGGAAATTATATATAAATAATACGAAATGATGTGAGTCGCGTTGCCTGCTTGTTTATCGTACAATTTTATTTGTTGCTGTGTGAATTTTTGGTCGGTTGCAGATACATTTGAAGTCGTTCAGTGCAGATACACGCAACGAAGACACCAGCAGAGAGAGAGAGGGCAAGGGGTTTGGGGAGGGAAACAACGAATTAACTACAAACGACTACACATTAATGCCAACTTAACAACAGAAGCCGGCCAAGCGACAGACACGGCAGGGGGACAACCGGACAGCTACGCGTTTGCTGCCTGGCCAACAGCACTACACAAAAAAGAATGAGAGAAAAAAAAAACACCAGAAGCTAAAGTGGCAACGGCGACATGCAAACAGAACGGATACACGAGCGACTGAGGCTGCGACTGTGTCAAAAAAGAGGAAAACCAAGTGAAAAGTGAAAGAGGGAGCGGGAGACAGACAGATAGATAGAGAGAGAGAGAGGGAGAGAGAGATACCCAGATACCCAGATACAAGATAGGGCCATGGATACGGTCACGGCATGTTTGTGTTTGGGCCTGGCTAAAACACAATATATTTTATATGTGTTTTTCACTTCTTCTTTCTATACCCTAAACCCATTAAATTTGGGCAAACGGGGTATGCTGGTTTAGTGCGCATGTATGTAACAGTCAGAAGAAAGCATCTCCATTGAGTAAATATATTCTTGATAAGGGTCAACAGTCGAGTCGATGCAGCTAGTTAATATATAAAATGCATTTGCACATTATTTATGATCAACTGCCTAAATTTCCTCAAGATCGGATAAGAAAGACCCAAGAAATAATCAAAAATATATTCTCATATCGATCGCATTTCTACCAAGCATTTTCTGTATGCATAATCGAATCGAGATTAAACATATATATATATATATATATAAATTTGTATATGTTTGTAGCCAGAGTCCAACTGCAGACCTGCTCACATTTGGGTGTAAAGCTTTTTAAAGGCAAATAAGCCAAGAAAACTGTAATAAATTTAACAGCTGGTTTCAGGGCATTTCGTAGTCGAGCTCACTCGACTACAGCGCTCTTACTTGTATTTCTTTCATTGTGTTCGTTGTGTTTCTTCGGTTCGGTTGCACACATTACTCGTAAATGCTGCCTCTCCAAATGAACACACTACTTATGCATATAGCAAATTAAAAAAAAAATACCCCCAGTCAAGAAGAAGACAGTGAATAACGAAGAAAACCGGATAACAATCTTCATATATATTTTTAAAATGCAATGCACAATTTAAAGATTGAATTGGTTGAATTTTTTGCTAGATTTCCAGAAAAAATCCCAACTCATTCAGCTGATCTGCTTGGCTGCTGGCATTTTAAATCATTTCCAATTTAGAGCAAATCCTTGATGCGTGCTCAGATTGGCATACGTATATACATTAGTACATCCTTGTTAATCCTCGGCATCAAAACAAGCCACGAAATTGCTCTGACAACGGCAAGCACATCCTTCACATCCTTCACATCCTTTTAGCTGTGTTCAATTATAGAAAATTGCGCAAATCCTTCAAACTTTTGGCTACACAGAACAACAACAGCAACAGCAACATCAACAACAATGACAACAAATATCTTTAAGAAGTACTTGTATCTTGTATCTTATTAGCGCTCTCAACTTGGTCTGACATTAATCCCCCCCCCTACTCCCCCAAGCAACAGCCACTTGTCCTACACACAACATTCAGCTCAAAGATGCGTCTCCGTTTGTTGCAACTTGCCGGCATCTCAACTTCAAGTTGGTTGCACATAAGCCGATGACGCAGACGAAAATGCAGGGGGAGAGGCGGAGGGAGAGGAAGACGGAGTAGCTGGAACCGCCTCCGGCCTGTCAGATGTTTCCCCAATCACAGCACGCAGCAACAATCATAGAATATCTGTAGAAGTCTGCATACCCTTTTTCAGGTCGTTTTTTATAGTAATCAAAGTTCAGATAAAATATATGAAAAATACTATTCTAAAAGGTAAAAAAAATTGCAAATGCACTTGAACATAGACTGATCTATAGGAAAACACGTTGTGGGTATTCCGATAGATCTGTAGTAAAATTCGTTGTGGGTATTCCGAACTGAAACATAATAAAATCGATGTTTGGTAAAGAAAAAATAAAAATAGAACCAAAACACAAATATTTTCGCGCACAATTTTCAATTCACAAAGCTTGCCAAACATGTTGTTAACGTTTTCGTATTAACCACATTGAAAAGGTATAATTTCGATTCCGATTTCAATTGCCAAGCAGATTAAATTCCAAAAAATTGTTTTTATGCCCCTGCGTTCGTTCAACTGGGCAACTGGGCAACTGGGCAACTTTGTAACTTGGTAACTTGGCTAATTCCCGCATGCAATGAAAACAATTTTCTCTACGAGTATTTTCAAACAAGCGCGTTGATTTTATCAAGCTTATTATATGGGTTGTCGCCGACTGAAGGGTGTGTGGAGCGAGAAGAGGTGGGCAACCCTTTTCTGTATATTTTGTTTGTTTGTTTTTTTTTTTTCGGCTCTTAAGCTGGGCTGCAACAATGACATGAGGGGCAACCGCAGCAAGTTGAATGCCACATATCATATAGGGGCTCAGCTCAGCTGGCAACGCATTGCATCCTCCATGCCCGCATTCCGCTGCCACGGTTGGCCCTTACCCCAAAGTGCAGCGCAGCGCAGCGCGAAATTCCACTCGTTTTTAACAAGTTCTCGTTGGCTTTTGTTGCACAACAATGCGAAGGTTGCACCGCGTCTCTCTTCATATCAGACAAAACTCAGGCAGGGGCAGTGGAAGTAGCCAAATGGGCGGGGATGGGTTCCACTTTACTTCCTTCCTTTACTGTCTCATTTTTATATCCTGCAGCCAGGAAGCGTCTTCGACCCAATAAGTGTATATAAAAACCCAATAAATCTATATATATTTTCATGACTATTAAAAGTCGAGTCAATAAAGTCGAATACTTGGTTAAAATGCTTTCTTGCTGCTTGCAATGACATTTCAGTTTCCGTTTGAACTCTTCGTTTTTCCTCAATTGCTGCCAGAGTGGAAAGTTTCTGAAGACTGCCAGACTCAGCTGGGAAAAAAACTGTCATGGCGGCAATTCTTATTAAAAAAAATATATATTTATATTGTTAAATACTTGATAGATAATGCAGAGAGTTAGTTTGCTCAATGGCAGTTGCAACAGGCCCCATCATGAAACCATTTGCGGCATTCTTATCTACTATCAAAGTTGCCAAACTGCCGCAGTTTGTTATATTTCAGGTGATCAATTTCGCCATGATTGATTTGATCTAGAATCAATCGGTATTTTTCGCATTGCTCAGCGATGCCAAACTGTTGATAGCTCACATTAAGGATTGCCACCCTGCATATATATTGTGCCACATGCATCAAAAGATGGATAATTTTCGAACGCATTTATTAAGAGGTCATCGCATGATTCAATGCCTGCTGTCTGTCTGGACAGACACAGACTTGGCTAAATTGACTCGGCTACTGATGCTGATCAAGAACATATATATATATATATATACTTTATGACATCGGAGAGTTTCCACCTGCCTGGCACAACTTAATTACACATCTTCAACTGACTGTGTTAATCGATTTAATGTATTTCACAGCTGTGTACAGGGTATCTTCGGGACGGGCTCACTCGTTGGCAGCATACTTTGTTGTTATGCGTAGCACTTGAGGTAACTTGAAACTCCGCCAGCACAGCAACCAGCATAAGTTTGAGTGCTCGTACTTGCCACCAGCTTGGCCACATTGTCAACGTCAACGTCAACGTGGCTGCTGTCGTTTAACTAGCCAACTCGCTTCCCCTCCGCAATCCCTGGCCACAATCAGCTGTTGCTGTGGCCGGCTCAGAAGACGGGTCTTTAAAAAGAGCTACCTACGGGTACCCACAATGTTTTGGCACAATTAAAGCTGCCGCTGGTGCTGCTGCTGCTTTTGTTGCTGCTGGTTTGTGGCACTCAGCTGATATCGCACAGTGGGCAAAATTGTGAGCGCAAGCTAAAAAAAAGATACTAATTTTGAAAATACACATTAATTTCGTGCACATTTTACTATGAATATAACTTTGCTAGTTATTCTTGAAAAAATAATAGAATTAATATATAATAAATAATATAAATAATATAAAAATTTCTAAAAATAAAATGGATGTTTAAAATGCATAGAAACTAATTTAATTTTTTATGTTTTATAAATATTTCTATTAACGAAAGTCTCTTCGTTATTTATAAAATTAAGTATTTAATTAGTGCTGGATAATTTATACTTATTTTAAATTGTTTTATTATTTATAAAAATCGGTAGTTGAATTTACTCGAAATTTTTGGTTTTCAGACTAAATAATTTTGCATTTGTGTCGTTGTTGGCCCATTGTATGTTGTAGCAACATTGTTGTTGTTGTTGTTTTTTTTTATATTATTGCTGTTGTTGTTAGTGTCATTATTGTTTGCTTTCTTAGTTGCTGTCGGTTCTTTTTTTTGTTGTTTGTTTTTGCTGTAACCTTAGAACTTCTCAAGTTTTTGCCGCTCCGCTCGCCGCCTTTGTAAATGGGCATAATACCGGAAAGCCACAACAACGACAACGACAGCGACAACGCCAACGTCAGCAACAGCAGCAGCAGCAGCAGCAGCAGCAACAGCAGCAGCAACAGCAGCAGCAGCAGCAACAACAATCAGAATAACAACAATAACAGCTGAGCTCTTTGGCATGCGGTTCAGCTGGTGAGCGGTTCGATGGTTCAGCTGTCCGCTCCGCTGCCTCTCACTCATTCGAGAACAAAACGAGCCATGTCCAATGTCCAAAGTTTCAGACGCAATCCTCACAGCGCCAAACCCCGTTTTTTATTAGTGTGTATGAAAAACTTGCCGCTGGTTCCGGTGAAAATCCACTGGCCTTAAACTTAAACAGCTCGTTTAGCCCAACAATTAATAGAATCCACATATCCACTCGACAACAACTGCACTGTTCACAACAGTTTGCTTCTTGTCCACCTGTCCACCTGTCCACCTGTCTGACTGTCTGTCCGTCCGTCCCATTGTTTGTTTGTTGGCTTGCTTGTTTGTTTTGCTGTAACTGGCAGTATAATTAGTACATATTTTCTGTAAGTGGCACAACAAAGTTGCCATTTAGTCCGAAGTTGTTGCCACTTACCACTTACCACTCACCACTTACTGGGCACTTCCCAGCGAAGACTGCACGGGAAATGGGATTCATTCTTTGCCTTTTGCCATGGCATTTAAATTGCCACAACAGTTGAGAGATGCTTTCAACTTCCATCCACAAACACATGTGAAATTTTCTATATTTCACACACTTTCTTGCGTTCCTCTGCAGCCCAACAGATAGAAAAAAAATATAGTTTTTAATCTATTTTATAATTTATAAAATAAATAAATAAGCTCAAAATGGCAAGTTGCAGATATTACTTATAGTAAAATATACCTTTTTATTATTGATATTTTTCCCTCACCATTTTTCTTTGGATAAATTTTATTTCACATTTACAAAAATATTTTATAGTTTTTTTTTGTTTTTAGCTGGCGAACCATTTCCTGAACATTTTGTGGCAACTAATTGATGAAACCATTTGCAATCAGACTACAGCATTTCCGAAACTATAATTATGGTTATATTAAATTATACCGGATCCATATCGAATCGGCAGAGCGCCCAGATCTAAATAACATAATTAATCATCTCACATTAATGGGCGACGACTACTGTGCTGTGCTGGCGATTGAAAATTGGTTGTGGCATTGGCTGCTTTGGCTGCATTTTAGGGGTCATTTACATAATTTCATAAAATGAAGATTGGCGCCAGTTCGATCGAAGCAGATAGTTGCCACCACAGTTCAGCGGAGCAAACTAATTGCAGATCGATATCTTTTGGAACGTAATTAATAACTTGCAGCGTGAAAAAAAAAGAAGACAAAATCTGCTGTGAAACTGGGGGAGAACTGGGAGCGATACACGCATGATGAGCAGCCGGGCAAGGGTTAGTGGAAGCTGCTCGAGTTGGGGAATTTGGCCTATGGACTCTGTTCAGGTAAGCAACAGACTCAGTCTCTCTCTCTCTCTCTCTCTCTCTGTCTCTGTCTCTATGTAGCTCTCTCTGTCTCCCTGGCAATCCCTTTGTATGTCTCTGCACTGGGTATTTGTAAGATGAGAATTGAGAGGCGCGGCACCCAAACGAAAACTAGAAAACCACAGCCGCGACGAATTCAATAGAAAAATCTTGTGAACAAAAAAAAAATGGAAAATAAAAAGGAAAAACAGAAAACAGAAAACGACAACAAGTTGTAAAGAAAAGTTGCTACGCAGAATGCGATGCATTGTTGTTGCAGCTCCCTGCCAGACTTTTCAGATACTTAAGCCCCAGATACAAAGGTGTCTGTGTGTGCGGCGGGTAAGGAAACAAAACAACAACAAAAAAAATGAAAATATAAAAAAAAATTGAAACCCTTGGGACATGTCGTGGAAAAGCCGGACAACGACAAGGAAAACTTTTCTTGGCTCAAGGGTGAGCCCAAGTCTTGTTTGTTATTGTTGTTATTGCCAGATAAGCCAGGGGGAGATGTGGAGTGGCAGGGGGAGATAGGGTGGTAGGGAGAGAGGGTGCCTCTCTGCGAGCGATGCGAACAGCTTTATTGATAGATTGCAATTTCTCAACAACATTTAGTGAAAACAAAAGGCAAACCTTTTGTTCCCAAACACGGCGGCATTCACAATTCAATTCTTGAAACAAAAATTTGCGTAACAATAAACTTTTGGCCCGCTGATTTATAGATATTTAATAAAGCGCTTTCCCAGGCCGGTCCTAAGCTTCTGGATCTGCTACACAGTCTCTCATCCACACTGGCCACAATTTGCATGATAAAAGGTGCGAGGAGCGGGGTGGAAACTCCATGCTTCTTCTGCTTTTCTTTTGGGTGCGTTCCTCGGCAAATAGTAACAAGCATTTGGCTGATTATCTCGTCGGGAGCGAAACCCACCCCGGCCACGATCAGGAAATGCAAGTTTTTCACAAATTTTCTTTTCTTTTCAATTGGGTTTCCTTTTTGTGTCTTTTTTTGTTTTTTGTTTTTTGTTTACTCGCCGCCTTTCAGCGAACGAAATTATGACGCAATTTATAGTTTTTTATTATCGTTCTGTGATTTTGCTTTTGTGCTGCTTTTGTTGAAGGATTTAAAAAAGCATAACTAAGATTTATTTCCGGCTTTTTGTAATACACACCATATGCCGCAATACGGCGCCGATTTTCCCAGCTGCCTGGCCAGCCAAAATAAATTGAAAACAAAACAAACTCAGCCAACTTCTCAACCAGTCAGCAAACTGCAAAAGGAAAACTTTTCTGTGTGTTTTCCGTGGACCGAAAAATGCGCATTATATGCGAAAAAAAAGACAACTAAAATAATAAGTACACACATCTAACCCCAAATAAATAAAGACGACTCGGTTTTGGTCTTGTAGAAATGCTGACGCAAAAAAAGCTGAAAGTTTGGCCAACAAATCGAATGCCTACAATAAAATACGTTTTACAATAATTTAAATGTTTTTCCTCCCATTTGAAGAGCAACAGAACGAAATGAAATTATTTAATCTGAACAGTTTACTGCATCTGTCAGAGTCGTGACCAAATCGACTAAAGCAATCAAATAAATGTTCCAAGTCCAAGTCCAACTTTCCCATTTGCATATGGGAAATGTGATGATATCTTTGAGGAACAAAATTACTCTATGAAAATATCACGACAATTGCACATAATTCATTTGTGGGCCTAAAAAGGCCACACATTACGTAATGGAAATGACGAAATCATGTATATTTCATCTCAATAAAATGTGAAGAATAACGACCAAAAAACTTAGTTTTATCGCCGTCCATAACTCAAAGACTCATCGGAAGAACTTGTCCCACGCCCCTCCCAACCCAACCCATATCCAAATGTAATCCAAAACCAGAACATTAAGTGCACAAAATATGGCGACTGTTTCTATCTGTGTGTGTGTGTGTATCTCTCTGTATCTATGTAAATTTCATAGGCACATTTCGAATCGACTGTCAACGCTCTGCGTATAAATAACAAATTTTAGTTTATGCCTTGGCTGACCTTCGGCTGACCTGAGTGAAACACCAGTCCAACCCCAAACTCAAAGTCAAATTTGTAATATTTCACGCTAGCAAATAAATAGATCATTCAGCATTAAAAAGTACGCATCAGTTTGGAGGACAATGTAAAGTGTTGTCTGCCTAAAAGGAACACAAAACACAGCCTCAAATTAGCTTGTGTTGAAACTTGTGTGATTTGTGTGACACCAACAACAACAACAACAACAACAGCAGCAGCAGCAGCAGCAATTGGTTTACGAATACATAAATAATAATTGCTGAAAATGTTATTCGAAATTCTGGTTTGAGAAAGAATACTGCAAATAAAGTTATTTGATCTACTGCAAAATTTATAGCAGATTATTAATAAATCAAAAAAAAAAATGGATTGATTAAATTACAATAATAATAATAATTCTTCAATTGTTATTTCGCATATTTATTGAGCACTTGAACCCATTAAATGGTGTACAAGTATATAGCAAGTTGTACATATTTATTTATATATATATATAATCTTGACCAGCCTCAACATGCGAGTCGCTCAAATCGCATTCAACAAACTGCTATCAGCAAGCAGTAAAATACACAGCTTGATAAGCGAATCTGTTACGCCCGAGATCTCTGAGTATATATAGACAATATATATATATATATATTATATATATTGTAGATAGGCTGCGATTTCTGAGACGCTTGCATAACAACCTGCTTGCATTTAAGTGTGCAAAACCCAAGCGAAGTTTAGCAATAAAATAGAATCGATTTAATTAATATTTAATATATGAAAAGTGCACTCGAGTTGAGTATTCTTAGCAGTTGTGAAATGAACTTGCTTCTATCAATATGTTTGCCTCTGTTGAATTGTTTGTTTTGCTGCCCAACCAGCTGGTTGGTTGTCATTGTTGATGCCACAGCGTAATAAATATGTTGCCAGCAATTTCAAAATTAGGAAAAACTATGTATTTCAATGCATTGCGCCGTCGACCACAGCTGCGCAGCTGGCTAACTGAGCGCAGCCTCCCAAAAAACCACGACACAGTGCAACCCACTCCAACCCACTGCATCCACATCCACACACACACACACACACACACACACTGGCACACACACACATGTGTGTTGTCGACAGACCGACTGCAGCATAAATCATTTTCATTTTCATCTTCGTTACAAGTTGCATCGGAGCGTTTTGAGTTCGCGTACTTGCCACATGCTGCCAAATGTTGAGTTGCTTTTTCCTCACTGCATCGCTGCATTTTCCAAATACATACGTACCCCCAACCAGACTCCCTCTCTCTCTCTCTCTCTCTCTCTCTCTCTCTCTCTCTTCTCGCTCTGTCTTTGTCTCGGCACCCGTTTCAATCCGAGTCGATTGTTGAAGTGCTTGCAACGCCTACGTTCTGTTCTCCGTTCCCGTTTCGGTGGCAAGTCTTACAGATTTTTTTCTTCTTTGCCGCCTTTGATTTATGGGCCAGCTTCCAATATAATTATGTTGTATCCGAAAAATTCGAGCGCTAGAAAATGTGGCCATGTATTTTCAAAAACTAGCAACAGATTTGTACATTTGCGTTTCTACATCTTCATATTATTTTGGTTTGGGAAATTCGTCGTTTTGCTTGGGGCATCGTCATTTTGTTGCCCCACTTGTAACGCATTCTCAAATTGGACCATCGGATGAAAGTCACTGATGCAAAGTGTATTTAAATGTCGGCAAGTGGAATTATGCACAAGTTGATTCGAAGTGGGTTAGCATTGGGCGTGGCGTGGGGCGCAGTGTTCTGGTAGAAAGTATTCTCGATTCTCGATTCTATTTTAATTAAAATTCAAGTTGCCAAAAAAAAGAAATGTGATGTGATTTATGGCAGCATTTTGACTGCACCAGCAGCGATGCCTAATCGAAGCCTGCCACAAATATGAAGTTTGAAATTGAATAGAAATGAGAAATCATTTCTTTCTCTGCATTTACCAGAAATTCAAAAATGTTTACAGTATCTCGTACCACGCGGAATGACAGATTTTTCAATATTTATGTTAGAGAATGCAAATAAAAAAAAAAAAAATAATGAGAGAAACAGCGGATTGGTTGACTTTAAGGTCTACAGCAACGTTGATAGCTGTTGCTGTTTCTAAATTTAAACTTAATACACAAAATGAAAATATTTCTGGTATTTGAGAATCTTATCTTCAAGCTTTGCATGTGCACTGATCTGTTCTATAAAATATTATTCCCAACATGAACTTAGAGCACGAATCTTGTTGTCAACGTAAAGTGTGACATTAATTTAGAGGTGAAACTATGTCTGCAACAAAAACTATATTTTTAAGGATGAGAATTACAGTTACTTGTGCAGGGTCTTCGAATAGTGATTCGTTAAGGGAATTGGGGTTTCCATAAGTTGTTATCAGTCATATTCATCAAAGTAGATTGGAATCTGTGCAGAAGAGTTTCCTACTTTTCGCTCTTCGTTGCCATGACTGGGGTGTACTGCCTCCAAAAGACTTTTCTTCTTAACTAATTGTCATCTTATGCTAGTTGTTATCTTTGTGGTTAAATTAATAAATGATGTAATCGATTCAGCTGCGTTGATGAGCCAAATAAATTGTGCTATTCCTGCTAGACCCTCTCGCTACTTCTTCCCTATTTCCCTTACCACTAATTACTCTGTAATGATTACAAAAGACTCTATCAGGTAATCAATCAATTCAGAGTCCTTCATTTCTATAATTAAGAACTCAATTTTAAACTTAATTACTTTTTCGCAAACACTTAACTAATTAATACCAATTATTTATTTGGTCTGATTAGGTTTTTACTGGGGTTTCTCCAACTCAGGCACATTCCTCAGAAATCGCATAAATATTTTTTACTTTTTAACTTAAATACATAATTTTACATTTTATCTTATATTGAATTTAATTAAATTTAAATTAAAATAATTTAATTTTTAAATTTAAAATATTTAATGGTTTCAAGATCTTCTAAATAAAACTATATTCTCCGTTTATCGCTTATCGAATTATTTTTATTTTAGTATTTTATTAAATATTAAAAATCAAGATCAACTCAAGAATTAACTACAAACTTAAGCGAGTTCGCTTTTTGTAAAAGAGCAGAAGTGCCACCTGCAGATACGAAGCTTTCTGCAACTGTCTCTCTCTCTCTCTCTCTCTCTCTCTCTCTCTCTCTCTCTCTCTCTCTCTCGCTCACTCTCTCACTGGTCGCGTCTTGGATTCTCTACAGATTCGTTATGTAAAATGAAAGACACAAGAAAAACATTGCCTCAGCAACGCATTAATAAATCTGTCAAGTGTTGCGCATAAACATCTCGGCAACATGTTGTTCAGTTTTTAGTTGTTGCCTCAGGATGTTGTTGTTGTTGTTGTTGTTGTAGTTGTTGCTTGGGCTGTTGCTGTTGCTGTTGCTTTAATTAAATGCTGCAATCAAGTGCGTAGCGCGATATTTCCAATGAAAAATTACAAAAGCGAAAAACCAAAAAAAAAATAAATACAAAATACAAAATGGCAAAAGCAACATTGTTGGTGATTGTGGCAAGGTGCAGAGAACGAGGCAGGCGAGTGTGTCAAGTGTGTGTGTGGAGGGGGGGGGATGGGCGTGGTGAAACGTTTGTCATTTGTCCGCGGGCTTCTCCGCATGTTTGTGCATTGAGAAAATTGTGTCCGTTGCACATTTGTTGACTTTGCCACTTGCCACACACACGCACGCACACAGAGCATCGTGAAAGTGCCGTTTGTGCCTTGCCACCGCATCCACCAAGTGGTATCCACTCGCCCTCCCCCCCTTGCCACGCAAAATTATTGTCCCTCAATCGTTGTTGCTGCTGCTGCCCTAACGAACCAGCCCCAGTGAATTATATTCATAATTAATGCGTTGCATGCACGCACACACACAACACACACACACACACAACACACACACACAACACACACACGCACACCCGCACGGACACGTAGCAGCTACCGTTGCCTTTTTTAATTTTTATTTTTTTTTATGCTTTTCTTTTTTTTTTTTTTTGTTTGCCTGACACGGTTATTAAAACTGATTTTGTACACAAATATGAAAACGGGTACATCAGCTAAGAGCTCTTGAATATTTTAGGAATATTTCCATTTAATCAAAATCAAAACATCAATAAAGCTAAGAATGCCTATAATAATATAAAATAGCTACAACTATCTCTAAATTAATCTTATTTGCTCGAAGATAGTTATTAAAAAATGATGCAATTCGCGATGAAACTCTTTATGTATCCCACTTTTTGCTGCAGACAGTTGAGAATCGATCGAATCGACTCGCCATATCCCTAAAAAAAATAAATAAATATTAAATAAAAAAATAAATAAATATGAAATAGAATTGATTTAAAATGCGAATTGGAATGCCTATCAAAATTCGACAACTCTGCGCTATAAAAATCAGTTCATCTAAGATTTCTTGTATGAGAAACTTTCTCATTTACCAAGATGAACGCAATAAACTGCTTTTAATAGAGTATTCCGTAAATTTTCTATAAAAAAATAATAAAATAATTTATTTTGCGCTCGCTTCTAGAATATTTCATGCAATTTGTGTGTGTTTTTTTGTTGTCGTCTTTTTGCTGTTTATTTTTTGCTCTGCTGCATTTCACATTTTTATGCAGAGTTTTGATTTGCAAGCAATTTGAATTTAAAACGCATTTGTTTTAGCCATTGCAGATATGTTTATTTATTATCTACGCATAATAATCAAATGATAACAAGAATTCAAATATTATCGTTAAATAAAATGATTTCCATAAAATGCAATGCATTAAAATGTACATTTCAATTTAATTGCCAGCCTTAAGAATCTAAGGAAACCTTTGGAAACCTTTTAGAATACTACAAATGGCTTTGCAGTTATTACATCAATTAAATATTTACATCAATTTGCCGAGTGTGCCTGAAGCACATTAAAAACGCGAATCGAAGCGGAACCCGATTAACGACTAACATAATTATCTGAATTTAGATCAAGTGATCTACAAATGCTTTGAATCTATTCGAAATAGGTGTATAATCATGATACATATTTGCAGTTGCAACGGGCTTAATAACTAATTACTAAACTGGGACTCTGCCAAGGTGTGCAATTTGTTATTTGCATAAAATAAAGAAAAGCCCAGACGAAAAAATGGGCAGGTAAAAATGCATTTAATTATAATTATTCTGCTTCCACTTGGAGGTGCCCACTTCGCCATCCCCCAGGAAACCCCTACCACCATCAAGCTATGCATTTAATGGCTGTTTTTCCTACCCACCAAAAGAGTGGCAAGCATAAAACGGCCGTCTGCGATTCAAGAGAGAAATTCAAAAGTTATTTTTGGTATTTAATTTTCTTTATTTAAAGAGACTCTAAATTTATTACAGAGTATCAACAATATATTTGGGTTTATTATGATGTGTATTTTATTGCTATCGGAGATCGATTTGTATCGAAACGTGTGCAGTTATCGATACAATAGAATAAACTTAATCCGCCTGTTTTTGACTCGAACTTACATTTTTATCAGGTTGGCTGATTCCTTCTGCCCGTTTCATACCTTTGCACAAGTTCGGCATACCCTTTACAACAAATATGAGGTATTTTCAGTGCAGGCAAATTATGGTAAATATAAATAATAAAACCAAGTGCACAGCAGGCCAATGATAAACTGCATTAAAACGCACGCAAAGCAAAGGGACAAAGGTGGAAGGCGGTCCTCAGGATGCCACGCCCACTCTCAAGCGCCCAATTAAATTGCGGTGCACGCAACGAAACGCACGAGTCGATAAATAAGTTCTTGCTTTTGCTTCTCGCTCTTCTCTCTCTTCTCACTGGTCTCCCTGCACCCGAGTCCGCCACAACGAGTAACTAATTTATTCAACAGGCTGGCCAAAGAGTTGCCGAGTCCCATAAATTTACGCTTATGGCCCAAAGAATGGTCCGCAACTTGCAACGAACCCATTTAAGTCGTTTTATTAAGTTTATACCACTAGCAATAATAACAATAAGAACGATGAGTATAACAAAACTATCAACAATAAAAATAGTAATAATACTATTGAAAGGAATAAAATAATCAAAATTATATTAATATTAATATTAATAATTATGATACAATATTAATATTAATTCAATTAAAGTCATTTTATTAAGTTTATTACACTAACAATAATAATAAAGATAAAAAATATAATAATAATTTCAATATTAATAATAACAATAATAATAAATTTTAAAATTATAATAAAAATAAAAAAGTAGAATTATAATAATAATATTAATATTCATAATAATGATAATAATAAGTCAACATTTTATTATTATTTATTATTATTTTATTAATTTTATACATATATTCCTATTAAGTATCAATAACTTTATCAATATATATTTTGGGCGCTTAAATAACTTTTCTTGAAAACTTTAATTTAATAAAAAAAAATAATACAACAAAAAGTTGTGCGCATAAATTCCTGTTAAGTATCAATAGCTTTATTTATATTTATTATTAGATATATATTAAAATAAATATGTATAAAATTTAATTTAATAGAAAAAGAAACTGTTTTGTTTAGCTATGCTAAAAATTAAAAATAATAATTCAAATAGAAATCCAATGAAAACAAAGTCAATTTTGATCTAAAATAATTCTTGGAAATGCAACAATCAATTTTTTTTTTACTTCTTTTTTTTTGCTGTGTTTTTTCTGTCAAGGAGAGTGTTAGAAACATTTAAGTGATCGTCAAGCAAGGCTCATAAATGGAGTTCTGTGTTGTTGTTGCTGCGAACTGCGTGCGAAATGGTAAACACAAAGCAGTAGACAAAACTAAGCCCCAATCCTTTGTGGGGATGCAAGGAAGAGAGGAGCCCTGCTGGCAAGCATGCATGCCACATGCAACATGCAACAAGCAACAGTAGCGAACACTCGATGGGTAAACGGGCCAGGTTTCATGTTGTGTTCCTACTACCAAGTCTCTCCCCCCCCCCTCCCCTCACTCCCTCTCTCACTCTTTCTGTCTTTGTCTCTGTCTCTGTTCGAATCTGTTGCATCTGCATCTTCGCGGCATCTCAGCGCATGTCATGTCTCGTATCTTTTGTGCTAATCGTAAATAACTGTCGAAATTTTTTGCTACTGTATGGATTTGAGTAGGCTGGCAAGGAGTTGGCCGCGTTGCTTTCGGGATGCTGGCCAGACACCATTATTGTTGTTGTTGGCTTGGAGCTGGCAACCTGAAGAGGGGAAGGTTGAGGGGGGAAGAGAACTGGTAACCGGTAACTGAAAACTGGCGACTGTTGAGCAGACCTCTTTTATATGCGCACCTTAAAAAAAGACGGAAACCGACAACAACAACACGATACTTAACTTTTTGCACCGTGAACGGGCACACTTATTGCCACGCACACACACACACACACACACAGAGAGAGAAGCAATCACATGAATCAAGAACCAGAAACCGGAGTTGAAGCTGCGACTCTGTGCCTGAAGTTGAAGTTGAAGTTGGGCCTGACACTGAGTAGCGAGAGCTGAGTGAAAAACATGTTTGGTTATAATTCTTTTTATTTCAATTCTCTTCTTTTTTTGTACCTTTTGACTACCCTGTAGCCATTGGAATCGAGTTTGCAGCATATCAGCAATTTACTTTATATCAGTTAAGTAAAGTAACAAAAATAGAAAACTTAGTTTAATAAATTTTTGATAATTGAGTATATATTCATAGAATCCTGATGTACTTTAATAGATATATAAAAATAAAAAATTAAAATCTACAAATTTAATTTTAAGATAAAACAATAATTTTAAGATAGAACATTTTCTACATTGTATTTAGTATGAATTACTTTTAACTGTAAGCAAACGAATCAATTTTTATCATTTATTATTTCACTTAATAAATACAAAAACTGAAAAATGAAACAAATTAAAATACAAATAAAATGTAATATTTAATTGAAATTTTTCGAATAAGAAATATTTATTATTTATTATTATTTATTTTCAAACAGATTAAGTGGTATCCTGTAGTCGGTTACCAGTGTGTAGTATTCGCTGACTTGTTTATTATTATTTTATATTTATTTTTTTCTCTTTTTAACCGTCGACGTGCGTTTTTTATGCTTTGCTTTCTTTGCGTTTTGGACATGTATCTGAAAGATACTTTTTTTTTCTTTACGTTGTTGTTGTTCTTGCTGCTGTGTGTTGTGTTGTGTGTGTTGTGTTGTGTTGTGTGTGTGTGCCGTGCTTGATGACGCTGACAAAGGTCTGTCCGCCCCAGCCTCAGCCACAGATGGCAGGCAGCCAAGGCAGACCCCAGCAGCGACCCCAACCGTAGCCATACGCGATTTTAATGAAGCACTTAAAAAGCATAAATGAAAATAAAAACCCAACAAAGGCAACACAGCAGAGACTGGGAGAGAGGAAGACAGAGAGAGAGAGGGAGGGAGGTAGCCAACTCATCTCACTCCCACAGCCACTCTACACACACACGCACACACACACGCACACACACACACGCATACCCAGGCCAGTGCCAAGCTTCAAGCCCATCTTCAGAACGACAATTGATGTGGAGCCTGTGCCCCATCTGTCTGTGGGTCTGTCTGTCTGTCCGCCTGTCGTAACCCAGCTGCCCGTTCAGCCTCGGCTACATTAGGTTTACGTTTTTTTTTCCTCTTCTACTACTGCATCTTCTTCTTCTTCCTCTTTTACTGTCCAAGTTTTGCCTATGTGCAGAGTAAAAGTATCTCGTGGAAGCGCCTCGAAATTAATTCTAATCTAGCAAATTACGTTTGGAGTAGGAGTTGGCAGAGGAGTGGTGGGGCGGGGGAGGGGTAGCTGAGACACTCTGGACCATTTATGCAGCCATAAAAATTAAAGACACCGCTTCCAGATAAATGCGTGTGCGTTCACACACACGCACACACACACACACACCCACAGAGAGATCTCGCAGATACACAGATAACACAAATACTAAAACAGTAGCCAATAAAACGACGACAAACATTAAAAGCATTAACAACAGCATTAGAAATGCAGAGCGAAGAGCGAAGAGCGGACAGCGGTGTGCAGAGGAACTGGAATCGGAATTGAAATTTGGAATTGGAGTGGAATCAGTTGGGTGAACCAGTGCCATGACATTGAATAATTGATGAAGAAGCTGTTCGTTGCCACGATAATCAATGCATGATCTCAGTGTAACCAAGGCAAATACACACATACTTAAATACATACATAATTATATATATACGTATGTATATGTGATAAGTCCAATTCATGGCTATTTATGCCCGGCAACGTCAACGAATCATGTCGTAAAGCAATAAAAGAAAATTTCCCTTATCTTTACGATTGCCAATAAGAACGTGATAAAAGATTTTGAGCTCTTAATCTTATTTTGAAAAACATGGACTGATTTTGTGACCTTAATGTTGGAACGATCCTTGACTATTTAAAAAAAAAAAAAAACATTGATTCAATTTTTTTATATATGCATATCAAATTATTTTAAAATTATGCAACTTCGCAAAAAGTTTTTAAATTGCTTTTCAACTTACTACATTTGTTTTTCTTTAATGGTTTTTCTGGTTTCTGTTTTATGAAGAGGAAGAGCAAGAAGTGCACAGTGCAAAAAGCCGAGGCAGCTCTATTAGAATGCTTAAACGTTTGGGACATTTTCTCGCACAGCTGTGTTGTTCTTGCTTTTGTTGTTGGTATTGTTGTTGTTTGCCTGACTAAACGAACGCAGTGGGTGCGCTGCGCACTAATACAAATGCAATTGCAGTGCGTGTGCGTGTGTGGGGTAATTGTGTATAGTTGTATTTGTAGTTGCAGTTGCTGTTGTTTGCAGTTGCTGCGAAATGGGGTTCATTGCACGTAGCCCCCAAAACCGACCAACTGGCCGACAGATCGACCGAACGACCCAACGCCTGCTCGCCTATACGCCAGTAACCAGGCAATTGTTGCTGTCTGCATGTGTGTGTGTGTGTGTGTGCGAGCGTTTATTTACACCTGCAAAAATAATAATAGCGCCACCCTCACAAGAAATGTTTTCAAATATTCCTTTCTTAATTTACTTATTTAAGAAACTTACATAAACGTTTTAGGAGTGGGCGAAGACTCCAATTAAAGTGAGAAAGAATTACCATAATTAATAAAAATTTCTATAAAGTGCATAATTAATGAAGTTACTTTTTTCGCTATTCGTAAGCAAAAATGTCACAGTGGTACTATTATATTGTTCGCAACTGTATGTAATTTTAGTTGTTTAGACAGCCTGGCTGGGATGGGCTCTTCGTCTTCTTAGCTCCGACTGCGTCTGCGAGCTGTTCTTTAGCCTCGCCGTCGCTGTCCGTTGTTGCTGTTGTTTTTGTTTGCCAACGTCGCGTCGGTCATCGTGCATTTTGCTCTGTTTGCTTGTGTGCATTTTGCTCCGCACTCTTCGCTTTTCAGCAGCGAAAAGACCCCATTACGAATTCGATTCGTAATCTAAGCTTTCTGGACGGTGTAGCTTCAAATCGATACCACAAACCTTTTTACCTAACTATTACAAAATAGTACATTTTGTAGGCTGTGGTTATATATTCCGAATATAGAAACTTTACTCTATATAAAATTATGTGACTTATTCTAAGATATATCAGCATTTTAAATATAAAAAAACACATAAATACATAATCTATCAAATTCCTTTTTCTAAACTAGAATTACCAAAAAAATATAAAAAGTGATAGTAAAACAGATTAGAAATCAAAGATTTAAAAATATATAATAAGACATTGGCGAACTACTTTTGACGCTGAGCTTTTGCGAAGACAAGATTGTGCTTGACTTAGAAGCTCCTGCAAACAAGAGCATTACTAGGCAATGAATTGAATTCTTTTGTGCAAACAGAATGCATTCGGTAATGAATTTATCATTCTGCACTTCGCTGCTGGGTTGCATTTTGCTGCGTACTCTTCTTCGCTTGTTGGACGGCTGCTCTTTTGTTTCGCATTCGCATTCGTGGAGAGCTACGAGCGCAGAGCGAAGAGAGGCACGAGGAGTTTCGACTGCGCTTCTAACGCTTCAAGCCGATGCCACCTTCAACAAACGCGACGAGGCTGTGGCAAACACACACACGCATACAGCTGCAAGTGAGCTGCTCCAACGTCGTCGTTGGCGTCGCTGTTGTTTATCGTTGCCTTTCTTTTGTGCTTGCTTCAATTTTTGTTATGTTCGTTTTTTTTGTTGTTTTGTGTCTGTTATTTTGTTTTAGTTGTTGCTTTTGTTTTTTTTTGCAGCTTTGCCTCTTCCATAAGGTTCGCTTGCTGTTGTTGTTTTATTTTTGTTTCTTTGGTCTTTGTCTGTTTTTGCCTTTGCCTTTGCTCGTTGTCTCGTTTGTGGCACTCTCCCTCTGTCTCTCTCTCTCTCTGTCTCTTTCTCCCCCCTCCCTCCCACACCCCTTTAACTCTATCAGCAGCACCTACGACACACACACACACAAACTGACATCGCTGCTGCTGCTTTTATTTCTTTTTTTTTTTTGTTTTTGCACATTCTGCCTTGTTCTCTCTTCTCGCTTGCATTTTGTGTATCTCATCTCTTGTGCGCTTTCGCCGTTTTTTGCCACTGCTTTCCAATCTCTCGGCATCGCTGCGCCCCAACAGCAACAACAATAAGCGTCGCCGTCGTCGCTGGCGTCGTCGTCGTCGTTGCCCCGACGTCGTCATCGTTTTCTCTATTTTCCTCAATCGCTTTTGCCTTTTCATTTTCAATTCGCATATTTTGCAAACTCTACTTTCAGTTATTCGCCGATAATTGATGTCAAAGGACGCAGTTGTGCTCCGCGTCCGCCGCTGCTGTCGACGCTTCTGCCTCCATCTACGTCGCTATCGCTTCCAGTCCCATAGTATTCCAATTCCAATTCCATATTCCTCATCCTCCTTCCATCGCCCATCGCCATGCCCAAGGAGGATCCATTCGTCAATCGCGCCCAGCTGCTGAAAGCCATCAAAAAATATCCAGAGATTTGGGATTCCAATAATAAGCTGCATTTGTGTCGCAGCGTCACATCGCCCATGTGGAACGAGATCGCCGAACAGTTTGGCGGCCATGTGCCTACAGGTGAGTGCAACTGAGACAGCCATACATACTCCCCTCACAATCTCTCTTTCAATCTCTATGTGTGTGCTTAGCCAAGCTTAGCCTGGCAGCCGGCATCGTTTTTTCATTTTTGTTTTGCATTGTCTCGCTTTTTGCTGCTCGCTTGCTCTCTGAATCTCTCTCTAGCTTTTGCTCTCCCACTCTTTTCCCCGTGGACATGCGTGTGTGTGTGCGCGCATGTTTTATGTGTGTGTGCATGTGTTTTGTTTAAAAATAGATGCATACACGTCAGTTCATAGGTTGTTGGGCTTTCATATTCAGGGCATTTGTATTTGCATATGCAGCCAGCAAAATAATTTCCCTTTTTGCTAAATGGGATATTTAATACAACAAGATGGAAGTACAGTGAACGCTCGCAAAGTTAACTTTAACCTGCCATTCTTATTTAATATTATATTTGAAATGATTTCCAATTTATTTAATATCAATTTAAGTTAGTCGACACACACAAATTAATACAAAAACTAGAAAATAGATTAAATTAAAAATAAAATGAAATTTTATTTTTAAATAAAAAAAATTTTTTTTAATAAACCTGACTAGATTCATATTTATAGATAGAATAGGTTTATATTTAATACTTATTAGATTTAAAAATATATAAAAAATATATTTTTTTAATAAATTTTCTTTCTCGATTTCGTTTTGATTTGGCAGTTAAATTACAATCGATATGGAGTCAGATGAAGTACCACTACCACAATCTGGTGCATCGCCAGATCCTGCACAAGGAGCGCTTCAACACGAAGTGGGAGCATTTTGAGCCCATGTCCTTTATGTACAACATAACCGTTGCGAAGATCGTTGGTGCCCAGTCCAATGCCAGCAGCTCGGACAACTCGGCGGCGGCAGCAACTAGTCCAGCAACCAGTGAATCCTCCTCGCCACCGGCGCCACCAGCGCTACCAAGTGCCAGCCATGGACGTGGTCGTCCCAGTGGCAGCTTCAACTGGCTGCAGGCCACGCCCACTCCTACTCCAACACCAACGAGGCCAGTTGTCACTCAGACCAGCGCCACACAACAGTTGCCACATCTGATTGAGTCGACGGCGGCGTCGCATGGATTGAGTTATACGGCATTCACTGGACTGGTGCCGCCGGCTGCTTGCACCGTGGAGGCAACGACTACGCCCACCGTCCGCAAACTGGGCCGGCCCAGTTCGTTGCACAACAGTATGCGTGGACGCATCATCGATGCCATCAAGGCTCGACCCTCTCTGTGGGCGGGGCGACAGCGCTCCGAGAAGGGTCAGGGACAGACCCAGGGTCAGAGTCGCACCTCCGCCGTTTGGAAGGAGGCCGCCGTCGAAATGGGACTAACGCCAAGTGAGTTTAGTTTAAGAATCGCAAGAATCTGTTGCTTGATTTCTACATCTATAGACATGTTCTATCTAGATTAATCCTGATCCCTTCCAATAGTTGACTCCATTTAGTGATCTCCTTGCATCTGAAACTGTTGCTTAATTTTATTGACTCTTAGTTGTGTATTGAAAGATATAAATGCCATTTAGAGTGAGCTTCTTCGATCTACCCGACTATATCTGTGACTGACTGTATCATATTGAATTCGTCTAGGTGCAATCGGTATTTGGTACTAGTTCATCGAATATTTAATATTCCGTTGCAGCACTGATGCAGACACGCTGGTCGATCATCAAGCAGCGCTACGTGGACGAGTTGCAGAAGGAGCGGCATGCGCAGTACGCACAGCAAGGATTCAGCTCCAACTGGGAGCACTTTGAGCGTATGTCCTTCATGCGTGCCATGCTGCTGCGGAAGGTGGACGAACGCGAGCAGACCCGCGAGCATATCCAGGAGATGGTCAACGAGCAACAGCAGCAGCAACTGCAACAGCAACATCATCATCATCATCATCATCTGCAGCAGCAGCAGCAACAACAGCATCAGCAGCAGCAGCATTTGCAGATTTATCGTCCGCCTGGCTTGGCTGAGCATGCACAGGATATGCCCATTGGACTGGTGCAGCATCAGTTGGCGCATCACGTTGCACATTCTACATTGGCCATGCATCCGCCACATCATCATCATCCGCATGCCCATCATGCCCATCATCCTCATCATCATCACCATCATCAGCAGTTGGGATTGGGTGGCAGGCGGCGCGTAAAGCACGAAACGGATCTGGAATGGGATCCCTTCGAGATGATTCTACATGTGCATGGCGGCGGGGAGCCAGCAGCAAACTGAACCAAGACTGAGTCTACTGCAACCAAGCAAAAGAGAGCGAAAGAGAGAGGGAGAGAGAGAGAGACAGAGACAGCTTAGGTCTATATAATATATGTAGTCGTATAAATATCGCCAGATGTAAAACTAACTACATTACAATCCAATTTGTATTTCCAATTTTCCACTTTGCAAACGAATAAACATTACATAAAATAAACAAGCTGACACTTTTTTGAATGGGGTGCATTCCAGCAAGCAAATGCGTCGGGCAAAACGCCAAATGATTGACAACTTTGTAGCCATTAAAAAAGAATTAAAAGAAAAACATTTGAAATCGAATTTAAATTTTATGAAATAAAAGCAAATAAAACTTGATATTGTTAAAGAAAAAACAAAGAAGCCATTTTAAATGGGAGCGCATTCCAAAGAGAAAATGCGCCAAGCAAAACGCGAATGTTCTTTAATTTTTATTTGATTTTTTTTTTTTGTGTAAAAAATTATGCCTGATCAACTCTTAAAACAAATTTATAATATAGAAAATTGAACGAATTAAATATTGGAATTGGTTAAGAGAGGAGAAGGAAGCTGGCTTAGGTTTAAAGAAACGCTTAATTTATTTGCAATCCGGCTTAAGAATGATATTCCAATATGATTCTTATATTTTCATATTTTTATATATTTCTTAAATTTGATTTCGCAATATTCTTAAACACCTTTAAGCATATTATTTCAAGTAAGATTTGACTTCATTTAGACTTGACAGGAACTAATTCGACACTTAAATCTCACTCGGGCGAATTAGAGGCGCAAACGATGTGTGGAATGCTTTTGGCATAAATAAATTTATGCTAATTTGGCGCGCAATGTGCGCAACATTTGTCGATTGCCAAAATCAGAGAAACATGTTTCGCCTGTCACCTTGCCACAAACCACGCCCCTCCCCTTCTTGGAATGTGCCACCCTCTCGTGTGTCTGTGTGTGTGTGGGTGTGTGTGTGTGTTGCACATTCCACTCACCTTTCGCAGCGAGTCGTAAATTTCCACTTTAGTGGTTTGAGTTCGAGTTGAGTTTTTAGTTGGCACGCGTAATTCCAATCACGTGCCACACACACACAGCCCCAAAAACTTTTCAAACTGTAAAGCGTTTATCAAAATAAAACCTCCCCCAACCCCAACCCAATCCATCCACACCCCCTCACCAAGAAGGAGCTGCTTTAGCTCCACTTAGGCACTCATCAGGCGCACATAATTGGTTCGCTTGTCAGACGAAGGATGTGGATTCCACACGATCCGCTACAGCTTCAACTTAATGGCATCGGTGGGTGAGTATCCAGCTCAGGTGGATAGGGGGAGGGGTATCAAATAGTAGTCGCAGTATCTTCAATAATAAATGCATTTCACTGTCGAATTTGCCGCATTCTGCACAACACACGTGCCTTAAATAATTCACATCGCATTTAGCGGCGCTCTTTTTCTTTTCCTCTTTTTTGCCAGAGCTCTAATGGCTCCAGCGATTTGGGGTGCTGCCCAGGGGCAGGTGGCAGTTGGATGTGGGCATGGCAGACTGCCAGGTAAGTGGAAAGTAGTTGGCTACGTTTTCAGTTCTAGGCGAGAATTTGCCTAAAAACCCCAAAAGTAGTTTTGGCCCCGAAACTTTTATGCTCTGTGCATTTATCAAAGCCAGCCTCCACAGCAAAACACCAAAGCAACATAGATGGATGGCGAGGAGACTGGGGGAGACTGGGGGAAGTAGTAGCTAAAACCGTGTAAAAGTTTCTATTTGGGTGTGTGCGAGATGATGGAGCGTTATTTAAATGGTTTTCGGATGCTTGCGTGAGAAAATGTTAGTAAAACATTACGATTCCTTCAAAATACCAAAGCGATTTGGTTAAACCTGAGCGTGGAACAGGGATTCAAGGTGCACAGTAGCATTAGAGATTGTAGAAGTAGCCTCTGTTACATATTATTCAAGGTGAATAGTAGGAAAAGCGATTGTAGAAATAGCCTTTATTACATATTATTAAAAAACATTATAATCTTTAGTAGCAATCTACATTTGTGATTTGTTTTTCTTCAATTTGGAATAAGGAAATTATGCTGATACTATGATTAAACGCTCTCTGAATTTTGTAAGAGCAATAGAAATATTGATTTGTTTTGCTACTGCAGAGTAAATAGCAAAAAACTGAAATGGAAGCTCTTTCGCTCTGATCTGCTCCGTCATTTGTTGCTCTTTGTTGTAGCAATAGCAGAAAGGACGAGAGCAGATTGACAGCAAATGTAATTGCAGAAATACCAAACAACAACAGAACCAAAGAAAATACTATCAATATTATTGGGGGGTTTATTCGTAAAGAAATTATAATACATACTATTCATTCTTATGTAAATATTTACAAGAGTTTTCAAATATTCGCTATTCCAAATTTCTAATTAAAACATGACATTTATTTAAGAGAATGAAAAGAGTTGTGGCTGAAAATCGGGTAAGACTTGAATTGAAAAACCACATAAAAAGGTGAGCCTGAGAAAAAAGCATGCTGTACTTGCTGTGTTACTAACATTTCTCTGTGGGTGTGCTAATTGCTTTCAAGTGGAACGTGAGCCAGTGAAAACTTTGCACGATGCCTAAATGCTTGTGTGGGTGGCACTTTCTTTCCGCAGGAAGACCATGAGCACACACACACTCGCACACAACATCATTTCATAAGACACACACACACAGACACACTCGCACACACACGCACACACATGTGATAAGACTGCTTATGTGAATTATCGCACATTTTGTAGTATTTCGAGAGAGAATCTTTTGCCTTTGCCACGTGCTTCACGTTTCCCCAAAAAACTAGAAAACTTGTCTAAAAAGTGAGCGCTACTCATATCTCTCAAGCGGACAGACAAACAGCGAGTGCGACAGACAGACAGACAGACGGAGAGACATAGAGACAGACAGACGGAAGGACATGGAGACAGACAGACAGCGGCCCATGAAAAAACTTTTAAATTTACTTTTGCCAAGAGTTTTTCCGGCAACCTGCGCATACGCCCATGCATATTCATTTCAAAAATCAACACACACATAATCACACACACACACGCACACACACACACACACATGTACACACACTCGCCTGCCCAAGTTTTCTTTTTAAAGTTCACACCAGCCCAAAAAACCCTCCAACTTTTGTGCGTTGTTTGGGGTTCGCTTAATAGAGCTTCCAAAAATATGTGTTGTGTGTGTTGTGTGTGTGTGTGGGTGTGTGTGCCTTGCTCCTTTCAGGTTGCATCGCTTGCTGGCAAATGCCACTACGTTACATGTGCTACAAATTGCTCACTCCAAAAGAACTCACACTCAAACCACGAAGACCAGCTCCAAATAAACGCAGACGTAGTCATAGCCATAGCCATAGCCAAAGCTGAAGCCAATTCCAATTCCCCCAGCTGCCACACAACAAGCTTCTTCTTCTTCATCTTTTTTTTTTTTTTTTGAGTGTGGGTGGTTATCTAGCATGTCTACTATGACTATGACTATGACGATAACTATGAGTATGACTATGTATGACGTTGTCTGCCTATATCCAACGAGCTGACAACAGTGGAACTTTTCCTAATGCCAAACCACAAGTTTTTAATTGGAGAAGTTTTTCTTAAAAAAAGGAAAATTTATGCCTTAAAAATCTTCATAATCAATAATAGTAATTTAATATAATACATGATTTAATATAAAATAATATTTAAACAATAATTATCAATGATAAAATTCGAATTCGAATTCCATTTTCTGTCCACAAATTATTATATTCTCTTTGGTATTTAACGCTGATAAGGAAGCATTTCCGACAGCATAAAGTATATATACATTCCAGACCATCATCAAAGTTTGAGTCGAATTGGGGCACATCCGTTTCTCTGTTAGTCAAAACAAGTCGATTTCAGAGGCTTTACGAGATTTGAGACTTTAAATTTGGCTTATGAATTCTTGTATATCATAAGTTTATTTTATTTTATCGATAATTGCTCACATTGTGCGAATATCGATAAAAATCGATTTCAATTATATATATCCTTTCACATAACACAAAATAAACACAAATATATCATTAATCAGTTGTACGAATTTCATTCAAATCGGATAACAAACGCAGATTTTGTAAGCCAAAAAAATAACAAAAAAAAAAATAATTTAGTGTTCAATCAGCAAGCAATTTAGGGAGTATCTCTTAGTCGAGCACACTAATTTGTTAAATCCAATGCAGTATTATTCACTTTTGGAACAGTTTTCGCTCAGCAACATCAACTTTTTCATTTGAGCAACCCTTCGATAAAAAAAAGGACATCAAAAACGCCTGCAGCAGTTGCAAGTTTGTTGGCTGCTTTGGCCATTTGTGCCACCGTGCAACTGACAGCGTCTTGTTGTTATGGGTGGGTGTGGAGAGGGGCAACTGGAGGAGGGCTGAGTGTTGAGGGCTGAGGGGTGGAGGGGTGCTGCGCATTGGGAAATTGTTTGCTGTAAAATGTTGCGCCACGTATCCTGCAGCAATTCGTAAACTAATTCTACATACGTGCCCCTGTCAGTTGGGCCTCCAGCTCACCTCGCTCGTGCCACACGCTCCTGGAGCTGGAGGTGGCGTGTGTGCGTCATGTTTTGATTGCGTTTGCCAGCGTCGCCGTCGTGTACAAGGATGGATTTGTGTGCCCCTTCCAAGCGGGCTCATTTTTTGTGTGTTGCTAATAAATAATTGCATTTTCACCTCAAGAACACACTGACAGATGGCCACCGGAGTGAGGGAGTGAGAGAGAGAGGAGGGAGGGGGGGAAGAGAACGGGACACAATTCAATTTGGGCATGTATCCGTTTTGGCAGCAACGCCAAGGGGCAAGGGTTGGGGCGGGCGGGGCGTGGATTGTTGCTTTGTAATTCCATTTGTGATTTCATATTTAGCTGTCAGTGTGAAATGATTCAATTTCGCTGATTTTGTTGTGCGGCAAACAATTTACATGTCGAAAATATGAAAAATATCTGTCAAATACAACTGCAACCGTGCAACTTTGCAACCGTGCAGCCGTGCCACTAAAACTCATAAATACGCAATAAGCTGAATGCAGTTGTAAGCGAAGCACTTTTGCCATATTGCGGAAATTGAACAATTTCATAATGCAAAACCAAAACAGAGAAATTATTTAAAATGTTTGTCGAAACTCTGGGAAATCTGCATAAACTGTTTTATACACTTGACTATCCAGAATAGCCTAAATAGTTGGGAAAATAGTTAAGACAAGAAGCCAGAATGAGGCAAGATCCAAGCTTGATCAACTCGGGACAAGATGATGGATATGGCGGGGAACGAAGCAAAAATGGGGGGGAGAGGGGCCTCCAACAGGGCCAGAACTGTTTTGTGGCATAGGAAGACTCACAATATGACTGCAACTTGGAAACGAAGAAAGGCAGAGGCGACAACGGAGCTGGCCAGAGGCAGCATGGGGCAGAAGATGCTTAGGAGACTCATCGGTCTACTGACAATACTGATTGCAGCCACAGAAGTCACCTGACTAAGTAGGTAAAAGCCCTCAATCTAACAAAGATTCTCGCTTTCATTTAGGAGCTGGATTTGATGGAGGAGCTATAGGCTCAGCAGGGGGCAAATTAGGTGTAAGTTTGAAGTTCACAGTGCAGGTATCCCAATAATAATAATTATAATAATAATAACAACTATAATAATAAAAATAATAATAATAATAATAATAATAATAATAATAATAATGATAATAATAATAAAAATAATAATAACAACAAAACTAGTCAGATCAGCTTGTGTTGACTAAAGCAATTTAAATTTAAATAAAAAATGCATAAAATTAAACAAATTAGATTATTAAATGCTTTGGCATTAAACACATAATTAGCAGCAAAATGTATTAAATATTTTCTATATATTTTCCATTTAATTTTTTTTGATTTTGCGGGGTAAACGAATCAAATCAAAATGCAAGTCAAGCAAGCAAATATTAAATAAATATTTATGATACTTTTGACTAGACGCATTCATAAATCTCTAAATTTATTCGAAATGTCTGGCGATAGTCGGTGATTTCAGATCCGGGTTTTTTGAATAAAATCAAATAGAGTTTTGGACAACTTCATTATACTCTTTAAAAGCATTTCCAATTGGCTCAGGGTTTGCCAATTCTTAGTTACAGTTTGTAGTTACTAACAAAATACGAGTTTTTATACAATATTTAATAATTTATTTAGTATTTTTTATATATTATTGTTCAAGTGCAGACTTTGTGAGCCAAAACGCATTTTCATGTTGATCAAACAACAATCTGCAAGCAATTTGGCAGCCGAGTGCAGAGTGTCTGCTAGTCGAGCTCTTGGCTCTATTGCAATACTAACTGTATTGTTCTATATATATATATATATATATCTGCTTGTTTTTATATATATATAAATGAAAGTGTGCTGGGAATGCGTTTCAGCTCAAGTCATAAATACGTTTTAAGTACGCGGGCTAATTTGCAGTAGTCCCAAGAATGCCGCGAGGCACATTCAAATGTGTTTGCAGACGGTCTTAAGTAGTTGCAGTTAGATGCAAGCGAGAGTCGTTAATGCCGGAAGTGGCCCTCGTCCTTCGTCCCTCGTCCCTCGTCCGTCGTCCTTCGTCCTGTGTCCTTCGTCGTTTGCCGTAAAATGTTGCGACATTTTTATGGCCCAAACGAGTGTCAGGCAGACAGACTTAAAGCGCTGCCTCAAAATTTATGAATGAATTTCAGGGTAGTTGGGTGTCAAAGGAAACCAGCAACAACCAGGAGTCAGCAGTTGCCCAGGTAGACCATAATTCAGCTTCTCGTTGCTCCTTTCTCGTTTCTGGTTTCTTGTTTCTCCAAATTTCCTTTTTGGCCAAAAACTACAGTTTTTCGTTGTCGTTGCTTGGGAAAATTTATGGCCAAAAACGTGCGGCAAACGTTCCAAAACTAATCCCGTATAAATGAATTGCCCACTTGAATTCCAAATTGGTTGTTGCTGCTGTTGCTGGTGTTGCATGCAGCAAATGCAAATCCATTAATATCACTGTCTCCATCAATATGCTGCAGCATGAATAACAAATTGAGCAAACTATTATAAACTACGATTAAAGTGAACTTTTGTCTTTGCATATCGGCAAATCAGTTAGAAGAAAACCAATATCTAATTGTGCATAGTAAATAGCTTTAATGGATAATGGATAAAAAAAACTACATCAAAAATGCTAAGAAAAAAGCAAACATTAAAAACTTATCACACTGCTAAAAACCTACGCCTTTTTAAATTCTATTTGTTTTAAGGTTACAATTATCGAGGCATATTTTATTTTCATGTAATTTCTACATATTTTATTAATTTTAAACTTACTTTAAACAAAAAAAAAAAAAAAATAAATAAATAATTAAAAATAAATGTTAATTTTACAAATTTAGTTCCTACTTTATTTGACGTTTATTTGTGGAACAAAAAACATTTTTTTATTTTATTTTAAATTTGATAGTGAAAAAAATCAAGCGAATTCAATTGAGTTTCGCGAAGTGTATTTGTTAAGCAGTAATTTGTGCTTAGAGTCTGTCGTCTGTCGTCTGTCGCCTGTCTGTCAATGACTTAACTCGTTTCATAAATTTGCTTATGTCATTGTCACTTTGGTGGCAGAGTGTGTCAAATAAATAGCTGAGCAGTAAAAACGACAAAAAAAAACATGACAAAAACCTGTAGGCGTGTTTTGGTTTTCCAAGGGCTTTTCTTTGACTCTGGGACTGGGTCTGGGTCTGGGACTGGGACTGGGCCTGAGTCTCCCTTTCTCCAACTCGGTGTGTTTGTCTCTTGGTCGGTCTTTGTGTTTATTTGGCCCGTCATTATTTTGTGTAAATATTGACGCTCTTGTCATGCCCAGTAGCACTCAACGTTAATTGATTTCGAATTGGTGGCCACTTTTATTGTTATTATAGCAAACTCCTCCACGATGAGACTTCGCTCACTGTTCCGCCTTCGAGTCGCATCCAATCCAATCGAATCCAATCGGATCCAATCGAATCGAATCGAATCCAGCTCACCTCGGCAACTGCATAAACAAACAACCAACAGACGCAGCAGAAGCACAAGCAAAAACCAAAAGCACTCACAAATACACTCACACTCGCACTCACACTCGCACTCACACTCGCACTCGTATTCACATTGAATTACCATAGATACATAGATACACAAGGCCAAGTTGGTGGCATGCCCATTTGGCCAAGAGGCCACTTTGTGTCGTCGAAGCTCTTCGCTCGCAAACAATGCTCAAATCTTGTACTCTACATCTGCATATATAACTATATATTACTGAATCCTGTATTGATCTGCAGTTGAAGTAAATGTGGCAATGGAATCTCGAACTATAAAAGCGAAAGGAAAGATAAAGAAATCCATTTAGCTCAATTTAATGAAAATGCAGCTAAGAATAAAGAAATTAGAGATGAATTCGATCATTTTGAAATAAGTACGAAAATAGTAGCAAAACTTAGTTATTATTATTATTATTATATAAAGCAATTGAGAGCTAAAATAGACTAAATATGCGTAAAAATATATGGAATATAAAAAGAACATTGATCAACAATTAGTCGACTTTCAATCAATCACAAATTAACTAAATAAGCTGAGAAAAGTCATTTTATTAATACAAAGTTATAAATTGATATATTTTTAAATCGTATACCTATTGAAAGAATGAAGAATCAAATTATATATATCTGTAGAGAATTATACTGCACTCGTATCGAGAACAGACTTATTAAACTTCACACAGTACACCAAATCCATGAGAAGGTTATGTGGATAAACTGTCAGACATTTATTTCATATGCTAAATATTTATTTTACTTACGAATAAGAATCTTAAAAAATCAAAATCAAAGACTTTCTCAGTCTCAGTTTGCTTAGGGAAACGAAGAACCGCAGCACAGATTAAGTATTTCGATTAATACATTTTGGACAGTTGTAAATATGTGCAGATGGACTAAAAGATACAAATGCAGATGCGCACACACACACACACACACAAACACACACATGCAGATAGCAATAAATATAGCTGCATAAATATTTGTCCCGATTTTCACATTGCGCTTATCAAAGTGCAAACTGCTCAGTTTCAGCTCGGGATTTGTATCTGGGATCGGATTCGACTTGGTTGTTTTGGCTCCGCTTGCTGTTTGTTTGCATTGTCTGCCTGGGATTAATCTTATCGCCCAGCGGTCGGGATCTTGTTTTATTTTCTACCTCTTAATACCCTGTAAACATAGTAAATAGAGTATCAAGTTGTGCATGTGAGAGAAAAACATTTTTATGGCTACTCCAGAATCTCTACTCTAACACGGACAAAGGCTACCGACTCAGTTTAAGTGAATTTACTATAAAACAGATATCGGCAAATTAGCTGATCTTTTAAATATTTTTCATTCTTAAATGGAAGGTTCTTTGATAAATATGTACTTTGCTGTAAAGAGTCAAAACACTTAAAAGAAAAGATAAAAATATTATATTAAATCCAAATCTAAATATGACTATTATTTTTGCTGATCATGAATACATATATAAACATATATATACTTTATGGGATTGGAGATGATCTCCTCTCTGCTACATACTTTTTAACTACATCATATTTTCCCATTTTTACTGCCACTGGGTATAAAAATTAAAGAGCAATTGAAAAATATGAATAAGTCAGATTATTCATATTAATGTTAGAATAAGAGGAGAAAGTGCAGAATTAAACAGATTTCTTTAGTCGTTTTGAAGATTCGAGTTAGCTTGAAAGTCAGTGTCAAAACTATGCAAGGCAGAGTATTATTTGGTCGAGAAGTCGGTCTGCTGACGTGTTCCCAGTTGGTTTGTTATGTTTGTTTGCTCAATTAAAACGAACTTTAATTGAAAAACAATGCAATTAACTAAATCAGCTAAGCGCGTCGCTGGCGTCGCTTTTACTGGCGCCCCAAGATAAGTGTGGACCCAGGAGTAAGTCACCTCAGCTCCCGTTTCCAATACGGTCTCGCCTCTGGCAAGGGAGACAGTTAAGCAGTTGCAAACAGGTCAATAAAACTGCTTTGTCTGCTACGAATTTGCTATGCTCTATTTTTACTATCATCCTCTTATATAGAATTGGAAAAATGCTACAGCAACTTGAGAAATAGAAGCGAAATTGGTCTTTAAAAATAATAATCAATAAATACAAATTAATATAACTAAAAAATATTTAAAAATACGAAAAGAAAAAGTGAGAACAGAGAATAAATATATCACTGATAAAGATGAACAGCTAAAAAAAATTAATATGAATATTAAAAAAGAATTCTAGTAGAATTAGAAATTAAGTCGTCTTTAACCAAAAAGTCTTGCAAAAAAAATAATCAATAATTACAAATTAAGGTAAACATTAAAGAAAATGAAAAAAAAAAAATGTATAAGAAAAGTCAAAGATTAACAACTAAAATAGTTAGAATGAATATTAAATAAGTAGTAGTAAATAAAGAAAAAATAATATAGAATAATAAAAAGAAGAATACAAAATTTATGTCACTTGAGCAAATAGACAAAAAAACTTAAGCAGATTTAATTGATTGTTTGACATCAAATTGTGCTTAAGCTGAAATTATCAAATTAGTTAATTATCATTAATTAATAAATTCATTAATAAATAATGTGAATATTATTGTCTCATTATGCCACTTTAGAAGATTGACAAATGTTGAGAATTCAAATGCAAAATTTGTTTGATTAATTGTATGACAACAAGCGGAAAACAACAAACAAATAATAAAAATAATGAATAAATAAAAACTATTATTTATTTCGAATTAGATATAATTAAATTGAGTAGTTTAAAGTATTTATTTATTTATAATTTAATAGTCTTTTGTCTCCTAGAAGATGTCTGATGACATTATAAAATTCGTGTTGCCCGATTTCAATTATAGAGCACAACAACATCCATTATGTGTGTGTGTGTGTGTGTGTGTCTTCTTCTTCTCGTTGTTTTACGTACATGCACGTATGTTGTTGTTGTTGTTGTTGTTGTCTGTCTATTTGCTTTGAGTGTTTTTATCTAAATTACTTTTAATCGCCATTTAATGTTTTTGTTTGTTTCTTGTTTTTCAGTTTCGTGTTTTATGGCCTCGTCTCTCTTCTGGGGGGTTTCTAATCTAATTGCAAAATGTAAGCACCAAACAAACACACACACACACACACACTTAGATATGAATGGCTGCGCACCGGGATGTTTGTGTACAATTTTGAAGGCTGCCCCAAAAGCGAGACGTCCCCCTTCCGCTGCTGCCGCACACTGTTGCAAATAGATTGTGCGTTATCTAAAACAAAAAAAAAAGAAAAAAAAATACAAATTGTTGTTATTGCTCTGCAAATTGTATAAACAATTATAAACTAACAAGCGAAAGAGTTTTTTATCATGGCCTAATTCTTGTTTCCATAGATATAATTCTATTCTTAAAAATCCCAACCAAAATAACAACACAAATTGGCCACAGTTTAGGATACATTTTTATCAGCCGTAAACAAAGTCATACGTTATGAATGATTGGCAACACCTCTCCCACCGCCCCCGGCCCCCCCTCCCCACACAAAACTCTTAAGTTCTATTGACGCACTCGATGACGGCTGGCTTCTCGATTCGAGCAATTCACATCCGCTGACCAAATCTTTCGGGGCATCGCCTCCAAATTTATGTGCAATAAACATATATACAAACACACACAGCCAAATTGTTGAATGAGAGGCAATCTAATCAGGAAACAACTCAAACAATAATTGGGTTTCTTACCTATTATAAATGAAATATATTTATTTGTTGACTTTTCACATTGCAGCAAAGGATGAGTGAAATATCTGAATGATCTTCATATGTTCTTGTGTAATATTAAATGATTTTCATATTATTTCACATTCTTGTTGTTATTCGTCGCAGATTTTACATTATACTAAATAGGTACAGTTCATTAATTTGTATTATTTAACTTAATGTGGATGAAAATCAGTCCAAAGTTTAAAAACGAGAAAATCCCAGTCAATTTATAATATATTTTTTTTTAAATTAATTTACATATTTATTTATAAACATCAGCTTTATTTAAAACGAAAGAAAATAATATGAAATAAAGGATACAATAAATCTGGGGTAATAAAATGTGAAGTGGTCTAACATTTGTTGCAAGGACTTAGCGAAACCAATAGAAACCCAATCAAGCCGCGAAAAGTTTCAATCAGACCAATAAAATATGAAATGCAAGTTTTCCATTTGAAAATGAAACGTTTTCTTGTCGAATGCATTTTCGAGTGCTATTAAATAAAGAAAACTATTGTTAAATATACACACAAGCAGAAACACACACATAAATATATTTATTAAATCCCAGATTTCAGATAGTTTCACTTTTAGCTCAGTTTTTTTTTCGAAAATCGATTGGCGCATGTAGCTAATTAACTTACAAGCAACGTTTGTCATTGTCTATGAACCCAAAACTGTTCCCAAGAGCTCCAACAACAAAACAACAACAACAGTGGCAACAACAATGAACTCGACTGTTTGTTTAGTTAATCCAAAAGCTGGTTTACAAAACAGGCGCCAAACATGGCATACGAATTAATTGTCTCGATGTTTGTATTTAAATTCTCAAAAGCCAAATTATTATTATTGTTATTTTTTTGATGCAGGCATAGCAAAAATAAAAAAAATTAAAATAAAAAATACAAATACTAAATTAACATACGCCTCAATGCGAACGTGAGGCACAACCACAAAAAACCGTTTGTTGTTGTTCTTGTGACATCACCGGCAGCAACAACAACAGCAATAAAAATAATTATAACAGAAAGACAACAACACAACACGAGCACAATGAAAGTGGGTGAGAGAGAGAGAGAGAGAGAGGGGGAGAGAGGCAAAGACAGATGCTGTAAGTGCTGAGATAAAAGAAAGAAAAATTTGCTTATGCATTGATGGAAAGAAAAATGACCCAGTTGGGCAAAAGCTTTTGCTTGCTTAATTACAATTCGATCATCTCAGTCCTATCAACATGCAGCTATAAATTTAATAAGTTGGCTCTGCTGCTGTGTGTGCGGGTATTTAAATGCAAATTAGTTTGGCAAGCAGCAACCACAGTGTGTTGAGTGTGTCTAACAAATCGTATGACAGTTTTAAGTTCTTATACAATATGTATACAGACTACGAGTTACCACGTAATCAGTTTTAAATTTTTACCATTTACAAAACATTATTTACGAATTTTGTAGTCATAATATAGATTTTGATAACAACTTCACACCAAATAATAGCACCATTACGATTTTATATTCTTAAGAATGAAAAACAAATCATTAGTTTTGTACTTTTTCACATGATTATTTAAAATATATCTTATCCCTTTAATTACAGTTAATATTGCTCCTGAAATTATATATACATTTTTCAGACGAAACGAAAGCGTGCTAAAAAGTTGCAATTTATAAAAATCGTTTATTTATTTTTAATTTTGATACTTAAGAGAGTGGTGCAATTATAAGTTATTTTGTTTATTTACATATTTGATTTGTATAAGATTCTACTGTAGATAAATGTATTGAACTTAAACTCCCCATTTCCCATCCCATATAAAGTTTGCATTACAAACAATCGCATTATTTGAGCGACTGACGTTGTTGCTGCCAAGCACTAATTCGCATTTCCATTGCTATCCCCATCCCATTCCCCCTCCCCATTCCCTTTCCCAATTGCCATTCGCAATTCATTTAAAATTGTAGTTTGTTGATTGTTGTTGTTGTTGTATCATGCGTCGGGCGAGTGCTTGCGGCTGTCATGATGTAAAGCTTTGTTGGCTGCCGCAAGCAATACATACGTCCATACGTACAAATGTACATATGTTTTGTATGTATGTGAAGCTTTGGCGAAGCTTTAACGGATCGCTGCGATGCGCGAAAACAATGGACAAGCACTCACAGAGTGGGCTGCGGACAACGGACAGCCGACTGCGCTGCCAGCGCGTAGGAGGTGTTGGCGCGTGTGTCAGCATATTGAATAGGTCGACCCCCAGCTTTGGGCATAACAACAAATGAGTAGAAGCAGCAGCAGCAAGAGAGACTGAAACTGAAACTGAACAGCTAAGCGCGATCCATTCGTTCGCAAGACGAAAACGAACAGCGATAAGTGACAGGCTTGCTGCCCCCCACTCCCTTTCTCAGTCACTCTGCTCGTAACCCAAACAACTCATTCCACACTTTGTCCCCTTTCGGCTCGCTGCCGGGCGTGACGAATCTAGCGGCCGAGCATATTGCGTCGCTTTATGTTTTGTTTATAATTTCATCTAATATGCATACACGAGCTTACAAGCAAGAAGAGAGATAGACAGACAGTTAGCTTGTGATAGCGACTAACAAATACTCTAACAAGCGTGAGAGAGAGAGAGAGAGAGAAAGAAATTCCTTAACCCTCATGTCTTCAAGCAAGGAAAGGATTGTTGGTAATTGTTGAAATGATTGTTGCTATGAGAGTTTTGAAAAATTTGAAATAAAAGTGTTGCCAATAGCAAAAGTACCAAATGCCAAACTAAACTTGTTTTTAATTAAATTATCAATAGTTCGAATATATACATTTTGATAAATTAATTGTTTTTAAAAACGTATTTTTAATTTAACATATTTTATTTAGAAATGATTATAATCATAAATTTAAATATAAAACAGCTGTAATGCTGTAAGGCATAACACAGTTAATGTTCAAACTGTTATACTCAACACAGCAAAGCGTATAATGAATAATCCCATTTGCTCGTAGACATATGCACACACACACACACACACACAACACATATAGTTATATGTTATATGCCACTATCAGTGTGTCTATGGGTGCCCCTCTCCCCCCTCTCTCACCCGCTCCAACCGCCTTCTGCTCAGCCCATCTGGTTGGGGTTCTATTTGTAAACAAAAAGCGACGAATACGCGGCTTGAATTTGAATTTTTGCCCAGTTCGGTTTAAAGACGATTTCAAAATCGCTTTCAAAGTCGTTTCAGCTTAACAGCAGTCGCAGCCCAACACACACACACACGCGCACACACACATAGATACACACCCTTTACCCCCCGATTGGCGAATTCAGCCCACTTAGTTCCTAAGGCATTCATAACAAGATTGTACAATACTCGTATTTGTCATATCATAAATTGTATTTTATTTTATATGCATGAATTTATAATTTGTTTGTATTTTTTTGTTGGTTTTTTTTTTTTTTTGGTGTCGAATCATTTGCATTTGAGTTTTGTTGCCATTTAATTGGCCACGTTTAAGTATCGAGATTTTTGCTTAAGGCGAAACAGTCAATAAAGTAGGCCATTAGATAGGCGCCAGTTCACATTTTAGAATGACACCCATAAATAGTTGCTTGAATTAATAATACCTTCTTATAAAGACTCTCAAAAAACTTGTTTGTTTGGCTTGGAAAAGTTTCACAAACTGTTCTTCTTTCAAATATGCAAAAAAGTACAGAATAAATTTATATTTAGGATTTTAGTTAAGATCACCAAATTTCAGATCGGAAATAAAGACAAAATATTGTTTATACTTGATATAAAAAATACGTACTTTGAAAGACATTTAGTTTATCCCTTTTTTGAAATATCGGTTGATTCAGTTAGATCTATATAGGTATGCAGATCTTGTGCTTTGTTATAGTTTAGTTTTTTTTTTATTTTTTTTTGTTTTTTTTTTATAGTTGCTACGCATTTTGAATTCGTTTGTTTCTGCTCATTCATTCATTGATTCATTTGCTCATTCATATCGTGTTGTTTATTTTCCAAAAACCAAATGTGTTTTTGTTATTTTTGTAAATTCTTTTTTTTTAATTTTTTCTTTTTCAATTTTATTTATTTATGCAAAATTTGTTTTGTTCGCCAGCTCGAAATACACAAGTGAAAAAAGGTTAATCCACAGAATACCAATTTCTAAGTCAACGATTATGGATTATCAACCATAACATTTGAGTGAAATGTGAAGTATTTATTTGTTTATTCAAGTGTAGATTCGTTTTTTCATTCGCGTTTTATTCTCTGCACTCCAACTCTATAGATACTTCTTATATACGTATGTAAATCTGAAATAGTTTTGTCGAACTAACATTTTTTCATTGCTGCCCACCGAAAGTGTGCCAAATCTATTAAATTTCAACTGCTGATAAACTACAAAAAAAAGAAAAAAACTAGCAAAAAAAATCGTAAAGAAAAACAACAGAAATTGCGCTTTATTTAAGTACAAAAATAACGAGGCGAGCAGCGAGCAGCAACAAGAGGCAAAATTTAGTTGGGGTCTAAATTGAAAATCGCACTAAAATCATTTTCATTTGTCGGTAATTTTGCTGAATTTGCCCATTGTTTTAGGGGGGCGCCACGAATTTGGCAGGGGGCAACAACTGGTGCTAGGGCAGCCTGTTGCCACCTCGAGCAACGGCGGGGCACGCTTTCATTTCAGTGCCACAATTTAAATTGCCAGCGGTGAAATTTTGTTTACCCATCGACGTCCAACAAATTTTGCGTCGTCAAATCAAAGAAAGCGTGAAAATGTATTTTTATTGATTGCCGTCATTAAAATTAGTTCAAAAGTCTATTTTAAACTGTTTTCAAGATTTTTAGATTTCGTTTGTCAAAATGAAGCAGTTCTTTTTAGAATGTTTCAACCTCAAAAATGCATTTTGTATCTTTTTAGCAATAATAATAATTGATAAACGAAGTTAACAAGATTTTAGTTCAGAACTTGTGGTTCGTCAGTTTGTTTGGTTTCCATTTTGAAAAGATTTCCTTTTTATTTTCGCATTTTTAAACATTTCAGATTGCGTCTTCGTTATTTTGGGTGCCATCCCACGGAAGTATCCACAATTCAGTGGGTGGCAATTTATTTCATTTAGTTATTTGCATCTATTTCTGGCGCCGGGCGAAATTGCATTTTGCACTTCTGACAGTTGTAAAAATAAATTTGAAATTTGTTTACAAATATTGCGGCTAATTGTGGATGCCACTCAACACTTTTTGGGGAAGTGAAATAATTATGCCTAAAGGTCGAAAGCAATACAATTTAACATTCCCAAAGAGAATAGCAGAAACATATAAAAAATATATAGAAATATATGAAATATGTATAAAATATAATTAATAAATATATGCACAATACTGTAATAACTGATCAAATAAAAAAATAAAAGTCACTTAAATAAAAAACAATCAGCTGAAATTGATAGAACTGTGGTAAATGAAAAGACGTTTAATATATTATGAGCTAAATCAGATAACTAACGATTGAGCAAACAATCAATCTATAGAACTATAGTGAATATAAATATGTATTGTCCGAACCAAATCAGAGAGTTAAACAATCAAACCAATTTAATGGTAGGTAATTGCTCTTATTGTTTGCCGTTGAGTGAATTAACAGGAAATGTTGATTTGCCGATGATTAATGATAGATCTCGGTTGAGATCTTAACTACAACTGCTGTTAGGCCGGGCACACTGTGGAAATTCACTTGCAAATCAGAGCACAATTGTGTTATTTGCTCATCTCCGATTTCATTGCACATTTCCTGTTGTTGTTGTTATTGTTGTTGTTGTCTATTCGAAGTTTCTTTCAATGGAAACCACTTCAACCCAATGCAATCTTTGAGATAATATGCAGTTGAGGATTGGCTGACTGCATTCAATTAGAAAAAATGTGTATTGAATGATGTGCAAACCCTAAAACCTAACCCTAAAAACAGAGAAAACGAACAAGAAGCCGATAGTCGAGAGAGCTCGACTTGTAGATACCCTGCATCCTAATATTTGCCTAACTGCTATGTTTTTGATTTGATCTGGTTGATGTTTAAAGAGTTGATCAACATTATGCTCCGCTTGGAGAAATAAACGATTAAAATGTTGAATTTTCCTGCTTTCAGTAAATGATTTTAATCGATAGTCGAGAAACGGTTTAAGTTATCGATAAGGTTAAATGTGTTCATTTTAAGTTTCCAGTTTTTATAGACTCTAAAGTTAGCTTAAATATTAGACATAATCAGATCGAAGAAAATATACTTTATAAAATCAAAGATATTTCCTTCTGTCTGTGGCAATGTGTATACCCATTTCGAACAGCTGCAGGGTATAAATAGTGGAATAGAGGGAGTAGAGTAATAGAGAATGGAACCGTTGAAATCGGATCGGATCGGAACAGATTGGCTTTCGCTTGGGTCGCTCACAAGTGTTTGTTTGGCAACCTGATCAAGGGCTTATCTCGCCGATCGAGCCGGGCACACAGAGTCAGGGCATTTGTCATGGCTTTGGGATTGGGAATAGTTCCTAACAAGCGATTGCATTGTTGTCATAAATTACACTTCAATTCTTGAGTCTGCCTGCCCCTGTCTGCAGTTAGGGATTGTGATTGGGATTGGGATTCGTACGGAGTGCAATCGTCATCGTATTTTGTAATTTACAAGTCCCAAAAGAGCCACAGAAATGTGTCAAAAATATCAAATGTCCTTTTGTGCACAGGTCCTTGCACATTGCGCCGTCCGATTACGATACGCTCATTGCTTCTCTATGGACACCGAGTGGGATCAGTGTGGCTTCTCTAGGCACTACCTGCCAGGCATAATTAATTTAATCATTGCTCATTGCACACACAAACAAAGAACGAGACGAAGGAGATAAACCAGTCGCAGGCACAGGGCCAAGAGGCACAAGTGTACCCATTGTGGCAACCTTCTGACGTGCCCCAGACCCACGACACAAACAAAGAGAAAACACACACAATCTGTGCCTAACAAGCGGCTCAAAGAACCGGCTACGCTGCCCATACCTAAATCTATATAAATATATATATATATATATATATATATACCCATATCCCTCTAACCCAGACTCAAACTCAGTCTCGGATTTAGACTTGTATCTCGGAGCTGTCATGACAGGCACTTTTTTCTTTTCTTTTCTTTGCTTTTCTTTTCTCATTTTTCTTTTTTTCTTTGCTTAAAAAAAGAACCCCTCTGATTGAGTTGATCTTCATGATGATCGTCAACATCATCAACTCTTCATTTGTGTGTGTGTTGTGTGTGTGACAAACAAAGAGACTCTGACTGGAGTGAGTAGGTTGTAGGGGCAGGGTCAGTGGCAGGGGCAGGGGGTAGGGTCAGGGGTAGCAGCGTCTTGAGTGCGCCCGCTGTGCCGAGGGTCGAGAATTGTCTGATTGCCTGTTCCCACTTTGATGGCTCTGCGTGCTTAACCAGAAACACTGTTTTTGGCGTATTTTGGTAGTTCAATTTGTGGGCCCATTGTTTTAGCGCACGATCACCACCAATCGGTCGACGGGTGGACAGCTGGAGGAGGGGGGAAGTCCATTTGTACAAACCGTCAACATGCATAAATTGACGCTAATATTGGGTCTGTGGCTTGGGCTCAGCTCAACTGGGTCTTGGCACCTCTGCTCTTGGCACCGCTTGTCTGCCTGTCTGCCTGTCTTTCTATCTGTCTGTCTGTCTGTCTGCCTGGCTCTAAAAAGTAGTGAAAAAAACATCCATTCGACAGTCTCACGGCGCGCACTTTGCATATAAATCATGTTTATGACTTGTTATTTTTCACTATTTATTTTGCTTTTCGCCTCTTTGTTTATCGTAAGAAAAACACACACATTTTTTTGTTGTTGTTGTTTTTTTTTTTTTTTTTTCAAATTACAACATTATTTTGGATTTGTTGTTTAGGCTGCTTTGGCCCTGGAAGCCGTTGAGCTGCCGGTGCGGGCAAAGGTGCGGCTGCCTGCCCATCCAAATGCGTTTAATCAAAAGGCTGAAGAACTTTAAGGGGCGCCGAAATGATCGTAATTGGTACTCTCAATTGCCGGCATGCTATGTACACATATATATATATATATATATATATATATATATGCAAATGCTTAATTAACGCATTTCGACCTTGTCGACTCTACGATAAACAAGCCACCAACTGAATATACAAATGGCCAATGATATCATTGCGGCTAGGGCCCAAAACACTTGATTACCTGTACAAAGAGATGGCCTTTAAAACGATATATATATATAGAGATATAGTCATGTGGATATTTAGAGTTTGGCAGCATACGATTTGCCTGGGAGACATTATTCAACACAGTTTTTATTTTCATGATTTTAAGTTCGCTTTTGGGTTGCAAGTTTGCTTTTTGTTTTTCGCATTTTCCATGTCAGACTTGTCCCCGTTTCTTGCCTTTAAATGCTATATCTTTATTCCATTGCTACCTTCCCGAATTCCCCAAAAGAATAAACAAAAACAGACACTGCTTCCCTGAAGCCCAACTCTCCATTCAGGTCCATTGTCAATAAACTGGGCTCAAATTTTAATAAAAAGTAAACACCGAAGAAAAAGGAAAAATATTGTTAACAAAATGACGATTTATATTAGCAATTAATTGCAGTACAGGAAGAGCAGTTCGAAGTAGGAGCAGAAACAAGGCATTGGAAAATAACCAGAGCAAATGCGGGCAAAGGCAAAAAGCAAGAAAAATGAAACGATTTGGAAAAAACCAAAAATAAAATGGGACTTGCTTAAATTGTGAAAAGCCATTAAACGCAGCTGGTGCCTGGAAAAGCAGAACCGCAATTATCATGAACGCAATTTTTCTTGCTTCTTGTTTTTTTCTCTTTTTTTTTTTGTGTGAAAATGGGAAGAGCTCCCGTCGTGCCGAAGCATCCCAAAACAACTGGGGAGACGTCACATGGTAGACACTTTGACACTAAACTTGAATCGTTAAATATTTATAAGAAGCGAAATAAAAGTCGTCTCACATAAATTAGAAATTAGAAATGAAGAGACGTGGACAAGGGACAGCTATTAAATGGAGGAGCCAGTGTCGAGGGTATACCGAGAGCAGACCCCAAACGTTGCTCTACATCAACACATCATAATCCCAAAAGCATTTGTCCCACTGCGAATTACACAGGGCTAAAACCTGAGTAATGTGGCTTTAATGAGCTGACCAACAACAATAATCTGGCAGCTGCTCTGGTGCTCCTCAATCCGAAGGATTCTGCGTCGGCTACGTGACAAAAATAGTTTCAACCCAAAAAAAACAGTTAGAATGCTTTAGGCGAGAGAGCTCAACTAAGAGATACTCCCTTAAAATACCACTAAGATCTTAATATTAATATGCAAGTGTGACAATTACTATCGGACATCGATTAGTATCGATAACCGCAAAACGGGTGCAGCTTGCTTATAACTAAAATAATAATTAGCAAATGGCTTTTGAGAACTTCAATTATTAATTTCAAGTCTCTATCAACTGATTAACTTGTTCGGACTCGACTCTTGATGCTGATTACGAATATATATTATTATAGTCGAAGAGGCTTCCTTCAGCTTGTTACACATATTTCCTTAACCACATTACACCCTATTTACCCATTTTAAAACGTTTTTAGGGCATAAAAAGGGGTCATCCCACAACGAACTAAACATTTTTCACAAATGCCGCAGAATGTGCGAAAATGACTTTTATCTATCTTAACAATTGCTGAAGCAGGCCTATCTCAAAATGCTAAGTGCAGGCGTATATCACCTTTGATTTCAAGTCAGTATCTCACGGGTCTATTCAAATCCCCTTTTTATGGCTTTCGGCTGAAACTGCAAACGTGGCAAAAACCCATTCGGCAAACTGAAGCATTGTCCAACTCTGATCCAGATTTGCTTTCCCCCTTTTTTTTTTTGTGAATTTATTGCCCGAGTCCCGCTCTCTCTGTCCCTCTCTCACTCACCCGTTCTCTGTCTAACCTTTGACAGGAACAAGCAGTACAATAGTTTAATTACCATTAACGCTGACGCCGACTACTGATGGCAATAAAAAACCATTAAAAGGAATTTATTTTAAGGACCGAACAGGCTATAAATCACATTACACGCTGCTATAAAACCAAAAAGCAACAGCAACAAAAATCGGCAAAGATGGTCGCTTGAGGGGGTGGCCGTTAAAAGCTCTGCAGGTGCCCAAAAAATGGGGGGCGTGGCAGTGGCAGCGTTCTCCTTTTGTGTGTGTATCGAAAAAATCAATGCAATCAGTGGCGCAAGGAACCCGTTAAAAAAGGGCTGCACACAGAATAAGCAGCGTGTAGCAAAATATTACTTTCTATATGCACAGTTTGAGATGATCAAATATCATCAGCTCGTTTCGTTAAAAGCGTTTTTTGCTGGCATTAAAAGTGATGACGTCACGTTAATGGGAATACCTCGCAGAAAGTAGCAAAAACAAATTGGAACGCTCGAGTCGGGAGTGCTCGTCTGGCGGATACCTAGAACGTCTCAGGCACTCATATCTGATGGATATATAAGTAGATGCATAAGAAAATACTGCTTAAGATAAAAACGCGAGTTTCTTTCATTTTTATCAACAGATCTGGATACAACTTGTATTTTTTATTAGGTATATTTATAATTATTACTAGACAAATATATTTAAAATTGTATCTTTCATTGCTATCGGAAATCGATTTGTAACAATATTTTGAAAAAATTAGCTACTTATGGTTAAGTAGAACTTATAGTCTCTGTTATTGGCTCAATCCAATTAAGAATATATAAACTTTATGCAGTCGCAGATTTTAGCTTCCGCCTGCTACAAACTTTTCCACAACTTCGGTGCGCAATTTGTAACCATTTTCAATGGACTACTTGTCGATAACTTTTCGGTATCAAAGTATGGCATTAATCACTGCTTTCAGTTAATCCACAGTTTATTTCCCAATAAAAGTCGAGGCTAATCGCTTTAATCTCTTTCACTCTCCTCCTCGCTTCAGCATTTGATATTTGTCTTCTTCTGTAAGCGGATTCCGCAATCGTTTCCATAAAACAAGTTTTTAATATGCCAACGCAAAGACAATAACTATTAGAGAAATAATCATCGATATTAGAAATTTCAAGCCAAATTAGCCAGTTGTCTGGCTGTGTGTTCAGGTCTACACAATATGTACAACATTGTTGTTGTCGGTGTGGCAAGGGCAGAAGGATGGATGATTGGGGGATGGGGAATGGGGAGTGGGGCATAGGGCGGGGTGATTCCACTAGAACAGGATATGTGAAACAATACAACCATAAAATTGACTGGCAGAAGGAAACACATTGATTTGCCATTTGAGCGCAAATTCATGGCAATAAAATCAGCGTTGGAAAAAGTTTTTTTTTAATGCCACTTTCAATATTTGTTTTAGCACACACACACACAAAGAGGACTTGCCTCCTTGCCCCTGCCACCGTGTTTGTTTGCGCTGCGGATTCGCGCCCTGTTCCATATACACACACACAGATACACACACACACATCCTGATGGCAATTGTAAAACGCGTTGTGTAATCGAAACTTTTAACGACTTGATGCGATTCGAAATTGTGTAATATTGAGGCACTAACACTCAACCAAATGGAAAGCGAGTGCCCAAACACATGTGTGTGTGTGTGAAGGGTGTGTGCAAATAAATATCAGTGTACATATATATGCACATTGAGGGTCCTTCAGATACATTTTACAACGCCAAAAGTGCGCTACGTTTGATTGAGGCAAGCATATCGGTTGAGTGCACGGAACACAATCAATTAACACTCAGCTGCCAGTGCAATCGCAATCAATCAACTAGAGAAACCTTCAAATTACAGCAATAAAAAGTAGTTTTGAAAAAAGCGTAATTAAATTAAATTCAGCAGCTATTGAATAGTAAGTTTAACATTTAAACATTTAATATTCAATTCTATTCACTAATTAGATGTAAAAAATAAAATAATATTATATCAAAGCAAATCAATTCTTTGTTTTGGTTATTTATCAATCATTTAATGTTCTAATCAATCCAGTAAGCAGAAAAGTAATTAAATTGTAAATATCTTTTAATTAAGTTGATTTTTATTGTTTAGTTAATTATTTTTAATTGCTCATAAATCATGGTTGTCTATCCACTAAACAGGTCTTTCACTTAAACAAAACTATATTTAAAATAAATAAATTCTAAGTTTTAGATATTTATATTCATAGAAAATGTAGCTGATTGAATATTCACTAATTTTAACTGATTACATATTCTTCCAAGCACCACATCTCCAAATCGAAGGAGCCTCTTTCAAATCGTTGTAAGGAACTTGAAGTGATTTTGTAGCTGCGAAAAAAGCAATCCATGTAATTCGACGACAAAGATGTGCTAATAAATTTCAACTTAATTTCCGAAATGTGCATCTAACACATAAAAAGCTGAACGCAAACACGACCAGGCACAACCCCAAAGCCAAAGCCGGAGACGGAGACGGAGCCGTAGCCGTAGCCGGAGCCAAAGCCGGAGCCAGCGACAGAGCGAGAGTAGCCTGTTCCGGAAATGAACAAGCGGATTGAAATTTAGACTATAAAAAAGGAGACGATGAGTGGCAAGGAGCTGGAGTAGAAGTAGCTGTGTCAGATTGAGTTGCCATGCGGCGTATTGTTCTTGAGCGATTCCGCAGGATGTGGTAGATGGTAAATGGTAGATGGCAAAGCTGACGCAAAGTTTCAAGCATGCTTTTTGCATAAAACTTCAATTTAAATTGACATTTGAGTGGAAAGTAATTGCATGATATGCGCTGAGCATAAAAAAGGCAGCCCCATCGACGGGCTGTTACTTATGGCCCTGGCCTCCCTGGCCGGTCCCCGGACCCGGACCCAGACCCAGACCGGGACCCAGACCCAGACCCGGACCCGGTCTTCGTCTCCATTTCGGTTTTGGTCTCTTGTGTGGGTTTTATTATTGGTAGTGCTTGGGCGTGTTTAATATATATGAGCACAGTTTGCCAGCTACTATTTTTAGGCATTTAATGCGATTTTCAAGCCATCTCTCTCTCTCACTCTCTCTCTCTCTATCTGGCTCACTCTGCAAGCCGCTGCTTAGTTTTTAGCCATTGTCTGCATCCATTCATCCATCCGTTCATCCATCCATCCATCTAAAGCATTGCGGAGGGCTCTATGGAGCTCATTATGCGCTCGTTTATATGCTGAATTTGTTGTTGTTGTTGTTGTTCTTGCTCCTGTTGTTGTTCTTTTTATACCCTGAACACATTAAAATTGGCTAAAAGAGGTATAATGTTTTGTGGTAATGGATGTAACAATCAGAAGGAAGCATCTTCGTTAAGCGGATCTCAGAGACTTTAGGAGTTAGGGACTTGGAATATAGATTCTTGCATCCTCGGCGCAGATTAAGCCTACTTTGTTTATCGATAACAGCCTCCATTTCTCGAATTTTGATTTATCGATTGCAGATAGCAATAAATGAGACAATTTCAAAAGCAGAATCTTGTCTTTAGTTTTTTCATTAATTAATAAATAATATGCATATACATATTATGGATCATCTGTCCAAATTTCATCAAGATCGGATAAGAAAGACCCAAGTTATACTAGAAAATATATTCTCATATTGATCTCATTTTTGTCAAGCATTTCTTGTGTGCAGAAAGAGATGGCATATATATATACATATGCAGCCAGCCAGAGTCCATCTGCAGACCTGCTCACATTTGGGTGCAAACCTTTTTAAAGGAAATTTGCCAATTAAACTAAAAAATATTTAACAGCTGCGTGCAGGGTATATCGCAGTCGAGCACACTCGACTACAGCACTCTTACTTGTTGTTGATTTTGTTGTAAGGTTTGTGCACATTATGGGGGTCTGGGTCCGTATTTTTTCTTTCGAGTGGGGTGTTTCTGTAACTCAATGCGGGCAATGCTTATTTTTTTTGTTCGTCTTTGTTTCACTTTTTTTTCGTTCTCTCTTTGAAATTGAATGCCAATAAATTTGCATTTTTCGAAGCGAAGATCGATGGAGAGAGGGGGATGGGTGGCGTGGAAGGACGGGCTGAAAGTATCATTTGTTTTTGGGCTACCAATTGGTTTTTTTTTCGAGTTTTTCAATTGCGAATTGACCAAGTTTTAATGTTGCACGTTAAACGTTGTTAATTTGTTTTCATTTCAAGCCCATTCATTTATTTATTCCTTTCGCAGCAATTGAATCGATTTTTTAATACAGCCAATTCGTTGTTCATTTTGGTGTTTTTCGAGTGCTTTTTTGATCAGTAATTGCAGCTACAGCAAATCTAGCTTGATTTCAGTGTCTCACAAGTTAAAGTAATTCATGAGCAGTATTTGTTTAACTGCCAATTGGTCCATCACTGATAGGACTCAATTGCCAGCCAATTTCTTATGAATGCTACTGGAAGGAGAATGCTTCAGTTCTCCATTAAAAAATAAAATAAATAAAATAAATAAACAATCAACAAGAAAGTGAGGAATGTGTTTAATATGAGCAAAAGGTTAATCCGGACAAATTGAATTTCAAACTGAGCGCAAAACTTTCCTCGATGTCCAGCGAGAGTTAAAAAGGTTAAATTTCAATAATGCCACTGTCCTTTTCTGTCTGCTTTTTTTTTCTCATTGTTTTTTTTTGTTCGTCCTTGCCCTTAAGCCAGCTAAACTTGCAAGTTGTTTGGGCTCTGCAAAGAGGCAATGGCTCAGATATGCCAATTCCTTTTGTCTCAGCTCTGTCAATTCTGGTGAGTTTCTTGGGGCCCTTCATAAAGTAATTTAAATAACGTTATTTACATGCCAAATGCCAAATATTTGCAAGGATACAAATATTGATGTCGTGCAGACATTTAAACATGACAGCAAACAGCCAAACAAACAGAACCAAAAAAAAAACACGATAAAGACATTATGCACTTGTTTCAATTATGCGTTTGGGGCGAAAAACAAAAAAAAAACCAAAAAAGGGATGCGAATCCAAGGATGAGTGTGGGCGTGGAAGTTGTTGAAATTGAAGTGAAACTAAAGCCTTTAGCAAATAGTTGTTAAAATATGTCAATAACCTACGCCCCCAGCCCCGCCCCGAACTTGTGTGCTGTCCACCAGCAACTGGGAATCCAAATCAATGGCCAGAAGCAAGCAACATTCTGACCCTCTCTCCCCCTCTCTCTCTCTCTCTCGCTTTGGCCAAGAATTGCGAACGGGACAGTTTGGCAGACCAAATAGATGGTTGCGATGGGTGGGTGGATGAGTGGGTGGGTCTTTGTGGCTAGAACTGTGTTAGTAGTGGGGCCAGCCAGAAAGAGAGCAGGATAAATGTATACACGAATAAGCGCAGAAAATGTTTAATTAAATTCCGGGACACATTTGGCATGTTACATTGCTTTGGTCGGTTGAACCACAGCCAGTGGGTCGCACTTGGTCCTGCAACTTGAACCTGGACTGTGGCACTGGCACTGGCACTGGCGCTGGCAGGGGCTGTGCCTGAAGCTGGCTTTGGCTCTTTCTATGGACCCGTTGGCTTGTTTATCCCTCTCGCAGGCGAACTAACTAACAGAAATTGTAATAAAAATACCAAAAGCGTAGCAAAACTAAGCAAAGCAAATTATGTTCTCGCCCCCTCCTTGGTTAAGATATTGACATTCAGCTGCGGTTCGCTCGGATATCAGATTGGCATTGCTGCTGCTTGGTGGGGGGTGGTCTCTTAATACCATTACCTTGTCGCAATTCACAGTTAACTTTCCTGGCTTGGCTGTCAACGCCTGACAAATGCAATGCCAAATAACTTTTCAAGATTGCTGCGAACTTTTGAAAGGCAGGCGGGAAGGGGTGCAACGGAAGCAGAATTATAAGGAGAAAGCTTTCTTATAGCTGCTTGCTCCGTTGCATGATTTTATAATAAATTTATTGTTTATTTATTTTTACTCCAATGCAAATTATTAATTATATTAAAATGAGTTTTGAAGTAGCTCAAATGAAAGTAAAAGAAAATGAAATGAAAATGAAATATTTAAATTGCTTTTGGATTGCATTTTTCACTGCTTACATAGCAGGATTTATCAATTTATCAATTAATTTGCTTGCTAAAATAAATACATAAATAAAGTATATGAAATATATAAATCAAAGTTAAATAAAGTAAATTAATACATAAATAAAATTAAATTAAACAAAATGAATAAATATCAGGTCCAACATGATTTGTAAATATATATTTGCGGTCAACCAAAAGTGTCTTTTACTACAAATCCAAATAAGAAATCAAATACAAGTGGAGCCTTTTTGTGAAACCGACTAAATCAATTACCAAAAAACACAATGTTTGTTGTTTGTTTGTTGGCAACTGAAACTTGTTTGCTGCTTCCTGACCAAACGCTTAAGTCTGACCTTATCTAACGACACTACACCGTACAAAATGAGAGGGGGCAGGGAAGAGGGCAACCATTTTTCCTGCAGTCATAAGCCCCCCCTCACATCCCAAGTATCTAATCAAATAAGCCAGTAAATGGCTTTTAGCTCGTTTCTAACTCAACTGACAATGAGCAAAGGCGCATACTCATAAAATGTTATGGCTATACGAAAATTTCAGTGTTTCTTCTACGTTCTGTTCTGTTCTTTTTTTTTAAATCTAAAAGACGGCATCTGTATCATGTGATGGCCTTTTAGAGGCCAAGTCGGGCATTTTTTTACGAGCTTGCTTGCTGCACGGTGTCTGTTAATGATTGATAAACCGCACGGGACCAATCAACACCCAAAACAACCAAAGAGATTGCCAAGAAAGAGAGACGGAGAGGGAGAGGGGTGGAGGGGGGAGGTGCAACTTCAGCTCCATTGTCAGCTGCTGAGTACTGTTTTTTGGACAATACTTTGGCAGCAGCGAGTTGCACATCAAATTGGCAACATTGTCGTGCGCTTGAGTATCAAGTTTTGAGGCTGTAGCTGAGATGCTGTGATGCTGAGGGGCCTCTGTGTGCAGTTGCTGTAAGTACGAGTGCGAGGCAGTTGGTATACCAGTTTCTTTATTACAAAAAGGAGCTTGGGTCAAAACCACAACAACAACGGCAACAGCGACAGCAGCAGCAGCAGCAGTCGACGTCGTAAACGACAACAATATTGTAAATAAAGTGTAGACCTGCAGCCCAAACTGGTTTCGAGCAGGCGAAAACAACAAACCAACCCAACACACAACACACAACAGCACAACAAACCAACAAGCAACCCAAGCAACCCAAACAACCAAAACAACCAAAACAACCAAACATCTGACCGACCAACCCAACCCAACCAACATCGTGACTGCGACTGTCTCTGTTGTCTTGCTGCTGACGTCTTGGTCTTTGATGACTTTTTAACCAAAGTTGTTGGTTGCCTCTTGCTGTTGTCGATTTGATATTTTATTTTTTATTTTTCTCATATTAAAAAAAAAATATGTTTTTCTTTAATACCCAGCATAAGAAAAGTTTGCCAAACGGGTGTAATCAAGGCACAAAATGGCAATTCAACTGGTTGCTCATCAATTCAACTTCTCATCAAACTACAGTCCAGTCCGCAAATTTAGAAACAGACTGAACAAATTGTATTTATTTTATAACTAACTAAACTGCTTACAGAGCATGCCTCAAGTCAGCTATTCCCAGTTGTTATTATATTTTTTAAAGGGTATCACAATCATGTCGTGACATGTGCAACGCATTGAAGTTGATGTTTAAGACCCAATAATCTATATATTTATATATACATTTTCGATCAGCATCATTAACCATTGCAATCCATTCTTCTGTGGATCTCTCCGGGTTTTTTGCTTATAGGAGCCAAACTTTCTCAGCTTTAAATCTAACTTATTAAAACTTGGCTTGCTTCAATCACTCATCACATCGAAGGCGACCAGATCGAATGACTATATCAGACAGCTGCTATAGGATATAGATTCGTTCGTCTATTTTTTAGTTATATGAGCAAAACTGACTCAGCTTTAAGGCTATCTTCTTGAAAACTGATACACATAAGTCTTTTGGCTTTGGATCAATCAGGAGGTCGAAGGCGAGCTGATCCGACTTCTGTTTCTATATAGAAATACATGTTAATCTTGCTGAAAATGTGGCAATTATATATTTATACTTATAACTCTTTTTATATTTATAGCTCCGAAATAAAGGTGAATATATTTATATGATATTAATATTATAATATATTAATGAAATATGATATATCTGAAAGGGTCTATTATGTTCGGGGAGCCTGAAGCAGTCGTTCTTACTTGTTTTTAGTGTATATATATATTTGTGTTGCCATAAAAGCAGTTAAACCACAAACCACATCCATTGCCGCAAAACTTCTTGTTGGTAAACAACAAGGCTCGGACTTTGGGACGGACGCATTGTTGTTTGGCTTGGCCAAAAGCAATCTGGCTGGTTGTCTTTGGCCCAAACACCATAAACATGAAACGAATCTAAGTCAAGAAACAGGTCTCAGTTCATGGCTTAGACTTTTATTGCCGTCTGAGCCAAGAACTAACCTAGGTCTAACAACTAGTTTGGCAGCCTTTTTGTTGTTGCCGTTGTTGCCGTTGTTGTTTTTTTTTTTGTTTTCTTATTTCTTTATGTCTTTTTTTATGCACATGCTTATGGCTTTTAAGATAAAAACCATTATGATTGGTGAAACGTGCAAAAAACAAAAACAAAAACAAAAAAAACAAAATCTTGACAGCTCGACGAATAAAGGAGACGAAGTAGCTACAACTACACATTGTAATATATATATATATATGTATTACATATATATATATATGTGTGTCTGTCTGTCTGACCGAGACGTGAAATTTATGCCCTGGCATAATTAACTTCAAACATGATCTCATAAATTCATCTCGCGTTCGTTTCATATTCGGCTTTTCTTGTTTACTTTGGGCTAAGATCGGAGTTGCTGTTGTTGCTGTTGCTGTTGCTTAAGCTGATGTTGCTGCTGCTGTTGTTGTTGTTGTTGTTGTTGTCGCTTTTGTTGCTGTTGCTGAAGTGGAGCACACAGCTGAGTGTACTCCAGCTTGGGGAGTAACAGCATTGCACAGCCAATATTTTTGTGATGTACTCGTGAATGTGATGAGCTCTTTGTTGCTGGTCAGCTTCCCCATTTCCTCTTCCTTATGTGTTGGCCAAAACGATAGTTTTTTTTAAAACTTTATGTATTAAATGTCACAAGTTAGACTGAAAGGAATATTTTCACTCATTCCCATTGAAGAGGCATAATTTGAACATGAAATTCGAGCCAGAATTTCAGCCTTTTCAGCTTTGAGTGTAGTTTTGCTTTAGAGCTGAAGGAGAGTTTTTGGCAAAATTATGGCTGTGGAAACTTTAAACTTGTCCCTAAAGCATTTCTTAGGGAAATTCATTTCATTTATAACTTTGATTGCAGAGATATTCTAGAAACCAAATCATGATAAAAATAATCATTGTTTGTTGAAAATCGGACCAGTTTGACAAAGTTGTCTCGCTAGAATAAATTCGTCCCTTGGCTAGGATTTTAATGTGATACTTGAAATGTAGTTTTTACATAGAGATCAAAGCCTAGTTTTTATGAAATCAGATCATATTCGCCAAGTTATGCTTAAAATATTTCAAAGTAGCAACTAAATTATAACTTTAAAGCGAAAACAGTTGCATTCTTTCTTCAAAATACAACTCAAAAGAAAGACTAAAAAGTCGAATAAAAGAAAAATATGGAAATAGTAGAAGAACCCCAAATTGTTATAAATTTTACTTATGTTTTTTGAGCACAGTATTGAATAAGTATTATTTTGAGTTTACAACCCCAAATCTTTGAAGCGGAAAATGGAAATTGTGACGAAGGTGTGTGTGTGTGGGGGGAGGGGATGAGGTAAGCGTAAGTTGCAACTTCCTGAATTTGAAATGAAAATGACACATAAATAAAGGTAGAAAGTGGCTCACAGATATATATATATATACGTATACATATATACATAGATATATATATATATAGAGAAGCATTGAACGAATTCAACAGCAAACAAAAGAAAAAACGAAAAAAGTAAGCATTGTAAAATTTATTGCAGTTTTCCGCTGCCGCACAATCCTTTGTCGGGTGTCCGTCCACAGACCCAGACCCCAAAGCCAACACATAAAAACCGGCCGCAGTTGCCTGACCCAAGCCACAGGCACAGACCCAGAGCCAGAGCCAGAGCCAAAGCCAGAGCCAGAGTCGAATCCAGAGCCAAAGTCAGAGCCACTTGCGACAGACGGGGCACAATGAAAACTCTTTCAAATGGCGGCGAAAACAAAACGAAAACCTGAAACGCGTTCCACACACACACACACACACACAGACACACACACACACACATACACTAAATGCACTTATAAAGAAAAATAAATACATTTTTCACGAATTAACGTGCTCAGTGAAGCCAAACGGCAAAAGGTTTTTATAATTGATTTCCACCGATTGCAGTGCCAAAGAAAATCAACAAAAACAACAATAACATTTTCAGCAAAATTGTAAGCTAAACTAACAAAATTTCGAAGTTGAAGAGTTCGACTCGAAGCTGCCCAGCTGGCTGCCTGCTATGCAATATTATTACTATTATTAACCAACTTTAAAATACACTTTAAAAGTACTAATTTGTTTCATCGAATAATATAAATAATAAATTAATTTATACAGTTTATCCATAATATATATAAATTGAAACATTACATGTTAATTGTCTAATTGGGTTTTTTCCTGGGGTTTCCCCAATTCGCGATTCCCAGAAATCTTGTAAATATTTCTTATTTATATTTCATTTATAAATATAATTTTTAACTTCTTGGATTTTTAGTACCGCTTGCTTTTAGTTGGCATGAAATACATAAATAATTAATTTGTATCTTTTAATTTTTATCGTAAATCGAATAGTATCTAAATGGATCAAATGAAACAAACTTGAACTGCTTTTGTTGCAAATTTAAAGTATCTCAATCTTATAGATATCTCAATCTTATAGATAGATCTTATGATCAAGCAAAAATATATGCATTATGTTGCCTGCCCGTTACATGCTTTTGCACAGCTTCAATATACCCTTTTTACCCATTTTGAATGCGTTTAGGGTATGCCAAAAATATTTTTATAGCTGCAGCCGGAACTAAATTGCATGGATAGCTGCACTGTGCCGAATTGAGAGCAGCAAACTTGCCGAAATTGTGTATTGGTGAAAACATTAAAAGCTAACTAAATTGTTGCTTTTAAATCATTTGCCAGATATATAGAAGATATAGTATATATATAAATAAAGATAATACATAAATCTTCTGTTTCTTTCGGAGCTTGAATAGTACAAGTTTCTCTTACCCGGCAGCATTGATCAAATAGATTTAATGATTTTTTTTTTAGTTTGCATATCACATGGCTTACAAATAAAACAACGTCTATAAAACCAATGGTAAATTTTTTATGCACGCTGATTTCAAATTAGAAATGCAAGTCGGTTACCTGCCATTTTTGTGTGGCAGCAGGACTATTAACTTGTTTACACACCCCAACTAAATGCATATACTGCCCACTTACCTCAACGGATCTGCCATAATCGTAACTCCCGCACACACTCAAACACACTCGCACACACGCACACCCAACGCAGAGCACTTAAAAAAGGTTAAAAATCGACCATAAACAACGACCCAAAAAAACAGCTAAAAGAAAACAGAAATGGGGGGGAAAAAAAACGAAACACACAAAAAATAAAATGGAAAAGAGTAAAAAAGTACGACCATCAACACGATCATCAACGAGAACCATAAATAAGACTTAAATGGCATGAAAAAGGCAACACAACAAACAACAACAACAACAGCAACAACAACGACTGCAATCAAAACGCATGCTGTGGCAGCAACAACACAACAACAGCAACGACAATAGTCGCAAGAGCAACCAAGTCAAGTTTGTGGTTGCCAAACAAAAACAACCAAACAGATGAAGAAAAAGTAGCAAAAAAAAGAGGTAAGAAACCAAAAAAAAAAACAACTGAAAAGGCCAAAAACAACAGCAACAACAAGCCTAAAAACCAGCCCAAAGCAACAAACTTGCAACGACAGCAACAACAACAACAACGACAGCCGCACCTTTAAACAGACAAACAGATCTCAGCATCTGTGTGTCTCTCTCTGTATGTGTGTGTGTGTGAGTGTGTGTTATATCTCGCATTTAATATATGTATGTATGCTATGTGTATGTGTGTGTGTGTATTGATGTGTGCATGCCACTTGCCTGCAAAGCATTGGCCATGTTGTTGTTGCAACCTGCAACCGCAGCGCCGATCAAGCGATCCTCTAGAGACACCCAACGAATCGAGAAAATAACAAGTAAGATTGCCGTAGTCGAGTGTGCTCGACTCCGATATACCCTGCAAGCAGCTGTTGAATATATTTTAGTTTAATTGGCAAAATTTCACTTTAAAATGTGTTGCACCCAAATGTGAGCAGGTCTGCAGATGGACTCTGGTTGGCGTTATGAGAATATACCTTTTAGTATAACTTGAGTGTTTCTTACCCGATCTTGTTGAAATTTGGACAGTTAATCAATAATATGCATATGCAAATTATATATTAATCAGAAGATTCTGCCTGTAAAAGTGTAGCACTCATTGCTATCGGAAATCTCATCTCTGAGTTCGGCGTGCTCATTCAGACAAACGAACATGATTAAATCGCCTTGGCTATTGATCCTGATCAAGAATCTATATCCTTTATATGGTTGTAGATGCTTTCTTCTGCCTGTTACATAAATTTGCACATATGCAGCATACCCCCTTTCCCATTTTTAATGGGTGCAGGGCATAAAAATAAATAACAAACGAAAAAGAAAAACCAAAATCAAACCCAAACCCAAAGCTAACCAACAAAATATCAAAAGCGACGCGTGTTGCTTCATTTCATATCTTTGACTCGATCTTCTGGCAGCAGCCTGCCCAGCTAAAATCCAAATCCAAATCCCAGATCCAAATCCAAAAATTCGTACTGGGATTTTGAGCTCGACTTCGAGTTGTGGAAGGCGGTTTTAATTGGGTGTGGCAACTGAACTCAGCAATTGTATTAGCCCCAAAGCTGTTTGTTTCTGCTTTCAGTCAGAAGATGGTTTATATAGTATATAAATATTCTTTATTATATGGTATATATATTCTTTAAATGAGTCAGTCGTTCTCTCAGTGACTAAAAGATAATACATATAAACAGATGATTTGATTTCTGTTGTCCAACTTATGTTATAAGTGAAACTTGTTTTACCAACAAGTTTAATAAAAACTTACATAATTCTTATAAGCCGATTTCTGTTAGTCATAAAATTCAGCTAGAATTGCCATAGAAACAGACTACTTAATAAAGCAATTTAGAGCCGATTAGCTTATTGACAAATTATTGTGTTAAACATCAATTAATTAATTATATTTTCTCATTTTCAATTAATACTCAATTCAGAATGTTTCTCCACCGATTTCTGATAGTCACAATTTACCAATTTTAGATGAGTTGCCATAAAAGCAATAACTAAATAAGCAATTTATAGCCGATTTAGTTATTGACAAATTTTCGCTTTGAACACAAATAAATCTTGGCCACATTCGCCTCGTCTGACACTTGCCCCAAAATGAAACGATGCTCAGCGCCCCAAGTCAAGTAAATAAATGAAAAAAAGGGGGAAAAAAATATGAAAAAAAACACAACAAGAATAAATATCTGGCAAAGCTGGTAGACAATGCTTGAATACTTGTTTGTTAGCTGGACTTAAAGATTGCTGTAGACATAAATCTCGAGAGCAACAGACAGCCCAGATCAGCAGTGGCAGGGGCGGTGCTAAGGGGCGAATCGGGGGCACAGAAGATACAATAATAACAACAACAAGAAAAGAACCCACGGGTAAAAACCATAAATCTTAACTTCTATCAAAAAATAAAAAACCTAATTTTTAAGCTGACCAAAAAATGATGACCATTTCAGTTGAGTAGAGCAGCTCTGAAGATCAGCTTAGATACAGAAACTTAACACAATATTTGTGAATGATTTTTAAAGTAACCCAAAATTCTATCTAGATCGCCATAAACTTATTATATCATCATGTGTTCATTTTTTTTTTTTTGGAGTACATTTTTTTTCTCAGCTTGAAATTCAAGATCAAAATTTCGATTGTTTCTGTGGCTAGTTTTTTGTTTCTATTTTTTCTTTTCGTTTTTTTAACTCTTTATATGTAATTGTTGTCTGCGTCAGTCTGTCACTCAATAAATGTGTTCATTTGGTTATGGGGTTGCCAGGGACAGGGGCAGAAACCAGACAACGCCACAACGTCTCTCAAGTCTCCTGCTGAAGTTATAAAGTAATTGCGTATAACTTGAAGTACAATCGCAATACATTAAAATCTAATTGACAGATGAACTGGCAGTCAGAGCCAACAAAAGAGAGGGCGTACCGGGGGACGAGGGGGTGTGGCAGGCAGCAGAAACTCTGTTTCACATTTGTAGCATGTTATAGGAATTATTATGAGCACATCTGTGTACAGTATATACTATATAAATATATATAGATATATATATTATGTCACACACACATGGAGTGTGCGAAATTACGTAAGCACTTGTCGGGGGGATGATACCCTGTGGTCACAGTAGGGATGTAACACGCAAATTGTAATAATACAATAAGAATAGACCTAAAAACTATCAAAATATTTTGATTTGTACAAATAATTTTTAAATATATCAAAACAAATTTATTAAATTACAAAAACAATTTTCAAGATTTCAGAAACATAAAGAAACTTTTAAAAAATACAAATTTGAGAAATAATTTCTAAATATAATTCTTTAGGGTAGAAAACATTTTTCTAGTTTCAAAATTAAAAAAAAAATACTTTAAATAAGTCTTATACTTTTCCAAATTTTAGAAAAATGTACTACAAAATTACGAAAATAAAAAACAACTTTCCGTTTTAGAAATATATTTTCTGATTAATAAAGTGTCTTACAGGGCATTTTGAGGTCTTGAGCCGCAACGATATTGTGTTTAATCGAATGATGATCAACTTTCATGTCCAAGTCTATGGATAGAATGTTAACTGATGCTGACCTGAGATGGGATACATCCTCAAATAACGTGGCCGTAACTGAGAATGGAGATTCATCAAGCTGCCTGAAATTGGCTAATGGCTAAACTTTCAGCTGTGCCACATCCATCTCGTTGCTTTTATGACAATGGCAACGTATCAAATTTTCGGCCAGCCGCCAGCTAACAGCTCCTGTGCCCCGCTTGGTCAAGAGGGAGGGGGTTGGGGAGCCGCCACTGGCAAAAGGCAGCAAAATTTATGTGCGCTGTGCGCAAGGCAAAAGTTAATTAAACTTGAAAATAATAAAAGCAAAGGCAAATGCCAAAAAACACAAAGTGGAGAGAAATAATAAAACACAGATACACACACACACACTTGCACACACACACACACACACACACTTGCACACACACAGTGTATATGGCTGGGCCGCGGGCTATCAAATGCTGGGCAGGCACATCAAATGCTGGGCATTTACTTGGAACATGGGCATGGCCCATCATTAGCATATCGCCCTCGGCGCGAAAAGGGTTGCAATGCGAAAGTTAATCGCCAGCTGATGCCGATGACACGATGACAGTGGAATGGGTTAACCAGGATGCCAACGAGATGTAAATGCGGCCAGGACTTTGGCAATTGGGCTGGGGTTCTTTTTGTGACAATGACTGCGTTGATATTGACATTGACCCAGCAGTTGGGTTCTGGGTCTGGGTCCACCATCCGGTCTCTCATTCTCGGGCATTATCTGCAATCGCGGACTGCAATAAAAGTGTCCAATAATTAAAACTGGCAATGGCAGCACTGCAAACTCCACACAAAGATCTACACTGCAACACAAATGCTCCGTGCCACATATCATTCACACTTGAGCTATGTAAAAGTATATAGCAAGGCTTAGGTATGCAACATGATAGGATATTAAGCATCTGGAAATGCTATAAGAGCTCATTTTTGATCCTAATAAAGTAAAAAAAAACAACAAAACAACGAAAATATAAATTTAATGCTGATCTGATAAATATTATGATGGTTCTAATAGAAAATATACATTTTTCTTTGAACATGTTTACTGAATCAGAATCATATATTAAATCAAGGATGCTTTTTCTTAATTCTCTATCAAAATCATTTATAATGTAATCGGAATTAAGTATTTTTAGGACTGTTAAATATCTGTTGCACAAAAATAAGTTTAAAACAGATTTTAAATCATAAATTCATGTCTATAAATAGCACCCACAAGCCTAATTCTTTATCTTTTTTGAAGTATTATCATCATGTAACCATTCAATTTGGAAGATCATTATTCTGTGAGAAATAAATCAGAGCTTTAGCTCTTAAGCCGCTTTGGCTCGTCCAATTTTCATTCACCTTTAAATGCAGACTGACCCCTTTTATCGCTTTTTTTTTGGTTGGGTTGACCAAAAATACAAAAAAAAAGAGGAGGAAAAAGATAGAATTAGGCGCAACGAAAAAATTGATATAAAAATGTATCACATTTTGTTGGCCTGCTGGTTTTGTTTTTTACTTTTTATTTTTTGTATTTTCCGGTAGGTTTGTTTAATTTCTGCAGGTCTGCGTACGTATTCAACAAATAACCGTAAAAATCTTTGCCGTATACAGTCGTAAAAAGGATTTTATTTTAATTACATGCGAGTTGCTTCTCTCTTTTTTTATTATTTACTTTTATTTCACGGATTTTCATCCAGTTGCCGATGACAATAAGTCGGTGGTAGATCTGTGAGTGGGGTGGACCACTCACTCCAGACCAGTCTTGATTCCCCTTGCCCCTGTCTGTTGACTTTTATAATTAAGGCCTTTGTGTGAGCGCATTTCCAGCTGATGAAACACCATAGAGCCGAACCCGCTCTACCTGAGAAATCATCATGGATCGCAAACGGAGCACAGAGAAAAAAAACCATAAAAAAGCATAGAAGCGCTCATAAAAAGGATTAATTGTGCGCAATTGAAGAAAATATATAACGGTAACTTTTTTTTGGTTTTTTGGTTTTGCATGGCAAAAGTTTACCTTCCGAAGTTTTCCTTTTTCGTGCTGCTCAATCCCAAGAATCCTTAAAATTGAATTATGCAAAATCATTTAAATGCGTCGCACGAAAAGTTCTGTTTTGGGGCCAAACAACATTTCTTGGCGACTTAACCACTTGGCATGTGTCTAAGGATCTTAATGTTATTGTTATTCCTCTTGTTGTTTCAGTTGTTGCTGTTGCTGTTGCCATTGTTGTTGTTGTTGTTTTGGGAACAGCTTAAGTTCATAATGCTCATATACATCGCTCCTCGGGGTGTTCATGTGGGTTCAGCCGAAGGATTCTAATGGGTGCCACAGCAGTGGCAGTAACTTCCACCCCTCCCACCTTCCCCTTCCCACTTCCCACTTCCACTCCACACAATTGCCATGACAGCATTCTGAGCCAGCCCTAGCCAGCCAACCACCTCATTTCGCCTACTATTTCCACATGCGTTCTTGGGTTAATTGCTCAAGTTCAAAATTAAAATATTTATTACAATGAAAAACTTTGGCACTTTGGCGACGCCACCAAGACGACGACTAAGACCAGAACGACCAGGACAGAGTTGATGAGGATGACAGAGACGACTTGCGGGGAGGGGAGGGCACAACGTGTATGAATACCAGAACAAAGAGCATATTACGTGTAATTTGCAAGTGCCTCTCAAGCTGCTCTGCTCCAACGCATGAAGTAAGCAAGTGGCTCCAAGTTGCTGTTGTTGTGGTTGTTGTCAGCAACTTTTCCTTGTTTTGGGCTCCCCACAGATACAAACACACACACACACACACACACACACACACACTCAAACTTGAACTCCCAGTAGTACTACAAGTTGTGCTTATTGGCCAGCTTAGCCAGACTGAACAAATAGCTAGACGAACAAATTACTTGGCTAATCCTTCAAAGCACTTGCAACATCAAAATATAATCCAAGCAAAGCTTCACTCACCAAACTCTAAGTTATCTTTCTCTCAATTTTACCAAATGCTACACTGAACAACAAAAGTTTAGTTTTAACAGTTTAGTTCATTAAATTCTCGATTCTTACTTTGCTTAAATCGGAACTGCTTTTTTTGCTGACAAATTAAGCTAAAATGGAGGTGACTGAAAAGTATAATTTATTAGCTCAATTTTTATTTATTTATTTAAGAACAATTTAAAGAATTCATCAATTCGAAAAACAAGGCTTAAAATATGCTATTCTGCTTCAACTCTCAAGATAATATTGAGTCTGCTGCTCTTTGATTTGAGAGAACATTCAAAATAAGAAGTTAGTTGAAAGAGCATTTTGTCGCATCGTTTAGCTAAAAAGATGTTTAAGTTAAGCAACATATCGAAGTAAAATTGTGTACGGAAATTCGGCTTAGGTATTTGCAACTAGATCAACACACTTTTGTCGAAAAGTTTTTCAACAACATTTGATCAATTTAAGAGCAGCGTAGCAGGAAAACATTATCTGGGGACACATATGCACATCAAGTGGCAGGGTTAGAACAGGTGCCGCCTGGGGGGCATGTTGCAACGAGCTCCCTTCAATCTGCCGTGAAGATAACAAGAAATGAAAAAAAAAGAAGCAAAATGTATAAAAAGAAAAACTTGTTTGCCAAAACCTTAACGTAAAATGTAACGGGCGGCGCTTTTCATCATCTTTTGCCTTTTTTTCCCCCCATTTTCTTTTGGGGTGTATTGCAAATTTTAAACGCATGAATAGTCAGTTAGAATCCCCCGGGGCCGTTGTGTGGGTCGAGGCACACAAGTTTATCTACCAGATACAGCTGGGTGGCAGGCACTGAATGAGCCGGCTCACAGAATGAGCAAATGCCAGTTGGAGAATGAGAATTAGCGAGTTGAGTTGTGGGCCAAAAGCGGATGGCCAGGCATATCCGTTGGCAGATGTTTTTCACACACCATCCAGTTACACTTGCACACCCTGTACAAAGATTTTCAAAGGGGGTACTCTCAGTTTACACAAAGAAGTAGTTTTGTAAGCTAAAACCAGAAGTTTAGTCTGCAACAGCCGGATTGCTAAAGTTCAGTTTCCTTTTCAAACTATATATTTTTAGACCTTAATTTTTCTTCGAAATCGTTTAGTATCTGTTATACAGTGACTTACAAAATGCTTGATTGATGATGATTGATCAAACAAAATATATATTTTTATTTTAGAAATCTCATTCATCCAATCGGTGGCACAATTTAACTGGATAACTAATACCTGAATTCTTAAAATATAGTTTACTTTTCAAACTATACATTTCAAGTCAATCATCTTTTCTTAAAAATTGTTTAAAGCATCTTAAAAATTAATTAATTAATGAAATGTTCTTAAAATTCAATTTGTTCTTCTTACTTTAAATTTGTAGTTAATTTTCCTACATAAAAAATTGTTTTACTTTCTCGAATGGACTGACAAACATTGGAATATGTTTATCTCACTCAAAATACACATACAAATCATTTTCTGATCAAAGCCCACAAACTGGGCATCTGTTGCAGGGTATTTGTGAGCCGGAAGGATTCACATTTTCGTTGCTCAGAGACAAAAACAAAGATGAAATAGAACAACAGCAATGGCAGCAACAACAACAACAGCAACAGCAACAAACTGAATGAGCAAGTGTTGCGGAAATGATTTGGTGCTCTCAGCAACAAGAAGGGTCCACATCCTTGCCAACATCCTCCCGACAGCCAACAGCCAACAACCGACTCACGACTCCCGACTCAGTTGCCACACGTTTTGGTTGCATGATTGAAAAGTGTTTTGCTATAAATTCAACTTTTCTATTATCTTTATCTTATAAGCGACACGCGCTGCGAGCAACGAGCAGCGGGCGTTGGGGGCGTGGCCCAGCAACAACAACAAACAAAACCAAAAACAAAACAAAACATTTTGCTGCAAAGTCCATTTCAGATTTTAGCTGGCAGCGCTGCATATGCAGGAGATGCCTTTAGACTGGAGCTGCAACTGAAGCTGAAACTGAAGTTGGAGCTGCTGCTGGAGCTGGAGCTGGAGCTGGATCTGGAGTTGAATGTGCTGTCAGCCAGCCGCTTTCATAATTGCTTCCTCCTGCTGCTGTGGCAGGAAACACAGTGGGCCAAGTGGGTGCTGTGCTGCTGTGGTTAGTCAGCTCAAAGCACTGTTGAGAGTGCCACAACATCTGAAGATGTTCAACGCATACACCTGAAAAAATTATTCATTGCATATGCCGGCATTTGAAGCATATCGCCAACAACCTACCAAACCAAATTAGATGACTGTAGCTGCACAGTTTTCACACATATATGGCCTTATCGATTTCTAATTATCGACTTTATCGATATCGGGCGGCCAATAATAATAATAATTAAAGCACGTTGAAATTTGGGCACTCTAAGTCTCAAATTGTGGCAGATATAGAAATGGAAACGAAATGCGAAGTTTGCTAAATGTGGCAATAAAATTGTGGGAAATATGTTGATTTATCGAACTGCATCGATCGTTATTATCGATAAAAGTCCACATTTCAATTTACAGCCTTATTTACAGGGTGTAGACAGCTAGCTATTATTTGTGCAGATCCAGCTATATTTGTATATGTATTTATTTAATATGAATCTACCTAAAAAGATCAAATTAAAGTAACTTGATCTACAGAAAGTAAACAAACCTCATACCAAATATGAAGTCTATAAAGTTTGTAGTCTCGAAGATCGAGCAGAAGAGCATGGATCAAGAATATATATGCCTTATGGAATCGAGCATGCTTCTTTCATACTTTTGTACACAACTTCATTTTAGCTTTTTTTAATGTTCAATGGATGCCATATGCCAGAAATGTTTAAATTGAGTGTGTGTAACTCGGTTGTAACCGCTGATTTTGTGCAGTGCAGCTGCTTGCTTCTTCTTCCGGTTCGTGACCACTTCAGCTACTTTTTGCACTCGTGCGTTGCCATTCTGGCCGTCATCATCAAACTCGTGCACAGCCGCCGATGCTCGGCCATCAGCGCCGTTCGTCATTATCGAGCGGGCGAGCGAGAGAGAGAAAGAGAGGGAGAGAGAGGGAGAGAGGGAGAGAGGGAGAGAGGGAGGGCTGTCATTACTTTTTATGAGCCAGCAGCATGATGCAGTTGCCGAATGTGACAGGAGCTGCAACAACAGCAGCAGCCAGTGGGTGGCTGAGAGTGGGAGTCACAGGCGCTTAAAGTATAATTTCAGGGTAAATTATCAGGCAGCAGCAAAGATAAAGAGGGAGAGGGAGAGCGAGAGAGAGGGGGAGAGAGAAAGGAAGCTTGTTCAAGTAAAACATCAAAGTGAATGATGGCACTCCGTCAGCCGCGACAGCTCAGAAAGCTGAGAGACCAAATGACTGGTAATCCCCACCCGCTCCCTTCTTAGACTCTCCTTGTACTCAGTAACCCCCCCCCCTCCCCCTATCCTCTTTGGTCTTAAGCCACTAACTCAGCTGGCAGTTGTTGAAAATTAAAAACGCATTTTTTGCTTCCTTCCTGCTTTTATATTTAATTTACTCATTTTTTTGTTTTTTATTTTTTTTTTTTGGTTTTCTCTGTGTGACAACTTCACTTCGGTACGTGTGGCAGCATTCACTGCCCCGTGCCCCCTTGCTGCCTGTTTTTGTGGCAACTTGTCAGCCCTTTTATTGCGTAATTGATTTAGCAACCGAGAAACCACCAGCGGCCTTCCTCGCAATCCGTTTAAAGTCGTTAGTTAATTAAATCAAAGGGGAAAATATGGAACGCATTTCAGCCAGCTTTGTTTTTGGTCTATTTTCATAAGCTGAACCCATTCAAAATGGCTAAAACTGGAAATGCTGAAGTTGTTGAAAGAATTTTTGGCACAATTAAAAAAAATAAATATTTTGAAAGAAAACTGGTAGTAAATGATGACTGCAAACTATTAACTAAAAATAATAAATAAAAACTAAAAATCTAACTAAAAATGTTTCAAATACGCCTGCGATTTCTATTTCGGCAAGTCGCATATTTAATTCTTTTTTAGATTATATTTTTTTATAACCGGAATTAGGCTTCACACGCAAATTAGCTGGTTCAGGGCGGTTCGGTTCGGTTCGGTTCGGTTTGGTTTGTTTCATGTGAATTTTAAATTAAAACAAACAGCGACAAAGTTTGAACAAGTTCGTGTCCAAAAAGTTGCCACTTTTGGACACATTGTTATATTTTTAATTCCCCAGCGTGAGTGGCAGGTGGCACAAACACATATATATATATATATATATATATATATATATATATATGTTAAAAATAATGGACAAAAAAAAAGTGTTTAATCCATTTTTAATTATTTTCACATTTATCACACGAGCCAAATGTAACCAACCCAAAAAGTAATAAATTACTTTAGCACTTGACGCTGTCAGCTTTTACACTGTTAAAAAAGTTGTCAAAGCTTGTGCATATTATTTATTATTTAAATATTGAAAAGCTTCCACATGCGTCCGATTATTTTTGGAATACATAAATCATGGGCTATATTTGACTATATATTTGAGAGTGATAACTTGCTGGTGCCTCCGCTGTTGCATAAATAATTAAAATATTTTTTTTTTTTTTTGTATTCAAATGTTAAATATTTTATATCCCAGCTCGTTTGCAATTTGTATAGTCCTTATTACATATCTCTGTAATATTTTTAGTATATTCTATGACCCATTTATAATTCTGTCATGGTTCACAAACATAAAAAGTAGGCAAGAAATATATGCAAATTGAAATTTTCGCTCAAGCCTTTGTGCGACTCTTTTATCCGATTAGAGTAGTTCAAGTTGTTTGTTGTTTCTCTTTTTTTTGGGGGGGGGGGTTCGAACTTTTTATGCTTGGCATATCAATAAAAGCAACCGAGCAGGGTGGGGGTTTGTTAGGGTGGTGAAGTGGGTGGTTTAGTTGGGATTAGCTGGGGTCTTTGACTGCCTTCTGAGTTCAACGCCATTTTGTTTGCCATTGCCCAATCAGGCGCCCACACAACTAACTGCCACTCAATTCCACTTCTGCCACACCCCCTACATCTCCACACACACACACACACAGGCACTATACACACACACACACACAAAAGCGCGAACATTCCACTCAACGTCTCTAATTAGTAGAATTTAATCTTCACACTATGGCAACGTCAAAGCAACCGAGCATGCCCCCCACCCACACCCCTCCATCCGGCCCACCGCCCCCAGCCCCCTCTGCCGTTGCTCATTATGAAAAATTTCAAATTAAAAAGGGGCAAGCGGCATGGCTGAGGGGGTAGGCGTTGCGGGGATAGATAGGGGCTGCTTGCCAAGTAAAAGTTTCTCACAAGAAGCGACACCAGGATTTGCATAAATGCCACAACACGAACATGGAACGAGGCCAGCTGTGTGGGTGTGTGTGTGTGCGTGTGTTAGTGTGTGTGTGTGCGTGTATCACACATCATGATTACATAATTTAGCTATTAAAAGCAGCGAGGAGCTGCTGAGGTTCGCGGCTTATTTATGCTTCAACACGCCATCTGGCGCTGCTTCAAAGGATGCTGCTGCTGCTGCTGCTGTTGCTGCTGCTGCGAACTCAAAGGATTTCTGTGTGGATGCGGATGGATGTGGTGGATTCGGTCGATACGGTGGCATCGTTGGATTCCAGTTGAATGGCCCACACATGTGCACTTGATTTACTCATTAGCGCTTCTTTTCTCTTCATAATAGACGCTTACAAGTGCTGTCAAGAAACTGGCAAATAACTCCCCCCACACAACACAACACAACACAACACACACACACACTCACACCCATTTTGCCTTCCGTTTTTCATGCTTACTTTGTGACGTGGCATAGGCGTATAAGCTGCTTAGCTGTATCCTTTATGAAAATGTAATTGTGCACGCATACAACATGTGTGTGTTCGTGTGTGTGTTTGTGTGTGTGTGTGTTCCTTTGGGTGTGTTTTTGTATTCCAGCCTAAACCCTAATAATCCCCACTATTTACCAAGAAAAAAAAACAAAATAATGAATGTATCTGTGTAAAAATAAACCTTCTCTTGCACTTCCGTCAGTAGTCATGACATTTTCACCTTTCGCTTCTTCCGGCTCAGCTTCAATTTTAAACTGCTTCTTATCTTATTGGGGACTGGGCCTGACTTCATCGCCCGATAAGAATACTGTCAGTGGCATGTGCCACGTGTCCCAGTTCCCATTAAATGCAACATTTCGATTATGAGCCTTCCCCACTGCCATTTGAAGCTCATCTAACTCATATTTAGTATGAATAGATACAGCTTCTATATAAATATTAGTTCAGCTCTCTTTGCATACCCAAAATTTAATGTACCCTTTGCAGTGGGCAGTGTTAACTTGTTGTGAAAAGATAAGCAGAATGAATACCAAAAAAAAGGAATTTAAAATATACAATCCTGAACAAAATCTGTCTATGATTTTTTCCCCTTATAAGTAAAACCTTCTATTAAATGTTGGAGCATTTTTTATTTTACTTTGTATAATTTTTTTAGTTTTAAATTGCAATTTTACATAACTTAAATCTGTAACTTTTGTGATTTTAAAATAATATTAAATAAATTATTGTAAATACGAATATATATAATATTCTCGATTTATTAAATATTTGAGGAGAACTTTTCAATTGAATAATATTCATTGATATTCAATTATTTTAAATATGAAGCTTACTTTGTAGCTACCTACAGGGTATGCCCTAGTCAAGCTCGGCTGACACTGACTGTTTGCAACATTTAATGCCCACAAATCTGTGTTTCAGACACATATATACATATATACATATGCAGTAATTTATTTTTATTATATTGCAAAAATCTCTTTAAACCGTTTTTGATTTTTTTTCCATTTTCATTTGGAGGCAACTGTTAATCTGCTTTGTTGTGCTGAATCATCTCGGCTGGCAATAGGAACCACATTTGGTGTCCACACCAACAAATGAAATTAATTTCCTCACTCCTCCCACTTGCCCTGCCCCCTTTGCTGCCTCAAACTCTCTCGTCGCTGTAGACACGCCTTCAACAGATTAAAGTGAGTACAAAAATCTCGTAATATTTTTCATGCATGTCATCCCACTGTGCAATGAAATGTGTGTGTGTTGATAAGATCGCAAAACCAGGATGGTGTTTCTGTGTGTGTGTGTGTTGAGGGGGGTGTGGAGGGGGTGACGGGTGTTAAACAGAGAATGGGCCGCACATTGGCGACGTTAACGTTAACGTTTGCCAGATAAGAGATTTTGTTATTCATAATTCAGGCGCGGTGCGTTTTTCAGCAACAACAGCAACAACGAAAAACGTTGGAAAATTGCTCAATTTTCCGTGGAAAAGTAAGAGAAATTTATGCTAATTTGCAGCAACTATCACTATTTAACATCAGCCAACAACAACAACTTAACAAAGGCAACCCCCCCCCCTCCCTCACACACACACACACACACACAGCTCCCCCCTCTCACACAGTCGCTCTCTTCCACAAGTTTGGCAGCATATAATAACGTCAGCGTCAGCGTAACGAAGTAACCTAATTAATTTGTGGCACTCATTAGCAACAATTGAAAATGCCACAACCAAAAGCAGCAACAACAACAACAGCAACAGCAACAACACACACACAAACACCCCATCGTCAGTCGTCGGGCGCGTCAACTTAGCCAGAAGTTGGAAAGCTTGTAACGAATGTGGATTATTGGACGTCCCCACCCGCGCCACATCCCCCCCTGCCCAATCCTCGTACTTCCGCCTCACTCAATCCAACACTCCCGGAAAAAAAACAGAAAAAAATAAAGTATTAAATGGGCGGGAGGCAAAACTTTGTTGTTACTGAACCCAACTAATTAAATACTCTACATTTACACGCAGACGAGCAATATTATTTAAGCTTGTAAAAAAATAATATAAATATAAATAAAATGAAAAAAAAGAGTAAATAAATGTATTATAAATATTATGAGTAATCTATTATTATTACATATAATGCTAGTATTTTTATAATTATTAATATATTTTTTCTATTAATACTATTTTAATATTATTATAAATGGAAAGGAATAGTTTACAGAATATGTCAAGTAAACAATTTTATTTCATTTAAATCATTTACAATGCAAAGCACATTTTTATTATTATTTTCGCTTTTGTTATTTATTTAATTTAAAATCAGTTCGCAGGTAAATTCAACAGTTTAATTATTATTTTATTGATTTTTCCAATTAGTTTAAAATCATTTTAGTTTATTTATAAGATAAAATTTTGTAATTATTTATTTCTTTAATGTTAATTAAATTAATTTCAGAATACAATTTAAAATGAAATATATACAAATTATAAAATAACAAACATTTATTTGATGTCTTAAATGTCAGCATCTTCACAAAAGCAATTAAAATTTTAATTAATCTTTCTTTATTTGGCTTTAACAATTTCGTTTGTATTAAGAAACGTTTGATTGGATTTAAAAGTGAAATATTGGATTTTGAATGTTTCAATTACGGCGCTAATTTAATAATTTGTTTTCATCAAGAAGTGCCAGGCACAAAATCCGATAATTAAGAGACTTCCGTTCGGCATTAAAGTGACTGATCTACAATAAACACATCCATTAAGATGAATGTCCAAATGAACAGCGACAAACTGCACAAAAGACAAGACAAACTGGGGAAAAATCATTAATGAGACGTCAATCAATCAATTTGCAGTAATGGAAATGTATACACACAATATATAAGTATACATATATATATATATAAAAATATATATAGATCGATATTGTGTTACTTTTCCTGTGATCCCATGGTTAATGATCAACACAAGGGTTGCTGACCATGTTTCCCAGTTCTTGGCATTTTCCATGGACTCGTTGCTGAGGCAGGTGTAGGTGTAGGGTAAATGCAAATATTTATGACAAAAGAATGAAAATATGTTAACTAATTTTCGGCTTTTGGTGCGTTGACGTGTGAAGCAAGCGGCTGGCAAAGAAAATGCCATGCCCCCAGCCCAGCTCAGGTCACCTCAGCAGCGAGTCGGAGTCCATCACCTGCTGGTTAGCCACAGGTCTGTGGGCTGGTCTGGTCTGGTCAGCATTTGAGCTGTGCGTGAGTTGGGCCTATTCGAGCCGCTGTCAGTCGTCACTCACCCGACATTTTCGTCGTTTGTGCCCAGCCGATATGCAAAATCATGTGACCGACCCACACCCGGCAACTCCGATCTCTATCTGAGCGCTAATATATGCGTGGGCCGTCAGAAACTACCTTTTGGTAATGCATAATTTGAGGCACTTTTCCGGCGCGCTGCGGGCCAAGCAACCACCGGACACTAGCCACTAACCACTAGCCACTAACCACTAGCCACTAACCACTGGCCACTGGCCACATTTGACCGTTTTTATTCATTTTGTTTTTCTTTTGTTTTGTATTTTCCTTCTTTTCTTTTTTTTGGTTGGAAATATCATTTAATTAACATTTTTCCTCGCTTTCGAGGCGCAAAATAATCACGCATAGGCAGCGTATGTGGTATTTTTTGTATACCCTAAACCCATTCCAAGTGGAGAAGGGGCATCTTGAATTGCACAAAGGCGAAATTGTAACAGGCAAAACAGCTAAAGTCTTAAAATGTGAACAAGCAAGCGACTTTAAAGTTGGCATATAAATTCTAGCAAATCATAAGTAAATCCAGTTATCGATACAAATCGATTTCCGATAGCAATAAAAAGCAAATTTAAACAAAATAATGCACAGTTTGATTAACTGTTCGAATTTCAATAGGATCGGTTAAGCAACACAGATTTTGTTAGCCTAAACGTGTTGTTTAAAGCCCACTTTTATATATAACAGCTGCCACAGGGTATCTGTGAGTTAAGCTGCCTAGACTAGAGTATTTTTGGCATATAGGGGGACACCATGCCGTCACAGTGGTACAAGTGTCTTATAAAATATACTTTTTGAATGATTTACATTTAGTTTATCTATATCAACTCGAAATTTGTATTGCCCTAGGGAAAAGATATATGCTTAAGGAGTATTTTGAGAATTTACTAGTAATATGAATATCTAAAATTCTGAATTGCTTACTGAGTCTGTGATCACCACAAGAAGCTGCTTACTTCAACTAAGAATCTCCAGAATTGAATCCAGCCATATCTTTTTATCTCAGAGAGAGGCAGCACGTCTAAGCAGTTTATTATCAATTATATTATTATTATAATTTGACCATTTGGCCCACTGTGCAGGTGTCATACTCAGCTGTTTCGCTATATGCCTATGTGTTTGACCTTTGCTGTAAGTTATGATTATGGCAACTGGAAACATTGACATTACTTTGCCTCTGATACGGCACAAACTGACATCAATTTAATTGTTTAGTTTTTTTTTTATTTTCATTTTTGTTTTTGTTTTTGTTTTCCGTTTCGAGGTGCTGTTTTGAAAGACACGCACATTCTCCCGTAGCGAACGTACTTGGGCCACAGGTCTTGGCCACGGTTTTAATACCCTGAACCCTTTCAAAATAGGTTAAAAGGGTACAATGGCTCTGCGCAAATGTATGTAACTGGCAGCAGAAAGCATATCCGACCCCATAAAGTATATATATATCCTTGATCAGGATCAACAGCCGAGGTGATTAGGGATTGTCCGTCTGTTTGAAAATGCTTATCTCAGAGACTATAAGAGCTGGAGACTATAGTTTCTTGTATACCCGGCGCTGATCAAGTTTGCTTTATTTTATCGATAATTGCCTCCGTTTCTTAAAAATCGATATATATCGATTGCCGATAGCAATAAATGCTACAGTTTTAAAGGCAACATCTTCTTATTAATGCATAATGTGAATATGCATATTATTGATCAACTGTCCAAATTTCATCAAGAGCGGATAAGAAAGACCCAGGTTATACTAGAAAATATATTATCATGTTGATCTCATTTCTATCAAGCATTTTCTGTATGCAGAAAGAGATGGATGCATGTGCGAGAATGAGAGGGCTATACACATATATATGTATGTATGTTTGAATACTTGCAGTCCTGCTCACATTTGGGTGTAAAACTTTTTAAACTTAAATGTGGCAATTTTGCTAGAATTTATTTAACAACTGACTTCAGGGTATATCGCAGTCGAGCACACTCGACTACCACATTGCTCACTTGTTATTTTTGTGGCCAGCTGAGTTGAGTGTTGCGTATCTTACGGATACGCATACGAAATATGAACAAATATGCATTGGCTCTTGTTTTTTTTACTTCCACACTTTGATTAATTAGCGGCTCGTCTTCTGTATTTGTCGGTCGACTTATTTTTTTCGGTCTTGGGTTGGTTCCTCTAAGTGCGATATTTGTAACACTTTGCTGACTTATTGTTGTTGACCAGCTGAAACGTGGCTGGAACTCCGATAAGGCTAATTAACCCATTGCGCCATTGTTGTTGCTCTTGGCTCTTGGCTCTCGGCGCTGTGAAGGGCTTTTAAGTCGCTCATTGTTGTTGTTGTTGTTGCTGTTATTGTTGTTGTTGCTGTTGTTGTTGCTGTGTTTTGGGCCGTCGCACACGTGTTCCTGAAGCACTCTCAAATCTGAGCAATAAATTCCAATTTGGTACCCTAATGAATCCTCCAAAACGGCCGATTAATTTGGCCAACCAAATAGGCCGCATTCTGTTTTTGTGGCCAGAACACATTCATATTTAGCCCAAACGGCTCAAGCACACATAAAATATTGCTAAGACCGTAACCAACATTTTTAATTTGATGTTTTTATTTTTAATAAAAAGCACAATAAAAATATAACAATTAAGAAATGATGAAATTTTCCTTTTACAACCCAAGCAAATTAAAACTGTAAACCGTATGTTAGAAGCAAGGGAAAGCAATATATACTTTCTTGATCTGCATCGACAGTCGTCTATTTTTTGTGTAGGCTCAGAGGGGGGCACAATAAATCCAATCGATGCCCCCAAATTGGAAGCTGTTAAAATGACAACGCAAGTTGCTCTTATCAAGTGGCAACGAAATTAAACCACGTCATTGACTTTGGTGACATTTCATTATCAGCCAAGGAATTTTTGGTTACGGTTTTAATTTGATTATTATGTGTGGGGAAGACTAGCTCAGTCCAGAGTTCAAGGTTATAATGACGCCAATATAAATGTCACATGACCACTTTCATCAATACAAATGACTTGCGTTCGCATCAAAACATATTCAACAAAAACATCACAAAATATAATTTTGCCCTGAATTAAGCAAGCGATCAGCTAAGAAGCGCTTAAAGTAAGTTCCACATATTGATGATCATTAAATAAAGAACAACTCGTATAAATAAAACCACACTGAGCAGTATTATAAATATAATATATCGCTCAATTTGTCAATTGATCAATGACTGATGTTCGTTAAAATTCCTGAATTAGTCGATTGAAAATTGATAATCAAGTCTTCGCAGACAAAAGCAAACATCTCCGTTGCCAGAAAGTATATATATATATATATTTATATTCTTGTTCATCATAAAAAGCTGAGACGATCAAACTATTAAAGATTTGATATACTTACGACCTTTGTTCAAGTAAAGATTATGGAGATATGTTTCTATATCTATCTGTGAGCAGTACTTGGTTCTTCGTCGAGCTCTCGCGACTAGAACATTCTTATTTCCTTTGTTTTTAGGCACATGGTATTTAATTATTTTATATTTAGCAACTACAATTTCTTGTTAAAATGCTAAACTGCTTTTTAGGTTTAACTTTAAAAATATACTAAAACTATTACAAGAAGTAATTAGAATAAATGAACGGTTGAATTAGGCAATGCTACATTTTACAATTTACAAACTACGCAACTTTCTTACAGCTCCAATGAAGTGGAGTTGTTGGCAGCATAGATCAAAAGTGCGGCGGGTTTATGAGGATGATGATGATGAAGATGAAGATGATGAAGAAGTAGTGGCTGGCATGGGAATTTATGTATGTAATACTTGGGGCAAGGAACACGCATTACTTTCAATTCGGCTGTAAGCCTCTGGAGTCGTTCTCGTTCTCGGGCTGGGTTTGGTTTGGTTAACAAGACAAATGCAATTTGAAACAGCGACAAGGACAACCAGTCGTAAGCCCATTGATTAATTTGAAATTTATGAAGCGCTCGTAACTTTTGCTCTGCGGTTGAACAGCAAAAACCCAAACCAGCCCACAACAGACCACTGCCATTCACAGCTCCACGGCTCATATACATTTTAATTAAATGTCGCACCGGAACAGCCACTGAAGAAGAAGAAGAAGACGATGTGGAAATGGTAGTGGCACAGTTGCCACTAAAGATGCATACTTGACAATTTTAGGTTAATCCCGGTCACGAAGCAAACACAACACCGATCCCAGGCAACCATTATCGTAAACATTGAGCGTGCGCAAAACTGGCATAAATATCATTTGAATAACGTCCTGCACAGGACGACGGGAGGGGGGCAGGCTGGTAGTTGCACGAGGGTACTGCTGCCGGGAAAAAAAAAAAGAAAAAGAAGAAGAAAACTTCATTTGGACTTGGACCACATTCGAACATGCAACTTAATTACGCGTGCCAAGCCGAACGGCTTTTGTTATTATCATTCAGTGAGCCGAGCTGTGCGTTGCTCGGTCTGCTTGCCCCTACCGCACCCCACACTTGCCACTACCGCACAGTTGCCTCTCACCTCTCTGGACTCGGGCTGTACCTCAAAGCATTCGCCCCGTTGTGTTGATGATAATGTTTTGGACGAGGCATTGGCTGCGCTTAATGAATTTATTTGTTACGCATGGCGTACTTTGAATTGGCAGCCACACACAGCATCTGAGAGAGAGCCAGAGAGAGAGAGAGTGAGTGAGTGATAGACGGAGAGAGAGAGGGAGAGGGAGTGAGAACTACGCAGCGTCCTTCATTGTCCTGCATGGTCTTAATGAAATCCATTATTACGAAAGCCATTTTCATTCCTTTCACACAACACACACACACATGCAACACGCACACACACACACAGACACACACACACACACCGTGAAACACTCTCGCAAAAGTAAATACACTTATTACGCAAAAGTGTTTTGCGCCCGGGTAGGTTTAACCCCTCACTCCCTCACCCGCAGCCGCTCCTGGGTTGCGAGAGGCATTAAACGCAGCAGGAGCCAGAATATTACGCATAAGCTGAGTTGAGGGTTAGCCTGAGCAGCGAGCGAGAAAGAGAGAAATGGGAGAGAGCGAGAGAGAGGGAGAGGGAGACGGCGCAAATAAGTTTTGTGCGCGATATGCGAACCGATAATGATATCCGAGCCGGGGCAGTAGCTGCTCTAAAGTGACGCCTCAATTGCCATCGTCCCCCCTCCGACCCCATCACCATCACAATCGCTTGCCACCACCCCCCTTAGAGATGCAAATAGCACGCCCTTTGACAGCAATTGTTGCCCAAAGTATGTACTTTATGGTCCAAGGAGCACGGCTGGGGCAGGGGTAAGCAGCGTTTAACACTCGAAGCGCATTCAATTAACGGCAAAATGTATCCAGCATAATAACTTTCCAGCAATGCGCAATCAATTGGAATGCAGACTTGATTTCAGATACGCATAAATCAGATCACAAAAAGGGGGAGGCAGTAGAACCAACACTTTCACAAAAAAAAAACATCGAGTGGAATATTGAGCTGATAAAGTGAAACATAAAAAATTTATTTAGATTAGCAAGCTAAAAGTAATGCTAAAAATTGGAAAGGTGTTTTTATTTTCTCAGAATCTTTTCGTTAATAATAGAAAATATTTCTAGAAAATAGAAAACACAAACACTTATTTTTAGAAAGAATCCTTTCCGAAATTTAAAAAGCAGTAATTAATTTAAATTTGCATTTGTGAAAGCTTAAAAAACTATTATTATAATGATGAGCATATATTTTACACACATTTTTTCGAAGCTTGAATTAAGAAAAGAAAAAACCTGTTAAGAAACATCTTCCACTGTAAAAATATACTTTCTGAAGAAACAAGGTAAAAAACACCTTCCACATTAAAAATATACCATCTTAATAACAAGTTGAGCTACACTTGAAGACAAAAGTAATTAAATTTTCTAAAGTTGATTTTTCACAACAAATATTGATATGACTTCAATTTGCCAGGACGAGCGTTTTAATAGTGACTTTGCCACATAAAATAACGATTCCTCTGAGTATCGATTCGGATCAAACACATAGCAAAGGCAATTAAAACTTTGAATTAAATGAAAAGTTCAGCTAAATGCGAAACAAAAAAAAAACAAAAACAAAGAACCCTTCCACCTCTCAGGAGTATTTGAAATAAAGTTTTGTATCTTTTGATGTTGCTGCTAATGGATTGCGATTTGAATTGAAATACGAGCAGTGCTATTTGGGATCCGTCATTCAATTTGACCCATGAAAGTTTCAGCAATCTGCCTCAACTATAACTGAGAGTAAACCCTGTGAACAGGCAACTTTTTCATTAGCCAAAGACGCATCCTTCCTGCCACCATTTACTGTGGCACACAACTCCATCATTAAGACTTAAATGACCTTCCTGTGCCAGCGTTGACTTTTGCGACGTTTCTTTTTTGGCTGCTTCAAACTTGAACTACTGATGCCATTCAATGCATTCATCCGCTTGTGCGCACATTCATTCATTCATTCATTCATTCATTCATTCATTCACTCATTCAATCTAGCTCGCACCCCGCTCTGCCAGCTCCCGTCGTGTCAGCTGCTCAGGACATTCTATTAACGGCCTCGAGGACTCTATCTGCAGCTGTATAAGTGTTTAGTTTTATGTGTATATATTATTTTTACACTCGTTATGTACAGTTGCGAACAAAATAATAGCACCACTCTCGAAATAAATATTTTCAAAGGTGTATTTTTTCAATTTGGAAGTCTAAGAAACTCATGAATATGTTTTTTAAAAGTGGAAGAAGATTAAAAAGAAAATGGAGTGAAAAAGAAAAAAAATTACATAAAATAAGAATGTAAAATTAAAATAAAGTATATAAATAAGAAAGTATTAGTAAGAAGATTAAGTAAAAAAAATAAACGCATAATTTTTTAAATATATTATTATAATTATGAAAATTATAAATTTATAAACGTTTCTAATATATTTTTTCTATATGTACTATTATTTTCTTATTTTTGCTTATATATAAAAAGATATATGTAAATATTGAAATGAATTCCAGGAGAAGTACTTTAATTTATTGATGAAATCCTAAAAAATACATTAAAAATTAACCTTTGAAAAAAATTGCAAATGCTTTGTTTTCTCATTCGTAAAAATGTTGCTATTTATTTTTTGGCAAGTGTATATATATATATATATATATATATAAATACACATAACGTGTATAACAATCTGGATACGCAATAAATGCTTTCTATTTAATGAGTTCGCTCCGCTTACGCACTGCGGCTGCTGTGTGCGGATGTCCGGAATGGCAACAAATTTACATGTTACCATTGCTTATTGCTCACTTGATAGATACTATTTATGGGTTACCGAAGCGCCGACATTCATGCCACTTTAATTGCCAAAAAGGACCAGATCGGAGAGGGGAGAGGGGTAGCGGTGTAGGGCGGTAGGGCGGTAGGGGTAGTCAAACATATGTATGTCTGACCTAATGGAATCGTTGTCGGCTTCTGCAACGACTCATTTATCATGTGTCAAAATGTTTAACTAAATGGCACTTTGCCGAAAAACTTTTTGTTGGTGGGAGTTATACGGGGGGAGGGATGGTAGGGATTGTTGTTGTTGTTGTTGTTCAGTGTTTGCTAAGTAGTTACTTTTAATAGTTGCCGCTGCTATCCACAACACATAAATAACTCGTCTTGTTCGCTTGTTACCCACACACGCCCACTTTTGCTGGCCAAGTGCTAAACATCTTTGAGATACTTTTCGGGCTCAACCGTTTTGGGGGCAGCGTGATGAATGAGCCGCCTTAGAAGCCTCGGACATAATTATATGCAGCACTCCTCCCCACAACTACCCCACTCGATCCCTCTCAGAGCATGGTTTACACATGAAGATGACCGCAAAATGTCTTAATCGGCCATGTTTCAGCTTATGCCCCAAACCACCCACTTGCCCCTTCATCCTCTCTCCTGTTGCAAGCTCTTTACGGTTTGCTGATAATCTAAGTAATCTAACGGGTCAATAAGGGTCAAATCGTTGCAAATATATAACAAATATATGGGTTTGAGGCTAAGCGTCCAAAAACAGATTTAATTACACACTTCTGCTCCAGCTTCAGCTCCAGCTCCAAGTACCTCAAGATACTTATCCCCATGTTTCATATATTGTAGCTTCATTTCCATCTGCATTCTAAGATGAAGTTAGCCCCCAATTAAAACCATCTAAATATTAAATTATATTTGTTAAGTTTAACTTGATATTATTTAGTTAACAGTCCATTCAAAATATTTAAGAGTATTAACTTATTCATGACAGTCTATAAAAAAATATTTAAGAATATTTCATTTTATAAATAATTTATTGTTAAGTCAAGCTTGATATTACTTATTTTAAAATCCGATTACAAAATCGTACATGAGAATTAAAGCTTGCTGTGAAAAAACCTGCTAACAGCAAAAAGCTTCGCCAAAAGCTCTGTTAACAGTTGCAACACTGAGATGCGGATGTCGCAGACCGTTTGTGTTTGCTTTAGGGGCAGGCAACCTTCGGAACGGGTAATCAATGCAAGCAAATACAAATAATATTAAAAAAATAAAGGTTGCTAATTAAGTAAGTAGAGCTCAAGTGGTTTGTGCGAAACGGGTATCGTTATCGGGGTCGGGTATGGGTATTATGGGTATTGTATTTATCAGATGTGCATTCATTCGAATGCACTTCCTTTGGCGCGCACTCAACGGCGACTTCCCGTTAGCAGCAACAACTACAACTACAACTACAACTACAACTACAACTGCAACAGATACGCATCAGTTGCACAAACCAAACGAAATAAGTAAATAAATAAACGTTCACTCAAGCGACTGTACACTCTGAAAAAAACATCGCCCTAAATCGACAGTCCCAAAAATATGTCGATTTAATATTTTGGAAATATTTTGTATTAATTAAAAAAAAAAGACATTTCCAAAAATTAAAAAGGCAATTAAAAAATTTAGAAAAATATTTTAATAATTAACGTAATCTTGGCCCTAAATTTAAGTCGATTTATTTTGCGAGTGTATAATGTGCAATTGCCTTACTGCTTGCTGTTTACTGCTGCCCATTTCAAGTGAGACGAGAGAAAGAGACAGACAATGATAGAGAATGGGAGAGAAGGCATAAGGAAGTGCACTTTAAACGAGGCGACAGCTGCTCGTGGCTTATCCGACAGGCCAAACAATCGCATTCGCCGATAAACGATAAACGATAGACTAGCATAATTGAAATCAACAGCAACAACAACTGCATCAAACGCAAAAGCCATGATGATGATTATGTTGACGTCGACGGCAACGTCGTTGAAATTGAATAAAAATAAAATGTAAAAAAAATGTGTATTCCATATAGTCTCGACGTCAACAGCAATTTCTACTAAAGTGCAAGCAACAACAGCAAGAAGAAGAAGACGAAGCACGACAATAGCGGCGATGGCGACGTCAACAACACCTCCAAAGTTGATTGATAAAAACTGTGCAGCTCGGTTATAAAGTGCCCCGCAAGGAGAGAGAGAGATAGAAAAGTAAGAAAATGCTATAGAGATGGGTGGGAAGTGTAGAGTGGGAAACTAGCATATCGAGTTGCTTCTCTCTAATGTGACAGCTCAATGCAATTTAGTTGGCAATGACAACCCAGCAATAACAGCAGCAGCAAACAACAACTGCAACGGGAAACAGCAGCAGCAGCAGCATTCTATTATGCACAGTGAGTGACAGCATTATGCATTCAACGCTGGGCATTTATATGTATTAGCGAGCAATATAAAGTGCTTTGTATCTGATTTCCCAAATGGCACTTAAGTAATGGAATTGAAGAATAAACAAACAGCTCAAGTGATCGAGTTAATGCAGCAGCTAGGATTTTAAGAAGAATAATAACTTTATAAAAAAATCGTTTAATCATTACACATTTTTTAGACAACAGTATAGCATATACATATATATTTTTAATTATATATCTACATATATTTGTATATGCAAAACTGCTGAGCAAAAAGTATAATTTTTCCAAACTTTAAAATAATTTATAATAAAATATATATAAATATAAATACAGCAACGTAATACTGATTGTCCATTAAAATTTCTAGCTCAGTGTAATTGATTGCATATTCCAAACTTGCTCACACACGCACATACACATATGTAAAATCAATACTCATGCAATATACACAAATGCCTCTATTTTAAGGTAGCGAAAGGACGTAAGTAAAGACAGTGAAAAGATCATAAATATAATGAGCAACCAGAACACGACTAAAGCAACCTAATGTGTATGTAAATATGAGTGTGTTGAATAAGTGGAAGAGAGAGGAAAGCGGAAACTGAAACTGTAACGAAAAATCTGCGCAAACAACTTTGAACGTCAATTTGTCAACTTGAAACGAAAATTGCATGCAAAAGCTTTGCAACAATGTCAGCCAAAGGCAGTTGCAGTGGCAGTGGCAGCGGTAGCGCCTGACGCAGTCAAAGCCAATTTCAGATTTGAAATTTTGCGCTGCATTTTCGTTGCTTTCACTCAGTTGAAAGGGGAAGGGGAATCGGTGATCTGAAAGCCAAGTCAAGTTAACGCCGTTATCGTAGGTGCGGCAAACATGTCGCTGCCGCAGTCGACGACGACAGCGACAACGGCGCTTGATAATGAGCAGTTAAAGCAAGAAGCAGACGTAGTCACGAAAGCTTCCGCAATGTTAAAATGTTGCGTGTGTGTTTGTGTGTGTACAAAGGGAGGGGGCAGAGAGTGAGAGAGCAGGCGATATGCAAGGCGAATGCACAAAGCTCTAACTCAGCATATGCATGTGTACGTGTGTCTGGGACAAAATTCGGCGAAATTGAAAACTGCACGTGTTGAGGACTTTCAAAGCAAAAGACGATGAGGCAAACAACGCGAGCAAGAGAGAGAGGGAGATAACGCAAGATAGGGCGAGTGGGAGAGGTAGAGAGAGCGACTCAATGTCGATCACAGCCAGACAAAGTTGTCAACTCAAAATGCAAAAAGCAAAGCTGCCTACGTGAGCGACGGCGACGACGTCGACGACGCGGCGCGACGTCAGCGTCGACGTTGTCGTTTTGCTCAGTTTACCGCTTGCCTATCCCTCGCCCTTCCAGGCAATCGACTAGCCTAACAACTTGGAGCTGCGAGCAGCGAGCAGAGCGCAGCCCCTTGATTAACAAAAACAACCAAATTTGTCGTGAAATGCAATTCCTTTTTTCTTTTTTTGGGATTCTTTTTGTACATTTCTGCTGACTGACAAAATTTGTTACCGCGTTGTTAAGCTAATTTTTTTTTGTTTCTTTTTGATTTTGCGAATTTTGTTTTTGTTATGTTCGCTTCGATAACAACTTCTCAACGACGGCAACAAAATTTACAGCTGTAGCTGTCGCTGCACAGTGGTACAGAAGCGCTGCAGTTGCTAATTAATGTGACAATTTAGTTAATAACTAATGAGTAGAACTTATTTTGAATAAAGCTTACAATTTAATTGTTATTTAATTTTTGGGCTACTTAACATTATTTTAATGAAGTTTATATTTTGTTTCTAAACTTTTTGTTGGATATTGATTTTAAAAATACATAAAATGTATTATTTTATAAACATATATAAACCATATTTAGAAAACGTTTAAAAATTAATTGTTGATATATATATATATGTTGTTAAATTCAACATTTTTATATTATTTCCATAAATCTTATAATATAATTGTTATTTTATGTTGTGCTGATTGTCTGTTGTGCATAAATATAACATTTAATATTTTCACACTGTACAAAAACACACACACAAACGCCTGCACAATTTGGTAGCCCAAAATTGTGAACTAGCTCACAATTGCTAGTCGCAACTCGGCTATCTATCCAGCGTCATGGCCGCCACTTTGCTACACGAATAGCCAGCTAATTTTTTTTTGGTTGTTAATTTTTTCTGTGTGCTTTGTTGGCAACGTTCATCACATGCGCAGAAGCAGGCTGGCAGAGGCCCACTGTGCAACGTGTTGCCGTTGACGGTAGCGACAGCAGCAGCAGCAACAGGCAGCAACGATCGCCACAACACACGAACAGAAAACGAGAAACGCAAATGCGGTGCCTATAAAGTGCCGCTATTTGAATACCCTTACTAAAAACTGCAACTAACTGCAAAGCACCAGAAAAAAAAACTGTAGTTACCTTTTCGAAAACTTAACGAAGCTCTCCGTCTCTCTCTTTTTTTCGGTAATTCTAAGCAAACTTTGTGAGAGTTTTGCTGGGAATTGACAAGCTTTTGGCAAAGCTTCTAAAATAACTGTAACGCTCGATGCTGAAGTTAAACAACAACAGCAGCAAGGTTGGAAGGTGTTTATGGCTGGGGGAGGGGGCGGGGGCGTGTTGGGCGAGCACAAAAAACCAAGTGACGAACTTACGGCCAACAGCAGCAGCCGCAGCAGCAACAACAACAACAACAGCAACAGTAGCAACAACAACAGCAACTGGCCCGTTTGGAGCAGCGCGCATGCCACACACAGTTTAAATATGTGAAATTAGTACAAATCGTGATTTCAACAGCGAACGACGAACGACGAACGACGAAGCGGCGAAAAACAACAACAACAACAACAAGCGACCGTGTCGGGGGATCGAGAGTCGAGTGGCAGCAGCAACAACACTAGCTAGCAGCAGCAGCAGCGGCAACAGCAACAGCAACATCGTCGCACGTATGTATTGCGGCAATAATAATAAAAACAGCTGATAGCAGCAACAAATAGAAAAGCCAAAACATTCAGCAAGCAGCAGCAGCAACAACAACAAGGCGTCGCATTATCAAGCGAGCAACCAACAACAGGTCTCCAAGCAGAGCAACAACAACAACAACAGCAGCAGCAACAACAACAGCCACATTGTTGAGTCGTTGAGTGAGCGAAAAAAGCGCCCCGCGTGCCGCTGCAACCAGCAACCAGCACACACACACAACACACACATCCACACATATAGAGAGAAACAGCCAGACAGCTAGCGCACATGCACACACACACACACACACGCACACCAATGCAAAACAGCAAACACAGAGTCACACACCTTTGCGTTGATTTTGGACGAAGCGACGTCGCACAGTGGTCAAAAGTGTGACCAAAAACTGATCGCAAGATTGGTAAACAATATATTATTGAGTATTGTTAACAATCAATCAAAGTCTACTTTATTCAGCAACACATGTATATGAATGAATAGGTAAATGATCTACTTAATTCAGCAATGGATTTATATAAATATTAAATATCATATATTATATAGATAAATAATAGCAATTAAAAAAGTTGACATTTTCATTTCCTATTGCATAATTTATCATACTTGTTAAAGTTAAATTAATGACTCGACCTAATTTCGTTAAGCAGGTGAATTAATTAAAAAACAGTTAATCGATATTAGGTACTAGTTCTAGCATTTTATTTCATATTTGCTTATTACCAAGAAAGCAATTTTTATTTCACATTTATTGAGATTAATTTGATGACTTTAATTTAAAAAGTGATTTCATTTAAGAACAGTAAATATGAGTTTCCATATATATCCTATTCTATATTGTGCTGCAGTTGAGTTTTCATCTAATTTTATATTCATATTCAAGCATAATTATTATTATTAAATTTATGACTCTCCTTATTCAATTTTACCTACCAATGTATTTCATATGTTTTAAATTTTAGGTGTTAATATTTCATATTTATATTTATGCATATTAGTTAAAATTAAAACTGCAGTTGTGTTGTGTGTTGTGTACCACTGTGCAGCGCTCACACGCGCGGCGCTCTCTTCGCACAAAGTGCAGCTGAGCTGCCGTTTGGCCGCCGCCACACTTGCCGCTGCCGCTGCTGCTGTTATTGCTGCTGCTGCTGCTGCTACGCTTCCTCTGCCACACAACCGCTAGCCGCGGCCGCCGCCGCCTCAGTCGAAAGTCAAAAGCAACGTGTTGTGGACGCTTTTTTTTTTAACGTCGCGTTGCGTTTTTTGCGTTGCGTTGCGTTTTACCTTCTTTTGCTACCACCACCAACACTCCTTCCTCCTCCTCCTCTTCTCTCTCTCTTTCTTTCTTCACGCGCTCTCTCTCAAGCTCTCTCGCAAGCTCGCTCTCTTTATCTCACTCTCTCTGTGTCTCTCTCTCGTAGCCGCCTGCGCGCGCGCGCAACAAACCCAAAACACAACAACAAAAAACAACAACAACTTCATCACCCACCACTGCACCACCAGCACCAGCAAAAGCTCCAACGCCTCTCCTTAAAGCACCGTTAACTTTCACCAGCGATGTCCGCCGGTCAGTTCAAGCATGAACCGAACGCATCAACTGCGGACGTCGCAGCGCTGCCGCTGCCGCTGCCAATGCCGCCGTCGCCGTCAGCGCCAGCAGCCGATCGCATCGAATGGTCGCGTGCAACAATTTTGGGCTTTATCGAGGATTATCGCCGGCATCGAGTCCTCTGGGATCCAAACACAAAAGGCTACCACATCAAGCAGACCAAATACGAGGCACTAAATCTGTTGAGTCAGAAATATGGCACCGAAATCCGTTCGATACGATCGAAAATAAAATCGTTGCGTTCGTCATTCCATCGGGAACATGGCAAGGTGCTCAACGGACGCAGCCGCGGCGTTCATTATCAGCCCATGTGGTTTGCCTACGAAGCCATACGGTTTATACTCGACGGCGAACGTGACGACAGCGCTGCTTTAGATGTGACTGCTGCGGCTGCTGGCGTCGGCGTCAGCGTTGATGTTAAGCCGCTGTTGGACTCGGAAGCAGCGGAAAAACTGGCGCTGATGCATAGCCTAGATTTGGAACAGCTGACAGCTGTTGGCGTCCAAAAAGTTGAGCAGCAACAGCAGCAGCAGCACGAAGAGTTTGCTGCTCGCGTCGCTGCTGCTGTTGCTGTTGTCGCCGCCGCTGCAGCAGCGGCGAATGTGAGAGAACATCAGCATAATATGGATGCAGGCGATTCGGACGTCATCAATTCGCCGGATCCTAATTCCAATGGCTGTGCGGGCGGCGATGGCGATTGTGACGCTGACAGTGGCAGCGACGCAACAGCAACATCAACAGCAGCAGCAGCAGCCGTCGCTGCAGCAGCCGCCGCCTCAGCAGCTGTGGTAAGCCTCCTTTTTTGCCTATTGCCTATATTTCTGTTTATTGATTTTTACTTTACGTTGTGCATATTGTTTCTCATTTCTTATACACACACTAACACATAAAAAATTGGCGAGCTTATTCCCTGTGTGCTCTGCTTTGTACAATTCAATTGTTTTGCAAATGTGAATTTTCGCACTCAGTTTGTCGCATTTACTTATATTCTAATTATTTTGTTTGTTATTCGTGTTCTTTTATTAAAAATTGAAATGCACATTATTAAAATAAGCTGAATAAGTAACATAAAAATCGAAATACAAATTTAAAATAATATAAAATATTAATATTTTTAAAATAGTTCAATAATTTGAAATTGATTTTTTGTGAAAAACTTAATATTAATAATAATTTGCATAAGTCTAGTGTCAGTTAGTGTATTCAGCTGTCGCCTATGCCGATTAGCAGCGGTTCTTGTTTGTTTCTTGTTTTCGTTCCGCTGGAGCTTTTGCTTATTTTTTTCATGTGAGTGAGAATGAGTGTAAATGTGTATGCATGTATGTGTGTGCGTGAGTGGTTTGACTTGTTTTGCGGCAGCAGCAACAAAAGCAGCACACGCGCCGACGCTGCTGGCTCTGCTGTGTCTAGCGCTTGGTTCGTACAGTGGCACAAACTAATTATAATTGTTTGTTATATAATTTATATACTTTACTGCATACTTGTTTACCATAAAACTAAACGCACAAGTGCTTGCCACCTCAAAAAGCTCCCACAACTTAAGCTGCATTGCATATGCACACACATAAAAATAATCAAACAGGCAACACTGCAAACACTTGACAATCATCTCGCCACAATTAAGCGGCTGTAATTGCCGTAATATTGATAAAGGTTAGCTATGCAGTTACTAAGTATTTGTTGACACTGTGCTGGCTGCGCTGCTATTGCGTCGCATGCGCTTGATAAGCTCGTGTGTGTCAACTGGCTTTGATTTGCCATATGTGTGTTGCATCAGCCATATAGAAATCGGCAGCGCCTCACATCCCCCGCTACCTCCGGCCTACTCGTTCAATCCAGCAGCAACAGCAGCTTTAAGTTGCTTGTCTTTTTTTGTTTTTGTTTTTGTTTCGTTCGCTCGTCTGTTTTGTCTGTATCTCGCTTTTTGGTCCACTTCAATTTTGAATTCGCCGCGTCGGTAACCCCACCCACCCCCCTTTTCTATGCTCACCTTCGCTAACTAATTAAATCGCCGCTGGCTCTCCCGTGTCGCCAGCTCCATGCAAATGTGTTTGTGTGTGTGTGTTTATGTGTGTGTATTTGTCAGTGTTAGTCTGTTGCTCACATTTATGTATGTATTTTTTATTACTATTCTAATTTGCCTTTTTTCACATTCTTCCTTATTTTTTTTTGCTTCGTCTTTACCAATTATTATTGTTGTTGTTGTTATTATTTGTCTGACAAATTCTTCACAATACCATAATTGTTGTAGTTATTCGCCTTTTTTTCTCATTTATTTATTATTTTTATTATGTTTTGTTTTTTTTTTTTGCTACTTATTAACGATTTGTTTTTGGTCTTTTGCTTTCGCAGACACGTTCCTCTTCCGATTTGGATGGCGAGACTTATTGCAATATCAGCGCCGAAGATGTGAAAACCGAAATTGTAAGTACAGACGAGTGCACACGACTAGAAGCGAGCAATGCAAACTTATTAATTGCATTCTAATTAAATACCCTAAAATTTGTTGTAAAAGAGTATTTAGGTAATCAAAATAAATAATCGCCATAAAAAAGACTTAGTATTTATTGAAGGATTGGGAATCGATATAAACTCTTGCTTAATTTATTGAACTGTTTAGTTTTGTTTTGATAGAGTTATATCCCATCTAGATTGACCTTTATCCGTATCAATAGTCGGCTCCATTAACTGTGTCTGCACTCCGAAAAGTCACCCTTGTTTTCAAGCAAATAAATAATTTCAACATATAAGAATAAATTAATTTCTGAAGTCTAAAAATCTCAATACTAACTTTTATAATTAATATAAGTAACAAAAAGTAGAGTACAAGAATGTTTCTTCAATACTTATACACCCTGGAAATTGTATATATATTTTAAATTCAAGAAAAACCCACCGTTAAGTTTAGAAATGCAAATATTATTGCTTTCTGAATAAAAATAATAAATATTTCGATACATTTCATCCGAAAATTATTGTAAAATTGTAAATAATAATATATAATATATATATATATAATTTCATTACAAAATTATGATGAATTTTTCTATTTTGTATATATATATATATATATATATATATTCATGTTTTGTTTTAATAAGATTGATATTTGTAGAGAGTAGAAATGGAAACACTGATTTAATAAAAGTTCGATTTTTTCCTAGTGTGCTTTTGAAATAAAAATTGAGCTGCTTACTAATCTAATTAATATTTAAACACTACACGTTCTCTTTCTCCCTCTCTCTCTCTCCCTTTCTCTCTCTGTTTCTCTCTGGCTGGTCGCAGATCGAGCACGAAGCTGAGCTGGGTATGCTGGACAGGCAGACGAGTACGCCGCTCTCGCTGAGCTATTACAAACCAACAGATCTGACATACAATCGGCGGAAGCGCAAGGCGCAGCTGGATGAGATCGATGCGAATGATGGCAATGATGGCAATGGCGGCGATCTCTGTGGTGGCGTGGGCGTTGGCATCGTTGGGGGCGTGGTCGGTGCTTTGACTTTGACGCCGATCAAATCAACAAACCATCAGCAGCAGCAGCAGCAACAACAGCAGCAGCATCAGCAGCAACACTTGAACCACAATCAGATCGCATTTCAAACGCTTCAGCAACACTTTAACCACAATCTCAGCCACATAAACCACAACGGCAATGGGCAGCCACAGCAACAACAACAGCAGCAGCAACAACACCAACAACACCAACAACAGCAACAACAACATTCCAATAACATGGCACAAAAACGTGATCGTGATCGTGATCTCTCCTCCTCGCCAACATTGGCCCATATGAATAACAATAATAATAATAATAATACTATTAATAATAATAATAATAACAATATAAACATAAACAACAACAATCACTCGTCCAAATCCTTAGAGCTGTCAGCAGCTGCAACAACAGCAACAGCAGCAACAACAACAGCAACAAGCAGCGGCATCTCCAGCATTGCTGCCACAACTCCCATAAAACTCTGCAGCAACAAGAACAGCAACAACAACAACAACAACAATTGTAGCAGTACCAGCAACAACAATAGCAACAACAACAGCAACAATATGAGTGCCAGCCATGTGGATGAATATGAGGTGTTTGGTGAGTATGTGGCGATAACCATACGCAAACTGAAGACACCAAAATCGAGAATTGTCGTCAAGCATCTGATCAATAATCTGCTGTACGAGGCGGAGTTGGGGAAGTATGATCAGGGTATGCCAGCGACGACGGAGCCACCGCAGCTCTACAAAATGCATTAGCATCTAGCGTTGAGTTATCGATTAAGTTATCGCTAATCGCTATCGAAAGCAAAGCGGCCAAGTAGTTAACAACAAAGAGAGCAGGGACCGAGAGAACGCACTAGTCAGCAACAAAACAAAAATAATCAAGAAGAAAGCAAAAGAAATAAGGACGAGCAAGAAGTAGAAGAAGAAAGAGAGCAGCAAGAAGAAGAGCCAACAATTCTAAGTGTAGTTAGGTGGAACACGGGGAGAACGGGGGTGGCTGCATCAAGCCAAGCGCATTTCATTCAGGGACAAAGACCATTTAAGTACTTTATACAAATACTATGTACATACATCTCCACACACTATTAACACTAATATACATACATACATATACATATATATATATATACATATGTGTATAGTTGAGCGTAGTCAATCAGCAGTCAATCAGTCGTCAGTCGTCAGTCGTCAATCAGTCAGTCAACCCACGCGAGTTACTTGCTAAAAGAAACAGCAATAAATATCAACATACCAATTAAATAATACCTTATTTTTATATATATCTCCCTTTTTCTAGACACATATATATATACACAAACTGTATAATCCGTATATATATATATTTACATCTTATATTAATATTTTGAATTTAACATTTTTTATTTGTTTTACTTTACATTTACATTTACATTTTTGGCAATAACACTTTGAACTCAGGTGCCTTTATTTTTGTAGTCAATTAAGAGTTGTTATCTTATGCATTAATGAGTCGATATACATGTACACAAATATATATCTTTATATATATATATAAATATAGGTGTATTACATACTTTAAGTGCCCTCGTTGAATCAGCAACAAAAAACTGTAGCCACAATATAAACTTAATGCTTTTGTTCGTTTTTGGAAACACATCGGTTGTAAATGCTATATCTGTATATATATATATATATACATATACACTAAAATACTTAGGCATGTTTCCAAACTTCGAAAGCGATCTGTACATATATAAAATTAAAAGAGAGAAAAATATAAATACAAATTAACTATGAATCTAGATTTAAGTTTATCTATTACATTTTGTTACTGCGAACTAATTTGAATTGAGCAAAAGTTAACTAATAAAAACTGTTGAATTATTTCATTTTGAAAATGATATTTTGGCATTTTTAACTGGGGGTGCTACAAATTGAAAAGTCCACAATTTATATCCATATTTATTGCATAGGCTTCCACTGGATCTGTCTGATTTCTTCAAGTTGTCTCTGTTCTTTATCGAATCGAATCGATCTAAATTTTATTGCGCATTCATTATGCGATTATTCGTGGGGTGCTCAAGGGAAGCTAGGGGTGAATGAGGGGGGGGGGGAGGTTGAACAATGGAGTTCGTTTGTTGCCCGAATGACAACGGCAGCAATTGTTGCCTGGCTCTAATCGTAAATCAGAAACGCTCTCAACTGTAACCAAGACCTAAGTCAAAAAACAACATGCAAAATTTAAAAAAATAAATAAATAAAAATAAAATTGATAAATCTATAAATTGAGATATAAATAAAATTATGTATTAAAGTATTGCAACGTCATTTATCATTATTAATATTTATCATTTGTCATTATATCCTGGCATTATCATTATCATTATATATCCTAGCATTTATCATTATATCCTAACAGAACACAATTTTACTTCGTCATGCGCTTGTTTTATATATATTCCTGATCAGCATTATTATAATGAAATTTCGCATATGTATATATATATATATATATACGACTATTACTTGCCGCAGACGTTTGCATCGGATAACTATATCTTATAGCTGTCATGGGTACAATCGGTCAATAGCTGAACAACTTTTTTGTTTAACAAATTATCTGAAAATTTATTATGCTTGTCATATTTTGATAAAAAATCATAGAGATCAGACTACTAAAGCATATAGCCAATATAGAAACGATTGGTTAAAAGATGATTTCTTTATTAAGATTTGCAAAGCAAAATGAATCAATATTAAAATATGAAATTTCAGAAATACCTCAACAGAAATATCTGAAAATATCTCATTGAACCAAAAGGTTCGCTTTGAGTGTATCTAAAATTCGGCATGACTTAAATAAGCCTTATTTCCACTTTGTTTGAGCAGAATATAAACTACAAATTATAAAGCTGAACATTAGCTAGACGTCAAATTGAAATACCCTTTTGCATATCTTTCGAGCACACGGTATTTTGTGGTAAACAAAATCAAAGCAAATGAGTAATTTTCTACTTATTATATTGTGTGGTCGTTGATAACACCTAGAAGCAAATGCTAGACGATAAGACGCACTGAATGGGCTTATGCACATACATTATATACACATGTGTATTTAGATCAAGGCCACAATATATTATTGAATCGCCTCGGGAATTTCAGCTATTTATAGATACACGCTTTAAATTTGTAGATAACACAAAATAAGTCCACATTTTCGGGAGACCAGTTGATATTGGACGATTTTTCGAAATGCCTGCTTGCATATTGATTATAGCTGTGAAATTGGATTGGATATTGTGTAAAATTTAGTGTATTTTAGTATTTTGTAGTTTGAATTTAGTAATTCCTTTTCTTTAACTGTGATGCCAACCTTCTATTTCTAGTTCATCTGGTGGATTTCTCCTATCTTATCATTATAAGATTAAACATCCTGACTCTTGCTTAAAGCCTGCTTGATTTAATTTCCGATATTTAATATTAGATGTTTTTTATATAAATTTTAGACAGAATTTTAGATAGATTGTATATATATTATAAGGATTATCTATGTCTTCTTAACGTTTTTTGCTAGCGCTTAATAATTTGTGGTTTTTTTTTGTGTTTTTTTCTGCGTTTTTAGCCATTTTTTTCAAGGTTTCTTCAATATAATAGTTATTATATTTTAAGTTAGTAAATTTTAATACCCCTCAATTGATTAAGTTTTTTTATTTTAATTTGATTTTATTTAAATGTTTTGCTTGAATTTTTAATTTTATTTTAACCGTTAAATAGTTAACTATCAATTTGTATTTAGCTAAATTGTGGACTATTTTTAGGTTTATTTGTAGAGAACCCAACTCAGATTGGCTTTCGACACAATCAACAGTTTTCCATTTATCAGAATTCGAATACGAGTCTACAAACTGAGCTCGTGAACAAGTAATTGCGCACCATAGAAATCAGAATCATAGTATAAAGATATAGAATACTACATTACTATACAGAGACACATCTATATATATATATATATATATACACATATAGACATATTGAGTACAATGCATGTTCGTAGAATTGGTGGCGTTCTTCTAGGAAACGAGAACGAGAATTGTGAACACTTTGAACAAACGAAGCAACGTGCTTCGATCGTCTGGCACTTGTTGAGGGACGCGTCGTGGGGGGTGTTCTATACTGGAGGAGGAGTGCCAATCCACAGCGAAAAAAAAGAAGAAATATATACATATATATTTATATGTATGTATGTTGGAAAAAATGACGCAATGAGCCGCCAAGCAGCTGTCGTTTGTTTTTGGGAGCTGCTTTTGTTTTGCTCGTCGCGTTTCGCTTCGCAAAGCTGAAAGCAACATCAAATGTATAAAAACTAATGATAAATTCTACACACTGTGGCAGGCGGAGAGGAAGGGTGTGGCGGGCGTGTCTCTGTGTGTGTGTGTGTGTGTGGTGTGGATACTGCGCTGAGAGGCTTTAACTTTAGCTCAGGGGCCCCCATGTCAACAATCAACAGTTTGCCATAAATTATTTTCGCAAACAATTCGCGCCACCCGATGCTGCCCCAGGGAGCCAACACTCAACTCTAGATACATATATATATATATATATATATATATATAAATGTGTGTGTGTGTGTGTGTGTGCATAGATAGCAAACTGTGTTGATAAGCAGCCAACTATATTAAAAGCCGCACAATCAGGCATTGAGCAAGTCCCCCTTTTGATAACAAATAAGCCGTACATATTCACTTACAGATAAATACATTATATATATGTATACATATATATATATATATATATTGCACAGTTAAATGGAAAGCGTTAAGAGCTCTGATATTGGGTAAGGTTGGGAAAGTGTTGTAAATCAATTAGCCAAAAGCCTTCCACAACAATAACAACAATGGCAAAAGTAAGTCGAGAAATTGCGTCGCAGACGATGTTCTACAATGTTGTTCAAGTGCAAGAAAAGGGCGGCAGGCTGCGGGGGCAAAGGGGAGTGGAATGTGGTAAGTGGGAAGTAAGACTGCTGCTGCTGTTGTTGTTGTCGTTGTCGTTGCAGAACTTGCATTTCCAATATGATTTATGGCAAAACAAAATGCACAAATGCTGTTACCAGCTATTACGATAGTCGTCTGCGATTGCTGCCTCGTAAATAACATGCTACGAGCAACGAGCTACGAGCTACGAGCTAAATCCCCTTACCACCCCCCTGCTGCACACAAAGCGCACAACGGATGGTGCAACAACGGATAAACGAGAGCGAAGGCGTTGCAGTTGCAACTAATTTGTTGCTCTAATGGGACAAGCAGCCAAGGAGCCAAATCTACAATATGTGTACACGTATACATATATATATATATCTATGTATATCAATATATATATATATATATGTATATATGTATTTATACATAGCAGGTATTTTTGCGAGAAGTTTATTCTGCTCATAAAGTTCATCATTGTGTTTTGCGCAAAGTTTTAATGGCAATGCACTCAGCAATAAACTGCTTATGAATTAAAAGTATTCAACTTAACTCAACTCAACAATTATTTATCAGTGATTGAACAATAAAAGCCGTAATCGAGATTTTAAGTGCAAAACGTCTAAAAGCATATATTTCTCGCTTAAGTTGGTTTCTTCTAGTTTGTTCTTCTTCTTCTTACCTCGTTGCATTAAAGCCTTAAATTGACAGTATTTTAAGTATATTAAATGGGTTTTACTGTAAAATATATTAAATAATATATTTTTTGCTTAAATTGTTTTTTTTTTTTTGTATCTTGTTTGTTTTCTGTTTACTTCTCATTTTGGCTTTTATCCTATTTGAGCTAAAAGTTGTTAATTTTAAGAAGAGCAAAAAATAAAAATATTATAAATATTTCTTACTTAAGAAATTGCACATTTTATCATTCATTTAATTTAATATAAATTTTGCTTCCTTTTTGTGTTCGATATCGATAAATAAATAAATCTATTACATCTTTTTTTAACTGTGTACAGCTAATTGATTTAAGGCCACTCCTAACTAAAGTCCAGCAATTAATTATTATTGCCAAGAGAACTGTAATTTAGCAGCAACATGATTTATTCGAAAGAGACTTTTATGGAGTCCATAAACTATGTACAAAGATTCAAAGAGTTTCTTATTGCTGCATAAGCAAAATATTCAGATACGATTTTACTTCACAATGAAAGGATACAATTAGTAACATTTAAGGTTTTTTTTTATTATTATATTTAGCCATCAAGTTTTTTTTGTTGACTTTTTTGTCAGCTGTCTTTTCGGTCGGCATAATTGCTTTAAGATTAAAAGAAATAATTAAAGAGCCATTATATTCATGAGACCAATAATAATAAGGGAAGAGAATGGCGAACAATAGAAACAGATAGCTCAGCATTCAAATCAAATTGCCCCGAAAATAAAACCTGAGCTACAGCAAAAACCTCAAACGAAACACAAACAGCCAAAAAAGAGCCAAGTAAGAAAGTAGATGTGGAGTTAGCCCGACTAGCAGACACCCCGCACCTGGAAGAAATTTCTATTCGCTGCTGGCTAATTTGCCTATATGAAAATGATGAAACTTTTACAGATAATCAGCAGTTTGTGAAGGTTTATGCGTTCTGAGTGAGAAAGAGCTGTCTTTAAAATTGTAGGTTTTATAGCAATTGAAATTCGATATATATCGATATTGATTGAAATGAAATAATGGAAAATATATTTTCGTTTTGATGAAATTCTCACAGACGATCAGTATAAGTTATCGATTAGAAAGATATATCTTTAAAACAAACGTGTCAACAGCTATAGAAGACTGATGTATATCGATAACGAGTAATCGATAGTTATCGATTAAGTAAAATTAACTTATACAAGTAATTACATGCCAAATTGGAGGCTCAAGTTATCTGTCGCTGTTCATCATGAATATATCTATATACTTGACAGGATCGGAGTTGCTTCCTGCTGCTTGTCGCATACTTTTTGCCCGAGCTCAGCATGCTCTTTTGGGCCAGTTGGCAATGGGCAGAACAGAATCAAAACACAATAAAGAAACGAGAGGAGAAGCAGAGAATTAAAAATCATTAAATGCACGAAATGGCAGAGAAATGTGCCATGGCCATTAAGAATTATATGCCGTCAACCAAAACGAGAAGCGAGAAACGAGAAGCGAGAAGCGAGCAAAACAGAAAGCTGAAAACAGAAAAGCACTAAAAACCAAGGAACCCGAGAACTGGAGACTAATTATAATGCCAAGATCACGTATTCGCATTTTGCGAATGTGCATGCCATTATGGAAGGACGATTTATGTCCAGACACCGATGCAGATACACAGACGGATACAGATACATGCACAGATACATGCACAGATACAGATGCAGCTGCAGAGAAAGAGCGAGGGGAAAATCAAATGAAAGCAGCGCAATTATAAATTTCAACTCCAGCGAAATGTTAAGCGTAGCATTGGAAAAGTTATGCAACAATCAGCTAGAAATATCTTTAAGCGATTATTAAATTCAGTTTTAGCAAAACTATTTTTTCTCACATTTAGATTTGCCTTTAAGCTATTATTAAACTCATTTGTAGCAAAATCTCTAAGCTGATAAAATCAGCTGCATTTGAAATACCAAATTTAAATTTTAAATTAAGAATTTCCAACTCAAATTGGGATCTACAAAATGACAATCAAAGTTGATTGAAGTTTGTTAATTTTGAATAAAAAGGCAATTCAAGAAAATACTTTTAACTCCCTGCTTGACTTGATTTTAAATTGATTTGTTTTTTTCCATATAAGACACAAAAATATAACTTTTATTTTAATATTTATTGTAAATAATAAAAATTGTATTATAAAATAAAGTATTTTTTAACTTTATTGTTTATTGTTATGTTTATGTTTATGTTCATTGGATTTGGAATTTTTGTACATTATTTTGCCTTATCGGGTCTTATCCATCCTCATCGAGATTAGCGCTCTCATCGTAGTTGGCCCTGGCGTTCAGCGTGTTGGCATCCTCAAGCTGTGGATTGAGATTACAAGCTTGCAACATCATCTGCTGCAGTTGGGTGACATGCGAGGGCTTCAATTGCCCCATGCAGCCGTAATAGAGCACATCCGAGATGAGTTTGCCAGCGAGCAGCTGCTGTTGCTTGGGCAGCTCATCAAATTGAGTGCGCCAGGTGTGAGCAAGTGCCTCCGATGCGGAGAGCGAGGCGAAACGCTTGCGCTGCTGCTGCCTGTGAGAAGTGGGTGAGTGGGAGGAACTGGAGTGCAATAGTGTCGGAGGAGTTTCAGGGAACTCATCTTTAACATCCAAGCGACGCTTTCTGGTTGGGAACGGATTAAATTGCTGTGGTGCCGGAAAGATATGAAAGATGGAAACAGATGGAAATATAACTTTAAAAGGTGGATTACCAAAACATCGGGCGCCACTTGTTGCTCTGGACTGCTGCTGGCAGCCTTGTGGCAGCCCTCCTCCTCTCCCTCGAGAAAGCCGAGCAGCTCAAAGTACCACAACGTTGACTCGAACGGATACCGCTCCTCGTCGCACTGCTCCCGCTTGCGCAAATCCCGTCGAAAGTTCGTTCGAAACGAGTTGATCTTCTTGACGACGAGTGCCCGATCCGCATGTGGCTCCACCTCGCGCAGCTTCAGCACCAGCTGCTCGTAGCCGGCTGTCTTCAGGGCCCGACTGCTGTATTCGGGACTCTTCACCTTCCACACCGCTGGCAAAGATCGATAGAGCTGCAGGAATTCCGTCCAGAAGAGTCTGTCGCGTGAGTTCATCGCCAAAATTTGAATCAAAAGCTGTCCACAGCTCGAACTCGCACACAGCACTGAATACGCCAAAAAAAAAACATTGCTGAGCACAAGCTTGCATGCGCAAAATGCAAAATGAGCCATAGAGAAATAGCAACAGCAGCAAAACTAATGAGTGTGCGAGCGAGAGAGCAACAACGAAAGCTGCCCTGCTACTCTGCTGCTGAACGTGTTTGTTGTTTGTGCAAACGATTTGCGCTTTACGTTTTGTGCTGGCATTCGCCAATGCTAATTTGATTGCACTAAGTAAAAGCCAAATCAAAGAAGCAAAACAAGAAGCAGAAGGAGAGAGGTGCTTGTGTGTGGGTGTGTGCGTGCGACTGAACAGCTGATTTGGTGGATTGTGCAAAGACGGAGACGGAAAAATAAGAAGAAGAGACAGAAGATAAGAAGAAGATTTGTTCTCTATTCGACTTGGGAATTCTAAGGCTCATCATTTAAACATTTATGTGAAACACAATAAATAAAAAGATTCCAAGTTTTGATTTTTAGAATTTTTTGACTTTTCTCCTTTGAGCATTAGCTCAGTTAATCATTTTTATTTATGATTGTGTTTATATTTATCATTTTATGTTTATCGAATTTTTAAGTGCCAAACGATAAACGTATAAAAAAAGCTATAAATCCATGGAAACCTGCTAAATTTCATAGGGCTCAGGCTTATCAAAACTATTAACTAGACCTCCATATGGTCTGTCTCCCGCACTGTTATCTTGAACTCCAGCAAAGGCTAGAAATAATCTACATTTTGATGGCTCAAAAACATAAACCAGAACCATTAAAAAGGCTTCATTTCAGTTTTCTATTGAGAGCAAATGGAAGAAAACAAAACAATGTTTCTAATCAAATTAATAATTTTTAACCATCTCCACATGATGTAAATCATACTGATCGAAACTTTACAAAAGATATTTTAAAGATTTGGCCAACGTCATCTTTTAATTTTGATGAATTTTCTAGAACAATTCAAAACTTTATTTCAGATCAAGAAGAGAAAAAAGTATACAATTTTTAAAAATTAATATGTATTTTATTATCGAACTGTTCTTCCGAAATTCTTTCTATATCTAATCCAAGCAGAATTGCGTTAACTGATGCTGACTTCAACTTTCTAAGTGATATTGGCAACTGTATAAATCAGCTGAATCTGAATTAGTCATTTCAGCATCTTCAGGCATTCTAACCAGCTTTTTACGTAGCTTTCCTTAGAAGGAGATCTAATCTGCAATCAAACTAACCAATTCCTAAAAACTTCAGCGCATTAGATTTGTGAAAGTTTTTTCAATTCTAAATACGACTCTGATTCGCATAGACTCATAAGACTCATACAATTTCTATAGGGTATTTTGAATATTTGGGAGCAGACTGTTTGATGTCGACTCTCTTCCCATTTCATGGCTCTGCAAACGGTCGTAAATGCAAAACCAAAAACAGAATTGCTGCAGTAATTGGCTCACATTACAGAAACTCACAACTCTGAAGCCTGACTGCGGACTAACTGCAAAACCGCAGCTTCATCCTCTGCTCCATGCTCGGCTACAGATTCAGTTTGGGATTCAGCTTCAGTTCGAAAACACTTGCAGTTGCCACCCCTTAAAACCCGGTCATGTTGCCGGCTCCGACTGGTATTATTGTCGTGGCACAATATTGCTTCCAAAAATGTAACGAAACAAAACAAATACGTGACCAGAAATTACAAAAAAAAAAAAGAAGAAGAAGACAACAACAAAATAAATCCCAAAAACCACAAACAACAACTAAAAATACAAATTTAATGAAAAGAAAAAACCAAAACTAAAAAAAAAAATACGCCGCTCTGAAAACTGTGCAAAAAAAAAACAAAAAACAACGAAAAACATGAGGAAACAACAAAAATCGCGTTGATTTGAATTTTAAAATGTTTTCATGGCATTTGCTTTGAGTGTGTGTGTGAGTGAGTGTGTGTGTGTGTGTGTGTGTGTGTGTGTGTTTGCCACTGCAGTGTTTTGTGATGCCGCACCTTGGGGCAAACTGCTTAAGTGAAGTAATCCCAAAATAAACAGAACAACTCGCTGCTACTTAACTTACTAAATAAAATTGAATTTGGCAATGCGAGTACGCTGCGTATGCGTAATAAATGTATTTATATTACTCGTGGTATTCAATTCATCAGCTGAATGCGTTTGCATTCATTTTCTCCTTGAAATATACATTTCTGTTTGTAGTTGTTTTCTTAATTTTTGTTGGGCAGACGCTGCGTATGCTTAATATTATTATATTTCCTATTTGTGGTTAAGTTTGTAAGTTTTGCGAAACAGAAGCATAAATATACATTTGTGTTTACTGCGCCAGCATTGCGTATGTGTAATAATTGTATCCACTTGTTTTTTTCAGGCATAATTTAAGGGCGTAAAACCAGGTTGATTACAGATATTTTTGGGTATTCGAATAGAATGTTTTTATAGCAATAAATGGTCAAAAAACATCGGTTCCTGGGAAATGTTTCTACAATTATGCATATATAAATACTAATTATTTAATAATAATTAACAATCACTTTATTTTTAGCTTGGCTAAATTTTCACTAATATCTAAAATTAATTTAACTTATAACAATAATAAAATAGAGTTCTAAAATCTGCTCCTATTTATTAAATGCCTACGAAATGGGTGAACAATTATTTGTATTTGAATACTAACTTTCTTTCTTTCTTAACTTGGCTATATTTTCACTAATGTTTAAAATTAATTTAATTTATAGCATAATAAAATACAGGCCCTAAAAATTTGAGTGTTTCTGAGTAGCTTACTTTTCAATTTGCCAATTCGCTTACTTTTATGTTTACTGCAACTGTTGCCCAAATCTGTGCAGATTACTTGAAAGAACAAAAGCAATTTTGCTCAGTGTACCTTGAGCTAAGTCAGCTTCGAATTGGGAAACTTTTGTGAGTTTTGCGTAGCAGCTGATAAATCATAAACATCTTAGGGCAATGCCAAGGCCATTACAGGCTGCAACTTTCAAAGCACACACACAGGATACGCGGAGCCCATTTGGGGCACATTGGGGCAATGCGCATATCTCTCGTGCCACTGTTCAACTCTCTTTCAGTTGGCTGCTATCAACAAAAACTTTAACACTGCCATTTGGTGTTATTGTTGTTGCTGCTGTTGCTGCTGCTGTTTGCCATTGTCGGTTTGAGGCCATTACATATTTTAACGGAGACAGCAGCAGCTCCAGTTCGGAGTTGGTGCTCCCAAGCTGCCAGCTCCTTCTCCCAAGCCACCAACAAAGTTGCAGCGGAGCCTTATGTAAATTGTACAACAAAAAAAAAAAAAAAACAAAACAAATAGAAAAAGTGTACAAAATGTTGATAATGAAACTTTTCAACGCAATAAATAATAACAAACAAGCGACTGGTGCCGGGGCAGTTAAAGTAAACGCCATGCCAAATATTGATTTCGCGTTGAATTTTTATTTTCCTTCTTTTTTTTTTTGATTATTTCTATTAATACACGTCGGGGGATGTGCGGCATGTGTTCGCTGTGTGTTGTGTTGTGTGTTGTGTGTATTGTGGGTTTGTGGGGCTTGGCTTTTAATATACACGGCGCCCCTTTAAAGCGAGTACAGAAAGGTATAACAAGGTTTTAGCAAAAGCCTGTTGGAAACATGAGATATTCTATAAGGTATATAGAATTTGTCTGCCTTAATAAGCTGATCTCAGATGTGTTTTTTAAAGTTGAAATAGAAGTTTAGGTTGGAGTTTAATTCATGCTATCGATAATTGCCAGCATTTCGCGTATATCGATACTAATCGATTTCTGATAGAAACACAATTGTAAAGATACAGCCTTGCAGAAGACAGATATATATTTTATCTGCTGTAGAAATTTTAATATGATTGCATTTTAAACAAACTGCTGACAGCAAGTCTACAGAGATATGGCTTTCAGTTTCAAGGTATCGCCTAGTCGAGCTGCCTCGTTTTAATTTAAATTTCGTATTTGTTTTGTTTTTTTGGTTGCTATATTTCCTATGTGGTCGTCCCAGTTCCAAAGACTTGCCCGGCTTTCGACGATTCACACCACAGCAGCCGGCGAGTCGCACGTGTGACGCTGATAACGCCACCATTTTCGTCTCGGTCAAGTTCCAATAGACGAATAGGTCGACTAAGCCAATTGAATACCCTTTAGGTTATCAACACAAAACGCCGAAATACACGAATCGATCTTAGTATTATTTGTAAAGATGTAAATGGAGCTATTCATAGAAATCGGCAAATCAAATGTGAGCTAATCCGCAGAACACATCTGCTGCTCAAATGCTAATCAATTTACTTTAATCTTAAACGAAAATGGGCAGCAAAAATATAGGAGGTGTGTCATTGATATAGTTTGGGAATAACTGGTGAGTATACAAATATTTAAGCCTACAAATACATAAATTATTAATCTGATATGATTAACACTTGTTTATGAACTAGCTGATTAAAGTTTTGATTGATTTTTATGTGACAAGGGTATCTGCAAGTCGGACACACTAGCTGGATACTCCTTAATAGTCATATTTGCGTTTTGTATGATTTTATTTATTTTTTGCCGCTCTTATTTTCGCATATGGGCATAAAACAGAAACGTAAACAGACATAAAACGACATACAACCAAAATTGTTATGCAAATACTGAATGAATATTACCTGATCACCAACCCCGCCGCACTGTCTTTGCCACAAGAATACACACGCGCCGCACACACACACACACACACACGCACACACAGCTACAGACACACCTGAAGCCACAACAAAATGTCGTCTAGCAATGGATTCTACTTGCATGCGAATACAGACAATGTGGGAGTGGCTGTATACCAAAATATATTCAAAGGCGAGACACAAAACAAAACTAAACAGTAAACAATAATAATAATAATAATAAAAATGACAAATAATAATAAACTAAACAAGTACGTAAAAATCGTCTTTCAATTTGAGTTGAGCTGTAAAACGCTAAGCAAATGCAAATGTAAATGAAAGGATCAATTTAATCTATTGACAATTTGAATAAATGCGTTGAAATATTACTCAGAATAGTGAAGACTATTTTACTAACAACATAATAAAGAAACACTTGGCTTAAACAGATTTTTACAGAATCCACACGGCGTATGAGTAGCCAACCAAAGAAGACGTGGAACTTGATTAATAATATAAAAAAACAAAATAAATAGAATATTATTAAATTGCAGTTAGTTAAGCTAAATGAGGAAGGAGGGAAATTGATGTTTAAAAAAATAATAACTATCTTCGATTTACTTATCTTTCTTTAATAGTTTCATGATGGGCACTTTTTTCATGGAAGTAGGCAATTTGAATGAAATGTGCCAATGTTAATAATAGCAGTGAATACTTCTTAATACCAGCAAGTGTAAAGAAATAAGAAACCATTTGGTTTAAGCTGATTCTTCAAGAATCAACACGACGCATGAGTAATGAGTGCAGATAAGCCAAAGAACTCATAGAACATGATCAACAATATAGAAAATTATATTAAAAATAATAAAGGAGGTAATTAATTTTTAGAAAAATAATATATATCTTTGATTTAATTATCTTTCTTCAACACTTTCATGATGTGCACTTTTTTTTCACGGAAATCGGCCAATTTTGAAAACAATGAAATTGCATTATTCGATTTCTGCACTCTAATTGGTTTATGATTATCACTGGAAGTGATGACTTGACGAAATAAAATTACCATAAAAGTTCTGTTGTTGTTTGATAACAGAAACTAAAAAATTGGTGGCAAACTGGAGCTAATTTCTTAAAATAAATATATGGAAACTAGTGCGGGGATATTAAATTGAAATGTGGGTTAGGTAATAAACTAGTTTTTACTGCACACACACACACACACACACACAACATTTTTTGCAATTTTTTTATTTGTTCACATTTAGCATAGAACTCAATCATAAATAGCGCCTCAAATCGTAGTCGTAGTAATAAAAACAACAAACAACATTGAAACAACTCGCACGACAACTCATAAATATTCAACTTTTGTTATGGTGTCTGCTGAATATTTTAAATACCCTTCACAGGCCATACACATTTTGTAGTCCACTTGGACAGCAGTTAATTGATACTTGAGTGTTGGCTGTAAATAAAATACAAAAACTATTATTTTTACTCTATTTTATTTCGTTATCTTCGCCGATTACATTTGCTATTTTTAGGTTTTAGAGTATTGCTGATTCGATTTTTGCATGGTGCTGTTTGGCTTGATTACGTCTGTAAACAAATAGTAAAATCGTGTTTTCAGTTTTGCAAATATATATGGACATATTATATACATATTGACGGACAACAACAACAACAGACGGACACACCAAAGTACTCAAACACCCGGTCAGACATAACAGAGACAGACACCAGACAGACACACACTATTGCAACTTGGAACTATAAATACCACACCAGGGAGGGAGATATAGAGGGAGATATAGGGAGAGAGGAAGGGAGAGTTGAGGGTCTCTCTGTAGAATCAGCGTAATTTGCTTAGTCGCCTTATCGTTTCGATTGAAAGGCGCACGTTTCGTCACGCCTCATTTTCTAGTGGCAGACATATTTTTGTTATTGTTGCAGTTGCTGTTAGTTGTAGTTGTGGACTTGTTACTTACTCGCATCGATCTATCGACTCGTCTAGCCGATGCGATCGTTAAAACCTGAGATCGTTGCATCTGGCGCAAATGACCTAGCCAACAATATGTTGACCATTCGTAATTAGCACATGAAATGTATTTGCATATCATCGAAACTGCAAAATGTTAGCTTAGGTTCAGCTTGGAAATAAGACAAGTAACTGGGTGATTGGGTTAAGTTTGAACAACTGAATAACTGACATGTAAATTGTTGGTTATTTGAGGTGCCAAAGTCATTGGCTTTATTTCTCGCACCTCGCGTTGCAAACAAGCCTATAACAAAGCACTGCAAATAGTATAATTCCAATCCAATTAGAGACTCGGAAAGAATTGTTCATAATTAATGAACAAAGGTCTACTTTTTATATTTATTATACACAAAAGATAAAAGATACGCAAATCTGTGATTTTGAGGGGTCATTTCGTGTAAAGCTTTGTTATTTGAATTTTTTCCCACTAAATTTGTCTACATTTTTCTCAACTTTAATGCAAATTACTTCTTAAGGGTTTTTATTAAGTGAGAAAAATATTATTTAAAAAATACGCGCAGGAATTCATTTATCACAATTAATATTTTAAGCGCAACTGTGCTACTTGAAGCAAAGTAAGCAAAACTAATATTTTTTAAATATGTGTGTAAACTTTTAAATGATATGCTAAGATATCTAAAGTGTCAGAATTTTAAAGAAAAATCTGCTACGCGTTTTAAACTATTCAAATTTGTCTAATTATGTATCGTTTATGCCAGAGTATCTGTGATGAAAATAACAAAAAGGCACCAGTAACTTTCTATCTAGAAAAGTATCTTTAATGAAACTACAAATAAAAGAAATATATTGATATATATAGATGAGAGCCAAGCTTGATTATTATTAATAGCTCAAATAAGTCTCAACTATTTCAAGATTGTTTGAGGCAGGCAGGCAGACAGCGGCTGTAAAGTATCTGAGAAGCACTTGATTTGTAGCCACATCATGTAACAGGCTGATAAGCATGACAAACACCCACCCAAATGTGTATATATTTATATATACATATGTATGTGTGTGTAAGCACATTATGTAAACACGAGAGAGTCTGGACATTCGCATACAGTCAGATAGATAGATAGATAGATAGATAGTTGTGTAGATGTGCACATCTATTTGCATGCAGCCATACTAAATGCATAAATACATAAATACATTTTCCCGCTCTCGATGCGATTGCCCAACTGTCCATATCAATTGCAGCAGCTACGAAATGTAACATGTGCCCCCCCCCCGCCCTGTCTGCCCCTGCCCCTGCCTGTGGCAACTACATGAACTACATGGAGTCGCTTGTAATTTAATTTGCATTTATTTATATTCATGTGCATGATTATTATTTGTCATATTGTTTGAGCTAAATTTAAATATTTCATTTAACAAGTTCTTCAATTAAATTATTAATGCAAATTGTTTCATTCGGCAAAGGGTTGTTGTGCGGGGGGAGGGCTGTGCTACCCCGCTTAAGTAGCTTGTCATTGCTTTTGAGTTTACTTATTTTACAAATTGAATATGTGAAACTTGAGCAAGTGAATTGAGCACCGACTTATAGATACCCTGTGCAGTTGTAAAACTCTGGCTGAAAGTGAATTATGCTAATCTAGGGTATCTGCTAGTCGCGCAATCAGCTTAACTGTAAGCTGCTGCATGTTGAGCAATGCAACATGGCAAGTTGTATACTCAATTTATTTGTAGCTCATTTTCATGTAATGCAAAATGCTGCAAAAGTTTCTGCAAAAAGCACAAAAAACAGCGCTGCAAACAGCAGCAGAGGCAGCGCTAGCAGCAGAGACAGCGCTAGCAGCAGAGACAGCGCTAGAAGAGGCAGAGCTAGCAGCAGAAGGAGAGGAGACAGCAGAGTCGCAGTTAGCAGCTAATGTAAAGCTAGCAGCAGCAGAGTTAGCAACTAATGTAGACTTAGTCGCAGCAGACGAGTTTGTAGTAAAAGAGGCAGAAGGAGAAGCTATGTAGAATTAGTAGCAGCAACGGAAGAGTTAGCAGCAGCAGAAGAGCTAGCAGCAGTAGGAGAGTTAACAGCACTAACTAACAGAGCAATCAGCAGAAGCAGAGTTAATAACAGCAGCAGAGTTAAGAGCAGCAGCAGAGTTAATAGCAGCATCACAGTTAGCAGAAGAAGAAGAGTTGGCAGCAGCAGAGGCAGAGAAGCCAGCAGAAGCCAAATTAGCATTAAAAGCAGGGTTAGCCGCAAATTTAATAACAACAGCAGAGACAACAAAGTTATAAGCAGCGGCAGAGTCAACTACAGCTGCGCTGCTGCAGAGTTAACAGCCATCATAAAAATTTGCAGCAGTCGCGCAAACAGTGTTTTGCGACTATTTCAAAGGCGTTCGCTGTTTGTCTATGCAAAACAGTTATATCAGAGATTTATGTCAACAGCGACACACACCCACACGTACAGCGCACACACACACACACACACACACCATACACACACACATTTCATCTCAATGCCTGTGGTTGAGGTTAAGAAGCTGACATTTTGAAGCGATTTAGCCTGACAGGCGACAATCGGAGCGAACTGTTTATTGTTGTTGCTGTTGCTTTTGCTGCTGCTGCTTCTGTCGAGTTTTATGGGCTGTGGCAGCTCCACCCACATGTAGCCAGTTGCAAGTGGCGGTTGGGTCTGCTGTGCACCAGGGTCAAACCGAACGGGCCACAAGTCTGGCAGCTCAAGATTGCAATACTTTTTATTCGAGGTTGCCGACAGACATAAAATAAAAATGCATAAACTGCACATAAACTTTGTGGCAGATATGTGCTTGAAAATGTGTGCAATTCGCGGCAGTTAATTGAAAAAAAATCATGACAACATTAAATTCCAAATATTTATTCAGAAATACTCAACTGATTAACTACTGATTAACTGCTGAAATTGAAATGTTATTTTTTCAATAGAATTCGACAGCAGAAACAACACAAATCAAACTAACTCAATCTGACATTATCTATTGATCTTTTAATGAATAAACTAACCAAATGACTACCTGATATATATATTTGTATATATATATATATATATATATACATATATACACACAGACATGTTTACTTTGATCAGTGAAATCATATTTTACGGGCCTCGTTTAAATCATTCGCACGAAAACTAAGTCGATAACAATCAGCTCAATCTGAAACAGTTGTTTACAAATTTTGCACACACCAGAAACCGGTTCAAATTGGTTCCGGCTCCGCTTGACTATGCAAATACTCTGCTTACACTTTTTTCATTGTTTTTTAAATACATTTTTTAGCTTAGTTTAAGCTGAGAAATGCTTTCAGTGTGCATTTTAATCATTTGTTATTGATTTTATAGTGCCTTAAGTGTATAGTCAATATACCTGATGGGGAGACAAGTGACAAGGGGTATCATTATGTTGTGCAATCACAAAAAGACCGACAGTCTGCCAGGGATAGACGGCTGTTTGAAGATCGACGGCTCCGGCCATAAACTGATACCGCAAGCTGACCAAATAACTAACTAGACACACAACAACAACAACAACAACAACCAACAAAAAACTAGAACGAAAAACAAGATAAGGTTGAATGTTTTTCAATGCTGTTGCCCAAAAAACAAGAACAAAAAATCCAACAATTCTTATCAGCCCAATGAGTAGTTGGTCAAAACAACGTCAGACATAAAAACGGCCTTGAGTTGGCCACTACCTGTAAGGCAACAACAAAAATCATTGTAATGCCAAAGTAACGCGATGGGGTACAAAGTTGAACAGCCACGGCTGCATCACTGCTTACATGCACCACTCGCTGGCCAACACCAACCACAAGCACCACTCTGAATCACTGATAACACGTGACAGTTGCAGTCAAGAACCATCAAAAAAAAAACATAAGTAAAAAACTGGACGTTGCATATCAACTGACGATGCAACTGTCTGGCAGTGCACCATGTGACTGGCGAGTGCCTTCCAACTTGGTCAATATAGTTTCGAGTTAGTTAATAATTATTGTTCGCCATATCAGTTTTTGTGGATTCTCTTTTTAGCACACTCGTCTCTGTTTGTTTTTATCTAAATATTACACAATTTTGTAATAGAAATTCACTGAACATGTGCAGGCAGAAAAAGCAGACCCCACAAAGTATTTACACTCTTGATCAGCATCAATTAACCCGTTCATTTATATATTATAAGAAATTATAAGAACTAAAGACTAAATTTAATTGGAATGTCAGTTCTTGTTTAGCATGCGCAGTTCAAGTTAAAGACTTGTAATCGATAACTATTTTAGTATCGATATACGATAGCAATCAAAGTTACAATTGTAAAGCTTGAGCTAGAGCCTTAATTGGATTGCAACGTAAGTTCTTGTTCGTTTAATCGATAACTAACCAAGTATCGATATACGATAGCAATAAGAGCTACAATTGTAGCCTTTCAATCGATATACAGACATATTGTTAATCGGATAAGATACACAGATTTTGTTAATCAAAGCGTTTTACTTTTTTACAATTGATTAATTAGAAGAAAATACTTCCGATATGTGGTTTCTATACAAGATAGTTTGTTCAAAGTCGAGATTGATATGGAGTTGGTAACGCTATATGTATATTTTAGTGCATCTTTGGTTCCGTGCAGAGTTTGAAGTAATACCTCAACTTTTTTTAGTTTTAATTTTCTAATAAATATCTAAATAATATAAACAAATATTTTTTTTCCTTAAATTTCTTTTTAGCTGTTTTTTTTTATACAGAACTATAAACATTAAATGGATTCAGTTAAGTGCTTAGGCATCATCTTATCTATCTCTAAAAATTCGCATTAACCGCAAGATTTTAAGTACTCATAAAGAGACTTTTGGTTATTAGATATACTATTCATATACATATATATAAATATATATATAAACTTTAGTTACTTAAAAAGATGACTAAGTCCGAGCACTTTCTTCTAGCCAAGATCTGTGTTTGGTGTGACTTGTGGGGGTAAAGATAGCTCAACAAATATAAATGATACGATGTGTGTGTGTTCAGTTCTGTTCTGTATTTGAGCAGTGCTGAATATATATTTACCTGATGACTAATCCGGCAACTTGGGCAAATGTTTATTTGGCTTGAGTTCAACAGCGAATTCGATTCCAGTCCAACTGGGCGCATTTGCATGTATATCAAAAAACACACACACACACACACATATATACATATATATATATATATATATTTATCTATATATATATACCCTGTACGTCCAAGTATTACTTAATACCTTTGACTAAGCGCTGCTCACGGCACTGAGCCATCAAAACAACTTTCGATTACGAAATTTAGCACAGAGTCGGGTCGTTGGGGCCTAGCCAATCACTATGGGTGCCTAGTCGTCGAGGGGGGTACAAAAAGCAACCAGAAATTAAACGAAACAAACCAAAAACTGTTGCACTACTTTTCCAAATCAATTTACGACTTGCGAATGCTCTACAAACTAACAATGCAATCTTGTTGAATGCAAAAATCTTTTTACATTTCACTTGATATGCATTCATAACTTGAAGTGCAATTAAGTTTTGCATATGTAAAATAACCCAAAAAAAATGTGTAGAGTGAAGTCTGCCACTTGGCACACCCGTCTGGATCAGCCCGAGTCGAGGGTAGCTGAGAAAAAAAAACAGCAAACTTAATGAGCTTTGCGAAATGTGTTTGCTTGCCCTTTCGATGGCTGTCAAGTACACGATAAACGACAACAGGTTGAAGACTAGCCGTAAGAACAACAACAGCAACAACTGCAACAACAACAATAGCAACAATGACAGCAGTAACAACTTTAACACTTAACACAGCTGAAATGAAAATTACACAAAATTAAAAATGCAACCGCAATAAATGATGATGATGATGATGATGATAATGTTGTTCGGAGTCGATGTTAATGATGATTGCAATGATGACTAATGCGCTGCGTTGGCCAAGCAACTCGCATGGAACATAGAGCATGAAACATGAACAACAACTAAAGCAACAACAACAACTACAACAACACAGAAAAGACCACTTGAACGAATTTCACATTGCGAAGTCATCGCTGCGGTTGCTTCTAAGTTGCCAACAAACTGAATGAGTGGCTGATTGACTGATTGACTGATTGACTAACCGACTGAGCGACCAACAGACGAGTGGTTCTGTCCATGAATGATGACTGCGTGGTTCAGTGGCTCAACCTGCAGCTGCGGCATTGCACGGGTCAAAGTCATGCGAGTGGCTTATGTGAAAGTTTTCAGAATGGAATATTTTATTTATATAAAAATTAAACATATGCCTACATACATACATATATATAATAATAAAACATATACCTAGTTTATTTTAGATATTATTATTATTATATTCAATTAGTTTATTATAGATATTGTTGTCTTGCAAACTCAGAAAATTAAAAATAAAATGCATGTTTCAGATTTACTTTACTCATTGATTATTACAGATATTGTTGTCTTGCAACTCAGAAAACTTTTCATAATAATTTATGCAATTTTGACATTCAATTTAGTTTTCGCAATTGTTATCAGAAACATATACCCAATTTCCTATAGATACTTTTGCCTTGCAGCTCGGCAAACAAAGAACAAAGGCTTCTTTTAATAGCAAACCGTATTAATTTTCATAGCTTTGCAGCAAGTCCATCATTCAATTGACTTGATTCACTTGCCTTATCATTTCAAATACTATAAGTAATTAGGTAATTAAATAGTCTTTGACCCTTGTGGCGGATAATCATATGAAAATGTTTTCTAAGGCAAGCTTAAACACAGAAAATATTCGATTTCCCTTTTGGAAGCTTAATGTTGGCTTATAACAACTGCAACAAATAATAAATACATGATTTCCCCAGTGTGCATTATAAATATACATATCTACACACATATATATATATATATATATGTATATAAATATATATTTGCTATTTTTTTTGCTGTTAATTTGACATTCGATTGTGATATCGAACATTTACTTATGAGCCCCATTGATTTATGGTTCCCTTGATAGTTAAAACATTTTGTAAACAAGCTCATTTTTTGAAATTTATTTATTTTTTTTTAAATAATAAACAAATATCGGCGAAAACTTATCGTGCTATAAGCGATGAGCATACTTTGCATGTATTTGTTTATTATATAAACAAATTGCTTTGTTTATTATTTAAACGAATTCATCATTTTAGATATCAGTCAGCCATATCAGTTGTCGCTTTTGAGTCAAATGTATCTGCATAAGTATTTAGTGGCACACAAAAAAGGTAATATTTATTTATATATATTATATGCTGACGATTGTGTGAGCTAGATATATATATATATACACTGTATATACTATGTACATAATACATAATAATTAAAATGATAAAGCCATATTTATCTGTGCAACAAAAACAAATGTATCTTTTTTGCGTATGTATCTTGTTGCGTATCTTGAAGATACTTTTGTAAATGCGCTGCTTTATTTAATTTGCTCTGGCTACCTCAGTCAACTTATCGCTATCTGCAGATGTATCCAGTTTGTTGCGAATGTTTTTTAGATGGGTGGCTTGGTTGGCTGCTTGTTGGCTGGCAGGGGGTGTTTTGCGTTGGGTGGTGCGCGGTTTTGGGAGGTGCGTTACAGCAGAGATAAACAGCCATTTAAAACCACGAAAATTTGCATTTTTATTGCGGTTGTTCACTTGTACAATAATTGCCGACCGCAGCAGCCGTTACATTTCATATCTGTAAGATACATTTTCCAATTTACCAACTGGCCGCCAAGGGGATTACAATGTGTGTGTGTCGCTCTCTGTGTGTGTGCGTCGCTCTCTGTGTGTGTGTGTGTGTGTGGCAGCCTTTTGGGCCTGCTGCTACCGCTGCAACTTCTTGTTCGTCTTCTGTTTTGTTGTTGTTTTTTGCTACACTTGTTTGCTGGCTTCATCTTTTGTTTCTATGCTCAACATTTTGCACATGTGGCTATTTGTTGTTATTGTTTAGCTCTTGCAGTTGTAGCTGCCACAGTGAGGCAGAGCGAGACAGAGAGAGAGACAGAGAGAGAGTGCGAGAGAGATGGCAACAGCGAAGAGCTGGCAAATGACTCACAATTGGTTTGCAGTCGTTTTCTTTTATTGCAGTTGTTGTTTAAAGCACTTCATTGTTGCTGTTGCTGTTGTTGTTGTTGTTGCTGCTGCGACTTATGAAACCTTCGCTGTTCATTAGTGTTGTTGCTGCTGTTGTTGTTGTTGTTGTTGCTACTTCTTTTGTTATTGCAATGAAAAGTTGTCGTCGCATTGTTGCCAACCCAGGTACAAATACACACACACATCTGTAAGTAGGTATATATATGTGTGTGTGTGTGTGTGTGTGTGTGTGTGTGTGTACACATATCATTCACATTGTGAAAACCTTGGAACGCTACAATTACTGTTGACTTTGTTGCTGTTGCTGTTGTTTTTGTTGTTGTTGTTGTTGCTGCTCTCTTCGCCCAGTTCGCATTTCCGCTTTCCTGCCTCGCAACAGTCGTCATTGTTTTCACAGCCACAGCACCGTTGGCAACAACTACAACAACAACAGCAATCAAACAAACACACACACATTTATATACATATTTGTGTAATAAACACACATACACTGAGAGAAGCGGTGCATTCGACATAATTGTGCATAAGCAGCTTATTACAGTCTTTACACTGGGCAAGATTTGAGCGCTTATCATAAATCTTTAGAGCGGACTTCTGTTCGTTTCTATATAATAACTAACTAAAAGAAGTTTAACAAACGAAATTCAGCCTTAAATTGGATTTATATATATCTATATATTTATATATATGAATATATTTTATTAATATGAATACACAACATGTTAAAGAGTTTTATTTGTATTTTAATCAGGCTTTGTTATTATTATTATTATTATTAAAATCATTATTATTATGATTGTTATTTTTATTATTATTATTATTATGTGTGTTATTTATTTTATTAGTGTTACTATTATCAAGACTATTATGTTATATTGCAAAGTTACATCTTTTTTACCGGATTGATGATCTACCTGTGTTCCGAGCTTAAGACAGGTTTCTATATATATCTATATCTATATCTATATCTATATCTATATCTATATCTATATCTATATCTATATCTATATCTATATCTATATCTATATCTATATCTATATCTATTTCTATATCTATATCTTTATCTATATCTATATCTATATCTATATCTATGTCTATATCTATATCTATATCTATATCTATATCTATATCTATATCTATATCTATATCTATATCTATATCTATAACTACATCTACCAGCCTTAAGCAACTTTTGAAGACTTCTTTTGATGACTAAAAGTTGAGCAATTCGCCGAAGATTAAACGATTAAAAATGAATCACTTCAGGCAATAAGAAAAGTAAAATAAAAACACAAATTAAAAGCGTTATCTGACACACATAAGCATATTAATTTTGCTCAGTGCATTTCGACCACATAATAACATAACGCAACGCAAACAAACACCAACAACAACAACAACAATAGAAATGAGAAGTACAAAAAGCGCTTATCAGTTTTGGAAGCAAGCAAATCAAGGCGATACCACCAATTGAGTCAGAAACAAAAAAAGATACGACAAGTTGACAAAACAGAACAGAACCAAACAGAACCAAACAGAACCGAGACGAACACAAAATACACAAAAGTAAATGTGTATATGCAATTGTATCTACGAGATACATATGTATCTGTATGCTAGAAGAGAGAGAACCCATCGAAAGGATCGCTGTCTGATTTAGAAATTTACTACTTACGGCATTAGAGGAGGCAATAACAACAACAACAACAACACAAAGAGCAACAACAAATGGTTTGGGTGCCAAAGGTGACGGTTGAGGGCTGGCTTGTGTCCATATCAAGATCGTAGCACAGATCTTTTGTGGTTGCCACAGACAAAAAGGACAGCAACAAATAGAAAACAGATCTGCTGAAGGTCATAGAAGCGAAGAAAATGCTTTAAATTACTGCTGTGCGACTTGGCCATAGACAAATTGCTGTCTGAGCAGAGAACTCTCAAGATTTATTTCCGGAAAATGACAGGGAAACATGTGTATCTACTTAAAATGCACCCCATAACATGAGCAGATACTTTTGCTGTGGAATCTTGATTAGTTTTCAGAAATTTCTCGATATTAGCGGAATTCAGTTCTCCTTAAAATAATGGGAACCAGGAAGACAACTCAGACTTAAGTTAAGGTTTTCTTGCAGCGCAAAAACAGACTTAATCTAAGCATGCTTATAAAGGAATCAGAAATATCAATATCAGGTCAAGCTTATTTGATGCTTTCGATAACTGCACTCGATATAATAATATTCGGACTGCGAACTGGTCGATCTATTGTGAACTCCATCGAGAATATTTGCTGGGGTTGACAGCTTCTATGTCTTTGTAATTCATAACATGCCTTCCTATGATGCAGCATCTGTGCATTGAGGAAGAGTCTCCGTCACTTTCGCCAAACCTGCATAGTTCGCCACAACAAATACCCTGTTTAGTTAGATGACTTCATAGTCTACAATCAGCACTGTCAGTAGACCGTTGAGTATTCTAGGCCTGGTTATTATTTGCATAACTCTTTTAAACTTATAGCCAGACCAGAAGACATCTCCTGGTTCCGTTGCCAATTCATATCTAATACACCCAAACATATTATTTATCAAATGTAAACATTTGATTTGAAGCCGACTCAACAGTGTGTTCACTGTAACAGTCAACACTCATATCAGCACAAATAGGTGCTTGTGTGCTCAGTGAAGTGTTTGCTATCAGTTCGTAAGTATTGATAAGAATCTGGCTAAATCTTCGTCTCCGTCAGCGTCTCAGGTAATCAGCTGTTTATCTGAGACTTGTTTGAGGATTAATTCAAGGATTAAGCAAGATGTCTGCAATGCTTGAGTTCTTTATTTAAAAACACTTCCCGCTTTTGCTGTGACACGTGTCCAAATACAAACCAGCCACGCGCAAAGAACCGCAAAATTTCCATGTCCAAAATATGAAAACAAAACAAAAATATTTAAATAAATTTGCCACAGAAGTGTTGGCCAATTCCAATATGATAAAACAAATACAAAATAGTTCAAAAATAGCTCTGCCGACTCATGTCTATCTCTATCTTTATCTCCCTCTCTCTTTCTGAAAGCATTGCGATCTATTAAAAAAATAATAAAATAAAACGCAGACAGTGAAAATATTTGCGAATTGTTGTCGGCTGTTCAATAATAGAAATTCCGTGTTGACATAAATGAGATATCCACCCAGCTTCATACAATTCTTATTAGGGGAACAATGGGAGACAAACTCCCGGTTAAATAATACTGCAAATATTGTCTCCTTTTTTCTTTTTCCATATTCAACGGAATTCGTGTTGCACATGGGGAAATACCACACAGATGTTAGTACAGCTTTATACAGGTGCTACGCCTGATCAGATCAGAGACTACGGAAAATTGGGCTAAAAAAAAGAAACAACAACAAAATGATAAAAAAAAAGCAAGGTGGAATGTCAAAACGGTTTTTTTGGAACGCGTGTGTCGTCTATAACAGAAACGTGTTCCAATATAAACGAAACTAAAACAATATGAACAACAAAAATATACTTATAGTATATATCTATGAGTTTAAGTATCTATGAAAACAACTATAAATTACAAAATCAAGGAAATTATCAGCGTCAGTCGCGTCAGCAGAATTGAAATGGCGCTAACCGAACAATAAAAGAAACAATAATAAAAACACGACAACAAAAGTTCAAAAATCAAATATTTTAAATAATATATAACAAAAAAAAAAAAAATAACAGAAACAGAATCGATTCGCGAAACGAAACGAAAAACATGAGAATTTTCTGTGACGTGGCAGAAAACGAAATTTAATTTTACATTTTATGACGTGCAAATTTTAATTTTCATTTACTTATTTAAAGCTCTTAATTGGAACGGACTTTATTATTAATGTTCATATTCGTACATTTTGGCCGTTAAATATAATTTGTGTGTGAGTAATCTGATTATACATATATAATATATATTTATGCAGACAGTTAAGAACCTTATCAGTTTTGAATTATTGTCAGTGGTGGCCAATATATTTGTCAAAGATTGTATATAAAATTAATATTTTTTAAGAATTGTGCAGATGAAAACAAGTTAGAATGCACCAATCGAAGCAGCTCGACTAGTAGATACCCAGCACATAGTTGTTAAGTAGTTAGTAGGCTTGGTGCTGATAGTTTTTTTGCTTCAGGTTTTGGTACAAGAACAGCTGTTTTCGGCGATTGGCTGCTCCGGTGGAGCATAGCTGTCAATCCGGAAGAGTTTTCACTCTGAAGAGAGCACACAACTTCTACACAACTTCCTGTTGTGGAAAGTAACAAATAAATCAGGAAATACATAAAAAAAAAAAAACGTGGAATTTAGCCATGCTTAGCAACGGATTAACATTGAAGTGACTGCTGATTCCTGACTGAGCTGACTTTTAGTCTGCTACAGAGCCAGAGTACCGCCAACAGTACCGCTAAAAGTACCGCCAACAGTACCGCCAACAGTACCGCCAACAGTCCCGCTACGAGTCCCAGCAGCTATACCGGCGACAGTATCGCTAAGAGTAACATTAACAGTACCATCAACAGTAGCGTTTACAGCACCATCAGCAGAACCGTCAACAGTACCGCTAAGAGTAGTACCCCCAACAGTACCGATTAAAGAGCCTTTATCCATTAGATCTGCCCTTAACCACTAAGCTCTTGCAATGTCTATCTTAAAAAACTTATATAATATAATAATAAACATTTTATGAAATATATCTAATCTGATTCTTCAGGACATACCCAGAAACCCTATATGTCAATGTATTGCCTAATATCAGTTTAAGAAATAAAGCGAAACAGATATTTTGAGTTTAGTTAAATTAGCTGTCGCTTAACAAGCTGCTGCAGTTGCAGTTGCTTTTCAGTCAAGTTCATAGCGGCGCCGACCTGTTGCCCTGCCCCCTCCTCAGCAACTTCCCCGCCGCCCCTTGCGTACTGAAAACCGGGCTAGCTGCTAGCAACAAATCGCCAAACTGGTTGCCTCCAATTGTCTGCCACAGATAGTTTGCTGCGATTGCAGTTCGAGTTGATGCTGATGTTGATGTTGAGTAGCGTTGTTGCCGCAATTCACCTGGGTGCAAAAGAAAGCTGCAAGCTGCAAACTGCAGCAAGCACCCGCTATAAGCAAGGCGCCCTGCCCCCGCCCCAGCTGGCAAAATAGAAAGCCGTTTTGTTTTAATTTTTTTCCACAATTATTTTCCGCTAGCGCAGGAAAAATTATATGCTTTATTTTTGTAATTTTTTTTACCTTTGTTTCTGCGTTTTTTTTTTTGTATTTTTTTTTTTGTTTTGCTTACATTTTGGTTACAAATTTCTCACAATTATTTTTGTTTTGTTTTTAAATTACACAATAAAAAAACTTAACATTAAATACAATATGTGTTTTTGTTTGTCGTAATAATAAAAAAAATTAATACATGAATTTCTTGTCGTTTATCGTTTTTTGTGTGTTTTGTTTTTGTTTTTAATAAATAGTTTTCGTTTTTTAAAGATAAGATACTTTAAGCTGGTATAGATACTTTTGTGTGGGGGTTTGGGTGTTGTGTGTTTGTGTGTGTGTGTGTGTGTGTGTTGTGTTTGTGAGAACATTAAGTTTTCTTTGTTACGTTATTTTTTAATTTTTAAAAATTATATCGCATTGCATTTTAGTTGTTTTTATTTTTGCTGCTACTTTTAGGTTTCTAATTATTATTATTATTTTTACTTTTGTTTTTATCGCAATTGGAGTTTTACACAGACAAAAAATTTTACAAATTTTTTACGCTTTCACATTTACTGAGATATTTTCTTTTGCCTTAACATTTAAGCAATATTTTTTTGTTTTGTATTTTTTGTTTGTTTTTTTTATTTTTTTTTTTAATTTTAATGTTTTTGTTGTTGTTTGTGTTGTACGCGCTATACATTTAATAATATATAAAAATTTGTTAAAATCCTAAAATTTGTTGGTTTTAATTAAGATTAATAAATAATTTAAAAAATTTTTAATGCAGCAAGCTGCGTCTAACTAAAATTGGATCATTTCAATCCACGTCGTCCGTCTACACTTATTACACTCATTGAATGATGATCATTTAAATCGATCGATCATCGCAGCGGAGTTTTCTTACAGCTCTTCTTTTAATATAGATGCTTCTCATATTAAACGTACATAATATGTTAAATTTTAAATTTATCAAGATCAAGTTTTTTTTGTTTGTTTGTTTTTTGTTGTTTTGTTTTGTTTTGTTTGTTTATTACTAGAATAGCATACAATTAAAAAATCTGTTCACATTTAATTTGTATGTGTGTGTGTCTGTGTGTGTTTATGTGTGTGTATATATGGGGGTGTGTTAGTGTGTGTGTGTATTTTATCAACGTTTTTTGCCTGGCCGTACTTGCGAGCGAGCGCACGCAAAAAACTCTTAGCATCTTAAACAGTATCACATATTCATGAGTTGTCGACTGAACGACCCTCGCAGCGGCCCAGCAGCAGCCCAAAAAGAGAGCTGCTCCTGCTGCTGCTGCTGCTGAGGCTTGCGGATCGCCGTCTTTGAATTTCATGGTTTTTTTTTTCTTGTTTATTTTTAATGATTTTTGTATTTGTTTTTTTTTTGCATTTGCTTTTTGAAAAGGAGAAACAACTTAAAACACTAGTTATTTGTTTTTTTTTTTTTGTTTTTTCGCTTGCGGTTTTTTGTTTTTTTCTTGTATTTTTTTCGTTTTTCTTTTTCTTTTGATAGCATCTACTACGCATCTAAGTAAAATGGTGGTGAGAGTCACAATTACAAAAAAAACCAAAAATTAAAAAAATAAAAAAATTTGAATTCCAAAAGAGTTGCGCGTGAGCGAACAACTCCTACTAGTATATTAGTATGAGTGTGTGTGTGTGAGTAGTGTGTGTGTTTATATGTGTTTTTATGTGTATTTGTGTAGGTGGGGTGGCTTCGAATACTTGCTTCGTCGTCGCGTTGCGCTCGCAACTAACTACTGCTCTCGACATCACAGGGGGTGTTGGGCGGTGTTAAACGCGCGCTCTCTATATATATATATATATATATATCTATATATATATATATATTTATACATATATATATACATTTATATATACATGTATGTTTCGCACTCGCTGGGCTCCGTCTGTCTCTCACTCTCTCTCTCTCTCTTTCTCGATCGCACGCTCTTCGCTTACAACGTTGGCGTCGCAATTGCCTGGCTTGAGCTTGAGCTTGAGCTCGTGCTTGAGCTTGAGCCGAAGCTGTAGCTGCGACGAGCGCCTAAACCATCGGCCGAGTAAAGCTTATGCTTCGTTATGGTATACTCTGGACTAATGGTAATGGTGCGTGCCAGACTCTTCATGAACTGTGGCAGCAGTGCTGCCCAGCCGCGATGATCCTGACGGAGTGTCAAATACACTTCGAATGTGGACACCGTATCGGGATCGACTTTGAGTGAGGCGATGCGTCGTGAATTTTGTGGCTCATCCTCGAACTCCACATAGATGGTGCAGCCACGAATGCCGCACGGCTCCTTCTCCGACACGCGAATTATTTCCGCCGCAATGCTGGGCGTGAGATCACAGGGTAGCGACACTTCGGTGCACGTCAAATGGCGCGCCTTCGCCTCTCGCAGTTTGTCCAGCAGTCGCATCGAGAGTGCATTCACAGCCGCAGCATCGACGTCGATGCACAGCGACAGCTCCTCGTCGTCCTGTTCGTCGTACGAGATCGCGATCGGATAACGGTTGTTCACGAAGTTGCTGTTGCTGTTCGTGCTGTTGTTATTGCTCGATTTGGTTTTCTTGCTAATGCTGCTGCTGCTGCTGCTCGTCGTCGGCTGCTTGTGCTTAATACTGTGAGTGTTAGTCTGGCTGCGACTGTTGCTGTTGTTGTTGACGTTGCTACTGTTGCTGCCAACGGCAACGGCGACCTTCTTGGCCGCAACGGCGGACGACGTGGGCGGTGTCAATGTGCTGGTCCAATCTAAAACAAGCAACAAAACAAAAACTTTTCATAAGTACGACTAGAAAAATAAGAAGCAAAAAAATCACCAATAAACTAAATACAAAAAAAAACAACATTGAGCGATTAAGAAAAAAAATCGTTGATTTTGCCCATTTGCTTAATGTTCAACGTTCATTCACACGCACACATACAATCACACTCGTACACAGCGCAACGGCCGCTTGGCAACAAGCAGCGAACGAGATAAAAGCGGAAACAGGCCGTTCGCCAGAGCGAGAGACAGCGAACGACGGAAAATTAAATAAGTGTAAGCAAGAGAGAACTGAGCACAGTGTGCCCAGCAACAAGAAACAAAAAACGGAACAACCAAAAAATATATTTATATTTTACTTTTTGTATACATTTTGTTTTTGTTCATATAAAATACGTGACTTTGTAACAGATGTTGTTCGTTTTTTTTTTCGCCTTCAGCTTGCATGTGTAAATTGATTTTTTAATGCATTCAATTTTGTAATCTAGTTGTAAACAAAAAAATCTGATGCAATGTGCCAAGCTATTTTCAAATTGCAAAGCAAATTAAAAACTAGCTTCGCAAATAGCATTTTGTAAATATTGAAATTCTTATGCATTTTTTCCAAGTTGAAAACAATTTTAAATTCATATTTAAATTTTCAATTTCATACAGGAAATAAATTGTCATTTCGAATTATATTTTTTTTGCCCAAGATTTTCTAAATATTCTAAAAACTAAGTTTTTGAATTTTATTTTTTAAATTTTTGGAGAACTTACCTCGAACTTTGTTGGAGCCGAGGACACCGCCGTAATTTGACTGCACAGCGAGAACTTCCATTTTCATTAGACTTGTTGTTTCTCTGCTTTTCGGGAAAATATGTTCTTCTCTCGATTTTCTCGCTTTTCTTTGTTTTTCGCTTCGTTTGCTCTTTCTTTTTGTGTATCACTTGAAACGTTCTTTTTACAAATTAATTAATAGAGTTTGTTGTAGTTTATTAATTATTTATCACAATTTGCTGGTTGTTTTATTTTTTATAAAATTATGCTGCTGATTGCTTCAAATTTTTAAATTAACTTGATTTTTTGTTGTTGTTTTGTAGTTGGAAATCACAGCACTTTTGTTGTTGGTTGGTTGTTTGTTGTTTTATTTGTTTGTTGTAGTTTATCACTTAAATGGCGTTGGTCCGTTGCATTTGTTTGATGGCAATTATATTTGATTTAATAATTTTCATAAAATTATTGAAAATTTTCGTTTTTTTTTTACAGTTACGAGTACTACAAGTACATTTTAGATGTTGTTTGTAATTATCTTTTTTTTTACATAGAATTCTTCGTGAAACAATAATTTGTTTTAAGTTTTAAGTCCAACAGTAGAAAATTGAAAATACACGCTATTTTTTGTTGCTGCTGTTTGCTTTGCTCTGCTTTTGCGCTTTCCTTTCTAGCTGCTTTGCCGTTTGCTTACTTTTCTATGTGTGTTTGTCAGCAGTGTTTCGAAGCTACTATGAAGAGCAAACGGTCTGCATCGGCTTTTATAGGCCGGTTCGCTTGCGGCTTCGCTCATTTCCCCCATATCAAATGTAATGGTAGTAGTGGTGGTGGTGGTAATTGTCACTGTGTGTGTGCGTGCGAGTATGTGCTGAGAGAGCAACAGCAACAACAACAGCTGTATGTGTTTGCTGAGCAATTAGCGGTTGTACTCTCCGCAAAGAGACCGCTACATAAACGTATATATGACGAGTGTGTACGTGAGTGTGTGTGTGTGTGGGTGCTGTATTTGTAGTTGTTGCTGTGCGACAACAGCAGCAGCAGCAGCAGGTAGAAAGAAGTACATATAACAAGAGGGCAAAAACGGCTGATGTAAGTTGGCTGATTTTTTCAGCGGCGTCTCGCTCTCTCCCTTTCTCTCTCTCTGTCGCTCGCTTGCTGCTTGCTGCTCGCTGCTCTCTCTGTGTGTGACTCTCTTCACTCATCAGCTGTTTCACTCAACGCTCTTATTTGTTTCGCCTGTTTCGCTCATGCGCACACCTACAACCGGCTCTGTCTTGCTCTGTCAAGTGAGCGAGCGCCTCCGTCTATGTGTGTGTGTGTGTTTGTGTGAGTTTGCAATGCATACGTGACTTTTGTGCCGGTTGAGCATGTCACGGCTGATGCCGGCGCATGCAGCAGCAGCAGCACAGACGTCAGCCCAAAAAGGATGATGGAAATGTTCTCTCGCACTCGTTCGCTCTCTCTCTACCGCTTTTTGTCTCTCTCTGTCGCTTGCAAGGAGGCACCGCACGCACATACATTGAAATTTTCATTTACTGCCAGGCACTCTTCATACACACACACACACTCGCCCAATCCTCGCCTCACCTCGCCCTGCCTCGCACACCCGTTGTGAAGCCCGTTTCGTTCCACATTACTGCGCTGCCCGCAGTTGCTGCGCTGTCGTCGCTGCTGCCGCTGCTGTTGCTGTTGCTGCCTGTTTTTGTTGCCCCTTGGAGAACACACCATGTCAAAATTGAAATTTTCCACTGCACTCGAAACGAAAATCGAAGCCCAGTGGCCAAAATGGGCTGGCTCCGGCCGGGATTGATGCGGATTGCGGATTGAGGATTTTAAGCTGACTACGATTCTGACTCTGACTCTGACTGCGACTCTGAGTGTGTCCCATCCGCTTACAATGTGTGGCTAATGGGCATATCGAGTTGCAAGTTGCTAGCTGCTAGTCGCACGTCGCAAGCAGCATGCAACAACAGCAGCAGCAGCAGCAGTCTTAATTGTGCTGTTGCCTAATTTCACAACAACTACCCCAGAGATAATTTTATATGTAAAACAATTTAATAACTAAAAAAATATACATATAAAATTAATATTCTCCAAATATTAACCAATTTTTGTATCTTTTAGCATGTGTTTACAAACAATTAATAATAATAATGATGCCAAACTTAGATTAATTATCAAAAAATATTTAAGGATAAGCAAAAATGTTGAATGAATTCTATTGGATTCTTTTCTCTCTAATACAATTTAAATATCTCAATTTTCGACCGATATGCACACATAAAAATATAAATTTGTATACACATTAAATTTGTTAAATTTCAAATTTTTTTTGAGAATTTTATAAAATTGATCTACACTTTATCTATTTATAAACACATGTTTAACGTGCATTTGCAATTTCAATTTATTTCTGTTGATTTTATGAACTGTTTACTATTTCATTATATACGAAATTGTGCAGATCTTTTGTATTGAAACGTTTACGTTTGCGACACAAAGAAGAATACGAAATTGACTTGACTTTGATTGTATAATCAGGCATTCATCACTGTTCATTACACTCGGTCTGAAAAGTGTTTTGCCAAAGCCGCAAAATTGTATTTTATTTTCGCAATTTATAATTTTGCATTTCCTTAATAATTATCGAAATTTTATTCAACTCGTGCGAATTTTTTGTTGACGATTTCTCGTTTTTGTTCCGATTTTATTTGCTACTTTTTTAATACTTTTCTGCTAATTTGCCAGACTGAAAAGGAATTACTTTATTGTAAGTTAAAGTCATTTAATAATCAAAGAATCTAATTACCATTTCTTACATAATTAAAAAAAAAAAGAATAAAAATCGGCCAATAAAATATGATAAGAAATATATGATTTTTTCAGTTTGTCAAAACTCTTTCTTCACTTGGTGTAAATATATGTTGGATGAGGTACAAAGTGTCAAATGCTTATGAAATAAGTTGAATCAAGGAAATAAAATAAAAAACACAAGCAGAATTTATGATTAAACTTCTGGTAAAAATTTCCAATTCAAACGCTTTCCGTGTAACACTAACAATATTTTAATTTTTATAACTGATGTTAAGGCAGATATATATGTGTATATGTGTATATATGTGTGTGTGTGTGTGTGTAGATAGATAGAAATCTTCGGCATATTGGAAATTTCATCAGCATTTGAAACTATTTTCTTTTCTCTTCTTATTTTATCTTATTTTTTTGTTGGGATAATTTTATATATTCATATCATGATTTGAGGCAGTGGAGTCCTTTCATTTCAATTGAATGCATCTGGTAGATTATTGCTGTTGTTGCTGTTGCTGCTGTTGCACGTAGCTTGAAAACGAAAGATTCAAAGATTGAAATGTATCTGAACCTGTTTGCTTTGCCTGTCTGTGTATTCCTTTGTGTGTGTGTGTGTTTCTGTGTGTGTTTTGTGCGTCCAGCATTTCACATTGAAATGAAATTCTATAAAGAGTGTGTGTTTGTGTGTGTTTTTGTGTGTGTGTGTGTTTTCTTGTTGTATCTTCTGGCTTATGGTGCTGTCAGATACATTAGCATGTGTGTAGGATACATTTGCTTGCCACATAAACTAAAACCAAAGTTTGCCTTTTGATCAATTTCGCAATCGTTGCAAATGTGACGCAGCAGATTTTGCTTCCAATTATATAAGTATATATATAGAAATCTAGGTTTATATAAAAAAACAACAGATGAAATAAGCCATAAAAATCAGTTTTTTGCATCAAAAATTCTTGGTAAATTTCAAGTTTTTTCACACACTTAATAAAAAATGTTTCCAAAAATAAAATCCCCTCATAAAGAAAAAAAGTTAAAATGATTTTGTTTCAGGTGAAAATATATCTAGCGAAAACTTCTCAGAAATGATCGAAAAAAAAGATATATATATATATATTTATCTGTTTTCATCGAATTTGAGGTAAATTTAAATTTTTTATATCTTAACTGACGTAAAAATAGTACACGAAGTAAACAAAAGGCTTGGCAACAATTGATAAATTGATAAGGGAAATATTTGCAGATGGATACAAATCGAATGTCGATAAGCAAATCACAATTGAAAGCAATTGATTCATAATGAGACGATAATATATTTTTTTGCTGACGTGTTCAACACACATACACACACACAGATAAAGCCAAAACCGATAAGCAAAACAAAAACAAAGCAAAACAAAATGCGAAAAATAATTTCACACTCAAAATGTGATACGCGTGGCGCCATCTAGCGAGCAAAGTTGTTTTCTTCACTCAGCAAAATCAAAAAAGCAGCAAAAAAGAAATAAAAGTTTTATTTTCGTTTTAATTCTTAGTAATCAATTGAATTAGTTAAATTATTGTATTGGATAGAAAAAAATAAATGTATACATATATATTTTAAGTATGCATAATTGATTTATGCTCAAATATGCAAAAGTACTTTGAAAACTTCTTTCACACAATTTTTCTAATTTGAATTTAGGGGGAATGGTGGGGGTGTGTATATCCAAATTAGCATAAATAAATATGCATTTATTTATATGTGGCTGATTTCAAATTCGTTTCTTATGCAAACTGCTACAAAATATTCTTGTCAACTTTTTGAGCTAAATTTTTCTCTTACAAACTACTCAAATTGCCGCTTTGAATGTGAGTTATTTCCACTCAAGAGCAACTCTGGCTGCAATTTACTCTTAGCTTTTACTCTTTGAGTGGGGCGCTGGCGCTCTTAATGCCAATTGAGCGCACAGCTGTAAAATGTTGAGCCACAGCTGATGCGGCTCAACTTGTGAGCCTTTGCTCTTGACTGTGCAGCTGTTTCGCTCATCATCTGTTTTGCTGGCGCACAGCAGGTATCCCCCACTCTCTCTCTCTCTTTCTCTCTCTCGCACACACACATGCATTAGTATATGCATTGCTGTATACAGAGTTAGCAAGTTAGCCGCTGCAGCTCTGCTGGCGTCTCTGCTGCTGCTGCTGCTGCTTGTATCTTGATTTTCCAACTCGTTTCTCGTAGTCAACGCGCCCCCCAAAACACACACACACATACGCATTCAAGTAATGTATATATGTATACATATATGTGTTAGTATGTATGTAGTTTGCTGTGTTAGTTGTTGTTGCTATGTTTTTGTGCCCATTGCTTACGCATCGTTGCCGTTTTTCACTCACTCTGCAAGCTGAGCCGCCAGCAAACGAGTTCAACAACGGCAACGTTGCACTCATCTGTTTTTCCACATATGTTTTTGTTTTTGTTGTTGTTGCTGTTGATGTTTGCTTGTTTTCCTTTTCGCTCGCTTATTTATTTATTTATATTTTATTTTTTTCTTATATGTCTTCGCTGCTTGCAGAGCCAAAGAGAGCCAAAAGCCGCCTTCGAGTGGAAACCGGCCGGTCGCCGTCGCAGCCGCTGTCGACGTCAAAGTTTATGAGTTTGTCTTGTTGTTGTTGTCTTTGTTGCTGTTTTTTTTCTTCGCTTTTGCTTATGGGCAATCATCTGTTTTATTTTGCACACACAGATGCAGACTTGCATGTGAATGTATGTGTGTCTGTGTGTGTATCTTACAGATACAAAGTCATTTGTGTGTATCTTATGCTGCTGCTTCTGTTGTTGCATTTGCCGTCAGCTCTTTATTTTTTCTTTTTTGTTTTCCATCAATAGTTCATTTTCTGCTTGGCAACGGGTTTATTTCTAGCTGCTTCTTTTTATTGTCTTTATATATTTTTTTTGACTATACGTAAAGTTTTCATGAAATAGGAGAAAACGTAGCAATGATGAAATTACTGGACATACGTGTGACTGAGACAGTACGAGTTATCTCTATTTCCAGCCCTCTCTCTCTCGCTCTCTATCTCCCTCATCCTGAACATGTATGTAGTGTGCATAGAAAGAGGGGAGGGTGTCGATTAGTTCCATAGGAAATTAGGCGAAACGAGAATGCAAAATGCAAAAGACTGAAGATTGTTAAACAGGTGACAAAAGCGAAACAGACAAAAGCACACAGACAGACTAGGAGAACGGAAGAGAGAGGCCAGCGTTAACGGGAGAAAGATCGAGAAGGAGTTGAAATTCGCTTGTGGTTTTGTGTAATTTTGACGCTGTTTCAACTTGGGTTTTTGCGACCTGGGCACACTGGGCACATCTGGCCCGCTGACAATTACATACATATGTATATATATCGTATCTCAAAAGGCAGCAGGAAACTTTTTTGCTTAGGGTTTTTGTACTGATTCTGAGAGGAGAATAGATACTCAATTTCTATATTCAAATATAGAAGAAGAACTACAAGTTCAACTTGGTTACAGCAACAATTTATTTTAATTAAAATAAAATTAAAATTTAAAATTAAAATAAAAAAAAAACACATATTTTTAACTGGAAATTCTGCATTTAAATTATACAAAATTTGTATTTACACAAGTGCATTTCTCCAACGTATTTTTAACGATTCAACTTGCGCTGGTTTAAAGATATTTGGGCATAAAAATTTGTTGAAAATATATGTTCGAAATGGGAGTCGAGAAATCTCAGCTTGAGTTTTATGGATAAGGGCGCAAAAGGGTCCACAGCAACTTGATGCTCGTAAAAATAGTGTCACCCCAGTTGTCAGTCGCACACACACACACACAGACACACACACACACACACATAGACACACACACAGAGAGGCAGATAGAAAAGAAAAACAGCTCGAACAACTTCCATTCCAATCAAAGGCAATTTATCAATTTAACACTCAACTCCCAGTCGCAACTTTGCCATCTATGCCCCTAAATCTTCTCTCTTCTTCTCTCTGCTACCCCTGCTTCTTCTTCTACTATTTGGAAGCGCTAATCACCCTTAAAATTGCGTGTGCGACATCCGAAACGAAGGTCATGAATTTTTCCAAAGGGAGCAACAACTGATTCTCGATTCTCGAACCTGACTATTTGACTTCTCGGCTGGGGATGCCTGTGGCGGTTGTGGGACAGGCCACGGCAGGGTGACGGCTAGGGGGAGGGGTAGGGGGACGGGTAGGAGGAGGGGGTTTGCATACAACTAAAAATAAATACACAGTGAATATGATTGCATGCTACAAGAGAAATGAATTTGTCACTCTTTGACTGTCGTATTTTATATTTCAAATTAACGTCTACAATCGGAAATCGAGAAAGTGGTAAAATTCAAGTTTTCTTGGTTCTCGTAAGGAAATATTCTCAGCTCAGGCATCAAACAAATTCTTATTGATTTGTTTAGTTAGTTAAAGTCAACTAAATAACTATATATATAAATTAATTAAAATAAATTTAAATTTGAGATTGTATATATATAAATTAAAAAATAAGAAATATTTATAAGATTTCTGGGCAAAATCGTTCAACATTTGTTCCATGAATTGGGGAAAACCCACTCAGACCAAAAAAATAATTAGTAAGAATTAGTTAGGGAATTATCAGTGCGTTTTTCTAACTAAATATTATATTTTATCATATTTTTTATTTCTTTAGGCATATTCTTAATTTATTCTTGATTTTTCCGCCAATATAGCCAAGTCTGTTGGCCCACCTGCTTTTCTATGCCAACTTGTTCCTTAGTTTTAAAACTATCTTGATAAAACTCGACATTTATTCGTCTTTGAGCTGATGCACTAAATTTAAAGATGAGTTCTTTTATGAGTAAATTATCCAAACTAAGCTTTGTCAAATGCTCCTAAAATTTAAATAGAAAATCATTTAGCTCGCATGACTATATCGTATAGCTGCCATAGCAAAAGTCGGTCAATAGATGAGTTCCAGTTTGCACAACTTTAATGTTTACCCAGTTATGCAAGCCAAACTAAAAAAGTCTCAAATTTGGACACAATATTATCAAGTGCAGCACACAGGAATTATCGATTGGTTCTGCAGGGTTATTAAATCTTGGGCATGGCTAAGATAGTCTTTGTTGCTAGTTTTATGCATTGGCTGCGCAGTCCCCAAACTAAAGCAATTAAAAAAGGAAAACCCGACGAGAGCTGTAAACTGGAACTGGCACTCGAGTCTGGGCTTAATTTATGCAAACAGTTGCAGTCCCAAGGTTATTGTAAAGGGTCCGCATTTAAGTTGATTTTCCAGATTGATGGCATTGCATCAGCCATAAGTGTTAACTGTCATCCCAGGACCATACCCATACCCAAATCCATATCCATGCCAGTGGCCATACCCTTACTCTTACCATTATCTATGCCCTTAGCCATGTGCCCCATCCACAATTTCCATTTGCTGTCCGCTTTTTTTGTTGACATTTTGAGTGGATTTGTTGTGCATCAAGTACCTTCTCAGGAACTATCTCTACCTGATGACCCGCTGGCTACCTGATGTGCACCGAGCGTGTTTCCAAATGAGCCGCAAATTTTCCACAATGAGTTGGCCGTTGGGTTTTTCCAAACTCTGCCGCGACATCCCCTACACCATTGTGGCATGGCTAAGTGTTATGACTCTCTCTCACTCTCATAAAGTTACCAAGGTAATTTGCCTAATACCCTGGATTATGACCTTAGCTGATCTCCTTTCCTAATTACTTTCCAAAAGAAGATTCTTGAAGATTCCATCATGTAATAAATAGCTTAGAAGTGAAATTATAAAGTTAAAAAAAAACAATTTTAATTTTCTCCCACACTTTTGCTAGTTTTAAGCAAAACACAATTTTAAAAACCTATAAATTATCAGAGAAGTATCAGAATCAAATATTTAGCCATTGGCAGTGGTCTCAAAATGATCTCATTAGTTCTCTTATATAATTCATTTTATCGATACAAATCGATTTCCGATAGCAAGCAAAAATCACAATAGTAAATATAGCCTAACATATTATTGATCAACTGTAGTAAGATCGAAAGAGAAAGTAAAAAAATAACTTATCTAATAGAAACTATATATATATATTCATATACATATACACTGAGTCAATCCAACCAAATCAGGCAAATCTTTCGTCTGCAATAATTTAAAGAATTACGTCAAGTTTATCTTTCCTTAGATTCGTCATCTTAATGGAAGTATTATTTATATACATAGATATAGTTATTTGCCAAAACTGTTACTTTGTGTGTGCATATATGTATAATAGCAGAGATAAGAGTGGGAATATAATTATTGCTGACAGCTATCGGTCGAGTTATAGTAGGTATTTATTATATTAATGCAGCAAATTGATGGAACCAATTGCGATATGGCTCTGCGCCCCTTATCTAGTTTCAACAATAACTTGGGGACAAATCGTCTGACTGGTTTTCACTATGCATCAGATATCGCACTATATATATACGTATACTATATATATATATATATATATATATGTAAGTGAATACTTATCAACAACAGTGGAGCCAAAGAATATTAAATCAATATTCTACGGTGCTATGGCTAAATATGCGTCATATACCAGAGACTATAATACTTGTCTATATCAATTTTTATAGAGGTAGTTGCACGGGGAAGGGGGTGAGGGTGGGGGAGGTGCTTTGCAAGGTCGCGTGTTTATCGCAAATCGTGTACTGCACTTCAGATAGCTAACAACAACGGCGAAATGATGGCGTGTTCGCTAACCACTTGCCACCTGCCGCCCCCCACTTGCCACTTGCCTCCTGGTGTGTGCTCCTCCTCCTAGCTAGACCCATGGACAACATGTCGTGAAGCGCGTAGACGCCGAGTCTACTAAGTTAAACAACGAACAATGTTGATTGTTGTTTTTACTTTGATTAGATCACTTGGCAAATAAAGAAAAAGAAACCCAACCAAAATTGATAAGCGACCGAGTTGTGTGTGTCATGCACCAGGCGGGCCTCTGTTTCCGAATAAGCTTTATCAAATGTATTCTTATACATATATACGTATATATATATATGTATATAAATATATACAGTTGCCAAAAAAATTATTGCACCACTAACAGACTCTCTTCTTACGCATCCAAATATAAAAAATGTTTAAAATATTGATTTTTAATATATTCACTTTATAAATTAAAGTTAGAACTGATCCAGGAAATCATTTCAAAATATATATTTATAATTTTTGTGCTTATTTCTAATTTTTAAAATTAAAAGTGCACTTTTGAAAAATAGTTTTTAATATATTTTTCGTTAGTTAATTTTATTTTGTGCTTGACTTAGTTTAATTATCGTAAATTTTCTTCTTTTTCATTAAATTTCTCCATTTTAATTAATTTTTAACAAGTTGAAACTTTTTTAAGCGACTTCTTTCACTTCTGAAATATATTCAGAAATTCCTTAAACTAACAAATTTAATGGTGATAACATTTTTTTCCTGTACTGTATAAATATAAATATATGTATATATGTATAAACACATACTCATCATAAAATTTATTACTTTAATGTGCGCAATTATTTCATCAGCGAATCGAAGCCTTGGCAACAAAATCTTGCCTTACCCAAGCTAAGAATTTCACAAGTTTCACAAACTTTTGTGCATTTTTTTCTTGTTGGAAAACGCTGACTGTAACCAATTCGCCCAGATTCAAATGACCTGTTGACAATTAGTCAAGTTTTAGTTCAACTAATTGCATTCTTTCAGCATGAGTTGTGCACAGAAATCAGGTGTTCTGCACAGAGGGCCTGACTTGTTAGTCATTCCCCTTATATATATAGATAGATACATATATATATATATATGTTATCAGTGGAAGAATATTCTGGATGACTACCTTCTCAGCTAATTTACGTCTTATGCAACTCGATTTACTTAAAGACATGTATATACATCAATTGAATATATCTATAACTTTTTACTTTACTTTGTTTTTTTTTTTTCGAAATCTGATGAAATTTTGCCATTCAGCATTTTTGCATTTTAGTTAATTATTATCGAAGAAGAGGCTTGTTGACACGTTTTTTGTGAAATACATGCGCATAAAAAGACTGATTTGAATGCATGCTTGACTTTCAGATGCCCTCTACGCTAGAAAGTATGCTACTTAAAATCAAACTTAGTTTAGAATGATTTGAAGAAGAGTGTCTTAAATATTAACAGCCATATTACAACTATCAAAGAGATAAAAGTTTGTAAGGCAGCTGTTTTAATTACAGGGTATCTAAATTATGAAATGCGCAACTATCAAAATGATTATATAAAACAGATACAAAAAACAAGAAGAATGATTACTCGACCACGACTACAATATACCCTTTTAATTTTATTTGCTATATTTCCGTTTAAACAGCTTGCACACCCAAATGTAAGCAGGTGTGCAAGTACACCGATTCGAAAAAAACTAAAGCTTAGTTCCTTATTCGATCTTGCTGAAATTTGCACAGTTGATCAGTAATCTGTCAAGGTACAATATATATCAACTGAAAGGCGCTTTTATTGCTATCGCAAATCGATATTGATCGTCAGTTATCGAAAAAGCGTCAAATGAATTTGACACAAGAACTTGAATGCCAAATTTGTGGTCTGCAGCTGTTATAGTCTCTAAGATCTGCTTGCTTGATCAAGAATATATATACCTTATCGGATCGATGCGATTCACGCTGCTGACTGTTACATACAGCTGCACCCGCTGATGATACCCGTTTCACCCAGTTTTATGTGGTTTTTTTTATGTTTTACATAATGAGCGGAATATAAAACTAAAGAACTCAGTATTCAGCAGAATTTGTGTTTATCTCGTTGCTGCTAAACTGATTTACATAATCAACGAAACGGGCTTTATTTTGCCCCTGCCCCTGCCCCTCCTGCTCCTCCTCTTGCTACTCCTCTTCCTACTCCACCCCCTATTCTTGTTTATTTTTTCTGGATTTTGTTACGCCCGATTTAATGTTGTAGTTGTTGTTGTTGTTGTGTTGCTCTGTGCATTTAATTGAATGCTGATTAAGTTTTTATTCAATGAACCAAACTACAAACACACACACATTCAGCAGATATGACAGTGCGTATATATATATATATATATATATATATTTATATATATTTGTATTGTATTCATGGATTAGTCATTTATATTGACAACGTGTCCCATTTGACTTGGCACATTTCTAAACGTGAATAATTTAATAATGCCTCATTAAGTTAATGAAATTAGTTCAAACAGGCAGCTTGATTGATTGAAAGGCCTCTTTCAACATGCATATAATCATTGATGTGTATAAATTATCTACAAAATTACGTGTTGATAAATTAGTCGAAAGGTTTTGCTCTCAAAAATCACTCAAAATTTTGAGTTTGTATTTTGCATATGCTTTAAATACAATTAAGTATTGAAGTATTTATTTATTTATTTCGTGTGGCCTAAAAACAGTTCACAAGAAAAGAATTTCAAATTAAAGTTACGAATTAAAATATATAAAATTAAAAGAGAGAAACTTTAATAAAATTAGGAAAACAAATTTTCTTTAGTCAACAAAATCAGTTATCAAAAAAAACCAGAAAACACGTTTGGATCAAATGATAAAAGCGTGGGAATAGATACTTAGTGGATTGGATGATCTCAGTTTTTAAGTGTTGGCTTAATTTTGGACGCTTCCGTTATGCAAATATCCGTTAACCAGATCGACAGCTGACTAACTTGTGCTTATCTTAGCATAGATTAAAAATTCAGTGGTGCCAAAAATCCAACAACAAAAAAACACATTGCAAATCGGAAACTTTTTAGTGGAACATAAGGTGGGAAAATTGTGGCCCAAATTGTCACTTTCCCATGGCACATGCAATTTCACACTTCTGGCCAATAAAAATTGTGCGAGAGACAAAGCCAACTTTAAACAGAAGCATGGCTAATCAGTAGTCCAACGGAGTGGGAAACCTCCTGTGGCAAGACCAACGCAACAAACAACATGTGTGGACGAAGAGATCTCAACAAATCCCAAGAAACCCATAAATTATCTCACGAGAAATCCTCAAAAATAGAAAATGTGTCAATGTAAGTAAACAAAATGCGAGAGTTCGCCAAAGGGTCGCAAAGGTCTTGGCATCTCTACTGGTGTGTCTGTGTCTGTGTCTCTGTCTGTGGCATGCAACGCACTCGTTAAGTTGAGTCTGGCACCAACCAATAACCGATTCTACCTGAACTGAACTACCTGCTGCCGCTGCTGCTGGTGCGGCGGCTGCGGCTGGCACTAATGGCTAATGGCCGGCAGCGGTCAGCGGACATAAATCCATAACAAAAAAAAAGAGCAGAAGAAGAAATAATTAAATTGCAATTATGTGCAAACAATGCCAAATCCGGAGATTCGGAAAAAGTTAATTACACGACAATAAAGAGCAGAAGCAGCACACAACAACAACAATAACAGCAGCAACAGCAGGGCTTGGCATAGGCACACACACACACACACACAAATATACATACATCCGCCTGACTCTCCTCACTCTCTCTGCCATTCTCTCGCTCTTTGCTTTTTTGTGCTCTTTTGGCTTTTGCCAGGCGAGAGTCTCGCGACTTAAGCTGACATTAATGTGCATTTGAATGAGCGGCTTCTGCTCGTCTCTTAATCGGTTTGTTTGACAGATTCCTTCGGCTCGACGAAGACGACACGTCGTCTACATAATCATTAGCGACTAGTCTGCGTGCACTTTGATCGCCATTTACCGATTTGGTAAACATTATGAGTGCCCCTCTCTCGCGCTCTCTCCCTCTCTGTCTTTCTTCCTGTCGTCCACTAATGAAGATGGGACACACACACGCACACACACAGACTCGCACACATTAGCTACGGTCTGCTTACAAATCACTTAGTCTGGCCCCCTTTATTAAAAAGAGAGGCAGACACATAAGCCAACTTGACAAATCGCAATAAGATACGCTCGTCGAATAATTGAAAAAAATACGACAAACACGGTTAAATGGAAAGTGATGTAATTAGAGTTATATACATACATACATATAAATATTTGATAACTTCAATTTTTGGTAAATAATGTTTACAATGTGAATGAAATTTGCTCTTTGATTAATGAATTAATTAAGCTCCTTTGCAAATTGTGTCTATATAAGCATTTATTAAAAAAAAAACAAATCTTACAAAAATTCAAGAATGACAATTAAACTTTTTAGAATTTTATCCTTTTTTCTGATGATGATAATTTTTGATTTTTAATTGGATACTTTTAAGTATATAATTTGAAATGTCAGCCTTCTTCTATCTTTATCTTAGTCCATCAGTCTTTCCGTAAATATATCATATATTTCACGCTTCCAAAATCTTAAACCCAATAACTGAAATTTAATTCAGGAATCCAATTATCAGATTTAGTTAGAAATTACAAGCTCAACTTGATAAAACATGAGAAAAACCCTATTCGTTATATCTCTTTCTCTATCTTTGTCTTTCGAAATATATCATAAATTTCACGCTTCCAAAATCTTAAATCCAATAAGTGGATTTAATTCAGAAATTCAGTTATTATATTAAGTTGGAGATTACAAACTCAACTTGATAAAATATGAGAGGAATCGCATTAGTTATATCTCTATCTTTCTTTATCTTTATCTATCTTTGTCTTTCGAAATATATCATAAATTTCACGCTTCTGAAATCTTAAATCTAATGACTGGAATTCAATTACTTTACTTTGAGCTTTAATTGGAATAATATAAAATGAAAGAAAATCCCCCATGCTTAATATCTTCCGCTCTTTCTGTGTCTTTCTCTCTCGCACTCTCTCCCCCTTCCCCTATCTTTCTCTCTCTCTCTCTCTAAACATATCATATATTTCACGCTTACCCAATCTTAAATCTAATAACTTGAATTAAATTCAGAAAATTACTTTTCTTACCATTTAGAGCATCAATTAGATTCAACAAACGAAAAAATCCCCCAATTTATATCTTTTGCTCTTCCTTCCGCCATCTTTCTCTCCCCCTCTCTCTCCCTCTCTCCCTTTCTCTATGTGTATTTTGAATCTAATAATTGGCAGTCAATGCAGGAAAATTCAATTACTTAGTTACCAGTTAGAACTTTAATTAGATCAAATGCCAACAAATGCCAGCTAAAATGTTAGTAAAGCAGGTCAATTGCCCGACTCGGGGACTGGGCCAAGTGGGTTGACCAAGTTAACACCGGTGAGTGACAGCTGTTGATTTCACTGGGTTCACTGGCAAGTTTAATTAGATCTGCATATCGAATGTGAATCGGTTTCACTACAAAGTTACTCAAGTCAAGTTCGATTCGAGTCTTTGCCAGTGCCGGGATGCATTTGGCGCTGCTCTCCACATGGATATCCCTGGCGATGGCTGAGAGGAGCTGGCCTCATCTAATGAATCCCCTGCCCCTGGACAGCTACCAGGCCCAGCTGAAGCTGCTGCTCGAGCGGCTGTTGTGGCGGGCACAAGTGGAGCGTTGCATTGCTGTCATCACCGATGAACTGCACACGGCCATCTACGATCGTGCATATTTCGAGGCAGTCGATCGACGATTCCCCGCCAGCTTTGTGGTGCGTGTCAACGCCAGCGATAATCTCCGCCAGCCACCCAAGCAGTTGCAGCTGCTGCTGCGCGCCATCAAGTCCAGTGATTGTGATCTGCATGTGATCACCCTGCTCAATGGGTGGCAGGTGAAGCAGTTGCTCCAGTTTGTCTACGAGTCGCGTTCGCTGAACATGCAACGCAAGTTTCTGCTGCTGCACGATGTGAGGCTGCTCTCCGACGACATGTTGCATGTGTGGAGTGTCTTTGTGAACGCCGTCTTCCTCAAGCGGCAAGCCGACAACAGGTAACAACTCTGCTCAAAATGTACTTCTTTTTCAAGGCCTCAAATTCATAAATCTCAGACTCTTTCTGGATAAGTAATCAAAATAAATTAAATTATCGTTTATTGATTGCTGGTTGCTGATCTCTTTTTATGATTAAAATGTGTGTTTTTCACTGACCCCAGTTCAATCTGAACCAGGATCAGGAATTATCATAACTATTTAAAAGGATTGCAAAATTTCAATAGAAATATTTAATACAATAATAATAATGTTGGATTTTAATACTGAGTTTCCAAGTGCACTTTTCTATAACGATGTCTAATTAATCTGATAACTATATGCAGCTATAGCATCTCAACCATTGCCTATCCGAGCATTTTGAGCGGAGTTGTGGTCATCAAACAGCTGGACAATTGGAGAACTGATCAACGCATTGATCCCACTCACATTTTTGGGGATAAGACACGAAATTTGAATGGTGAGCGAAGAAACTGACTTCAATATTGAAATGCTACAAATCTGAAATTGTTTTTAAGATAGATTTTTTGATACATATTTATAACTGGGAGAGTTGAATTCTTTCAACTGCCACTTTTCTTTCAACTTCCAACAGGTGCCCAACTACCAGTTGCCCTGGCTGAGCACATGCCGATGGTGCTGCCCAATGGATCCACAAGTGGCTACGAGGGCGTTGAGGTGGAGATCATGAATGCCTTGGCCCAAGTCTTAAATTTCCAGCCCCAATATTACGCAATAAATGAGAGTGCTGCTGTCAGCGACTGGGAGCAGCCCCTGCTGCAGAACGAGAACCACTTGCAGAGGGGACTCATCGGTGAAGTGGTGCGATATGTGATCTAATTATTGCCAGATTAAGTTGTCTAATAATACCCACTCGAACAGGCGCATCACAGTGCCCGCTTTGGCATCGGGGATCTGCATCTGTTCGAGAGCTATGTGCAGCTGGTGGAGCTGAGTGCGGCACACAGTGTGGAATGCTTGACATTCCTTACGCCGGAATCATCGACGGACAACTCGTGGCAGACTTTCATACTGCCCTTCAGCGGGGCAATGTGGGCGGGCGTGCTGCTCTCCCTGATTGTGGTGGGCACCATTTTCTACATGATTAGCTTCCTCAATGCGTTGCTTGTGGGCGGCAGCAGTCAGATGGTTTTCTTTCGCTGTCTGCGTCGCAGGCGTGGCATACAACGGGACTCGCTCAGCTGGCGTCGCTTAAGCTTTCGCATTGCGTTGAGCAAGCATCGGGCTGGGAGGGGACAGACGTCGACCGGTGGTCGACGGGACATCTTTGACGACTACTCCAATTGCATCTTGCTCACGTACAGCATGCTGCTGTATGTGGCACTGCCACGCATGCCCCACAACTGGCCACTGCGCGTGATGACCGGCTGGTATTGGATCTACTGCATCCTGCTGGTGGCCACCTACAGGGCCAGCTTTACGGCCATTCTGGCCAATCCAGCGGCACGGTGAGCCCAACACTCAACTACAAATATAACCGGCTAACTCGAAGTCATCTCTTATTTCGCTCAGTGTCACCATTGATACGCTGCAGGATCTGAAGCGAGCCCGCATTCCGCCCGCAACTGGCGCCGCCGAGCATAAGCAGTTTTTCGTGGATGCCGCTGATGAGGCAGCTCAGGATGTGGGTGCCAGAATGGATATAGTCGAGAATATCGCCGATTTGGTAAGCAGACTAATATAAAAATTATATACTAATATAATATATATAATATATATATTTATCTGATTGGTTGCAGAAGCAGAGCATTGCGCGGGGCGAGTGCGCCTACTACGACAACGAGTTCTATCTGAGGCAACTGCGTGTGGCAGATGAGGCACGTGGCGTGGGATCCTCCTCTCTGCACATTATGAAGGAGTGCGTCGTTCATATGCCCGTCGTGCTGGCTCTGGAGAAGAATTCACCGTTGAAGACCCACGTCGATGACATAATACAGCGTCTGAGCGAGGGCGGTGAGTGCAAAGCAAAAACAATTTGACCTATTTGGAATATGCTAGTCGAGAGTGCTCGACCAGGAAATAGCCTAAAAGAAGCTGATAAATTCATATTAGAATTGTCAGTTGATCAACAATTTGGCAGGATAAATTGGAATCAATTCGTAAGGCTTTATTTTTAAAATTGCGTCCTTTGTTTTTGTTATCGGAATTTAATTTGTTATCAATAAGATTAGCTAATCTATTCTTTTCATTTTATTGTTGTTATTTTTTATGCGTTTAAAATATTTAGAAAAATGACTTTCAGAAAACTATCATAAATATATATTCAGAAAGTAACTTTCGTTATTTAAATACGCCCAGAAATCTTCGAAATATTTTTTATTTTTTAATTTACACATATATTTTTTTACTTCTTGTATTTTTTGTGTCGACTGACATTAAATAAATAAATAAATCAAAGCCATCTTTCGATGTTCGATGCTCTCTTGCAGGTCTCATTGCCAAGTGGCTGAGGGATGTGGTGAAGCGTCTGCCCGCCGAGGAGCAGGCGCCGCAGGAGGCGCTAATGAATCTGCACAAGTTCTGGAGCTCCTTTGTGGCACTGGGCATTGGCTACCTGGTCTCGATAGCTGCGATGCTCGTCGAGCGCTGGCATTTCAGATACATTGTGATGCGGCATCCATTATACGATGCGTATAATCCCAGTTTATACTATAATTTTAAGCGCCTCTATCCGGATGAATAGCACAACAATTAGTGGCAGATTTAGTAAAGAACTTCAACCAAAAGTATTTGATATTTGTATAAGCATATTAATATAATAAGCACATTGTTCTTCGCCCACAAAGAGAAATGACAAATGGATTTGTCAGCTGACGCAATCAGCAGGCCCCTTCAGGCATATGAATATAGATATATATGTATATATATACTTGGATGATAGAGCATCTGATATAATGCCATATATCAATTCGATGCGAATGGCTACCAGTGGCAATGTGGTGAATAAATTTCGAGAGTTTTTCATTTCTTTGCGTTCACATTCACATTTCGTAAATTATAATTCGCATTGTTTAAGTTTGTGGCAGGCACATTAAGCATTATTTGTTTATTGCCGACTTGGCGTCTTGGGCAACCAAAAAAAGGCCCAAAATGTTGAATACTCGTAAATAATTCGTTCTTTAAGTGCCCAGACTAAACATACACAGAGAACCACATTAACAATTCATTAGAAACTGATCAGAACTTGGAGCGAACCACGAGTTTTTCACCCAAGACTCAAGCAAACATATGTTATAAATAAACAATTGCTTGTTGCAATGCTTTCTGAAGTAGCTTTTCTATTTTTCTTATATTCCTTCTTTTTTTTTTTTTTGATAATTGTAAGCACTTCATGGAAATGAGTTTGTTTATCAACTCGAGCTGAATTCAGTCGAAGGCTCTTCTATGCTGGGTTCAGCAATTTATTCTACTAATATAATTCATATTTTGTAATGTGTTTTTGTTTTTTTTTTTGTATTTTGTATTTTTGTGTTGCTTTTTGCTGCATAAAAAGTAATTAATTCATTTATCAGGCAAATTTCATAACAAACACATTTCATTGTTGTTAATTTCGGGAATTTTTTCCCCAGATTGTTTTGTTATTTCTTTTGATAAATATTTATGGCTCTTTTATTTGTTTTTGTTTGTTTTGCTTTCGTTTTGGCATGTTTGTTGTTGATTGTGTTGCTGCCATTCTAGCACATTGTGTTTACAATTCTATTTTATTTAATTTAATTAGTTTTGCTTCATTTTACAATGCTTTGTTTTTTGTTGCTCTTTTCTGTTGGGGGCCCTCTGCATTTAATTCCCTTTGGCTTAGCCTCTTGTCCGGTCCCAGTTCATAAAATTGCCATTTCTCTCACTGCCCCACACAGAAATTCCTGTTGTTTTTCTGTTGTTGTTTAGTTTAGTTTTTGTTTTCAGCATTACATAAAATCTCTAATTGCCATTTCCGTTGCCAGTCACACCCACCCGACCCCAACCTCAACCTCAACCCAATCCCACCCATGCCACCCCCAGCAACGAGTACTCCACTTAGCATATCAAAGTGTATGTAAAATGTTTTTGTATTTCGTTGTTCCTGCCCTGTAAAATTCATTTCATTAATAAAATATTTGTAAAGTGAAATTTGTCTGTTTTTTTTTATTAAAAATGACATTTCTGCATAGCCATCAACCGCTGATAGTCATTGTCCTGCTGTATAGGAAACGACAATATTAAATTCATTTTTGTATATTTAAAATAAGCAGAATCCTTGCGCATCCTGGTGAGCCATGTTTCAAACGATTCATTGTAAAAAGGGCATTCTAACCGCTGCTTCTAAGGTATCAAGAGTTATTGCTTTTGGACCGACCCCTTCTTCTTTAGCTCGATAAAGGACGTATTTGCAGTTCTGACCATGCCTATGAAATTAAGTAAGAGTTTGAGCGATTTTCTTGAAAATGTAATCGACTTTCTGTTCAATGATCCGCCTAAAAGTATGCCTTTAAAATTTTGACGGCCTGAGCGCAGTTTGTGCCACTGATTTAATTGTTCGCCCTAAAAGTATGCTTTAATTTTGAGTAGACTGAAGTATTTTTCCTAGCCAATAAAAAACGATTTTAGTTTAATTTCATTGCATTTATTAAAATATGGTTTTCAATATGTTATACATCATTTTTCGCATCTTTCGTGCAGCTCTGCCTGCTGCAAAGAAATCAATCTTAAATATCTAGGATTAAAACAAGAAGATATATATATTAAGTCGACAATGGACTTTAATTGGTTTTGTTTTCAGCATTAATATTTGCATTTTATTTTTGCGTCTAGAAATAAAACAACAAGAAACAAATTGTACAATAAATTTAAAATTTACAAAACTTTATCAATTATTTAGACGGTTTCAATTTAAAATATATAAATATATATTTGTGTGTGTATCTAAATTATTAAAACCACGTTGCTGCTCGCTCTATGACTTGGAGAGTTCAGTTCCAAGCAGCTGCTAAAATGGACACCGACACCATTTTGTAGTATGTTAATTATTTTAGTTGTAGTTTGCAATTACAGATCAATCATCAAATGTAAACGTTAAAAATACTTAAGCATTTCTGGGTCGAGTTAAAAGCAAATACCACACAAGTAATCCTTACTCGTTCTCGTTCTTATATAAAACTACATCTTTATATAGTATATAAATATATACTTTGTGCACGCATACAAAATCTACTGTTTTTTGAGAGCCTCTCGGACAGAGTCGCAGAACTCAAGCAAATCCGGAACGCATTCAGTTTCTTAGCACAGTTTGTAATTCAATTCCGTTTTCTTAGGGATATCATTTGTAGCACTTGGCTGCAGTCTACGTTCATATCGGAGTTACTAGTCCAGACGCTCTATTCGATAAAGCTGAGCGCGCTCGCTTTGAGTATTTCTTGTTGTTAAGCAAATTCTTTAAAATGAGTTCAACTGGACTGCGAGTACAAACTGGAATCTAGGCAAAGATCTAATATTTCCTGTTCGGAATGCAGTTTCTATGGTTTTACTCACTTAAAATCTTATGTAGTACATGCAGGAAAATTCATTTAAAATATTTTGTGTTAGTTTGTTGTTTCAGTTATGGCGTTTTTGGACAGCATCGTAAATAATATTCATCGGTCTTTACATATTCATACTTTGCAAGTTACTCGTTATTCACTCATTATTTTATTAAAGACTTCGTTTGATCTTCAACTTTTGTATGTACTTCACTTTTGTATAAACAATAAACAATAAACAATATGCAAATTCAAAAATATGAAATGTGTTATGCATTGAATTAATAATTCGACGACTCAAAGTTATTACAAAATAATATAGAGGATATAACTAGATCGCATTGCGCTTGCTATGATATACAATATTGTTAATTATAATATATCACTGTTGCTGGTTTAACATGTTGTTGATGTTGTTGTTGTTGTTGCTGCTGTTGCTGCTGCGGCGGCCTTATGCGTTGACCTCCGTTGTTTCTGGCTCGAATACATCGTCCGACTCTTGGCCAGCCATATATTCGCCATCCTCGTGCTGCTCCACATCGTCATCATAGTCGTCGGGATACTCACCAAACTCCGACGACTCACCAAGCGTCCAGGCATCGTTTTCCATCGAGTTTCTTGGACTGTAGTTTATGCTGCCCGTGAGGGTTATATTGTTGGCCGGTCGCTGGACACTGGGGGCATTGCGAGAGAGAGAAACAGATTAAGTTTAGTACTGGTAGAGAAGACAAGCAATAATAATATCAGTAAGTGAAATGTATTCAATGATTGTGGTTAATACAAATCGAGTGCTTAACTAGCGACTAACTAAGCGTTTTTTATTAATTGTTGTCTATGTTATGTGTGTGTGTGTGTGCGAATGTTAGCTGAGATGTTAGAGCTGTTATCGTATGTGTCACATGTGGCAAGTGTAGGTAAGTAAGTAAGTAAGTAAGTTAGTAACAATAATAACAACTCGTTAGTTTCAAGGTATGTACAAAAACAAGGCAAACACTTGTACAGTTAACAAACAGTTGTTAAAAAACTGATGGCAGTTGTTAAAAATGGTTGTTGAGGGGGGTTAGGATCGATAATGATATGGTTATGCTAAGACTTTGCTTTGTTATGGATGCGTTTTTGTCGCACACGAAGCACAGGCGCTTTGAAAGCTGCTCAAGGCAAACAGGATAAATATCAATTTATATTTTTTTACTTTTTTTTTTCTTTTTACAAATTTGAGACAATTGCACAATTGCGAGCAACAACAACAACAGCAACGAATAAAATGAATCAAATGCATAAATGTAGTGTGTAACAAACGGTAAAGAGCAACGAGTAACGAGCAACTAGTATTGAGTAGCGAGTATCGAGTAGCGAGTATCGATTAACGAGTACTCTCTCGTAGTGGAGCAACTTCTCTATTACATTGGCAACTCGTCGAAAGCGTCGCAATTCGTTGTCGCTGTGTCGTTGGATCGAAAAGGATTCGTTCGTGTGTGCAACGAATTAATATCCATAAATACAAATCTCGTTGCTTTGTCTTTGGGTGGGCGAATGGGAGGGGTTCACATTGATTTGTCGAGTATTTAGCACTGGAATTAACTTCTAGTGTCACAATCAAGATTAATTACGTAGTTAGGAACCGGAATTCGTTGGATTTTGCCTGCTGCCTTGCACCGCACCATGTTAAATATATAGTTTTCAGTAGAGTGTCTCGAGCAGGAAGATTGCTTTGCTTAAACTGTGTTTGTGTGTGTGTGTTTGTTTTTGTGTGTGTGTGGTGTTGTTGGAAAGTAGTAGTCGAATGTTGTTGTTGTTGTTTTCTAGGTTGTTGTTGTTACAGATCGGTCACTAGCACACCATCCCTTGGTCATAATTGTCCACGGCGATAGTGTGAGCGTGATGGTCTACAAATAGCAGATGCAGTTGTGGTTGTTGTTTTTTTTTTTGGTGTTGGATTTGTAAGTGTTCACAGAAATTAAAAGAAAAGAAATCAATTAGCAAAATTAAAAACAGGACGTGAGCTTAAACATCATTCAACTAGTTTCCTACAATTCAATTCTTTTTGTTTTTAGATATTTAGAGAGCAAAATTAAAAGAGGAAGTGAGCTTTAAACATCATTAAGCTAAATTCCTACAATTTGTTGTTTACAAATATATTTGGGAGGAAATATTGAATGGTGTGCCTAGATCATCATCAGCACGGATCACTACAAAGGATTAGATCGTAAGCGTGGTAAATAATTGGTGAGTGTAGCGAGTATGTTTAATTGGCCGATAGACGCACCTTTACCTCTAGCCGCGAAATTACCCACAACCTTAAGCTAATAATAAAAGAATAAAAACAGTAGAAAGAATAGCAGATTACGCACAACAGGAATTATTCAAAAAAATACGTAAGTTACAAACATAAGTCTAACTAGTCTCGACCGATAACAAACTCTTTAAATACTCGTGGATAATCTACTTATTCTTAGCTTACAAACTAGATGAGGTCTTCGGCTATTGATCAACTGGATGCTCTAATTTTACATATATATATATTGTTCTATACCTTGCTAAATATATTCCCCAATATCATACAGTTTTGATCTGTTAATTATATAACAAATAACAAATTATGGAACATATATTAAAGTAATAAAAAGTATTGATCTTGATTGGATACATATTCAATATGAGATAAATTACAAAAAGGAATAAAATGAAAAACTGAAAAACTGAAAAATTATGGAATTTATTTCTATTTGAAGTAGAACTGAAACAGCATTCATGAGAAGGGAACTTTAAATAATGTTATCAAAATTGATTGAAGAACTTTCTGAAATCGATTGTTGATTGTGCTGCTTATCGATAGAAAAACCGTTCAGCTAAAATGTGGAATGATTTGGAATGGAATCAAAAGTTTTTAAACTGAAGAAGAATGCCTGTCTGCGTTGGCTGCAGCTAAGGTGGGGGCAAGTCGTATTTGGGGGCGTGGCTAGAGGGCTTACTCAAAACATCTGTTTAAGACCTAAATGTCGTACACACAATAATAATTTAATAATAGTATTGGCGCTGCTCCGTCGCACAGTCGCCGGTGCTGAGAATTTACCTTTCGAAGGGCGCCGCATCGTTGGCCGCCTCGTTCAGCTGGCGATGCATATCGATCTGGTTCTGTGTGGTCTGCGCGCGGCGTGCCTCCTCCTTGCGGCGTCGGTCCTCGGCGGCCGCTTTCATCGGATCGTAGGTGGAGCGTCGCTTCCACATGACCATCTCAACCTCCTTTTGTTTGTTCACTGCGGGCAACAATTGTCATTGAAGTGGGGCTGTTCAATGTGTGTGTTGTCAATTGTTGTCTACTCACCTGAGGCATCGCGTCGCACAGCGGATGAGGCACGCAACCCAGTGGCGCCGCCGCCCAGCGATGTGGTGCTGCTGTTCATCACCGAGGTGTTCGAGCGGACACTCCGATTGCTGGCCCGGGTGCCGTCGCCACGCGTCAGACCCATCGAGGAGGCGCTGGGACTGCGCTTCATTTGCTCGGCCGGCTTCAGAGTGCTCTTCGCATCGTTCTTACGCAGAAAACTATTCGATTGGGCCGACTTGTACTTGGATATGTCCAGATACTTGGGCTGGACTCGCGCCTGCTGCTGCGACTCCCTGCCACCGACACTGCTCGCATTCGCCGTCTGCAGCAGCTGCTTCTTGGCATTGGCCAGACTGCTGGGCACCTGCTGCGCCAGCCGGCTCAGACTGGTCTCGCGCGGCATCGATTGGCGCATCTTTGTTGCACCACAGCCGGAGGCGGCACGCGGGGCACTCTTGATGCCACGTCGCGGCAACTCCGGCGTATTGGGACAGGCCACCAGGCCGGCAGCCGACTGGGCGGCAGCGCTCAGTTTGCCAGCGGGCGCCGAGCTGGGCTTCGCTGGCGTCGCGTTGCCTGCATTGCCTGCCACACGCTGCTTGCTGCGCTCGATGCGCATCAGCAGCGCCTTGTTGAGCCGCGTATTGCTCAGCGGCACAGCTGCTTCCGTGTTGTTGTTGTTGTTGCTGCTGTTGTGCGTCGACTGTTGCTGCTGCTGGTGCTGCAAGTGCTGCTCGAACTCCTCCTCATCGCCGCTGGAGTAGTAGGGACCTGTGGTGCCCAGCTCATCCTCGTCGTTGATGTAGTACTGTAGCTCGTTGTCGTAGTCGCTGTACGAAGACTGCTCAAAATTGTTGCTGCTCGCCGATTTCTTTAGTTGCAGCTGCAACTGTTGCTGCTGTTGCATGTGACGCGCTGCTGGCGGCATGTATAGATTTTGAAAATTGGGTCGCGCCTGCCGCTGCATCGCTTGCAGCGTTCGATTCTGCTGCTGGAAGGAGCTGGAGCGACGCAGCGGCGATATTGCGCCGCCGCCGCACTGCTGCGTTGCCGGCAGCTCGTGCTCGTGGTGCAGCTGCTGCTCCACATCGTCCAGAGAGTTCTTGCGGCGATGCAGCTGCTTCAGCAGATAGTCGCCGCTGGTCAGCAGCTGCAGCTGCGCCTCGTTGATGCTGCTGGTCATCAGAGCACGATGCAGCGGCGATCGACGATAGCCACCCGCCGCCGTCGTCTCCAGACTATGCTGTGGACTGCACTGAGCCGCCGGCGATTTATTAACCGAACTGCGACGCGAATTCGTCTGCGACGGCAACTGCTCCAAGGCCGGTCGCGAGCGGCTGGCACTGCGCGCACGCCCCAACGTGTGCAGCGGCGATGGTATCTTACTGGGGCTCTTCGGTGGCTTGTATGGCTCACCCTGGCCTAACTGACCGGCACCACCATGGCTGCACAGCGCCGGATCGCTCGCGTAGTCACAGTCACCCAGCAGCCGATACCGTTCGGCCAGGCTGCGATTCAGTTTGGCAGCCGCCGCATATTGACGCTGCTGCTGGCTGTACAAACTGAGGCTGTCGTCCGTCAGCGAGTCCGCTCCCGTATCCGAGCAATTGTAGCTCCGTGTCATCAGCTGCAGTAGACAGAGAGAGAAGCGACACTGATTAGTTGCTGCTTATTGTGTAAGTGAAATACCTGCACTGCGCCCCTGCACCTACTCGACCTATTCTGCCCCCAGCTGAGCTTATGGCTGCCTTTTCCTCCATCGACCCCATCGGGAATCTTTGCTGAGTTGGGGGCCTAGAAACTCCCTAGGCTAGGACACTGATCAGTTGCTTATTTATTTATTCCTTTCAGTTTTCATGGTAATTCTTAATCCGTCCCCAGAAGCACTTTTTGAGGAAATCATTTTAGCATCAATTTTGAGCAAGAATCTAACTTTGAATGTGGTTTTATGCTGGAGAACCTATCATTATCGAAACGCCCAAATCAGATCACCTTTGACAAGGTTGTGACTATTTCAGATTGATGATTTTCAAAGCTGAATCGAGTTTTTATCTTTAAAAGAAGAATTATTCATAAGATCAAACCATGATTAAAAAGTGCCTCCTTTTGAAAATCAAATCAATTCTGACCAATTTATGAGTTTAGAGCTGTTTCTGAGATAATTTTTTGGCACAGAATCCTCAAATGAGATGCACCAACTAATTGTGGCTGCCAAGCCATGACTAAAATCAATCCATTTCGCACAGTGTAGATTAGAATTTGATCCCACCTGAGCCTGGGCTTGTTGCTGCTGCTGCCTGCGGCTGGCCGAGCTGCCGCTGACATCCTGTGCCAGGCTGCGAGCGCGGGCATTGCGTGCCCACTCCTGGATCCAGTCCTGCTTGGTTGGCGCCGACTGCAGCCGCACTGCCTCCGTGGTGGGCGTCGTTGGCGTCTCGGGCAGCTGATGATGCAGATGCGACTGTTGCTGCTGTTGCTGCTGCTGCTGTGTGTTGCTGCTGGTAAAGACATTCAAGCGATACTCGGCCTTCTGGCGATCCGTGGCGCTGCCCGCCATCGACATGGCCTGGGCATGCCGCAGCTTGGCCTCATTGCTCACATACTCGGAGCTGTCGATCTGTGACGTGGACAGGCTGTGCGACGTGTGCCGCGGCTGCTTGGGATGCGTGTCCAGCGCACGCTGTTTGGCCAGCACACCGCTGGTGGTGACGCTGGTAAAGCAGCCCATATCCGCGGCCGGTGAACGTGGCGGCGATGGTGGCGTCAGCGGTGCCTGCGCCTGTGGCGCCTGGCGCAGCACAGCACGCGACTTTAGCTGCTGCAGATAGGCGCCGGTGGCATTGGCCGTGTTGCTGCTGCCCTTCTGCTCCTGCTGCGGCGTCTCGTGATAGTAGTTGACCTCGAGCACATTGCTCGGCCGGCTTGGCTTGACCGACAGCTGTTTGGGTCGCAATTTGGCGCTGCGATCGATGTTCATGAGATCCTTTTGCTCCTCGGTGTAGTTGTCGCCATCCAGCGTATATGTGCCCGCCTCGCTGACAGCATCCTCGCCATCCACACCCCCACACTCGCCCGCCCCCATCCCCTTCAGATCGTCGAGCGGCGGATGCGGGCACAGCAGCTCCACCTGCCGCAGCGCCAACTGCATCGCCGTCGATCTGGGCGTAAATTGATTGCTGCGATTCGCCACCAGATTGGCGGTGCCTTTGGGCGTTGGCTTGGACTTGCTGGCCGCCGCCCTTGGGGCTGCTGGTTTTGGCTCTGCCACTGCTGCTGTGGCCGAGCTGCGCGGCGACCAGCTGTGCCGCTTGGCGGCGTCTCGAACGCGTGACGCGCTCCGTTCGCGTACACGCAACTTGACAGCGGGTGCTGCCCCTGCTGCTGCCTGTTCGTTGGTGGGCGTGGCCGGCACCGAGGCATCATCGTTGCTGGGCTCGCCATTCTCCAGCTTGGACATGGAGGCGCCACGTCTGTGGCGACTCTGAAAGCGCTCCATCATTGTCTTGTAGCGAGCCGCCTGCACAGCTGCATCATTCGCGGAGGCATCGAAGTGATCAATGGTGAAGGAGAGCGCCTGTTTGGTGGATGTCGAATTCGATGCCGTCGAATCGTCCTCATCCGCAGCAGAGTTTTCTGTTCTGTTGCTCTTGTTGTGGCTGCTGCTGCTGCTGTTGCTGCTGTGTTGATGATTCGCTGCTCTGCTCAGCACAGCCGCTGCAATGGTATGGAAAACGCCAACAATTAACTTATTTACTTATTTATTAACAGCTATGAATAATTTCGTTTGAGCGGTGAAAACGAGACTAAAACTTGCCACAGAATTCAAACTGAACGAAGCAACACACCAACTCAAGTGGCAAGCCGACCAGCGCACAGCATGGCAAGTAAGTGAGTGCCACAAGTGCCACAACAAGCGGCGGGTTCAGCAACCATGCAGCCAATTGGGCGCTTCAGGCTCGGGGCGCAAAAAAACCAGCTCGAATTGGGTGTAAAATTCAATTGAAATTCAAGAAAAGTAGAAGCCAACTTGGGTTTGTATTTGAGATACATTTTAAGATTAGGATTTAAATATTTAATTCTAAATGAACAATATACAAAAAGTCAGACTTTTAAAGATTCTAATTCCTGGTAGATCTATCAAATGCCTAGTTAAAATGCATAACGGATAATCAATCTAAATCCCTATTAATATGCAGAACACGATCTCTTTCAGAGGAAACCAATGCTGCCATCAAAAACAGTTAGGATCTCAACATATGATTATTAACAACCACAAATTAATTTAGGAGCTGATGAACAAAAGATCGCTTCCCAATTCAATTACAAATGCTGGTTAAAAGAAAAGATATAAATGGAAGAGGTAATTATGGAGGAAGGGCAAGCCCCTGAGGAAGCCGAGTGTGTGCAGGGTGTGCACAACAAGCGAGTCAAGTTGAGCAGGTGAGGAACAGTGCCTCCGATAATGATCAGTTATTTGGCTGGCCAACAACGCCCACCTGTATTATAGATATTCCCCCACTGCTTCCGCTGGCTATTTTACTATTTTCTTTTCTTTTTTTTCTTATGTTTTCCTTTACATTATTTCCGTGGCAAAGCGAACAAAAAAGAAGAAGAAAATCAAACAATTTGCTTTCAAGTTTGCCACGCCAGTGATCTCATTTGTGGCGCTGGACGGGACTGGACGTGATCTATGCCTGACTGCCACTGTATATATATATATATATATATATATATATATATCTGGTTAGATATATATGTAGGCTTCTACTTATGAGACTCGAGCGAAACCGAGCAGTGCAGCTGAATGAAGGTTAGAGTTCGTTGATTTTGGTCAATTGTGTGTGTGTATATAATATATATATATATATGTGTGTGTGTGTGTGTGGTCTCCCAATTGTTTACGCTCTGGCTGCCACTGCTTTTGTTGCACGTGTCTTCCGTTCCGGCGTGCAACTTCAACTTCTCGAGTTGCCCCCCGAAGGCTGACCAAAAATTAACGGCCAATTTCACTCAACTATTTTTGGCCGTAAATCAATTTATTTTCAGATTTATATATATATATATATATTTTATTTATTTTTTTTCTTAGAAGACGAAGTTGGTAGCTAAACAGGAAACATGAGTAAAAAGCAACCAATGATTTCATTTCAAACGTGGATTGGATTGGCTTTTAGAATCATTAAATCAATCGCAGCAAACAGCAATAATGGAAAATTACTTCGAGTTAATTGTGGAACTAGAACTAAAATCGCTGTAGCAAAATGAAGAACAACAAATTGTATTTAATTAATTTCCGCTCGAAATCAGATTAGTTTTCGTCATTTGTTACGACAATTTTCGTTTGACAATTGACCGACTTTAAAAGAGATCTTTTTATATATTTTATATATGGAATTTTCCGTTTTAATTGTAAGCTTAGAAATAATTATGAATTAAGTCTTTTGCCGTTTTAAAAACTATAGTAAAAAAATATATTTTATATATGGAATTTTCCGTTTTAATTGCAAGTTCAACAATATTTATGAATTAAATCTTTTGCCGTTTTACAAATTACAATAAAAGACTGAATCACCGCACGTCAATTGTGAAGACGATGACCTCAACCAAATGACAATTTATGACAGCATGGAAGCTTTCTCTGCTGTCTTCAGGCAAACATATTTGTATATCTAATAAATATATATATATAAATTTAATTACATTTAAATGCATGCAAAACCGCAAGAGTTGAGCAGAGTTGGGCGAAATGTTTCCAAAAACCGTTTAAAAGCTGCCAGAAAGCAAAACTAGACAGCTCAAAAGCCATTCGACGACTGCCAAAATGACGTAAGAATAGCTTACGAATCACCCAATTATAAACCAATTGAAACCTGTTGCCATTCAATGGCTGGGAACTGATAAAATTGCTATCGATTTGCTGTTGTGTTTCTTTTCTGGTGCTGCTGGTCGATTAAATGGCTTAAATGGCACACGCAATATCATAATTGGTAAGAGCTTGCAGCCCAAAAACAAAAAAAAAAAAAAAACACAGCAGGCATCAAGCCCTTCAATTTCTTAAACTTGACTTTCCAAAAAAGTATAGAAAAAATACTGAAAACTAGAAAACAAAAATAACAGCGAAAAGTTTCAACATCAAATGGCTGTAATAACATTTTGCCTATTTATTTATTGCAAAAAGTAAAAGCGCAGACAACAATAAAAAAAAAGAGGAAAAAAAGCATTTAAAAACTGTAACAAACGCTTCGACTGCGACTCGACAACAGACAACAGGCAACAAAAAACAATAACAATAACAATGGCAACTAGCCGAATATTGACGATCTAACAGACAATATTTTTGGCATGCTCGCTGGTCAGTGTAATTACCGTTAGTTGCGGCCTTTGTGGCAAGCAAAACGAGAAGAAAAAAAAACAACTAAAACAGTGGCAACACTTCCTGCCACAGTCCACTGACACGGATCTTTATGCTTTGTTGCTGTTGCAACAAGCGCACAACTCGCTGTTCTACTTTGCCACACAAATCACGTAATGTGCAACCAACTAAACAATATTCGCAATTTTGTCATCATTTATTCAACTAATATACCCTGTACGTGACTCCAACCGGTTGTGCTGTTGCAACACACACAGTAAGGGGCAACTAAACGATTTGCAAACTAGAATTAGAAGGCAGGCAATACTATTTTTCGTGCAGTGTATTATACACTCTTAAAAACTCTCCCTATATTTTAGTAAATCGCCACTCTTTTGGCAGTCTTTCAATTACGAAGGGAAAAATTATGGATTGCTTTCTAAAAACTGGAATCTAGATGTCAAAGTGAATTTCTGTGGAATTTAGAAAATATATGTCAAATTTCCTGGGTTTTCATTTCTTATATAATAATAATATACACAATATTAAAGAATTTCTATCTTATCTGCTTTGTTACTTGTATTATTATTAAACTTTAATATTCTTCGACTTCACATTTATCACAAACACATTAAATAATTAAAAAAAATATTTTACTTAACTTGGAACTAAAGAATTATTTCTGAATTCCATAATAGACTTTTCAAAAACTGAAGTTTCGCATTTCTACTTTTTAGAAATGTTTTTTCTTAATAACAGAAAATATTTGTAAAAATAAATATAAATCCTTTAAAATGTAGGTCGATTTTATTTCTGAGTGCAGAGTTGCGCAAACTTTGCACTTCAGCGAACTGCAACGATCGTTGCCAATTGTTCATCAAGTGTCGCAAATATTAACTTGAATTAGACTTGGCTCGTCGCACTGCTGGCTTTAATACCGGGTCAAGTGAGAGTAAGGTAAGAAATTGCAATCAATTGGGCGCCAACTGGGCTAACTGCTGCCAATAGCCAATATTAAAACATGCTAAAAAGCAGTTCAGCTGCGAAATATGTGCTCAACAACAGCTTTAACTGCGTTGAGTAATTTTGAGCTTGGGAAACATCCAAACATCATCGCCACTTAACTTTAATTACAATCTTTAACACATCGCAAATTGTACAAAATCTGCAGTATTTTGTGCGGATTTTGTTGTGCAGATATAAAAAATCTCGTTGAAATGCTTGCGTTGTGCGAAAAACAACAACAGCAACAACAACAATAGCAACTTGGCCATATTGCAATAGTCACAACTGATCTGTGGGTGCTGAGTCATCGTCGCCTCATTTGAAGCATTTTGCTAGCCTTTTTTGTTTTGGGGGAAGGTGTGATTTACGTGCACGGCATGAAAATGGTAGATAATGACACAAACTGTCCGATTGTGCAAGATCAGACAGTCATAAGCACAAACAAAGCGAGGAAAATGTTTAGCTTTCGACTGACAAATCTGAAATGCCCTCATTGAGTCATTTTATTCACAATATACAAAGCTGATCTTGCTCAAAGTCAGCTCAACCAATTTAAGAATGATTTATTATCTGATTTGATAAACTATCTATATAAAGTCCATGTGTGCAGTAAAGCTTATTAACTATTTCTGTTGTATTTGAAAGCAAAATGTGCCCAAAACAACGAAAACCCAGAGGGAAAAGAGTATAAATATCAACAACTGATAAAAGCCATGACAAAATGTTGATTACAAAAACAGTTTATGACTTTCTCAAGCATTCATGGTGGCAACTGTGGCACAACTGGGCGAACAACGATTGGATTATGTCATTCTCGGCTTGTTGCAACAAAACGTCGCATAAATTCCTGAATTTCGCGGAACAGCAATTATTGCTGTTTTTTTTAATGTTTTTGTTTAAACAAACAAATGCTCGTGTGACAATCACTGGAATTACAGACTTTTTGTTGGCATATTTGAGAAATATTTCAAATATTCGCAATTCGCAATTATGTCGTGATTTAGGCGCAAAACAAATTAAATTATACAAAATTTGGCAACAGGCCAAAAATGCTGTTAGCCTTGTGCCTAAAATTGATGACGATCGATTTGATGTTCAAACTGATTTAGGTCTGCAGAAATGAATGGAAAACAATGGCACCGATTTTGAATATTTTATATTTTTTTTTTTTGCTAAATTGTAACAATAAAAAATCAATCAAATATTTTTCAGTCTAATTTATTCATCACCTAGTTTTGAACTTTTCTTAACTTTATATAAATGTATAATTTGTTAATTAATAACAGTACTTAATAATTATAATTATATTTGAGAAATGAGAACTGCTTTAAGTGCAAAAATACGCAACTTGTTTTGAGGCCGCGTCCCACTGTGCAGCACCCTTTTGCACACTGTTCTTTTACGGGTGTGTTTTGCATACGTGTTTGTGTTGTGCCTGTGTGTGTGTGTTTGCCATGACTAGTGCAATAAATATTTGCGTTAAAGCCGCGACCAAAACCAGCCAGCAAAATAGCTTCGTTAAAAATTCAAATTAAAAGCCACAACAAGAAAAGAGACAAGCTAAACAACAACAACAGCAACAACAAAAAGAAGATCATCATGTTGCTGCTGCTGCTGCTGAATTCTGCGCTTATGCTTTGTCAACAGCGCAGCGACTGCGACTGCGACTGCGACTCTTTTGTCAATTTGCTGCTCACCTTTTTCGGCCGGCGATGGCGGCGGTTTGCCCAAACAGAACTTTGTGTTTGACTCATCGATGGCAGCGCCAAGTCCTATTAAGCTCGATGCATTCACTTGCTGCTGCTGCTGCAGTCGCTGCGCAGCCGACCCTGACGTTGCTGCTTCTGCTTCGGCTGCCTGTTTCTCCTTCTGCTTCTCCTGCTCCTTCTGCTTCTCCTGTTCCTTCTCGTTGTCGCTTATGATCTCGGCAATCTTCTTGATATTCTCGGGCGTCGTGTCGGCTTTCTCCTGCCCATCATCTTCGTCATAGCGACTGCTCCTATTGTTGTTGTTGTTGTTGCTGGACATTTGTTTATCGACTGCAATCGCTGTTGGCGTTGCTGCTGAGGCTGCGTTTGTTGTTACTGCTGCTGCTGCTGTTGCGTTTGCTGCTCCTGTTGCTGTCGCTGCTGCTGTTGTCGCTGCCGACGTAGCCGTTGTGTCATTTGCGTATGATGTCATATTAAGCCTGGCCAACTTGAATGGCAGCAATTCTTTTTGTTTTTTGTTTTGTTGCGTTGAATTTGGGACTACACCTATTTTATTATTATCTCTCTGTTTGGCTTTCCTTTCACTTGTTAATTTAGTTAATTAATTAATAAGCACGGCATGTTTGCCACAAGCAGCTGCTCCGTTTTGTCTACTACTAATTTCAGTTGCTACGCTTTTCGCTGCTGGCGTTGCTGTTGCGGCTGGCGTCGCTGCGTACGCAAATTCCTGCACGCCTACTTCGCTTTGAGTAAAAGAAATGATGACGAGCATTACATAAAGAACCAATCAAGAACACGAACACACGCACAAAGCAGAGACACCGATACACACACACACATGCATACAGACACACACACACACACACTCGCAGACGGGACAGTGTTAATGACCATGCGACGACATATTCAATTGTTCAGTTTTCTTATTGGACGAACGGTCGAGCATGCATGGAAAACCAATTTGAGCATTTCCACTTCAACACAAAAATAGCCGCCGCTTTTGCCTTTTCAAGGTTGCTGTTGTTTTTGTTGTTGTTGCTGTTGTTCTAATCGAATATTTGCTATGCCTTTTGTTCAATTCTTATTTTTACATTTGAACATTTTTGGAAACAGCAGCCGACACTCACACATATATGCACATACACAAATACACGCGTTTACATTCAAGGGCGCCGCGTTCACTGCACTTGTTTTTGCTTTTACTTTTGCTTTTGTTTTTGCGTTTGCCTTTGCTCTTCACAACTCGTAGTCAGTGTTGATAATAAACTCTTTACTTTTGTATACACAACTCTGTCTGCTTTGCATTGTTTCTTGTTTTTAATTTAATTCTTAGCACGCGCTGTAGATGTAGACGCTGCTGCCAAACGCTTACTCACGCCAGTACAGACACAGTTAAGACTGAAAGAGTCAAGTCGAGTCAGTGTGTGTTTTGGCCAAAAGTGACGTATGGCAACGGGTTGTGAGCGAGAGAGAGCGGAATGCGGTTCAATGAGAGCATGCTATGAAACAGCTGCTGCGCGCTCTTTGCTCTTTGCAACAGAGTTGCCGATTGTTGAGACCTGTTCAGGGTTGTCAAGTACAACATGCGTAAATTGCTCACGGAACTACCAAAATGAGCGGCGGCTTAATAGCTGATATGTATCAGTGAATATTAAATAAATGAATGTATCTTGCAGCTTGATTGTTATACACACTAAAGAAAGTCTGAAGAATAAATAAATGTGATGGGTTTGTTAGATTTTTTTTTAGCCGCACAAAAGATATTTATAACAATTAAATGAACTACTCAGCAAAAACATGTATATTACAGGGTGGCAACGCAGTAAATTACGGCGCGAAGACAATTTGTTGTTAGCTTTACGCTCTCGGCTCTCTTTCTCACCCCAAGCCGCGTTCTCTGAGGACACACACACACACACACTTACGCACATACACATACTTGATGACGCATTGATTGTTGTGGATATTGAACTCGCCACACAAAATGAGCTAATTAATTCACTGATATTGGGAAATATCAATGTTAATTAGCCTCAACAATTCACGCCTGAACAAGCACACTACACAATTCATTTTCGAGACAGTCAGGTGGCCAGACAGGTGGCCTTCGCGTGCCATTATTCCGAGCTATTTATATTTATATAGCGAAAATTGTTGTTGCACACGAATTGCATTGCTATTAGAATTGCAGCAAAAGCAGAAATTTAGTTGAACAATCAGCTGCAGCTGGACAAGTGGTAGAGAACAAAAACAATTGCCGCACAAGTGATAAGAGCTTTTGACACACACCCACACACACTCTCTGTCCCGCTCTCTCGCTCTTTGGCACGCGCACGCTCTCTCTCACTCCCTCTCTCGCTCGCTCTCCCAGCATTCTTTTGTATTGGCATTTTTGCTGCCTTTGCACTTGTTCAGTGCTCAATATTTATCTGCATTTTTTGGCTACTTTGTGGCCTTTCAGGCAGCTCACTGCATTTGCCACACTTAGTGCACAACACGTCTAACAGTTTCACATCGTATTTGTTATGGATTTGTAGCTATTTACTTGCTGCGAAGTGCACGGAAAACCAGCGCCAGAATTGCAACTTTTCGCGTTTGTTGTGCCAATCAGACTAGAGATGGTCCCAGCTGCGATATATCGACTACAACTATGAACAGTGTGACCAGCAGTTAAACATAATATACTAAATGTGAAACGAAAATATACTAGCAATTACGGCGCTCACATATTTGAAATTCAAAATGAAAATAAAACGATGGCATATAATAAATTTAAAATTAATGTATTTTATATAATATACTTTATAACAACAATCTGAATATAAGAGTAAGCCTAAGCTATCATTAATTTAAAGGTCCAAGCATATTCCAAGCCGCGCTTATCAATCTGATGCTTGGGCGGAAACTTGATGTGCACCTTATTGTGACTTGCTGTCCACTGTAAATGCCAACAATGGATTAAAAAGAGCCCAGATTTGTAAACTTCAATGCTCACCTCGATCTTGGCATCCTCCATGCCCAACATGGTGATTCTCGTTGTTGTCTTATCCAAGCTGGGGCCCAGATCCAAGCCGGCGAGCAGCACTTGGCGATATCTGTTGAGGTCCTTGCCCAGCGGATAGATGTCCAGCTCATTGGTATCGTAAGGATATTCCAGCACAAAGGCATACACGATGACCACTCCATTCGACTGCTCTGCTGCCTTCGTATACCAAACGTGCGGCGTCTGCGTGTCATTCTGATAGATCCAGGGCAGGCTGCCATAGATGCCCTCGCCATTGATACGCAGCCAGCGGCCCATGTCCCGCAGACGCTCCTCGAAGATGGGCAAAATGGTGCCGTATTTTGTGGGTCCCACATTAATCAGCACGTTTCCATTGCAGCTGACGGTGCTCACAATTTCTGGACAGGCACAAATTAAAATCCACTTCAATTTTAGAAAGTTTTTAAATCTTTTAGAAATTATTTCTAATTAGCAACAAGAATTTTTAACATTTAAAAATTATTTTATTTGTTAGAAATAGTTTCTATTATTAAGAAAAATATTTCTAAAAACCATAAATTTCACAAATTGGCTTTCTGAATTATAATTCACAAAAATTGAGTTCGATTTTCCAATAAAAGTGGCTTACCTTTAATGACTTCTTTGGAGGTCATGAAATCCTTGAGCGTCACATCGAAGCGCTGTCCCCAGCTGCTGCGATCCAAGGTGAAGGCGTTCTCCCACTTGTGGGCCTGGAGCACGCCGGGATTGAAGCGATCCGCACAGTTGTAAAAGTCGCCATGCCGGCAGGCAGTCTCAAAGCCCCAGCGATCGTTGGTCACAACCGTGTCGCGGACCGGACTGTCATTGTAGAGCCACGCAATAAACTCCTCCGATTTCCAGTACTTCGCCGGCGCCTCCCAATCGCCATCGGACCAAATGATCTCCGGCAAATACTCACGGACCAGCTCCATTTGCTCCGGCCTCACCTTGTAGTCCACAAAGTGCTGCTGGAGCAGCAGATGCAGCTTGTCATCGATCCACATCCGATTGAACCACTCGAAAAGCGAATAATACAAACCAAATTTTAGATCCGTAACACTGCGCAACGCAGACGAAAGCTCCTCTGTGGCAGCCATAAAAAAGTTGCATTTTTGTGATTGAACGAAGAAGTTGCGAAAAATAATAAGAAAATAATAACAATTAAAATAGCACAGCTATAATATTTTTTACGAATGAAAAATCACTCAACCTCAACAAATTAAACTTAGTATTAATCCTGGAATTCTTCTTCAAAGAAAGTGCCAAAAAGTAGTCAAAAAATAATTGCACAACTTGCGCAGTTTTTTATAGCAATCTTTAATTTATTCTTTATTTGTGAACATTTGCAAAATTGTGCTATTATTTTTTTTAGCTTATGTTTTCCCTGGCTTTACCTAAAATGATCTCTTTTACCACATCTAAAATCTTAGGCCACATCTAAAATCAAACTAAATCTCAGGCTTTGATTACATCAAGTCAAAAAAATATAGTTGTCTGTTTCTGTGTGTATTTTCTACAAGTGCAGAAAATGTGTTGCATTCAGATTGACTCTTCAATCTTCAATTAATTACAAATCGCACTTGAAATTAAAATTAAACTTTACTCACTGATAATATCGCGTTTTGGGCCCACATCCACTGAGTTCCAGCCAAAGCTCTGCTTCGAAGGCCACAGCGTGTAGCCGTCGTGATGCTTGCTGGTCAGCACCACGTATCTGATAAGAGATTGGCTCATTATCTCAACTGAACAATATGTGTATATAGTCTATATTCAAGCTGACCTTGCACCGCTGTCCTTAAAGAGCAAGGCCCATTGGGTGGCATTGAATAATTCGGCTGTGAACTGCTCCCCGAATTGCTGATAGGTGAAATCGGGCTTATAATTGCGCTGCATGAATCGTATATAGTCCGGGTTGCGTAGATCTATATATATATTGTTGTCTTTAATATATATATATATATATATATATATAGCACAAACTACGCACTCTCTGAACAATTGTTGTCTTTAATATATATATATATATATATATATATATATGTATTAAAGACAACAATTGTTCAGATTGTGCGTAGTTTGTGCTCTTCTTCTTCAACTCACTTATCCAATTGGTCCAGAACCACTCGGATCCAAAGCTGGGCACCGAGTAGACACCGTAGTGCAGAAAGATGCCCACCTTTGCCTCATCGTACCATTTGGGCAGCGGTCTCTGATCGAGGCTCGCCCAGTTCGCCTCGTACCTGGTGCGATGACCCGTTGGAGCCTGTCCACAGTTGCCACACGCTGCCAACATGCCCAGCACGGCGAGCGTTAAATTAAAACGTTCCATTTGCTTGCTCTTATCACCGGTTGCGAATTACGCCCCTTTTTGTTAGTTTTATTTCTAATTTCTTTCTTTTTGGAGCCTGCCGGCAAGCCCTGTTTCGCTTCGATTGCAGCGTCAAACTGAACTGAGCCGAGTCGAGCCGAGCCGAGCTCAGTGAAACGAATGAGAGTGGGCAACTTAGAAAAGAGGAAAGAGAGAGAGAGAGAGAGAGAGAGGAAGAAAGAGAGTGTCACATCCGTCAATCAACTAAGTGAGCGAAATGAAGGGCCTGACGAATTTGTATACCCCTTGTACATAACTTTGATGGGGTATTTGCAACAATATATTTATAAATAAAATATATATATATATGTATAATCATCAACCTAGATTTTCCTGATAGGCATAATAAGCTTAGACTATTAAATAGTAAGTTCTATATTTTATAATATTTAACTGAAATAAAAAAACGCTTTATTTTCATTTAGTCAGCTTCAGTTTTCAACAATTAATGCAATTTTCGTTTAGCTTTTAAATAAGAAGAGATTATTATATACTAATAAATGTCATCCAGGGTATTTACGCGTCGGCATCCAATGCCTGTGCTTACGAATGAAACTGGAAGGCGCACACTGAAACACACACACACTCATACAGACGTTTGTACACACACACACATATGCACACTTGTTTATTTCAATTATATTAACGACTATGTTTGTTTGCAGCCGTCTGAAGCATGTATTCATTTTTAAATAAATATTTTAAAATAAACATCGATTTGCCGGTTCAAGTGATTGATAAACGTTGCATTCAGCCAGATCTTGTTGATCTTTCAATAGCAACAAGTGAATACAAACATAAATATAAACATAAATAAATATGAAACATATAGAAATGTTTATATACTGCAAATGTCAAGTAGAAAATATATTTTTAAAAAACTTGAAGAATGGCTTGAAAAATATCAAATATCAATAACAAGCTGCAACCATTTCCATAAGGCATTCAACATATTTACAGCTATGTAAATATACTATTTCGATTATAAAACAACTCCCAGCTGTAATTTGCTATATTAATAAACAATTCCTTTTGTTTTTTTTTTTAATTGAACATAACAGTTTATTTTATTATCATTTTGCATCTCATATTTTGCTTGCTTTGTTTTTTGTATTTGGTTTCTTTTTGTTTTGTTTTTTTTTTTTGTATTTTGTCTTTTTGTCATAAAATGTGTCGCTTTGCTTAATTCCAGTTGGAAACTGGCACAAATCAAGTTGATTCCACGTTCAATTCAATTCAATTCAAATCAATTTTTCATCCACATACTTTTTGTAAATAGTTCATATATATTTTTTGTATTTTTTATAATTTGTTTGTTTTGTTTTCTTGCGTGTTCAACGAATCGAAAAATTGTGTTTTGTGGGTTAGCTAAAGCTTGGACTGTTTTCTGTGAGCTGCGAATGTTTATGGGTTCAACTACTGGAAAGCTGGAAAGAAGATTCCCATCTAAAGCGCATTTGCACACACACACACACACAGTCTAAAACACACACACAAACACTCTCTCACACACACACACACACAAACACACATACAACATTCTAGTTTACACTGAACAATTTGTTGTTATTTCATATTTTAGTTTCGTTTAGTTTTGTTTGTTTTTAAAGTAAATTATCTTCATTGCCTCTGTTAATTTATTCAAGTCGTATTTTTTTTCTTGTTTTTTGTTTTTTGTTTTTTTTTAATATACTCAGCATGTTTTCAACACTTTATTATTTTTGGCTAGTCTAAAATCGGGTGCAACATTCGGTGTGCGGGTTACATAAGTCGTGTAGATACATTTGGTGCATACATTTTTTTTCTTTATATTTGTTTTCAGGCATCTTCGCATCTGTGAAGAGAAGTACAAGTTAAGAGCGTGTTTCTTTTGTTTCTCATAAATAAACACAAATATATATATATATATGTGTATATATATATGCTATAGGAATAGTCTGTAGTAAGTTGAAGTGCTCTGCTTAGTTAGTGAGTCGCTTAAGAATTGGCGAATGATCGATTACAGCCCAAAAGCAAGCTTAGCGAACATTTTGAAAGGGGAAACAACAAAAAAAAAAGAAAAGAAAGTGTTTTGAGATACGATCTTAAGAAGATATATAATTGTATAGTAGTGTGTGTGTTATCAGCCCCAAAAACATTTATGCTTAAAATACATTCAAATGTGCATAACTCCGAGTAAAGCTTTTGGTTTAGTTAGTGTAAAAGTTAACTTAAAAAAGAAAACAACGAAAACGCAAGGGAATCTTTCAGTTAAATGCCTAACAGAAAAAGGAAAAAACAAAGCATTAATTCATAATCGAATTAACAAATATAAACAAATATATATATATATATATTTTAAACTATGCACATTTAAATATTCATTGAGGTATGTGTATATATTATCATGGTTTTTTATCGTTCCTTTTTTTAGCTACGAATTAAAACAGTCGTAAAAAATAACACTAAAGAAATCTGCATTGCAATTAATACTTCTTTTTTTTGCTCTCTTTCTCTCGACAGGCAGCAGAAAAAATACAAATAGATTTTAGTTAAATAATAGTTAAAATAGTTGAAAAGGGACTTTCCAGTTTTTTGTGTTCTGTTTTTGTTTTTGGATTGTTAAAGCTACCAGTGTGACCGTGCGTCAATAAAGTTGTGTGTGAGTGTGTTGTGTGAGTGTGTGTTGTGTTTGTAGTGGTAATTATAATTTTACAATTTGTTTTCTTTGTGGTGTTTTTTTTATTATTATTAACTAGTTTCTTGTTTTGTTATCAACTTTTGTGTTTAGTTCGTTTTAGAACTAAAGTGCTTTTGTATTTATTTAGTTGCCTTTCAGGCTATGCCTTTATTAACTGTCATTTCCGTCGTGAGAAGGGACCGGGTAGCGGAAGGAGGCGTTGGGGTTGGGGTTGTTTTGGGGCAAGTGGGCAAATATACGTTATAAAGCCTTTTAAGCGTCATAGCAGGAGACCCAGCTGCCTTCTCGCTCGATCTCGATCTTGGTCTAGATCTTTATCTCATTCTATGTCTAAGTCTAAGCTTGCAGCTCACTAAATATATCAACTCTAGAATGACCATGTGTGTGTGTGTTGTGTGTGTGTGTGTGTGTGTTTGTGTGTGTGTGTGTGTCTGTGTGTGTGCTCTATGGAACTACGCAACTGTTTTGAACTGCAAACCGACTATCGTTTATCGATAAATGTGTCTTATAATTTCTTGTGTTTTGTTTTTGTTTTTTTTGTTGTTGTTGTTTTGTTTTTATTATTTTTACAATATTTTTTAACTTTAGGATCATAGAAGTAATAACATTAAATAACATTTTTGCGTAATTCTAATATTTCTAATGTTTTTTGTTTTGTTTGTTGTTGTTGCTGTTGTTGTTGCTGTTGTTGCTGCTGTTGTTGCTGCTGCTGCTGCTACTGCTGCTAGTCACACTATGTGGTTGCTGTTGAGTTGCTATTGTTGCCACCGCCACTTGCCGCAGACGCCGCTGCTGCGCCCGCCGCATTGCACTGGATGAGGCCGCTGTGTTGCGTCGTCGATGAGGCTGAGGCAGAGGCAGCTGCTGCTGCAGCTGCCGCATGTTGCTGCTGCTGGTGCAGGTGATGCAAGTGATGCTGATGATGATGCGGATGATGATGATGGTGCGCATGATGATGATGATGATTAAGATGGTTCATATTGTGATTGCTGCTGCTGTTGTTGCTGCTGCTGTTGTTGTTGCTGCTGTTATTGTTGCTAAAATTTAAATGTAATGCGCCGTTTGTTGTTGCTGCTGCTGCAGTTGTTGCTGTTGCTGCCACATCCGTGGCACCCGCTGGCGGATGAGGAACTGCCGAGGTGCAGTAGCGCGTTGTATCACCAAATTCACCACTGGTCAAATCACCCAGAATGCCACCCATCAAGCCACCGCTGCCCGGCGGCTTACCAGCGGCGCCCGGCTCCGGTTGTGTGCAAATTGGCGCCGCTGCAGCATCGCCATCAATTAGACAGGATGTGGTTGCAGATGTTGCTGTTGCGTTGCAGTTGTTGCTTTGTGAATTGACATGCAGCGCCTCGGAAGCGGAGGAATTGTTGCTGTTGCTGCTGCTGTTGTGCTGCTGCTGCTGCTGTTGCAGTTGCAGATGCTGCTGTTGCTGCTGGTCACAGTTGGAGGCAGCAGAAACTGATGGCGATGCGGAATCGATGGTGGTCAACGACTCCTGGCCACAGACGCTGCTGTTGTCGTCGGTCAGGCGCAGTGCCACCTCCAGATCGCGCAGCACATCCGTCTCCTTCTCGTCGATCAGGTTGAAGCGACGATGCAGCGCCGTCAGGTGCATGAACGTCAAATTTAAATGGGTGTGCAAGCCGAGCAGCGCTATTTCTCTGAAATGCGCCGCATACAGATGCGCTATCACATGAAATTGCAAGCGTAAAATCTTCCGGGCGATCGACTCGAACGAGCCGGGAAACTCATTCGCGTATTTGGTTGGAAATATCGATTCATCGCTGACCGTCTTCTGTGTGAAGGTCATCACATAATCGATATACTGCGGCGCCGCGACCCGCGTCTTCTTCCCCTTCTCATCGAACCATAAGTACGTTCTGCAAATAAATATCATATGAATATCGGGAACTATCCATTTGATGTGCTCATTTCACTGCGCTCACCTGTTGCCGGGTCCGGTCATGTCGGCGCAACCGGATTGTGTACAAAATTCACTAATAGTTCCATACACCAAATTCACGTGCTCGAAGAGAGCCAGAGCTGTGTCAATTAGAAAAGAATTTAAATTGGTTAGATTAATATATATACACAAAGGAAATATACTATTAGCTGGCATTGTCTATAAGCCCCAACAAATACGGCATTTGTTTGCCATGTAAGAGGCAAGAGGATAGATTTATAATCAACCGATTAAGCCATGTCGTTTTAGCCACATCTCTTCGTCTGTCAGTCTGATCTTAGAGAATATAAGTGCTCCTATCTCAATCCAGACAGATAAAGTTTATTTAATTTGATCGATAACTGCACATGTTTAGCGTGTATCGATACTTATCGATAACACACATTTGTAAAGATATAGACTTGCAATTAATATATTATATATTCTATATTTTTTGCGGTGTTTTGATATTAACTTAAACTTTATTTCCTTTTTAATTTTGACCTACAAGTTCTTTATAGGACTTTACATTTGATAAGTTTAATTTTTAAACAGAATAGTTTTAATAAACTCGGAATGAACTCCATTTTGTTCGCAAGCAAACCTTAGTAAAATTAAAACCCAGTCTACTCTGTATGCAGGGTATTTCCTCGTTGAGCTGTCTCGACTCGAGCATACTTTTATTTAATTTTGCAAATGCATCTATATTCAAATTTGTATTCCTCCGCAATATGGGAATGCAAACATTTTCAAGGTCTCCCTGGGTACTTTACGCTTTTCGTGTTGATTCAGAGTCGGGGGAACTGTTTCATAATTAAGACAAACTTGGCGTTGACAACCAGCTGCGAGAGAGTTCGTTAAAGTCTTGTCGAGTTGATTTTATCAGTGTTTAAGGTCAATGTTAACTTAATATTGGCACAAGATAAATTTAAATGGCAAACAGAATCGGAATCGTGGGGGCAATTTGTAAATTACGTCAGCCAAAATTGCATTATGCGCTGCAGGCAAACAAAATGACAAGCAGCAGGGGTTGGGGTGGGGGTGGTTAGACAATATGAAATCATCCTGCAATCGCCTATATAAGAGAATATCATATAAAGTCAACAGATGACGCCATGTAAACTCAACTCAATTGAAAGAAAGTGTGGCAAGGGTAACAAAAATATAATAAATAAAAAGAAAAATGTTGGTGGCAGGAGGGAGAGTGGCATGTGGCAAGTCGCAAGAGATTTTGTGGCTGGGCATACAATTTGCTGAAACATTGCCAATTATTTACAACACACACTTTGAGGCCGCTGCTGCGGCTGTTAATTTCTATTTGTGTATTTCGCATTTATCAAACAGATTAACCCAAGATGATGTAATAACCAAATAACCAATAAAACGCCTCAGAGAACAACACGAGTCCCACGAAACATGATAATGACGACGCAGACAGTAATGATAATGATTACGATAATGATGCGCTGATGATGTAAGACAAAGATTCTAAATGAAAAAGAAAAAACACATTAAAGAAACAACCCCCCAGAACAAATGACTAACTGCTGAAATAAAGGATAAATTAGGAAAGTATTGTTTAAAACTGATAAGAAGTGGATAGAATGAATAACTTTTGTCTTACACCGTCAATCGACAGCTAGTTGCTAAGGCAGCTGTAACATAAATAGTTCTCAAATGTTGACATTCTATAGGAAAATTAGAAGCTTAATCAGCAGCTTGACTATTGACTTGGTAAACAAAAAAGTTATGCATCTTTCGACTGATTGTTTCTATGGCAGCTTGATAATATAGTTTATCGATTTTTGTGAATTTTTAATGGATTGGAATAACTATTGGAACACGTAAATTGAGTGAGTTTGCATATCTTATTCAACAAACAAGATTTTCACACTTTCGATTGATGGTTCCTGTGACAGATGATATCGAATCGACAGAAGTGATCGAATCTGGTTGACTTTGACATGTATGCTGCCAGCAGCAATTGGACGAATATATACTAAAATCCATAAAGATAGATTTATCGACTCTACTTGTAATGCTGATCAGGAGTATCCATATATATATACGCTATCAGATCAGCAGAGAACTCATCTTCGACAAGATTTTAATACGTTCCGCAAGAGTAGCAACAAATCAGCTCAATTTTCAGCATACAGTTACCAGATTAAACATTAACAAATAAAATTAAGCTTAAAATTCACTGTAAAAAATGTAAACATTTGTAAGCAGCTCTCAATTCGAATTGTAATCGGTTTTATTAAGCCAGTCGTATTCGATTAATCTTTCCGGCTCAGCTTCCCGTTCAAATGGATAGCTCTGAAAGTGGGCAGCTGCTGCAGCTTCCGATTGTTATTGCTATCAATCAGCACGTAGTAGTGAGCCCAGTTAGCTTAATCGGCCTAAACTGTACTCAGTTGTGTACTCCAAAACTAAGTCACGGGGCTCAAATGCCAAATTATCTATCAAATTCCCCGCCATTTATGAACACAAGTAGCAGCAACAACAACAACAACAAAAACAACATCAATAATAATAACAAAAACAACATCAATACTAATAACAAGGCAAACAATGAAGCGATGCGAATAAATCAAAAACTCGAATATCACGCAAAAAATGTACAATCAACAAAAAAAAAAACAATAATAAAATTAAAGTGAGTTGGGCAAGATAAGCGTGCTTAACTACGGCGATACCCTGTAGATCGAGATAATGTGAGGTATACACAGCTCTAATGAAAATACTTCTGGGCGGAACTAGATTAGCAGATTCTTGTTAGTAGCATGCTTAATATTAAACCAAGTTTTGGGGAACAACATCTGTGTTTTTATACGATTCTTGGAGTTGATTGAGAATATGTCAGAGTATGATTATTGTTATAATTGGGGTAACTGCGCTGCGACATACTTGATCTAATGTACCCCTTCTGAGCCTGTGGCTACCCCATCAACCCTTCTTCATCTTTGAAACACATAATATGCATCCCTGGGATGCCGTATCTTTTCCTGGTTAAGGCGACGCACTCCGCTCTGGATGTGCATTAAGGATTCTTCTTCCCTTTCACAAAACCTGCATAGTTCGCATAGTTATAAATACGTAGTTAAATTAGCTGATTTCTTAGTCCACAATCAGTATCAATTGCAATAACTTTAAAAATGATTATATTAATGCTATCGATTATTATCGATATATGCGAAACGTGCGCAGTTATTTATAAAAATTAAACAAAACTTTGATTGGTAGATGACTGTAGCTCTTAGACGAACGTGCCTTAATCAACCCAGGTGTTCCACTGTTTCAAAGTTGTACACAACTTTATTTAAGAGTAAAGTAATTTAGTTTGGGGCACTTACTGTGTGAGGCCAGCCATTCATTGTAATCCAAGCCAGCTGGAAGATCGACAAGGGCTTTGAGATCAGCTTCAGGTAGTTTGCGTTCCAAGACGCTCTCCTCCAAATACAATTTGGTATCTGTTGAATTTTGATCGCCATCGCGCTCTTTGCGACGCGCTTTTCTGCAAGACAACAAAGAAAGAGACAAAATACAGTTAGTTGAGCAGTTAGATAGATAATAGTCATAGTTTATAAATACATATATATATTCATGTATTTAAATGTTTGGTTTAGGCCTATTTAGGTTCTCACCCAGCTACGCATAGAAATGTGTCAACCGAGCCCTGCGCATAGCGATACAGGGTGCCTATCGTGTCACCAATTTTAGATGGTATCGTTGTCACTTGCCACATAAATCGCGCTGTTCTCAACAGACATCTAATCACTAACGACGAGGACGACGACGACGATGTGGAGGAACTGCCGGCTGCATTCGCTGTGGAGGAGGAGTTGGATGCTGTTTTTCCTGATTTATCTGACTTATCGGATTTTTCGGATTTTTTTGATTTTTCACTTTTACTAGTTGTTGTTGTTGTTTCTATGGTCAGCTGTTCCCTTTCGGATTCTTTTTGCGTTTCAGTTGTTGCCTTTGCTTTAATTTCAAGTGTTTTACTAGTTGTTGTTGCAGTTGTTGTTGTTGCTATTGTTGTTGGCACCTTGTTGTTTGGCGTTTCTTTCATTTTTTGGGTATTACATTCAGATTGCTTTGTTTGTCATTTTTGCCGCCGTTGGATTTATTTAATTTTATTTTTGCAACTAATTTGGGCATAGCGTAAACGTTTAAAAGCCGTAACCGTAACACTCTCTGCTACCTTATCTCGCTCGACGGTAGCGCCAAAATACCAAAACACCCAAAAGACCCAAAAAGCACAACAACAAAAAACCCAGCAAACCCAGCCAAGCCACAAATCGACCGACGCGAACCGTTCACATCGAAACAATGCCACTGAAAAACCCCCATTTGTCCCTGGCTCGGGCAATACATGTATATATATAAATATACACAAATATAAATATAATATATATAAATTATATAGCTCATAGTAAGTTCTTGATAGCGATTCGCTCCATTCTCTCTCGCTCTTTACCCCTCTGTCTCTCTTTCTCTCTCTCTCTGTCTCTCCGTCTCTCTTTCGAGGCGATCGCACAAAGACAAACACAAAGAACACGAAAATAGCTCAACTGGCATTCTTCGTTTTGGTCGTTAGGCCTATGCCATTGGTAAGGGTATCTTGAAAGGGTACCTTGAAAACTGGCTCAAGGCGTCGCTGTCCCTGCCAGGGCGCTATTTAAACGATAACAAATATTTAGTATTACTTAAGTCAACTTCGATGATCAACTTTTAAGGCACAGCACAGCACGCAAAACTCAAAAAAACGTTTACGAAAGCAACACAAAAAGAAAACTCTGGAATCAAATTGACTCCTGTGTGGGATTATTTGGCAAAAGATCGAGAAAAACAGCAATCGAAGAGAGAGAGATAGAGAGAGAGAGAGAGAGAGAGAGAGAGAGAGAGAGAGAGAGAGAGAGAGAGAGAGAGAGAGAGAGTAGAGGAGATATAAGAAAGGTATATTGTGTATACGCGAACAAAGAACTTTCGAGAGAGCCAAAAAGAGAGCAAAGAGAAAAAGAGTAAATGGGAGACTTTATAATATTTATTTTCATATATATAAATTTAATATTTCATATTCTATATTATATTCCATATAACCAAGAGAGACTAGAAGTGTTATAAGAAAACTATATATTTCAGACCATAATTAGGAATAAACTCTTCCAATTTCGAGATAGTTAAATAGAAAAAAGGAGAGAGAAACGGCATTCAAAAAGAGAAAGAGTAAATGGGCGAACATTAATAATAATATTTAAGTAAAAAAGAAGGGACAAATATAAAAATAACAATTATAATTATAATTATAATTTTAGCTAATTTATTGTGTACACTTCTGAAGGAAAAAAGCGAGCCAAAAACGAGTGAAACCTTTGGCTTTATATCTTTCTTTGCTGCGCAAGCATAACACAATAATATTATTAAGGGCGAGTAAACTTTAGCAAGCCGTACACATGTCTAAAAGTGTGATTATCAGATAATATTCTTAAAACTAACACGCTTTCTAAGCGCACGCAGAACAATTACAAAAGTAAAAATAAAAAAATCTTTGTAAAAAAATAAAAACTATTCTTATCAGCGTGCAAGAATCAACATTAAAAAAAAATAAAATAAAAAGTTTCAGAATTCATTTGCATTGGTTAGACTAGAAACACACACACAATGCACATAAAGTGCGTGCTTCAACAATGGAGGTAGCTGAAGGTGGCTGGAGGTGCTCCCAATTGCTCCATTTGCTTAATTGCTACAACTGATAGAGACTGGGTTGGGGGGTAGGGGAAACAAAAGCGGATCTTTGGGCATTCTAACAACAACAGCAACAACAACAGCAGCAACAAGAACAACTACAAATAGAGCCACACATGATAATATTAGTGAGTAGATTAAGGCAACCAAGCGTGCTGACCAAATTGTTGCGATAAGAGCATTACTCTTTGTGTTTACGCTACACTGACAGAAAATGCGCTTTGATAAGTGTAAAGCTCAACTGAATCCGACTGAACCTGTTTGGAACACGTACAAAAAGTAAATTCAGTCTCCACTTTTCCGCCCAGTGTATATATATATATATATAGATATGGATTTAGAGGAATTGTGGCAGGAACGGGTGTAATCAGCATTATTTGCTTGGGTAAGCAGCCGCAGGTGAGCACAACAATCGACTCGTCAGTTCAGTGGCCCACACACCGCTCCCCTGCCCCATCCCCCTCTGCTGCCTTTGTCTGTGCCAGGTGATAATGAACATTTCCCCCCAAAATTCGCGCACAGACCAACCCCATTGTCACAGCATAAAAAACAAAAGGCAAAAATACAAAATACAAAAGATTAAATATTCATGGACAAGGTCGTCACTCCCCTCTGAGAAACTTGCAGCCCATCAACCCCCCCTCTCACTCTCTCTACCCAGTGAAACACTTAGAAGCGACCCTCAGGCGACCTTTCAATTTCAATTCCAATTTGCAGCAGCGCAGAGCAAATTGCGTGTCAAAAGGCGGCGTTCAAAAGGTCTTCACAGAATGCTTCAATTTGAGTGAGAGCAGATAAGTGTGGATAGAGGAGGGAGAGAGAAGAACAGATAAGAGAGAAGCGAAAAGAGAGATTCAATAAACAATTTGTCAAATGGGATCTTAGAAATTTGGGGCAACTGTTGAACGAGTGCAAATAAACAAAAACAGAAAATCGAAATCAATAAAAAGTACCACAAGAAATTGCTGCAATTAACGGTTCATTTAATCGATAGACTCAACTATCGATTAGAGCACAATAATTAGAAACTGTAGTCAATTTGGGGCACATCTTGAAGTTTCTTTACATTTCCCATTCAGCATTTTTAAATAGGTTTCGCTTATCATTCGGTGGCTTGTCGCGCGAACCGAGTCACAAAATGCTATTATTAATATCCTGCTTATCAGAAACACTTTTATCGTTTCCTCAGCTTGTTCGACCAGCCCATAATGACGAAATGATTTTGACAATATGTTGAAATGCGCCAATTATGGTACGATACTTTATAGACTCAACCACAAAGATTAGATAGATAAATTGCAAAATGAGCAACGAGTGCATGCACACTTTGATAGTTGCATTAGCAACGATATAGTTTGCATATAGCATTTATATTTGTATTTGTTCCTATTATCTAAATTACAAATTCACTGCAAGGCACATCAAAACAATTGTTTGTTTTGTTCTTCACCTTAATTGGATACACAATAAACGTCAAAACTGAAATCACATTTTTAACACAAACAGAAAACTCTTTCAAAAAAAGAAATAGGAATTCTTGGAACACAGGAAATGACGTTGGAGATCATTCGCCAATTTCCAAGTTGACAAATTCTATTTTTAGGAATTTTCTTTTATTATTATTTACATATTTCACACTAATCGTTATTAGCATATTTCACTAATCGTTTTAATAAGTTGGTTTAATCAGTGTTCCACTTATACGACCAAGTTAACAATGCTTTTAACGAATGAATCACAAACCATAATCGATTGTTTTAGTTCATTGCAACACGTGCCACTATCTACAAAACGCGCACTGGAAACGTGTCCCAGCCAAGTGGTAGTTAATAAGAATTAAAATATATACACAGACACACACACACACACATTTATAGTAGATACTGAATATAAATATAGTGACCTAAAATCGATGGGGCAGAGTAGTCCGTAAATAAATTGGCACGTTAGTCTTTTCTGTCGCATTTCGCAAGAGACTAAAACTCGCTAAAACTGAAAGCTGAGCGAAACGCAAAAGTAAAAAAAAAAAAAACCTCGCACAAAAGGCACCAAAAAAAAAAAAAAAAAAAAGCCTAGCGATAAATACACAATTTTCAACTCATAATTTCCGGATTGCCCAGCGAACCACCCCCCCCCCTCCCCTTCCCCCGACTTCTCTCCCCCCTCGCAAGCAGTGGTTCGTCCATGATAAAGCATTTTTTGTTTTTCTTTTTTTTTTTTGTGCTGGCAACCCTCAAAATCACCATTTTGCAATGCCCCAAAAAGTGTGCAGAGAAATGCATAAATTTTGAACGCTTTAGAACCTGTCCCAATTCACTATTTATGATACTGAGAACTCATTGCAAAAAGGGTATGCCAAACTGGCGCATAGACATGTAACAGACGAAGGAGGGCATCGATGATCCCTTTAGGCATATGCATTCCTGATCAGCAACAGCAGTCGAGTCGATCGAGTTTTGTCTTTGAGCTACCTTCTTGATTATATTTTTGTTATTTTTTTTTTATAGAAGAACAATCACTCGGCAGATAGATAAACTATTTTGTTGAAATATATATATATAATATTCATTGAGATCTGATAACCATATGTTATAGTTGTAATAGCAACAACCAATCGGAAACGGACTTCTTCTATAAGCAACTCTTTTGTTTAGGTTTAGAAAATATGATTTAGAAAAGTATTAAATTCAATAGATTATATATCTAACATGGGAACAGTCGGTCAGATTTGAGAGGTATGTAATCTGGTTTCTTTTAACATACCAATTTGAAGAACTATGAACATTTTTGATGATTTATAAACTTTGTAAAGATATTTGATAGGCAAAACAAAATAGATGTTTGATGCGTATGCATACAGGGTATCTTCTAGTCAGGCACTACTGACTAGCAAACACGTGTCTGTGTTTTCTATATGTGGCCATATGTAGTTGCTCACACACCTTTAATTGTAGCTGCCCCCAACCAGTTACCGACTATCGACTCAATTCCCAGACCTGACCATGAGCACATATGTTGCCTGCCCCTCCTCCCTCCTCCTTTACTCCTCCCCACACCCATCAAAGACCCCAAACTAAACCTCTCCCCAGTTGTTCACATTCCGTGTGTGCTCTATTTACTATAGGATTGCGATATGCGATTGATGATGCCTCAATTGAAAAAGCTTTCGACGGTTGTTGTTGCCACACACAGATAATACCTATATCTATATATATATATATGATAATAAATAATAATAATAATAACTCATTTGTGAGTATTTCGATATGGAAGCGTATTGCATGGTTATAATTATAGAAATAGTCAATTTTTGATTGAGTTTTACTTTCGAGACGGGAAAGAAGAAGAGCAGATAGTTTTACGATTTATACTTATCAATATAAAAAAAATATATAAACGCGCTCTAGATAAACCCGACTGTGAGCTAATCGCACTGATTAAACGATCTATATATATATGTATATATATATAATTTATATATTTAGAGCATATGGCAAAACTCTTGAATTGATAAGAAGATGGGGGGGGGGGGGGGGGGAGTCGAATCTAGCCTATATATTATACAAATCGCTGTTTATATTTTGCGGTTATGACGCGCATCATTTTTTCTTTTTATGTTTTTTTTTCTAATAGAATCGAAAAAATATGTTTGTAGATTACAAATTACAACGGTACTCTATATGTACAGACCCAAATGAAAATGGAATTGCGATGTTAACCAAAATGAAAAGCAGGAAGAAGAAGCAGCACAAAACATTACCAAATATCACAAAGGCAACAATCACAATGGAAGCAGATGTAGTGAGAAGGAGGGAGAGAGTGAGAGAAGGAGACAGAGACAGAGATAGAGATAGAGAGAGACAATGAAGTTCCTTATTTGCCAGTTGTTGTCAACCGTTATCAACAACAATACCAACAATACACCCACACACACATTTTGTTTTTGTTGATTTTGAAAGGCGCACAGAAAAAAAGCGTGTGTTGTTTAAGTGCCCAAAGGTGTTGAAATGGCAACAACAACAAGACGACAACATCAACAATAATAGAGATACGAGATATTGTCGTAATAGCCGACTTGTCTGATAAGTTAATGGCCATAAAAGCTCGACAAAATGAACTGTAACTGTAACAGAGCAGGGCGAAATGGTCGAAATGGGTGGTGGGGATGCTTGGTGAAGGGTAACATAGTAAGTAAGTAAGCAAGTAAGCAAAGCAAACAATAAAACTAAAGTAGTAACCAATCAGTGGAAGCATGCACGAGTCGAGAGAGCTCGACTGGAAACATATTCTAAGAGCAGTTAAATGTATGTAGTGCGACGATTAAAACTGCAAGGCTATATCTAAAGTGGAGTTATCGTTAATCGATTTTCATTTATTGTACAAGCTTTCGATAAAATGCTATAATCAATACTACACAAATTCATTCTCCAAGTGAGATCGATTCAAATTAAAGCGATTAATCATTAATACATCTCTTGTTATCGTCAATCGATTTTCATTTGTTACGGAATTTATACTCCAAATTGAAAAGATATATCTTTAAAATATTCTATTCAGTTGTTATCGATTTTCATTTGTGACACAAATTATCGATAAAGTGGGATTTACTTGCTACGGGTATAGTCCACAACAATTTATACTCCGTTTACTCATCAGTTGTTGCTGATCAGAGAAATATATAGTTTACACAGCGTTACACAAGTTGTGCTACTTTAGCTTACCCTCTACCCTAGCCACTTTGTAGGCCAACAGAAGTAATGCAATTGTCTGCGTCGGCAACTCAGAGCTTGATAAGATATTATAACTATACTCTCAAAGGGGCTACAACTCTGTTAACTAGGCTAGAAAACTGCTGCTGCTCAAGCTAGCTGAAAATAATAAATAAAAACCATTTTTTTTTATTAAATACCACAAATAATGGCATTGATGTTAATGTTGTTGATGATGTAAGAAGCTCTTCGATAAACATAAACATGTGTAAGCCTGCATAGTTTGCTTGGCTCCGATTGTTGGTCGTTTGGTGTCTTTTTTTTTATATTTTTTCTTGTGTGTGCCACACTTGAAGCAGACATAAAATGGCCCAAACCCAAAGCCAACAAAAGCAACAACGATGACGATGACGATAAAACAATTGAGTCATAGGCATGAAAACGTGACAGAATAATGGCACAACATAAAAGAGCCCATCGATATACATATATATATATATATATATATATATATATATATATATGTATTTATTCATTGTATGCCAAAAGTTTCCCTTCAAATAATATCGCATTTCAATTACGGAATATCCCTAACAAAGACTCAGAATTGTGCGCAAATGGAGACAGAGAGATCAAGAGAAAGAGGAAGAGAGAGAGCGAGAGCGAAAGAGAGCAAGAAGCAACTAATAGTTTTCTGGTTCCCTTTTCGCAAACTCAGTTTAGCTCTCAATCTGCGTGTAAATATCAAATATTTCAACTTACAACAAGCAAATTCAACCGGTTTGAAATCTACTCACTAAAAATACAAAAACGACAACAACAACAACAAAGTTAGTTAATAAGATGTTAGTCAGCTGATCAGGCATGACGTCAGTGACTACGACGAGTGTTGACAATGACTTTCTCAATTATAATTATTAAAAGCTCGCCTCTCGCCTTCAGTTCAGTATCGTTTTAATTTCAGTTTCAATTCACTCATGGAAACTATATTGACACGAATAATTCAATAAAGGCAATTGTCAATTTGCAAATGAGCACAGAGAGAAAGAGAGAGAGAGGAGACAGACATTAGGGGGGAGGAGGCGACAATCGAACGATTGCAGTCTTTAATTAATGACAATTATGCACTAAAGTCAACGATCATCAAGTACGAAGATCGAAGAAGGCAAAAGCGCAAACGAGCTCAATTTGTGAGTCAAATGTAGCCCAGCCCCCAGCACAACCGCATCCCTCAACACTAACGAATGGGAGGTGGAGGGCATTTCACAAATTGCAAACTAACCGTAAATATTAGAAAATCGCAACGAGCTTAGAAGTTACAACTTGTAGATTACAACTATTGATACTATTGCCATTTATAAATATAAATATATATATATATATATATATATATTATATATTATATACATATATATATATATAATTGATTGTGTTTATTATTATATATTTAATTAATTCGATAATTGCTGGAGTTGTAAGCATGCCAAACAACTCCTTTATGTTTTATACAAACAGCATGCTAATCTTATCAAATACGTTAATCAATTAATGAGTCACCCGACAACTATCGAAATTGCACTTAACAAGAAACGATTAATTTTCAACAAGTCTGCTCAAAATGCAAGTGCGAATTGCGATCACGTAAAGCAAATGCAAATGCAATGCACATACACACTTAGCAGCAACATAACTGTAACTGTCTTACGCGAGTGGCACACAGAAAAAAGAGAGAGAGAGGGAGAGAAACCAGTGCACAGACGCATCACTTGTACAATGGGTGGTTGGAGGCGGGTCAGGGGCAAAGTAAAGCGTGAAAAATGTGTAACGTGTAACGTTGTGTGAATCAAATACACGTTAGACTCTAATATTTGAAGGTTAAGTGTGGGGGGACTGTCGACAACGATCGATCCGGTTGAGCGAACGCGTTTTTCAAGTCCACTGAACGATTTATTTATTTTTTTCGATAGATTTGTCACTTGGTCAACTTGTTTTAAGGGGGTTTGGTTTTTGGTTTTTGGTTTTGGTTTGGGGTTTGGTTTTTGGTTTTGGGTTTGCTATTTTGGCTTGGAGCGCGCAGCAAAAGCTCAATTGGAATCCATTTAATTTGATTTGTTTTTTGCACACACACACACGAGCAGACACACGGCAGACAAACACACACACCGAGACAATTTCTGAATGCGCGCACCGTTAATTGGAGTAGGAAGAGGAAGCGATCGTTGTGTTTCTATTATGTTTTTGGCTGTTATTTTTCTTGTTTTTTTTTTTTGCGTACGAGCGCGCGCTTCACTGTCGGCAGCAGCAGAATCAGAAGACTGGCTGACGCGACCGCGCACCTCGCAGCGCACAACGCTTTGTTTTGCGTGCGCGCCTCTGTCTGTCTGTGTGTGTGTGTTAGAACACAGAGTTGTTTTTTTTTTCATTATTTTATAAGAGAGTATAGGGAAAGAGAGAGCGCGCGTCAAATCAGCTGTTAGTGCTCGCTCGCTCATTGCACATTGAATGAAACTGATGGTTATAACGGTAGTGTGCTTTCCAATTGGATTGCGCAAATACGAACACATAAATAACACACACACACACATCCATACATTTGTACGTTATGCAAAATTCTCTGCGCCCGATTGACGCACACAAATATCCCAAAAAAAAAAAAAATTGCGCTTGCTGCTGGCTGCTGATTGCTGTTGCTGCTGCTGCTGCTGCTGCTGTCGATGATGACTGCGGCAGATACAAGCGAACGTAATAGAAGAAGCTTAAGATGAAAATGAAGAAGAAAAAGAGGAAGAGGAAGAACATACGTTCGTTCTGTGTCTGTCAATGTGCGACAATAAAACAGCTGCGCTGACGTTGACAGCGACGGCGACGCGACGCTGCTGCTGTCAGCAAAATGTAAGGCAAAAAATTTGTCTGTTGTGTGCATGTGTGTGTGTGAATATGTGTTTGTGTCTGTGTGACATACACATTTTTTTGCACTGGTGTGTGATACCTTTTGCCTTTGCCAAGTTCAAAATTATTTAAAACAATTAATATTCATTTTGCTTGAACATTTTCAATTAGCTATCCCCCATTTCCCCATCCCCTTTTGCATGTGCTGCCCCCCTACCCTGAATCCATTTGAATGAAGGTGTCAAAACGATGTGTGGCCATAAATTAATAAAAATACAGCAAAAAAGGAAAGAAGCAGAATCTGAATCAGAACGAGAGGTAAATTTAACGAAACAGATTCGGATTCATTCATGTTCGTCATAGAAAACGTAAGTTCCATTTGCAGTAATTAGAATGTCGGCCACGTAAGCGAAATTAGCGTAAGGTAACGTAGCTAAAAAAAACGTAACGAAATAAAATTAACAGCGAACTAATTTGGGAATAGTCGTTTTAAACTGGTTTAAGCCATTGATTGTTACTTTTCCTTAATTTATCGCAGCAGATTAGGCGAATAAAAAATAATAAACGAATGTATTTTTTGGCATTTCAATTGAAAGCATGTTCATTAAATTGATTGTCCAACTAAGAAGTTAGTTTCTTTTCTTATTGGAAGACAAATGAACGCTGATCAAAATCGAATCTGTACATCTCCCTCTGCATTTCTCTATTTCTGCGTATACGCGCCAGTGTATACACACACAATTAGTAAAGTGCTTAAATTGGGATGATGTTGTCTACACGATTTTTTTTTTTATTGATTTTGCATACAGATGTGTGGAGAAGAAGAGGGCGGCGTCTTAATGATGATTTACGAGGAATGTGAATCGAATAAATAACAAAGTGTGTGTATATGTGTAAACAAATGTCCAGAGTCCATGACAAGCCAACCATTAATCTATCAAAGCCATGCTCCATTTACGCCACAGGAGCGAGAGAGAAGGAGAGAGAGCGAGAGCAGGCGAGCTTAAAGTGGAGTGGGAAGGGGGAGACGATTACCCTACAAAATAAATGTGTGTCACAATTAACAAAAGAAAATTACGCGTTAATCAAGCGCAAAGGCAAAAAACACACAAACTTACTGCGCATACATACAAACATACACGCAGAAAAAAATTGCACTAAGAGTTTTTCTATTTCTTTTTTATAAATATTTTCTCCATATTATGAAAACACATTTTAATAATTTAGATGGCTAATTTAAAATGTAAGTAAATTTTTTTCTAATTTTTTTCGATTATTCAATTTTTGGAAATCATTAAAACAAAAACTACAAAAAAATTGGAAATCAAGCTAACTGGAAATTATACTTATTTTTATTTTAAGTGATAGAAAAATCCACCTGAATCCTGGCGATTTACTAAAATGTAGGTCGAGTATTTTATGAGTGTATACACACACACACACACACACACACATACATATATAGAGTATAGAGACAATTTAATTAAGCTTTGGGCGGCTGCCTGTCGCTTTGCGGATGCGAATAGTAAATGGGCAAAAGTCGCGATATGAATCAGCTGGTGCCAAAAAATACGCAATTTCCTATTACATTTTCCCCACTGTTGTTGTTGTTTTTGTTCTGCAGAGAGAGAAAGACAGCGACAGGAGCAGCCATAAATTGCAAAGTACCGTTTTGACCGAACGCACTCAGTTAGCATACTAAAAAGAACAACAACAACAACCAATCACCCGTTGTTAGAGCGCCGCCAAATTGGGAGAGCCACACAGTTGGCGGCAGAAGGAGAGAGAGAAAGAGAGAGCACACAACGCGATGACAGCAGCTTGTTGCGTATGTGTGCGTGTGTAAGCGTGTGTGTGTGCAGTAATGAGTTGTGAGTCATGCTGAGAGCCACGAACACACACACACACACACATGCATAGGTTGTTAATGTGTCCGTTGTTGATGAAGGTAAAAATCAACAACAACAAATTATAATAATAATGGAAAGTATTTAAAAGTGAGACGCGCCGTCATCTATACAGTTATCTAGATACCCAGACAGACGCTAGATGATAGTTGATGATGGGCGGCGATAACATGTGGTTAAATGGATTAAAAAAATAAAGGCGTCAAGTGGAGAAAGAGAGAAGAGAGTGTAAAAACAGAGTGGGGGCAAAACAAAAGCAGAAGCGTAGCAAAAGTAAATGAGCCGCAGCCGCAGCCGGAACTTGTGCAAAGCAAGCGCCAATAAGTCAGCAGCAGTCAGCAGTCAGCTTCAAGGTGAAGTTTTATGAGGCGTAATATATATATACATTTTTCTTCTTTCCTTTTTGCTTACTTTTGCATGTGGGTGAAATTGAAAATGAAATAGTGAAAATGGATATAAATCACTCGGTTTTTGTGTTTAGGTCACCCAGCAGCAGCGAATGCAATTCATAACAAAAACTAAAACATTAAAGTCGTGTGTGCTTTCTTAATGAACTTTTTGAATGTCATCACCAGCAAAGCGCGACACAGACACAGATGCTAATGTTTGTTTTGTTAGTTATTGCGTTTCACACCTGGCCACTGAACTTTAGCTACAACGAACCTAACAGAGCACTGATAACGGCATTTTATTGTAGTTCAGGTTATAGGTTAGAATCTGAGTATGACGAGCTGATTTACACAAATCTCTTTTGGATAGTTAACAAAGTATGTTATGGTACTATATTTATGTGTAATGTTATCAATTAGACTCTGAAAACGACGTGCTGCTAAAACAAATATATCTGATCACCATTAACGGCATGTTGTAGTATAATGTTATTGGTTAGAATCTAAGTATGATGTGCTGTGATATGCAAATATCAGCTATGTAGATAACAGAACACTGTTAAGGGCATGTTATAGTATTTTTCTTACGTGTAATCTTATCTTATAAGTAAGAATATGACAACCACCAGCTGATAAACATACGTATTATGTGTGTAGTTAACAAAACACTGTTAATGGTATGTTATAGTTTTATGTTTATGTGTAATGTTATATATAAGATTTCGAGAATAACGGTGCAATGTTAATGGCATGTTGTAGTATTTTGCTTACGTGTAATCTAATAAGTGAAAATATCACAATGACCAGCTGATATACATACAAGTCATTCATGTAGATAACAGAGCACTCTTAACAGCATATTATAATATTATATCTTTGTGTCAGTTATGTTATCTTGACGAGCTCTGTTAATTTAAATGCAATTTAAATCAAATCAGATTAAAGCAGATCTAAACTAAACTAACAAATAATGAACATTGCACTTGACAATTTCTACACTGTTAACAGGACTTGAGCAATTGAGTGTGGGGGGTCAACGGTAATTAAACTTACACTGGCTTCTCGCCTCAAAACAAGATTACCGTTAATTGCTGCATAGAAGAGATTTGTGGAATTGAAAGAGTCCATTGTCATCAGAAGAAGCAGCATCAGCAGCATTTTGGCATCCATTTTCATGGAAATAGAAATTTTCGTTGACCTCTGGCGCTGTGCTTTGCCCTCTTGGGGCGCCCCCCGGTGTCGGGTGTCGTGTTCCAAATTTGTAACAGCTGCCAGGCCAAAAAACAAAAAAACAAAGAGCTAATGGACAAATAATTACACTCTAGAAACATCTAAGCAACGGTTTTAGCCCCGTTTGCACAATGGCCAAAAAGAGAAGAGGGTTAAGGAGGGGCGGGGAGGGGGTTAAATGGTTTGTAGAAGTCATCCAGTTGGTTTTATGGCAATTGCTTATGCATAATTATGACAATAGAATAGACGACAAACGACTTCTGGACAATGATTGAACTGCATTGAAGATTGACCAAGTTGATTGACTAGCTGATACCTTGTAATCGGCATAATATACTATTAATAGAATAATAAACTGAGTTTTTCAAAAAATTTGTATATTTTTTATAGAAAAATAGAATATGCAAAACTGAAAGTTAACATTTTAAAAAGCAATACAATAAATAAACTTTCTGACTCTTTTCAATAAACGACCCCATCATGAATTCTTTACAGGGTATTTTTTTTTTTCATTTTATGAATCTAAGCGCAACCCTGAGCTAAATACAATAAAACAATTCTGCGATCTTTGCCATCTGTAGTTCCTGTTCAAACATCCGCTATATTTTGACATCGTTCTACATCGTTGAACTGATCTCTCCTCTTCTTCTTCTGCTTGTTCTTCTTGGGCTGCTAATCATTCACTCTCTCGCTCTTTCTCTTTCTCTCTCACTAAGCTGACAGCCAAGCAGAATAAGAAGAATGCGAAGACGGCAATGTTGACGTTGATTTTGATACGCCTTCTGAGTCGGCTAATAATCCAGCAGAATAATCTGCAACTCTTTTCTTTTCTTTTCTCTCTGCCAACAACAGCTGTGTGCATTGCAAACTCATTAAAACACCGCTCCCCCTCCCCCTCCTACTCCTGTACAAACTGGAGAGAACAGCTGTTAGAGTTCTCAAGTTCAGTTCAATTAACAGAGCATCTGTTGTCGAGGTCAACGGCCAGCTGCTGATACGAGAGTAAACTGCAAGCTTAATGCTCTCAATGTAAGTTTAACATTTATTCCAATTGGAAATAATAGTTCAGCAATGCTAAGCCCAAAGCAAAATGTTAGCACAACACAGACGAAATATAAATAGAATAAAAAAAAAGTGCAAGTAAGCGCAGTTTACAGAAAAAGCAGGTTAAATGAAATGGTTTAACTTACATAATGAAAAGCAGGCATTACGTTAAACAATTTCAACTTTCTACGCAATAGATTGTTAACAGCAGCTGTTGACTGTTACAGTGCTGCCTAAAGCCAACAGTGGTCTGTTAATAATAAAGCTATAACTTTACAGTAAGTTTATTGAATATCTGTTTATTTGCCACTCAAGATAAGTTAACAGTGCTCTGTTAGTTATACAGTCATATTCAATTGCATTCTATGGAAAATCTGCTTATTTGCCACTATGGATATGTAAAAGAGTACTGCCAAAAATTTAACAGTGCTCTGTTAGTAATAAAGTTATTGTGTTGCACATCTTTACTTCTTTTTTCTTTGCCTTTGTATGGCTAAACAGCGCCTTATTGAAGCCTTGATTTGGTTTAGTTGTCGTTTTGTAAAAGTTGTATACTATCAAACAAATCGTTTGTGTTGCCAAAAAATCGCCACTTTGGCTTTTAGCCGAATTCATCAATTGGGTCAGCAACCTTCAATTATGTTATAAGTATGTTGCCTAACAGCAATTTAACATGGTTTCCATAAGCCACAATCCACAATCTAAATGCCTGCCGCTGCTGTTTGCTCTTTCAATTTGCTAATTGCGAGGCTTTAAGCTCAATGCTAAAAAGTTAGACAAACACAAGCAGCAGTGCAGTCGGCAGCGCAGTCGACAGCGCTGCCAGCTGCCATGATTGTTATTAATGCTTCACAATTAGCCTCAACTCAACTTCCCTCTACTCACCCCACATCAATTCACCGGCCCCCACCCTTCTTCTATCTCTCTCACAAAGTACAGTTAGCAACAACAAATAAATAAATGACAAGCAAACAAAATAAATTATTACTCACTTTATGAAGATTTCTTTTTCATATATTTTATTGTATTTTATGCTTCTTCTTCTTCTTTGGTTTGTTTACATCATATTCTTTTTTATTCAAATTTTGAACTTCTTGAATAAAAACAACAACAACAACAAATATGAAACGCATATAGACATTATAATGCAAATTTTCTATTCAGAAAAACTTTTGACAGGTTTATCAACATTTTCTTTTAAGCTGTTATGCTGCTATCTCGCTCGCTCTCTACCAATCAAAACATGAATTGACATTTTTACGTTACGTGCTTGCTGCTGTTGCTTCTTCTTCTTTTTCTTATTCTTTTACACACACACAAACGTGGTGTGACATCAATGAGAACTGCACTAAAAGAAAAACTGTAAACTTTTACACTGTGAGTCAGAGTGGGAGGCAGTGAATCGTTGACATTGCTGCTGCTGCTGCTGCTACTGATGCTTCTTGTTGTTCTTTGCGTTTTCATGTTTGTGTTACGTATTTATGCACACTCACTTCTGTCAATATTTACATTTCTTACTAATTATCAGTTCAGCGCACTTTGTGTTGACAGTGTCAACAGAGACACCCCACCCCCGCCCAACTCCATCGGAGCCCCTTTCAAAGTTCGTTTAACTCTGCTAATGAGTTGTTTTTAAATTCAGCTGCTTACGCTTATTTTTGGACTGGCCTTTATACCAAATTAGGCAAACGAGGAAGTTTTTTAAAGATTTTTGTTCGCCGTTAAGCCGTTAATGTTAACGCAACAGAGAACACACAACAGGCGTCTGTGCTGTTAAATAACAAATGTTAGCAGATTAACAGTGCAACTCAAGAGTGCGCTGTATTCACACTTAAAATATTTGACCTTCAAAAAACGCTCTTAGGCCTATTTGAGCAAAGTTTTTGTGTGTTTTTTTTTTTTTCTTTGTCTTTGTTTTTAGCTTTTGTTATATATATTTTAATTGCCCCACAAGCCTTGAGTTTGCACTATACAAAGCGCTTTTAGTGGTTTTGTTTACCTGAGAAATGATTGTAATTAATGCCATAAAAAAAGAGTAAATAATTTGTTATTTATCTTTGGCAAAAGGCGGTTTTTAAGAGTTTGACCTTTTTCTCATGTACTCCAAATTCTAACCAATTTTGCTTATAACATAAATACGTAACAAGGACGTAACACAATGTTAATGGTTACATTCTGACTCTGGTGTAAAGATTAAGCGAAAAGAAGTGCACTAAAAGAGAAAATGTGACAAATAGCAGTCGCATAAGTCCCAATTGGGATTTATCGAAATTGTGTAGTAAAAAAATCCCACGCTTTAAAGCGTGTAATTTAAGCCGAGAAAATGTAATTAAAAACTAGTTGAATGGGTTTTAACCGTAAATTAGTAGTGAATAGTAATAGTGGGAAGGAGGAGTTAGGGTATCAACTTACGCCACTAAACCGCCCAAGAAGGCAACTGGGCCGCCGCCAATTAAACGGATCTTGCGATGACAGGAATCGAACAGAGATGTTCGTGTTGGTGCCTGTGATGTGGGTGACATGGTGTTGTTGTTGTTGTTGGTGCTGTTATTGCTGCTGGTCTTGCGTCGATTGCTGCTGCTGCCGTTTCTATTAATGAGCAGCTGTTGTTGTGCAGCGACTGTTGTTATTTCTGTTGTTGTTTTCCACGCTTGTTGTTCACTTGTTGTTTTGAAATTGTAATTATTGATGTAGTTGTTACTGCTGCTGTTGCTGTTGTTTTTACTGTTTTTATAATGAGTTGTGTTGTTGTTGTTGTTAATGCAACTATTAGACAAACTATTATTGTTGTTGCTGTTTTTGTTATTGCTGTTAATGCTGCGACTGCTTTGATTACTGCTGCTGCTGCTGATGCTGCTGTTGTTGTCGTCGTTTGCTGCTGTTACAATTGCTGTTGTTGTGGTTGTTTTTGGCTTCTTGTTGCGTCGCAGCGCAGCTGCAAAGCTGTAACTTGTATGCTCCTTCTTCTTCTTCTTCTGCTGTTCGTCTGCAGTTATTGTTGTTGCCAACAACAGCAAACACTTTTCGCTTGTTTGCTGCTGCTGCTGGTGCTGCTTGAAATAATAATCAGCTGCTGCTGCTGCTGCTATCGCTGCTCTCTTTTGATTTGTCTCTTGCGCTTCCGCTGGCGTCGCTGCTGCTGCTTTGTTGTTGTGCAGCTTTTGCTGCTGCTGTTTGAGCTTTTGCAGTAAAGTTTTGCGCTGTTGCTTTTCGCTTGTTCTCGCTGCTGTTGTTGTTGTTGTGGTGGCTGTCGCTGCTGCTGCTGCTGACGTACCGAAACCGAGTTCCACAATGTGCTGTGTGGGCGCTCTCAACATTATTCACCCGTCACTTTTGCTTTTGTTGCGCTCGCTTTACTTTTTAGCTTGTTGTTGTTGTTGCGGTTTATGATTTGCACATTTGTTCGTTCGCTGCTTAGTCTTAAATTTTTAGTTTGTGCTCAACACAACTCATTCATTTCTTTCACTTTACATTTGCTAAACTTTCTTCTAGAAAATACAACACAAACAAAATTAACGCAAAGAGCTTAAAACATTTTCGATTTTTTGGCAAGCATTTCTTCAACTTTCAACTTTGCTTAAATTGATTTTTTCTTGTGGTTTCCTTGATTACAAATTAGGCAAAAAAAATAATACTTCTTTTGGCCATTCTTTTTTTCTTGCGCGTTGGACGTTTTTAGAAAATTGAAGCGAAACATGCGCCGCTCTTTGCACAGTGGTACGATGGTTGTATACAAGAAATATAATTTTGCAGAAGAGAAAAATTATTTTAACATTCGATTTTAGAAAATTATGATTTAAAAATCAAAGACTGTATAAAGAGAAACTTTATACCACTGTGCACTGTTGAAACATAAATTATTTTTAGAACTTTCAGAAATTTCAAATAAAAAATCGAGAAAAATATAATATATTTTTCATCCCAGACTGGAATCAATATCAACTGTAAAATGGGAAGTATCTACCACTGTGAAGCAACTGTGGACACATTTGGTGTATATGTCTAACGTTTATGATTTAGCTTATGAGCTTTTACATATACACATACATTATGTGCGCATTTATATGTCTGTATGTATATATTTCTGTTGCTGTTGTTGCTTTTGTATATGTTATTTATTTCTGTAGGAAAGAAAAAACGCGATCGCGTGTTTTTTTTTGCCTCATTGTATAGTTTCACAACCTTCTATGTGTGCGTGTGTGTTTGAGTATGTAAATAAGTATGTATGTGTATTTATTTGTTTTATACTATTTTGCGAGGTTGCCAAGCTAAAATCGGCTTATACATATGCATGTTAATTAGATTTACTATAGAAATGAATTATGATGTATTTTTATTTGTGGCCTGACTACATTTTCTAAACTTTTTCCTTAAGTCAACTCAACGACAACAGCGAGTTTTTTGCATTTTTAATTGTAAAATAAATAAAAGCAAATAATAATTATTCCAATGGCTTTTGTGAACACTTCCTCGCATTTAATTCAAATTCGCATTTATCTTCTGCTTATTGTAGTTGCGTTCCGTCTCACTCCCTACACCATCCCCACCGCCTTCCCCATGACCCGGCAAAAGGAAAGTAAAAGCTGTTGTCATCTTCGATGCTGCTGACGCAATGTCAGCAACAACAAAAATAACAAGCAAGCAAAAAACAACAAAATAAAGCGAACCAAAATTAAAACTCATCATTAAAGAAGACGAAGAAGAAGGCACAGCCCAAAAGAAGAGAGACACAGACCATGGATATTGCGTGGGGCTGGGGGTAGTTGTGGAATTACCATCATAATAAATGGAAAAAAGCAAGAGGAAATAAAATCGAACGGGATGCATGTGAAAAAGGAGTCAAAAGACTGGATAACCTTCACCCATTTACAGCTAAAGGCGAAAGGCGACAAAAGTCTTCAGATAAAAATGCTTTATTTTTTGTTGAGCTTTGGTAAATTGAGAAAATTCCGCAATCAAGAAATTTTTTACATTTTGGCAAAGTGAAGTTTCCATTTTAATCGCAACGATTGCTGTTAATCACTTTGCAAGTGCCATTTGAGTCGATCCCGTTAGAAATGAGCTTTCGTCGATGACCTTGGCTTAATCGCTTAGTATTTAAGCTGCGACGAAAGCTTTTCGATGGTCTAAATGACTCATTAAAAGCTGAATCAAATGATGAGTACGCTGTAAAAATCCCTTTTGCATTTGGGGAATATTACAGTGAACACACACAGAGAGAGAGAGAGAGAGAGAGAGAGAGAGAGAGAGAGATAGAGAGAAGAGAGAGAGAGAGAGAGAGAGAGAGAGAGAGATAGCGTTACATCTTTATGATGCGAATAAAAGTTAATTTAAACAGAATTTTGCTGTGAAATGAAATATAAGCGACGTCTGTCAGAATTGAACGCGCTTATCTTTAATTGCGTGCCACGGCACAATCGAAGAATTAATCCAACTTGGCAACACGCAACACGCAGCGTGGAAAAGTAAAAAACTGGGGGAACAAAGAGGTGTTTCACAACAAAATTGGAATGGCACTTGACACTTTGGCCAAAAGTGAAGAAAAACTTTCACAAGCAGCAAGCTCAAAATCTAAGCAATTTGTTATGCTTTAGATTTATTTTTTTTTGGGGTAAGACAAATCGAAAGTATTATGCTAAAAGTTGTAAGCAGCAAAAATTGCTAGAAAATAAAAAAAAAAAAAAAATTGTTAAAAACTTTCTACGCATTCAATTAGTAAATCATACGAGCATGCTGCATATAATTCCCAACTAGTTGTTGCTGTTGTTGTTATTGTTGAGAACGTCGCTTGACTGTGATTTCGATTTCCAGGCACGTTTCCAGGCAGCTCATCAAAAAGAGCATTAGAATTAAAGTCAAAAAGCTAGCAGCCATGAAAGTTTCCACACAAAATGGGTGAACCGTGAAGGGAGATGAGGGAGGGGGGGTCTCTACAACGGTACTATCTATCTATGTATGAGTGTGTATGTGTTTGTCTCTATTTAGAGACCCATATGTGAGAACTGTTAATGATGTTGTTGTCACTCGTTGTTTTTACTCATCGGGAAGACGAAGAAGCGGAAGAAAAAGACGAACAAGCAGCAAAACAGTTAAGATTTGTGATTTGTGATTAGCTCTCATTTATAAAACCGTTTGCATCGAGAGAGTATTCTAATTTGATCGTCAAGTTTGTAACGTTTTGTTTTCAGTGATCTGCTTTTATGTTTTGTTTCGTTGGAAAAGTCTCTTCAACTTATGTAAGGCCAATGACAATGTCATAAAGCTGATAATAATCTCCATTTATTTTTGGTAGAACGGACACTGTTAATAATATTCATGGTTACAATAAAGTTAACTTCAGTTATTGGAAAATGTGCTGTCGCCTTATGCCTTTATTGTGGCTTTTCAAGAAAAAACAAAAAAAAAAAACGAACTTTGGATTATCATAGGGCAGAAAGAGAGACGTTATCGATAATAGATTAGCTTCTGATATTAATTGATGGATAAATCCAGCTGGTTAAAGAGACGTTGTCGATGGTAGATTAGTTGTTGATCTTCTTTTATTGAGAAATGTAGCTTCTACTCTGGTTAAACAGGACTCTTAGATAATACGACTTATCGATTTATATCGATTAGTAGGCAAATCTAAACCCTTTGGTGTGAGCTTTAATGCAAAATGAACAAATTTAGGCACAGTTCAATTTTTGCGATATTAGTTTTTAACGTTTTTTATTAATATTTTAAATAAATATTCAAATAATTGGTTTACTTCAAAGAAATTCTCTTATAAAGACAGACTTCCGTTCTACTTCTGATATTCTGTATAGTCTTCAACCCTGTAGCTGAGATAACGGTACTCGCTCTCTCCCTCCATTTTTATGCACAACTCGACAAATTGACACTAAGAAATGGGGGTGGGGTGGGGGGGGGGGGGGTTAATTGGGTGTTGGTGGGGTTTGTCTGGGGCGTGCGTTTCTAGAATCTTAAAATGAAAGTTCGTGCTTATTCACGGTTGAAAAAGCATGCGGAAATCATCTCTGACTCAGAAGAAATAATAAAAGCACAGTGGAAAACCACAAACAAGATAGACATACACACACATGTACATAAATATGTATATATGCATATGTACATAGGAGTCTAGCCAAGAGATATAATTATTATTATTTTAATGTGTTTTTCCTTTTATTTTTTATTCACTCTATTCGCTATTTTCCCCGCTTATCCACACACAGCTGTTGTCGTTTTCTGCCTGGCATTTTCAATTAAGCCAAGATGAAAGTTTTCTCTTTTATTTTTCAGTTTTTCCTTCTACCACTTGCGGTATAGAAGCAGCAGCAGCAGCAGAAGCAGCTGAGAAGAAGGAAGGGTTTTGCTTTTTGCTTGCCACCGCCGAAGAGTGAAGTGAAGTGAGTGTCAATGCAACAAAACACATCGCATCCCAAGTGGCAAGGTTATGCGTTGTGAATAACCAATTAGCTGTGCGCAGTTGCCTCTTGCCTCTTGCTGTTCCCGTAGCAATCATCATCCACATGCACATTATTATCAACATTAACATCAACATCATCATTATCGCATTGGCTTTGGGGTCATGCAACGGATCGAAGCCGGAGCGCATCGAAAGCATCAATCAGTATCGCACTAGAATACAAATGTGATATCGTCACAATGAACAGCAACAACAAAGAGTCGCGCTGCTGCACAATTAGATTCTAATCGATTTCTGTGGAAACAACGCACACAAAACGGAAAAGTAAAAGAAAAAGCGGAAAAAGAATCTTAACGACTTTTTCTAGTTTCAGTTACTTGTTATCGATAATTGATTTCACGTTTGCCAATCATTACTTTCAACAACTACTGACAATCTAAAGAAAATCCATCAATTTAGTAGATTTTGATTTACAGATGGCCGTTTACTTTGACTTATCGATTATTAACGGATAGTTTACTTTTAACAGAGATGACAAATACAGCTTCCACAGTGATTTAAGGGAAGTTATAGCTCAAAGCCAATATCGATCAATGGCATATGTTTATCGATAATATATCAGTTTTTGATGTTATTTGATCGATAAATACAGTTTCCACTATGATCAAAGCGAAGTTATCGTTCGTAGCTGAACTATTGAACTGCACTTATCGATTTTTCACGGGTGTTCAGCTTTCGAAATACAAGTTGGTTTTTTTTTATTAGATTGTTTGCCTTGTGCTTAAAAATAAGGCTCATAAATCTTCGGCGTGTTATCGATAAACAAAGCAAAGGTACTCACGCTCGATCAATCTACTAATTGAGACACGTTGCGATTGCATTCAACTCAAGGCACCACACACTCTGTGCTGAATGCCGCATGCAGAGCGATTGCAGAGCGATTGCCACCATTTTCACACTCCGAAGGCCACCACACACAACACACACAGCTGAATGATGTGTGTGCGTCTGACACGTTTAAGCATGCACATGTGTATAAATGAGAAACGTAAAAGGTAATCGGCAATCGGCAATCGTCGTCAATTGATCTGCATACTCTTTATATATGTATATATAGATACCTTGTATCTACGTGCAACTGCTGGGCAAAGCAGGAATGGAGGAGGGGGAAAAGGGGAGTGTAATGCAATCGAGAAAACGTAAAAATGAAATGAAAACGTTGAGCGCGAAGAAGTTCTCACGGCGTATTACACAAAACGCCGCACATCACGTTTCCAACAAATAATCATGCAACATTCCCCGTGCAAACCCCCCACTCTCCCCTCACATCCCCCACTACAATCGCTACTACAGCTACAAGCTCCATTCCAATCCAATCCATTGCAATCCAATTCAAAAACACTTCACTTAACTCTTCCACGATTCGCTCTCAATCCCAATCTGAAGCTCAGCTTCGCTCCGCAGTTGGTTGAGGTTGGACTATAAATTTTGTACAAAACCGACGTGAGAGAAATGCAAAAATGTCAAACGAAATAACTACAAAATAATAGAGAAGACCCGCTAAAATTACCAAAACAAAAATAGGCAAATAGACAGAAAAAAAAGTTATGTAGACCCACAAAATAAGGGCCAAACAATGAAAATCGTAAGTCGCGCTAATTAAGCAAATTAGTAACAGCTACAAAAAAAAAAAATATCAACAAAAACAATACAAAAAAAAAAAAAAAAAACAGCTGCGGTCAGCGGCGCGTCTGTTTTTTCTGTAGTGTTTTTTTTTAGCCATTGTCAAAGCACAGCACAAAATTTGACCCATAAAATTTCCCACAAAATTATAGTAATTTTCGCTAACTCAATTTGACGAATGGAAAAGATGTTGTGCACTGAGGAAAAAGCCAACAACAACAACAATAATAACAACAACAACAATGAGAATAACAACAAAAAACATGACAACGAGGGATTAGCCAGTCGTGTCCGCATCTCGGTGGGAGTCTCGATTGCAAAAGTAGCCGAAAATTAGCTAGAGAAACATTCGACTATAAAACAACAAAAAAAAAAAACCAAAATAAAAAATAAAACTGAAAAGAAGTCTTAGTCGGACATGTCGAAGATAATGTACACTAACTGATTATGTTTTGAACTGACAATTTATAAATAAATATAAATTCAAATCAAATTGAAAGCAAACAGGTCTGCCTTTACTCTAATTTTGATGCAGATGGGAAATGTACTTTATAGTTTTGCAGGTCTCCCTTCAATGCCTGACAAACTCAACGAGACACTTAAAATACCCTCTGTGTAAGGTATCAGCAAATCAGCGCAATTTCCACTATCCAGTTACAAGAAAGACGATTCCAAAGACGACCCCTTCCCTCCCACCGCCCCTCCTCCCATCGCCTACGGTTGCTCCACTGCCTGAGAGCAATGGTGGAAGATGATGCTGTTGCTGCTGCTGCCGCCTGCCGCATAATTATAGACCCCAGTCAAAGTCGCAGCTGCCACAGTTGGCGGAGCAGCAACAACAACTATTACAACAAACAACGGGCCAAAAAATAAGAAATAAAAAGAGCTCAACTAAAGCCTCTATAAAATGGAAAAATCTCATTGAGATTATAAGAGGCTTTTTCCAACACACACACACACAAAGATTGCGTTTAGATTAACTATAAATATTTAAGCCAAAATGTTTACAGTGGTTACAGTTGTGTCCAGCAAATTAGAATTGCCTTTCATCAAATAACATTTACAAAAATGCATATTTATTTATTTGTTGTATATTTTTTATCATATGAAATGTGTTTTCAGTTGTACTTTATCTAAAGATCAACTACGGATATTTTTTACACTTTTATTCCGTCATTTTTAATTTCCTCAGTCATAAAAAGCACAGAGATATGTTTACATAGATATGCATTTTTTATAGTAAGTAATAATAAAAACGGCATACGAAATGCAGTTGCATTCAATTTGTCCAACAATCAATAATAATTTATGGCAGCTGTTATTGTTATTGTTGTTACTTTTGCTGTACTATTAAACTTTATGATTCTCAATTCCAATTAACGCCGCGTTTCGTGATAGAAATGTTTAACCTGGGCAGCTTTTCATGTTTCGAAGTTTGTTACAGAGCAAAAAGCACAACTGACAGCAGTCAATCAAGCGCAATTTGCGCAACACTCTCAAACCACTGTGCGTTGACGTGTTCTCGTGTTGTGGGTGTCTGTGGCGCTTCGCTTGCTTTACATACATATTTCTTATTCCTCTTGTGACCGCAACATTTCGAGTGTTGTTTGTTATGAATACATCATGATGCATGCAACACAGACACACATTCACCCCACAAGTGGGCAGCAGCTCAAAAAAATACATGATTGCAACATGCGCTTTTGTTTTACATCTGCTTTGATTTTTGTTGTTGCTATTTTTTCGCCTTTTTGACATTTTGAGGCAAACGAAACAAGAGTAGCTCATAAATCACGACTAGTCATAGCCCTGTGCATATTATATACGTGTTGTATATAATTATATGTTGAAGGCTTATGTAGTCAGAAAAATATTCATTTAAAATTGCACAATATTTTTAAACATATCGTTGCACATTTATCTAACAGTGTATAAATAGTCGCAGTCAAAGATTGATTTTGACAGGTTAGCCAAAAAAAATACATATACAGCTTTGCATCCCACTCCCACACATGTTCGCTATTTTGTTCTCGCTTTCTCTCTCTCTCTCCTTCTCTCTCGCTGCAGCGGGCGCTTGCATGAAGCAATTAATGGCACGTGTACCGTTAGAACAGGATAACGGCCTGACCAACAAGCACATAGGCACACACACACACATAGAGAGACACAGCGCAAGCTTTGACAAGAGGACATGCAAAGGAAAAATGAAATGAAATGAGAACGACACTAAAACAAAATGCCAACAACAAAAACGAAACAGGCCCCATGCTGATGACGGCAATGGCGGACGGACAGCTGAATAATAAATTTAGCACAGCTTTTCGATTTTTTTTTTTTCTGTTCGATGTTGTTGTTTTGGTTTGTTGGGTAACAGCAGCAGTGGCAGCAGCAGCAGCAGCGCGACAGCTGAGCTGACATTGACACTTTTTGTCGTTTGCACAGAAAAATCGTTTAAGGTTATTTATAAATGCAGAAGAAAATTGACAAAATATTGGAAGGCACATAAAATGGGTAATGGAAAAAATATGGCAACAACAACAACAATAACAACTGCGGAATGACAATCAATAAGCACACAAAAAAAAAAAAGGAATGCAGTTCGTTCAGTGTATCGAGGGTTGACTGTGGTAAAAATAATTATACATGGGCAGACATGTCGAGTATCGGAAATCGATAAAACTGTGCGTGGTTAGCTAAACTAACACGACTTCCCGAGTTGTATTTATTTCTGTCATATTTGCATTGTGTATCGATAACCACACATAATGGCACGAAGGGACTGCATTTATTTACACATGTATAATAATATCTTTATTGTTCATTTGTATTTTTTTTTAGTTTTATTTTTTGTCTGCACGCCAACGAAACCACAAAATCAATTCCCCTTCCGCATTGACTTCGGCAGCAATGCTTAACCTTCAACTCGCATTGAAGTCAATTTGCTGTTTATTTTTTCGTTTTTTTTTTTCCCACACCCCTCCAAAAAAGAGCAATTAAATCTAATTTTTATGGAGTGATTCTAATTTCGTGTCGTTGAGTGTGCGACAACACTGAATATCGCATTTTGCTCGCATTTTGAATGAGCTTAATTGTTGGACTCTCTATGTATGTGTGTGTGTGTTCAAGTCGCGACCAGGCAAAGCACCGTTAAAGGTCAAACGAGCATTAAGCAAAAGACTTCGTGAAAGCGAGACAGCAGCAACAGCGGCAGTGAAAGAAAGAACAGCAACGCAAAACAAAACCAAACAAAATCAAATGGCAAATATAACAAAATGAGACTAAAACAAGCGCACTCATAGAATCAATGCACTCCCCCACCCACTGCCATTCACACACACACACACACCGCCTCTCATTCTATTTTGCTGTTCGCTTCGCACTCTTTGAATCGTAGTAGAATTCTAACATAAAAAAAAAACCGAGCTTTATAAAACTAGTTTTCCAATAGTACGTAGGTGTTGTTATTGTTGCAATAATCTTAATACGATAGTCGGATTCGTCGGGAAAGTCCCTTATAACTGACTAAGATTATTGGCAAACAGGAAATTCGTTAATAAAATTCGATATACAACAAAAATAAATGAAAAATTAACAATTGAAAGCGATTGTTTTTAGATACGAATGAATTCACAACATTAACTAGTTTTAAAAACTCTACTTAATAGTAGAAAAATAAGAGAAAAAATAATAGAATATATTTTTAATCTGCAAAAGAAATGAGAAAAGATGAACACTCTCTTGACAAACTGTATAAATAAAAGCAGGCAACAAATTAAACAAACAAAAAAGAAATCGATATTTGTCACACTGTGCAGCTGGTGACGCATTTGCGAAAGGAAACACCAAAAACTGGCAGCAGGAGAAGAGGCAGCAACAACTTTCAAGTGCCTGCCTGCATTCAATGCTAAACTTTTTTTAAGCACGTTTGAGCCTGCAGCAGCAGAGGGGTTGACAGGGTTGCCACCTGACAACATCAACAACAATAAAGGATGAGGGGATGCAGACGCTAGGCCGGAAAGGCTACGTCCGGCAAGGAAGTGACAGACACATAGACAGACAGACAACGTTGCGGCAAAGGAAGTGTTTAAAAAGAGAAAGAAATAAAGAGGAGAAAGAGGGAGAAAAAGACACGCTAAATGGCAACAATAAAATTAAACTAAGCGCTGCCTGCTGACGTTAGCAGAGCAGATGCTGCTGCTGCCGCTGCGCTGCTGCTTTTAGGCTTGGTGCTTACTGGTTACAGTTACAGTTACACTGGCCAAAGCAGCAGCAAAAGCTCGATGCACCGTAACAGTCATAATTGTTGTTGTTTTTTGTTTGTTTGTTTTTGTTGGTGTGCCAATTCTAAAACGTTGCATTGGCAACAGACGCGCTTCGCCGGTTTTGCAAGCTGCTGCTACTGCTACTGCTGCATTGCGCGTAATCAGTGAAGCAACAAACCGTGGCAACAACAACAACAACTGAAGAGGTAGCGAAGAGTTTTTTTTTTGCCCATATAAGTATTGAAAACTCGTATGCAGTTAGAGCTGTGAATGACACAGTTTACACTTACACACACACACACATACTCTTACATACAGCCACTCACACATGCACATGAGTTTTTAACTCCTTTTTGCTTACTTTGACGTTTCTAATTTTTAAACTCAGGATTCTCACTTTTTTTTATTTTCTTTGAATTTATGCTTTCATTGTTTTAACTGCACATTTTTTACACACATACATAAGTTGTAATCGATGTTGAGAAATGTTGCCTCAAAATAATGTTAAAACGTAAAAGAACCGAAGTTGAAGTTAAAAACGGCAAACCCAACGAACCGACGACGAACACAACGACGACCGCCCAACGACCGAACGTGCCAAAGGAAATTTCTATACTGAGGCAGCGGGCTGACTCTAGCCTGACTCTGACTGCCGCCAACTGCCTGTGAATGACGAACAAATACACATGCAAAGCGAACGCATAGAGCAGAAGCTGCCCGAACGAAAGCAGAGCAAGATGACGATGACGATGGCGAATGAGATGGTCTCTCTCTCTCTCTCTCTCTGTTATTGTTGTTGCTGCAGTTAGTTTCTTTTGAATGCTGTCACACACACACATACATTGTTTTAACTGGTTTTCTCTCTGGCAGCGGAGTAGTGAATGTTTCTGTGTGTGTGTGTTGTGGCAGTCAAGCAAGACTAGAACGTATGTATGCATTTGTGTGTATGTGTGTGTGTGTATGTACATGCGGCACACAACCACTTGTTTGACGGCCGAACTCATTCACTCACTCGGCTAATGCTGTGCGTTCGCTCGCTCTCTTTCTTTCTTTCTTTGCCTTACTCTCGTGGCAACAGCTGAGCCGTCAATACTCAGACAAGTTGCTTGTTTTTTTTTGTTCGCTCAGCAGCTGACAGCAGCGGGTAGCGTTGCCAGACAGCAAAAACATTTAGTTCACATGCAAATAGTAGTAGAATTTACTACTAACTCCGCTACTTTTTCTTTAGTATACAAAAGTTAAGGTATGGAATGGTAGTAGTTTATATCTGTACTATTTCACAATTATTTACCTCTTCTTTTGTTACAAAAATTGCAGATAGAGGATTAAAGTACTCACCTGCAAGAAAAGAAAAAAAATTAATGTTTATATTAGTATTGAGAAGAGAAAAAAACTAATTTTTATTATGTTATTATCAAGTTAGACAAATAAAAAGGATCCCACAAAGTTTGTGGCCTGCATGAAAACTCACAGGTAAAAATGAAAACCAGAATAACATTTGATGCCATTAGCAACGCCCCTTACTCCCCCCTCATCCACGTCTACATCTCTCTCTTGTGTATAATTATCACACACTTTGTCACCATTGATAAGAAAGAAGGAACACAGACAAAGACAAAGAACAAGCAAACAAAAATTACACAGGAACTGGATTTTGGTTCACGGTTTCTTCCATGGAATCATTCCCAAATGCCAAAATCAAAAAGGCGCACCGTCATTGAAGAAGACAAGCACACAAAGGAACAGCAATAAACACAACAACACTCCAGCTGTCAGAGCGAAAGACAGAGAGAGAGAGAGTGAGAGCGCAATTAGTTGCGTTCTCCTTTGCTGGCTCGCTCTGATCATCATATCGTTCTGCTGCTGGACAGTAAACACACCTGTGACCGCCCGCATCGCAGCAACAACTGCTGATTGTTCCTCTCTTTGAACCCGCAAGTTTATTTGTGTGCGTGTGAGTCTGTGTTTTCTTGACTCCTTTTTACATAATGCACAAATGCACGCAGATGTAAGTGCAGGCGGGCGGCGCTGCTTGGCTGCTTTCTAGCGGTTCGAACTGCGACGCTGACTTCGCACCAGCAGCAATTCGCCATTATTTGAATTGCTTTGCGCTCGTTACTTATTGCAGCGGCTTTTGCAGTCTCGTCGCAGTCGAGTGCAGACGACAGACAAGCACAGACAGCAATAAAACGGCAAACAATCTGCCTGATATGCTCCACCCCCTGTCATTATTTGGCGTGTAAACTAAGAGCTTAAAAGATTTGGAAATTGTATGTTCATTTGAAATTAAAAACAAAAACAAAAACCAGTAAAGTATAAAATCGACATTTATAGAAGACAATTTAGTATTACTTTTCATCTATTATTATTATTACAAAAGATAACTGACTAACTGAAATTTTTATTTAGTCTCTCTTGCGAATTGATTATATTTATTTAGTATAATTTATTTAATGTGAAAATTTCCTATCTTATTAAGAAAGTAAAACAGACAAAATTGAATTGCATGCAGTTTGGTAGATCAAAAGAGAGAGCATCAGAGAAAGAGAGAGAGCGAGAGAGAACGATGCAAAGTGTTTATTTCCTGCTCGGCTGCTGCTGGCATTAAAAACAACAACAGCAATAACAAAAATAAACAGCCTTCTTTCTTCCCTCCCTTTCTCTATCTTTCGCACAATATTTACTACTGTTTTCGCCGCTTGTCTTGATTTTGTTTTTCTTTCGACGCCTGCGTTTATTTGTTGCTACTTACACTAATCTCGCACGTATCTATGTATGTTTGTGTGTGTGACGGTAAGTTCCGTTTAGTCAGTCTGTCGGTCACGCCATCAGCACAACCTCCACACACATAAATATGACAAACAATAACAATAACAAAAAACAGCAGCAGCAGCTTTGGGTCATGCGCATTACAAATGACGTCAGATGTAGCCATCAAAATTTAAGAAGTGCGCAAAAAAAGCCAAAAGGAATGAGGGAAAACTATGAATTTTATGAAGCGCCACAGGCATAAACACATAAACACACACACACGCACACCAATGCATATGCATAGTGTCTCTGTGAGATTTATGCATGCATTTGTGAAAGGAGGGGCGCGGCAGCAAAAGGGGCGCGTCGCCGCTTAAATGCGTCGTAGGTGTGAAATCAGCATTTAGCCCTCACTCCCCCTGCCCACCTTCTCTCTTACCATCTCTTTTGAACACCCTTCACAGCTTATGACCGTTGCGGGGTTTCTTTTAGCAAATGGAAACCCTACAAAAAACAAAAACATAATAAAAGGGGAGCAGGGGGAGGGGGACATTTGGCAAATGCGCAGCACACAAAATATAACGGGACACGCATGATGAGTAATTCCCCAGAATGTTATTTCACATAACAATAATAAAAACACAGCATGAAAAGTTCAGGGAGACAACAGCAGCAGCTAAATTCTCATAATCAGCTGTTTTCAGAACGAGACAAAAGCAGACGCAATTATATACATCTGTACGCATGTGTGTATGTGTGTATATATGTCTATGCAAGCTTTTGCACTTTCGCTCTTTCTCGTTCGCTCTTTTTTGATGCTGCTTGCTGGTTGTTTCTTATGTTGCCCAATTGACATTGACGTTGAATTAAAAAAAAATAACAGCGATTTTGCGGAAGAGAGAGGGAGTGAGGAGTGTTCAACTAGCAGATACCCTAAAATTCACGAAACAGTTTGAAAGTGTATTTTTAAGAGTTGTGTTAGTATATTCAATAAAAATCAGAACATTTAGTCTATATATATATATACATATATATATATATATATATATATATATTTCTTTTTAAAAATAAACAACAAAAATATTGTTTAAGGTCAGTAAAATGAAAATTTTGTTTAAGGTCAGTGAAACGAAAATATTGTTTAAGGTCAGTAAATCGAAAATGGAAGAGAGACAACGTTTGTAAAGAGCGAGTGAGACAGATATATAAATATATACACAGCTGTTTCCATTTATATATTTCTGATTATGATTTCAAGTTTCTGTTTCGGAGATGGATAACTGTAGAGATCAGCTAAATCTATCAACTATCTATTATATTACTATCTATCGATATTTAAATTAGCACACCTCTGTTCTTGAGAAAATATTATTATTATGAGGATAACAGCAACAGGAAGAGAATTTATTTGACTGCTTTCTTGATGTTCATCAAGAATATATATGTATAACCTATGGGATGGGTATAATTTCAGCTTAACCTTTCAACCAGTATTTAATTGGGTCAAAGAATATTGCAATTTTGACTGCGCTGCTCAAAGCTGACTGAATCCAGGCCAATGCGAATTAATTATTTATTAACAATCAGCAGCAACAACAATAACCAAAAACAACTTTTCACTTCAAAGATTTAGCGAAAATCTTTAATAAATAATGAGAAAAACCAAAAAGGCAATTTTTAGCAAATTAAAATTGCTTTTGGATTCAGAGCATTTTAAATTCCAGCCGAAATTCCTTCCACAAACCCTCCCACCATCCCCATCCCCACATCCTCCGGAGTCTTACCTGCAAAAACAGGTGACCGTTTCCTCCACATCGAGTGGCAACGAGAGCTGTCCACCAACGGCGCCACCAGAGGCACCACCGCCAGTGGCAACAGTGCCATTGTTGCCACCACCACTGCCACTGCCACTGTTACAGTTGTTGTTGTTGCTGTTGAGATGACGCGAGGACGAGTGCAGGAAGGTGGCTGCAAATGTTGAGGACAGCGTGGCATGCGACATGGTTGCACGTGCAGCAGCAGCACCAGCAGCCGCCGGAGTCTGTGGCACACTCGATGTGCCATCCTCGGCGGCATCCAGCGGCACCGATGAGTAACGGACAAGTATCGCACGACTCACCCGATTGCCACCGGTCAGATTCGAGATGGCCCAGTTCATCTCACGCTGAGTTGGCTAAAACTAATACGGATACTTGGACTAACTGGAGACGGACGGAGACCCAGTCGCGTTTAGTTCACAAGTGCAACTGAGGAGCACACACGAGTGCAGCGAGTTGTCGCTTGTGTTGCAAGCGCCTCTTCTTATCCCTTTCCCTTTCCACAGCCCACTGCCAGCAACAAATTGATTTTGCCCGCTGTCAATCAATTCTAGACGTGAAGAGTTTTGCAAATTATCCATCTCTCTCTCTCTCTCTCTCACACATTACACCCCCCCTCTCACTGTCTGTGTGTGTGGCGTGTCCCTTCTTTTGCCTTGCCTTCTCTAATTCAATTAGAGTTGTGCTAAGTGTGCCTCAAGGCCGCAAAAATGCCTCCACACTTGGCGACAGTGTGAGAAAAGGCGAGGGTTGCTTAAATAACTGCCTAATCATCCTATACAAATATATATATAAATATTTACATACAAATATATATATTATTGATAAACATTTCCAGCTTTGTTGCTAATTGCAACGCTATTTGTCGCTGGGCAACGTTTAATTTAAGATCTACAATCGAAAACATAAAAAGTAAGAGTGCCAAGCAAGTCGCCTGAGCTCGACTATGAGATACCCCCTAAATCCAGCTGCTACATATATTATTCTAGTTTTACCTGTCAAATTTTCTTTTCTTTAATTGATAGGCTATTGCATTATAAATTGGTTATATCTCAGGCGATGTCGTTGAAATTTGTGCAGTTGATCATTAATTGATCTCATTGCATATTATATATCAAAAATTATTATCGGAAATCAATTTATATATATATATTTATATATGTGTAAAACAACAAAAACAAAATATGATAATCATTTGTGGTAAATATGCATTTAAAAAAATGTTGAAGCGCCCAGCCAGAATGTATATATAAATTGTAGGGATTTTAAAACAATTAATTAAACAATGAGAGATCAGCTGAATCTATCAGTTTTTTTTTCCAGCATATTCAGATTTAATACAAGAGATCTTCCAGACCAAAAAGAGCAGAATTCGTAGAATGTTTTAGGTATGACAATTAACAGAAACTGTCAACTGGCTAAATGGAGACTCGACTGTTAATCCTAATCAATAATACATATACTTTTACACATTTTGATGATACTCATTATCAGGGTATGAGAACAAATCCCAATAATACTCACATAATGCATTTAAACTCTATGCAAAAGATTTTCTACAATGCTTTACACAGATTGTAAGCCCTCGCTGCAAATAAAATAAAATGGGGTACACAAATGAAGGATGGATAAGTACAGTGTTAACTCAACAACTGGAACGGTTACTGAATGCAAGTTAACAAATAAATTATTGAAAGTATATAAATAAATTGAACTAGTCTAAAGAGATCCACTTAAAAGTAAATATATAAGAAAAAACAAAAATAAACTTCAATAATAAAGTTAATTTCTTTTGCAAACGAAAGACTAATTTCTTACAGTGTACAACCACTTTCTTGACACACTGTATAAATAGAATTGCATGGGAATTTCAAATACCAAAAGGTGTATAAGAATTATGAATTATACTGTTTGTGTGGCATATATGAATTATTAACTGTTTAACTTGCTAATACAACCACACACACGCACATATATATATATATATATATATATATATGCATACATATTTATGTGTGTGTGCGTGCGTGCGTAAACACGTCTGTGCATGCTCAGAAGAGTCAGTGTTTAATGAATGTTTGTTTGCTTGATCTATAAAACTGTTTGTTATTGCTGTTGGCTATTGGCTATTGGCTGTTGCCATGTGATGTTTGTTTTGCATTTTGATTACGATGGATGCAGGGGAAATTGGCAAGGCAAGTTCATTAAACTGACTTCTTTTCGCTTAATTCGCTTATCAACGCACGCCAACAACAACAACGACAAAAGCGCGTAGAAACATAAACAAGCGAAGATAATGCAGCAGCAGAATGGAACAATGGAAATCAGGTCTAAGAAGTGAGTGAGTAAGCACACGAATGCCTGAATGAGTGAGACAGAGAGAGAGGGAGACACGTAGGAGCGAGGATGAAAGCACGACCAAGATAAACGCAATCAAAAATGCAATGGCCTTGATGAAGAGGACGAGGAAGCAGAAATGCGTGTAAGTCAATGTATGTGTGTATGCGTCTGTCTGTGTGTGTAAGTACCTATGTGTATGGCCTGTGTGTGTGTGTAAGTACCTATGTGTATGGCCTGTGTGTGCGTGTGCGTGTGCAAGTTCATGAAAATCAAAACACTTTCGACTTGCGTTACATTTGAGAAATCGATATAAAAAATGAAATTAGCCTTTTATTGATTTTGCAGAGGAGGAATAATAACAACTACAATAACAGAGAGAGCGAGCAATAGAATTAGGAATAGGAGTAATGTAAAACTACGTCAGGCGTTATTTGTGGCGGGGGGCATATATAGAAAAGAACAACAACAACAATAACGTCAACTGAAAATGAGAGAGGATGGATGAGAAAACAAGAAACGAGGCCAATTGGCGAAATGCCAAACGACGACGACAAAGTAAAAGCGCAGAGGACATAAAAAGACACCACCTAGTGGCGAGACGAGGCGAGACGCGACGTAACGGACGACGTTACGTCGCGACGTCGCGTCTCGCCGTGTTTATTGTCGCCCTGCTGTTACACACTATTTATATATTTTATAACTCAGTTTGCAATTTATTAATTTACAGGCTAAGATTATTGCACTGCTTACTGCCTACTACTTACTTACCCCATCAGCCAATCGACCGTGTCGCGCAAATACTCCGGAATCCGCTCCAGTTTGACGGCTGCTGCTGCTGATGCCTCTTTTGCCTTTCGCCAAAAATAGTTTCAGTTCTTTGCCAAAACACAGACACACACACAGACACAGCCAGACGGACAGACAGACAGACAGTCAGCGTCTGGGGGCACCAACAGCACACAGCAACAGTCACGGCACTTATTTGTCCAATTAATAAACAACTAATTGACACATTTACTTTTATAAATCAATAATATCAAAAAAATGTCGATTTTAAAACTTTTGCACATCAAATTTTTCACGCTTCTTCTTCACTTGTTTTGTGGGTGCCCGATACGTTTTGGCGAGCGATTTCAATATATATCAACGAATCGATAAGCGTTTGCATTCGATAACCAGTGACAGTTGTCGCACAAGCTAAGCGACAATTTGGCGTAAAATACCGAAATTAAAGTCAGCTGACTGTGCAAGCAGTGCCAAAATAATTATTTTCGATACGTATTATTGCATAAATATGTATAAATATGTATTCAAAAGTATCTACGCACAACTGTTTGAGAACTGTTGAGCTGTTGCTGCAGCCCTGGCACCGACTACGACACAGCTGTTAAGATTTAGAGTTTGCCAAACAGCTGATTTTGTTGATGTTTTGATTTGTGCTTAAATTTTTTGATTGCATCAAAATGGATGCCGCCAAGTTATTATTTCTGTGCGAGAACAACGATCTCAATTTGCTGAATTTACTCGAGTGGGAGGAGGAGTTTGAGCAAACAGTGGAGGGACTCCGTTTGACCTACGAACGTCGACGCAGAAAACGCAAAGCGCCACGCGAATGGGCATTTGTATGTTGAAATAAATTGAATTGTTTATGTTTTATGCATTATTATTTATTGTCAATATTTTAACGAACTTAAGCAACGCACTGGCGCATTCTGGGAGAATGATATACCGGCCAGCACGGAGGCCGAGTTTAAGCAACATTTTCGCATGGAACAAGAATATTTTGATATTTTAGTGCAACTGTTGCCGGAACTGAGAAAAAACGATACAAATTTTCGCAAAGCGATTCCCATTGAGAAACGCATTGCCATCGCACTATATACACTGGGCAGCACCGCGGAGTACAGAGTGGTGGGCAAACTATTTGGCATCTCCATGTCGATGGTGGGCAAAATTCTCAATGATTTCTGCCAGGTCGTCAAACGTGTCCTGGCCCAGGAATATTTGCCCAAAGAGTTCCTCACCCAACAGAAGCTGGAGGAGTGTGTAGCTGGCTTCGAGGCCAAGGGCTTTCCACAGTGCCTGGGCGCAATTGGTGGGCAACTAAATGTGTATTCCTTTTCTTTGTGGATCATTTGTAATTTCCTCTTTAATTTGCTTAGGTGTCTGCCACTTGGAGGTGTCGGCGGCAATAGCAAATTCCTCGCTTTATTCCAACAATCAAGATTGGTATTCGAAAATATTATTCGCGCTCGTTGACCATCGGTGAGCAAAGATGGCAAGTGATTCCAACTGAATCATCTGGCTTAATTATTTGTAATCAGTTGCAGATTCCTGTACGTCAACTACAGTTGTCCGGGCAGCTTTACACCCGCTCAGGTGTACGAGGAGAGCTATTTGAAGGAGATATTGGAGAGTTCGCCACAGTTCAAGGCAAATCGGAAACCGATTGCTGGCTTGGAAGTGCCCGTCTTGTTGCTGGGCGATGCAGCATTCGAAGCGACTACAGTGATGACACCCTACAGCAAACCGCATGGGGAAACGGAGCAACAATTCAATGTGGCACTGCAGGATGCTCGACAAGTGGTGGATGCAGCCTTCCAGCAGCTCAAGTCACGTTTTCGTCGCATAACCAAAAGTTCTGACTGCCACAGCAGGCGCAATGATATCATCATTTGCTGCTGCATATTGCACAATTTCTTAATTGGCAACGGGTGCCACATATTCGACGACGCTGAACTGCAGCAGGAGCAGCAATCGGTTGTGACTGCTGCTGCCAAAGAGTCAACCGAGCAGTCGGCAACCGAGGATATTCGACAAGCGATTAGCACACTTATAAATTGCATTTAATCTACGATTTAAATTTACTTATTTTTATAGTTTAGTTCTTAGTCTTTTCCAATATGAAACGAGTTATTTTTAAGCATTACTTTTTGCTTTTCATGAGTGCAATGATTTTACTATGAAAAGCGGCATTCTCGGCCGCCATGCGACGCATAATCTTCAGACGCTGTTGCGCAATGTGCTCCAAGCGCTCGGAGCGATCCCTTTCGATCTCCAGCATTGCCTTCTCAAAGGGGGTCAATTGTTCGCTGCTGTTGTTGTTGCTGCTGCCGCTGTTGTTGGACACCTTACGCCTCTTGGTCGTCGCTGGTCCACGTTCCGTGTTTAATGTTGGTTCTGCCAGCGCGCTGATGTCCACGAAATGTCGCTGATCTCGCTCCTGGATGAGCAGCGATGAATTTGAGGCATCCGAATAGGCGTTGGCGGTGTTGCTGGTGGTGTTGAAGGCTAACTCCTCGCAGTCAAATGGTTCCTCTTTGCATATCGTTTCATTATCTGCAAATATGTGAAACTGTTTGACTCTATTTTCTATGTAGAAACTCAAATAACTTTACCATCACTCGGCAGCAGTTCGTTGGCCACGTTAACATCGCCCAGAATTTGTTGAATTTTGTCAAAATGCCGCCAATTTGATTTGCAGCCAGTGGTGCGAAAATGTCTCAGTTCTTCCCTGCATTTGAGTTGGAGTTTTAATGCTGCACTCACCAGTTAAACATCCAAATATTTACTTGTATTTTCGGGTGAGATTATCAAGTTTTGTTCTCACATCTTTCCACTCGAGTTGTTGGCCAGCTTCGATTAGTTTCTCGGCGATCGCCTGATAGATGTGATAGCGGGTTCGACTGTTTTTCAGTGCACATATATTCTGGTTCCATAGCGTAAATAATAGATTTTCGTGTTTGTTTATCCAAAAAATTGCCGGCTTTCGCACTTTAGCCATTTGAAATCAAAACAAATTGCTTCAAAATAAAAATATGCAGAGCTTTATTAGTGATGGGCATGGAATATTACTCAAAACCATCGCAATTGCTATCGATAGTTGGCAATATGGGCGATATACAAAACAATACCAGTCACATTTCAGTCAGCTGTTTCATCGATTACATAAAATGGTAAAAATATTGTAATAAATTCATGTAAATTGATAAATTCAATAAGATATATTTCTACAATTTCTATTTCCATTTCATCTATGTGCACATAAATGCCAATACAACCGAAATCCATTTCTAATCACTTTAAGACGAGCTCGATCATTCTCGCCGGTCTCGGCGTGGCGGCAGTCGGCTTCGCTGGCAAACACTTGCTGCGCCGCATGCCCCAAATGACGGCAACGTTCAACGAGGCCCTCAAGAATTTGCCCAAGTTCGATGCGGAGAGCATGGCCAATGCCAAATACTACAAAGGTGGCTTCGACCCAAAGATGAACAAACGCGAAGCTGCCCTCATTTTGGGCGTCAGCCCAAGTGCCTCCAAGCTGAAGGTAAGTCTTAAATATCATCCTTAATCCTTATTCGCTATTTGAAATATTTAATTGATGCTTGCAGGTAAAGGATGCACATAAAAAAATTATGCTGCTCAATCATCCGGATCGCGGCGGCTCACCGTATTTGGCGGCCAAAATAAACGAGGCCAAAGACTTTATGGACAATGCCAAATAAATATTGAGAACTGTGTGTAAATAAAAACAAATTATTGTATTTAGCAAGTAAGAACTAAGATTTGCTTGTTTTCTTCTTTGATTTGATGTTGAGCATCTAGCTTTAATTAGAGCCCCTAGATTAGTCTGTAGCATAGGCCCCAAAAAATCACTTTAATATCTTTATTTTATTTTAATGTTGTCTGCATTAAAATTCTCCAAATTCGAAGTTTTCTTAAACTTTGTATTATTTGTATTGATATCTTCAAAACTTTTAATTATATTTTTTATTATAATTTTCATATTTTAGACAAAGATTAATGGATTTGTAGTGATATCTTCAACCAAACTTTCCAACTTAAATTTTTCTTCTACTTTGGATACCTCTTGAAAATTTTATTCCATTTTTTCCTAAAATTTTTATTTACTTTGGATACCTCTTAAAAATAACGAAATTGTTTGTTTCCATGTTTTAAATATAGATTTTAATTAATTTGGACATCTCTCATAATAATAATCGAAATTATTTTTTTGTAAAATTCTTAAATTTAATTAAAATTATTGAATTTTAAATGGCATCTTCACAAAAACTCTCCAATTGGAATTGTTCTTATAATTTTTACACTCTTGTTAATTTGTTTATTTTTATAGTTTAAACTAAGATATTGATGGATGTGTGACAGAGTAAGTATATATTTCCGTTCCTCCCATGTTACTTGTGGATGCATCCGTCATTAGCGGGCTAATGTCGTAGGCCATTAGGAGTCGAGAGTTTCCACTGATAAATGGCATTATTTACATGAAATATTATTTAATTAACAGCGTATTTAAGCCCTTATATAAGGTGGAAAGTGTCGAGATTGGAATAGTTTTGTAAAATGCAGCTGCAGCGCAGGTTGCTTCTCCCATTTCTGGCTGCGATTCTTGTGGCTGCTGTCGACGTTGCGGCTCATCCGGATCATATTATAACCCACGGCTATCCAGCGTCGATTGGCCAGGCGCCCTACATTGTTGGCCTGCTGCTGCAGGAGGGTCAGCTGGGTCGATGGTGCGGCGGATCCATCATTGATCACCAATGGGTGCTGACTGCTGCCCACTGCACGGATCACATTGATACGGTGACCATTTACTATGGCGCCACCAGACGCAGCCAGGCATTGTTTAGTCTGACAGTCGGCGTTAAGGATGTGGTCCAGCACCCTCAATGGCCGGGCAACATTGGCAATGATATCGCCTTGATACGCACACCACATGTGGGTTTCTGGTCGCTGGTCAACAAGGTGGAGTTGCCAGGATTGGCACAGCGCCATGAGCGATTTGTGCATTCTGCGGTGATCACCTGTGGCTGGGGCAGCACCTACGATGGCAGCTCTCTGCCCGACTGGCTGCAGTGCATCGATCTGAATGTGATTAGCAACGAGGAATGCACTCGCAGCTATGGCACACTGCCGGAGAGTGTTCTGTGCGTCGGCACACCGGAGGGCAGATCCATTTGTGATGGCGACTCCGGCGGACCACTAGTGACCCAGCAGCAGCCACAACTGGTGGGCGTCACGTCGTTCAGCGATGCGGAAAGCTGTTTATCGGTGGCACCAGCCGGTTTCACTCGTGTCACTTCCCATTTGGACTGGATTCGCAGAGTTTCTGGCGTTGCTTACTAGCTTCAAAATAAAACTAACTGAAACATACACTATCTATTTATTATCTGCTAAAAATGTTCGCTTTAAGAGTGGATAAATTATTAGATTTCCTTGTAAACAAAAAGAGATGCACTGCTTGCTACTTTTAAGCCGACTCGTGTTAAGACTATCGATAAATTGCTCTGGATGTAAAAGCTGCACTGAGATGAATATATCGCCATTGAAAATCGATAAATGCGCTCAGCTGATTGTGAATTGTGTGCAACAGTTGCAAGTGCGGCGAATTTGAAGTGAAATTTAAATATAAATGTAAAAGTCCAGTCAAATTTAACTATATAATTGTGCTGTGGCCATTGATTAATTTATGCTGATGTAAAATCTGCACTGTGAGCTGAATATATCGCGTTTGAAAATCGATAAATTCTCTCCACTGATCGCGGCAAACTTGAAATTTATTAAGTGTGCATCAAAGAAAATGGTTTTTAAAGTTGATTATCCCTAACTGGTTGTCTCCATGTTGTCCATAGCCTCGCGAAACTGGAAAACGGACACCAAACCATTCTGTCCCTTGTGTGTTGCCATGAGTTGTAGCCAAATCGTCTCAAAGTCACTCGCACTGACGATATCCTTGAAGATCTGCTCCAAGTGCTCCTTCGGGCGTTGCAATTGAAAGTCGCTGGGCGACACACCATATAACGATGATATATCTGGCGTGAGCAGTTCCTTAACATTGGTCGCCTCATCTTCGAATTGCTGAGGTTTCGGTTTGCGAATTGGCGCCTGATTCGGCTGCTTGCCCAGATCGGAGCATAGCAATCGATATGTGGTCTCCTTGTTGTACACATTCGCCGGCATTGTCGATATATTGCCCGTGGTGGGCAATGGGTTCTGGATGTTGAGCAGCCGACAGAAATCGTCGTAATTAACACGCTCCGTGGCGCAATTCTCGTCGAGGATCAGCTTGAAATGGGCGAGAGTTGTGCGCATCTTATGGATATCAATATACAGATGCATCTTGTGCATCATCTCAAAGATCTTCTTCAGCGGCAAGTGGCGTGTCTGCTCCTTATCACTATGCTCCAGCACCGAGATCAGATCAAACATATGGAAATCGGCACGCTTCTGCAATTTGTGGCGCCACATATTCAAATGGCCCAGCGCGTCGAGCAAATGCTGATTGCTACGACACGGCGCTATATCCTCGATCAACATTTTGCAATCGCAGTCCGGCACATATGTGGGTGTGCCATAGGTCAGGTGCGGCGGCACCGTATACGGATATCTGCACGGAAAAGACGGTGGATCGGAAAGCAGATATTAATTATTATTTTTAACTTAATTTAATTCCATTTTTTACTTTTTGGATCGACTAACTTTAGTTGACTTTAAATAAATAAAGAAACGAAATAAATATATAATCAATAATCAATTCAATTCACTGGAATGATTCACAAATTTCTGCATATAAATCAAACAATTTCTTTATTCTAAATCTAGTTGATCAACTCATGTTCAATAAATAATAAATTATTGTAATATATATAAAATAATAATCATTAAATTATTGTTATACTAAGCATTAGCTTCTCACTATTATAGTAAGATTTCTATAATTTTAAACTACTTTCTTTTATTGGTATAAATAAAGCAAGTGCTCGACTAAAATGTGGTCATTTTATATGATTTTCAATTACAAACACAGGTTCTATTTTCAGTTACCAAATTTATCTTTAATTTTATAGATTTTGACTGGCTAAGATTTGATTTCTTTTAATGTTAATTTATCTGCAGTGTTGATTGCTTGTATTCAAATAGAATTTTCGTATTTTTTAAATTACATTTTAAGTATTCTTTTTTTTTTAAACAGATCCATTATTTTGATCTTCTACTTCCGATGCTCATCATAAACATATAATTCGATGAGAAAAATATAAAATCGGAAACAGATAATGAAAAATAAAAAAACTCGACAAAGTCAATGATTTATTATCAGAATCAGCACTTGATAAGAGCAAATTGCTCGATGTTTGTGCAACAGCTGCTGCTGACCTGTGGCTATAAAACGTGGTGACTCCGATTTTGAGCATTCAGTAAACCTTTTAATTTATATTGAGCGCAATCAAAATGAATTTCAATTGTGTTAAGCATATTTTATATATTAGTCTGATTCTGATCATATGTGAAACAGCAGCTACTGAAAATGAAGTAAGCCGAAAGTTTAAATCTAAAATTTAGCCAAAAATACGAATTTCTATTGCAATTTCTAAGACATCTCAGATTGCGGATGAACTGGTTGTGAAACCATTGTTAAACTACATAGAAACGCTGCGGAAAAGCGTCAAAAGTAATCAGTTAAAAGTCGCCATTAAAGATGCAGAAATTGTGGAACTGAAAGAAAAGCTGGTTGATCATTTTGTGAATGTGGCGATAATTAAAGAATTGAGGGATCAAATTGATTTCTATAGGAAGTGCTTTGGCCGAGTGACTGCCAGCAACTTGCCAGAGTTGAAGGATCAAACAAAGGACCAGCAAATATCAAATATCCAAAACGATGTCAAAGAATGTGAAAAGAAGTTGGAGAATTTCAATGAGAAACCTTCAACAACTGGTTGCGCTGCCTTTCGGAATGCAACTGGCATTCATCGAATCAGCTTCTCTAATTATTCCTTTGATGTTTTATGTGACTCGGAGACAGCTGGTCCTGGCTGGACAGTCATCCAGCAGCGCATTAATGGTGAGGAAAATTTCGACAGGGATTGGGCCACGTACCGTGAGGGCTTCGGCTCATTTGAGGCCGACTTCTTCTTGGGCCTGGAGAAGATCCATCAGTTGACGAGCAGCCAGCCACATGAACTTCATATACAAATGACCGACTTTTATGGGACAATCAATTATGCCAGCTATCAACAATTTGGCGTCGCTGACGAAAGTGACAAATATCGCTTGATCAATCTTAGTGAAATGGTTGGCGATGCCTCATTTGATGCGCTGGAGGACAACAAGGGACAGCAATTCAGCACATTTGATAGCGATAATGATGACTATGCTGACTACAATTGTGCTAAAGGAAGTTCAGGTGGCTGGTGGTACACTGGCTGTGGCTGGAGGTAAGCCACACACTTGCTGCATCAACTCACAATTCCAATTTACTGATTTTACTTTCTTTCTTCCCTGCAGCCACCTAAATGGCAAGCGCCAGAAATCAAGTGGCATCGTTTGGGGCATCAGTGCGTTGAAGTGTGTCAAAATGCTTATACGCCCAGCGAAGATATAAAAATTATATAAATTGAAGAGTGACAAAAAGTGTAGAATGGAAAGGAAGCATCTCAGATCCCCTAGTGTATATGTATCAGGACCTCATCAGGAATACCGACTATCGATACACATCTAGTTGACATATAATTAACATTGACGTATTATTGCTGAACTGCACAAATCTCATTGTGATTGGATAAGAAACATTCGAATTATAGTCGAAAACATATTCTCATATTGAACTCTTTTCTATTTCTGTTGCTTCAGCAATAAGCACTTCCGCACCTGCTTACATTTGAGAGGGAAATACGGCAAATAAAACTAGAGCAACACTTTTAACAGCTGGATTCAAGGGGTATCTCGTAGCCGACTCACAATTTAAGCACACATTTGTTGCACTCACATTTTGTACTTTTTACCGATGCGTGGATAGGTGCGATCAATGAAGTCCATCTGCTCCTTGCTGATGATGATGACATGACCGGCGCACTGTTGCATGCAACGCTTCACCAGCTGGCCACTGACATCGCCCTGGGTGGCACGGCCAAAGGTGTCCTGTTGCCTAAATGGTGCCGCATATCTGCCGACAAGGATTTGAAGATTAGATTGTCTCATTCGACTCATTCATTCAGATCACCTGCGATTCACTTGCTCCGATGGAAAATAATGATTGTGACTGAGCACATATTTATCATGGAATTTGGCAAATTCACGATTCACTTGCGCCGCCGGCTTGCGCGGCAGCACCAGATCGTACAGGCTGCTCGGTGATTTGGTTTGCCGGCCAAATGTGCAGCTCGAGTTGGTCACATGATTGGGCTTGGAGAACGTTGGCTTTGCCTCGCCCAATTTGGCGCTCTTCAGGTACATATCCTCCGAGAACTTCTCCTTGAAGACGGCGAAGCGTGTCTTGGACGTCTCCACGGCCAGCAGATCGGGCACCCTAACCGCTGGCAGACAAGGCGCCTCCGGCCACAATTGCCCGGCACTCTTCAGCTTCTGTCTCCGGCATTCGCTGGTTATTAAATGCTCGGCTATCTCCTCCGGCTGTGCGTTGACCAGGCAGCTGGACGTTGTGTTCTCCGCATCAATAGTTGAGACGACGCCCGCTGCTCGTGCATCTCCATTGCGATTCGTGAAGCGTCCAATGTTGGCCATGTCTTTCTCTCTGCTGAACTCTGCAATTGCTGGTTGCGATTGCTTTTCTTCTATTTTGCAGTTTCCCTTTTTATATATACTCGATCAAATTTGAATTATGATTGTTAACTCTGTGCTAAAATCAGTTCCAACAAACTAAAAACGCTGTCGTCGAATGAGAATTTTGAAACATTCGACTTCAAATTGTGTGTTTCTTAGACGATCTTTAAATTTGAGCAGCCGATCAATAATCTGACAAGATAATTTATATCTATCGGTTATCGATATGTTAGCAGTTTTCGATAACATGAAATGAACTTGATTTGATTTCAGAACGTCACTTTCAATATTTGAGCTCTTTAGCTCTCAGATCCGCGAGTCGTGGCTATATCGACTCGGCTGTTGATACTGATCAGGAATATATATATAATAGCTTACATGTGCACAAACTCATTTTTAATGTGTTCAGTGTATAAATATCAAGTTATTGTAATTATTTCTGTTTTAGTTTCTTTACATATCAGTTTAAATTTCGAATCGAATTTTGAAAGCTATGCTAAAATCATTTCCAAAAGTATTTCAGCAAATAAATAAAACTAAAAAAAACATATCTTTTACTTTTTAAATGCCTTAGTTTCCTTAGTCAGTTGAAATTTGAAATCTGATCTCGAGGAATGAGAAACTAATCAGAAAGAATTTCCACAACAATTGCAAAATTAAACAAAAATCTTAACTGAAGTTTTTCAATAAATAAATAAGTTTATTAAATGAATATTTTCAGAATTCAGAACAGAATTTTGCGCAAGTTGAGCTTGAGTTGGCCCCAGCTCGGCTCTTAACATGGTTAGGTACGTAAGTTGTCCAAGTTTTAGGTGAGGGCATAGTTCTTTTGGAGTATAAAGTCCCAGGTGTCCTTCCAGCGCAAATCGATGATTTCCTTGGCGGACATCTTCTTGGAGCCGTAGCTCAATGGCAAGAATTTGACAAAGATGCCGACAACGGCGAACAGCCAAAGGAGGAGCACAAAACGATAAAGACGCACCAGTTGCGTGCCACGCACAGCGTTGCAATGTCGTCGCAATAGATACTCCAAATGCTCCAGCACATAGCACAGCAGCAGCAGCTTAAACACAAATGCCGGCAAATAGTTGTGCAAGAACAGTGTGCGATCCACAAAGAAATACGGCAAATAATGCATTAAATAGCCCACAAAGAAGGTATCGCCAGCGATGAGAAAACGCTTCCACTCCCCCGCTGAGATATCAAAACACAATCGCCGCCGGCGCAACGCATAAAAGATGAGCAGGCCCACATAGATGAGCAATCCAGCACTGGCCATGTACCAGATGAGCACATTGCCAAGCAAATAGATCTGTGCACTGGACCCATCGTCCAGCCAATAGGCGATTCCCTTATCGAGCAGCGGCCACTCGTGCGGCTGGGAGCTGTACATGTGGTTCTGCACCTGTTTGGCCTGCCAGAACATCTTCGTCTGCAGCTCCAGCCACTTGGCCCAGAACGACAGTTTGGTCCGTTTCGTTGGTATCATTTCCGCTGAGAGCAGTTGACGTTCACGTTCCCTCTGATCTTGTGCTGCAAATATTCCAAATAAATAAATGTGTACATATACAAATTATAAACTAATAAATATGCAGTTGCGACAAGAAACAGTTTAAGGAACTTATGAAGTGGATAAAGTCATTAAGATTGATAAAAGTCATTAAGAAATAAGTCATAATTTTGTTCATAGGTTTTTACCTTAAACAAAAATTTAATTTTATGAAAACGGTAGAAAATAAATGACTAAAAATTATAGCAGTTTTTTTTATTAAATTTTTTTAAGAATTTAAGAATTTAAGCCGTGCTAACTTCAATTTAAATACGGGAAACACCAAAAAAAATATATTAAAAATCCACACTTGAAAAAATTGAGAAACTAATTGATTTATATTGTCATTATATCGTTGCTATTACTTTTTGGCACTTACTCTTGGTGTAGCGATGCTCCTCCACATTCCAGATGGCATCCTGATGCACCTGGTCCCGATCGCCGACCACCTCGTGCTGATTGAAGCCCCACGACGGCAACTGCCGGCCGCTAAACCTCAGAGCAGCGCCTGTGGACTCATGGATCAAGCGTATCTCCGACTTGATGGCATGCCAGCGATCGCCTTCGGTCTGCCTGTTGAGGATCTCCACACGCCAGAGCAGCTCGCCGGCCATCTTGATCTCGTAGTCAATGTAGCAGCTAATCTCCTGGCATTGGGGCGTCATCGGTGCGGCAACATCGTGTGAGTTCAGTGCTCGACTCGTGATGCCGTGCACCAGTTGAATGACATCGCCATGGCCGATGACATCCAGCTGATCACCGACGACAAGATCATCACGGTCCGGCCGTTTGACAATCCACCAGTTGTTCACATCCTTGAAGGAGTAACAGGTGACCTGCTGCTGATGCGACGAGCCCCGCTGATCCTTGTAGCGCACCGGATAAACGGCGGCATGCGAGTGCAGCCAACAGGTGCGTCCATGTGTGTGCCGCAACGTGATCTGCGAGCCGTGCACGACAGCCAACGGCTGACCCTGCGTAATTGATGCCAATCCCCCCTCGAGCGACGCCTGAAAGGCACTCGTCATTATGCTGTCGTGCGGCCCGGCTCGATGGAGTGTCCTCAGGTGCACATAGAAGACGCCAAGGTAGACGGCCACTGGAATGCCCACAAACAACAGCAACCGACTCAATGCGTGCAACCAAAGCTGTCTAGCTGTGGAGAGATACAGATATCGAAAATTAGCGAGCTTTACCATTTTAATATATATAGAAAATCTAGATTTGTTGTGCAAAAGTTCAATTTGAATTCAATTTAAAAACTCTCCAAAGAGATGTTAGCAATTTCTACAACAAACAGTTTCTGTTACAATTGTTTTCAATTTAAATAAATTGAGTAAATCTAGATTTAGATTTAGAACAGTTGTTGAATTTGAAGAATTAATTTAAACACTGTCTTAAACCCCTCTAAAAGAAATTATTCTAAGCTTTTTAAACTTTCCAAAGAGATTGTTAGTTGTTTCCATTACGCATTAATTCTACAAAGCTCTCCAAAGAGATGTTAGCTATTTCTGTTAACAAGCTCTGTTACAAATCTCTACAGTAAACACATTTCTTAGAAATATCTACAACAAGAAGCACATTCTGTTAAAAATAGCTATTATATATTACTCATCATTATCAAGACTTCTTTGTCTGTCTTTTAGTTTCATAAGCTGTTGTCTCTTTCCCTTAAGAATGTCTACATCAAGTTCATTCTGTTAAAAATCTCCACAAGTTACAATAAGCTACTTCTCAACAACAAGCTCTTTTCCTTATAAATCACTACCAGCTAATGCCGTTACATGTGTTACTCATTACAAGTTGTGTTGCCCTCCACTCTACACTTCACGCTCCACGCCTGTTAGATCCCATCTCAATCAGTCCAACTCACTTGTCAATGTGGCATCGTAGAGCAGATTCCAGAGATGACGGCACAGCAGATAGCCGGCGAGTGCCAGCGCCAGGAAGCCAACATATTTAACGCAGCCGGCGCAGGCTAGAAAGAGCGCAGCCGACGCACCGCTGCTCAGCCAGTTGAGCGAGCCGAGCAAGCAGCGCTGGAAGCGCAGCAGGCAGGCAATTCCAACGGTGCTTGCGAGCAGCAGCATCGATTCCATAAGGACGAAACGCGATTGCGTCAGCAGCGCATTGTCGAGTACGATTAACAGGCCGCCCAGCGAAGCAGCCCAGGGACGCAGCTGCGCCTGCAGCAGTAGCTTGTAAACCGCCGGTGCGAGCAGACTGCCGCAGAGGGCGGGCAGAAAGCGTAGCCAGAAAATGGGCACATTTGGCGCATAGGTGGCGCCAATACGTGAAAATGTGTAATTGCCATCGTAGCCGGCAAAACTGACCAGACCAGCAATCAATTGTTTGCCCAGCGGCGGGTGCTGATCGAAGAAGAAAATGTTACGCATATAATGTGATATATATTTTCCGTAGTGCAGCTCATCAAAACTGTAAAAAAGTGGAGAGTTGAGTACAACGAACAGAAACTCAAAACAGACATCGCATAATGCTAACTTTACTCACACCACATTTGGCGGCGTTGCCAGCTTGTAGAAACGCGAGAGAAACGCCAGCAGAAAGAGAGCCCAGCTGATGAGATCAATATGCAGGCTAACGGTTAATTGCGTGGCTGTCGCCGCGGTGCTTTCAATATCTGCACTCTGATTCTTCAGACGATCGACAACGTTGTCCGCCGAATCGCCGCCGTCGTCGTCGTCGTCGTCGTCACAAGAACATGAACGCGAACGCGAACGGGATTTTTGCGACGCAGAGGTAGGTGTTGCTGCTGACTGCGACGCCTTTGACGACTCAGTGAGAAACGATTGGCGACTCTCGGAACGTCGATGGCTTTCAACGCTGCCGCGCAGCTGCAGTCCTAGCGGTGTATTCAAATGGCAGTTGATGTCGCGGCAACAACAGTTGAGCATGTTCGCTGCTGTGGTGGGCAGCATGCCATTACAGCACAATGGTGAAGGTGAATTGCAATTGACGGATGCTGACGCTGACGCTGCTGATGTTGTTGTTGCTGTTATAGCTGCGACTGAGGTTGCTGAACGGCTGCGAAAGTGAAGTCTTTCGTTTTGCTCATTTTGATGTTCGATAACATTCTGTTGTTGTTGCTGTTTCGACTTAGAACGCGTCGCCTTGCGTCGCTGAACGATTGACATGATGTAAACAACAACTGTTGCCACTTTTGTTGCAGCGTGAGAATTAATATTATTTTCTGTTTGATTATCGATTTAATTATTTGTTGGCACTTTCCCTTTTGAATACAAATATATTTATATGCACATATATAGATTAAAAACAAACAGTTATTAATTAAATTCACACTTGTTTGTGTGCATTTGTTTTTTTTTTTTGCCACGTCTGCCAAGCAACTTGTTGGTTTTTGCACTTTCTTACGCTGGCTGCGCAGCCACTTGCTGTTGTCTTCGTCTGCCTCTGTCCACAAATAACCCAGCACAATTTACATGAAAAAGCGCCTCGCAGCAGAAGAAAGTTCAATACACAAGCGCACAGAGGGAGAGAGCGACAAGAGGGGGCGAGAGCACTAAAAATATACGCACATATTTTTAAAGTTGTTTTTATTCTACCTTTGCTTTGCTTTTCTCTCTCACAAAATTCGACGACTCGCTCGCTGAAAATCTCCACGCGCACTGACTTAGCACGTAGTCAGAGCGTCTGCGCAGCTGCCCGTTTGCTGCTGCTGCTGTTCATGGTATGACTGCGCAGTCGGCGCTGGAATGCGACTTGTTCGCTGTTTGTCTTGTGTTTTGACTGCGTCTCTTGCCTACTATGATTCTTAACCCATTTCGAGAGAACGCAGTCTCTGTCTCTCTATCTCTTGCTCACTCGCCCAGTCTGTTAATGGTTCTCTGCAATGGTCAATAAAATAACAAGTGCTGTAAACAACTGTTGCTTGTTGCTTCACAACACCTTTTGACCTTTCTTGTGGTTTTCTAGCACGCGTCAAACGTGCTCTAAGCTGGAAATTAGATATTTATTGAGTTTATATGTTAAAAATATTATTTTGCCTATATGAATTAGTTATACTTTAAGCAGATCAAATAAATTGTTTGTATTTATTCTAAGATATACGTATCTCACTGATTTAAAAATTTTTCACCATTATTTATTTACTTCTAATAAAAGAAAAAGGCATTTCATTTGTGGAAACTCTCGTAAAATGTAAATGCATTTGATTAAAGATTTAAATACACATAAAATTTATAATCAAATTTTATTTAAAGGTGACACAATATTAATCTAAGCTAGAATTAATTAATTTAATTAAAGATTTAAGTACACACTAGTCAAATTTGTAATAAAATAAATATTTTATTTATTTAATGTTAACTAAATCAGTCGCATGTGATTTAGGCATTATTTTCTTTACGTTAATATGACTTACCACTTTATAATAACATTCCTGACTTTCTAGCCATAAATTGTGCATTTCAACAGTGAGCCACCCTATCCCAAATTATTTACACATTGCCCTTGTCGACATGCTTTAATTTCAAACGATAAAACTACGCATAGAGAACCCCCAAAATGCACACACACACCCACACATGCATACACGCACACATACTATAACCATGTTGAGAGCGCATTTTATGGAGAGAACGAAACGAAACGAAGCGCAAAGCAACCAAACCCATTTGTCTGGCGTCGCTTTGGAGACTTTGCCGGCCGATGCTGTCTGAAAGAGAGAGAGAGTCGGAGAATTGGAGTTGAAATAAAATTGGTTTGAGTTTTGGGTTCGCTTTAGGCGTTGATTTTCAGGTCTGGCGTTGGGTGTCCTTCTGCATGCCACAATTGCAGCAAACGAGTGCAACGTGGATGTGTGTGGGGCAAGGGGGAATGTGGCCCTTGCACCAGGCACTGACAAAACAACCACATGGGCGGAAAAGGAGGCAACGAGTTGAGTTTGTTGGTGCTGCTGCTGCTGCTGTTGGCGGATTGGTTGCAAGGTTGCTGTGCGCCCTCCTCCCACCAGGCAGGCGCAGGACTCGCACAAGTGCAAGGATATTGTCGCCACCAAACCAAAGCCTGACATGCAACGCCAGCATCGCTGCAGCATCGTCGCTGACTCTGATTGAGCCTGTTGGTGGGTGTTTTTGTGGCATGTGGGGGGGTATTTGGTGGTGCTCCTGGCCTGAGTCAGAGTCAGAGTCCAGGGTGCCCCCGGTGTGCCGTGTGTTGTGCCACTTTGGGCACAATGTTCGTGGCCGTGGCCGTGGCCTCGACTCGTGCGCTCGTTTCCAACTCCAGCCAAGGCCAAGCCTGGCCAAAAGGACGACGTCGCCGTCGCCGTTGCCGTTGACGTCGCCACGATAATGTGGCACAATGACATTGACATTGAACTAGGTCGAGGACGTTACTCCTCTTTTAGCCAACGGTTTTTGGTTAATGTTTGCCTCCCCCCCACATCGCACCACTCTTTGTCTCTCCCTGTCTCTCTCTCTCTCTCTTTATGTCTCTGTCAGTTTAACTGTCTTTCTTGCGAGCCTGATTATGAAAACGGCAATTTGATGCTCTCTTCCCTGATTATGCCATATTTTATGGCCGAGCTGCGGCTGTGGCATGCGGCAGTTTGTTTGTTGCTGCCACAACACGTTTTGCTTGGTTCACGTTAAGCAGCATTCGATGTTTAAAGACTTATTTGTGCATATAATAATTTGTAAGACATTTATTTGCTGAAAACATGTTTGAATCTCTTATTATTTAGCTGACTATTCTTTACTTATTTTTTTTTAGCAATAACTTGGCTTATATTTAAGCGAGCCGAATTTGGTTTACTTGCAATCTAAAGATTAAACTTTTTATTTGTGGTTTTCTTGATTGGTTTTTCTTTCATTGGTTCATTTATTTCTTTATTTATGTATTTATTTACTTACTTATTTATTCAATGTCTACTAAAGTAAGTCGACAATAAAAAATACAGAGCGTAAGAAATTGAATATTTTAAATGAAAAATAAAATTGAATATTAAAATTTGTATATTCAACAAAAAAGAAATATTTTTAAAATTTCTTAAAACCCAGTGTTTTTGCCAGCATAAATTCAATAAAAATATGAATAAAACTTTTTGCTAGCTGCTAATGAATTAATGTATTTTTCTGAATATGTTTTGCATGTATAAAAAATGTATCCAATCAAAACTGATACATTATTCTCAATCTTTTCCTTAATCGCTTCTGAGTTTTGTTTTTTTTTTTGTTAGTAATTTCCATTGCCTACATTTCAGGGCTTGAATAGCTGCTTTCTTGCGGAACTCAAGCTATAAATTAATTTAATTAATAAATATCTATATCTATATCTATCTCTATATCTATATCTATATGTATATTATAATATGTATATTCGAACTCCAGCTGTTGTTTATTTGTTATAGATTATTAGTAGTTTGTATTCAGGCCTGAGGTTAACTGTTAAATAATCAGAACAGTTAACTATTGAACTCTTCACGATTCTCTTTCTCTCTCTCTCTCTGTCTCTCTATCTCTCTATTTCTCTCTCTCTCTCTCTCTCTCTCCTTCACATTCTTTCATACTGATCGAATCTCCAGCACCGAGTCTGGCAACTCTAAGAGATCGCTGCTGACGCTGTCTGACTGTCGGCTTTAAGCTTTCGCCTGACGTTGCCAACCTTTAAACGTATTTCGTATTTTGCATATTAAAAGAAAGATTTTGATTTATGCCTGCAAGCATAAAATAAAGTTGTTGCATGCAACTTGAGACAGCTTGAGTGGCATCTTGAGCCATTGAAATTGACGATATTTTGTGAGATATATAAATTACCTGCACTCAAGCAGGCAACGCCTGCCGACTAAAACAAAGGCAGCTCAGCTATCAATTAAAATGCATGCAAATGGAATAAACTGAAGTTGCCCCAGCCGTCAGCCCCATCCACCCCCTCCCCCCTGTCATTGTCCACCTCTATTGTTATATTGTCTGCATTTAGTAGAAGTCATTGTTTTGTTGGATGAGAGCAGATTTTATTTATTTTAAATGAAACGAAATTTATTTTATGCACATTTTATTCAGTTGCAGGCAAGGGATGCAATTTCTATATATACATGGATTATTCATATATATACATATATAATACACACAGGACATTTATACTCAAACCCCTAAGAAGCATGTGCTGACATTTTGTTGTATACATACACACATACAAATATATAGATATATATATATATATATATATATACACATATATGAATATATGTATAGAATATGCAACTAAAATGCTGCAAAATGTTTTTGCTACTGCTGCAACTGTCTGGCTTATTCAAGCCAGAGGTGGAGTGGGAGAAGGGGCGTGTGTGTGCGTGTGTGATTGTGTATGCTGCATGCAGCCGTTGCAGCACACATTTTGTTTTTAGTTGCATTGCAGCAGTCTGGCAAAATTTTTGCCATTTGATTGCATTTTGTTTTTGGCCAGCCGCCTTTTTGTGTAGAGTTTGTTGCAATTTGCTAGTGCACACACGCATACACGCATACACACATACATACACACACATATACACACACATACAGTGACAGGCATGCAGAAAAACGCATAGCTGCATTTTGTGCTCTCTCTCGCTCTCTCACACAGCAAAAGAGAGATTTGCTGTTATTTTTGTTGTTGTTGTTGTTGTTGCCTAGGCCTTAGCTTTAACATATGCACACACACACACACATCAATACTTGTGTATGTGTAGAATATAGAAATGTATTTTTTTCACACATATTCACATAAGCTTATATGTTTACGTAGGCGTGTGCGAGTGCGAGCGAAAGAGCGCGACTGATAGCATTATTTTAGCATACACATTTTAAATATATATATATATATATATATATATACATATATATATATTTATTTTTTTGTGTTTTTGTTGCCTACACTTCTTAATTTGATTTGCCAGCTAAAAATAATCATAACGTTTTTGCAGCACGTACAGTTGTGCGCAAAACATACGCTTTTTAGCAGTTGCATAGTTGTTGCATGCAGCATGTGGCACGCCAAAAGTAACAAGTAATATTTCTTCTTTGTCATTTTCTTATTATTATTCATTACTACTGCGGCGCTCTTTCGCGTTTCCAACAAACACACTCAAAAAAACACCAATACACACACTCTTTTACACATCTACGCTCGCTAGGTATGTATGTGAGTGTGTGTGCCCCATGGTGTGTGCCTGTTTGTTTAGAATTTTAGATTTTAGCGCGTTTTAGAATTTTATGAATGAATTTTCGGCGCAGACTAACTGCATGCAACTCCCTCACGCCACTCCCCCTGCTCCCTTTCCCATTCCTCTGTTCCTGCCACTGCTGTCTGCTCCAGTCGAGAGTCACTTTTAGTTTTTCGGTTAGTTTTCGTTGGCCAACAATTTTTGTGTGTTGCAATAGAAGAGCAGCTTGTGGGCGTTTTTTTCCCATTTTTTTTTCGACTCGTTCGTTTCGTTCTGACCTTGGCCCCGGCTAAAAGGTGTATGGGAGGAGGGAGGAGGGAATATTCTCTGGCTTGGGCTTGTTTAGATTATGTGCCAATGCCAGCTGCAATTTTTGCTGTCCCGTTTTGTTGTAGTTGGTCCATTTTCGCATTTACCGTTGCACTTGGCACACAGAACTATTTCAAAGGAGAGCTGCACGGAAATGCTCTTTAAGAAGATAACTGTTAAAGTTTTGTTAGCTTAGTTCACAATATGAACTAAGAGCTGTGAATTGTGAACTTAAATTACAAGATTGAGGTTATGTGCCCATAATAGACAATGAAGAGCTTAAACAAATTAAGCACAGATGAAGCGCAGGATACAAATAGAAAAGAAATGAAAAAAAAGTTATATGTAAAGCAAAATTAGAAAGCAATAAAAGTGAATGGAAAATAGAAAAAAAAGAAAATATTCAAAACGGAATTTCAACTCCAGCTGCAAAGAAGAAGTTCTTGCAAAAAAGAAAATGCAATTAGAATGTGCCAAAAAGAGAAGAGAAGAATTGAAGAGCAATAAAACTCAACAAAAAACAGGGCAAAGGCGTCTGCGTTTTGAAAATAATTGTTTCCCCAAAAAGTATGCAATTTTTTGTGCGAAAATAAAGTTTTAAGCCAAGAGTTGAGTAAATCTACTTAAAAGCTTAAAAAACGTGCATACCTAGGCAAATCTGCAATTATTTTCTTTGCCAATTAAATTGTGAATTAAATAACAAGCAAGCGTGTAATTGTACATATGTTTTTGGGTCTATATACAACCACAATATACATATATATATACATAAATATAAGTACATAGACATATGTGTATACAACCACAAACTCACCCCCCACCTCCATCCCACCGCTCCCTTTCCGTACTATTTACTAAATGTTTGGTGCCATGTTTCAATATGCTCATCCCAATGAATATGTACATAAAATGCAAATATACACATACATACATATGCACACACACACACACATACGTATGCAATTGTCTTAATGAGTTTTGCTTTGGACACACACACACAACACAAATAGCTAATAAAAATCTATTGTGAAAAAACTGTTGCATTGCCGGCGAGCGCGCGACTGTAAATTGTCCAGCGAGCGGAGAGTCTGTGTAATAGACAGGGATAGACTAACACACAGTGGCATAGATAGAGCAAGAGAGAGAGAGAGAGAGGGAGAGAGAGCTAGCGCCCACAAAGAGAGTAGACGAAACGAGCACTAAGCAAACGAGACAACAAACACAAAAGCGAAAGCGAGGAGTCCCAACTTTCCAGCATAGTGCGTGACTGTCAACGGGATATATCTATATGTGTATGTGTGTGTGTGAGAGTCTCTCTTTACGTACATGTGTGTGTGTGTGTGTTGGCATCGACATTTTAAAGAGTTTGACTTGGGCAAACATACATTTGGGAAACTGTATGGCCAACGGTTACCTCTCCAAACTCCCTCGTCGACATCATCGTCACCAAACTCTACACAGATTTTAGGCGCCCGGTCATCGGCCCATTATACGCCGGCCGGCTGCTGACCATCAAACGGACGCACTTTAAATCAGTTTACAATATAGCGTCAACATCGACACTACGTCAATTCGCAAGTCGGTTGCTTGCAGCTTTGTTCCGTTGCGTCTGCGTTGTGTTTTTACTTTCACGTCTCTAACTTCAACAGTCAACAGTTTTAAGCGTGAAATCAAATGGAAACCAGACCTTGTCCAGACATTCTCATCACTCATCATTAGAAACAAGTAAGTTGATGAGTAGAATCTTAAAATGTTTTGCATCTGCTTTATTATTCTTTATTATTATTGTTTGTTTTTATATATTTGTTATTGTTCATATAACTTATTTTTTATATTAATTTAAATGCTTTATCTAATTACATTTTCTTAAAAAGAAATTTTCTTTCTATCTTTTCTTTATTTTATATCACACTTTTTATCTCTCTCTTGTTCTGTTTTTAATGTATTTTACTTTCATTACTAAAGTTACTAAAGCTAGATTCAGAAAATATGCTTTTGAGAATTGTTATCGGGGAAGGTTTTATTACGGTCACAAAGGGTGCCTTGTCAGTTTCTGTTCATATCTTCTACCTGTCTTATCGATAAGAGACGGTTTTACCATAGAGTACCCGAAGGCAAAAGAAAACTGATTTTTAGATTTAAGATCATCTTCAGTCGATATTAAACCAAAGGTATTAAGCACAGCATAGTAATACTATTAATGTCTTTTAGCAGCTTGTAAGCCAATCCTCATATTGTATATATAATGAGCATGAGTATGAATAGTCAATGTGTGAATGGAATACACTCATAACCATAGCAATCGTATACGTATTTATGGCCAACAAATTACGCATACGCCCGCCAATTTGTGCGTGTGTTGTGTGTGTGTGTTTTATGACCGCGTTTCCGGTTGTTATCAAACCTCGATGTGTGCGATTTGTGTGTGTGTTTGAGTATGCCGGAGTGCATTCTGCAGACGTGGGTCATGGCCACAGTCACCAGTCACGACAACGGCAAAGGGAACGACAACAGCAACAGCAACAGCAACAGCAAAAGCCGTGTGCCGTGTGGCGGAGTTTCACTTTCATGCCCGCAAATAGACAGAGACAGAGAGCGAGAGATACAGAGAGGGAGAGAGAGTGAGTGAGATAGAGAGAGAGAGGTATAGAAAGAGAAAGAGAGGGAGAAAGAGAGAGAGAATCGGGATGATAAACAACAAACGCAATGGGCGCGAGAACTTGCACTCAGCCTCATTTCGTCTTGCCAAACAGTCGGCCAGGCCAACACCACTGCAAATGGGCACCCACTTGACACTGGTGTTGCCTCTGCCACTGCCACTGCCACTGCCACTGCCATTGCTGCTGCTGTTGCTGTTGCTGCTGCTGCTGCTCGTTGCAAGCGTCATCCACTTGTAACACATTCGCATTGCCTGTTTGTTGGCCAGAAACGCGCCACGGACGCGACTTGTTCGCTATTCACGACGACGACGACGACGACGACATCGACGATGATGACGCAATATGCACCCCCAACACACACAGACGCACACACACAACACTCACACACACACAGCACACCGACACATGCGGGAGAGTTGCAGTTCCTCTCCTAGTCTTGTCAAAAGTCGTGCGCTCGGTTCTTACTCCAAATGCCGATTGCAATGTTGCAACCCACTCCAATTGTTGCAAGTGCATTTACCTCAACTTGAGTGTTGGGTTGGGTGTTTGCTGGCCTTATAGCCTTTATGGCTTGCCCCTTGGCTGGATGATGATGATTCGTGTGCGTGGCCTGATTTCGTCGATTGGCCTTGCATGCCAATAAATTTCAGTGTCAGTTCAGCATCTTTGTTGTTATGTTGCCACCAATGTTGCGGCACTCAGCACCATACAAGCGCACCTGCACCAGCACCTTGACCCCTGCTCCTGCTACCTTTCTCCTCATGCCTCCTTCTGCTTGACTTTCGTCCTCATTCTCGTGTGCGTAAGTGTGTGTGTGTGTGTGTGTATGTGTGTATGTGTGTGTGTGTGTGTGGCCAGTGAACCCGTGATATGTTTGGCTGACTAATTGCAAGCGATTTTCGGTGGTTGATTAACTGATAACTGCATACCCAGGATGACCCAGACTGACCTTAAATGACCCAGATCTTAAGAGACCAACTCAAGAGCCTATGTGTATTGGGAGCTCAATTAAATTATTTATTTATTTATTTAGTGTCAACTAGTCTTAGTTGACTAAGAAAAATACAAAAAGAAATGAATAAATTTAATTAAATTGAAAATAAACTTTAATATTTCGATATAAAAATTTAAATATATATATATTTATCCGTTTTTTTAATTACTCCTCTATAAATATATAAGGTAAATGTAAATGTAAATGTAAATGTATTGCAATGTTATATTAATATATCTCATTGATTGAAGATGTTTGATATTTGAATCAAGGTTATTTAAAAAATTGCGACTTTGAATTTGTGCACCGATTCTTTATCTAGCATTAACCAATTGTTAAGTTTTTTGCGTAATGAAAATATGGTAAATAAGATATCATAGGCGAAAGCTGAATAAATATTATGCAAAATACTTTTTTAGTTCATCAACTAGACAATAAATAATAAGATCTGAAACCGTGAACAGAAAAATCAAACTGTCTACACAGTTGAACCGATTTGACTTAGGATGGAAAAGAAAGCATTAACGAAAATAAAAATAGTAATATTAAAAGAAATTATACTCATACTGCTCAGAGACATGACTTTATAAACACTTGATAAGTATAATAAAATATATATATACAAATATACTGGTATAAACTATAACCAACTTGATTTGAGTCACATAGATCACAAGATCTACACAGCCAGCGACCAATATGAACTAACGGTCAGAAGCTCGTGTGGAGACTTCAAACAGTAATTCACACGATCGAAAAAGCCAATAAGAGTTAACTGAATGTAAACATAAAATAGTTAATTGAACAACGTGTGAAGCTAATAAATTTGACAAACTTTTTTATGCTAATACTTATAATAATAATAACAATTGAATGCAAGTAGCATTTACCTACACACACACACATATGCATGCACACGCAAATACATAAACACACACACGCGTATGAAATTGAACTGTCTGCTTTGAAAAGACCAAAACTTTTAATATATCTATATTTTCCTATTTATTTAACTTTTTACTAGTTTTTACTAATTTTTTCTGATTCCGTGTCTACAAAGATTAAATAGTACAACAACAGAAATGCTATGTTTACTCACCAAACAAATAAACAAAAACCGTTAATTTTGCTAACTACTTTCAATACTGAGACAGAGAGAGAGAGAAAGAGAGAGAGAGCGAGGAGAAAAAAAACGAACGCGCGTTCTGTCTCAGTCCTGTGCTCTCTCGTCCCTAGCAGACACACACAGACACACGAACACACGTGTAACAATGCCGGCAGCCCGACTCGTGCTTTTGTCTCGTGCCCAAAAAGGAGAGAAGTTGGGAGTGTAAAAGCGAGATGACGGCGGGTCAGTAGCAAACTTACGCCACACGCCGTTAGGTGGCCCTGTCGTGAATGCGGCAGCCGACACGGACACAGACATAGACGCGCTTCACATTTCGTACTGGTCTGGTGTGGGGCTGTCGCAGTCGCAGTCTGCAGTTGCAGTCTGCAGTCGCAGCGACGTCAGCGCATGCAGTGCAACGGTAATCGGTAGTTGGGCACACACTCCCATTCTTACTCCCGAGCCTAGCCAGGGCGAACAAATACAAGCATTTGTGTTTTTCTTCTTCTTCGTTTTTTTTTTTTATAAATGCCGCCGCGCGGGAATCGCATTCAGCTCGTCTCTTCTGACTCACTGACGCTGCAGTGTCTATGTGCGTGTGTATGTGTGTGTGAGAGAGTGTGTGCGAACACGTAGCACTAAAGAAAGGAAAAAGCGTATGCCAAAATACAGTTGCACTTTCACATTGCTGTCCAGCCGATCGGCTGCGGCGACAACGTCGACGCCAACGTCGGCAGCGGCATTTCTTTGCCTTTGTCTCCGGAATTTGATTTATTGTGTCACGAGCTCAACCGAAAACCAAAAAAAAAGAACAAAATGAAAATCAAATAAAAGTCCGTGGGTTACCCGAGTGAAAGTCCAATTTTTGTCACATTTAATAAAGATGTGCCCGATTCTTATTGTTTTGCGACACTTGTCCAATACTGCGGTGCTTGCCTCTGTGTGTGTTTGTCTGTGTGGGCGGGCATGTGTACTTTTGTGTGTGTGTGTGTGCTTGTGTTGCTCTCTCAATTAAAAGCGACACTAATTTGCGTACTTAGTGAAAATCGATATGGCTAAAAATTTGCCATTAACGCGACACTTTTGCACCGTTTTTATTAGTTCATTGTTGGCTTAGACGTGTTCATAAATCAAATGTTTTTGATTTTATGACGAATTGTACAGCAATTTCGTTGAAATATTGTTATAAAATAGCGCACAAGCAAAGCACACACATAGACACATACACACACATGCATGCTGGCAGGACAACCCTAACCTAATCACAATGTGCCGACATACTAAAAGCGGGCAGTTGCACAGCGGTTCAAGTTGCCGAAAAATAATTATTGTTAGAAATTAATTTTTTGCGTAATAAAATACGAATCGTAAATAAATGCAAATAAAATCAATAACTACATTTTGTGAATAATGTTGGTGATGATTTCTTATTTCATATGAATTTAATTCGAGTATTGCACGCAGCTTGTGAAATGGAATTAGAACCACTGTGCTCTGTAGTTGTGTGCTCGTGCCTTTTTCGTATTGCGCGCAGGTTTGCCGCTCTTTTTGTAGCTGCTCACGCTGCCGGCAAATATTTATGTGTTTGTATATGTGTATGTATGCACTAGCAGTCTATGCATTTGTGTGCGTGTGTGTGTGTGTGTGGGTGGGTGGGCATGTGCGTGTGTGAGTAGGATTGTGAGTGCGCGTTTGAGCAGTCAAAATAATAACAGCGGCTGCGTTTTCACTTTTCATTCACAAGTCCAACTGTAAAAATTTAAGGTCTATTCGAAATATATCTTTTTGATTTAACCTTACGGTACAGGTTGCCTCACAAATTGCATACCTTTCTGACAATATTTTTTATTCATTTTAGTATTTATTTATCATATTATTTTACTAGTCTGGAAATTGCTAAATTTAACGCAAAGGCGAGTTGATTATTTCCGAGTTGATTTGAAGTTGTTTAGCTGTTTTTATAATAATTATAACTTTAAATTTTTTCCCTCTTATTGTTATTTTTACTTTAATTTTATTATTATTATTAATTTGTTCATAATTCTCAAAATGTAGGAGTAGTCAGCTAAAGCAAAAGTCAAATTGGATAAGAATTCCTGGGAATTTTAGGGTATAGAATTCACATAGACTTATCTTTACTGTCTGCCATGGAATTAATTAGCATGCTTTAAGATTAAAAACAGTTTAAGAAATTAAATACTATTTCAAATTTTATTTATGATTTCCCACAATATATATTAAATTGAACATTTTCTCCTAACAATTAGAAGACTAAAGAAAATTCCACACAAAATAATCGGTAACCGGTTTGACTTTCAGTCGCTCCGACGTAAACGCCGCACAACTAATCTTCCGTTCCACCAACATTCCTTGAGGAGGAGCCGCACAACGAACGCACAATGAATTTTACTCCGTTTGGCAACACTTTTCCGGGGTTGCCGCAGTTTACGACGACAACGTCGCCGCTGGTGTCGACGGTCTCTACTGCTGCTGTCGCCGTCGGCGATGCCGATGTGACTGCGGCCACCAACAATCAACAGCAACAGCAGCAGCAGCAGGAGACTGCCAGCAGCAGCAATCGCTACCAGCAACATCAACAGCAGCAGCAGCAGCAACAACAGCAGCAGCAGGTAGCCTCATTGGCGCACTTCAGTCAAGCGAGCAGCAGTGGCGCCGCCGCCAACAAGTTTCGTAGCGGGCAGGAGGATGCGTTGCAGGGTGATAAATACAATGGGCATTTGGTTGCAACAGCCACACAGCAGCAACAGCAACAGCAGCAGCAGCAGCAACCGCAATATGCAACTGTTTATGCGGCAAGTGCAACGACAAGCGCCGTGGATGCGTTGCAGGCGAGTGGCTCTGGTCAACAGCAACAGCAGCAACTGCAACAGCAACAAGTGGTGGCGCCACAGGAACTGACACAGGATCTGTGCAATGCCATATTGCAACAACAAGGTGAGTTTGACTCTACAGTTCTCCATTTAAGCCACTTAATAATCACCCTCCCTTCCTTGCCACAGTGCTACAAAATACCTCATGGCAGACGATCACGCCCGGCACCACAGTTGCCGATTACCTCTCGCATCTTCCGGCCAATACGTTGCCACTATCGCTGCATCACTTCCTCAAGTACTCCGCGGAGAACATCAAGAAGGAGAACCAACAGCAAAATGTGGTACGACTTGTAAATAATATTCACAAAAAAAATACCCAAATTTTAGGAAATCGCCCAAAATAGAAAAACTTTCTATTTTTTTTTAAATATATTAAAAAAAGAATTCCAAAATTGAGAAAGTTACCCTTCGAATGGCGATTTCCTAAAACAAAGGGGATTTTTTGTGATTAAACGATTCGATTTATAAAAACTCCTTGAACAGGTGCTGCAGGTGCAGACGGGACCAGGTGCTGCCATTGGCATCAATACGATTGGCACAACAACAACCATCAGCATACCTCAGCAGGAGCAGCAGTCGCTGCATCAGCAACAACAACAACAACAACAGCAGCAGCAACAACAACAGCAGCAGCAGCAACAGCAGCAGCAACAGCAGCAACAACAGCAGCAACAGGCAACATTGCAACTGGCAACTGAGGCGGCAGTGGCAAGCAGCTCGACAGCGGTCAGTGGCGTCAAGAAGAAGAAGCGCAAAAAGCGCTCCAAAGAGCGTAAGCCCAAGCTGCGTCCGGGCGAGATACGAATGAGCACCGCTTTGGATGGCAGTCCATTGTACATGTGTCCCGAATGTCATGTGGCATATCCCGAACCGGAGCTGCTCGAGGTGCATCTGGTGGGGCACAATCTGGAGCGACGTTATGTGTGCGACATTTGTCAGGCTTCGCTCAAGCGCAAGGATCATTTGACGCGCCACAAGCAATCGCATAATCCGGAGAGGCCCTACATTTGCACGGTGTGTCTGAAGGCATTCAAACGCAAGGAGCAACTGAGTCTGCATTTTGTCATCCATTCGGGCGAAAAGCGGCATCAGTGCCAGGAGTGCGGCAAGGGTTTCTATCGCAAGGATCATCTGCGCAAACACACCCGATCCCACATTGCGCGACGGGTCAAGGCCGAGCTGAATAGTCATGTGCGGCGCGAGAATGGCACCAGCATGTTGCAACCGGTTGTCACAGCCGCAACAGCCGCTGCCGTCCAGCATGCCAACCAGCAACAGTTGCAGTTGCAACAGCAACAACAACAACAACAGCAGCAGCAGCAACAGCAACAACAGCAACAGCAGCAGCAACATCACATTGTCGTCAGCCAGCAACAACAGCAGCAGCAGCAGCAGCAACAAGCAACTGCTCAGCAGCAGCAACAGCAAATGTTAAATTAGCCAAATGATTTTTGTAAAGTCAGTTAAAGCAAAATTCAACAAGCAAACTCCTTGCCACACTTTTTGACAAACAGGCAGCTGGCAGCAACAGTTGCCGCTGTTTAAAATTCAAATCCAAAATAAATACAACTTTCGGTCCACGCAATTTAATTGACTCACACAAATCGGATGTACACACACACACACATATATATATATATACATATATATATATGGTAACAAATATCGTTGACGATATTTGGCAATGCAATAGCAAATATTTCAAACACTGTACAATTAATTCCTAGGAAACAATACGTGACACAAACTTAATCGTGAAGTGCTATAAAACTGGGACCATAATCTTGTTTAACTTATTCATTGTTCGAATCGATAATGCTACATTCTTAATTGATTTGTATTTTAAGCTTAAGTGCAGAAGACAAAGGTGATAGTATTGTTAAAAACGCTTATTTGATGTATATATAATTTGGGACATAAAACTGCCAACTTTTTAATTTGTTTATTTTATAATTTAAAGACTACTTTTTGTACGAAATAGTGATCCCATTCTAAACAATTTCTTAAGCAAAATACCTGCACAATTTCAATCCATCAAGTATCAAGGTCCCAGTGCGCCGATGTGATATTCTGATCGGCCGATTTGCCACAAAGTACTTTAAGACAAAATGTGCAAAGATATTACTATAATTTTATATCGCGAATCGCGTATTTTAGTGAAATGTATTTTTGTATAAATCGAATCTATGTACAGATATATATATATATATATATATATATATATATAAATATATATGTATATAAATATAAACACGGTGTAAATGCAGCAAACTATTTATGTACTCTAAATACCGAATGAAAGAAAAATACAAAAAGAAATTTAGTAATAAGTACGAATTAGATATTATGAATGTACTACAAAAACTTTTGATAACACCGATTAAAACATTTGTAAATACAATATTGTTGGGCGAATTATTTTCACAAAAATATTACTAACACTTCTTTTTAGAGTTCATTGTGATAATTGTCAGTAGTAATTGTTGTCATTGCTTGGCAAGTTTTTATTTAGAAGTAAACACAATTAAAAAGTTTATCGAGAAAAAATTAAAAAACATAGAAGCCATCGAGGACAAGCGGCAAGCTGTCAAATCTCTGTTTGAGTGCAACATTTGTGGCCATTATTTCTCTTGGCCCTGGCCTCCATTTGTGGTTGCTGACATATTGCAGTCAGCGTCGGCAGCATGCCGCTGGACATAACCAAAGTGATACCGATCTTTGACTATAACTGCATGCTGCGAGATGAAACAGGTGTACAGTGGACAAAGCCTAGCGAGAACACTGAATTTGGTTGAAGTTAACTGCTCCTGCTCGTTATCTTTTGCCATATCAGTTGGCCTCATCGGTTGGCTATTTATTTATCTTATTTAATTTCAGCTTCAGTTTACATTTTGTTGTTGTTTTTCTTGAATATTGTGAATAAATACTCATCATGTTTTATTATGCACCATTTATTATATTCAATCAAGTAATCAATACAATTATATTTAAATATTCATGTAAATGTATGCAGGTTTTTGTGTATGTATATGTATGTATGTATGCATGTATTTATGTATGTGTTTTTATTATCATATGTACGTGCTGTTCTTAATGTATATACTGAATTGGATGAGCCATGCCTGCGTACAGCTTAAGTAAAGTTATTTAAAAAATACACGTAAGCTTAAAGTTAGTGTACGAAATTGTGGAAGGGTACTACTACTACGAGTAGGGTATAGTAGATAGTAAAGTATAGAGTAGAGAATAGAGAGTAACGGCTACATCGCAGAGATTTTGCAGATAATGATGAGTCATCAAGTCTTACGTCAAAATTTTGCTGCTTGAATATTAACTCAAAAATCTGCTAGTGTTTGTTTTTTGTTTAATGCTAACGAACAGCTGCTTAAATCAAAACATGTGTTTATACTCTATATATATATATATATATATAGACGTATAGATGTGTGTGTGTGTTTGTGTGTGTGTGCCTACTGCTGAAGACACTTGCTCACTGAACAGTTTGCTGTTTTTCTTAGTCGCACACAATTTTTGTGTTTTTGTTTTGTTTTTTTTTTTTTGGTTAGTTTTGTGTTTTTGTTTTGTTTTCGTTGCGAAAAGAGAAGTTTAATCACTGTACAAAAGAAGACCAGGGCCTGCTGCCTTCGATTTCTACGGTCCGCCCAAATACTTTCGTTTCTGATCATCCATATAATCGCGTGTGGACAATTGGATGGCTCGCTGCAGCATCTCGCTCTCATTGATGCCTGCAAGAAATCGATTGTTATAATATATATGTGTATTTGTATAGTAGTATGGCATTTACAGACCCTCGTAGGAGGCCTCGAGCAGCTCCTGATAGAAACTGGAATAGCTTTGTTTGGCCGGCGATTGTGCAGCATCGACACGCTTTGGCGGCGACTGTGATGACTGTTTCGAGGTGCAAGGCCGCTGTTCCGCTTCCGGGGTGTGAGCACGCGGCGGTGCTGTTGGTGCCGCCGCCGCGTCCCGCTTGGGACTCTTACGCTGCGGTGTCTCCAGGACTTCCACCACACTACAAGCAGAATACATTTAATAAATATGAGTAGATAACAACATATATGCACACCTGGACAGTAAAATAGGCGTAATGAAAACAAATTACAAAATACAATACATGAATATATGAAAGAACTGAAAAAGCAGTGCTTGCAATCAAGTTATTTGCTGCACACCTATTTAGCTGTCCAGTTGTGTATTTACAACTTTTATTGTACCTATTATTGTTGGCTGCCTCACGTGCCTCATGGCGACGTTTCTTACTGCTACGCAGTCCATTGCTGCGACGCTGTGATTTGCTTAATTTACTGGAGGAGGAGGTGGAGGAGCGTTGTGCTGCTGCTGCTGCTGTGTTGGGCGAGGAATTGCCACCGCAGTGGCCCACAGAGCTGGTGCTGCTCATGTCCGTGGCATCGCTATCGTAGCCCCCCAGTTCGTTCACCTCGGGCGGCAGCTTATGCGTAAATTGGCTAAGCGTTTTCGGTGACAGCGCAAAACCAGCCGTGGCTGGGCCGTCATCATCGGCGCTGGAGGAGGAGCTGCTTAGCGTAGCTGCTGCACTCTTGGCGTTTGAATTGCTGCCGGTAACATTGCTACTGCCGCCGATGCCGCCACCACCGCCGCCGCTACCTCCTCCATCGCTTGAGTATTTGGAGGGTGAGGCATCCGAATCGGTGAGCGCCTCCGCCGACGTCACTGTCGACGATGTGGCCGAGCCGGCGGCTGTGTTGTTGCTGCCCGAACGTTGCATATTATCACGACACCACTGCAAATAGGATTCGCGTGCGATTTGCTCCTCGATGGCCTCATTGGTGGCTTCCCAGTCTGTAGTCTTTAGCTTATCCTCGAACATGGTCTGGTTTGGCAAGCAGTAAGTATTAATTAAAAAAAAGTGCTGGCTGCTTGGATCGTCATTAAACTCACCTGTTCAATTTCGAGCTGTTCGCTGAGACGCACAGCCTCCTTGGTCTGAATCTCGGGCTTGTAACCAGCCAAGCCCAAACCGACACCGACAGTGGCATTGTACGGATCCAGTATAGCATTGTAGTGTGAGCCTCGCTGATAGGATAGACGCAGTGGTGGATAACCAGCCTGCGATTGCTCCGAATTGAAGATGTTGATGGGTGCTGCCAGCGTATCAGAATCAGAATTAGTAATCAGTTCACTAGCAGAATTAACTATATATATTTAAAATAAGATCTATGGGAGATATGCTCAATCTGATTTTAAAATATTATATTATTATTGTATAAATATATCTATATTTATATTGACTCACTCGACTGATAACAGTAGACTTCGACGGGGCGACTGTAGATCTCTGATATGGCCTGGATCTCGATGTGATTGCCGTGTGCATCGCGTGCCCGTTTACGCTGGATGTAGCCATTGATGTCCTCGGTTACAAACTGACCAAAATACTCGCGATTCTCATGCTGTAAGCAGGCATATTAATTGTTTACAAATACATCTTTATATAAATGATTAGCTATATTACAATATAATCCATGGTGTGCTGTCGTATGACATCGTGCATGCCCTCATCCCCGTAGATTTGTAGCGATATGGAGCGAAAGAGGCATGCACCATCCTCCTCGACCGGTTTCAGTTCGTAGCCGCGCTTCTCCATGCACTTGGCGAACTCCTCGTCGCGTCGCTGCCATTCCTCGACTGAAATGGTGCGCTCCTTGGGCTGGGAATGCTCATCGCCGCTATTATAGCCAGAAAATGTTTCCTCGTCGGCCTTAAGCTGACTCCCCCCAGCGGCTGGCGATAATTGGGCCTGCTGGGTTTTGGGCACGTTGGCACAGCCCAGACCCAAATGCTCGGGTGATTTCCGACCCACGGCGACGGTCGGACTGCTGTTGCCAGTGGCTGTGGCAGCAGCAGCAGCTGCCACCGCTGATGAGTGTGGACTGCTGCTGCATTTGCTGGCGACGCCGGCAGCGTTGCCACCCACAACAGCCGCATGATTTAGGTTGAGTTTCTCGCGCTCCAAACGATCGCGTTTATGATGATGGGCATGGCTTTCGAGATGTTCGCGACGCTTTGAGCGAGTGCTGTAATAAATAGAGAGAACAACCAATTAATATAAAATAATTAAATATATATCCATGTGAAATGCATATGCATAGGAAATTTAATCTAGATTGCATAAATAAATCAGTTTACCATTTTATACAGATCGAGCATTATTTTATAATTATTGTTTTAATCACATAGAGTATTACTACATCCTTTATATGACTAAAATTGAATGCACGTTACGGAATCAAGATTGCATAAATAAACCAGCTTAGCTTTTTTACACAGACCTAGGCATGATTATGTACATATAATTTTAATCATTTTATGGCTAAAATTAGAATGCATTTGTCAAGAATCAAGATTGCATAAATAAACCAGCATAGCTGTTGCTACAGTTATGGTATTTTCTTGATTGTCAGCTGGTTGCAAGGTGTTTACTTCAAGGAACCGGCACTCACCTTTTGTGTGGACTGCAGCGATGTGTGCGCGTTAGCTCATCGTAGACTTCACCACGCCGCTGTGGACTCTGTGTGGAATCAAATACACATATTATATATCACATTTATATGTATATATACATATATATATAAGAAAAATGCAGTCTGCCGTACCTGTCCGTGCCCATCGATGACGACATTGCGATGGGTTTGATTGACAACCGATTGCTCGATGGCGACCACCTGACCAGCGACATGGGCATCACTGGCATCCGCATCGACGACACGCTTGCCAGCGGGCGCACTAACTGGCTTGATTGTCATGCTGTGGTCGCTGCCTCCTAGCTAACAACAAAATGAGAGACGACTCCAAATGCACCTATCAATCTATCTGCTGCTGCTGTTATGCGACGACTTAAATGGAAAATTTTGCTTGCTATTGTTTTTTGTGGCCAGCTCAGAATTAGATTTTTCTGCTGCGTGAGTATATGTGTGTGTATGGGTGTGTGTGTATTTGTGTATATGGTATCACTTTTGAACAGAGTTCTTTGTTGGGGGCGGTGATGGGGCGTGGGAAAGAAAGATTCCCCTTTTGACGCAGTCACTTCTTCAATAATTCGTTTGCTGTTGAATGCCCTTTGAATTTTGTTTTTGTTTTAATATTTATTTTTCGTACGCACACAACTATGAAATCAAATACATAGCCAGATTAAATAGTGAAAATTTTGTGATTTTCATTTGGGTTTGGTATGTGTGTTTGTGTGCGTGTATATATTTGTGTGTGTGTGGTGTTTGTTCGCAATCGTCTTTGTCTCTGCACTGTTGCAGAAACGATTAATTAAACACGTCTAGTTTGCCTAGTTGTTGTAATATTTTCGCACTGTTCCTTATAAACAAAAACAAATAATGGACTTATTAGTTACGTGAGTTAGTTATGTTCCTTTTTTGTTGATTTGTTATACACGTAAATCCAGAAAAGTCACTTCGATTTTTTATTTACAGCAGCCAACAAATTTGTCAGATGCGCACGTTATGCTTCTTCTTGCAGGTTTTCTTCTTCTTTTTTTGTGGATTTTTTAGGCATTTTCAATGGGCCAGCTTGTGGCGACAGACGGTGAACATCTGATTAAAAATGGTATTTGCGCTTAGTGATGGCATTTTTGTCCTTGTTACGGTTACATTTAAAGTATTGTTACGGTGAGTTTTGTACTCTCATTTTGTCATTGTATTTAATCGACTTTGTGTGGGTGTTGAATTTCCATATTAATTAAATAGTTAAGTAAATATTTTCTATCAATTAGGAATGCGTAAAATAATCAGGGAAACAGTTGCGCTAAAATTGCGATTTCTTGCTTGCTTTTTTTTCCTATGTTTAAAGGAATGAAACAAATATACAACTCACATAAATGCTAAAACTCTATAAATACGTTAAGTATTCTACACATTTCCCAATTTATTAGATTTAGTTTAAATGTTCATTGTGGTAGCACTAAGACTGTAATAACCCATCTGTAACGTAACATGCAACTTGTATGTAGTTAACATATATTATCGATATCGATCGATATCATCGGTGTGATTACTAGCTTGAAACAGTAGAGCTAATTTGTTGTGGATAAATTGAGCAGATGTGTTTAGAAGAGCCATATAAATTAGTTTTGACTGATACACTATCTAAATGAAAAGCTGTTGTAACTATATTGATTTGCATACACATTTATTTTAAGTACTTAAGAATCAGAGCTGTCAAATATTCCTTACATCCACAAAAGCAATTATACATTTAACGATAGACTCCGGCTCCCCATTGAGGTTGATAATAACCCCATGCGGGGTTGCGTTGCATCCAAGGTCCAGGTGGCCCCCACATATACGGATAATGTCCAGTTCCGTAGCCCATGCCTCCTTGTTTCATGCCAGCTAAATATCTAATTCCTTGCCCGTTTTCAGCGTTAATTTGCGAATTACCAGTTTGAGATGATAACATCATATTTCCAAATCCTATACCTCTTTGATTCATGCCAGTGGTATATTTATGCCTGTGTCCAGCATTTATCTGCGAATTACCAGTCTCGATTTTTTCTTCATTGGATGATGATATGGTTTCTCGACCCTTCTTTACGATCTTTCCAATAACGTCCAGAACACCTGGCTGATATGAATTATCATTCGACGTGCTTGTATGCTTAGTCGAAGTGGAAGAGTCAGAATCGAAACTGACACCGCTTCGGCCGATACCATCTTCAATGGTATTTCCAGAGCTTGAACCTAGAACAATATTTCCTGTCGCACCCGAAATCTTAGTTGACGAAATTACAGTTTTTGAATTAGATCCGTCTTGGACAAGACCAGATTGAGCGGTGCTTCCAGTTTCGACAACTGTCTTAATCTGTCTGGAAGTACCTTCAACAACAGGGGTAATCGATGAGCCAGATTCCTCAGAAGATGTCGTGGTTGTAGTTGTTGATGAGCTGGATTCGTGAGAGTTACCACCTCTAATGCCCTTTATGATATTTTCAATAACGCCCCGAGCACCATCTACAATAGTTCCAGAGTTAGAACCTAGAGCAATCTTTACTCTCGGACCAGAACCCTTACTCGACGAGCTAGACTTCTTCGACCATGAGCTCGAAACTATAGTTTTTGAATTAGATGCGTCTTTGGCAGTTCCCGATTGAGCGGAGTTTCCAGATTCGACAACAGTCTTAATCTGTTTGGAAGTACCTTCAACAACAGGAGTAATCGATGAGCCAGATCCTTTAGAAGATGTCGTGGTTGTGGATGAGCTGGATTGGTGAGAATTGCCACCTCCAATGACCTTTATGGTATTTCCAATAACGCCCCGAACACCATCACCAAAAGTTCCAGAGTTAGTTTCTAGAGCAATCTTTACTCTCGGTCCAGAAACCTTACTCGACGAGCTAGACTTCTTCGACCATGAGCTTGAAACTACAGTTTTCGAATTAGATGCGTCTTTGGCAGGTCCCGATTGAGCGGAGTTTCCAGATTCGATAACAGTCTTAATCTGTTTGGAAGTACTTTCAACAACAGGGGTATTCGATGAGCCAGATTCCTCAGAAGATGTCGTGGTTGTAGTTGTTGATGAGCTGGATTCGTGAGAGTTACCACCTCTAATGCCCTTTATGATATTTTCAATAACGCCCCGAGCACCATCTACAATAGTTCCAGAGTTAGAACCTAGAGCAATCTTTACTCTCGGACCAGAACCCTTACTCGACGAGCTAGACTTCTTCGACCATGAGCTCGAAACTACAGTTTTTGAATTAGATGCGTCTTTGGCAGTTCCCGATTGAGCGGAGTTTCCAGATTCGACAACAGTCTTAATCTGTTTGGAAGTACCTTCAACAACAGGAGTAATCGATGAGCCAGATCCTTCAGAAGATGTCGTGGTTGTGGTTGTGGATGAGCTGGATTGGTGAGAGTTGCCACCTCCAATGACCTTTATGGTATTTCCAATAACGCCCCGAACACCATCACCAAAAGTTCCAGAGTTAGTTTCTAGAGCAATCTTTACTCTCGGTCCAGAAACCTTACTCGACGAGCTAGACTTCTTCGACCATGAGCTTGAAACTACATTTTTCGAATTAGATGCGTCTTTGGCAGGTCCCGATTGAGCGGAGTTTCCAGATTCGACAACAGTCTTAATCTGTTTGGAAGTAATTTCAACAACAGGGGTATTCGATGAGCCAGATTCCTCAGAAGATGTCGTGGTTGTGGTTGTGGATGAGCGGGATTCGTGAGAGTTACCACCTCTAATTCCCTTTATGATATGTTCAATAACGCCCCGAGCACCATCTACAATAGTTCCAGAGTTAGAACCTAGAGCAATCTTTACTCTCGGACCAGAACCCTTACTCGACGAGCTAGACTTCTTCGACCATGAGCTCGAAACTACAGTTTTTGAATTAGATGCGTCTTTGGCAGTTCCCGATTGAGCGGAGTTTCCAGATTCGACAACAGTCTTAATCTGTTTGGAAGTACCTTCAACAACAGGAGTAATCGATGAGCCAGATCCCCCAGAAGATGTCGTGGTTGTGGTTGTGGATGAGCTGGATTGGTGAGAGTTACCACCTCCAATGACCTTTCTGATCTTTCCAATAACGCCCCGAACACCATCTACAATAGTTCCAGAACTAGAATCTAGAGCAATTTTTACTCTTGGGCCAGAACCCTCAGAAGTTGTCCTGGTTGTGGATGAGCTGGATTGGTGTGAATTGCCACCTCTGATGACTTTTTCGATTTTTCCACTAATGCTCGAAACACCAACTTCAATGGTTTTTCCAGAGTTCGAACCTAGAATAATCTTTGCTGTCGGAAACGAACCCTTAGTTCCAGAGTTCTTCGACCATGAGCTCGAAACTAAAGTTTTTGAATCATATCCAGAGCTTGTTTGAGATGCCGCTGAGCCGGATTTGTCAGAGCCATTTTCTTCAACAAGCTCGTCGGATTGAATAACTGGTTGACTGGAAGTGTCTTTTACAACGGGATCAACCACTGAATTCGATTTCTCAGATCCTTCTGAAGATGTTGTAGTGGTTGTCGTAGTTGTTGTCGAACTAGATTGTTGTGAGTTACCACCTCCAATAACTGTATCTCCGCCGGATGTTGAGCTGGATTGAGTTGATTCTTCCGAAGATGTTGTTTCCTTCACAACGGGTTTAACAACTGAATTAGATTTCTCAGATCCCTCTGAAGATGTCGTAGTGGTTGTCGTAGTTGTTGTCGAGCTTGATTGCTGTGAGTTACCATTTCCAACAACTGTGTCTCCGCCGGATGTTGAGCTGGACTGAGTTGATTTTTCCGATGATGTTGTTTCTTTCACAACGGGATCAACCTTTGAGCCTAGTTTCGCAGATCCTTCAGAAGATGCTGTAGTGGTTGTCGTCGTTGTTGTCGAGCTAGATTGTTGTGAGTTTCCACCTCCAACAACAGTGTCTCCGCCGGATGTTGAGCTGGATTGACTTGATTTTTCCGATGATGTTGTTTCTTTATCAACGGGATCAACCAGAGAATTAGATTTCTCAGATCCTTCTGAAGATGTTGTAGTGGTTGTTGATTCTTCCAAAGATGTTGTTTCTTTCGCAACGGGATCAACAACTGAACCTAATTTCTCAGATCCTTCTGAAGTTGTTGTAGTGGTTGTCGTAGTTGTTGTCGAGCTCGATTGTTGTGAGTTACCATTTCCAACAACTGTGTCTCCGCCGAATGTTGAGCTGGACTGAGTTGATTTTTCCGATGATGTTGTTTCTTTATCAACGGGATCAACCAGAGAATTAGATTTCTCAGATCCTTCTGAAGATGTTGTAGTGGTTGTCGTAGTTGTTGTCGAGCTTGATTGCTGTGAGTTCCCAACTCCAACAACTGTGTCTCCGCCGGGTGTTGAGCTGGATTGAGTTGATTCTTCCGAAGATGTTGTCGTTGTATTGGACGAACCAGATTGAGCTGTGTTTCCAGACTCTACAACTGTTTTACTCTCACTTGAAGTTTCTTTTACAACGGGATTAGCCGTTGAGCTTGATTTCGCAGATCCATCTGAAAATGATGTAGTGGTTTTCGTAGTTGTTGTCGAGCTAGTTTGTTGTGAGTTACCATTTCTAACAACTGTGTCTTCGCCGGATGTTGAGCTGGACTGAGTTGATTTTTCCGATGATGTTGTTTCTTTATCTACGGGATCAACCGGTGAATTAGATTTCTCAGATCCTTCCAGAGATGTTGTAGTGATTGTCTTAGTTGTTGTCGAGCTTGATTGCTGTGAGTTACCACCTCCAACAACAATGTCTTCGCCGGGTGCTGAGCTGGATTGAGTTGATTCTTCCGAAGATGTTTTCGTGGTTTTGGAGGAAACAGATTGAGCTGGGTTTCCAGACTCTACAACTGTTTTACTCTCAATCGAAGTTTCTTTCACAACGGGAACAACCGTTGAACTTGATTTCTCAGATCCGTCAGAAGATGTTGTAGTGGTTGTCGTAGTTGTTGTCGAGCTTGATTGCTGTGAGTTACCACCTCTAACAACAGTGTCTCCGCCGGATGTTGAGCTGGATTGAGTTGATTCTTCCGAAGATGCTGTTTCTTTCACAACGGGATCAACAACTGAACTGGATTTCTCAGATCCTTCAGAAGATGTTGTTGTGGTTGTCGTAGTTTTTGTCGAATTAGATTGTTGTGAGTTACCACCTCCAATAACTGTATCTCCGCCGAATGTTGCGCTGGATTGAGTTGATTCTTCTGAAGATGTTATTTCTTTCACAACGGGATCAACCACTGAACTTGATTTCTCAGATCCTTCCGAAGAGGTTGTAGTGGTTGTCGTAGTTGTTGTCGAGCTTGATTGCTGTGAGTTACCACCTCCAACAACAATGTCTCCGCCGGGTGCTGAGCTGGATTGAGTTGATTCTTCCGAAGATGTTTTCGTGGTTTTGGAGGAAACAGATTGAGCTGGGTTTCCAGACTCTTCAACTGTTTTACTCTCAATCGAAGTTTCTTTCACAACGGGATCAACCGTTGAACTTGATTTTTCAGATCCATCTGAAGATGTCGTAGTGGTTGTCGTAGTTGTTGTCGAGCTTAATTGCTGTGAGTTACCATTTCCAACGACTGTGTCTCCGCCGGATGTTGAGCTGGACTGAGTTGATTTTTCCGATGATGCTGTTTCTTTATCAACGGGATCAACCAGTGAATTTGATTTCTCAGATCCTTGTGAAGATGTTGTAGTGGTTGTCGTAATTGTTGTCGAGCTTGATTGCTGTGAGTTACCACCTCCAACAACAGTGTCTCCGCCGGGTGCTGAGCTGGATTGAGTTAATTCTTCCGAAGATGTTTTCGTGGTTTTGGAGGAAACAGATTGAGCTGGGTTTCCAGACTCTTCAACTGTTTTACTCTCAATCGAAGTTTCTTTCACAACGGGATCAACCGTTGAACTTGATTTTTCAGATCCATCTGAAGATGTCGTAGTGGTTGTCGTAGTTGTTGTCGAGCTTAATTGCTGTGAGTTACCATTTCCAACGACTGTGTCTCCGCCGGATGTTGAGCTGGACTGAGTTGATTTTTCCGATGATGCTGTTTCTTTATCAACGGGATCAACCAGTGAATTTGATTTCTCAGATCCTTCAGAAGATGTTGTAGTGGTTGTCGTAGTTGTTGTCGAGCTAGATTGTTGTGAGTTTCCACCGCCAACAAGAGTGTCTCGGCCGGGTGCTGAGCTGGATTGAGTTGATTCTTCTGAAGATGCTGTTTCTTTCACAATGGGATCAACAGTTGAACCTAATTTCTCAGATCCTTCAGAAGATGTTGCAGTGGCTGTCGTTGTTTTTGTCGAACTAGATTGTTGTGAGTTACCACCTCCAATAACTGTATCTCGGCCGGATGTTGCGCTGGATTGAGTTGATTCTTCCGAAGATGTTGTTTTTTTCACAACGGGATCAACCGTTGAACCTAATTTCGCAGATCCTTCTGAAGATGTTATAGTGGTTGTTGTAGTTGTTGTCGAACTAGATTGTTGTGAGTTACCACCTCCAATAACTGTATCTCCGCCGGATGTTGAGCTGGAATGAGTTGATTCTTCCAAAGTTGTTGTTTCTTTCACAACGGGATCAACCACTGAACTTGATTTCTCAGATCCTTCCAAAGAGGTTGTAGTGGTTGTCGTAGTTGTTGTCGAGCTTGATTGCTGTGAGTTACCACCTCCAACAACAATGTCTCCGCCGGGTGCTGAACTGGATTGAGTTGATTCTTCCGAAGATGTTTTCGTGGTTTTGGAGGAGACAGATTGAGTTGAGTTTCCGGACTGTACAACTGTTTTACTCTCACTATAAGTTTCTTTCACAGCGGGATCAACCGTTGAACTTGATTTTTCAGATCCATCTGAAGATGTCGTAGTGGTTGTCGTAGTTGTTGTCGAGGAAGTTTGTTGTGAGTTACCTCCTCCAACAACAGTATTTCCGCCGGATGTTGAGCTGGATTGAGTTGACTCTTCCGAAGATGCTGTTTCTTTCACAACGGGATCAACAACTGAAGCTAATTTCTCAGATCCTTCTGAAGATGTTATAGTGGTTGTCGTAGTTGTTGTCGATCTAGATTGTTGTGAGTTACCACCTCCAATAACTGTATCTCCGGCGGATGTTGAGCTGGATTGAGTGGATTCTTCCGAAGATGTTGTTTCTTTCACAATGGGATCAACCGTTGAACTTGATTTCTCAGATCCTTCTGAAGATGTTTTAGTGGTTGTCGTCGTTGTTGTCGAGCTAGATTGTTGTGAGTTACCACCGCCAACAAGGGTGTCTCCGCCGGATGTTGCGCTGGATTGAGTTGATTCTTCCGAAGATGTGGTTTTTTCCACAACGGGATCAACCGTTGAACCTAATTTCTCAGATCCTTCTGAAGATATTGTAGTGGTTGTCGTAGTTGTTGTCGAGCTAGATTGTTGTGAGTTTCCACCTCCAACAAGAGTATCTCCGCCGGATGTTGAGCTGGATTGAGTGGATTCTTCCGAAGATGTTGTTTCTTTCACAACGGGATCAACCACTGAAGCTAATTTCTCAGATCCTTCAAAAGATGTTGTAGTGGTTGTCGTAGTTGTTGTCGAACTAGATTGTTGTGAGTTACCACCTCCAATAACTGTATCTCCGCCTGATGTTGAGCTGGATTGACTTGATTCTTCCGAAGATGTTGTTTCTTTCACAACGGGATCAACCGCTGAACTTGATTTCTCAGATCCTTCTGAAGATGCTTTAGTGGTTGTCGTCGTTGTTGTCGAGCTAGATTGTTGTGAGTTACCACCGCCAACTACAGTAACTCCGCCGGGTGTTGAGCTGGATTGAGTTGATTCTTCCGAAGATGTTGTTTCTTTCACAACGGGATCAACCGCTGAACCTAATTTCTCAGATCCTTCAGAAGATGTTGTAGTGGTTGTCGTAGTTGTTGTCGAACTAGACTCTTGGGAGTTACCACCTCCAACAACTGTGTCTCCGCCGAGTGTTGAGCTGGATTGAGTTGATTCTTCCGAAGATGTTATTTCTTTCACAACGGGTTCAACCACTGAACTTGATTTCTCAGATCCTTCAGAAGATGTTGTAGTAGTTGTCGTAGTTGTTGTCGAACTAGACTCTTGGGAGTTACCACCTCCAACAACTGTGTCTCCGCCGGGTGTTGAGCTGGATTGAGTTGATTCTTCCGAAGATGTTGTTTCTTTCACAACGGGATCAACCACTGAACCTAATTTCTCAGATCCTTCAGAAGATGTTGTAGTGGTTGTCGTAGTTGTTGTCGAGGAAGTTTGTTGTGAGTTACCTCCTCCAACAACAGTATCTCCGCCGGATGTTGAGCTGGATTGAGTAGATTTTTCTGATGATGCTGTTTCTTTCACAACGGGATCAACAACTGAACTGGATTTCTCAGATCCTTCTGAAGTTGTTGTAGTGGTTGTCGTAGCTGTTGTCGAGGAAGTTTGTTGTGAGTTACCTCCTCCAACAACAGTATCTCCGCCGGATGTTGAGCTGGATTGAGTTGACTCTTCCGAAGATGTTGTTTCTTTCACAACGGGATCAACCGCTGAACCTAATTTCTCAGATCCTTCAGAAGATGTTGTAGTGGTTGTCGTAGTTGTTGTCGAACTAGACTCTTGGGAGTTACCACCTCCAACAACTGTGTCTCCGCCGAGTGTTGAGCTGGATTGAGTTGATTCTTCCGAAGATGTTATTTTTTTCACAACGGGTTCAACCACTGAACCTAATTTCTCAGATCCTTCAGAAGATGTTGTAGTGGTTGTCGTAGTTGTTGTCGAACTAGACTCTTGGGAGTTACCACCTCCAACAACTGTGTCTCCGCCGAGTGTTGAGCTGGATTGAGTTGATTCTTCCGAAGATGTTATTTCTTTCACAACGGGTTCAACCACTGAACCTAATTTCTCAGATCCTTCAGAAGATGTTGTAGTGGTTGTCGTAGTTGTTGTCGAACTAGACTCTTGGGAGTTACCACCTCCAACAACTGTGTCTCCGCCGGGTGTTGAGCTGGATTGAGTTGATTCTTCCGAAGATGTTGTTTCTTTCACAACGGGATCAACCACTGAACCTAATTTCTCAGATCCTTCAAAAGATGTTGTAGTGGTTGTCGTAGTTGTTGTCGAACTAGATTGTTGTGAGTTACCACCTCCAATAACTGTATCTCCGCCGGATGTTGAGCTGGATTGAGTTGATTTTTCTGATGATGCTGTTTCTTTCACAACGGGATCAACAACTGAACTGGATTTCTCAGATCCTTCTGAAGTTGTTGTAGTGGTTGTCGTAGCTGTTGTCGAGGAAGTTTGTTGTGAGTTACCTCCTCCAACAACAGTATCTCCGCCGGATGTTGAGCTGGATTGGGTTGACTCTTCCGAAGATGTTGTTTCTTTCACAACGGGATCAACCGCTGAACCTAATTTCTCAGATCCTTCAGAAGATGTTGTAGTGGTTGTCGTAGTTGTTGTCGAACTAGACTCTTGGGAGTTACCACCTCCAACAACTGTGTCTCCGCCGAGTGTTGAGCTGGATTGAGTTGATTCTTCCGAAGATGTTATTTCTTTCACAACGGGTTCAACCACTGAACCTAATTTCTCAGATCCTTCAGAAGTTGTTGTAGTGGTTGTCGTAGTTGTTGTCGAGGAAGTTTGTTGTGAGTTACCTCCTCCAACAACAGTATCTCCGCCGGATGTTGAGCTGGATTGAGTTGATTTTTCTGATGATGCTGTTTCTTTCACAACGGGATCAACAACTGAACTGGATTTCTCAGATCCTTCAGAAGATGTTATAGTGGTTGTCGTAGTTGTTGTCGAGGAAGTTTGTTGTGAGTTACCTCCTCCAACAACAGTATCTCCGCCGGATGTTGAGCTGGATTGAGTTGACTCTTCCGAAGATGTTGTTTCTTTCACAACGGGATCAACCGCTGAACTGGATTTCTCAGATCCTTCAGAAGATGTTGTAGTGGTTGTCGTAGTTGTTGTCGAACTAGACTCTTGGGAGTTACTACCTCCAACAACTGTGTCTCCGCCGGGTGTTGAGCTGGATTGAGTTGATTCTTCCGAAGATGTTGCTTCTTTCACAACGGGATCAACCACTGAACCTAATTTCTCAGATCCTTCAGAAGATGTTGTAGTGGTTGTCGTAGTTGTTGTCGAGGAAGTTTGTTGTGAGTTACCTCCTCCAACAACAGTATCTTCGCCGGATGTTGAGCTGGATTGAGTTGATTTTTCTGATGATGTTGTTTCTTTCACAACGGGATCAACAACTGAACTGGATTTCTCAGATCCTTCTGTAGATGTTATAGTGGTTGTCGTAGTTGTTGTCGAGCTCGATTGTTGTGAGTTACCACCTCCAACAACAGTATCTCCGCCGGATGTTTCGCTGGATTGAGTTGACTCTTCCGAAGATGTTGTTTCTTTCACAACGGGATCAACCGCTGAACTGGATTTCTTAGATCCTTCTGAAGATGTTGTAGTGGTTGTCGTAGTTGTTGTCGAGGAAGATTGCTGTGAGTTACCACCACCAACAACTGCGTCTCCGCCGGGTGTTGAGCTGGATTGATTTGAGTCTTCCGAAGATGTCGTCGTTGTTTTGAAAGAACCAGATTGAGCTGTGTTTCCAGACTCTTCAACTGTTTTACTCTCACTAGAAGTTTCTTTTACAACGGGATCAGCCGTTGGGCTTGGTTTTCCAGATCCATCTAAAGATGTTGAGGTGGTTGTCGTAATTGTTGTCGAGCTAGACTGTTGTGAGTTACCACCTTCAACAACTGTGTCTCCGCCGGATGTTGAGCTGAATTGAGTAGATTCTTCCGTAGATGTTGTTTCTTTCACAGCAGGATCAACCGCTGAACTGGATTTCTCAGATCCTTCTGAAGATGTTGAGGTGGTTGTCGTAGTTGTTGTCGAGCTCGATTGTTGTGAGTTACTACCTCCAACAACTGTGTCTCCGCCGGGTGTTGAGCTGGATAGAGTTGATTCTTCTAAAGATGTTGTTTCTTTCGCAACGGGATCAACAACTGAAGTGGATTTCTCAGATCCTTCTGAAGTTGTTGTAGTGGTTGTCGTAGTTGTTGTCGAGCTCGATTGATGTGAGTTACCACCTCCAACAACAGTATCTCCGGCGGATGCTGCGCTGGATCGAGTTGACTCTTCCGAAGATGTTGTTTCTTTCACAACGGGATCAACCGTTGAACCTAATTTCGCGGATCCTTCAGAAGATTTTGTAGTGGTTGTCGTAGTTGTTGTCGAGCCAGATTGTTGTGAGTTTCCACCTCCAACAAGAGTGTCTCCGCCGGATGTTGCGCTGGATTGAGTTGATTCTTCCGAAAATGTTATGTCTTTCACAACGGGATCAATCGCTGAACTTGATATCTCAGATCCTTCTGAAGTTTTTTTTGTGGTTTTTGTGGAACCAGACAGAGCTATGTTTCCAGACTCGACAACTGTTTTGCTCTCACTCGAAGTGTTTTTTTCAACTAGATCTACCGATGGATTAGATTGCGTAGACACAGAGGTTGTTGTGGTTGAGCTAGATTGATTTGTGGTGCCACTTTTAATAACATTGTCAAACCGACCGGAAGTTCTGTGATTATGCGGAATCATTTTTCTAATGGTTTTTATTATCGTTTCAATTTGATCGGTATTCTGCCCAGTTCCCGAAGAACCCGCTGAGGAGGTAATCCGATTATGAGCACAGTCATCATCATGCGTAAGAGCCAATTTACCAAAAAGTCTATCTAAGAGCCACAAGCGAATATCTTTACGAATGTCTAAAAGAGTTTGTCTCACACTTTCACAACACGGTGTATTGGCTGCGGGCTGAGCCGTTAACTTCTCGGTGCTCAAAGCAGTCTCCTTGTGAATGGTAGCACCGAATGCGATTGCCACGAAAGCGCCCAAGAGGGCAATACAAAATATACGCATGGCCTCCGAATTACCAATGCTCAATTTTATCTGTAGACCAAAACGACTATTGGGCCCCTTATATACTTTCATAAATTGTTCAGGTTTGTTGATTCTATTTTGGCTATTTGCGTAGATGCTTGCATTGTTGCAAAACATTTGGTACTTCTATTGTTCGATCCAAAAAAATTTGAAAATAGCCGCTTGATACTGAACTCGTGCTCCTAAATAGAAAAGAAATAAACACTTGTGGAAAATATTTGCTTTAAGCTTAAGTTGAACAATTGTCTAACTTTCTTAGTCTTTACGTAAGTCTGATGTTTTGTTTGGCAGTACTACCTTCATAGAAATATTTCAAACAAGTAAGAATGCTGTTCGGAATCGAGTCAGCTCGAGTAAGATATACTCCTGGATCCCAGCTTTTAAATATATTCTAGTCTTCTTTTTTTGTAAAGTTGTCATTCAATAGTTTTGCAAACACAAATGTAAGCAGGTACACGCACTAAAAAGTAAAAAAGGAAGTTATCTGCGAGAAGTATACGAGAACTTATAATCCAAATTTGAAGTCTCTCGTCCTTATAGTCTCTAAGATACGCGTGTTCACGGAAACGGACATGGCTATATCGACTCCGCTATTGATCCTTATCAAAAATATCTATACATTATGGGATCGGAGTTGCTTTCCTGCTTGTTATAAACATTTGCACAAAACTATCAAACCCTTTTTCCCCATTTTCAAGTGGTTCATGGTAAAATTAGACACTTGATACTGAACCCGTGCTCCGAAATAGAATAGAAATAAACACCTGTGCAAAATATTTGCTCAAAGCTTAAATTAAACAATTGTCAGACTTTCTTAGTCTTTACGTAATTCTGATATATTCTTTGGCTACGACAGTACTACGACGTCCAATTTGCCGCAATTGCCAGGTAATTAAAATACTTAAAAAACGTGTTTTGAAGACAAAGCTTGTTTATTTCAGCTGACAGTTTTTTAGAATCATAATTATGACAATATATTTAAGTGTATATGTGTATATATATTTTTATTATCTTTTATAATTTTCATTGCACCATATGTACATATGTATAGGATTAATCGCGTGGAACAGTTGTAAACATTGAGCTCCATTTAGTATTCATCATTTGCGAATGGATGGTAAGGATGACCGTGGTGACTGAAAAAAATCGAAATTATATAGTTTAGGTAATTGATTCAAGGAACAGAAATAGTTATCTTAAGAAATAAAGCAAAATTAACACTGGCATACAAAAAGTTGCAAGCAATTTCAAAGCATTGAGCAACATAATTAACCTATAATTGTTAGTAGATGTATTAAGCTATTTTGACAGAATTAACTTGTAAAGTGTGACTTGTCGTACTAAATACACAAACATTGATTGGGTTTCACAAGCGCTTAAATGTGTGGTTATCAAATAACACGTAAATAAACAATATGAATGGGCCGAAAGAATGTAAATTAAACATACGTCTGTGCTTCTCGGGTTGCTGGCTCTTAGCTTTGACGTAAATATTTACTTAACTACTATCATAATTCAATTTCTAGTTCATGTTTCCCATATGGATAAAATAAGGTTTCTTGAGATTTAATTCAATATTCGTCATGAAACGGATAGTGTTCATGACTGCCAGCCTCTCTAAATTATTAAAAAAAAAAGAAAATTAATCCCATTTTAAAATAAGACAAAAAAAATGTATGCGCGATGATGTTGAAATTAATTTTGATAAAGTAATATGATAGCTATAAGAAACTTACTTCGTCAGTGGCACCAGACGACCGTTGCACTCAAAACTCTCAATGATTTTGATTTCCTCGGGTGTCAGCTCAAAATCAAAAACTTTGAAGTTTGATTCGATGCGTTCCTTGGTCACCGATTTTGGTATAACAATATTAGTGCGCTGCACCTGGTAGCGAATCAGAATCTGGCCAGGTGTCTTATTCTTCGCCTCAGCGATTTTCTTAATCTATAAGAGGACGAACTTTAGAGAAAGAACTATTCGTTATGTTATGTCACGGCTTACAGCTTCTTCCTCCAGGATAATTGGATCACCCGGTTTGGCCCATGGACGATTCGGGCTGCCCAACGGGCTGTAAGCTGTTATGGTAATATCCTTCGATTTGCAGAAATCACACAGTTTCTTTTGGGTTAGATAGGGATGGCATTCGATCTGATTTGTGGCTGGCACAATTTTGGCAATTGCCAAGATTCGTTCAATTTGATTTTTATTGAAGTTGGAAACGCCAATTGATTTTACTAGGCCCGCCTCAACTAGTTTCTCCATCTCCTTCCAGGTGTCTACATAATCGTCGGGCGAATACAGAGTTTGGCCTTTCTCGTCGACCGGGAACAGATCCCCGCCCTCCTTGAAACCCATTGGCCAGTGGATCAAGTACAGATCTAGATACTTGAGTTTTAACAGTTTTAATGTATTTTCAAGTGCACCCTTCACCAATTCGGGACGGTGGAAAGTATTCCACAACTTGCTAGTGATGAACAAATCCTCGCTACAAGCAAACAACAAGTCGTTAAAAGAAAGAATAATGTCATTGAGGCTATAAAATATACCGCTTCACAACGCCTTCCTTTATCTTGGCCTCGATGCCATCGCCGACTTCAGCCTCGTTCTGATAGACGAAGGCACAATCAATGTGCCGATATCCAACATCGATGGCAGTTTTAACAGCCTGCACCACTTCACCACGAGGGCTCTGAAATAAACCAATATAATTCACATTAGTGGCTTAAACGTTAAAGTTTACTTTCCTAATATAAATAATAAATAAATAATAAATATAAATAATTCATAATTTATAAGGCATAATTCATCTTTCTTAATGATGTAATTGGAATGATTAAAATATGCAAATTTTAGCTGCCTTATCAGTAGGAGCAGATATTTTATGCAATGGAATCAGATGACCTTAATATATTTCGGTGTATATGAATACTATCAAAATAATACATAAGTTACCTTGTAATATATTTATTTAAAAATTAATATGCACACAATAAACGTATTAGTAATATCAGCTTTAAGTAATTAAAAACTTTAATGAATCGAATTTCTTTTGCTAAAACTATAAATTTTTACAGGGTATCACATTCACTTTTGAGCATGAAAACATGTCGTGATAAGCACATTAATCATTTTTTTTGAATTCTTATAGATAGCTACTGCATAGCTTTAAGTATGTACTACAAATAATTTATTATTAAGGGATGACTTGGCACATTTGGAGACTATCGGAGAAGAGGTCACCTTGGTACATAGGAGTGTATTCAGAACACGTTAAGAAACATTGCTGGAGATATGATAATCGCATGTTGAAATAACGCCATTGCAACCATATCATAACCGCACACACACACACACTCAGCCGGCGAAACACAGACGCCAAATTATCAATTGTATTCTAATTTCACAACTGCGAGAAAAAACATAGTATATGTCGTTGGCAACGGAAAACTACCAGATAACAATTATAGTTATATATGCAATCAAGTACATTTATATTTATATATAAATATACATGTATTCAATATGCAAAAAAAAATTGGCAGATTTACTTACATTCCAGGTGCCCAAACCGATGATGGGAATGCTGTGACCACTATTTAATTTAATCGTTGGCACTGCGCTAGCCATGGTGTAGTTCTTTATTTGCTCAGTTCGTGTTGAGAATTGCAGTAATTGTGTAAACTAATCCGTTTTGCGTCGAATTGGTTCAAAAACTGAAAAACTATGCACGGAGCAGACAGCTGTTTGTCACTTTTATATGCCAGTGGCGGGCAAAAGCTTTGCTGAACTTTCAACAAGCACATGGGCTGCGTTACAAGTTTTATCGATAACAGCTGTGCGATCAATTTGCGATTGTTTTTTGTCTTCAATTTGAAGTACTTGTTGAAAGTACCCAAGTTGCGTTTGAATGTTTATTATTATTCATTTTTATATTTATATTGATCTATTTATTGTAAAAAATATTTTTCTTATGAATATGTCTTCTTCCACTTACCCAAGTGCCAAGCCCTATCATCGGAATCTCATTTCCATCAGCAAAAATTGCCTTTGGAACAGAAATATATTCGGTTTGACTCCTGTTATTGAAAGCGCTTAGAATTGTTTTCGTCTTTATCTAAACTGTCTTACCATTTGAATGTAGCTTCTTTTCGTGCTGCATAGACTCTAATTGCAGTTTGGACTGTCGAGCGAATAAGTCGAATGCGATTTCTCAAAGACCCATTCATATTAAATAAGTTAATAAAATAAAGTTTTATTTTGTCAAATTTATTCAGCGATAGCTATGTTTTTCATGCTTAGAACAGGCACTAAAATCTAGTTGATTAACAGCTGAAAGCAGTTAATCCCGGACCATCTCTTTATGGACTCAACTCAGTGAATCCTTCAATATATGAGATAATAATTTATTAATAATTTATAATTTATTAATAGTTAAATTTAGTCATTTGACGCACAGGTCCACTAATGAATTTCAAAACGAAATTATAAAACATTTATGTTTTTCAGTTTGGAGTTCCCGTTTCAAAGGGATAATGTGGATGCCCATAGGCCGCTTTCATAATCATGAAACGACCATTGCAATCGAGGTCATCGATAGCCTGCAGATCATCGTTGTCTAGCCCAAAGTCCCAGATCTTTTTGAAATTCTCGTACATGTGATGTTTGCTCACCGAGCGTGGTATCACAATGATGCCCGACTGTGTCTGGTAGCGCAACAGGATCTGTGCCGGCGATCTCTCATATTTGGCTGCGATTTCCAGCAGGACGGGATGCTTGAGCAGCGGAAATGCTCCGGGCTTCTCGTACGGTGTGTGTGCCGATCCTAGCGAGCTATATGCTGTCACCGCAATTGCGTTGTCGTAGCACAGCGTGATCAGACTCTTCTGGCGCAAATATGGATGGCATTCGATTTGGAGCACAACCGGTTTCAGTTTGGCAACGCTCAGCAGTCGATTGATTTGCTGCTCATTGAAATTGGACACACCGATGGCATGGCACAGATTACTGTCTACCAAATCCTCCATTGCTCGCCACGTGTCCACGAAATCGATATTCTCAAAGACGGCTTTGCCAGTGTCGGGGCATGTTGGATATAGGTTATCGCCCGATTTGTATGCCATCGGCCAATGCATTAGATACAAATCCAGATAGTCAACACCCAAATTCCGCATGCTCGTTTCGCAGGCGGAACGTACCAGATCCGGTCTATGATGGGTATTCCACAGCTTGCTCGTAATGAACAGTTCTTCACTGCGCTTGCAAAGAAGTTCTTGTATTAATAATCGATAGTTTATCTTTTGGTTTTAAACAGTATTTACCGTGATACTGCACCTTCTGCGAGCTTGTTGGCAATTGCAGCGCCAACTTGTGCCTCATTGCCGTAAATATGGGCGCAATCAAAGTGACGATATCCTATGTCTATCGCATCCTTCACAGCCTGTGTAATAACATCTGGAGGACTCTGCCAAAAAAAAATCCGTTAAAAAGCTTCAGTGCATTGTTGCATGTGCAATGCAACCTTGAAAGCTCAAAAAGCTCTATTTGGCATTGGCAATGAAAACTCTAATATATGTAAAAACTATCCATTGTTATCTAGTATATAGTTTAATTGCCGCTGGGATAATTCAATAAGACTTACGCGCCATGTGCCCAGCCCGACCATGGGCATATTTTTGCCATTGCTCAAAAGAAAATTTGGAGTGGACATCTTAGTGTGCGGCACTTATTCTGTTTGTTATATATATTAAAATCAGGCGCGTTTTTCACACTCACCGAAAAGTAAACGAAAGGGAAAAAGCCTTCTTAGTCTACCAACAAAATAATTTCATTGACAGATTTCTTTAAATACAAACATATAGCAATGTATATGCATACATTGTTTATATATAGAAATCATTTTGACCTTCACAAAATGTGTGCCAAATATTTCGTTAAAAAAACAGCGATTTGTTGTATATTATATATTTAAAAATGCTGTTATTTTTAATTGAAAGTAATTGCGCTAAAGTGTGTACACACTGGCCACTTAACAATGCAGGAACTATCGACTGTGCTGATAGTTAATAACGTTTGAGTAAATGTACATTTAATATTGAAATGAGATAGAAAAGCAACTCGAATCACTTTTATTTCTGCAAAAGGACAATTTAATATAAAGCTGATTTACAGTTCATATCGTGTTTTATTTAATATTTTATTAAGTATGTATACACTGGGCACTTGTCAATGCACGACCTATCAACAGTTAAACGATTGGCCTGTTAATAACATTTGAGTAAACGCTAAATGTTAAATGTAATGAAGAAGAAGAAGCAACTAGAAACATTTAAATTTACACAGAACATTAATTGAAGAACAAGCTGATCGTGTTGTATTTAGTATTTAATCTATTCATTCATCCAGCTAAACTGTGAGAAAGATGTTTGGCACCGTCAACAATTATTTGGCGGGCGTTTTGCGCTCCGCCGAGGATTACGATGGCGACAATTTGGCCACATTTCTGTCGCTGCGCGATGTTCACGTCCAGAATCACAATTTGTACATCGCACAGCCGGAGAAGCTAGTGGAACGCATACTGAAGACACCACTGGATGAGGTCGTCAGTGCACATCTAAAAGTGCTCTATTATTTGGCGCAGGAGCCACCCAGTTATATGGACGCCTACAACCACCAGGCGGCGAGCTGTTCTGCGGTGGTTAAATTGCTGCAGCAGCTCAAGGACGAGAACTGGTGCCTGCCCCTTATGTATCGGGTGTGCCTTGATCTACGGTATCTGGCGCAGGCCTGCGAGAAACATTGTCGCGGCTTCACGCCGGGCAACATCCTCGAGAAAGCTGCGGATTGTATGATGGCCTGCTTTCGGGTTTGTGCCGCCGATGGACGTGCCTCCGAGGAAGAGACCAAACGCCTGGGCATGATGAACCTAGTGAATCAACTCTTCAAGGTCTATTTTCGCATCAATAAACTCCACTTGTGTAAGCCCCTCATCCGTGCCATCGACAATTGTACGTTCAAGGAGAGTTTTCCGCTGCCGGAGCAGATTACCTACAAATACTTTGTCGGACGACGCGCCATGTTCGATTCCAACTATCAGATGGCTGTGAAGGATCTGTCATATGCTTTTACCCACTGCCCAAACCGATTTACGAGCAACAAACGACTAATTCTCATCTATTTGGTACCGGTAAAAATGTTGCTCGGCTATTTGCCATGCAAATCTTTGCTGGAACGCTTTGATTTGCTGCTCTTCCATGATCTGGCCCTGGCCCTTAAGGCCGGCAATGTGAATAAGTTCGATGAGATTGTCCGGGAACAGGAATTGGTCCTGATACGCAGTGGCATTTATTTGCTTGTCGAGAAACTAAAGTTTATTGTGTATCGAAATCTTTTCAAGAAAGTCTTTGCTATTAGGCAAACCCATCAGCTGGACATGGGTGATTTCTTGACGGCGCTGCAGTTTGTAGGCGTGACGGATGTCTCGCTGGATGAGGCGCACTGCATCATCGCAAATCTCATTTACGATGGCAAAATTAAAGGCTACATTTCACATGCTCACAATAAATTAGTTGTGTCCAAACAAAACCCCTTCCCGCCATTAATTTCAACTTAGTTTAGTGAAAAAATAAAGACTTATTTAATAAAAACAAAAACTAACGGTTTAACTGGCTTTTATCTATTATACTCAACTCATAAAATTTAAGAAAGTTTACATTTTAGAAAATCATCAATTGAATTTTTAATTTATTTCGTTCACGGCAAAAACAGCTTGTAAGTGTTATTGATTATCGTCATCATGCAGGGCTGCAAGAACTTACGAAACACGAAATAACTATCGCGCTATCGATATTTACATTTGTCAATGGCCTGGCCGCATGCACAAACACAGCCACACAAACGCATCCGCCTGCCTGTGTTAATAATCCGCTAGCTTTCTGCTAGCTCAGCAAATTGTTTGGTGTCGACTAGTAAATAAGCAAAATTCAATTAAACGCAACTTAATATATTGGTAAATATATTAAGTTAAGCTGTATACAAAAGCGATTATCAATTCATAGACTAGGAAGTAAATGTCGGTTCTCTTCTGCAGTTCACTTGTTAAATTTCATTGCGTTTGCTCTTCTATTTTACATAAATTAAAAAAATAAAAAACAGTTGTGCAAATTTTTGTTGTAAATTGAATTTTAAATAATTGCAAAGCCTCCCAAAATATACAAGTTGTTAAGTTGTCAATGTCAAGCTGTAAAGTGTAATTCGGTCTGTTATCGCAAAATCAATATTACTAATTTTGCTTTGGTTTTCGATACACTTGCCGAGGTGTTTTTTAATTTTGTTGTGCAATGTGCAACTTATTGAATAAAGACTTCTTCGTATATATAGACCTATATATATGTCTTCTATTTGTTTATTATTTATTAAATAAACTAGTATTTATATTTTCTACAAGAGTATACAAATTTCGGAGTGGCTAAGATAGTTTTTTTCTTACTTGTTTTCAAACATGACATAACTAATAACATGCGTTTCAAATTGTCGTCTAACTGAAATGAAATTAACAAGCAGTCTTTGTTTTCGCTTTCCAGCAAACGCACGGCGTACCTGGCACCTATTTGGAAAATTCCTTTTTGTTTTGCGGCAAAAGAGGCTTAACTATCGATATGGCAGCACCGGTCATTGTCGAGGCGACGGTCAAACAAACAGCAACGGTATGTAAACACTGGCAGCACTGACTCCAATTCTTTGCTAATATTTTGCATCCACTTGCAGCTCATCTTCATGCACGGCTTGGGTGACACTGGGTGAATATAAACAGCAGAAGCAGCAGGAGTGTTGCATTATGCATTTAATCCACATTGTTATTCACTTATTGTTGGTTTTTTTTTCTTTGCTTTGCAGCCATGGCTGGAGCAGTGCTTTGGCTGCTATACGCCCACCGTTCATGAAGGTGATTTGTCCGACGGCACCAACACAGCCCGTCTCGTTGAATGCCGGCTTTCGCATGCCGTCGTGGTTTGATTTGAAGACACTGGACATTGGCGGGCCGGAGGATGAGCCGGGCATACGTGCGGCCCGTGACGATGTGCACACAATGATACAGAAGGAGGTGAACGCCGGCATACCGGCCAATCGCATTGTGCTCGGCGGTTTCTCGCAGGGCGGCGCCTTGGCTCTCTACTCGGCTTTGACCTTTGCTCAACCGCTGGCCGGTGTTGTAGCACTCTCGTGTTGGCTGCCACTGCACAAGCAGTTCCCCGGCGCCAAGATCAGCAGCGATGAGGTGCCCATATTCCAAGCGCACGGAGATTACGATCCCGTAGTGCCTTATAAATTTGGCCAACTCAGCGCCAGTCTGCTCAAGTCGTTCATGAAGAATGTCACCTTTAAAACGTACAGCGGACTCTCGCACTCCTCATCCGACGAGGAGATGAGCGACGTAAAGGTGGGTTCGAAACGTTATTCTTGTTGATTTTGTTTAATTTTTATATATTTGGCAATTGTTAATCAATTCGTTAAAGAATTTCCTCACTTTCACTCTGCTCTTATCTCTTGCAGGACATAATCAGTAAATGGGTAAACTAATTTCCATTTAAGCACTTTTAGACCCTCTTTGCGACCCGACTACGTCTCCGTCTCCTCTCGTGTGCATTCCAAAAAAAAAAAAAAAAGAATGAAAAAAAAAGAATACAAAACCAAATACAGCAATAGCAACATATTTTTGAAAATAACACTAAAATTATTACAAAATGGATCGCAGTAAGCAAAAGTCAAACACAAACACACACACAGATTATAGCTGTCTTAATTGTTTTAGCGAAATTGAAGTGGAAGTAAGAAGATGCATTGGGTATCGTTAGATAAGCAATACTATATACTATATATATATATATTTATATAAAACCTAACATAATATAGGGTGATGCCAATGGTTGAGGATCTTGAAGAGAGGAGCATTTCAATACGCTCCTTTTTTTGATGCACACACAAATTACGTTTCCTTTAGTTTCTGTTTTAATTAAAAACAAGAAAACCATACATATTTGATTGAAAATTTATTACTAATAAAGCTACTTAATCCTTAAAAAAAAAAAACAAACGAAACAAAAAACCGAAAGCAAAATTCAAATATTTGAAATATGAATTAGTTGATAATTTTCGAAAACTAGTTTCAACAGATTGAAATTGTTCGTACAACAACATCTACGTTGATTTTTCAGAAATTCGTCACTGGATTCAAGCGGTTTTAGAAACATATTCTTAAGTTTTAGAGTTTTAAATTTAAAAAATGCTCAATTTGTTACTTTTCTATAATTTTGTTAATTTTTGTGTTTTCTTTTTTTATTCTGTTTATTTTCAATATAGCAAGAATCACAGTCACATCATCTGTAGATTTTCAGCTGAATTTAGTTATATTTTCGTGTATAGCTTAAATCGGTTAAATTGAATAAATCCTCTTCTGATTATATGATTTGTGCTTTTCTTTGCTTGCAATTATTATTATTATTCAAAGTCAAACATATTATATACAAATTAAAATCACTTAATGCATATAAAACACGTTTATCAACTTTAATATATCTACTTAATTAACTAAAGAGGCTCTCGCAAGACTCATTTTCCATCTCTCATCTATATATTTGCAGACGCATTGGGAGAGCCAGAACATGGCTGCTAGAAGGGCGCAATGCTGCCAGATATCATAGTAGCTATATAGGCTATATAGACTATGAAAAATATAGTTGCAGTTCCTTCCACACACAAAAAATCAAAGCTCCTCTTCACCCCCCTCCCTAGTCAAGAAACTCGGCGCGCTGCAGACGTCTGAAACAAAAAGAAAAAACAAATCAAAAAAGAGAATTGTATTTTAGATATTATTTTGTATATATATATGTAGATCTTAGGCATATTGTTAGCGATTGAATGGATGGATTTGTCTGTCTGTCTCCACTTGGTGGTGCTCCGACGAGAAGCCGTTTCGCGTAAGCGAACTAAACTAAACTAAACTAAAAACAAAACTAAATAAAGTCATGCGACACGACTCAAAGCTCTCAAAGCTATCAAAACTGCAAAACTAGAAAAAAGTGATGGGTTATGTTTTTCCTCAGGATTCTCTCTGGCTAAATCTGCATGACTTTTTCTAGTTAACTTTTAAACCGGCGTTAAAAGTCGAAAAGTCACAATAGATAAAAATCGATAGCGAGAATACACGTTCAAGCTGCTCAGTCGTGCATGAAGTCAACTGTTACTGAAATGTGAGCGCCAAAATTTGAATATATATTTAAGCGACAAACGTTAAAGTGCTAAGTCACAATAGCTTGGGCAAAAATCAATGGCGAGAATACACATTCAAACTGCTTTGTCATGCATGCAGGCCAACTGTTAGGGAAATGTGAGCGCGAAAATTTGAATACAGATGTTATATTATATATAAGTGTAAAAGCAAATTATTATGCAGCAAGTTGGACGACAGATAACTCAACTATCTTTAATTGAGGGGCAGTGAGAAAAGGCAGTTGCTGATAACAGTTAATTTGATGCATGGCAAGCGAAGCCGGCAAATTAAATAAATTGGCAGATTTTGAGCAAAGTAAACAAACACACACACACCAACAAAAAAACACACACACACACACATACACATGGTTGAATAATGTTGACGAACGTGAGCATTGGCGACTTCGCAGCGCTTCGTTCAGTTGTTTCCGTATCGCCGCTAAGTTTGGACACGTTCGCTCCGCGCTTGGAAAGTTCGCGCCGTCCACTTTATTTTGATTATAAACAATACGAGAAGAGCGAGTTTGGTGTAAAAACAAAACAAAATGTGTGCCAATTTGTGAGTGTTGTGTGGATGCCCAAAATCAATTTGACTAAAAACCCAAAATAGGTAAATAGTCCTTAAATGCAAAATGAAAAATAAAAATAAATATAAAAACAGTTTGAAGTTGTTAAAAGTTTCGCTGCAGTTTGTTATCAAATCTTTGTTGCCGCTGTTGCTGCTGTTGCTGTTTTTGGATTTGTCACAAAGGAAGCTTTGTAAAATTCTAAATGCATTTGGTGTGTGTTTTTGGTTGTTGTTACTTTTATTCCAGTATTCCATATGCAAAGTGAACAAGACAAATACATATATAAGTACAGATAAATACATACTAAATAAACGCAAGATGTGCGTGCAACGTTTCTATTGCAATCTCTGCACTGTTTACACTCGATGGGTGACTGATGTGTGTGAGTGGGAGGGAAGTGCGGCTTGGGTCACTGTTATCCGTTACCCTGTTGCGTCCTTGCTGCCTTCCTCGCACTCACTGCTTCCCGATACTCACCTCACTTTAGGAGTGGATGACAGAATGGTGAAATCGATTCAAAAATGCATAATAAGAATGCAAACAGTCTGAGTAAAATTTGACAAGATAAGCGAGCACTTCAAGCTAATGTTTATTTTTTTACTTTTTTATTAACGCTTTAAAGTGTCACTTACGATGTACTCAATTGACATTTAATGCATGAGTAATGATTGCACTACAAATTAATCAGCGCGAATAATTGCGTCGTTAAGGGTTCGTTTACTGTTGCAATTATTTGGAACGCAGTTTAAGTTTTAAGCAGTTAAAAAAAAAAAAAAAATTAAAAAAGGAATCCAAGTGCGCATTTAAAAATAATATTTGCATTCATGGAAATCACACGCAAATTTTAAAATAATAATGATAAATGTCTTTTAAAAAATTAGCGAGAAAAAAAACTTTGCGGTTTTTGTTTTGCTTAGACTGATTAGTTATCAATTATCTCCAAATACGATTAATCATTAAATTTGTTTGGAGTTTGGCCTTCGACTCTCCGGACTCTGTCAAGTAAATGTCAAGATTATTGTTTCAGTCCTTTGCGTTGGGAAATACCAGCATCAATTAAGTTGTAGGGTATTCGCTTCAAATATCAGCGCAAATTGCCTGATTGGAATGTAATTATTATAATAATTTTAAATTAAGTGCTCGTTAGAAACTAAAATACAATACAATACATACAATGTTACAAAATTGCATTTTTTTTTCCCCATATATAGGTTTGAGTTAAAAAATGTACTTTTTTTTCTTGTTTTCCACTACAAAAATTAATGAGAATACAAAGTAATGAAATTGCATAATCTAAAATAATGTAATTGATGTGAATTTATATACAGCGCTTAATAGATCACTATCAATAATTGAAATATTGAATGCAAAATGAGTGTGGTGCTATTTATTTGCTATTTAGACAAAGTTGTTATATACAAGTTGCTCTTCGAAAGGCGTTCAAAACTAATTGACAGGTTCCACTTGTGACTAAGTGCAATTTTGTTGCAACAAAAAAAAAAAAAAAATTAGTAAAAAATAAATAAAAAACAGATAACGCTTATTAATTCTATAAACGCTTTAATTAGCAGCTTTTATAATGTAGTAGACTTTCTTGACAATGAACAGGTATTTTTACTTTTACTTAATACTAGGCATGAGTCAAAAGGTTGGCCTCCCTCGCGTCATTCTCGATGGTGTCAAATAGAATAGAATCGTGCTCAAAAAGAAATCGAAAATCAGACGGAAGAAATTAGCGTTAAATATACAGACATGCAAATTTTCAATTATCGCTGATTTCCAAGTGGAAAGAAAAGTGACAGCTCTTCTCTTTTCTTTTTTTCTTCTCTTTTCCTTATTTTCTCTTCTCTCTTCTGCAAAAGCCAAGTTTGGCGAGTATGCAAAGGTTTATGGCTTCTGAATAGCCTCAATAAAAAACATCTTCTTCCTTGGGGTATTTATATGAATGCAAAAAACGAGTTTCAGACGCTTTGCATGAGAATCCAACGCCGCAGCAAAGGAAATCAGACGATGACAAATACATTCAAGTGTCATATAATCAGAGAGTTCAGAGAAATCAAAGAATTCTGTTCTGTTTGGTTCTGTATTTGTCTTCAGTTTGTATATAGGGTGTTCCAAAAAGTGAATTCGGCACGTTTGCCATGCATTCATTATATGTTTAAACTTAGCCTTGCCATTGTGACATGTTCAACAGGTTTCGCTTGATTCTTAAATGACAGAATATTTGAAAGGTTTGTGTGTTTTGCTTACATTTTTGTATAGTTTAGTGGCTTAATTTCCTTTAGAAGTTTGGAAAAAAAGATTAAGTCATCGATTTGAAATGTAGATATTTTCCTCTAGATATTATTAAGCATATCACATATTGTTCTCGAAGCTCAAATTAAAACTTTTAAAATTTCCATAAACATAAAAATAATCGAAACAAAGCCTGCTTTTAATGTATTATTCATTTTTTTTAGCTTTAGCTCATAGCGGAAGCATTTAGTGAAATGCTTATGCAATTTGAGCGATTATAACAATTTCTTCAATAACCACTTCTGTAAATATGCATTTATAATTATTGTTTCGTTGACTGTCGTCGCAGACTTGATAGTTTGTTGAAAGCATTGCGAGACTAGAATCTGTCCAATTGTCCAGCTGTCTGTCAGCTGATAATATCCACGTGCACCTCGATTGGGTATACATACTTGTCATCGGGGATCTGTGTGATTAACCGCAGTCTCACTTTCAATGTTTTATTTTTATTGAATTCGTTAATATCTGAATTAGCAATTTCAGCAGGTTTGCTTATGATAATTTATGTGGTTTCAGGCTTGTGTCTCACATTAATTAACTGTCTCCAGATTCGGGGGCAGCATTTAAAATAGGATTTGCATTTCTAAAAGGAATATTCTAATTGTTTTATACTTCAGGGTTTCAGAAACCGAAACGCATTCGGATCCTCAGGCTTACTAATTTTAATTCAGAATCGGAATCGGAACCAAAATTTCAAATACTCTTATAATCCAAATAACGGAACTGATATTTAAGTTGCGCATGCTATTTACATTATTATTATTATAATTGGGATACCTGCACTGCGACCTACTCGATTTATTGCGCCCTCTTCTGAGCCTCCTCCAGCAACCCCAGCGAGACCGTTTACTGGGTTGAGGGCTTCTATGTCTTTGAAACTCATAGCCCCTATTCTTCCTCATGGTTATTACTTGCTTAAAAGACTTCTGGCTTCTCGGAGTCCTGGTGTCTCTGGCCAACTCCATTTTCTCCTGTGTGCTTCCTCGTTTCCTTCTGCCATTTACACACTTTTGCACAAATCTTTTTTCTGGGATCATTACTTATCGGAGCAGTACCGTAAGTGTACCGTAAAACTTGAATTTCTACAGGAATTCTTATGCTTTTCATAATAGAATCGGAACTGGAACCTAAATTCGCTTCGGTTTGACACCCTGGTTGGTATAGTTGTTTTATACCATGTGCAATTAGCAGGCACACAATGTCCCCCTTATTATTCCAGTTTATTTTATTTGTTCTTATTCATTTGTGGGGTAAGTGAGTTTGTTAACCTGCTCTTGGGATTTCTGATTAATTGCAATGCATTTGCCAAAGTTCTTTATTTATATTTCAATGATGACGAGTTTTTGTATGGAATCCTCATGGTTTACTTTTATAAAGTGCTTCATATTTTATTTGAATTTATTTATTGAACATATAGACTCATATTTTTGAATTGAAGATTGGGTCATTGACTTGCTCCAAGCGTTCAGCACATTCTGTTTTAGAGCTGCCAATATCGTGTAGATATTTAAATGCGAATAGACAGAGTTTTTGAGTCGACATTTTAAGTGAACATCGATAAGTAGATAATAAAAATGCATAGATGGCATCGGTGGCCATAATTTGTGCAGTGGAGGCTCAATAGTTTAATGGGGCGCGTGGTTCTTGGAATGCCAACTGCGAATTTATGCAGCCAACTGATAGCAAACACCAACAAATGGAAAAACAATAACAACAACACAGATTATTAGGGCTTGTCAAGGCCACAAACACAAACACAAAAGCAAAAACAATGATAACAATATCTAAAAAAAAAAGCATAAACAAAAAAGAAACAGCAAACGACATTTAAAATGATTAATTTTTTATTTACAGCTTGCGATGAGTTCGTCGCACAACCCAAACAAATATCCCGCAAATACCGAAAGCAAAACAAAAACAATTAATTGAGTCAACGATGCGTGCCGAGCAGCAGTAACAATAACAAAAAACTAAAGACCAACCAAATAGAGTACGGCCAAATCCAAATCCAAATCGAAATCAAAACAAAAGCCACAAGCACCTCTCAATATATCACTTTGTGGATTGCTAATGAAACAATCCGAAAACGCGACACGTACCTGCCTTCTATATAACACACACTTAGATATATATGTATATATATATGTATATATATATACACTTATTTTGTGCATAAATCTATCCGCACTCATCAATATACATAGATCATAAGGCATTGCGGCATTAAATTGACAAATAAACCACTTGAAAAACAAAACAAAAACAAAGAGTTTTACCATGGATCAAACGCGCAGCCTTCTAAGCAAACAGTCCAAGGATGTCGAATTTCAGGATGTTTTCTACACAGTCGATCAGCGAGCTAATTTCTGTGAGTATGCCAAAATGTGCCTTAAATTGCTCAAATATAATATATATTTTGGAGTTTCAATTATTCCCTCAAAACGAATTCCGACGGTATTCGAAATCTATCGGATTATAAAGAATACTTGACCAAGGGCAACAGACATATGTATTTATATTAAATATCAGAATTGTTTAATCTCAGCTGTTCTTTATTATATGTAAGTATTTTACTCAGTTGTGAAATTCGTATTCATATAAATTATGCTTTTCATTTGTTTTAAAACAAACTATCGAAACTATATCTAAAGTTTTATGTTCAGTTGTGGAATTTGTTTTTACCTAATTAAAGTTTCCCTTTTTGCAGATATAAGTCACACTTTCATAACTAAATCTAAACTTGTTATTATAACAGCTGTCAAAACTTTTAATCTTTATTACTTTGCTGAAATATTTTATTAAGTTGTTAGTCTTACAACTAGTTAACTAAGTAGACAAAACGTGCACGTAACTTAATCATTAACTTGATTCATAATGTTTTTTTGTTGTTGCTTGTCAGCAATATCAAAATACTATTCATGAATATGGAACTTGGAGTTAGCCATGAAAACTCTCTCAGTTAGGTGGTACTAAACGTTTATGCCTGCTATGGCCCAGTCAGAAGGCCTTGTTCAGTGTTGACTGGGCAACAAGTCTAGTTTCTATGTGGAACAAGTACCTTTTATTTATTTAATGGTTATGTATATTATATCGTTTACTGTGTACCTATTTCATTTAAGTGCACATCATGCGACTTTCGCAAAATTGTATTTGAAATCGAGGCGCGAGTCGCTCAAAATGTAATTTAAATGTTTGCATTGGTTTCGCTTTCTTGAGCCCCAAATTTCATCACTTTTTGCCTTGTCTGCCCAAGCGCTAAGTGTTCCATAATTATGCGAGCTGCCAAGCAAGTAAAGCACAAAAAAGCATCAATTACAAAATTCCCTTGTTTTTCGCTACTGCAATTAAAAACTGCTATTGTTTTGTTGATCAACATTGTGTCACAGGCAGCAGGATGAAAGATCTTTGACCTTTTAAATAAATATTATTGTGACTTGCGTTCCACAGCTTCACATTTATATATATGTCTTGTTCAAATTCCACACAAATCGAAAAGGTTCACTCCAAAATGCCATACGAATTTTCATCTTATACAAAATATACTCAGGAAACTTTTGTATTTAGCACACCCAACTTTAGCATTCTTACAAATAATTTGCTCTGGTTGTGGTTGACCTTTTTCTGGTGCGAGTCAAATGCAATGAACTTGCCCCATCGATTTGTAAGCTGTCAACTGATGCTGATGCTTAGCTAATTTTGGAACATTTTGGTGTCTTCCTCGTTTAGGAGTTGTGCACCATTCTAGTCTCGTCTCGTCTCGTCGTCATCGTTTGGAAGCGAGTTTCCATCTCGACTTGTTTGAGTAGTTTAGGTAAAGCATTTTATAGCTCCTCGAGTTCAAAGTACGCCTCATAATACGATTTACTATTTGAATTTTGTTGAATCGCTCTTTGGACAGCATTTAGAAATATGCAATAAACGTTGCACGCTTTGGGCATTTGTCATTTGATCAGTGCTTAATGAGTCAATGAGTCAATGACATAATCGAGAAATATGTGCAAATTCGACTTTATTTATAAGTAAACCTAATGAAAGGAAAGGAAATGCACATATTTAAATAAATTAAAAAACGCATAAATTTAAAAAAATAAAGCACTTAAAAAATATAAGTAAATAATACAAATAATTTACTTTAGTCTTAAATAGTTTTGGCATTGCACTCAGCGTAATCTTTCTATTCGGAGTTGCTTCAGACTTCGGACTCAGATTCAATTATTACTCAGTCGTGCGGACTTTGGCTAGATTTAGTTGTGTGCCCAGCATTTAATCGTGAATCACACTTCAAATGAGATTGCTTCCTTAGCTCGTTGGGCAATGGCAATAGTCAAGCGTCGAGTGGTAATCAGCATCGCGTATATGCCATGTGCAACGTACACTGCTCGCCGCCAAATGTGGGGGCATGCACATGTGGCATATCAGCAGGGGCTGTAACTATCCGCAAGCAAAGACACATAAACACATACGAGTATGTAAATATGCACATTTATGTTCACAGACACATTCACGAAAGTATCTACAAATTGTGCACAGTTACAAGCCACTTCCTCAAACTGACGGCTGAAAATCATTGTTGCTAACTAACTACATAGTTGTGTGCGATGCGAGCATCATTATTGCGTGGCAGCATCATCATTATCTCGATCACTTTGGACATGGACATAAACAACAACAGCAGCAACCCGATTATGCTGCGCCAACAACAATAACAACAATAACAACAACGCCAAAATTGACCAGCTTTGATTGAATAATTTTCCGCTCCCCTTAAAGCGTAGCTTTCGCTGCGGAATTTCACATTTTGCTCAACACTTTTTCCAATTTTCCTCCAATTACTTGTCTGACTTAGGGTGTGTATGCAGGGGGAGGGGGAGGGGGAGGGGCACTGCTCTGGTAGCCGAAAGAAAATCAGAAAAAAAAACTGAATTAACTTTAAAGAAATTGAATAAAAACCTTCTGAAAATTGTAATTATTTGGATACTATAAGTAATTATTAAAATTGACTATTCAACAATTTCCGCCCCTTCGACGCACTTGTGTTTGTGTGGCTAAGCCTTAAATTGATTCGACGTGCGCTGTGCGATATATAAATAGACACACTCATATCTTATACTGGCTACACACACACACTTTCACATTGTGATTACATCGGGTCCAATGCAAACAGCTTGTGCTATGTTTGTTTAAACAAAAAGAGAAAAAAAGAAACTGAAAACAAACTCAACAAGTCAACTTCAAGGTATTTAAGCCAGAAAAGTAGCCGATAGCATTGATGCTCTGTCAGCTGTATGATAGATTTATATGAGCTTTATGAAATGTCTAGTCAATTATTAAGTCAATGCTTAAATCGATGATCGATTATTCACCTATATATCTATTAATTATATGTGGACTTTGTGACCTTGTCATTTTGTCGATTACATTTTACAGCAATAATTACTATGCTCTCCAAGTAGGGTATACTACTTACTAAGGCAAAAAAGGTATCAAGTAGCAAAACGTGATTTAAGTTATACCCATAATTGAAGTGAATTGAATACGTGATTAAATCACATCACAATTGAGTAGTGCAAATAAAAAATTATTCTTATTTTCAACACGTCACGAAATTACAATAAGTTTTCAGTATACACCCCACTTCAGTGGGGATAAGCGGAAAGTTAAAAGTGTGTGAAAATGACTGTTAAATTGAATTTATAATTGCAAAGAAAAATGACTAATAACCGTAGCTGATGCAGCAATAACTGAAATGCATAATCCACTGTCAATTGCCACTTAAAACAAACAAGCATCTAAAATATACTAATCATTTTGCATTAGAATAAATTTGGAGGAACTGAAGCTTTATATTTATCTTTTGATATTTATCTTAAAGTTGTTTTTAATAACTTGCTTAGGAATTTATACCGAAATCAAAGGGACCATAAATATTTGTTTTGCCTATTGCGCAATTAAATTATTATTCACGTCGCATTTGGAAGAATTTAAATTTAAAATAAACTAATAAATAGGCTGAACAATTCTAGCTAGGAAAAATCTGCTTCTTGAATAGCATGAATTGAGGCCTGAGGCTCAGCTTATTATTAACTCATAGCGAATTCAAATGGATATTTGTTGGCAGTTGGCGATTGCGAAATGAAATTATTATTCAAAGCGCATTTTAAATGTTATGTTTATGTTGACTATTAACAAAGCTGTGCTAATTGGTGAACAAAAGCGAAAAAATGTAAATTCTAAATTGAGAATATTGCAAATTGCAAATAGTAAATTGATTAGAATGAAATTTATTGTATTTCTGTGACATTTCATTAGATATACATTTCATAGATATGCTGTATATATATGCTGTATCTGGTTCATCCGGTTGTGTCTGTTATCGATTAAGATTTTCTTACCTGTTGCGGTTTCATGATTAACTCGATTACCCGAAATGCAATCGCAGCTCGTCTGAGATACCATCTCGTCACGTTCTGAAACCAGAGAACTGAAATCAGAGAACTGACTGCGACCACCTTAACCGACCCGGACGACGAGCACACATTTATTCTGTATTTAATCTAAAAATTTGTCACGTCGCTTTCTGAGATGTGTGACTCATTCTGTTTGTGGTCGAGTACTCGTTATCGCACTCGCATTTGCTTTTCGATCAACTAAAACGCCTGGCGCCGCAAGCCAAAGATCACAAAATACCGCTCAGAAGCACAGAATTTTAGAACTCGCTGGCAATTGTTGAACAAGCTCAAACAAATACGGAAAAATTGTTCAAATAACAACTGGCAGGCAGACAGCAGGCAGCAGGCGACACTCAAGTTGGCCGGGCTAATTATTATGTAAACTTGCCCACTGGTCTATAAACAGTCAATATGTCTTCCGACTTCTGCTGACTTGTTTAACGGTTTGTACCTTGTCTCTGACCTTCTTTGCTTTGTACGAGCTCCGCGTTTATTAGCTGTTGTGCAAGGAATATCAATTGGAACCAAAGTGGACCTCTGTGGGAGGTCCATGCAAATAGCTAGTGCGCAAAAAAAAAGTGTTATAATATGGCCAAAACTGAATGGGCAATACTTAAGACAGACGACTCTTGGCAAGAGTTGGAGTTTCGTTAAAATTTATTCTTCAAATTGAAATTCTATTATTACATTTTTAAGTTTGAACGTTTCAGCTCTGATTTATGGGTGCTGATATAAGAACAGAGATTTATGCAGATCTATAAATTTGGTGTGTTAAAAAAAGAGGAGTAGCTTCAATATGATCTGTACACAATTAATAAATCTAAGAACTTATTTTCAATTTGAGCTGTAAAATATATAGGAAATCAGTGTCAGTCTGGCCAAGTAAATAGTTAAGTTTTGTCTAATCTCAGGTGACTCGTTTTGAATGGAAAAATTATATTTTGTCATGTACAATCAGCCATCCCTTAAATGGCTTGTCTAACAGCCTACTAATTAAATCATTTTCAAAACGTTTGGATGCGATGTGCTTTTGCAAATCAGCAATTATATGATATATATTATTAATTGGTTATTTAAATTCTGTTCGTGGGTGTTTTTAATTGAATGATTGATTCCCCTTAACGTTGTCGGGTGTGATAAGGAGCATCATCATTAAAAATAATGTATGACTTTAACCCACTAGCTTATTGTACAGCCCAACCGGTCGAGCTGATATTCATGGCTATTGATAAGACCAATTCAGCATTGACACAGATTAACACATGTATTGATTAAAGAACTTACCTACAACAATAAATCATTGTTGTGGTATTCTTTAGCTGCTTATCTCAACCTATTTATGTATGTGTATTATAAGGAACGATGACAATTAGGTAGAGCTAAGTAGCTGCACACTCCGCTTAAATGACTATTAAAAAATCACAAGAAAACGTGACGCTGCTGAAAATCACCATTTAAGCACCAGTTCTCAGATGGCAACAGATGTTGTAGATAAATTTGTTAAGTTGTTAAGCTTGTGACTGACATTTAAATTTGATGTCCGAATCGTCATAAAATTGAGCTGCCGACAAAAGAATAAACGTTTTCGCCCTGAAAAAAAACGACAAAACGAGTTTTCTTCCATTGAAGTTTAATGATAGATTTTGTTTTGGGTGCTTGTAGAGTATTCAAAATTTGTTGTGTTACATTCTTAAGTTGAGCAGAGTTAAATAAACAAGTCATATTTTAAGCTCACTTTCTTTATATATTTACACATATATCTGAAGTCGTAGCGCCCCTTCTAATTATTTATTTATGTTTTTTGTTTTTTTTTTTTTTTGCAGTTCGCGTTACGGGCCAGCGACAGATCTTGAGAGGCGTTAGCGGCAGCTTCCGTAATGGACAGCTATCGGCTATAATGGGCCCCTCGGGGGCCGGGAAAAGCAGTTTGCTAAACGCGATTTCGGGTTTCAGGTAAGCCAACAAAAACTGATCGAAAACGAAACTCAAAAGTCGCATCGACTAATTCGGGAACATAAGACGATGTTTAAATCTTAACCGGTTGTATTCAAAAATAAATATTACCTGAATTAATTAGAATGTAAACAAATCATTAAAATAAATATAATTTGTAAAACAAGAGAAATCCCAATACTAGCTCTTGTCACATAAATAGTCAATAATGAAACACTTTTCAATACATTTTATTTCTGGCTGATTAGTCACATGCCCAGCATTTGGTTAGGTCTGAGGGGAAGTCCGATATCAAAACATAGAACGAGAACGAAATTGAAAATCAGACGTAAGCAATTAACAAATTTTGAAGCTGACCTTCAAAGTTTTTGGGTTTCTTGCAAACGATTTCTAGTTTTATTTCCGGTTTCCAGTTCAGAGTTTCGAATAAATTTTTTGTTTGGCCTTAAACCTGTATTTTGTCTGTTTGCAGAACAACTGGGGTTAAGGGAAACTTTAAAGTGCAGCGGGATAATGCCTGCTATATAACGCAGGATGATCGCCACCAGACGCTGCTCACCGTCGAGGAGCTAATGAATCTCTCGTGTGACCTGAAATTGAAGCAGCGCCACAAAAAGGAGGAGCTGGTCACGAAAATACTTAAGAATCTGAATCTCGATCATCGCCGCAATGTGACCGCCGAGAAACTCAGCGGCGGTGAACGGAAGCGACTCTCCATTGCCCTCGAACTTGTGGACAATCCGAATATCTTCTTCCTCGACGAACCCACAAGCGGTCTAGATGAGGTGACTGCAGCCCAGTGCATCCGCCTACTGAGGGAAATGGCACACGAGGGTCGCACCATTGTCTGCACCATACACCAGCCCTCGGCGACGATCTACAACTACTTCGATAGCATCTATGTGCTCGCCAAGGGACTGTGCGTCTACCAGGGTAACCCACTGGCGACAATACCCTTCCTGCGCCTTGCCCAACTCGATTGCCCACGCCACTACAGTCCGTCGGATTACAGTGAGTGCTCATTTTAACAAATGCAATTGGGCATCATTTAAATAGAAACTTATCAAAAGCTAATCCCGGATTTGTTTCTATCATAGTCATTGAGGTAGTTGATGCGGAGGAGGGACACCTGGTCCCGCTGCTCAGTGAACTGACTGACAACGGCAAACTGACTTATCGGGCCAATCAGCCGGCATTGGAGGACACTCAGCTGGTAGCACAGCAGGCGATAACGACGCTATTTGTGGAGCAGCCGAGGCGTCAGTGTTTGTCCGGTTTCTTTGCCGGCACCGCTGCCTCAACTGATGGCACATTAATGGGCGCAGCGGGTGCGTTGCTCGAGCACATGAAATTCTTCAAACAGCATCTGCATCACCGAGAGCGACGTGAGATATCCGGGCTGCAACAGTTCCTGGTGCTGATGCGAGTGATGCTGTTGCGGACGATGCGAGCGCGGCTGGCGCTGGTCATCCAACTGTTCCATCATACGCTATGTGGCCTGTTCTTTGGCATGATCTTCTTTCAACTGGGCAATCAGGGCGGACGCATGTTCGATCATCTCAAGTTCTGCATCGGCGCCGTGCTCATGATCGTCTACACGCAGGTGATGGTGCCCATACTCAGCTGTAAGAGTTAGCCAGCATCCATGGTCTTGTTCAGGTCACTCATTAGTCACGCTTTCAGATCCGGCTGATGTCAAGGTGGTCAAGAAGGAAACCTTCAATCGCTGGTACACACTCACGCCCTACTATTTAGCGCTGACCATATCGCGATTGCCACTCCAGGTGCTGCTGAATTTGACATTTATGGCGATGACCTATTGGATGTCAGGATTGCCCCAACAGCTGTGGCGCTTCTGCATTTTCGTTGCCGTTGGATTAATGATCTCCCTGGTGGCCGAGGGCATGGGCCTGGCCATTGGTGCCACCTTCAGCATAACCGTAAGTAATTTGCAGTTCTGTTCTATTTTGAAATTAATATTTTTGCATTTATTTAACCGCAGAATGGCAGCGTTGTGGGTCCCATGTTAATAGCACCACTGATGGGTCTTGCCGTTTATGGATTTGATTTTGCATCCCAGATTTCTGGTGGAATGAATCTCCTGATGAAATTCAGTTATGTACGTGTGGGAGTTGTCGCCCTAATTCTGACCGTCTTTGGCTTCCAGCGCGAGGAGTTGGACTGCGATGAAATCTATTGTCACTTCGGTGATCCGCGGGTGCTGCTCCGCTTCTTGGATATTGAGAAGGTGTCGATACTGCATCAGTTCGGCCTGCTTGCCATGCTGATGATCTTCTTTCGCGTCATCATGTACATCAGTCTGCGCAAACGCTGCTACACCTGAGCCACCCGCAATGAGCACAATCTGCTCTAGTTATAGCTGTGATCTGGTTTTATAAACTCACTATGTATATGTATATATATGCAGGTGCCTAGCTAGTTATAGGTGTAAGTGCTACTTATGTATTACGTGCACACTTGATTGCCGACAACGAAACACTCAGATAAATTGGTGCTTGATACCCCTTAGTTTGTAAATACGTGCTAAGATGTAGCTGCACACAACTGTTACTCCGTATTTGTAAGCATTATTTAGCGTAGATTTCTGGTTAAAGTGACGAATACATTATGTACATAAGACAAATTATATTTTTACATATTAAAAAAAAACAAGTTAAAATACAATGTTTTTATGTATATGGTTTTAATGCAAGTTGGTTTGTGGTTCATTTGAGTTATTTGCTGAGTTATCGCGATTATCGATTTTATTTATGTGTTATTTATTTATCGATAATACGATTAAGCGTAATCTGGCAATATCTTTCCAATTTACTTTACCATTCATTTGAAGCCTTTCAAAACAAATACTTAAATGAGCCGCCAATTAACCACTATGGTGATAAGGAGATTGATGGTTTACAGGTCCATTTCGGCATCGGGTTCATCAATGTCGTCCATCGTTGCCTCGGCCGGCTTCACTTTGGTCAGGGCGCGGATTTGTTCGCTGAGTGGCCTCAGTAAACTAACTACCTGGTCGAATTGCTCGCTTAGCTCCGTTGGCAGACCGACCAGCATGTTGCTGACCACATCCTCCATGACGGCATCGACTTCAATGTTGTTGCCATTGCCCAGTTCACCGCACACATGGAGCAGGGTTTGCAGGCGCAATATAAGCTGGCGTGTGCTCTCCACTTTAACGTTGTCCTTGTCCTGAGCGGCCTTCAGGTCCATTTTGGCGAGAATGCGACACTTCTCGTAAAGCTTGTTGCGTGGCAGACACTTGTTGTGCAGCACACTTGTCTCGTACTCATTCAGATAGTTTTGGGCCAGGCGCAGCGGCTTTAGAATCTCAGCGTTCACACGATGCAGTGCCATTATGTTGGAGGCATGGCGCAGCTGGAGCTTCTCGCGATTGATCGACTGCTTGGACTCACGGCGAGCGATTGGTGGCATTCCACTGAGTAGCAACTCCTCGTTCAAGCTGGCCATGTCCTGGACGGTCTTACGTTTCAAAGCGATCATCTTTTGCAGCTGCAACACTGCAGTTATTAGCTGAGCCCTGGCCTGATCTTCAGGGCTCACGGCTTCGGCGAGCAGTTGCTTCTCTTTGAACTCCTGGACGATGGTCGACGAGGGCACACTTTTGCACTCCTGCAGCGCATGGAGCAGGCAATCGGGAATGCTGAGTACCTTGTGCTTGCTGCCGATGTTGAACTTAACAAGATAGCGACTCTGTCGCGGATCATAGCTAACAATGTGTCCCTTGCAGAGTCTGGAGCATGGCGCACTCAGCAGACTGATGACCTTGGTGTCCACGGCCAGTGGCAATGGTATTTGCTTAGGCAATAGTTCCAATAGCAATTGCTTATCCTGGAGCACGTCCAGCCGGCGCTGCTGCAGCTGGCGCACAATATAACGATTCTCCTCCAGCATATTCCGTTCGAGCTCAATGAAGGCTGGCGAGAAGCGACGCGCCTTGCCCAAGGAGCGGCGAATTAGCTGCCAGCAATGACGAGACATTTGACGCGTCTCCAGCTCCGGCAGATAGTTGACCAAATAGTCGTTCCAGTCAAAGGTGCTCGCCAGTATCGCCTTGTCAATGGTGGACTCGTTGAACTCGTACCAGATCCAGCATTGGCATTTCGATTGCTTCACAAATTTGTACAGCATTTGCTTGGGATCCTTAACAACGCTGACAACGTTGTCCGGCTCTTTGGCCTCCACTGAGCACTTCTCCTCGCGCAGCCGCTTGGTGAGCTTGGGCAAATGGACAAAGAGCTCGTTGTTGTCATTGGTCGCATGTGTCTGCGATCGGAGCAGACGGCGTCGTGATTCCTTCATATTGGGCATTTTATTGGCTCGCGTCAATCCTAGTTTGGATAGCAGTGGCGGCGTCTTTGCCAGCTGAGAACCGATTGGGTTTCGTTTAATATCTGTAAGATTTTCTGACATTTTTCAACTATTCAAATAATAGACTAGTTGTTGCTTTCAAATATCAGTTGTATTACTTGGATTTTATTTTGCTTGTCTGTCCAGTCTCTCGGCTCTTTTCTGTATGACAATTGTAATCATACAATTTACATTTCGGTTTAGATGTCAATTTCAAAATGATTTCAGTGTTGCATTTGACAAGGTTTTCGCCTTTCACTTTAAACTTTCCCCATATAATAATAATTTGAGAATGTTTCCTGTATTTCTGGTTTCTCAAATAATCCCATAATCCTTGAATGCAGCTCGACGGAGAAGATGCTTGCGATTCTGAAGGATTTGGTCGATTTGTAGGTATTTTTATACAAATTACATGTGCTTTAAAATCATTACTTGTGTTATCCCAAAAGTATGCATTAAAATCTTTTATTTTCTGAGAGTAGTTCGCACCACAAACTTTGTTTTGTCGTGCATCCTAAAGGTATGCAACGCTTTTTGTAAAACGAATTCTATTCAGGAAAGTTGCTATTGCCTTTCTTCCAAACTCTGGTAAAAAAATAAACTAAGGTTTTTGCATTCAAAATGTATTTTTCAAGAAATTACGATTACAAGATCTTAACAATTATATTATATATATAAATATATGTATATATTCAACTACTTTTTCATGGTGCCGATTTTCTCCTTGCGCTTTTTTACATGTTTCTTCACTTTGACTTTTCTCTGCTCGGCCTTTGCATCCTTAACCGCTTTTTTGCGAGCCTTTTTACTCTCTGGCGATTCATCACGTGGTCGTGCCGAGTTTTTGAATTTTGACTCATCGTTGTTGTCATCGCTGGATTCGTCGCTCTCATCTCCACCTGACTGCTGCTCACTTTCCGCATCCAAAATTTCTGGCTGCTGCTGGACGTCCAGAGCTGGTGTCAAACCCGTAATTTTAGCGTAAATCAGATTTTGTTGCACACCCTGCTTGGCCTTGGTCACATCTCGCTCGAAGTGAGGCACCTGACGAAAGAATGGATCAGTTGCGGAAGATCATGCTTAACAGTGACACTTACCTCATCCAATCGTTTGGGAATGTAGGTGTTTTGCCAGACGGCCTCGTCGATCTTCTCCTGCGCCGTAATGGCATCGAAATCCCGATCCTTGATACGCTCCGAAATACGCTCCAAACACTCTTCCATATTTTCAGCAGTTATGGTCTGATCGGTTATGAAGTCGAACAGCTCTTTGACAGTCATCGTGGCCACCGATTTTTTGCGAAAGAACTCGGATATGTTTGTGCAGTCCTTGCGCAGAAAGTCAAACGCGTGCGGATGGTCGTGCTCCACAGCCTGGCTAACATCGATGATGACCAATTGGCCATCTTGGTACAGTATGTTGAACTCGGATAAATCAGCGTGGACGAGTCGGCACTCGTTGTAAATGCGCCACATGATTACCACACAATCCCGATACAATTCTCGCGCTTTGGACGTGCTCAGCTCCACATCCTTGAGCTTTGGTGCCGGCCAGCCGTCGTGACCACAGAAACGCATGACCAGCACATGGGAACGCAACAGAATGGGCTCCGGAACTGGAACGCCGGCGTTGCGCATGCGCAGATAGTTGCGCATCTCCTTTTCGGCCCAGGTGCGTACCATTTTGCGGGGATTGTGCTTGCAGTACCCGTGACGGAATCGAAATTCACCCGTTACATACTTGTCCCGATCCTTGAACACCAGTATCGATGTTTTGTAAATCTTGATGGCAAACTCGTCCTCACCATTCTTCGAAGCAGCATGGTAAACATTTGCCTCCTTACCGGTGGATATGCAGCCGTTGATTTCCTGAATGAGTCCACGATTCAGCAGCTTGAAGAGTATCATGCGCGTCCGTGGATCCATCACCTGCTCAGCAGTGGCGCGATCATGCTTGTCCCGCACTCGCACCCGTTCTGTCTCCTGGCGCCGATCGAAACTCACTAGCCGGTTAGCGGCCTGAGCGCTCATATTCGCATTCGGATCGTATTTCTCTACATTAATTCGTGCCGAGTAGCGACGCAGCACTTTCTCATTTGGCTGGTAGTTGCTCAGGCGCTGCGTGGAACCAGATGCGTTGACACTTCCACTCGTGCTGTTGCCGCCAGCAGCTGCTGTCATCTGTGGTTGGGCATTGTGCTTGTTGAAGCCGCTGTACGCTTCCTCATATGCATCGTAGCTATCGCCCAGATCGTAGTCGTCATCTTCGTCATCATCATCTGCATAGTCTGAGGCAGATTCCTCGCCAGGATCGGTAGTTTGTTGGCAGAGATTATCACGTGCATCCTTGTCGCTTAGCTTGATGTCCTTAAACATGTCGTGCTTCACTGTCAGCGATTTAAAGTCCTGCACCCACTCAGACTGCAAGCAATTGCATTTAAACAAGATTTATTTACTTATTTTGCGAAAACTCACCTTCTTTAAGTCCTCTTCATCCTCCTCGGGATCGCTATATTTGTGCTCATCGGTCATCTTATGAAATACCAACGAGTAAATGCTCAGTTCGTGAAACTCTAATAATAATAATAATAGCTTTTAGCGTTGCAGCCTTTTGTTTATATATGCGTACAGCTTTCAAAAGTTCACGCTTTACTTGAAATTTATTGCGAAATGCATAAAGCATGCACGTGGAATTCGCCAGCAGCTGACGCTTTTGCCATTCAACGCTGTACGTTGACATTGTTTTGGTATTTTTTGCTATCGATAACTCAAACAGACCGATTCAATATATATCGTTTCACCATGAGCTGCAACAGCTGTTCTCTGTTAAGGTTCAGAAACAAATTGACTGACTTGTGGCGCGATTTAATAATATTTATTAACTCCATGTCAAAAATACTATAAGATTAATATATTTAATTAAATAGATGATTATGTCAAAATGTTTGTATTGGCAGAACTGAAAGACAATGTACGCATTGCACCAGACCAGTTTAACTTGAAGCTGGTGGACGCAGTGCGTGACGAAATTGACCGGAAGCTGGCCAACAAGGTAACTTAAGAAAATTATAAATGAAAACATTGATTAAAGTGTTTTGATTGCTTTACAGGTGCTGCTGAATGTTGGTCTGTGCATAGCACTCAAAGAGATTGTTTCCCTGAAGGACTCAATAATTCTGCCTGGCGATGGAGCCTCGCACACGGAGGTACTGTTCCGATATGTGGTCTTTCGGCCCATGGTGGGCACCGTTATGACCGGTAAAATACGCAATTGCAGCCGCGAGGGAGTGCACGTGACGTTGGGCTTTTTCGATGATATACTCATTCCACATGCGGCACTGCAGCATCCCTCACGATTCGATGAGGCGGAACAGGCGTGGGTCTGGGAGTATCCATTAGAAGATGGCAATAAACATGATCTTTTCATGGATGTTGGCGAGCCAATTAAGTTTCGCGTGTCTCGCGAAATATTCGAAGAAACCTCACCCATTGGGCCGCCCAAGGCGGAAGGCCAACAGTCCCAGAATGCCAACACTTCAGCAGCGGCAGCAGCTGCTGCCACAGTAGCAGCATCGCAAGAAGTAAAGGCACCATACAAAATTATCGTAAGCCACTCTGATCTTAATTTTTAAGGCTGCCTCTTGAACGTGCTGTTAATTTTCAGGGCGCTATTAACGAGTCCGGGCTGGGTGTGCTTTCTTGGTGGGATCAGCAGGCCAAGGATGACGAACAAGAGGGCGAGGAGGATAATACGGAATATGATAATGATGATGATGGCGAAGGCGCCTGCGAGGAATAACCACGACTTATTTGTTTCACTATTGTCGAAACATTTGTAAATACCCAAGTTAAGGACGACTTGTGCTCCATAGAGTGGTGTATATGAAAAAGAGAATTTTACCAATTAAGGAATAAAATTAAGAGTTGATCTATTAAACAAATATCGGTCTAATGCACAAAAGGACTGACTTTTTCCCGAATGAAAAACTACAATTTCAATTCTGCTTTAGTATATTTTTTTTTGTTGATTTTTTTTTAGAATTTGATTTGTTTTTTGTTTTAGATTTGCAAATGGCATTTGTTGAATGTTCATATTTGATTTGAAATATTTCAAACACTAATTCTCACATATTCCATTTAAACACTTTGGTAGCGCAGCTCTATTTCATAAGGTATTATCCATATATTTAATAATTTATTATATTTTATATTTAACTCTTTGTCGTTAGCGACTTAGTTCTAGGAAGGGCGGCACAGGGACTTCAGAATATATTTGTATACATATATGTATATATACCATTTAATCTCTTTTTATCTTTTAGTTCATCCATCATTCAAATATATAGCTCCATGAAACATATGCTTTTTCAATTTAGTTCGATTGGATTTGTATTTTTGTTGTATTTGCTTAGCGTGCACATTTGTCTAAATCGGCTAATTCTAAAACTTGTATCCATTATTTGATTAGTGTTTTTCTTCTTTTTTTTTGTTGATTGTGGAGTAGGATTAAGGTGAGGAGGCAAATGGGATTATTGTTAGAATAGTTAGCTATAGTATGGTACAGTTGATGGAAAAGTGAGCTAAGCTATAAAGCTGGTTAGAAATTTTGCCTCTAAGTTGTTGTTGCTTTGAACAATAAATTGCATAGTTTTTGATTTTACTTGCCGGTTGCGTTCGCTTATATATCTCTTTGTTTCATGTTTTTTTGGTTGTTTTAATATCTGTTTTGTCTTTTAGGCGCAATGCTTACAGTTAATTTACATAAATATCTATAGAAATTGTTTCTGCTTTCTCTGTTTTTTCTTGCACAATCTTCAATGGTTAATTACAGTGAGATTAATTAAAATTTGCTTTAAAAACTACAATAATAAATATAAATTATTATATATATATATGTATATATATATTAGACGTCATCTTGGTATTGTACTGATTTGTAAATAAATATCATTTTGGGGTACTTTCTTGGTATTACCTCTTAAACAGCTCTTTCAACTTAATAATTATACATATATAGTAGTTCCAGTTAAAATCACAGTAGAAATCATAGAAAATTGTAAAAACTAAGGATTTACAGTGGTTACGAGAATTTTCTGTATAGCACATGAGGAACATCCCGACTAAAAATAACAATCTAAAAAAAACTAGCATACAAATAGAAGTCGATTAGTTATAATCAAACTGAATCTAAAGAAAATCAGTTACATGCTGGTTCTTGTTCATATTCAAATAAAGTAATCGATCAATTATTCGATAATCAAGCAACGTGGCAGATGCTCCTTCAAATAATCAAAGAGTTCGTGCGAGGCACCCGGACAATTGGTCAGCTCCAGCTCCTGCAGATGACGCAACTGGATGAGACTGGACAAGCCCGATGACGTCAGCAGCGGACAACCAGCGAGCGAAAGCACCTGCAGATTCCGCATGGAGCACAAGTGTTGCAGTCCAAAATCACGCACCTGGGAACACCAGCGCAAAAAGAGAGCTGTCAGCGATAGCATCGTGGATATATAACCAACTCCGATATCTGTTATATGCACGCATCTGCAAAAAGAAAAATGGCAAAGAATATATTAAAGTAGCAACTGGAGTGGATTATTTTTTATGACTTGTAAAAGTATTTAAGAGATATATTTGAAGAAGTCTAAGAAATGATTTTTCTTTCTTAAATTAAAAATCTCAATGAAGTCATTAAGTCTTTTTAAGGATTTAATATTTACTTGAATTAAGATTACATTCTACAAAAAAGAGGTTAACAGGTATTTTTTCTGGCAATATCTTGAACTTTCCGATTGGCTTCTGGCTTTTAAGTTTTGTGAATTCCAACGAAGAACAGCAAATTGAGTTATTAAATTATTATAGCAGTATCAAGGTCAAGTTGGAAGGGACTTCAGAGTTTAGTGTGCGGAGTAGTCAAAGAAAATTACTTTTATTTTTCAAATTAGAATACTGCACAGAGTCGTTAGGCAATGCACGCCATGATTAATATTCTTCTCAATTTAAATTATATTCTTCTAAGACATGCAAAACAAGGACTTCAACAAAACAAAAAAAAAAAAAAAAAGGCAAATTAAATTGTTAGCTTCGTGAAACAAAACTTTTAAAGCAACTCCTTAGAACTTATACTTTAAGTAAGTAACACAGTTAAAACCATTACGAAATCCATTTAAAATTTATAATTCAGTTTACTATCTGTATATATGTTAATGCTTAAAGCAAGTTACGCCAACTAAAACCCTTTAAGTCTTGCTAAAGTGATGCTGCCGTTGCCACTTGCAGCAAAATGCAGCACGTTGGGAGTTGGAGCGGAGCAAAGTCGGAAATTGAATTTAACTCATGAATAATTACGAACTGAGGGGGGGCCAGCTATAAAATGAGATGTGATGGGCTTGCTCTCACCTATCCAAAGTCAATTCCTCCAGCTGGTTCAGATCACAGGCGATATACTCGAGCGAGGCGTCCGTAATGCGGGGACACCAGGACAGGTCCAGGGCGCGCAATTTCTGTAGATTCTCGGCAATCAGCTCGACGCCATCATCGGTGAGTTTGCTGCAGCCGGACAGGCTGAGCACCGTTAGATGGGGCAACGAGTGCACTGCAAGTAAAATGGAAAAAAATAATGTAGAAAAACGGTAAAAGAAAGTCAAGAAAAGCTTACATTAACTTTAAGTGGAAACTATGGTATAAAGTTGATGCAGCGGCAACAGCAGCAGAGGCAACTGGAGCAGCTCATGAGAGGCAGCTGGTTTGGACTTGACTGCTGTTGGCTGACAGCCGGATGAAAAGTGGGTTGCCGCCAGCCGCCTGCCGCCTGCTGCTGCATGCATCTCATGCCCAAGAGGACTTTTGCATAGTTTATGAAGCGTGTGATTCAAAAGGGAAATTAACCATAGTATTTCAAGCTTAAGGATGTTGCATATTATTGCAATCCTTTCGGGCTTAATAATCGATAGGAATTAAAACTTTAGTCGCCTTAGTTTTAACAAAGTTATAGCAATTTTACAAGTTAAAATAAGAACATTTAACTGGCAAGAAAACATAGTTTATTGATTCTATACTTTTGAGCGCAAATTCAAATCATATATTTCAAGTTTATTTATGAAACAAACTCACATGCTGAATCTGCAGTGTCTTTGTGTTGTGTGCTCTCTGAGGCAAATACTAATTGAATCTGGACGATAATTGAGTTTTGTGGCTATTTGTTGGCTAAAAGCCTTTGCATAGATTCAATTTGCTCACATGTCTGCTGTTCACAGCTGCTCTTTAAGTATCTGCGAGCTCATAAAACTTAAACTCACAGCTTAAAAGTCAGAATGAAAGAGCAGCCTCGTCCAATTGTTTGTTTCTTTCTTTTTTCCTTTTGACTGACAAAGACGAAAACTATGTTCTAGTTGCGTCAGCTGCAGTTTTATGTGCCACACATTTGTGCAACACAGTTGACAACATTCTTTTTGTAGCATTTTGTTACTTGCTCGTTACTTATACAATGTTGTTTGTTTTAGCTCGGATTTGGATTTGTTGAGAGCACGGATTTCATTCCAACAATTGTGTTGAGTCACGAAAACTAGGCTGGCACAGAACCATTTGGAAATTCGTCATCTCGAGATATAAATGTGGACAGTTAGCCAGTTACACTAGACTCTTTATTTATTTATTTGTAAAATGATAGCTTAGCAATAATTGTTTTAAACAATATTAAACTTTTCTGGCAATTTTGACATCGTCGACATTTTGAACTTCAAGTTTAAGTTGAAGCCTGCAACATTTGTAAGCCAAAGGCTTGCCAGCTAATTAGAGGTTCTGGGGGCGGTGGTTGGCAGCAGTAGCAGAAGGCTACAATTACGGCTGGTAAGCGGCTTAAGCGAGCGAGCGAGCCGCACAAAGGTAACTCGCTGGCATTGGCTGGCAATGGTGAATGAAGCGTCTGTTTGACTAAGTCTCCCAGCCGTTGATTTGGCCACGTGCCTCCAGTTTGCATGCTGGGCTGCATAAACAAAGATAAGCAAAAAAAAGCATAAAAGGCCACAAAGCATAACGTTCTTTCAAGTAAAAGGAGCGAAAGAGCAGCAGCAGCTACACTCTGAACAGCAAATCGCCTTAATCGCCTTAATCACAATATTATAGAAATAAAAATAAAATTAAAGCTTGCATTTTGAAACTTTAGGGTGTATTTTTCTAAAAATAAACATGTCTTGTTTCCAGGATTAAATATGATATTAGCTTTTTCTTCCTTATATTATTATTAAACATTAGTGTTTTAAGATTTAATTTAACATATTTTCTGAATTTAAGAAAGGATATTTTCTAAGAATCATGGTGAGCATTTTTAGCTTTTTTGGTATGCTTCTCTTAATTATAGATTTTTTTCAGGGATATTTTTTTTCAGAGTGTAGCATGCCTAGCATAGCGGCGAACGCTGAAGATGAAGTCAAAAAAATGCAAATATGCAGGGCCAAAGTAAGTAACTAAGCGGCTTTTCACTCGACTTCTAAATAACTACAACTACACACATATGGGATCAACTGTGCCCCACTTTGTCGGCCACCAGATACGGATTCGAGTATAGTCGTGCCTTGTTTGGCTTCTGACCAAAATAACCACAAGGTGCTCTCGTCGTGCACAGAAACGATTTGAATTACAATATGAATACTGTATTATGAAATGCGGCTATCTTTCATTTGTAAATAAAGGTTTGCATTCAAAAACGAGGCCCCATTCAAATAATTGGTTTTGCTCGTACTCCCATCTAAGCTAAAAATCGAAAAATGAAAGACAGAACACTTTTGATGCTTCTAGCCATTTGTAAAAACCAACAAACAAGCTGTTTAAGGAAAAGAGATTTCCGAAATAAAGAGTTGTTTATGAAAACCAAAACTAAAATATTTATCGAGAGTCATTTTCAGTGGAATTTAAAATTATATAGGAAAGCAAAAACATAATAACAGTTAGGATGACCTAGTATACGGAGTTTGAGGCAGCTAACTGTAACTGTATCCAATGGGATCAATTGGTGGCCACATCAATTGTGGGTTAAGTCGTCTAAAAAATATGGGGACACTTCAAAGCCAAAAACCGCAATGAAAATCGACTAGAACGCAGTCAATAACAAAGGCTGGCAATCACAACGTGAAAATGAATGCTGAGCGTTTCATGCCACAATCGAAAGAGATGGCAAACAGTGACAAAAAGAGACGTTGATAGATGAACTGCAATTGCATATGCATTAAATTGAGTTGAGATGTGTGACTAGGCTCAAATGCAGCAGACCACAGCGCAGAGAGAGAGAGAGAGAGAGAGGGAGAGCGCAGGAGAGTGAGTGTGTGAGAGAGAGAAAGAGAGTGACTTGAGGAGAGTTTAAAGTGGCATCGATTGAATTACATTCGCAGAGTCAAACTTGCATTTGCAATCGCATTAGAAGCCTCAAAGCGCACAGCAATTGAGAGGGGGGCGAGATTATTGAGATTGGTTTAGATTTCTCAGAGTATTTATCGCGCCTGTAATCGCAGCTGAAATTCATTTCATTATCAGCTGCACATCGAGCAGCAGCGATCGGTGCACATATATAAACAAGTGTGTGTGTGTCTGTGTGTGTGTAGTGTGTGTATTTAGAAAAAGTGAAATGGTGCAACGTTTACGAGTCCTGTGCGTGTTGCAGTTTCGGTTTGTGACCGACACTAACGGGTAGTTAAAGGGCATCCTCGCATTCTGCTGGCTTACTCGTTTTTGCGATCACAAATTCTGAAATTGCAACGAAAATCAACAAAACCATAAAAATGAAAAACTAAAATCTAAAACACACAATTGATGCGAATGAAAAATGGGAGAGGTTTGGGGATGGGGGCAGGGGGTGAGGTCAATGCGAGTTCGTTACGAACTAGATTCCGTATGCAGTGATGTGGCAAATGTGTAAATTGTGAGATATTTTTATGATTGTTCGAATCGTGTTTCATTTTCCAGAGACAGACAGCCAGAGAGACAGAGAGAGAAAGAGAGAAATACAGTAAGTATATAGACGGACAGATAGTATGTCAATATTGTTGTACAATAAACATTAAAATAATATATGTATATTAATTCCAAGGAAAGCATTATTAAACGTGTCTACAATCAGTGACTGAGACACATTTAAATGTCACAAGCATAAAGACATTGATTTAAACAACTCAAATGTTTTACTATAATCAATGCTGTACCCTTCAGAGATACAGCATACAGTGCTAATCGAGCACTCCTGTTTATATTTTATTTATTGAGCAAATGTGATTTCAATGTAAATTTACAACACACAAATAGATGCCGATTAAAGCAGTACTGAGAACTCTTTAAGGCTTTCAATTTTATGATACAAGTTTTATGTCTGCCAAAAAGTTATTAAAAGAGAAATAGAAAAGTAAATGCCGCAGTGAAGTTTTATTTGGCAACACGAAATCTACTTTGATGTCGCATAAAATGTAATGACAGAGATTTTCAAGTTTTTGGGAATAATTTAAATTGTATGGCGTAAATCGAATTTGTTTTTCTCGGAAATGGGCGACTCGTGTCTGTCAATATAGCTACTTGATATGTAAATGGAAATTTGCGCATGGTAAAACATTACGAATAGCTCGCAGTAGTGAATTTACACACAGACACAATCACACACACACACACACACACACACAAAATGTTGTAGGTTAAGCCAAGAATTTGTAACTTGTGTTGCTACAACACACATATAACATAAAGCTTACTGTTCTTATATGTCTGTGTGTGTTTTGGTGTGTTGGTGTGTGTGTGTGTGTGTATGGGTTTCCTTTCCAATTTGCTTTTGTGTCCATATGGCCCATATGTGAGTTTCTATATGCCATCTACATTTATTTAAAACTGCGCCTCTTATCTACTTTTAGGCGTTGAAGATGTCAAGCTGTCGAACGAATACGAAGCACTCTTTCCATATATAAGTGTCTGCTTATGAGTGTGTGTGTGTGTGTGTGTGTGTATGCCTGGTATGTGTGTGTGTGTGTAAAATGGAAGAGATTTTTGAATGAGTTCAGCTGATGTATGGGTTTAATCAATGCTTAGTGCACACTTAATGCCATATTTGCTTTGATCCTTGATTCTAGATAAATGGAGGCAAATATGCCAGATACCCTAGCATTCCAAGCCACATACCAATCTAAAGGATATCTAAAGCAAGTATGCAGTTCAAAAAGAAATTGCACCTTAAACTGTGCCTAATAGGTTGTGGCATCATCACTTTGATCTTAGTCTAGTAGTAAAATTGTGTGCATAGTTGTTACAATTTTACTTTGCCATTTACAGGGTATCTGAACCGCAAACAGTAGTCGAGCTACATAAAATTTGGTGTCTGGTGTCCTGTTGTCTGTTGTCTGTTCGCTGTCGTTTTCACTCCATATTGCAAATATGACAAATCTAAGCCGCACTCATAAATATCATGTTGAATGCTTGGCACGCGTTCTGACAACTGTTTTGATACCCAGCAGCTATTTCAAGCGGCAAACAGGGCATGATATCGTGACAGTCAGAAGAATGCAACGCCTCACTAGCGTGGATTAAAAGAGATATTATAATAACGTAGATTACTTGATAAATATATATGTATACATATAAATATTATTAACCTAACTGAATGCGAGCAAAATATGATGTTCATGTAAGTTGTAGCTCTCTTGCAGGATATTTTGTAGTCTATCAACTGGCGAACACTCTCACTTGTATCTTTATTGATTTTTGCTATTTTTTCTGCTTCGAAAGGAGAAAGCTGCTTAGCCTAACCATCAAATATAATTTGTGACACATACATACAAATATATATATATATATGTATCTATGTGAATATATTTATGGATATATATATATCTACAAAATATATTTAGGTATAAAATACGTATTTGATGTGTGCGGGAAAGGTTGAAGTTTTCATTTGTAGGAAAATGTTGAGTCATTTCACTTAAGTAGTCTTCATCGAAGCGCACAATAATCACAGAATTGCTTGTTTAACCAAATCCCAAAAGTAATCCGCACCCAATTAATGTAAAAACAATCTGTAACTATTTAACAATTAATGTGTTCAACTTTAAAGCCATGTAAAATAAGTGATTTAATTGAATTAAATTTCTGACTCGCTGCAGACAATTAATTAACTTAAATTGAAATATGTGAAAGCCACAAAAATGGTACATCAAAGAAAATGCCAAACTTGTATACAAATCAGAGTGGATAAAGGCTTAAACAAAGGCAAATAGAACACATGAAAAGTGAACTTGGCTAAAAGTTTGAGGTAAACATTGGAGCTCAACTAAAAAGCCTTAAAGCTGCTGAGCAAAGCAAATCCAGTCCGGCGGGAGGGGGGTGGCAAGGAAGAGCGAGTGAGATTAGGCCATAACGAGCACACAAAGTCAAATAATGTTGGTTTTGGCAATGAGTGTGGCTCATTACGCTGACGTCTTTGTCAGCGTGCCGTTGGAGTGCGACAGGGATTACGTAACACTCCTAAAAAGTGCGACTCGGTAGCGGCTGGTCACGACTGGGGACCCGTAATAGCGATGCCCATCTGCAAAAGTGTTGTCAGTATGAAATTAGCAAACGGCAACGGCAACAGCAAAAGCAAAAGCAACAGCAACAGCGATTAGTTGTTTTGGGCTCTTTAGATGAATATCGCATCGTGCTACTCTCGGTACTCTTTAATTAACTGCAAATTGTGCACAAGAGAATCGACAAATTGGCAAGCAAACGTGGCTAACAAATGCCCCGGCGATATTCGGGGAAGAGTCACGGCAAATTGTTCAGCAATTGACAAACAAACGAAAATTGCAAATCGTTTAAATTACACATTTTGGCACCCTGACAAGTTCCTAATTCAGTTTGTCATTTCAATCAAAATTAATTTCATACATTCGACAGCCACATTTGACATTGTTATTACAACTAAATGTGTGCTTATTTATTTAGTTGTTATGCCCAAGTATACCAAATAAAAAAATATCTACTTGTGCTTGACGGGATTCAAGTGTATTTATTTGGATTATTATTGGTATTTTGTATTCTGCATTCGACTGTTACCAGATTGGCAGGATATCTGTACGTATACGTGATATGTGTAACTCAATATTTCACATTTGTGTAGAATTTATTGGCAGATGAGCTTAGTTGCTATGTCAGCTATGTAATGCTATATTGTGATTAGCTCCGACTTAAGTAATGTCTGCAGCAAAAGGATGAATATATTTCAACTGTTTTACAATGAGGATATAGTTTGCAGACCAACAGAGAGCTAGAGGGATACATTTGTATATCGACTTGGATATATACAACTTATGGGCTCGGGAAAGTTTACTTTATTGTGTTACAAACTTTACGTCAAGATTCTATAAGAATTCTGACCATAGGGTATAAGAACCATAAGGTTTAAGAACGGGATCTATAGATTATAACTAAATATATAGATGACATTTGTAATTTACGAGATGTGGCTGAATATATGCAAATTTTGAGTATAGCATTGGGAGGCATAAGTTATCTGAATATACTTATGCCTTGACATAACAGATTGTCTTAACTAAAAATATTTTAAAAATCTTAGATTGCTTTCCCTAAGACCAGGAACACTTTTGTAGGTCGCAGCAACGCTACTCTGATTGAAGACTCCCCTACTCTAACATCCTTCTAGAGCCCGTGGCTCACGTATACATATGTGTACACATTCATTTTCTGAGAAACTTGCACAAAAAAAGTGCGCTGAGTACACATTTTAAAAGAATTTCTGTTTGTGTTTGTGTTTTTTTTGTTAGAATGACGGAGGGGTAGCAAAAATAAAGCTGGATAAACACGTTGCAGCTTTATAGAAAGGATATTCACAGCTTTGCTGTGGAACGAGCTGGAGTAGACAATGAATACGCATCTGCCAATCAAAAGCAGAAGCACTGCAAGCGACACAACCAACACACACACACACATATCCAACACCCACACATGACCTGAAAAGCGATGTGCGTGAGAAACACAAGAAAAAGTGTCACTTCAGGCATGCCTTATGAGATGTGGGGTTAAAAGCATGTGTCCAGCTCAGGGGAGCCATTCTGGGACAGTGGAGTTAAGCGTTTTCATGCATTTTTAATCAGAGGTGGAGCGCATGGCGCCTGATCCACATCAAAGGTGCCATGGCAACCCACAACTAAACGCAGCGGTAGCAACCAATTAAAAGTTGAATGAGTAAAAGTAAAACGAATAATGCTGCAAGCAAATATTATTTAAATTAATACTTTAAGCGGATTATTAAGCTGGGTTTGACCTTAAACCATTTCGGATTCTTGTATGTAAAGTATAAAAAAATTCCTTTGGAGATTCCAGCAATTTTTTTAGCTTTTAATAAAAAACAATAACAACAATAAAGTTTGAAAAAATAAACGAGAACAGGAGGCAAGGAGCCTACTTGCATGTGAGCAAATTAATTATCGGGAATATATATTTTTTTTAAAGTTAATAATGAACGATTAAATGTCAGAAGGTGCACTAATCTGTCTCCAACGTTAAATTATCTAGCCGAGGAGGCACCTCCAAATCCCATTAGTTATACATATTCATGATCAGCATCACTATCTGCTAATGGTGGCCAATCTCTCATCAATCAACTGGTTCATTGCTGGTTCATCCATCATGCAGAGCTGACTAGTTTTGGCATTTTTAATTGGAATTAATGATGCTGGTTTGCTCAGCGCATAAGCATTGTGTGCTCAACGCACAATTAAAGTGATGCGAAAGTGTGGTGAAAGTTGGCTTGCGACTGCAAGTCCGTTAGACGTCACTTTCGCTGATTGCTGGCTGCCACAAGTGGCACGCAGCTGCGTCACGGCCGTGGGATGTGAACGTGACAGTCGTTTGACACGGCGTGGGCAGTGCCTAGCTGGCTCACTCAAGTCCCTTCGTCCTGTTCTCCACTGACGTAATTGCCAGCCCTGTTTACAGCTCATATTTTCCATTTTTTTTCTTCGTTCTCTTTTTTTTTAAGGCCAATCGTAATGGCTATCATTGTCAGCAGCATCCTTCGTAGGCGGAACGCAGTAATTTGTGTTGCATACTTTTGTGGGACAGTGTGCGCCTATGTCACTGTCTGTGCTGTATATAATTGCTTGTTTAAATGTGCTCGTCATTAAAATAAAATTCATTTTGATTGCACTTATAAATTGCAACCTACAGTTCAAGTTCCTCTGCTGAACTCAGTTCAAGTTGTAATTATTGATTTTTTTATGGCTTTTGGTTGCAAGCAACAAAAGGCTACAAAGGGCTGAGCAGAACTCAGCCATTCCACCCAGCATCAGCTGTTGTTTTATCTTTTTTGTTGTCCAAGTCGGGAAAATGCCATTACATAAGCCGGCAATTAGAATTCTACGTTTACGAGTTTTACTTGTATTATGTGCGGCTCAACTTTGAACTAAGCTCCACTCAAGGCATTCTCTGTGTGTGTGTGTTGTATGTGTGTATTTGGGTGTGTGTGTGTGTTGCCAACATTTGACTTTTTGCTAAGTTCGTGTCGCTTGTCAGCTGGTCGGAAAGGCAAAAGTTTTATTCATTTAAACTTAGCCAGCATATGGTTATTCACTTTTTGTATTTACTGCTGACTATTTGGAATAAACATTTGCAAATTTGTACACTTTAAGCAAATTTCAACTACTGTTTTTATAACATTTTATAAGCCATGCACAAGAAGTAAACCAATCCAAATAAATGAAATAAACCTGTTAGTTTTCATTACAATTAGGAAAATATTTAATTAAATTCTTTTTAAATAATTGATTATTATTTGTGGACTTCTTAAAAAATGCTTAAAAATAATTTTCCTGCTTTTTTCTTACAACATTTAATATGTCTTGAATTAGTGGAATGAAATAATACCGCAATTTTATCAAAACAAGTAGTAAACTAAATGAATAAATATTTATTAAAAATTATCTAGCTGCACTTTCTTAATTTCTTACTTAAATTCTGCTCCCAAATCAAGCAAAAAGACCGACAAAGTATTTTTTAAGTAATAATTTTCATTATGAAAATCCTTGCTCAAGTTTGTTCCTGTTTTTGGCAGCTAGTTAAGTTTAATAGACTGCGGGACAAACGCTTTGAGATGGGTCAATGTATTGTTGCATTGTTGTCCAAGTTCATTAGACAGATGCTTGTGGCATTCAAGTTGACATTGATGGATTGTAAATAGGAATGGGAATGGGAATGTGAATGTGAATCCTGCTTGAGATCCTGCTGCAGGATGTATCTTGAAATCGCTTAAGTGAAATGCTATTTTCGTTGTCTTAGGGTTTACTGACCTTTCTGGCCAACGAATTGATGTTGCTTGAAACCATGTAAACTGAACCCAGTGCTGATGGAAGCTCTACAATCCAAGCATAACAAACACCCAAGAAAAAATAATAAAAAAAAGAATCTTTTACAAAAACAAGTAAATGTCTTAAAATATATAAACAGAAGCAAATCAAATACATCCAATACATTTCAGTTGGTAGTCGTATTTAGTTAAGTTCATGGCCAAAAGCCGTGTGCAAAAAAAGAAAAAGAAAGAAAACAAGCGACAATTGATTGGCAAGTTGGCCGAGTGGTCGTTTCGGGAAGATGGGGGCGTCTGGGGGGCGGGAGGTGTGGATAATGGGACAGGTTGGTGATGCGTGGCCAACAGCACGCGTCGAGATTTCCCGTTGAGCTTTTTATATACTTATAAATAAGTTAATTAAAAAGTGCGACAGGCAAAAAAAATGCCATACACAATCACAGGAGTGTAAATGAATTTATACAAAAGCCACAGCGATGGGAACTTTGGCGACAAAAACAACAAGAACAACGACAACACTTACCTTGAAAATGTAAATGTAATTAAAGAAAAAACGACACAGTGCCAGCGAGAGAGGGAGAGAGAGATAGAGAGAGATAGAGAGAGAGGGAGAGAGAGAGAGAGAGAAGAAAGATAAGTGAGACTGAGCATGTTGGATAAACAGATCTGCGGGAAGCTTACAGGCAGCACTGCAAAAGACTGTCACAATCACATATTTAAGTGGCAGTAGCCAACAAACAACCAACTACCCTTACCGCCTCCACACTCCCCCATGCCACCCACAATTGCAGCCCAAAACAAACATCATTAGATAATTTTTGGCTAGCGCAAAGATTGACGAAGATAAATTTGCCCGTGTAACGTTGGCACCCCAAAGGAAATGTAAATGTAGACAGATATTATAATATTTGAAAATATGCATGACAATCTTGGGGAAAATTATTCAGCCAATTTAGTTTTAGTCTTTGTATACAAAACTTTGCTTAGTCCACATATATTTTATGTCTCAATCTTTTTCTCTTTCTTTCGTTTTATACTTTATTTATTACTAAGAAACTAACACTTAGTAATTTTTAGTACACATTAAATAAATAAATACTTTTAATACCCAAAAATTAATTAACTCTCGTCTGCATAAACTCATTTTGAGAGTTTAAATCTTTTGCAAATTAGCATATTTCGAATTTAAATCTAGCTATTAAAATTGCATTTAATTTTGATATGTTCATCACTGTGTGTTGGCACTGTACTTTCAACTGATTTGCGGCAGTTTGGGATTTGATGCGGAACAAACACGGCCAAATTCGGGGATTTGTGAATCGTACCCGGGATGCTGCCAAGCACTTGTGCGGCGGCTAAATTGATGGACACAACATTTCTGGTGCTGACATTAATGACAATTGCAATTGTTCAGCAGCGAAACGAACCGCGACAACTTCATTATTACAATGCAGATGCCTATGATGATGATGATGATGATGATGATGATGCTACTGGGGATGAGGATGTGTTGCCAGCTTTGCTCGCCATGCTTTGTTTAATGTCAGCTGGCATTGCTCTTGACATTGTCAATTAATGTGAGATTAACTTGTTTGCAATTTTCACAAAATTTTCTTATTTTTGGTAGCGTGCTCATAACAAGTCACGCATACGCACAGTTTAACGAACTCGGCGAACTCGTCGTTAGATGTTTGCCAATTAGCCTCAGGGGCGTCTCGACGATGTTTTACACACACACACATATATCACTTGGACTTCCGTTTCCGGCGCTGTCACAGATCGCGTGCCAAATGATGTGTCACCTGTCCCAAAAAAAAGACCCAAAAAACAAAGAATTCCTAAAAAACACATTTGACGAGGCGCAGCAACAAAATAAAAACCGTCCATTGGCATTGGGCCCACAGAGCAGAGGCAACTGGGGTAATCATTGGTAGTAAAAGAAACAACAACAAAAAAGGTAATGATTGCCTCCTGTGAGAATTGAACTCACGACCGCTGGTTTACAAGACCAGCGCTCTGCCACTGAGCTAAGAAGGCACCTGACGCACAGGTCCCAGCTGAAAGAGTTGAAAGACTCGTCTCAATTGCATTAGATGTGAAATGTAATTAGCTAAATGGCCTGTTCATGTGATGACTGCCTGCCGTTCTGCTGCTCTGATAAGAGCACGTTACAATATTGAAGCGAGCTTATCAAAACTTTTGCTTGAACAGTTCTCATTTTAAGTTACCGATTTTGAACAGCAGCCAGCAGGCAGCAGGCAGCAGTCAGAAAACTGGTTGAAACTGCTGAACAGGATCTTTGCGTTTACCTTGACACGACAAAAATGTCCTTAAGTCGTGCGCAAATCACAACAACTTACAACTTACAACTTGTAACTAAAAGTTTCTTGTGTAAAGTTGTCTTTCTCATTTCCATGCGAACAATTGAATTAGTCCGTGGCATTCAAGTCTAACTATGTTTTCTTAATTATTATTTTGAATTTGCCACATTTTCTGTGTTAATTAAAGCATTTGCTTTGACTCTAAATTGACTGCAAATACTTTGTCTATTTAGTAGAAATTGATTGAAACTTGATTGAAACCAAATGGGTTACTTAGTTGTTTATTTTGTTGTGTTTTGTTTATTTCTTCTCCCAAATAATTTTAGCAAGGACATCGAGCCTGGATGGGATTTTAAAACTTTAATAATTATTATTCTAGATGTCCAACCATTATTAAAAAGCCCTGGTTTCTCATAATTTTTGACAAATTTATTCTACAAGCAATTTTTTGAGAAATCAGAATTGCATCTCCGAATTCAACTAAAAAAACTGTGTTTCTTTAAATCTGACTAATTTTTATATATTTAAAGCTTTCGCAATGTGCTGACCCCTCACTTCCAGCATGTTTTTGGGGGCAACTTTGAACTCCTCCCAACAAGCGCATTTTGTTATTACTGAATTCAGAACAGGCCATTAATTAAAAATTTCCGCATTTTACGCATTTTTCAATAATGTGGTCAACCGCAAAGCATTCCAATTAAAATCATAAAATATGGTTTTATAGATTAAAATATTTGTAAATAATGTGTGTGTGCTATTTTTGCTGTTGTTGGCTTTTGCTGGGCAAATATTTGATGGACGATACGAAGTGTCCTCATTAAAAGTATACTCATGTCAGTTTAATATTTGCTCGTGCTATAATTATGTAAATAGACAAATGCACAAATAAAAACAAACACAACCCACACATACACAATTCCTTGGGGTTTGTGCGAGAAATTCAATTATTAATTTGCATACGAGTTTTTCACATTTTCGCATTGGTATTTTGTGTTTTCTCTTTCAGCACTTATATAAAAATTCGAAATATGACCATCATGCAAAATTTGTTGTGTTTAGCTCGAATGAAAAGTTTATCTTTTTACGCTTGAGAAATTAAATATTTGAAGTGAAACATAATTTTAAATGTATACAATACACACGACGCTTGTTTGCAGCAAAATATAATTAAATAAATATAAATAACATTCCAATAATATCTTTAGATAAATATCTTTAAGCACGTGTGAATAAACTGCCAAAATTATATCTAATTCCCTCTAATTGCTGTTTTTATCACCAGTTTTTGGTTCCTGAATTACGCTTAAATAATGCTAATGTTGTCATTACGGGACTCGGTAATTAATACGACCACTAAAATTAGTTATGCGTATTTAAAATGTATACTAAGCATTTGGGTTCACATTAGGCGAATGCTATTGAAGTGGATGTTCTCGACTCTTGCGATATATATTCGTGGGCAGATTGACTTGATGAGGCGATATGTCATTTGACATGTGACATGTCCGCCTTAATAATCGAAAAAATTGAGAAAAAAATCCGGATAAAGATTCTCATTTAAAAATAAAATAATAATAAAACGGTCTCACGTATTTTTTTTTTATTCAATAGAAAGTTATCTTCAGAATATTCAGATTCCTATTCATATATTCAAAATATAACATTTATGCACTCTCTTATCGCCATGTGATTTCAAATGATTAGCAGAGGCCAACTAAGGGCAACTAGTTAGAATGCAAGAGACGGAGTAATGCTAGTTAGTTAGTCACAGCGGGCAGCAAACGTGCCACACAATTAATTTGACTTCAACGAGTGAATGGTGCGTTGAGGTTGAGGTTGAGTGCTGCACTGCGACTTGCGGCAACGGAGCAACGAGGCAATGAGGCAACGAGGCGTATGTGTAACTGAGTTGGCAACTCAAGTGGCAAATCATTTGGCTTGGCAGCCTGCAGCAAGCGATGCTTCTTAATTTGCTGCTGCACTTCAATGGTAAAAAACACACAAAAATGAAACTCCGTTGAAATTTTAGACTCGGGGGAGTGTCAGAGATGGCATAAAATCGTTTCATTTCAAGTGGTAAATGGGGAAGGGCATGGACAAAAGCGTTGT